>PUFA01000053.1:3142500-5542500 GCA_003508835.1 Eonycteris spelaea
GATTTAATTTTGTTTGTTGCATTCAAACAATAAAAAAAGTAATTTTGTGTTCTATTACCTTTTTCTGTGATCTCCTTGCAGACCTTGAAATTGAAGTTGGCATATTTGTAAATATGATTTTCTTTCCTAGGTCTTTTGAAAGTTTATTTACTTGGTAGATAAATTATTCTGAGAATTCAATGGTAACTTTGGCTATATCAAGACAATAGGAAATTAGCCTTCAGATATCTAGGTTGACATTTCTCTACACACTACTATGAAGGTAATTGGTTCTAACATGATAATTTAAAAAGTGAGGCTCCTTTAGTGCATAACTCAGTTCTTGGAATATGTTAGTCAAGAAAGCTAAACTACATACTACAATTATAAATCTTGTCTGTAGTAGTTTTAATTTTGAAACTGCTAGCCAGGCAAAATCTATTTTGCGACTAACACTTAAGAAAGTTGTTTGAATGGACAGACAAATGCTCCCACCCCCTTATAGATAAACTATAGGAAAAGCTAGCTTGCTTTGAAAGCTTTCCAAGTAGTAGTGACATATTTACACTGATTCATTCATATATTCTGACCTTCCTGTAATCAATAGCATGTGGGCAATGAAAAGTTTAAATTTCCCTGGCTTGCATAAGTATTTAACCCGTAACTTTGCTCCTATACACATGATGCTTCAATTTAGAGAATGATCTAAAAGGAAATATTGTATTCTCCTTTAAGAATAGGCCAAAGGCAGAGTGTATAAAATCACAAGTAATAGTTCATTCTCTCTCTCATATCACATTGACTAGAAGGTTTATATTTCATTATATCACTTTAAAGGTTAATACCATAACAATAGGAAAAAGCACTCATGTTATGAATGGCAAGACAGGCTTTGAAAATGTTAACATAATTTAATGGTATTTTTGTTTCAAAAAATGATTAGAGTTAAATTATAAAAATGGGTAGTCTGTCTGCATTTTGATTCAGTCATTTATTCAATTCTGCTGTCTAGCCTATTCCATCTCCCTCCCTCCTCCTTCCTTCCTTCCTTCCTTCCTTCCTTCCTTCCTTCCTTCCTTCCTTCCTTCCTCCCTCCCTCCTCCCTCCCTCCCTTCCTCCTTCCTTCCCTCTTTTCTTCTTTTCAAAGATCTTCTATGCCATACATCATATCAGATGTCAAGTATAGAGGATACATCAATAACTGATATAATTCCTACCTGGCTGATGGGAGAATCCAAAAATTTCCCCAAATTGGGCTATAGTGGACATACATACTAAATATTTTAGGAGCCAAGGAGGGACATCTGAGAAACAGGCAAGGAGAGTAGTGAAAGAGGCTATTTTTTTCTTTCATATGCCATTTTATGTCAGCTTTGTACACACAGAAGCTTACCTATCTTCTTATAAAATTAGATTTCTTGGACATATATTTTATATCAGCCATAAAGATTTATGGTTTGTACATAAGGTTTTGAAAACATTTTTATTTAAATGTGGCATTTCTGCTATCTGAAGAAAAGATTCATTGACAGACCATAGAGATAGGTTGCAAATATTCTCTATGGACCTTAGTATATTTATTTGGATCTTAAATGGGGCTTCTTTGGCTACAATAAATATAGAGCTAGTGTGATTATTGGTACTTAATCCTTCTTTGTCTAAACTGAGTATTATTCTCCATTTCAAATGAAGAAATAGTGCCTGGCACACATTATATGTTCAATAAATATTTATTGAATTAATCTAATAAGTAATATAATTTCTACATTCCATGTTCTTGTCAAACTGTATAAAATCTGAACTCTACTGTTCAATTGTTATCAAAAGCTCAGTTGCTAAATAGAATATTCATATCTGATTACTCTAAGTCCAAGTATACCTGAAGGTTTAATGAAGCAGAATTTTATCATGTTCCACTCCTAAGCCATTGTATGATTGATTTTATTAAACCATGCTTTGGCATTATATCATTAGTCTGCACTGAAGAATTTAAAAAGAAATGTTCATAAAAAACATGCTATTGCAAGGATATAGTTCACTAAATCAAATCGGGTGTTCTATTAATGAGGACCCATGGGAAGATTTTCACTCAGATTTGTGCATCAGGAAAAGCTTTTTTATGCCTATGCAACTGATTTGTTTTTATCTGATGGACGTCATAAAACTGTAAACTGTTTTTCCTGTAGCTATGAATGGTAGGAAGTACTAGCAATTGTATATTTCTTAGGTTTACATATGCTACTCTGTGACCTGAGTCCCTCAGCTCATTTTGAATCTTTCTAATTCTTTTTCTATATTTTCTCACTTATTTTTGTTGATGCATTTTATATCTATCTGTAACTTCAATTCTTCTTTTTCTTTTTTAATTAGGAGAAAGCATAAGAACAAGAATGAATTTTAAAACTTCATACCTATTTTGTTTTCAAAACTCTTTCATACCTATTTTGGCTCTCATTCAATCTTACTTTTTATTATACCTAGTTTATATCTACAGGAATACCGATGTAAAAGAAATATATGAGCAGTTATCCTTCTCATTGTGTTTACATAATAAGACAACTTTTCCTCTTTGCAGACTGTTACTACTTCTACTACATCTTAGGTTCAAAGAGAGTACTTTCTCTTTTCCCACATGTTTTCCTTGCTAACATTGGTAGTAGACATGATCATTGAACCGTCAACTATAGTTCCATGATTTATAACTTATTTTATTTTACAAAAACTACCAGTAAAGTTTCTAGATTTTGTAGTACATCTATACTAAGCTGAAATATCTTCGATTGATTAGAAGACAGCAGGCACTATGGTTTATTTCTCAAATAGTGCAGTATATCACTCAAGGCTGTGTTCTCTTAATAACGACTTTAAAGTCTCATGTTAGCAATGAGTGTTTCTTGTAAGGAATATAATTATGACCATAATTAAGTTGGTTTTGATATATTTCAGATGTCAGTGTTCATCATATATGCAACACTTAAATCAAAGCAAATGTGTACTTAATTCTCTTTAAACAATAATATGGAAAATAAGATATTTTTAATTGGCTTTCAATATAATATCATATAGAACATTTGGAGCTAGATTCAAGAGACATGATCTAGTACATGTTTCTGTTGGCTCATCATAAAATTTCAATATCTGATAA
The DNA here is from genome assembly GCA_003508835.1 of Eonycteris spelaea. Classification (NCBI taxonomy): domain Eukaryota; kingdom Metazoa; phylum Chordata; class Mammalia; order Chiroptera; family Pteropodidae; genus Eonycteris; species Eonycteris spelaea. The sequence continues at coordinate 3,145,625 of PUFA01000053.1, forward strand.
CTCTGTCATTTCAGTTTCCTATTTGTGTCATGTTTTAAACCATCCTGAACTATTCCTTACAATGACATTTTTAGGATGGATAAGACTTAGAACGTCATTGCTCTCTATGTAAAACTTATTGATAATAAAATGCTTCCGTTTTTTAAGAACTCAAAAGCATTTTAAATCCAGTACTTCGCAAAATTGCATGACCACTGTACTGCACCCTTGATATTTTTAAGAAGGTAAACAGATGTACTGTAAAGTAGACCCATTTAAGTCTCTAAATTGATATATGAAATTTTATATATTAACCCAAGCAACGTTACCTGAGTGCCTACTTTGTGTGAGGCATTGTCTTAACTCTCAGGGATACAAAGCAAATAGGAAAATAAGATACAGTTTTTCCTCTCAAGGACTTTACTGTTTAGTTGGGAGAAGGAAAAAGAAAAGTCTATACATCACAGTACACCCTGACCAATGTTTTAGTTAGACAAAGCTTATATTCAGCAGGTACACATTAGTAAATATTCAAATTATTCTTCATTATTGGTTACTAGCCAGTCTTTTGAGCTTCTGAATACCCCTTTACTACTCTGGGTGTCTCGGCACTTCCTCCAAGACTATTTTGGCCTCTCTACAATCCAAGAATTTATTGCCTGGCAATTAATATAGGGCCTCTATGACCATGCCTTACTTGAGTCTGCAATACCAATTATTAATGTGTTAGTATTTTCTTTAAACATATTTTGAATTTAACCTTGACATACAGATATATACATGATGTCCAAATCAAACTGGGACCTCGAAGAGGGCTTTCATGGAACTCCAGAAGATGAGTGGGCATAAGTTAGAGAAAGAGAATGATGACCCTTTACAGCATCTCCTACAATTAGTTCATCATTCACTCCTTATTTGAACAGGTTAATTAAAAATGTACCTTCTGTACTTTAATTTCTGCTTTATCTTAAATTTAAAATAATTGCCAAATTTGAATCCTATTTTGTAATAGTGATTCTGAATTGATTTGAAAAATAATCACAGAAGAATTGCTAATAAAAAAGTGTACTAAAAATTCTTGATATTTCTTAAAAATAACATGTTGATACTACAGACAACTTGGTACTTCAGAATTTCAGATCTCTTCTTGACCTGTATATTCAAAATTTTAAGTATATTTGTTATATAATTTACTTTCATATATTATAAATACTTGCTTTATCTATTTCTTCAAGAAGATAAACCTACAAACAGTTCATTTTTAATGAGTATTTATATTTTTAAAATTATGAGAAAGGAATCAGAAATTATGTAGTTCTAGTACATCCTGTACCCTTCCACCCCTAGCCTTGAGACCAAAAGAAATTCTGTGATTACCTAAAGCTATTTAAGTTTGGTAAAGTAGTCATGGGAGAAATCATCTCCTCTGACCGTTTTGTTCTACCTTACAGGAACTACATGGGCAGTATCCGTGGTTTTTCTATGATCAAAGTGAACACTGCATTTCACTACTAAAGTCAAAAGAGCAATCTTACTAATTTGTAAAAAAAAAAAAAAAAAAAAAAAGATAAAAACGTGTTAATAAAAGTGTTTTGCTTAGTTTTTTTTTCTTTTATAATTTTTCTCTTAAGCCTTTGATACTAGCCATCATTTATCTGATGGTAAGTTAAATGAAAAATAGTACAGAGAAATATTAACAAAAATTTGAAAACAGTAAAATATACTTAGCTTAAAATGTATTATATTCATGATTTGTCATATTTCAAAATTATAGTCATATACCTACCATAGTCTTAAAATTTATTCTAGGAAAATAATTCTTGATCAATATAATAGGAACATGATCTCCTACAAGAGCATTATAATTTATAGATTTCTTCCACCTGAAAAATAGGTCTTTATTAAATAATTTTTAAATTTAAATAAATTAGTAATTTCCAAAATAGCATTTCATTATTTCCCAGAATTAAAAAAAAAAAATTCTTATTTACCAATCAGGATCAGGCAATGATTATAATCATTGAAAAGAAAAATATGTGTTTAAAATAAGGAATTTTATAATTTAAATAGCTATATACAATAGTTTGACTGTACTGCCTAAAACTTGTTACCAAATATGACAAATCTACTTTTCAATATTCTAAGTGAAAGGATGTCTTTTTGATATGATCCTAGCTGTTATGAGATAAACTAATGATTTTTAAAGATCCTATTATGCTTCATACTCCTTGGAGAAAGAATTGGATAAGAAACAGAAAACGAATATTCTGATTTTTTTAAATAAAAAGCACTGCATTGATAATTAGAAAAATTGTTCTGATTTTAAATTCAAAGAAGCTTAGATAAATTGTTTTCCCTACTATTTTAAATTTCTTCCTAGTCTGTTTTCCTGTTTGTAATTCTGGCTCAAATAAGAAAAGAAAAATGCCAACAAAATTTGGAGGGGAAAAAATTGTTTTAAATTTAACAACACCAAAAAATCTATTTTTCTATTCTTAATTTTTGAGACTAAGTAGATTTATATGGACTTTTTAAAATTAAAGAATCATGTTTTCTTTACATCTGAAAGCATCCCCAATGCATTTTAGTAGTGTGTGTGAGGGGTGTGTGTGTATGTGTATGTGTGTGTGTGTGTAATTTCACTTCAGTGTTTTATGAACACTTAAAAATGCACACATTATATAACATTATTATCTGTATAAGTGATTTATTTGCAGGTTTCTAATGAGTGAATTTGGAATTACTAAAAAACAAAACAAAAAAATTGCTTAGCTATGTATTATATTCATATAATTTCTTCTTAGGAAAGTAAATTACAAGATAAAAAATAACCTTTTGAAATAAACATCAAAAATTACAAAATATTTGTAATGATTTAGACTTTTTATTGAAATGTTTTTATTTAATTTTGCAACATCCATCCACTTGTTATTTTTTCCACAAATAATTCAATGTTTAGTTTAAACACAAATGACACCAATTCAGCATTCATACTAATCCTATAACAACAAACTGATGGAAATGGAAAAATCAAGTATTTAAGAAAGTTGATTTTGATTTACAGCTTCTAAAGACTAATTTTAAACAGCAAAACATGAGTTCTATGGCTGTCCAAATGTCTAAATTCTCAATAAAAGCTCTCAGGTTAGAAAACAATCACCTCATAAAATTTACTTCATGTAACTCATGCTATAAATGTTTTTGAAAATGTATGTCAAAAGCACTTGTAGTTGTTGTGATCTTTCCTAAAGAGAAAGTGCAACGCTGTAATTAAATAGATGACATTTTTTTTTAATGCCATGGAGAAAGCATTGCAATAGGTAGTCCCCACTTATCCACAGGAGATGTATTCCAGGACCCTCATGGGATGCCTGAAACCATGGATAGTACTGAACCCTATGTGTGTATATATTTTTCCTATACATACATAATTTACCCCTTAAAGGAAGAGCGCTTCACGACTTTTCTTTGGTATATCCAAATTGCCCACATCACTACTCTTGTGTTTGGGGTCATTATTAGGTAAAATAAGTGTTACTTGATCACAAGCACTGCAATACTGCCACAGTCGATCTGATAACCAAGATGGCTACTGAGTGACTAACGTGTATGCAACTTGAACATGCCAGACAAAAGGATGATTCACGTCCTGGGCTGTACGGAGTGGCACGGCACAAGATTTTGTCATGTTACTCAGAAAAGCATGCAATTTAAAACTTATGAATTGTTTATTTCTGGAAATTTTCCATTTAATATTTTCAGACCACATTTGACCATGAGCAACTGAAACCATGGAAAGTGAAACTGCAGATAAAAAGGGCGGGTGGTCTACTGTACTTCAAAACTGAATAATCAGTAGACCTTCAGAGAAGGCTGTGTACTCAAACAAGGACTCTTTTTGCTGCAAAGCCCCATTTTATTTATATTTCATATATAAATGTAACATATTAATCAAATAAATCAGAGAGCCATTCATAAGTTCAGATGAACCTCTAGAGGTTCTGTCATTTAGTGCTTCATCTCACCGAGGAAAGACCTACAAGAATATTTTTTTTTTTTTTTTTTTTTTTTGCCAAACAGTATCTAATGATTGGTAGAAAAGCCAGAATAGGCACCAGGTTTTCCCACCTTCAAGACTGTGCTTTTTACATTACTCCTTGTACCTTATTTTTTTAGGTTATTTTAAAGATTTGTTTGGGAATTCCAGATGTTAATTGTTTAGCAATTAAATTCTGATTGAGTCAAGTTGTTAAGACGAAAATGACTGGATCACAGTTTAGGTTATTTCTTATAGCAACGTTCTAGGTTATAACCTTCATGAAAGCAGGTATGAGTGCCCAACTTGTTCAGCACTAAATTTCCAGATACATGTCCAATGTCTGGTACATGATAGATTCTTTGTATGCATTTGTTAAATGTTGAAGGGATAAACTTTAGTGGCCTATTCGGAGCCTGTCAGTTCTGTGTCAACTACATAGTAACAAAATATCTGACCTATTTTTCATAAATTTTGGATAAATTTACTGTGAAGTTAAGACAAAAATAAAATTTATAAGTACAACTTGTACTAAATGGTTTTCATATGTAGATTATTTAATCTATGGGTTGACATCTTGCTTTCTGCTTCTTCGAGTATTATTATTATTATTTTCTGTTTTGCTAGAATAAAGACAAAAGCCAAATCTTTTAGACAGAAAGCAAGTTAAATTCATGTTTGGCTATGTAAAGGAAATTTCTGTTACAACTCAGTTACTCAGGATTTGGTCTAGAGTTCTGTATTCTAAATAGTAATAACCTAAAACTATTTTTGAATTTTGCTTAATTCTATATAGTCAAACAAAATTATTTGATTTCCCTTCCTCTCCCTAAATTGGTACATCTCCCAAGATTGTACAATGACTAAGGTCCTGCTCTTCTAATCAAATTACTACTTTTTATACTTAAAGAAACTAGGCATATTTCCTATTATTTAAAATTCAACTAACATTTAAAAGTTTTTTTTTTAATCATCTACACGTTGTTTTAGACACCAGCAATATATCATTGATTTGCAAGATAAACTCTCATCGAGTGTATATTCTAGAATATGGAGACAGATAAGATCCTTTCACACAATGTGTGCTGTGAAGCAAATAAATCAGTATAATAAGACAGTGGCTATGATAAGCTAATTTGGGTACAAATGGCCAGAAAAATTCTGCTAAGGAAGTGGCATTTGAACTGAGAATTGACAGGAATGGCAGTGTGTTTTTCATTACAGGTTTCCAAGGTGCCTTGCAGGAGAATATTCATTAACTTGGTGATCACACAGCTTACAGGCTATGAATATGATTTTACTAGTACAATGAGAGCAGATCCATCTCTCTGCAGTAGAGTCACTTCATCTAATCTCAGGAGATAATTTATTTAATCAGATGCAAAAGTATAGTTTTCAAATAAAGGATAAATACCACAAAGTTTAGATATGGAAAATCCTATGACCAAAAAAAAAAAAAAAACCAACAAAAAAAAACAAAAACCTTTTTCTCTTCCTACAAGCAGATTTATGTGTTAAGCCATATAACTGTCTTAAAGATGTTGGTAAACATGCTATTAGAATAAAGGAGTTACATGATTTTGATATTTACAGCTAATTTAACTACAAGAATAAGGAAGGATACTTGCTACTTGCTCCTTGCCAATAGGACAGGCTAGTGTTGGCCATAACTTGAGACATCCCTCTCCACCTTAAAGATAGCCTTGCTTGTTTGTCCAGACCCTCAGTCATTTTGGATGAGTCTGCTTTTCTGCTCCTTTCCAATATTCATCCAACTTTAGTCACCCCAAACCCAACTTTTTGGATGCCTAGAACTTCCTTTCTGAATAACATTTTTTTTAAAGATATGTTAATACCTTTAAACAGGTTAAATAAATTCTTAAGAACCTGAGGAGCCATTCTGGTTTTACATGTCTCCGATATCATCCATTATGTTTTATTCTGAGGTTTCTTTTTATATCTCTCTATTAAAGAATTATATTACTTTACTACCAAAATCTGGGAGAAAGCATGAAACTTATAAACCATATATTCGTAAAATTTATGGCTACCTCATTGAAGAAGACACAAAATAAAAACTTACATAGCAGAGTATGATTTTAAACTATTGTTGGAAAAACATATTTATGTAATATAAATACTTTTATTTCTATACTTCTATTGTCAATTCTAAACCTTTCCCTAGTGTTTAGAACTGAAAACATCCTAGGATACTTCATGATATGCTAATAGCATTTAGAATGAAGTTGACACTTCATGTTTGCTGCATGCCTCAAATGTAACATGTAATGCTGTGTAGATGTAATGCTATGGAAATGTGTAGTCTGTAAAAAAAAAAAAATTGCATTCTGTCTCACCATCAAATCCTAGTCTTTCAAACCTAAGTTCTTTTTAGTTTCTTTAAACCTTAAGAAGTTATTATTTTCTGTCAGTTTAACAATCATCATGACTCATTATTTCAGTTTAACTTAGCCTAAATAAAAGTAGTGTCTGGGTTTGGCTTTTAATTTAGCTTCAGTTTTCCAAATTCTCTCAACTGTGTCGATTTAGGAATAAAGAGAAAACATAGTCTCCAAAGAAAGACTGATTGTGTTCTAAAGAATGAACAGGAAAAAAAAATTACACATACAGAGAGAGGAAGAGAGACAGAGAGAGGATAAAACATTCGAATATATTTTAAGTTTTACTTTGTGTTCAGTTTTCTTTGGCTGATATCTTTCTTCATTTTTAATAGTGTACCTAAAACCACTTTCCTTTTTTTTTTTTTTAACTTTTCGTCATTTAGAAGTACTTTTTGAATTACTTTAAATGCAGGAAGATATTGGGTAATAAAATTCAACTATGCCTCGTTTTGCCTTTTGTATTTTCAGAAAAGGGCAGTCCCAGATGTTTTTCACAGTCAGACTTCGTGTGCTGCATGTTCTCTGCAGTTATCTGTTAGGAACAGTCGTCTGTCAGTAGGATCGTGACACATAGGTTAGAAAGGAGGCAGTTTTTAGCCTCATGGTTAGTTGGCCAGAGCAGAGATGAGAGAAAAACAAACAAACAAACACAAACAAACAAAAAACCCCTCGTGGTAACAGAAGAGGTTTTCATTAAATCAGAAAGAAATGAAGTACAGGCAAGTCTAGCTACTTATTTTTCATTAGGTAAGAAATCTTACCTTTGATGCCTTACCCTTTATTTAAAATATGGGTACTTTATTGTCTTAGTCTTCATAGAACATTTTATACTTGGGATGAGGCCAGGGATTCAGCAGGGGAACATGACTACCAAAATCAGGGAACTAAAAGTGGTAAATAGTCTTCACAAAAGTACCAGTGCCACCATTCTTCCCTTGCTCTTTCCCTCTCCTTCAGAAACTTATTCACTCTACTGACTCATTTACTCAGGTCTAGAATAGAGCCTGTAACTCATTTCCCACCCCTACTCCTGCTCCCTGCTAAGACAGGCTACCTTCTCATGCTGTTTCTATGGCTATATATTGTCCACTTCATTAAATATGAACCCTTAGCACTTTCCCAAAGCTCCAAAATCTGATCGAATTGTTTATTATATATCAAATACCTACCAATATTGCCAAGTAGAACTTTTCTAGTTATTGTATATGCTTGTTCATTCTATCCTCTGCTTTTGGACTCCTTGTTTGTAATCTCTTCTGCTGATTTAAAATAAATTCTGCCTTGTTCAAGAGGTTTTGACTCGTTTTAGCCCTTACAGAGTTCTTTCTTCTCAATTTTTTATCATACTCAAAATCAGGATCACCCAGTTAGTACTTATTTTTTTTCTTTTCTTTATACCTATTAGCTGTCTTAATTTTTTTTCTGGCTTTATTATAAGGTTCTTGAAAGCAGAAGCCAATCTCTTAAAATAAAAAACAAAATATATGAAATGTTGAATATATAACTTACTTTTTTGACTTATTGGTCTTCTTTTTTCTCTTTAATGACATATCCTCTGTAGTTTTATAATAAGAAAACTCAAAATTCACTTTCAAAATTAAGGAAAAATAACTGCTATTTTTGCTGACACAAATTAATTAAAGATTAATTAGCTTTTATTAAGTAATGTAATTTATTAGTTGTGTTACCTCTATTTAATACATAAATATTCAGTGCTATCCAAATTTTTCTGTTAATTCTAATATGACAATATCAATTACTATTGGAAATAAAAATTTAAAAATTATTGTTAAGAGATATAAACAAATAACATTGATTTGAGAAAAATTCCTTGGATCATCATGATACATACTAATAATGGTCAGTATCAAACATTATCCTTATGACTCAAACACACACACACACAAAAGTTTTATCTAATTAAAACACTATATAGAGTTATTAGGTTATTTATTATTATATATGCACATATATTTATGTATGTATATATTTATGTGTATATTCATATGCATATATGTGTGTGCGCATCTGCAATCATAAAGAAACTAACAAAACTTTGAGAAATATCCCCAAGCCATATGTTTGAGATCAAAAATTGCCTAAGAAGAGAAATAGCAAGTTCCCATGCCATTATTTTAGGGCAATATTTCTTATTCATAATGCACTTTGTGTCCAACCCTGAAAATTTTAATTTCATCATGTGAGAAATAGTTTTAGCAGAGAATATGACTGCATTATAGTTATACATATTAAAATCACAGGTGTCTTCATACTAGTCCATGAATTTAATTTAAAACTGTGAACTAAGCGTGATTAATTATTTTTATATTTATGTACTAATATTAAAATTCCTTTGCTACTTGTTCATTTATTTTTGTCATTTGAATGTACTTGTTGGCACACACTAGGTAACGAGTCTCAAAGTTTTAGAAAGCTCTGAGTTAGCCGTTCAGAAGTAAAGTCAAGTGATTTTATTGGATTCAGATGATTTCGTAATAAACATAATCCCTCCCTTTTGCAGTGATTACTCTTGAACTTGCTCTTGCGGCTAAAGTGGCATGAGGAAAAATTTAGTATTTCTCAGATATTGCATTTGTTAGGACCTCTACAAGGTGAGAGTATTATCGAATAATAATTTATGAAAGTAGCCATTTTATATAGAGAAGCGCAAGAGATTAACATTAAAAATCACTGTGGAAAAGTTTTACTGTGGAACTGTCTTATCCTGGAAGCAGTAAAGACACGCACAGTCTCTATTGTTACCATGCACTTTTTCATATTGTTTCCCTTGCTTGGGTGATATTGTCCTCTTCATTCACATGGAAAACTCTTAGCTCTCAAAACTCGGCTCAGTTCACTTAGTTTTCCTTTGTAGACCTTCTTGGCATTAAAGTCCTTTCTTCCCTCAGCTACACAGCCTCATTCTGTGTTCCATAGCATGTGAGTATACTTCTGCCATAGCTTCTGGTACAGTGGTAATTTATGTATCTAACTTGTAAGCATCTTTAAGTCAGGGAATATATCTTTCACCTTTGTAACTACTGTGCATAGCTTGGTGACTGACACACAGCTGAAACAGAATAAGTATTTTATATAAGTTATTTAATGAACAATAGGCATTCTTATTCTCAATCCTTAACACATGTCGATTTTTGAAGAGATTATAAAGATTTTGTATTTTATGTCCAAAATTTTAGAAAATGAAAGCAGGTGAAAAATATAACTTATTCTCACCTATACGTGCATAGTAAAGTAAAATTTCTATACTTAATCTTTAATTTGAAATCAATACAGTAGAGTCACATTTAAACTGGGTTTAGATTCTAAAGTCAGTGGGAAGGACAGAATTACACTTAGAAATAGCTCAGGAACTTGCCGCAGTGGGGACCATCACACCATTATCATTTGGTCAGTCTATGAAAGCATTGCAACATGTTGCTTTTTTTTTTTTTTTTTTTTTGGCTGAACTTCAAATGACGTTGTTAACTTGAGTTTCGTATGGAATGAAAAATATGTGTCTTTAAACCGGAAACACACTTTTGGCAGAGTGAAATGCCCAAACTGGAAGAGGCAAACAGGAACTAAGACCAAGTAAGGGAACAGCAGTCTCAAAAAGAGTAGTCAATCATGTGAAATTTTTAGAGAATGGGGTTTGAAATAAAGTGAACAGAATTCAAAACAAAAGCACACAGAACTGAAGGTGAGCTTATCTACTTGGAGAAGTATAAAGATGGCCACAGTGGCTAGTGCATTCTGGGAAGAGTAGTAAGAAATGACTGGAGAAATGAACAGAAGCCAAAGTGTATAGAGCTCTGTAGGCCTTGGTTTGCATTTTATTCTAAGCCCAATCAGGGATACCCTTAAGAACTCAGAAATCTTCACCAGCAGGAGCTCAGATTGGTATTGTATTATATGCATTCAGTTCTATTTGCATTATGTCATTGTTAGTAAGCTTGCTGAATCAGTAGATTAATGGTTAAGAGAGCAGACTTTGAAATCCAACAGATATGAGTTTGAATCCTGGCTTATTTCCTCACTAGTTGGGTGTCCTTGAGAAATGACTAAACTTTTCTAAACCTCAATTTACTGTGTGAAACATATGATAATAATAGTACCAACTTCTTAAGGTTGTTTTAAAAATTAAATGGCATAATTACATAAACCAGCATGCAAAGCATGGTACATGGTAAACTGTCAGTAAATGTTAATGACTTCATTATTATATAGCCAAAGTAAGACTATAATATTTAATATGACTTCAATATAGTAATAGTCATGATATTTAGAGCATTAGTCTAATTGATTTGAGATTACGAAATTATTTCTTTGGTCTTATAATTTTTATTTTTTGTTAAGCTATATAGGTTTTCTTAGCCATTACAAATGCAGACTCTATTATAAGATGTATTCTATTTTTCATACACACAAAAAGAGATAAGTAGCCAAAATTTACATATTTTAAAAGAGAATCACTGGGGAAATCTTCCTATAAAATCATGGATTCAGATTAAAGATATATCCCCAAATATGTATTTGCAATAAATATTTACCTGTCTATATTTTATAATACTACTTTATTCATATTTCTCACATTAGTTGGTATGATTTTCCAGCATTAGTTTCTTCTTCAGGTAAATTGACCTAAAGAACATGACTCAGTGTAAGAATAGAGGGCTTCTCAATGCAGAATTTCTCCTTTCCTTAGGGTGAAAAAATGTGAACCATTTCTCATCTCCCTTTACATTCTTTCTTATGCCAGTACGATCAGAGTATAATTATAACAATAGTCAACACATTAATAATTTGCCATGATTTTGAAAATTTTGGAGAAAGAAAAAATATAAATATTATTTTTCGATCCTAGTCTTTCAAATGATTCTAAAATTTGAATGAAACTCATTAGATAAATATTGTCTAATTCAATTTATAATTATAGCCAAAATATATTAAAAAGTGTGGTTTCTTTTTTCTACCATTGTCCAGTTATAGAACCCAGATTAAAACATCAATTTGCTTTAGAAAACATATATTTAAACCCATAAATAACTATTTGGCGTAATTAGTTCTAGAATACTGCTTAACAAGACAACTGCTCTGCTTATAGTTGCATATTCACATTGGCAGTAAAAAGGGTAACATGATGATGATGATGATGGTGAAGATGATGATGATGATGATGAAGATGATGATAGCGACTATCCTCTATTAAGCACTTAATGTGTTAGCTACCATTATAGTCTCGGTTTCTCAGTTTCTGTCTTTTTCTCTTTTTTTTTTCTCTCTCTCTCTCATTCTTTCCTTCTGTAAGGCAGGCAAGCATCGTAATTTCACTTTAAAAAATGAGCAAACTGAAACCATTGAATAGCTTGCCTAAGGCCTCTTGTTAGTAAAGAACAGAATCAAGATTCAAATCTAATTCTAACTGAGTTTTCTTCTCTGTATGCTACACTACCTTTGATAAAGTAACAGAACTGATTTTTTTTTAAGTACCTGCAAATGTCAGCCTTATTCCACTTGATTCTTAATGACATTTTAATCTTTTATATTGAAATTCAAGTTTCACATTGGCTTTCATAGCTGACATCTTTGTATCTCCAAAACCTGACAAAATGTTAAAATTCAGCTGGTGGGGTTTTTTTGTTTGTTTCTTTGTTTGTTTTTTTCGTGTTTAAAAGATTAGCAACAAGTTCTAACTTAGTGAATGTTCTGGTAACAATTAAAGGACTACACAGAGTCTTTATATTTACAATTTGCAGTTTTGTTTTTCAGAATAGATTGTTCCACTTATCCATACAGCTATTGGATTTGGTGAACAAATTATTTCTAGTCACGGATGAGGAACAAGTAATTAGAAATGTTTATGCTTTTAGATACAAAATAACCAATAGTCATGCTTAACACTTTAGCTTCAATTAGTAACAATTTAAAAGAAGCTCAGGGCAGAATTCAGAATTTTGGGTGTTTATATCATCTCCTGAGTTGCAGAAATAAGATTAGACCTCTTCATTAGAATAATCTCTCTTCTACATTTTCTTTGCAAATAGCTAAACATAAATAGATGCTCAATAAATAATGACTAATGTTATTATTAAGCCATCTAAATGTAAAATTCTTGTAGATACTGATTTGCTTGAACAGGCAAAATGTGAGTTCTGTCACTCACTGAACTACTTGAGATTTGCTTATTTGAGCAGTAAATTACTTATAAAGATGGAGATGATGATGAGGAGGAGGAGAAGCAGGAGGAGGGGGAAGATGAAAAGAGCAAGGATGACGAACACCTAAAAATATTGTATTGAGATAGTTTACTATAAATCCTTTAATGCCTTGTTAACCCTATATGGTAGATATATTAAGTAATGCTAATTTTACAGGTGAGGATACTGAGGCACAGGAGGTTAAATATTTGTACAAGATCTCCAATCTTGTAAGTGGAGGAGGAGGAAGACTCCAACTCCAACTACAAATAGGACTTTGCAAAAATTAAAAAGAATTATATGTAAAGCAGTTAAAAGTTAATACTACTTAAGCACCACATCAATTATTAGTTATTAGTATTACTATTGTTTAGTGATTATTATCATTATAATATAACATTATATGAAAAGTTTGCATTGTGTATTTAGAGAGGACTTTTTCTCTAATTTTAATTATGGATAAAAAAAGACCTCCAAATATTTAAATGTGTAATTGATTTTACATAATATTGGTTATTTTTTATTCTTAGCCAGCTTTGTTATTAAATGTTGATGTGCTTTTTATGTAATCCAGTATATATTGCTTGGAATTCTGGAAGAAATCTGTATTCATGATTTTAAAGAAAAAAAGCCTTAGTGGTAGAGATAAGATTGCACTGTGTAAAACACCAGTTAATACCAACCCTGGAGTAAAAATGAAAAGCCAAAGATTAAGGTATCAAAAAAAATAAAATAAAAATACTCCTTTATAACTACTTGATATTTCTACCATTTATCTTATTCTATTTATTTAGTTGGAAGATCCTCATTCAGGAATTTCAGATTTGTAGAGATTTAGGAAAAGGACTTGAAATTCTATTTCTTTCTTTACTTCTTCTTTTATTTTTTTTTAATTCTATGACAACCACTTTGTATAAAGGCAGGCATGCAAATAGGCTGAAAAAAAATTGCAGGTCTTCTTGAACTTTGAGAGAGATGTCCATTTTGGCAAAGGGGGAGGCACATATTTGGATAAATTTATATATACTCCTCAAATTTGGGTGCTAGTCTGAACTGCCAAACTTCAGAATTTTCACATTTTTAATATACCAAAGTGGGTTAAAAAAGCCTATTAGTATAAGAAGTATTTTTGAAACCGTTGACATTTGGCTACTGTTCTTTCATCCACTGTTCTGTCGTCTTGACAGAAACTTGGTTTAACTTGCAGAGAGAAAGTGAAAGACAGAGAAAGGTATCTATATGAAATGCCCCGGAGGGAAGCAGAACTCCTGTAAGGCAACATTTAGGCATTGAGTGTGACACTGTATTAACCTTTTTAATGGATGTATGTAATAAAGTGACATGTAAATGGAGCACAAGGGGAGATATGACACTATATCTGGAAAAGGATAAAACAGTTGGTTGAATACTGGGCTATTATAGCAGTTTGCAAACCTTGGATAAACTCAGTCAGCGGTTGTATAATTGGTTATTCAATCCCGACCCTTGTTCACAGCTCAAAGCCAGGAACACTGAGACCTGTTGCCAATTTGAGTGAATATAGTGACTGTACTCGGCCGGGGCCTAACACTGGAGCCAGGCCTTTTCCTGTGGGCTGGTTTCCACCATGTCTGGGACTGGCTCAGTGACAGTGAGCCTTTTGTTGTGAAAGGCTGGCTGGTACTCCCCTCCTTTGCAAAATGTCTAACAGCTACACAAATATAAGAAAATAGGAAAAGAGACTTACTGTAGCTTTTCTCTTAGTAAGTTAACGTGGAATTATTAGTTTTCCTTTCTTTCTTTGCTTAAAAAAATTTTTTTTTGCTCCTCTTTTGAGAAAATTTGCGTTAAGTAAATAAACTTAGAGAGTGATATAAAAGCCTACTTTTAGATAAGCGTCGAACCTTGCTAGTCTCTGATTAGAATGTGATATCTATGGAGACATTTATAGTAATTTGAGTCACAAAAATGAGTTTCTGAATAAGGTATTTTTACTTTTCCTCCTTCCCCTAGGAAAGTTCATGTACTGAGAAGATTGTTTTTACTCAATATCTCCATGCCTGAAAGATATAGCATGTTTATAAACCTGTTATGTATTTAACTTTATGAAACAAGCACCCCACCTTCTCTGCCCAAACATACTGGATAGAGGCCAACAGACTAACCACTTACTGTTTCCAGCCTAGTAAAATTTGAGAAATGAATCAGTGAAGATTTTGATTTGAGTGTGTGGTATGAAAAATACCCAGTCTTCTTACAGTGCCCAATTCATAAAGGAATCTGAAACAAGCTTGTAGTATTTGCCAGTTAGGTGCTGCTTACTGATAGGGTGACAGTTCCCAGCTGCAATCAATTATGCTTCCATTATTTCTGTTGTTTAAACATACTAGGAATACCAGCTCAGAGGATTTCACGAAATGTGTCTAAGTTCGAAAACAAAGTAAAGCACATGTTAAAAAGGAAAACACCAAATACATTCTGAATCGAGAATTTTTTTCTGAGCATATTTATAATATCTCTGCCACCCCTCTCCCCTCCCTGATTTCACCTCACACACCCAGCATTTATAAAATCACACACACAACACAGAGTGTTTGATTTAATGCAGGGTTGCAATTCAATCAAGAGACTGCTGAGGTCATATAATATAAATGACTACAGTACTTCTTGGCTCAGTAATAGCCTTGATCATTCAGGGCTTTGTTTTTGTTAATTGAGTAGCCTCCTGCTGGGAGGAGCTCCTAAATATTTTGGACTATATGTCACTGAAAGAATTTGGAGACTAGAAGGTAGTGGAGGGGGGTGGTAAGTTTCACAGGCAACGGATAAGGGAAAAGGAAAGAGGTTGTTCTGAAACCATGATAGGACAAAGGAAAAGAAGCAAATTGTTTTTGAGTAGAAAATTAATCATTGAAAAAGGACTGGCTATTGTGAGGCAAACATAAACATAGAGGGAGCATTTAACTTGAAATATATGAGAAAAAGCACTATAGAAACTCCAACAGAGGCCTTTAATGGAAAATACACACGGCCATCTCATTATACGTATATCCCCGGGAGCCAAGTGTTATGAGCATTAGTAACAAGGTGGTATTATAAAAAAAAAAAAAAAAAAAAAAAAAAAAAAATTGATTATAATCAAGCTTCATGTATTTGAGGCTTAATAAAAATATTGTGTGGAGGTAGTGAGTATCATGGCATAATAGAGACCTCTTAGTATTGGATTGTTCGTTAAGTATTGTATTTCATAATGGTGATCTGTGGAGGCCTTTACTTCCTGATGGGAAAATAGAAACTTGGTGAAGAGACGATCACAGAATTGTAGGTCAGCTCTTATTAACCCCAGAAAATATAGTTCAATGTATATCTTATCATCTTAATCTCCCAAATATTTGTCTAGTTTACACTATAATACAATATTGTGTATAACAAACAGATGTCTCCCCTAGGTCACTGTTTGTAATTTAGTAAATTGTAGGTGTCCAACTGGAGAGCCTAGAGCTGCTGGTGAAGAATGAGTGCTTGAGATGCCTCATTAATTTAATGTAGGTAAGAGGCTGGTGGGCTTAAAGGATTTGGTAGTGGCCCCATAGAGAACTACGTAAATGTAATTCAAATATTGTGGAACAAACTTTTTTCACTATTATTTTTTTCCCACCATGCTGTGAACCCTCACTGATCATTATATTTTAGGCACTTTATCTGTCACAACAAAACAGAAAGGCTGAAATATGTATGAAAACAAGAGTTTCATTAAACTCAAATCAAGTATCTTTTAAAGGTGTTGGTTTTTAGTTTTTATACAGCTTTGTTTGGCATGGAACTCTTCACATGTTTTGAGATTTGGCTTTGCTGCTTTGTAATTTTGAGGGTGCAGTTCTATAAGCTTGGAACAATTTGCTGAGAAGAAAAGAGAAATAAATAACTTAGGTTTTACATCTAGAATTATATACTAAAAAAATAAACTGACACCTACTGTATAATAGGAAAACCTGTTAGGTTATATATCTACTTCAATGCAATTTATAAATTTTAGAGCTTTTCTTATAAAGAATTTAATTTCCTCATTGAACAAAGTAATTTTTTACTTATTCTTTGGTAGCTGCCATGGTACAATGATGTTTTTTCTTTCTCTTTAGAAATGGAACTATTTTATTTTTAATTTCATAAGCATATATTTTAAGTAGATAATGAATCTTTTAATATTCACCCCCGTCAAGTAATAGATCAGTTTTGCTGACTGCAAATTTATTGCAAAGACAAGTTTAGTTTACCAAATTTCTTGCAATATATTATTTGCCTTCTGCAAATAAGACTACAGGCAGCTACCATACTTGGAATAATTTATTTGGAATGCTTGTAATTTAACTGAAGATTCAACTCCTATTATTAGAATAATTTATAAGAATGATTAAACATATATGTTAATAATATTATTAACAACCTGAATCTGCGTTTTGGAAGAACTATGAGATTTTTCCAAATGGTCGAGGTTAGCTAAGGCTTTTTGAAACCTTCAGTATTCATGCCAGTGTTCACTTTGGGTGAGAGATCTAATGTCCTATAACAAAGACCCTGTGGGCCTTAAACATACTCTGCACCTTTTGTAGAAACGGAGATAGCAGGTTCCTGGGGGTTTTCATATCCGCCAGGGAAAGTTTTCAGAGATATAAACACTTTCGAATTTCTAGAATGTGGAACACAGAGCTTTGTGGCTTTTAAAGGACCATTCCCAAGTTTATAAAAGCTTGCTCTCTGACCCTTAGGTCAGAAAATTGGGTGGTCTGTCATTTTACTGGACTCCTCTGTCCTTTGGGATAAAATACTGACCTATATCTTAATTTTTCAACTGCCGATGTTTCATTGTACTCCACTCAAATTCCTAGGCTGTTTTAAATAAGCTTTTTCTTTTAACCTTGAAAAAAAATTGTTCTTTTAAATCAGCAAATCATTAAAAAAGCATGAGATACATGTCATAGTATAGTGAACACTCGTTGAGCCCTTCCCACCCTCATGCACTTTTTCTCCTGATACATATCTAACAAGATAAGTGAGTTCAAATGATATATAAACATTATATGTTAATTATACTAAATATATATATGAAAAAAATTTATGTGATATATATCTCTATCATTTATTACGTATGTGAGAAATTGTTTAATAATTACTTCTAGAAAGCTAAGCACAGGAGAAAGAAGCAATATTCAATAGATCTCTCACATTTTTTGCTTTTCCCACTCTCCCTATATAAAGATGTTTCTTTATACTTTCAAATGTTGATGCATCGTGTTTTTATCTCAGTTGCTGTGTTTGAGACATAGTTCTATAGATGTTACTGATTGATGTTTTTAAGAATATAGAAAGAATAAGCAGTCAAAATGCTGTTTTGTTGCAAATTAATTATATGCAAGGCGTAGCTTATTTTGTTTTCAATCATTAACACACTTCCTAGGATTAATAATTTGTTGTCCTGCCATTCCTTTAAATGAATAATGAAGGAATTATCCCATTCATCCTTCTCTAATTTACCAAATTACTTGTAACATTATTTCATCATTTTTCTCTGAACCTATCCCACCTCAGTTCTCAGCCACTCAGAGGATGCCCTTGTCATTGGCTGACATTTCAGAAGTTTCTTTTTGTTTGCCACTTACATAAACATATATGCCTCTCTTATGTTATATATGTGGTTCATTACATTGACCAGTGTGTGTGTGTGTGTGTGTGTGTGTGTGTGTGTGTGTATAACATTTATAACATGATTCATGGTTCTGTATTTAAAATTTTTTAATGAAATTTGTGTTCACTATACTTTAGTATAATTCTTTATATATTCCAAAATTAATAAATAAAATACATGCGATCCTGATAGTTTATTACTGCATTTTAGTGTGACGTTTTTATTTGATATGCTTTATGTCATTGAGTTGTAAAATAGAAAAGGGTATTGGAATGTATTTGAATTTTTTAGTTAATGTTTAAATTATCACTTAAGAGACAATTTGTTTATAAAAGTCTTTTACCTTTCTGAGAATTCAGTTGATTCAACTTCAGGTCTTATTAACTTGAAAAACAGTTTTCAGCACAAATTTTTGAAGATTTAGCCAAATGTTTTTATCCATATTTTTATACCCTGGATCAGTATTTGCTTATCAAAAAATTACCTCAGATCTTGAAAAAGTTTAGATTCCTGGGACTCAACCAGGACATAAAGAGCCAGACTCTCCAGTGGCCCTGGAAATTTGCATTTTAAAGAAGTTTCCCTATGACTGCGAACTC
The DNA here is from genome assembly GCA_003508835.1 of Eonycteris spelaea. Taxonomy (NCBI): domain Eukaryota; kingdom Metazoa; phylum Chordata; class Mammalia; order Chiroptera; family Pteropodidae; genus Eonycteris; species Eonycteris spelaea. The sequence continues at coordinate 3,164,500 of PUFA01000053.1, forward strand.
TAGTGGATTAAGATCTACTCTCAGTTTGCTCTTGTTAATATGCCCCATGGTTGGAAAAATATCTTTTAATTTAACTTTACATTATTAGCATGATTTAATCCATATTGTTTTTCTAATTATGGACAACATAATAAAGTGCCCTCATTTCTGAAAATTATTCCCTGGTAAAACTTTTTTTTAATAACAGTTTTGATTGATAAATAGAACAACATTTTAGAACTTTTTATGACAATACTACGATAGTAGCATTTAGGAAAAAATCTGTCAATATATTTATTTATTATTCATTAATAGATAATTCCAGTAAGGCATTGTTCTCTTTACTTTTACTTCAACAAATGAAACAATAGGAAAGCAACTCAGTGACACAGTATCAATTTAGTCAAAAGTTTAGTGTCTGGTCACTGTTAGTCTATACATCCTCCCTAGGAGATAATGAGTTTCTTGAGGTGCAGAGCTGATTTAGTGCCTGTCTATCACTGTGCTACAGTAGTGGCTTAATAGATCATGGTTAGATAAATGAATGAATAAACATATAGACTATGATGACTTCTGATCTTGTGTGTGCGCACGAGGATGTGTATGTGAATTGTGCAAACAAAAGAAAATAGCAGTATCCATTGTGATATATATATCTCTCAAGTAGTCTGATAACTCAAATAGTACATTTCACCACTGAAAGCAAAGATAAAGGTGTACATTCATTCAATTCAGAAATTAAATGAATATACATGATCAATTTTATACCCACTGCCTTTAACACAGATTTGTAAGTCTCTAGTGATATAGGAAAAGTAAAAACCAAATTATGCTTTTCTTGTTTTCTATCTATCCAGACTTTTTTCTTTTCTATTTGCTTCCTTTTTATCTTCTTTGATTTGTTTTTTATTAAGTGAAAATGCTTGTTAGAGAGAACTCTTACAGGTTTATTGTTTTGGCTGTTCTGCATTGGGGAGGGGGTCACAGCATATCATAGCTAACACACTACTATAGGTTTCATTGCTGACTAGATTGTGTCTAAGCTTGTGAACATTAAATGCCACATTGCCAATAAAACTATTGTATTTTCTCATCTAAAATTACTGTAAAAATTACACAATCCAAAATCCATGAAAGGTTATGAGAAACCAAATATAACAAGTTGTTAAGGCAGATGGGCTACTTTAGTTAAGAAGGATATGTACAAATTTAGATATATGATTTAAAGAAAATCAGAAGATTTTTTTAAATTTTAAAATCTGATGCTATGTATTGAACGTAAAAATATAATTTGAATTATAAGTAGCTTTGCAGCTCAACTGTTCAGCTACCTGCATATCACAATGTCTGATTTATCATATGAATCATGTCAGTTTTTATTGTTCATATCTTCTCAGGCATCTGGCAAGCTGAGATTGCGATTTGTTTTCACATATGTTGTGATAGAGAAGATTCAGGATGTGTAGTGGTTTAGCATCAGGCTGTATGCGCTTTAATTCTCACTTCCAGTGGTAAAACATTCTGTCATATTTTTAAAGTATTGGAATTCTTATTCTAATGTATGTTAAGTGGTTTTCTATTTCTGTGCTTTTTGTTATCTCCTTTATCATCTCTACCAGCTACTTTCACAATCTTAAACAACAACCAAATTGTACAAATATGATCATTAATATTTGTTTTCAGCATGGTCTAGATATCTAATTAAATGGGTGATTATGTAGATACCTTTTATAGTAAGATAATTGCTTCATTTATAATTCAAATACATATGTAGGTAATTTTTTCTTGAATATATCAATAGGCATATACAATTTGCTTATAGAACTATACAGTCTCATTTTTACTGTTATGATACATTTAAGCTATCTTAAACTTTTTTATATATATTTGTAAACTTTTCCTGTTTGTTTATCTATTTGTTTGCTTATATATTTGTCTTGTGAAAGTAAGACTTTAAAAAAATACCCCAGATTTTCCTATACCTTTGCTATAATGTAGTTTTTATTAGTTGTCTTCTTTTTCCTTTTTCTTTCTTGCTCTATCTCACATGTGTACAGTTGAGAAAATACTGTTTCAAGTAAAATATATGGAAAATAATAGACTTATTACAGTTGGTTTCTGAGAAAGTTGGTTATTTGGATAAAATTAAAATTTCTAATGAAAATCTTTCATGAGAAATATTTTCACTTTTTTTGGAACTTTTATAAGTTAATTATTATTGATACATCACAAACATCTTCCTCCCAATTTTCTTTCTATCAAATTGCTTTTGCATTTCTGTTCTACCCTTACCTTAGTAACCCCTTTGCTTCCTCCTACTCTCTACTGTCATCCCGCTCGTCGTGACTAATGGCAAGAACTTAATTCACATTTCCCCACCCACACTTTGCTGACATTATAAATTATTTGGGTACAAATGGACAGTATTCATTAGCTGAGCACTTTACTGAAAGATCCTTACACAGGAGTGCTGCACGCTCCAGTTTTTTATTTAAAGTTAAAATGCTTTTGCTGTCATAGGGGTTGAGGTAAGTTAGCCATGATAGAGGACAGAGCTACAAGTGCTAATAAATAAAAATAATAACTGTTACCATTGGCTGAGTGACCCTGGGAAAAGAGTACTACAAAGCTATTTGTTTCCTCTTTCAGTTGTCAACAGCACTGGCTTAAAAGCTTTAGCCATTGCTAAGGACCTAATAGAAACTTTGGAAAGTTAGAAAGACAACTGCCAAAAAAAGAAAAGAAAAAAATCAGGCAAAGATTAGCTGAGTTTTTTTGTATGTCTGTGCTATTTTGGGACAATTCATACTTTTACCTAATAGAAGCGGCAACTGTCTTTGTTCCTCATACTACTATATCTCTTTCTATGTCATCGTTATTGACTTGAACCTATTGAAAAATTCTGAGAATGATAGGCAACCAGTGAAACTAAGGGTTGTGGGTCATTATCATAAAAATGCGTAGAGATAGGACTATTACCCTTTGAGGAGGCTTTTGATTTCTGGGTAGTTTTAGTAATGGGCAAAGTGTATATATATATATATATATATATATATATATATATATATATAGTAACAACCATGTATAATACGGGTGGGAGCTGGACCAATCAAGGGGATTACTTCATAGATTATGTAAATGTCTAACCATTATGCTGTACACCTGAAACTAATATAAAATAGTATTGAATGTCATATATATATGCGCATATGCATATATATGTATATGTATACACACATGTATACATGCATATATTTCATTTGATTTTTGAAGTAGTTCTCTTGTGTTATTTTATACTAAATTTTGGTTGTAATGTTAGTCAACATTTTTTAGTTTTACTGTAGGCCCAGCACTATTTTAAACACTTTGCATAAATTAGCTGATTTAATTGTTTTGACAATCGGATAAGTGTAGTTATTATTCCCTTCAGAGATGAGTAAATTGAAGTGTAGAAAGGTTTTACTTGCCAAAGGTCATAAAACTGGTAAGTGATGGAGTCAAATTGTATGACATTAAATTGTTATTTTTTTAATACTTAGTAACAAAACATGTGAGACTTTGTACAAGAGAAATAATTCTTTGCAATTAGTTTTTGAAATGCTGCCCTCAAATTAATTATGTTATTTTTGCTGGGATCTAATATTTGAAACAAGAACAAACCAAAGAATTATAGTCTATGCAAGAAAATGCACTTACTTTTTCCAAGTAATGGACTATAAAAACTGAGAATTTCGTAAGTATAGAGCCATCTGTGAGGAATAAACCTACAGTTATCCGAGGTTATTGATATGTAGCGGCAGTCATATCATATTGAATATTGTTTAATCATGTGATGATAAAACTCCTCAGTAAAATGTGATATAAAGATTGGTAGTATAAAGATTGAATGGTATGTTAATAGTATTTCGCTTAATAACAAAAAGAAAATTTAAGCCTGTGAGTAATGATTAATATTGTAGTATTCCCATAAACATAATTTTCATATTAATTCAAATCTGAGTCCGCAACACAGCAGTAGAAGCCAAATAGAGTTGTTTTTGTTTGTTTGTGTTTTTTTGTTTTTGTTTGGCACTAGTAAAGTGTTTCTAGAGCTTAATTCATTTCAGGATAATTACATATAAAAATGAGGCTTCTTGAGGACATTAATTTGAAAAGATATGTGTACCCTTATATTCACTGCAGTGCTATTTATAATAGCCAAGATGTAGAAGGAACCTAAGTGCCAATCAATAGGTAACTGGATAAAGAAGATGTGGTACATATATACAAGGAATATTACTCGGCCATAAAAAATGAAATCTTAGCATTTGCAACAACATGCATGGACTGGAGGGTATTATGCTAAGTGAAATGAGTCAGACAGAGGAAAGCAAATACCATATGATCTCATTTGTATGTGGAATTTAAACAACAAAATAAATGAATATACAAAACAGAAACAGACATCGATATAGAACAAACTGATGATTGCCAGATGAGTGGGGTTTGGCAGCGGGAGGGAGACAGTGAAGATATTAAGAAGTGCAAATTGGTAGGTACAAAATAGTTTCAGGGATATGAAGTGCAGCCTAAGGAATATGGTCAATAATATTATAATAACCATGTATAACGTGGGTGGGAGCTGGACTAATCAAAGGGATCGTAGATTATGTAAATGTCTAACCATTATGCTATACACTTGACAATAATATAAAATAGTTTTGAATGTCAACTCTAATCGAAAATAATTTTTTTTTAAATGAGGCTTATTGAAATCCTAATGCTTTGGAATTTCAGATGTGTTTCTGTTGTGTGTTGTGGTATGTGTTATTTTTTAACATTTCCTAGGAGAACTTGACAATTCCAGTGGCAAACTAGATGTAGTACATGGCTAATGGGACTGTTACAAGGCCTTCTGGTCTTCTTTGCACAAATAAATTTCCAGATTTGTAAGAGTTTTTACTCTGCTTCCATTGCATTATTAAATGTTTGGCCCCAAATATTGTCAATATGAATTGAACTCTAACTGACATATATTTCCAGATTTGGCTCAATCGTCCCCTCAGAAAGAATCTTATCAGTTATTTAATAATTAAATAATGTATTGAATTATAATGAACTTTTTGAAGAAAAATATCTTTGGCTAAGGACAGTCAGTGTCTTGCATTTCTTCTTCAGTTTTATGGGGCCATTGAGTGAAAGCTTCCAAGGGGAGAACGTTACATTAACAATATCTAATTCTAACAGAGGTTAACTACCCAGACCTCTATCATATAACTTTTGTCTAAAACTGGATGATGTATATGCAACTGGACTAGCATTTTATTTTTGAAAAGTTTGACTCTTCTTTAAAAATAACTGGCAGTATGGTATAATGAAAAGAACACTGAACTAGGAGTTAGGCTTCAAGTCCTACCTTTATCATTAATTGTGATCTTAGGCAAGTTTTAACCTTAAGTTACAATTTTAGTTTGCAAAATCAAGAATTTGATCTAAACCTGCTGTTACCAACTGTATTGAGCAAAGCATTCATCTCCCAACACTAATTTCCTTGGTCACATATTTAAAAAATATTGTGGAATCCATAACTCAAAGACTGACAATCTGTTAGCACATTAAAGGATCTGAATCTTGTAGAAAAGAAATGCAAATTTGTTTAATATTAACTTGATTTATATGATAATGGAATGCTTTTTTGTTTCTTTCAGTTCTAGTTTTAAGTAACCAAACAATTTATGTTCCATTTATGTCCAATATATGTATTAGTAAATTATTTCTATGAAATACTTATCTAAATGATACTTAAAAATTCTTTCAATTTAAAATTCTGATTCTATGACATAAATAATCTAAATATGCTTTTACTTTTTGACTTCGAAGAAGGTCTTGGTAGATTTTGAAGGTTAGCCATAGTGTTTTTCCTTTCAAAGACAACTCCTGTTCCTAAATGTGTACCCTATCACATGTCAGGAATAACACAGCTTAGTCTAAGCTACAAAATTAAAATATAAACAGTGGTAGACTTAGTACGACCTAACTCCTGGAACTTTGTTTAAAAAGTCAAATATTATACATACATATTTTTTGCTTGTTTGATTTTTCAATGAGCTCTGCTACTGCAGCTCAAGGGAGATTAAGGGGGGAACCTACATACACACAAAGCAAAAACCTGGGCTTGTGTGTAAAGCTACTGCACTGGAGCGAATGTGGTTTAATTCCTGGCACTGACAGCTTGTTGGAGAATTACAATATGTTGGCATGAGTCTCTAGGTCTCATTGTTCCAGATGAGGGAGTCAGTCTTAAGAGTGTTTGGCACTGAAGGGAAAAAAGGAGTGAGAGTTAGAGGGAATGAACAGGCCCTAAAGAGGCAGAATGCTGTTGCAACAATGGCTGGCACAGTTGGGGGGGCCATTCGCTGGTGGGTTTGCTATAGTCATTGATGTGAAGAAGCATATGCAAGCAAAAGACTCAAGGGTGAGAAGGGGAAAGCAAGCAAATGTATCTAAAGGGTCCATTTGTCGAAAAGGGACAAAAGTAATCCAACTAGGGTCATCTTAATATGCTGATAAGATAGATTTCATATCTCTCCAATTTATCTTCTAGTATATTTCTTAACATTTATTTTATTTTCTCTTTTAAAGTATATACATATTTGCCTTTCCCTTAAAGAGACAGATCCTTGAATTAAGACCTGGTATTATATTCCATCTGCTCTACTTCCTGCACAGGTCATGTTCGGCAAAGCGTCTTTCTGAGCCTTAATTTTCTCATACACAGAATGGATATAATAATAATAATATAGACCATTGAGAAAATTTTTGTTTGTATCTGACAGCATTCTGTAAATGAAATGCTATGCAAATAATAATGTTATTATTCCTCATATTTATTTTAATATAGGGAACCCTAGTTTTTATTTTCACATTGACCATGATACTCCAATGTTTGGGAGAAATTAATCTCTGGAGAATCTCTAAAAATTTTTAAATTAAAAAAAACTATGATACATTCTAACATGGAAATAATGGATAATCCAGAATTTGATATTTTGGAAATAGTTATGCACACAAACATACCTTATTCATTGTATAAACTACAATTCGATATGTTTCTTGAAAAAAGCATTGCATTTTAGAAAATAGAATATTTAATAGATCAGTATTACTGACCTATTACTTTTTTACTCCATAGGCACTGAAGCAGCACTTACATATTAAATTTTTCAAATTGTGTCAAACTTCACTTATATTCACACATTAATGAACAGGTATATTATAAACATTGAAATTTGGCCATTTGGTCTTTTACATTTACGATCATGAATATTCTACAGAATCTTTATCATTTTCAGAGAAATTCAGTCATTGGTACATATCCATCCATCATCTTTCTTATTATGAGATCATTTCTTGCCACTGCTTTGTGAACTACCAATGGAAACAAATTGAAACAGTTGTAGCTGGTAGAATATCAGATGTGGATTTGTTTAAAGCTCTTTGTTTTACAGTAATGCAGATGAGTAGATGAAGTAGATGAAATGATGTACTTTTGGTCCCTCTGAGCTAGCCAGTGTGAAAGTCTTGCTGACAACCCAGATTGTTTGATTTGTAGCCCAACAGCCTTTCCACTATATGAATACATTTTCATTTCATCGTATATCTCTGCCAAATGGTCAATTGTTTTTTCTTAAATTGTCCAGAATTCTAAAGTGCAAAGTCATATTGTGGGACTACATCTTGAACATAATGAGAACTGTAAGAAATCTTGGCTTTTAATCTCACCATGCTGCTCATAGTTACATGTCACCCAGGGAATTCAGTTTATCCTTTCATGTTTTTATACTTTATCCATCCAGTAGAGTTAATAATCTCGGAGCCAGGGAAAATTTATCCTTACTCTTTTAATTCTTCTGGCTATTCAAGTAATTCAAAGACATACAGCAGATTAACAGGAGAAAATCAAATTTTAGTATGTATGCAAGAGGAATTTACATAAGCATGAAAATTCCAAAGAAAGTGAGGTAAAATGAAATATATATATGTCATTTTGGACTAAGAAGGAAGAAGTAAGCAAATCACAGGTAGATGAGAAAGAGCAAACATTTTGTAAACAAATTTTTGCAGGGCCACCCAGAAACAAGGGGATACAAAGGAGACTCTAGCTAACAGATTTTTGCCTGAATCCTTTCTGTCTGCCATACCTCACATGCGCTAAAGTGAATATGCTAAAGTTCCCTTCCTAAAGCAGGTTTTTCCTGCCTGAATCTCTTTAGGAAACAGGGAGGTAAAACAACTCTTCTTGAGTTATTTGGACTTTAATTGTTTTCAGGTCAAAATAATCTACTTGCCAGGGTGGACCATGCTGGGTAGATTTGTTTCTGACTTCTGCAATAACAATAGTTTCCCTTACTATCCACGATTGTTTGCAGATAAAGTTAATGTGTGTGTACTAGAAAGAGCAAAGACGTTGGATTCAGTAGATTGAACTAACTCCATATTGGGCAAGTCGTGATAGTTCCCTAAACTTTAGTTTCTTAAATTGTACAACAGGTATGCCAAAATGTAAATCAGAAGATTATTGTGAGACATTTAAGATACCACATATAAAAGACCCGGTACACTGCTTAACATTTAGCCCTCAACGTATAGCTGTTCTCATCATTTCGTTGTCAACAAGCAAGTTAGGAATTTATAAGAAAAAAAAAAAAAAAACTTCATTCAAGACTCAACTCTGCCAATTACATTTTATAAAACCTCTGACAAGTTCTTCATTTTTAAACCTGTAAGATGGATACAAGAACACAATCTGAGTCTGCAGATGTTTGCTATGATTATTTGAGAGAATATAGATAAAAGCATCTAGCATGAACCTGGCACATAGGCTGCTTAATAAATGTTTATTGAATCTGAATTTAAGGTATATAACTTATCCAAATTGAAGATATTCATAAATGTCTTTGCTCATCTACAGGCTGTGACAACTCCGACTTAGATATGTTTCCAGTTTTACATCTTTCAAATTACTTGTTCTTAAAGAAGTTATTCATTTTTCTGTAGTCTGTGTTAAAAGTCAGGTTCTTGAAAAAAATGGTTCTGTTATACGGGCCTCATATCTTTATGCAGGTTAATAAAGAGGCCAGGAATGTTCTGCAGGTTTCAGAAATCTGGTGGCTGTTTCTTTAACTCTGCAACTTAGACAGAAGACTTCTGTTTCTTTACAGCACACTACAGTGAATATTTTGTCTAGCTGCAGGGGAAAAGCTTTGTCCTGGACTTTACAGACAATAGCCTTAAAAGTAAAATGGTCTGCTTTTGGTGCCGGGAGGTTCAGGGGCCTATTGTTAGTGCACAATGGATTTCTATTGCTGCATTCCTGCTTTGCAAAGGTTTGTTAGCTTTTAATGACTGACAGTACTCTATTGCAAATACCATATTGGCTGTGCCCTGTTTACATGCTTCTCAAGAATTTTTGTAGAGTGCTAGAAAAAAGAAATAGTGGTGTTTGTTTGACCTACTCTGATAAGGTTTAAAAAATAATTTCACTCGTCAAGTGTTTCCTGGGAATGTAGAAACATTGGAAATCCTTGCAGAAGTATTTAAAGTTACCTTTAAAGCCTCAATAATCAGACATATTGATTAAAGTATAAGAAGATATTTACTGTTTTATTACTCATAGAATTGCATCACCATTTTTAAAACAATATGGCATAAAAATAGGGATATTTTAAGAAAAGGTAAAAATAAATTCTTTAGACTCTTTTTTCCTTAAATGTGAAAAATGGAGATATAAATTTTCTTACAAAGGGGAAAAATACACTTCACACGTTCCCATGTGCACAAATGTGGAGTGCGTGTGGGATTGTGTGCATGTGTTTGCACCATACACACAGTGTAAAGCAGTAATCATTCAGAGGGTTTTTTCTTTCCCCATTATTTTATTTTCCACAAGTTTTTAACATGTGAAAACAAAGCATTCCATATAGTTACAGTTATTCCAAGGAAAATTTCACCTTCACTTTGTTGAAAACTCTGCACAGGCTTTTTGACCCTAATACCTGATGGCTGTCAGATCTGGGCCTAAGAAAAGTAGGTAGCATTAGCTAAAGATGAGGATGAAGATGCCTTAAAATGCATTTTATGGGGGGAAAATTAACCAGTTTCTAATAATCATATGGTCTCTAGGCCAGACGGTCCCTTTGATAAGTTAACATGTACTCCCTTTATGCTCCTAGTAGGGGGTAGACAAATGTCTGAACAAACACAAATACACATAAACATCAATGTGGAGAATGGCAGTGTATGTCTTAGATCTAGATAATAAGTGTGGGTATTGTTATTTAGATGGAGCATACTGGGACACTTATCTTTTAGTACACTCTATTTTCTAACTGAATGCAGTGCTAATCGTAGGATTGAAAGCCATTGTAATTGTGTACCCATCTAAATGCTGACAAGAATATACAATTACATTGTTTGGAACCGAGTTTAATGTTTGGGAGTTTTATTAGCATTTATATTTACTTATACATTAAAATTCAAACACAAAAGGAGAGGTCAAAACTGTGTGATATATAGAAACAAATATCAGACTAAAGCGTAACTTTGATCTCTAAAATATGTGTGCCTTGTCCCAATACAGGGCATTTTAAGAGTGTGATACATATCTGAAATAAGCAAATAATAGGTTTCCATTATAGATATTCCTCATTTCTCTAGATTTTGCAATCTTTGTAAAGCTTCTTTTATACCAACTTTTTTTTTTTTTCATGTTCACAGTACTGGCAAATCTTGCCACAGTGTGCTTACCACCACACAATGTTAAACACATATTATAAAGTGGATGTAATTGTAAACACACAGAGGGATATAATTACATGTAGCAGATTTAAGAGCTAATTCTTTGCCTTTTTTTAACTCTGCATTTTATCAACATAATTATTTTTTGACTGCAGACTAACACCCTGAAATTGACAAGCATCCATTATAGCTGGAATTTATTCACCAAATTGAAAAACAATGAACTGCAGGTTTATATGTACCCATTGTCATAAAGAATTAGAACGGCTTTGTTCCGCAAGAGGAAAAAGCTAATGATTTTGAAACAGCAGGTGACAAAACACATTCTTTTTTCCTCCCCTGTTATCAGTTTGTTGATGAAGTCATTATGAACTGGGGCTGGGATAAGGATGGCCTTATTTTTAGCAGATAGACTTTTAATGAGCTCCATTGTAAAGATAGTCATGTTGATTTGCTTACATTTGTTTTTTTTCCTTTACTTAGAAACCCCCAGTATTGAAAAGCTACTCTCAAAGGACTGGAAAGACAAGCTTCTTGCAATGGGATCAGGGAACTTTGGTGAAATAAAAGGTAATACGTTTGCCATTATTCTGATCTAAATGTACCAAAATGAAGCTAATGTTTAGGAATATGAATGGTGATGAAGTATATCTGTCCCACCCCCTTCTGCCTTGTTCATTCTCTGTCTTTGGTGTTTCTTCTTTACAGCTTGAAAGTGGATTTTTTTCTCTCTGTTCTCCTTGGATAAGCAGTGTGTTGTTTTAATAGAGTAACCCCACTATAAGTTTAATAGGCTTTGGTTTTCATCATTTTAAAAAATGGAAATGATTTACTTTATGAGTAGGAATGTATCTGCAGCAGGATTAGAAATTCCATATTATAAGATGATTTTATATATCTTTTTATACATATACATTATATATATTATACATACATTTATACTTGCACATTAGAAGTATGAATGTGCATAATCTACATTTAAAGCCAGAAATGATGAATGGGGATAACTTAATAAAAGGTTGCTTTTTACTAATAAGGTTTTTTTTAAGTCAGAAATTACATACAACTAAGAGAAAGATTCTACATGAACTTCAAATAATGCTGAATGTCCATGTTTTAATCAACTTTTGCTAATAACAAGGAGAGAAGATTTAATGTCTCATATAAAAATATAATCAAATGAGCCTTTAACACTAATTTAAAAGTGTGTTTTCTCATAGTATAGTAGGTAATCTCTGGTTTTGTTTGTTGCCAATAGGACACTTTCGATTCTGAATCTAAAGGATTATTTTTTTAAAGAAAAACCCACTTAATTCATTAATATTAAAATATTTAGTTATATATTACTCTGTATATTTTGTGATAAAGGCTGAATCTCTAAAATATCACCAGATTTATATTAATATACATGTTAGAGATAGGTGTATAAATAACTTATGTGTGTATGTGCATGTGTTTTTCCCAATGAGAGAAAATTGTCTCTTTAAGGCTCTAATACATCAAAGCATTTAGCAGACAGATAATCCATACATCAGTCTTCTCAAATATTTGGTCTACAGGATACTAACATCTCAGGATTTGAAACTTACAGAAAATGTTTGAATATTTCACTTGTCATATATTTGGAGTTTACATATATTCAGGCTATAATTAGGTAGGTGCGAATAGGTGGTAAGAGAATGAATAGGTGCTGATTAACTGAAATCTATAATAAGATCAAATTGAAACAATATGCTTTAAAGAGTTGGAAGACAAAGTTTAAAGAGAATAAGAAGTTTCTTGTTCTGAGGCAACAGATCCTTTCCATTACTTTGTTGGATTTTAATCTATTTGCAACTGAGATAAAGGATTTACTTTCTGAAGTTCTGTATTCTCCTCTGACCTAGGTAATAACTGAGAGTAGAGCAAAGACCGCCTATTCCAAACCTTGTGATCTTATTCCATTGGAGGACAAACATTTTTCCCTCCCTTGTTTTCCTCACAAGTCAGACTTAAAAGCAGCAACAACAGTGATGATAAGCTCAGAGGAAAGAAGCTCAGCTGTCCTTTCAGGCTTGCCTGTGGGGTTAGTTCAGGAAGCTATAGTACAGTCACAAAAGAAGTTTCTGTCTTTAATTTGGAGTTTTTTAAGCTTCACATTTGGAGCACAAGTTTAGTTATTGTCCTCTGGTTCTGTTCAAAAAGCTGTTTTCTGATGCATTTTAAAAGCAACTGTAGATCTTTTTTTTTTCTGTTGGAGGCATGGTTATTAGGTGCTCAGATCAGGTTTGGCAGAAGACTGGGAAATTGTGCTGGGTTACTTTTCCTGCTGACTGCCCGTGACAGTTGCAATTACTATTCATAGGTTCATAGGTGGCTAGAAAGTGGAGAGGATACAATAGTGTACTGCACTCTGAGGGTAAATAAATTTGACTTAATGGTTCTTGGAGGGTCAGACATGATGATTATGCAGCGCCCTGGAATGTGGTTTCATGCCACCTCAGGAGTTAGACAAGAACAATGGCTTAGCTGTGTGGCAGCTGTTTATTTATGAGGCAAATAAAGGTGTAAGTCTCATGTATGCATACGCTGTTTTTGGTCAGGGAAGGGAAGGATAAGTATGAACTTTTTAAAATCTGAAAATATAAACTTATTCTATTATTAGATGATTATTAATGATACTTTAGAATAATATATCTGAATAAAATCTTTGCATATATTAGGATGTGTACAGCCTTTATAGTATTTACCAAACCTTCTTGTGGACTGAAACTTTTTTCCTCCATTCATACTAGTCAATTTTAATTTAACTTTTTTTTCCAGGAAAAACACAAGTGAGTGGATAACTCATGCGTTGTATGTGTGGTGTGTGCGTGTGTATGTGCAGGCACACATGTGTGAATGTGCACATGCATGAACCTATTCTAGAATATCTAAGACTATAGCCAAGTGAGGACAGAGCTCAGTTCGTAAGTGCTGGCTTCGAGTTGCTGTGAGTGAATTACTTTCAGGGCATTTGGACAAAGATTAAAATTACGGCTTGGCAAAGTTTAAAGAAGTTTTCCTTACTATTGCTATTCAAAAAGTAAAAATTATAAACTTTTAAAAGCAGGAGAAATAGATAGCATTTTGTCTGGATAAATTGTTGTCATACCTACTTAAAGGCATCTCATTTTTTAAGAAACAATATGAGTTTGTAAAGGTCACCACTCCAAAGTGCATATAATTATTTTTCCTGTTAGATTATTTTGCCTGTTAAAATTTATACTATTTTATGGTCTGGTACTTTTGGAAATGTGAAGTAATTAGGTTTTGAAGTTACATTAGAAACGATTCTCTAAAAACACACACAGAGAAAGGACGCCAGGTCCAGTTTCGCAGAACAAAACAGTCCGACTAAAAAGCTCTACTGACAGCAAACAGTCAATATATGTTATAAACTGATTAGCTGCCTGGAGAAGTTATTTACTTCTTCTCTAATCAGCCATATGGTGTAACTATCCACTTTACAGAGTTTTTTGCCCTTATCTATAGCAGAAGCACTGAACAAAAGTTGTGTGAAAGATGAAGAAATACCTTTTATAGCCTCATAGTTATTGAGAAGGGGAAAAAACAGTGCCAGCAATTCCAGTTCACAACCAATTATGTCACACATTGTTTCAGCTGGCATGAAATTTTCATTATACTGAAGGTCATTACATTGGCACTTCACCTGAAGCGTACCTGGGACCCATGGTAGCTTTGACTCATCTAAACAGATCACTTGTTTTTCAATAAAGTCATTGAACGATTGTTTTTTACTGACTTAAATTTATTCGTAGAATTCTAACAAAAATATCTGCATGTGGAATTCTCTCAAATATTTCTATCTTGGTGAGGTTAAGAAAAGGAGAGCATTGTTTAAGACGTTTTCTGGCTAGGTTACTCAGAAACACCTAGATCAGTTTCTCCACCTGCCTTGTTTGAAGAATTTCTTAGACCCTAGTTACTTTCTCATCGGTATCCCTGGTAGACCCCTCTTACCCTGCTCAGAACGTGTTAACTTAGGTCAGCAAAGTATTGTATCTGATTTTAAGGAAAATGCCAGCTGCAGTTAGTATAATAAAAATTGGCTGTTTTTGAAAGCTATAATTTTGTTCTTTCTAGCAGTTGAGACATAAAGGCAAATACCAACCAGCTCTCTAATGCCAATAATGGGTTCAAGGATATAATCTATTCAATGATACTGTAGTCTTTCGGAATTCATGACTTAAAGACATCCTAGGTGGATTCAACATGCAGATTAAAGTAGATCCTTTCTTAGGTGGCGTAATATTTTGAGATAAAAGAGATATATAGATTTAATATGTGGCTTGAAAGAGATAATTCATTAGACAATTTAAAAACAAGCAGCTTAGAGTAAGAATCAGATGCCAGGTAGTAAATCTGAGGGGCGGGGCTTACCTTATTCTCTTGTTGGATAAGCCTGTCACTGAAAGAAGCTTTAGTTGTAAATTTAGACTGACTTAAGTTAGTTTTCATCTGCTGTATTTCAGTTCATTTCACAAATACCATTATTTGAAGGGATCTGAGTTTGATTGATTGATTATCTCTTCCATTAAAATGTAAACTCTGTAAAGTAGATATTCTTGTCTGGCTTGTACACTGTGACATCCTGAACACCTAGAATGGTACGAGGCACATAGGAGGAACTCTGTCGATACATGCTGAATAAATGAAAGAAAACAGCCTGTCACTTGAAGTAGTTCTCAATTAGTAGTGATTTTGCTCTACCAGAGGAAATTTGGCAATGTCTGGGGACATTTCTTGGTTTAATAACTAGGTGGGGAGTACTATCAGCATCTCGCCAGTGATGCTAAACAACACAGCTCCTCAGAGAAAGAATTGTGTCAAAATGTCAAAGGTGTCAACTGGGGAAACCCTTACCTAGAGGAAGAATTATCCAGGGGAAAAAATGGAGTGCAAAGGACCTAAGGTGGGAGCAAGTTTGCATATTGGCTTTAGAGGCACTCAAAGAAGGTCATGTGATTGGAGCATTTTGGCAGAAGAGAAAGTGAGAGAGGTGACACCAGAGAGGGTAGAGGCCTGATCATTCGAGGCTTTGTGAAGGTAAGGAGTTTGCATGTCATTCTGCATGCAGTATAAAGCTATGAAATGGTTTTATACAGGCATGTGACATGATTTGATTTACCTTGCTAAACATCACTCTAAACATTTGTTTAAAGGATAGGTTTTAATAAAAAGGAAGAGGTAACAGGCAGAATAGTTAGAAAACTGCTGTAGTAGTCAAGGCAAGAAATGACAGTGGCTCTGATTAAGGGTTAGTAGTGAAAATGAAGATTCATAGACTGATTCACTATATCGTCTAGGGTTAGCAGGACTCCCAAAGAGTTCAGTATAGAAGATGAGGCAGAAAAAAAGAATCCAATGTATGGATAGTGATCTCTCTTACTGAGATGGGGATGACTGAAGCCGGTTCCCTTTCCTCATAACTTCTGTTACATTATATTGAGGAATGTTCTGACCTGTGCTGCTTCTAAGGAACCTACAGAACTAAAGGAATATCTCACGTCTGTATTATTATCCTGCCTGTGGTTACTAGGCAGTCAGAAGAACTGAAACATAGAATATATTTGTTTCTTACTTCAATAACCCTTTTTCCTAAGGGAATTAAAGCAGGACTAGCATAGATTAAAACACATATGAGTACAAAATAACTGAAAAAAAATAAGATAAAAAAAATCAATGACACGCACACATACATAAACTCATACCATTAGCTACCTGAATCTAATGAAACTAGTCCGTACATACATGACTTTGTCCCTGTAGTGTTACATAATTGTATAAATCTTAAAAATCTGAATCTACATAAAGAAACAGTAACTTTTCTTTTGTGTTGGTGGGCATTTGGGATCTTCCAATGATCTAGTTAATTTTTTTTCTTTTTTTAATCTAAGATGTTTTGTGACCATTACTGGTTTTTTCGATGCTTGTAAATCACTTATTGGACCCTCCCCACTCACTGGAAGATAATTATAAAGAATATGACAATTTAGAGATGAAGCCATAGGGCTTACTTCTTCATCTTGGTTTAGTACTTTTATAAAAATGGGGAAAAATTTATTTTCCAAAAACCTAAGTTCCTTAGCTCAACTCACACTTATGCAAGTGATAGATGATAAAACAGATCACTATTTTTCTTGGCTACATGGCATGCTTAAACTTGAGAGTGGTTTTAAAAAAAGGGACTTTGTTCTTTATGCCATTCATTAAACAGTTTTAGATGATTTGCTGTGTGCCAGGTGCTATAGTAGGTAATGAAGATATAAAAATTGGTAATTTACAGTTGTCGCTGTCACAACTATCTCTGCTGACTTTAGAAGTCAACTGTGAAAAGAAGATACTACAACCTAATATTTAAGTACCATAATAAAGTTACATACCATGTGGTTTCCCAAAGAAAGGAACAAGTGTTATCAATGGGATTAAGAATTATAAAAAACAAGACACAGGAGCTGGAACATTAAGAATGAATATTTATGTAGTTAGCACTTATGAAGGGTGGCATTTTGGAGGGATGGTAGAAAATTCAGTGTAGCTAGAATTTGGGATACACAAATAAAGTAGGAAGATTAGGTTATATTTCGAAGGATTTCATTCATTCTTAAGAATTAATTGATATTTTATTCTGAAAACAGTGAAGGTGTTTAAACAGAGGAAGATTAAATTTGTTTTCTAGGAAGATAATTTGGGTACCTTTTTAGAGAATAGGTCTGTAGAGGGAAAAATTAATGACAGAAAGTTCTATTAAAAATTGTTATAACAATTCATGAAAAAGAAGATGAAGAATGACAGTAGAGATGGAGGAGGAAAGTTGGAACAAGTGCTTTAAGTACTACTGTACAGCAGTGTTTCTTATGTTGTCGCTTATGTAAAATAAATTTTTATGGGTTGGATTGTGTCTTTCCAAACATTCATATGTTGAAGTTCTTACCTCTAGTATCTTAGAATGTGACTGTACTTGAAGATAGGATCTCTTTAGAGGTAATTAAGTTTAAATGGGTCATTGTGGTTGGTCCTAATTTGAGTGGTGTCCTCATAGAGGAGGAAATTTTGACACAGATGTGTACAAAAAGAGATGATGTGAAGATGCAGATGAAAGTGGGCAATTTACAAGCTAAGGAAAAAGGTCTGGAACATATTTTTTCCTTATAGCCCTCAGAAGGAACTAACTCCAGTGACACCTGGTCTTGGACTTTTAGTCAACAAATTTAAATTTCTGTTGTTTAGGCCACTCAATCTGTGGTACTTTGCTACAGTACCCTTGGTAAACTAAGACAGAAATATTCTGGTATATGCTTAAATCTTTATTAACGAGTATAAGCTACCCAAGAAAATAATAATGGTGGTTTCTTTTGGAGAGGGGATCTTTCACTCTATACCCTTCTATAATTACTGGTTATTTACTCATGTGAAGATAATAAAATTTAAAAATTAAATTAATTAAAGAAAAACAAAAAATCCATTTTGAGGAAAAATTTTTATTTGAGGATAATAAAGATGGCTGCCTAAGGAGAGAATTGAGGATAGCGTTAATATTTCTAGCTTAGAAAATTGATTGGGTGATAATGCTTTGAAAATTGGAGCAAAATATAGAGTTCCACCTTATACATATGAAAATTTAAAACTGAAATCTACACTTAGAGATATTTATCCTACATCCATAAATAAGTTGGTAGGGCTAGAAGACAAGCTTAGGGTTGGCATATACCTTAATATTTCATTGACTCTGAGACAGTGTCCATTGTAAGACTCAGAGACTTTAAAAGACCCAAAATAATGGTCTTAGAATTGTTGAAATACAAAGTTTGAGAAATGAACCATATTAGTTAGCTCAAGGCCAAAAGAAAGTTAGACTGGGAAGGTTTTGAGCATTTCTGAGTGGGCAGAAGAAGAAGAACCAGTAAAGATGACTGAGAAGAAAAGGTTAATAACTAAGTAGGAGTTGAAACAGAATTGAGATATGTTTGAGAAGTCACATGAGAAGGTCAAGATAAAGGGTGACAGGCTAAAGGTTCAAAATTTTGAATTAAATATGGACTCTGAAATTTGATTTGCTTTATATTTTAAATAAATCTTATTTATGTCTATATTACTGAGACAAAAAGGTTTGTTAATCTTTCATATATTGTTGTCAAAATGATATTTGTTTATACTCATCATCAAATAAGTATATTTCTTTATTGGTATTATATCAGTTATTAAAATGCATAATGCCACCTTAAGCTTTTAAAGTATTCTTCCACATATTTACATGAAATACATTTTTCTGAGTATGTAAATAATAGTAGTCATTAGAAAATTTTCTAAATATAAAAATATGAAAAAATATTAAAATGATCTACAATCCAGCACCTAGAAATAGCCACTATTAATGTATTCATAAATTTCCTTCCACTGGCATGCATTGAGGTGTTTATACAGAAGGTTCATTTCTATCCAGCTTTTCTACCTAGCTTTATGAAATAAACAAGTTTCCATATCATTAAATACCCTTAAAATACTTTTATCATAGATGCAAAATAATCTAGCATATGGATATTCCATAATTATTTGATCATTCCCATTCATTTTTCTAGTATTTCATTTAAAACACTTATTAATACTTATCTTCATTTCTGATCATTTTCTTGGGCTAGATTTTTAGAAATGACATTGCCCCCTTGAAGATTATGAGGATTACAAGACAGAGTACGTACAACTCTTCCTAGTGTGTATCCTAGAATTGTGGTAGTAATTTACTCTCTACTGACAGTGTATGAAGATGCTCATTTTCCACTCATTTCAATATTTTCATTTAAAAAATATTCCCAGTATTTAGATTATTTAATATTAAGATTCTAATTACAGTAGTCATATACTTATTATGCTTAGAGTAAATATTCTTCTTTTAGATGAAATCCAAATATGTATTGAACACCTGCCCTGAATAAGGCTAGATACTGGGAATAAGGAATATAAGCCATGATGTTTGCCTTATATTGACTCAGAATTTCTTTTCTGGATGTTTGCTCTCTGGCCAATTTTCTAAATTACATTAGAAACTTTATTTTCACTCCAAATGGGCATAGATAAATTATAAACTACCAACTAGAGTGACTACTTCCAAAAAAAACAAGCACACACTTCTTTGGCATAAATTGGTAGGAAGAAATGCAGTGGAATGCAGAAGGGTGACAGAGTTAGAACCTTCTATCTAATTACATATACAGGTGGCAAATGCATTATTAAAATAGTGGTCAGTGTCTTATGTTTCAAATGAATATTATAATTTAAAAGGATGTTCTCTTCTACTGCTAATACTTTACCATAGGGATCTTGTCTATCTGGTGAATTTTAAGAGAGCAATTTAAAGTGAAAATGTTTCTTTTTCAGTGAACTGCTCACATTTCCAGTTTATCAAATCAGTATTTTTAACCTGACTCAGACTGTTCACTGGCATGTTTTCAAATCTTGATCATAGTATTTATTTTATTTCACTTATTTTTTTTATTATTATTATTTTTTAGGCAATCCTTGGTTGACCTCAGATTGCAAGGACCTTGTCAGTTTACAATCCCTTATTTTTTTATGTTTTATGCTATAGCACCAGGTCTTCTTCCTAGGTGGTCTTCCATCCAAGTACTAATCAGGCCCAACCCTGCTTAGCTTCCGAGATCAGATGGGATTGGGATGGTATTTATTTTAAATGGCTGCTGAGGCTGATCTGAATCTTGGATTTAACTGTAATCCTGGGTGACCATAATGTGATCTGTTAGTTTTCCAACCACATTAATTATTTCATGATAAACTAAAGTTATATTTTCAAACTTCGTATTTTCTGCGAGCTATATTTTGTTTTTGAAGAAAGACCGAGTGGCATATGAAAGAAAAATGGTCCAAAACTTGATTGGCTAATGGATTTTTCCCACTTTTAATATAAGATTCCTTAGTTCTGATTCTTTAAGATGCTTTTTAAAGAATATCACTGATAATATCTTGATTTCTTAACAATTATTGTTATTAAATTTTCATGCTTTTGTCTTGCTCCTTTAATTTGATTTTTTTTTTAAAAACTACTTAAGTTCTTTTTATTTCTATCAGGCCCCAGCATAGAACATTAAAAATTGTAGTAGCTAAGCCTACAGTTTTGGAATTACTTATAAAATGAAAGAGAAAAAAAAAACTAATATTATTACTTGTTATAAATTTTTTAAAAAACAATAAAATATTCATTTATTCTGATGTTTAGTAATGGGTAAATAACCATCACAAATCTAAAAGAAGGTAAGTATATATTTGTGTATTGATTCTTATATTTGGAATAGTCCTATATACAACAGAATCATTGTCATTGAAAAATCACTGTCTTCTCATTTCTCCTTTCTTGTATGTTTTATTGTCATATTATTTTCAGGGACTCCCGAAAGCCTAGCTGAGAAGGAGAGGCAGCTCATGGGTATGATCAATCAGCTGACCAGTCTGAGAGAGCAGTTGTTGGCGGCTCATGACGAACAGAAGAAACTGGCTGCATCTCAGATTGAGAAACAGCGCCAGCAAATGGAGCTGGCCAAGCAGCAACAAGAACAGGTGAGTAACAAACTAGAAACACAGTTTGCCCTGCTATTTATGTCACTCTTGTAGGCATACAAAGGTAAGTAATTAAATCATCTCCTCCTTGCCCCCATGTAAATAATAAAAAGGCAAAACAAAGCAGACAAAAAACTCTGACCTGAGGAGGTTACTGGCTACTTCAGTGGTACTAATGTGAAAGTAATTATAAGCAAGGTGAAATGCCGATAGTTCATGAGAGAAATACCAAAAATAAACATAGTAAATCGAGAATATTTCCAGTCAGGAACATTTTAAAAGATTTCATTAAACAGGTTTTTGGTATGAGCTTTGAAGAATAGGTAGGATTCATCTACTACAGTAAAATTTCCAGTATGGGGCAAGAATCTTAGATAGGAGGATGGCATAACAATTTAAATAAGAAAGAACAAGAATCTAAGTAGACACGGTAATGAACATGGGGATAAAAAAGGAAAAAAGCCTTGACTAGCTCAGAGGTTTCACAGAAGAATTACGGTTACTTGAGCTTTTCGATTGCGCAAAAGGGAGAAAGTCTTGAACCTGAGTAGTAAGGCAAGTCAAGAGGCTTTAGAAAAGAAGGTGGCTTTATTATGCTGAATTAGAGCTGTTGTCAGGTTGTCATCTGAAAGGACCTAGACACAGGTAGAAATATCAATCAACAGTTTGAAAGAGAGGGGTGAGCTAAATGTCTTAGATTATCTACATAGAAATGGCACTTTAAGCCACTAGAGTAAATTAGTTTTATTCATTTGATCAACAAATAATAATCATGCTTCTTTTGTGCCAGACATTGTGCTAACTGCTGAGCTATCTCAATTAACCAGAAAGACAAAGAAAAAGAGGAATTAACAAATTTCAAATAGAGATAAGTAAATTGAATAAATGTAAGAAGAGTGATTTGATAAATATTAATTGGTATGGCAAGGAAGTGGTTCTTAGATTGGGTAGTTGGATCTGGCAATTAAGCTCAGCTCTAAATGACATACAAGAAATAGCCATATTAATATCTAGACACAGTGTTTCATGCAGAGGAATGGCAGATTGATAAGCCTTAAATTAGAGTAGTGGTGATATCTAGAGAAACTGGAAAGGAACTAAGGGCAATCCTTGGGAGATACTATATATATAGCTGATAGAGGAAAATGAACATACCAGAATCGAGAAGCTACTAGGCTTGTCATTTAGATTCTCATTATTGGCCTTTAAGACTGTGGCTTCTGTGGAGTTTTAGTAGCAGAAATGAGACAATAAGAATTGATATATAAAAGAATGGTATGTAGTGCTAAAGTGGTGGCAATGCATAAGAACTGTTACTTGAAGAAAATTGGTAGTAATGAGAAGGGAAGCTAGAGGGTGTGATAAGGTGAGCATACATATAAAGATGGCACATCTTTTCCAGGGCTATCTCCCTTTAACATCTTATGTTCTGGGCTCAGTCTACTCATTATCCTAAGTGGAGGAGAACCGTTATTTAGTCAAGGATATTCATGTGTTCCCACAGGTACTGCAAAACCTTCTAAATAGCTTTCGAAGTGTAAACCAGCAGAGTTGAAAGAAGTAAAGTATTTAGATTATATTTAAGAAGACCCCCTTTCATCCAGTGTACTCTACTAGGTGGTTCATTTCTCCTTGATAGATGATATTTTATTTTTAGTGAAATACCTCATTTTCCTTAAAGATATATTTGGCTTGTTACTGGCTATAGTTCATATTCCTCTGGATTAACCCCTATAAAACAGTTCAGAATGCTTGTCTATGACAGTGTAGAAAAACACCACTTTTTTCTTGTGCGTTTTCACTCTCAATACCTTCAGACATTTAATTCTAGAAAATTCTAAGAGCTTCTGAAACTATAGTTCAGATTGTGATTTTTTTTTGTAGAAAATTCCTGAGGGCTGAGGGCTGATTATCCTTTAAGAAATCTGAGCAATCACTAACGGAGAGCAAGTTTTCTTTCTTTCCCTTTTCACATTCTGTTGCATCTCCAAATAACAAAGGATTCTAGAATTTTTTACTTTCTCTGACATTCTCCTTGGAACTTTAGAAATCCTATGTTCTTCCAGAATCCCTACCCTGCATTGGAGAGATGCCAGGCAATGATGCCTACACAGCCTGAGGGAAGATCGCTCCTGATAGCTGCAGGTCAGGTTTCTGGAGCCCAGCCTGCCCTCCATGGAAGCCCCTCTCCACCACCCCGCGCTGGCATGTATAGTCACCACTCTTGTGGCCAGTAATCTTTTCATCAGGGCACAGGGAACTCTCTGAAGGAGACTTATTACTTATTCTTTAAGATTCAGGCTAGATTATGTTCTCTCGAGAACGCTGTTTCTGATGCTCCTCCTAACACTCCCTACTCAGTATAGCGTATCCCTACTCTGTGCACTCTAACCTTCTTGTCATAGCCCTTAGAGGTGCTAATGAACCTATCTACTGATCAGCCTTTCCACCAGGCTCTGAGTTTCATTTCGTTTTTATTTATTCAACCAACATTTACTGATTTGATGGTAGTTTCTGTTCTAGTTACTGGGCTACAACAAAGAGTAAAACAGACAAAAATCCCTCATGTGTTGAATTCTAATTGGGAAGAGATAGACAATAAGTAAGAAAAAAAAAAGAAAACAAAAATATAGTATATGTTGAGTAAGGATTATGGTGAAAAATATAGCAGAGAATCAGGGATGAAGGTACCAGGTAAAGAGATAGGCTCTTTTAAAATGAGTGCTCAGAGAAGACCTTATTGACAGGGTAATATTTGAGCAGAGACTTATAGAAGGTGAGGAAGTGAGTCATCTAGGCAAAGAGTGTTTCATATGGAGGGGAAGACAAGTGTTTCATATGGAGGCTCTAAGGCAGGAGCATCCTTGGGAAGTAGGAAGATCCTTGATGTGTTCAAGAGACAGGACTGCAATATGGCAAGAGTGATGTGACAAAGAAAAAAGAGGGAAGAGAAGAAATCAGAGGTGGCAGGAGGCCAAATCATATTGGGCTTGCAGACATTACATGGATACTGGCTTTTACTCTGAGTGAGACAAAGTATTTTGAAAAGATGAATAACATGACATAACTTATATTTCAAAGGATCTTTTCAGATGCTGGTTAATAATAGGATGTAGGGAGCAAGGGCAGAGCAGAACGAGCTAATAGGAGGCTGTTACAACAATCCAGCAAGATGCAATAGTAGCTTGGAATGGGAAGAAGGGCAGAAAGGTATGAAGTGGTCAGTTTCTTGATAAGTTCTTAAGATGCTGATAAGAGGATTTAATTATCAGCTAAAATATTGGTGTGTGGGGGAAAGGAACTGAACTTAAGGAAAAAAGTTTATTTCTTTTTCTACCATCTGTGTTCCTACTTTTCTGCAGAAAAAAAAAAATATATATATATATAGCCATATTCTAAGATAAAAGAAAACATTAAAATAATCTTAATTGTACCAATATCCATAAGGGGCATAAAAAGTATATTGTGCAGCCAGGTAGTTCATCTCCCTTCATATTGCTTCTTAATTTTTATTCATAGTAAAGGACTATGTATGTATCAATTGTTTTCCTGAATTTTTAGCTTTCTGTTACTGAAGTTAAGGGGTATATACTTTTTAAATGAACATGAAAGCGATTATAACATGAAAATAAGAATTAGAGCTTATTTATGAGTGTGATATTACATTCTTACCAGAAGTTCTCCTACCTTATATGACACAAGTGTTGAAAATTTTCCTCTCATCTTTTCAATCAACATGCTTTATCAACTATCCATTCTGTACTCCTTTTGCTCCAGACTTTTTCCAAATGATGAGCAAAATGTACATGATCCCTATCCTCATTGTATTTATGGATTTCTACCTAGGAGACAGAAAGTTGTTAATTAAAACAAAAAAAATAGATAAATAAATATAAAATCATAGCATGCTATGTATTAAATAAGAGGATATCTTATCACAGTAAATTATGGAGTGATCATTCTAGTCCCTGGCTTAAAAAACAGTTCAGATGACCACACTGAGGGCTAAGTCCTGAGTTTAGTTTTGAAGGTGTTGAATTTGAAGCACCTTTGAGAATGTCATTGGATAAATGGGTCTGAGGTTTCCAGCAAAGGTCTAGGCTAGAAAAACAAATTTATAATCACTTGGCACACACATGGAAGTAGGTACAGAAGAAAAATCACTGGGTCTAGAATGAAGCCTTATAGAACTACAACAGTAGGTGGCTGGACAGAGCCTTTGAAGGTCATTGATAACCAATAGACGGGTGGTAGAAAGAAAACTAGGAAAATGTGAGGTCCTA
Organism: Eonycteris spelaea; assembly: GCA_003508835.1. Taxonomy (NCBI): domain Eukaryota; kingdom Metazoa; phylum Chordata; class Mammalia; order Chiroptera; family Pteropodidae; genus Eonycteris; species Eonycteris spelaea. The sequence continues at coordinate 3,190,149 of PUFA01000053.1, forward strand.
GAAGCCAAGAAAGAAAGTTCGGGATCACTGACATTTGGATCACTTAAGTGTTGAATTCTGATGAAAAGTTAAAAGTCGAAGACTAAAAACACTTAAGAATTTAAAAAATAGAAGTGGCTGGTGAGTATGTTAAGAACATTTTAGTAGAGAATGGGAGCAGAAACCAGAATGGAGCATATTGAGGAATTGGCAATTTAGGGGTTTGAGGGAAGCAGAAATGAGGACAGTATTTACATCAATCAATTAATCAATAAAAAACCAAACAAAGCAAAAGTACTAAAACCTCACTAAGGAATAAACCAGCTTACAAAACTTTGTGCTACGCTGAACTTTTTGGTCACAACTCCCCGTTTGTGCAATACTCTCATAGAAAAGAGCCGAAAACATCAAAGACATTTTTAATGTATTGCCAGGAAGCAGGATTTTTATACTCTTAACATTTCTTACTGATTGGATCACTGATGTATTGTCTTAGGCTATATTTGTTTTAGGCTAAATAATAATAATAATAATAATAGTAATAACAGTTTCTGAAGACTAAATGTCTTATTTGATCCTACTTAACGATGTATTGCTGGTGCTGTAAGGACACAGGTACATCTATATGCATCATCTTAATCAGCATCAAGTCAAACTTTGAGAAACAGAGCATTGGTAATTTCCCCCTGGGACTACAACGCACTTGAAAAATGTTTATGTGCAATTTCTCCACAGATTGCAAGACAGCAGCAGCAGCTTCTGCAGCAACAACACAAAATCAATTTGCTTCAGCAACAGATCCAGGTCAGAAATCATAATTTCATACTTATGTCCAATTAAAAATTACATAATTTGTTTCTCAGTCTTAGGTGGACCTAACTGAAATGACCTCCAAAGGAAAAATTGCTTTCAGCCTAATTCATGACATGTTGCCTCCTGTGGCTCTCTGCCATGGGCCCCCCTGTGTCAGAGAGCTCCAGTCTAAGCAAGCTGACAATAATTTTCATCCTATATTGAAGGGAAATTTATTAGAAATGTTTCATTTTCTCTATTTTTTAATGTTTAAAATATGCCTGTAAGAGCTGCAAGGGGACCAAAGCAGAAAGGTCCCGCAGGGTTTCAGCTACCGAGCAGTGGCAGAGGGAACGTTTTACTGTGTGCTCAAGAGCCACGTGCGATAAAGGTGGAAGTGAGGGAACTAATGACTTGGTGTTCAAGTAGAATTTCACCCTTAGTGTTGCTGGAAGAAATCAAGGTAGGGGGCTTTATAACCTCCATATTTTTCCTTTGTGGAAATTTGCAGTGTTGAAGAGCATCAACAAAGAAGGAAGAAAGCTATATTGGTAACAAAGGAAAAAGTAGCTTTCCAGGGATACCACTTGCTAGCGGCATGAACTTCTTTGACAAAATTTGTATCCCTTCCTGAAAATTCGCTTTCTGAAAGCACTTGTTTCATAGAGCATTTCTGAGCATTTCATGAGGTCGTGGATGGAGAGCTTTAGTGTAGTGTCAAGGCACATAGTAAGTGTTCAAGATGTACTTGCTATGACTAGCAAGAAAAGGAATCTAATTCATGGAGCTATGCATCCAACCCTATGTAACATTCTCCATCTGGAAGCAAATGTTAGATTCACAGTCAGATTATCTGGGGAGGAATCCATCATTCTCTTGAAGTTATATTTTGAGAATCCAACATATTTTATTGAATGTAAATATCATGAATGACAGAGGCAAACATATCAGAATTATTTTATTTGTGTGCTAATCATGTTTAGAATTTTTTGCCAACAAGGTTTATCTAATTGGGTCAGGTTCACTTAATTACTTTGCCCTGGATTATATAGCCCAATCAAGATTTACTCATTCTTGTTCCACCTGAGATTTTAGTGAGCTAGCTGGTCGCAGCTTCAATGAAACAGAGAAACATCAGTAAGATGATCCAACCAGGAGTCTTTGCTTTCTTTAACTGTAATTATGAGCAGCACATTTCTAATGTGATATGATCCATCTGTTCAGATCTGAAGTGTGGTAGTTCACTTCAGTGGTTTAAACTGTTCATTGGAGTTCCATGTTCAGTCTAAGTATGGTATGCTGATTTTGAATATAGTTTTCGTTGATGGTATCTGCTTATCTACATTTAAAATGTTTTTAATTATTAAAAACCTAAGTTAAAAATGTTTTGGCAGTCTCTCCTTGTAAATAAGATACAATTCCATAATCAGTGATATGGCTTTTTGCAAAATCACTTTGTTTCACTGTAATTTGATGAGAGTACCAATGGTTTTAAATTTTTATAATTTTTATGAGACTGAGAGAGTCTTTTGCCAAACACAATTTAAAATATATATATAAACCCATATTATAAATATGGAGAAGGCCCAATAAGCTTGGTTTTTGACCAATTAAATTTAGCCAACACCTTCAGAACTTTTTTGGAATTATTCCACAGTTATGATCACTACATATATAATGTGGATTTTAAGCTTGGTCATAATGACAAAATGCTGAAATGAATGGATTCTTGCTCCAGATCATAGAGCACTATAATTTATGTCAGAGCATTTAAAAAATAAAGTGCATTAAAAATTACCTGCCCTAAAAATGATACACTATAGAAACTGTGCTCCAGAGAGCTAAAGCCAAGTTTAATGACTTGCCCAAGATTATACAACTAGTTATAGGTAGAACTAGGATCAGAAGCAAAATTTTCTGACTCTTAATAGAAATTTTGCTGAGTAAGAGAAATTTAAAAGCTTAGAGTATCTATTTGATCAAAATGTTAAGCTCCTGGCCTCCACTAGTTCACAGGGTGAAAAACAAACAAACATCCCTTCTGCCCCTAAAGGAAATAATGGCACACTGATGGTAATTTGGGAAAACATTAATAGAGATTTTGAGACATTATATCTGTGTGTTTGTCTTCTTTCTAGTTTTAGTACAGATAAATGATACTGACAGAGGCAAAACCCATCAAGCTATTATTTTTTTAAAAAGAATCTGGGAAGTAGGGAATGTTGAAGGTAAAAAATAAGTACTGAGCAAGATTGACAATCTGAAAGGAATTCATTTTCACAGCTTCTAGTATATTCACTAACTAAAAGCATAGTTCTAAAGCATATTTTATAAATTGTTAATTTGTGGCAGTCTTACAAGCACTTAATAGTTACAAAAGTCACAATATATTTAAAATCATCTATTGAGGGATTGTTCAAACAGTTATGGGAAGCACTGATGTAGTGGCATGTGTAGAAATAGAAAAATGTAGAACAGATCCTGTTTTTTCTCACATAAATCCTTACCATATCTTTTTTAGAATGTTTTCTCTTTTTTCCTTCTTTCCACTTCCTCCTTTTCCTTGGCAGCATAGGACAAGGAGGAAGAAGAGTAAAAGTCAAACCTGCTTTAGTGAAAGGCAAATCAAATTTATAACAAATTTATTGTAAATGTATTTTTGTCAATGCATACATAATCAAATGCTCACATAAGAATTCACCATAGATTAATTTTCTTTGATACCCGAAAATACTTACGTGATATATTTAAATTTTGATCTACTTCATGTTTTTTTCTTAAATATGGAGCCTTAAGATGTCGTAGAAATAAACATACCGATTTACTTTGTTCACTGTTTGCATATTTTTTGATGTGTTGTACTGTTGCTTTGGACCTTAGAAAACAATGCATTCCAGTTCCTTTATTGATAGAAGTGTGAACTTCAATGCTTCTGGTCACAGTTATGACCACCTTTAAAATTTGTGTTTCAATTTTAAGTACATAAGACACTAACTTGGTCCAAATATTGGTAGAGCCATGCAATATACATTAGTTGGGTTAGACAGATCTGCTAGATGGGTTAGATTGATAAGGTAAGAGAATGTACAGATGTTCACTCTTGATATGTTAAATGACAGGAGGAGGGTGTTCCCCAACATTTTTCTTACTCTTTTACTGATATTTCTTTAAAGGAAAGGCTAATTTAGACATCTTTATTTCATTCAAAGTACATATGAATCAATTTTCAAAATGTATGAACAAGTTTGTATTTGCATGTATGCGTATTCACCATTCACATATTCTAATGACCAGTTATTTAAAATTTATTTTGACCTGTTAATTCTATCTTTTTTCAACTCCAGATGAAAAGAGTGGTAGTTGGTTTTACTGCATATTTATTTGAAGAGAAAAATGCTGTAAGAATTAACAGATTAGCCAGTTTTATTTAATAATTCAGGCTCAATTCTTTATGAACTATCACTCTTTAAAAAGCATCCTTAGCTCTAAAACTGCCTGATTCTAATTGGATTAAAAAACTCAATCTACATTACTTTCTTATGAATACTTGATAGAGTTATAGTCGTCTTCCATGTTTACTCACATGACTCATGATTGAAAGATTTTAGAAAGTTTTTGTTATTCTTTGCAACTTCATAAATTATTTCATTCTACAAGTAAAATGATGTCATAATAACAGTAACATCTAATCTTTTCTCAAGAACACTTGTTCATTTCTTTATGAGACTTAATTTTAGGAACACCAAGAAGTTTCAGTCTTTTTTTCTATTATTTGGTAATGTTTTCCTTTAAATATTTATTACTGTTATTAAAAATATATAATGTTTTTGCATTCCTACTTACTGTATCTAGCTAAATTTTAATGCTCTTAAAATATAAGGTGAAATTTATAAATATTTCAGAGAAAAATATCTTCCTAGATTTTTTTGAGGGTAACTTTTATTTTTTTCTCTATTGCTTATACTACTGTGCCCATTTTAATTTCCTGAGTAATCTCTTTTACGTTAAATTCGACCTATTTCTAATACTGATACTTATGTGGTTTATATTTCCAATAATGATCCTAAAACAATGGTTCATCTTGACCTGATTCACTGTTACCAAAACCTTTTAAAGTAAATGAATATGACCTCTACTCATCCATTATGGCAACAAACTAAATGTTCCTAGAGACTCAAGTTGCCTTTTATTTTGAATGGGATAGGGTTTCTATAGCTTTGGATGTGTGTGGTGGAATTATGTCCTAATTTTAAATTTCTTACTTTTTTAAACAATACTTAGTAGAATTAAATGTTCTTCTTAGCATCTAATAGTGCCAGTTCAAAAACATGTTTTGCTATGAAATATATTTAAGATATTTTTAAGGGAAAATTTAAAAATATTGTCTTGTCAAGTACATATTTGTCATGATTCCCATAATGGAAGTTCAGTGTTTGAATTTTCATAAAAGATTCCATTAATTTGTTGCAGTCCCCCTTCTGATAAACTTGTCCAACTATATTGTTCATTATATTCTCTTGGGGGCTAAGAATTGGTATTTAATAACTACCCATCATTGTGTGTTTCTGATTCATAAATAAAGCATATGTAGGTCTAGTAATAGTTTTGGGCAGCTGATTCTGTTTGGAGCTAAGCGTAGCACAAAGGACAAATCTCTGTTCCTGTGTGTTGTTAGTTGGCCAGTGTATATTCCACAGGATGTAGGAAAGAGCTGGGTTTTTTAGATGATATATGATTATATTTAAATATATGAAATACAATTTCGATTGTATTAAATGATTTACAAAATGATGGAGAGCAGGTTTTCTGGAATTAGGCATACCCAAGTTCAGTCTCTGCATCTTCACATCTTATCTGCTGTGTGATCTTGGGAAAATAGCTTAATTCCTCTGAGTTTCATTGTTCTTATCTATTAAATGGGAATTATAATATTTAAACCACAACTGGTTAGTCCGAGGATTAAATGAGATCATTGCTAACCTGTAGTGAGCACACAGTGCTAAAAATCTGCCTAAGTCATTAAAACAAAAACTTGTTCTTTTTGTGTTTCTGATGATTTAGTTAATTTTAACAGCAAAAAGAATTTCTAGGGGAAAAAATGTAATCTACATGGCAATAGCCACTGAAAACTGAAAGTTCAGCGTTCCAAATTCATAACTTTAGAAATTTTAGAAAGCTTTTATTTAGACCTATCTCTCATTTTGACATTTGTAAACTGAAAACAAGTAAGGTTAGATTTCCCCAATGTCAATGTAAGTTGTTACTTGTGGAACAATGGCTGGCTTCCAAGTTTCTCAGTCTTGGCCCAGTTCATTTTTATTTCACTGATATTCTACCATTTAAGGTTTAATGGCCCAAAGTTTTAAAATGAGTTTTCTTTCACTGGGAACTTATTTCTACAAAGTAAAAATACAATTTGACTTATGCACAATTGAATGACTAAGTTGCAGTCATGGGCTCAACCAATTTGTGACAAAGGTTTCATTTTATGGGAGCCAAAGTTCTCTGAGCTCATTAAGAGTTTTGGTAATTCTTGATAAATTATTATGCAGAATGAAATCTATTGAAATATTGTATTGAAAACATAGTACCTGCCTGACCTGCTGTTTTATGATTTCTTTCTCTGAGTGTGGTAAGTTGGAAACATTTTACCCCCCTCAACAGACCCCACACACATACATGAGCACAAAGAGATTGCAAAATAACCTTGTATATTTAGGAAACTGGAAATGCCAAGAATAAACACCAGGCAATTAAGGTAACATTTCAACCTGAGAAAGAAATGCATTAACTCCTTGAGCTCTGACTAATATTTTGCCATTGAAATAAAATATGTCACAACTGGACAGAATAAAGTTCTTGACATTCAGATAGATTGTTAGAGGAGAAAAAGTGGAAATACAAAGAAGTAACTTTATGGATGACCTTCCTGTCTCCCTTGTACTTTCTGGAAGCAGAAAGATAGGTGAGAAGACAGGTGACCTCTCCTAAAAGAGCCATGATGATAACTGCAGCTGTGTCTGTCCTTTTAGTCAGAGGGAGCCACTTTTCAATCCTTTGAGCATTTAAAAAAATACATCTCCATGTAATTACTTCAGGACAAAATTTCAATTATGCATATTATTTCTCTATCCAGGTAAATCTGTCTCTAGATAGAGATACAGATAGATTGCTAGGCATATCTATTTTATTTTTTATTGATATAGCACATGCCACATGGCTAAGAGTACAGGAGAGTAATGAAAGCAGCCTTCTAAAGCCCCGTCCTCTATAGTGTCCAGTCCTTATTTTCAGAAGGAACCACTTTACAATCTTTTAAGTTTTTATTTTAATACCATCCTAGTATTTTCTTATATAATATATATAAAATTTTAATTATAATACTATTTATGACTTATCACCTTTAAATAACATTAATTGGAAGCATGAAGATTTGCTTGGTTTTTGTATCACCTTCCTGACATCTTCTCGTATTCCTCTCCTTACCTCACAATATAGTGATGTATGTCTTTTAAGTTCCACCAATAATACATTTAAATTTGAGTTTATTTACACACTTTTTCCTATTCTATTAACTATAAATAGTGTCTCTTAACACTTGCCTTGTCAGATGAGATGGCATCTCTCTTCTCTCACTCCCAACTGCCAATTTCCATCATCTCCATGTTTACTGTAAATATATATGTGTTTGTGTGTATAGGTATACACACATAGCTATTTGCTTTACCAATCATTTAATACTAAAATTTGAAAATCAATAATTGGTGTTCACATTAAAATATGTATATATTGCTTTCTGAATAGTCTTAATAGGGTACTCCTTATTTCCTTTCTATGTAGCTTTGTGCTTTCCAATTGCCTTTATTTATTTTCTCATGTTATTTGCCTTATTATTTCCATAAATTCTCAAGAGTAAATCAAATCTCCAGAATCTCCTTTTTCCTTGATATCTGCTTCCTTGTTCTCTGTCCTCCTGATTTCATCTAGATTGATTGTTCAGCTGATATTTTTGGATGTCCATTTATGACTTTCCAGGACTGGAATCACTATTTCCTATATTATTCTTCGTGGTTTAATTCCTTGTTTTGCTCCAGAACCACATCATGGAACTTCCCAAAAGGAAAGGAAGTGCAGGGGATACAGAGGATATGAACTTCCTGGGATAAAAATGTTTAAAATATATGCATGTGTAATAATGTTCCATTTTTACCTCCCGCCACAGACTTGATTGACAGTTTGGCTGCAAATAAAATTCTAAGTTGGAAATCATTTTCTTTATATTTCAAATACATTAAATTCATCATTTTCTAGCATCAATGAGAAATTTGATGTTGATTTAATTTTTTGTGTTGATGGTGACCAATATTTTTTCTTTCCAAAAGCTTTTAGTACGTTTATTTACTGTGACAATTTGCTAGGATGTATATTTTTATTTATTATTATGTAATATCACAAATCTTTTAGTCTAAAGAGTTGTGTTTTCGCTTTGGAAAATACTCTTCTCTTATTTTTTTGACTTTTTTTTCTTTTTAATTTCTAGTTCTCCCTGAACCTCCTATTAGGCAGATATTATATTTTCTCAGTTAATAGTTATGTTTCTTATTGTTCTTTTTTTGTTGTTCTTTCTTTATTCTTTCCAGGAGATTGCCTAAACTTTATCTTCTAAACTTTTAAAATGAATCTTATTTGAAAAATTGCCTTTTTAATTTCCATGAGCTTCTTCTTGGAAATTCCCTGATAATTCCTTTTTCAGGTTATCCTATTCTTCTTTAATGGATCATTTCTCCATGAATATTTTAGGGTACAAATTTGAGGGTGTTTTAAAAAATTAAATTTTTGTATTCTTAAATTTTCTTTTTCCTCCATTTTTCATTTGCTATTTATCTTGAAGTTTCTCTTATAGCTTTAAGTTCTACTTGAATTAAAATAATTGGTTACTTATTCAGATTTAAGAATGAGATCAGAAAAAGTAGATTGGGAGTTCTAACAGTGAATGAGGCTTTAGCAACAGGTGGGCTCTCTTTTAGTGAGAACAGGAAGCTGGCCATTTATTATATGAACATTACATAGAAGTACGAAAAGTCTTTGTTATGGGATTCTAGTGATCACACTAGCTTATCTCAAGTTTTCCCATACTGTTCCATTTCTGTTGAGGGAGTGTGATGTGCCTGGAGTAGAGGTGGACTGATAAGAGCCACTTTAAACTTATACTACTGCTTTTCAACCCAGGTCTCACTCCTGCTGTCTCTCATACCTGAGGTTTCAAGTCCCAAGACTTTAATTTGGGGGGAGAGGGTCCTGTGGATAAATTGAGCTCTATTTTACTTAATCCCTTCATGTATGCTGTAGTCTTTTTTACCCACTTATATCAATTAAAATGCTGCACTTGCTTTTTATTATCCAAAAATTTGATCAAATTTCTTGCCTGGGTATACCTCTTATTTTTAACTATTTTATGTTACATAAGTTTTTAATTTTTTTTGTTTTTATTATTTTAATGATATCTAAGGAAAGAATGGAGGTAACTCTGGGTACATGCTCAGTCTATCACTGTGGATGGTAAATCAAGGCATCATTTTTAAAACATGATCTTTCTTTTTAAATAGGAGAAAATACTCAAGAGAGTAACCAGTATCTGGGAATGAAGGAGTCTTGTAATGTAGACGAGTTATTATAAAAAGGTGAAGCTTGAGACTCCCAAACCAAACTTTAATAGTTCCAAGATTTGTAAAATATATATTTTTTAGTTTCCTTGGTGGGAGCATAGGGGGCAAGGGACATAGATAGTTTCACTATTTTTTCTCTTTTTGATAAATTTATCAAGCAAAACAAATTTATTTTGTATAGAATTTTAAACTATGCCCTTGATAGTTTAAAGTTGTTTAATATTACTATTGAGACCTTAGTTTAAATAACTATATTTGATGACTACGTTGAAGTAATATTGACAACAGTTTTTGGAAGTCATAGTCCTAGTTCTATAATTTATTTATGCTGACTTAGGCTCTTCACCAAAGACATGAAAAATGCATTTCATGGAAAGATATTCTTTTTTTCCTCATATTTTTCTACACTTTTTAAATTTATGTTTTTATTTAAGTATAGTTGGTGTTCAAACTTATATGGTTATATTAGTTTCAAGTGTTCCATATAGTAATTCAACATTTTTGTACCTTGCAGTGTGATCACTGCACGAATTCTAGTCATCATCTGTCACCATGCAGACTCATCACAACATTGTTGATAATATTCTCCTTCCCCTTTTCACCCATCTTCTCAGTGCCTCCATTTGGGCGACCATCCCTTTGGTCCCTGTTTCCATGAGTCTGTTTTTGTTTTGTTTTTAGATTCCATATATGAGTGAAACCATACAGTATATGTCTTTCTCTGACTGACATTTCTTTTTTCCTTTTTTTATATGGGATCCTAAAAAATCTTCTTCACTGTTGTTATTTTTGTTATCCTGTTTCTGTGCTGTTTATGTGTTTCTTCTTTCTCCAGTCTTTTCAGTATGATTTCTGAAGTGAAGCCTGGGTTCATTTTATTCAATATGGACATTTTGGAGTCACTGAGATTGGCCCAGAAAGCAGACTGACAGCAGTATTTCCCATGACTTCGCAACCTCTTCCCAAAAACATTACCTGTAGAAAAAGTTGAACACAGTTTCTCACTGTGATTTTGCAGTCCATATCTTATCAGTTAACAAAACAGAGTCCATCAGTGCTTAGGTAAAACCCTGGGAATGTAATTATCAAATAGTGAGAAAACAAAACAAAGCAAATTAACAACAACAGATTTGAGTAATGCAGGCCACAAATCAACTTGTTGGCCTAAAATAAACCTCTTTTATTTCACTGTGGCTGACACGTTAGTGTGGAAAATGTAACTTACAGGCATTGAGAAACTAATTGACTTTTTACTGTGTGTGTGTGTGCATGCGTGCATGTGTGTGTGCACATGCATATGTGTTTGGTTCTATTTTTCTTCAAACTAGCAGCCAAATAAAATGGGAAAGGAAAGAAAAATAGAACATTAAGGATACCTTTATGATACAAGGATGCCTCCTAGTTTTCCCTTGAAGGAGAAGCAAAAAGAAAAACAGAAATTACTTCTTCTGTAATGAATCGTCTAGAAGTGGTCAATTCTCAGTCTTCATCATACTTGAGCTCACAGCGGCACTGATAAAGTTGACCACTCCTACTTTCTTGTACTATCCTCTATTGGCCTCCAAAAGACACATCTACTTTCCTTTTAAACTTTCTATTCCCCATTCTCACTATCATTTGGTGGCTTTCCCTCCATCTTTAAAAAGTTAATTTTCTATAATTCTCCATCACCTGACTTCTTTAGCTTAACTTACTTCCTAAATGATCTCATCTGATGGTGTTATATTCTGTCGTAAAGATATTACTCCAAAATTTATTTTTCCATTCTTGATCTGTCTCCAGGACCCTAGAGTCCAGTATCCAACTGCCTACTCAATTTAAATTGATAACCAATAGGCAACAAATTTCACATTTCTAAAACAGAACCTTAATCTTTCTTACACTTATTATTTCTCTGTTTATCAAACTATGAATAAGATACTATTTGCCTAGTTGCTGTTTCCAGTGACCTAGGAGCTATCCATGAATCCTCACATTCTCTTACACCTTAAGACTTATCCATCAGCATTGGTTTTTACTCTCAAAAATCTATCAGTTGACCAACTTTTCACACCATTACTCTAGTCAAAGTCATTCTCATTTCTTACCTGGACTACTGCAATAGTTTTCGAACTAAGTTGGTCATTCTACTTCCTGTACCCTAAGTAGATTTTGCTTATAGCTTCAGGAGTGCTCTTTTAAATTACTTGTGCTATAACTATGCTCAAAATCATGTCATATAAAATAAACTCCCTCATGTTAGTCTAGTAGGCTGTACTTGACTGGACCACTGCTAAACTCTTTGACTCTCTCTCACACATTTCTGCCGCCCCAGAATATTCTAGTATCAGAGCATTTGTATTTGTCATTCTCATGGACTGGAATACTTTATTCATAACTCAGACCCTCACTTCATTCAGGTCTCTCTTCACATGCCATCTTCCTCAGGAAGGCTGTCTCTGCCAACCCGATCCAAAATAGTCCCTGCATGATAGTCATCTCTATCATTTATCCTGCTTACTTTTCTTCACAGCCCTAATTACCTCTTTATATTTATTTGTGTGTATATGTGTGTGTGTGTATTTTTTTGCTGTACCCTTGCCACTATCATAATATAAAGCTGACAATAAGTTGTGTGGGGTCAAAGATTTATCTGTCTTAAACACTACACACCCAAAGTACTTAAAAGTATTTACTTAATGCATGAATTGATATGGAATGCATGAATGCATGAATGGAAAGTAGGGTCACATTACCTACTCTGTAGTGTACATAATAAGAAATACAATAATTTTCTCCAGGGATTGAAATAGATGTTTAGGGAGTCATCAAAAATAGATAACCAATATTCCCTGTGCTGTGTATGATTTATAAAATCATATTTTACTCTTGCTACAGTGGTGAGGAGCAGTCCATTGCTTATTAAGTGTTTAGCACTTTACAGAGGTCATTTCATATAATTCCACAAAGTTTAAGAATTAAGAATGTCGTATTATCTCCATTTTATACTCAGGGAAAATGAGGAATAAGTACGTGTGTAAATGCGTGTGCATGTGTGTGTGTGTGTGATTCTGAGATCCTGACAGTTGGGCACTACGTAAACTAAAAATATGCCTTCTTCTCCTTCTTTATTGGAGTAACAATAAGTAATTTAATTCAGATAATTTCTTTAAAAAAGAGTAATTGATCTTACCAAATTAAGTTGAACCTATTAAACTGGCAAATATGGCAAGATTTTTAATGTAATTTAATTTTCTTTCTACAGTAAATCAAGTCAGAGAGTGCTCTTTTATAAGTAGGGGAAATTAATATTTATAAATGGAGGAAAGGTATTTTTCACATAAGCAAATGTTGTATCGAAGTAAATCTTTGCCATAAATGCCAAAAAGAATGAATGTCATCTTTATAAAAGATACATATCTTTTAAAATAATTATTTTATGTTGACATTCTTGTTACACTTAAAAAGGATAATAGAAGAGGTGAACTAATGACCTTCCATAGCATATACATATATTTAACTAAAAGAGGTAAGCTAATAAACTAATCTTTTGATGTCATATGCATATATTTAGAGATTTATGTTAATATATGTATATATACTGTGTATATGCACACACATACACACTCAAGTTTCTACAATTTTTTAAAAATCATTTTTTTTGTTAAAATTTTTTGCCATCATAACCACCCCCTGACTACTCTTTTTGTTTTTTTATTACCTTTCTACCTCTGTATTACTTTTCATGACTTTGCCAGTACCTCTATCCATACTTGCTACGTGACTGTCTGACATGGCCACTAGTCATTTCCTTTACCCTTTTAAATTTATTTTCTCTCTCCCATAGTCCCTTTCTTTGGCTAACTGTTCTCATTATGCCATTGGATTGTATGTTTCCATTGAATAAAAAGTTGTTCACTAATAAGCCAGTAAGTCTAAAAGATTGTTTTTGTTTTAATTGTAAAAGTAAATTATTTGAATATCTCGGGGTGATTCAAGGGGAGAGAGCAAAAGAAACATAAACAGGTTTGAACAGAGGTTTCACAGAATGTTAGTATAATATATCACTGCTATCTTTTCATGATAGAGGGTGTGTTGTCATGAGCACTGTGTCATGCAGTCAGAAAAGAGGAGGGATGGTGCTGCCGTAAGGTAAATCAAGTGATAACAATAAAATTTTTCTGGTGCCTGGTGGAGGTGTTTAGGATGTGTTTTCTTTATATCTTCATCCGCCCCTAATTGAGGATGCTTGAAAATTGAATGACTAGCAGTCAAAACGTGTTTGCTTCAAGCTGAGAAGAAAAATGCTAGTGTCTCCGCTTCTAAACTGATTGCGCTTTGTACACAACTGACAGCTACAGTCACTTTGAGTGACTGATAAGTGGGAAGCTTTGCCACTTATCAAGGAATGCAGGCTGAAAAGAAAAGACTGGAGCCGTTTAGATGCTGTGGCATGTTCAAAATAACATCTTACATCAGTCAGACTCAGAAGCACTATAAAAGACATTTAAAATGAAGTAATGTATATAGAAATGTGGCATATGTGTGTGTGTGTGTGTGTGTGTGTGTGTGTGTGTGTGGTGTGGTGTGTTTGTATGGAGAGAGGCAAAAATTATTCGACCAATAACTGCAAAGGGGTGAAAGAAAAAAATATTGTTACGGGTCAATATTTGTGAGATGAATCGATGATTAAATAATTTATACACATTTTGATGAAATTTACCCTTAGTTTGAAACATCCAAATTTAAAATTATGTAACCATAGTGCTCTACCTTTATTTATATAAGCAGCTATCTTTGACCACATGAATATCTTGAAGCATCTGAATGATAAAAACTTCATCCAATTATATAGTCATTTTCACCCTGAGGAAGAACTCACATTCCCATACCCTCCTTTTTGTGTAAATATTTAATATTTAAAATACACACATAAAATATAGTTAAATGTAACAGCATGATTATATAATAAAATAGGATGGGATATGTTTCTTTTAATTTTAAACATAATTTTGAGACTATGTTAATGAAAGAATATTCAGATTCACTGAACTAATTTCTACACATAGGAACTTCTGAAAGTGACAGTTTGTGTACTCAGTTATTAGGCTTCTATGTACAGTGCATGTATATCCTGCTCTTTGTAGGACATGCATGTTTCAAATATTTTGTTTGTCAATTAACATGAGTTATTTGTTGTGGTAGTGGTGGTTTTGTACTTTTTGGATCTCTAATAAGAGAGATGCAACATACCTCATTGATTTTTAACCCTCCCATGAATGCCAGGCTGTCTATCTAAATACTTTTTTCAGTTTGAAAACCCATAAATACCCTGTTTTTGTCAGATCATGTGTCCCAACTTTAGGTTTGGAGGTAAAGCCACAATAACCATAGTCAGAGATATGTATAGTCTTTTCATAATTTAAGGAATGACCAACTGCATGCTTAAGGGGTATAAGATGAAATTTTTTACTCTTCACAATTGCTGTAGTACTGAAGACTACCAATGTTTGCATCATTGTAAAAACTTTTGGGTATGCTCAAAGGTAATCATTGGAATGAGCATGATGAAGAATGTGTTTGGACAGTATGGCCCTCAAACCAATCTGTGAACTGCTGCTACAAGTCCTCAATGAGATAAGGAGCTTTCCAAGCTCACTTTAATTCAGTTGACTTTTTTTTTTCCCAAGACAAAACTTGCCTGATGAAGGAGTTTGCTGGTGTACATCCTAGTACAAGCCCCTGACCTCATCACAGTGCTTCGAGTAGTACTAAATTAAAACTCTTTAATCAATAAAATAATTAATATGGAAAATTGGACTTTAGAGATGACTTAGTCCAACTTTTCTTCTTTTGTAGATGGAGAAGATATGGTCCAGAATGAAAAGGGTTATGCCCAAGCCCCTAAGTAAACAGATGTAGACCCTGGTCTCTTAGTCCTGGTTAATTAAAGTCCGGGTCATATTAAATAAATCAAGATCATTAGCATTCCTGAACACAAAATGAGTACCAACTCTGCAGAGCTCATCAAATAGAGTTTATTACTTTCTCTGAAATTTGAAACAGATATTTAATCTTTGCTAAAGAAATTTGGAACAATATTTGAATGTTTTCATTAAAATTGTGAATGGCAACACATAGGAGAAAACAATTAGGAAATGTTAAATTCTGATTCACTAAAATTATCAATATATCATTTTGGTAAGCATACGTACAAAGATTTCTTAACACATATTTCATTGGTTCATGATGGTTCTTAATTTTTTTTTTAAATATCATTTTTAAAGTGAGGTAGTATTTCTGCTTGACCCGTTTTAGATAAAAACTTATAACAACATATTATTGGAGTCTATAAAGTAAATAAAGAAGCAAAAAATTGATGCTCTATGTTGAAAATAATGTCTGACAAGCTTCTCCAAGAAAAGTACTTTTTCAATAAACAGTAGCTGAGACTCTTTTGAAGCAAAACTGAAATATTTTAAAGGACCTCTTTGATTTCTAGATATGTTTTTTAATACCTAAATTAATAGATGAATATATTGGCAAAGGAAAATATTTCCCTATTATGCAATTGATTTTTTTTCCCACTGTAAAATGATGCCTATTCCTCAGCCTCCCCATTTAGGGTATTTGATATACTTCTATCATTTATTGAAAGCTTTATCTTTCAGTCTCTTATTGTTTTAAAATATCTTCTTTCAGTTTTGTTCTCTAACAAGTGCTTCATTCATGTAAGGGAACAGAAAAGCAAGATCTTTTCTCTAAAATCTTTATCCCTTGAGACACTGAGTGAAGTTTCTTTTGTGATTAAAAAAGAGGCTTCTGCTCTTAAATGCATTACAAGCACAATCTTGAGGTATGCAAGTACTTCGATCCACACATCATTGCTTTAAACTGTAACTGTCTTCTCTTTAACCTGTCTTCTGCTATCTCATATCTTTTTTTTTTTTTTGGCATTGTTTTTTATCCAGTTGCTTTCTCTCCAGTTATTCCCATGCTGACACAAACTCATTCCTAAATGACAGATCATTTCAGTGAGAATTTGGGAGAATGAACACAATTCAGAAATAACTATCATATGTTATTTTATACATACCTACTTTTTAAAAAAGTACCCTGATAGGATGAAAATGCTAATAATTTTTACAATTAAGGAAGAGCTTAAGGATCTTGTGCCTCTTACTTCTGGAGTAATATTATTTCTCTTATGTGGCCTCTATAGAATACAATGTTAATACATGTAAATGAAATTCGACTTTGAGTAACGTAGCAGTAGGTTTTAATTCATATAGTAATTCTGTGCTCATCCATATCATGACACATTTCAGGCAGGTATCTGATGATTTTCTCCTTCTATAGTTGTAATCATAGATATAACATAACAAGGATCTACCACAGGAAAAAGGTAAATGATAAAGCCAAACAGTGGATAGTCTTTGGTTATTTATAAAGAAAACAGATCATGGTATTTTATGAAACATACTGAAGTCCTCAAATGCTTATATGCTGTTACTTTGCCTACTTTGTGAAGGTTATTAATGGCTTCTGATGCTAAGATATGATACTCTTCCTCATTGGATACTTTTCCCTTTTTTTTTTTTTTCTGCTTAAATTCTCAGAGCTCTGTTTTATCTAAACTGGGAGAGAGGTACTATTCTCTAAGCTTTTTAGTACCGTATTCAGGGACACATGGAGTTAATACTCCCTTTTAGCCGATCTCTGTTTATCTTTATTTATTAGCCATTTTTGCCCTCTTTTTATTTCTCCTTTGTAAGTATTTGATTGATTTTCTTCATTTTGAGACTTAATCAGAGAAAATAGAAAAATATGAAAAAAAATCTTTCAAATTAACACTTTGGTATTTTACGAGGTTTTTGATATGGACTAATATGTAGTGAGATAGTACCTGGAAAATGGAGACAGAGAGTCTTAGGAAATTCAAAATTATCAGCATTTTCACAGGAGAAGATGAAAGGATTCAATGTGGTTTGTGAAAATATTTTATTTTGCAACAATCTCAGTTCAATTTAGATTAATCTTCTGTGATATAATTCTGCAAAGTCTCTGAAATTATGGATTCTAAGATGTTGAAGATATTTGTTCAATCTCTTTTTCTAGATGTAAAGATTAGGGTAGGAAGTTTGGTCCTTATCTTTAAGAGTTTTACAGCTTCAGAATGAAACTGAAATACCTACATGAAGAAATAAATCTTAAATTATTTATTTATTTTCACTGAGGATATTCTAGCAATGTCAAGGAATATTTATATCCCAGAATAATTACCCCAGTTCATTATGTAACTTCTTCTCATTAGTGACTTCTGAAAATATTAAGAAGTGACAATATACTAAAATTTTCTTATTATTTTCTCTTTGCAACAGCTACCTTATAAACACACATTTATAGCTTTTTTTATTCTTTTGCATAAAGATTTTAAAAATTAGATATCTTAAACTTGGAATGTGTCTTTGATTTTTAAGTAGGCCCATGACATGTTTAAGAAATTTTATTTTTTCTTAATAACCATTCAGACAGTAGAGAAAACATTATAATTTACCTATTGAAGTCATGAGGAAAAAACTTACTAAGGAAAGATATGCCAAGTTAGGTAGACATCTTTCCCCAGTTCCATTGACTATTCAGATAACTGCAATATAGTTACAAGACTTTTCTTCCTATAGTACTGCTTTAACTATAGCAGAAACAAAAAATAACCTCAGGATATGTTGCACTTATTTTATTACTACTTGTTCTTTCTCTCCACCTTGACCACTATTAAGTTTTATTCCATTCTGGCTGTGTTAAGCTATACTAAATGTCAGTGGGATGTCTGCCCACATCATCTGTTATAATGATCTGTTCCTACTCATAGGGACTCATTCACTGAAGCTCTCTTTTTACAACCTTACATACCCACCTGCTTGCATAGGAAATATAATTCTCCCCTTATGCAACTCGAGCTGGTCTTAATAAACATGATGATGAGAAATGCTACAGGCCTCTTTTCTGTTCAGTATTTAATAACTTGCTAAAAGTGAAAGAGCAGTAATTAAGAATACAAATGCTTATCATTGGTGGGTTGTTACTGAGACAAAAGAAAAAAATCAACATTGAGGACTGACTAAAAAAGCATGAAATATACATTATATTTTCTAAACAGTTTTAATTTATCTGTTGTAATTCATTACAATGTATACAACTAGCACAACTGGAATTTTTTGTTCTTTTAAAGTTCAATTAGCGTGTTTACATATCTTTGCAAAGTTTAAGGGGGCCTCGTAGTACTGTCAATTAACTAGGGATCAAATATCTCAGATATTCTGCACAACTATAATGAAGATATTCTTGTCACCTTGTAAACAATGCAGATACATTACTAAGATTTTCCCAATCTGTGGGAAAAGTCAATAAGATACTTCCTTTATTATGATGAAATAGAAACAATAATTAGCTATTCCAATCGTAAAGGGCCAAAGTAAACTAGGAATGAGAAACATGACCAAAAAGCTAATAGAAAATACAAAAGACTTGAAAGGACAGCACAGAAGTGCTAAAGGCATTTCTTTATGTGTGGATGGTGGCCATGTCTTTAAGGTAGGGTGCCTTGAGATGGCCCATGGGGCCAAAACTAGAGGCAGAATGATGGTCTTTTCCTTGAAAGGCTATTTAGGTTGTATATAGATTTAGAAACTGGAGACTTTACTGTTTCCTAGTTGTATGACTTTGGACAAGTCATTTATTGTCATTTATTCTCAGCTTCCTCATCTGTAGGTTGGAAATTTTAGTATTTCCCACATGATAGTTGCAATAAAACAAACACTATAAAGCGAGATTGCCTTCAGATTTGTAGAACACCAGGGCATATGTTTGTTGGTCGTGGTTTATTTTCCCCTCTGTCTCATGTCATTACTCTGAACTTGAAATTTGAGTACTCAGCATCCCAGGAAGGTTTTTTTTTGTTTCTTTCTTGATTATTTTTCCCTTCTTTCCCCTCTAGCAGAGCAGAGGAGAAAAAACAAAATTATAAATTTACTTTATACTTGACATCATTAACTTTAATTTGTAGAATGCATATTAGTATGTATATAAGTATGGTATCCAAAGGAGTTTGCTTGATTGCAACCTAATGTTATGCCTTACACCACATTTCATTATCATCTGTATGAAACAGTGAACATGTCTGCCCGTTGTCCAGAACAATGGCCTGACAAAACTATTAACTCTTCCACAGGATTTATTTATTTTATTTATGTATTTTTAGTATTATTAATAAGAGCGAATGCTAGCTTTCAATGTCTTTGTTGATTTATATCTCTGAATGAACTGTGTCCTTAGTCAAATTGAATTCAGATATAAGCCTACTTTCTAAATATTTAAGGCTGTTTATATATACGCACACTGTTATATGCTTTACTAAAATTTAATTTTTGCTTCACAATAGGTCACATTATATCTTGTATGTTGCATAATTTAAGGTTTCTCTAAATCTGTAGTTTCAAAATTTTGGTGGACTTGAAAATACTAATATCATCACTATGAAGAATTTAAATCAGTTTTTAGTTATGGAAATGTGATCAGGTCTCTGGAGACCAGGAAACAGTTAAATCCAAATTTTATATGATGTATTATAATATTACTAATGATAGTCATGTTTAGATGACAGTGAGATTAAAGTTCTTTAATTGTTAACTAAAATGTTAACAGTTCTTTGAGGCCAAGCGTTTCTTTGGAGGAATGACTATTCTTTCCTTTTAATATCACTTATTGGACTCTGTGCTAAGTTGCCGCATATTTTAAAACTGATATTTCTGTATAGAATTCATTCTTTAGAAGGACCATATGGGAGCAGTTGATTGCTTCATCATCACAACTGGCATCTTGCTTCCAGCTGTGTCCAATAACCTGGCGTAGCTGTATTTAGTGGATAACTACTAATGTTGTTATTGGTCATAAAAATTGTTAAGGTACTTAGAATAATAATGGGATCTCTGCAGAGCAGGAGTAAAGATATAATTTCTGTCTTACCTTTTAAATGTTGCTGATCTATCCTTTAATATAAAATTATTGTAAGTGTAAGTTACAGCCATTTTACTTTATTTTAAATACTAAGTTTCTGAAATTGTTAGTATTTATTGCATCGTATTTTACTAATCAGATAGGATAAAATAAAGAGACTTATATTTAGTTATAAACTATAGAAAAAGTAACTTTACCAATGCCATAATGGAATACATTTTAAAAAACTAGGAAATATGTTTCACAAAAACACAGTTATCAATTGTAAAAAATTCATGAAATTTCACTATACATTAATTTGTTAACATATAATTAATATAGATTTATCCTTACTGGTGTACTTTATATTTTTACATTTGGATTTTTATACTCATTAAATTAACTCAAAGCCAGGCATACTTATATAGAAAATAGCATACAACTGTAGACATACTCTTAAAAACTACTTTAAAATATTTCTAACTTCAGTGGTGCCTTATGGTATAAAAATTAACCTAATACTATTACCTTTACACTATACTTTAGAGAATTATTTAGATTTAAATTTATATTATACTATTATATTATAAGTTCATACTGTATTTATTATATTATAGTTCATACTATACGTATAGTTCTTACTGTGGAATATTGCATAGATACTAAAAAGTTCAAGGCTGAGCAAATGTACCAATCAGGAAATTACCAATGTATATTATATATTAAGTGAACAGTGCTGGTCATAGAAAAAAAAGTATATTATTAGCCCAAATAATTTAAATGGAGAGAGAGAGAGAGAGAGAGAGAGAGAGAGAGAGAGAGAGAGAAGAGAGAGAGAGAGATGGAGGAGAACACATCTGTCTCAAATACTGTAAGTGGAACATAAACCTAAAGGAGAACTACATAGTGCCACAGCATTCAAGGTTCAGATGATACTGATAGAGACAACACCCCAGAATCCTCTAGGGCTGCATTAATGATGTTAGACTCTTTATATCATCCAGGGCTACCAGAAATTCTACATACTTCAGTACCATATATTGGGGAAGTAAAATTTTCATTTACTAGTATTAGAACTGCCATTGTAATAGTGTCATAGGCTTGCCACAACAAATTCCCACAAATTTTTTGGCTTACGACAACAGAAATTTAGAGTCTGTTATCAAAGTTTTGTCAGGATTGCTGCATTCTGTAGGTTCCAAGGGAGAATTTGTACCATGCCTCTATCCTAGCTTCTGTTGGCTGCATAGCATCCTTAGGGGTTCATGGCTCGTAGTATATATATTACTCTAGTCTCTGGGTCCGTCTTCACACAGTCTTCTCCTCTCTGTCTCTGTGTGTCTCAAATATCCCTCTCTATTTTCCTATAAGGACTCCAGTGTTCAGGAGTAAGGCCCAACCTAAATCCAGAATGATCTTATCTCTTGATTCTTAATGTAATTACATCTACAAAGACCCTAATTCCAAATAATTTTGGCCATTTTCACAGGTCAAGGGTTTAAGGCTTGGACGATTTCTTTGGGGGACACAATTCAACCTATTACAGCTATTAAGATTATTTATACATTGTACTACAGCTATTTTGATTAATGGATATCATTTCTTTGAGAAAGTATAGAAAGTATTGAGTAGAGAGAAGAATGAATACATGACTTCCAAGAACACTGTCAAATATACAAAACTGCTTTATCATTTCATATATATTTACATGTTAACTTTTGGGCAGACTACATCGTTGTTTTTTCATGTGACCGTAATTTGCAATAATACGGAATTATTATTGGGTAATATAGTTGATAGCATTCTGAACTTAGCTTTAGTTTAAATCTCCGTCATTTAGTAGTTGTATAAACTTAGAAAGCTATTTAATCTTTTTAAGTTCCAACTTATTTATATATAAATTTTAGGTAATACTAGCATGTGTAAAGTTCATAATTAATGATGATTATATGTTATAATTATGTTTTCTCCAGGTGGACTCTGGCTGTTTGGTTTGTTCTGAGGTTACAATCAATAGGGGTCTCTTACAGCTTGGCTGCTGAGCATTTGAACATAGCCTAAGGGTCATTTGTGCCTAATCCATATTTGTTCAGCTGATGAAATCTGTACAAATTGCCTTTATCATTAAGAAAATTTAAATACCAGTTTTACATTTTTTTATCATTCTTATTATCATATACTAGATTCCTGACCATCTGGAAAGAGAATTGTGTATCACTTTGGGGCTGTGTGTAATATGATGCCAAAATATTTGATGAATTCAGTCAGATTTTTAAAGAAGAGATCTTGATTGACTACATTTTTATTGAGTTAAGGGAGGTGGCTGGCGTACTGGTATTATTCTGATATGGTTATATCATATGAGAGATGTGGTGAAAACAGGACTCCAGTCAAAAAGAACAAAGTTTATGGCTGTTTTGCTAGCCACTAGTGGTGTAGCATGAGCAATTTACTCTTTCTTTGTTTCTCAAATATGGATAACATATCTTTGTTTCAGGTTTGTTATGATCATTAGAAATAAGTTAAAGTACCAAGTTGGTACTTAATAAATAGTATTTAAAAGGGAAATATTAATAGTGTCTATGTGGCAAAGATGATGATCAAGAAACAGAATTTCCAATGAAGTGAATTGTTCTATTTCCTTTTGAAGTCAGAGCCAGGATTTGTCATGTTGTGGTAGGAAAATTATCAATATGATATTTTAAAACCTTCCATTTCTGTTATTTGATTGCAATTACTTCAGGTTCCTGTTCAAATTTTTCTATTTAGTTTTGTTGACATATAGCTAACATTCCATCTTATGTTTTATAAGCTAAATCGAGTTAATCAGCATATGTTTTCCTAAAACGCATTTATATACAGAAATATATCTGATACATTAGAAGATACAGAAATATGCTTTTAATCTCAAATGTATTAATTAAATACTAGGTTTTGCCTCAGAAATCCATAGCAGATGTGTGCCAACATTGTTGATTCTCATAAATACATATTCAAATGAATAGCTATTTTCTTTATATAGAGGCACACACACTTTGTTTTTTAAAGTTTGACAAATATCATACCAAAAACAAAGCACAAGAACTATTTGGCAATTATTAATTGATTGTGCTAAGTTTACAATTGTATGAAAATTCTCCAACTGTATTGTATGATATGGATTCTTTTATTAGTTTATTTTCTATTTGGGAGGTATATATCTTAAGTAGCAGAATTTTCTTAAAGTGACACTTTATGATATGTCACATTTTTAAAAATAAACATGGCAAAAAGGCAAAACAAATATTCTTTCAAAGATATTTTTCAAATATATTCTTTGAAAATAATGTACCTCTTTTGTTTTTGTTATGAGACTCGTACATTTATAATTAAGAGAAGATAGAACTACACACATTGTATTTCTGATTTCAAGAATTCCATGAACTGGTGCATCCGTATC
This sequence comes from Eonycteris spelaea, assembly GCA_003508835.1. Classification (NCBI taxonomy): domain Eukaryota; kingdom Metazoa; phylum Chordata; class Mammalia; order Chiroptera; family Pteropodidae; genus Eonycteris; species Eonycteris spelaea. The sequence goes on from PUFA01000053.1 coordinate 3,213,999, forward strand.
CAAAATGATGCTTTTAATATCAATATGATGCATGGGAAAAATACCAGAAGTTCTGTACCACATATAACAAACTTTTTCTAATCCAATAAAGGATTTTTTAAAAATTCCACCATGTATGAGTCTGTGAGTTTGTGTGTGTGTGTGTTTTTTTAAGTGACTTTGTCCATTAAAGTATAATAGAAATAATAATCATCTGAAAAACAGGCCTTCCTATTCCAGAATCATGAGAAAAAGCTAACCATTTTATTCTCCCTTAGTTTCAAACTGTTTAAATATTAGACTAAACAAAACTTCAATTTAAAATTCATTAGTACTAATAACAATACAATTAATATTCTTCTGAAATAAAATTGCTAAAATTCATTCAGTTTCTCACATCAGTCTTACTATATGACTATGTGAATGCTAGAGAGATTTATTATTTCCCATGCTGGTTTAGTTATTTCACATACATAGGTCACAGAAATGCATAGACACTTACCATTTACAACTTCTAAACCCGTAGAAGTATTATTACATTAGAAATCCTGTCTACATTAGTGATGTAAGAATATTGTTCTTATTTCCTAAACCCTACACTGTCTCTCTTTACTTCTACTGGAATAGAATTAAAGTTGCTTTCTTAAGGTTTTGGTGTCTCTTCAGGTATTGTTAATACATCTGAACCATGAGGATCTTGCCATTTTAATACATTTTTCATTTTCTTTTTAATTAAACCCCAAGAGCCTGAGCGTACTAAAGGACACTTCCATAATTAGGTTTCCTAAAGGGATCTGGAACCTGTTTTGTTTACTCCTAACCACATACTCTGTTGGAAATAGTTCTGGACTTAGCAAGTAAGTGATTCTTAGTCTTAGTCAATGCAACAGGCTTTCAACTCTATGAAATGATTTCCGCAATGATGGTATACATTGAAATGGAATGTGATGTATATAATAGCCAAACTGTGTATTAACATTCTGTCAATGAAATATCAATCATGGGTAATATGAAAGAGTTCTAGTCTTTCAAACATGTAGTCTAGAAATACCTAATGATAATATCTAGTCTCCTGATCACTTAACTTTAAAACTTTGAATTTATTTTTATGTCTTCCTTCTTTTCTATAACATGAGTGTAGCGATTTGCCTTCATGATATCCCTTACATCTTTTCTTATTTTTCCTTTCCTGCCCCAAATTCAAGATTTCATTCTACTCATCTCTGCAATGGCTACCTAACTATTCTGTCTGACTGTAGTGGCTTTACTTTCCAGTGTTCTTTGTGCACCATTATCAGATCTGTGTTAAGAAAACCTCTAATGTCCATCCCTTGCTCAAAAATCTTGATAGCTCCCAACAACCTACAGAGTTAAATGGTTCATTATGAGCCTGTCCGTCATTCAATACTTTTTGCTATTTGGTGCTAGCTTACTTTTCTGACTTTATTTTCTTATTTCCTTTTATGAATTTAATTAAAATGTTATGAATTTACCTATTCTGTTTTTTACATTTCACACTCTGGCCTCCATGTTTTACTCACTTGGATTCCTTTTTATCTGAAATACTTTTCTCTATTTCTTCTCCCATGGCATGTATAGTCATATACATTAAGATCAAATTGACATGTTCTCTGATCCATAATACTTCCTTAATCTTCCAAGAAAAAAAATTTCTCAAATTCTATAGTGTTCACCATATACCTCTTTATAGCCTTACTACTTTCTACCTTGTGTTACACTTTTTAAGCAATTTTTTGTTCTCATTGAAAAGAGAATCTTGATAGACTTTATCTTTCTATTTTCACAGTATATATTGGATTCTTTTATGAGATGTACATTAATTACTCAATAAAGATAGTTAAAAAGAATTAAAAGTCTTCAGCTTCCTCATCTATAAGGCTGGTATAGATAACAAAACTTCTCTCTCTAAAACTCAATGATTCTTGAATCAGTAATCTTTACAATCAACTTGGTTTTTGAAAATTTGTGCAAATCAATTTTTAAGTTATTCCTTAAGAACAATGACATAAGTGCATATTTTGAAAGATGAGTGTCATTATGTTAAAAAAGAAAAAGAAAAAGAAAAAATCCTGTATATTCTGCTCATATCTCTAGTGTAAAAGGCCCTGGCCTATTCAGAATGCAAACTATCACAGCCCTCTATCTTCCCTGAAGCCAAGCTAGAGCCATGGAAGGTTTAGTCTGACTCACACTCCTGAAACTTAAATTTCACTGGGTGGCCAGTACTAAAGGGTCCAATAATAGGAATTGCTGCAGTTTGCTTTGGTGTTTAGAAGTTATCTTAAAAGTCTTGCCCTATGGTAGGCCAATCTTGATGTCTAGTGCTGCCTAAAGATTGAGTGACCTAAAGCACCAGCTTAGAAGCAAAGTAAACATCTCAATGAGCCATGGATGCTAAGAAAATGAGTAGGCTTTTTCATTAACTGAAGAGAAGGCTCATGCTGGTGACTCAAGTGATACTTAGAATAGAATAAAATTTAAACGTAGTCCTATAATCCTACCCGAGTTAATTACTTAATTCTTCATTTTATAACTACATATATGGAGGGAATCTAGTTTCTATTACCAACCATTTGGAAATCATAGAGAATTTTTAAAACATGAGCTAAGTTAAAATATCTTAGTGTTTTTTTTGTAACCGGTAACCACATTAGTTGTGAGTTGCCTATAGTTATAGGCATTCCACAACTTTTTCAAATATATTTATAATAACATTTGATTAAGGCTAAAATAATCATATTTTTCACAGATAAATAATTAATTTATATTGACATTTAAAAATGCTGATATAACACTTTATTAAAAATTAAAATTTTCAATTTTTAGTGTTTTTAGGTTTGAAACAGAATTCTGATAAATAGAAAAATTTAAATAGTATTTATTTGAATTTCTTTATACTGACCTCATGTATTTTAACTTAAATGTTTAGACCATTTGAATAAATGTATTTTTCTTTAGTTCAAAAATATTTAGATTAATTTGTCATTAAACAATTTAAAAATATTCTTCACTTAGCTAGAGATGTCATGAAATACAATATGTTTTATTTTCCCCTCTGTAGTAGAGACCTTCTAATAGTTTATTGCTAGGAAGAATTTTGTTGTAAACTTCATAGAGGCAGGCATTAGATGTGCCTTCATTTTAAGTTGGTCCAGGATACCCAATCCTATAAGAATTTATCTGCCTAACAAGGTAGAATTTATCCAGCAATTGACTAAATATCTTATTTGTGGGATTTATGTTCATCCTAATAACATTTGGTCTTTAGTTTTAATAGCATGTATAAGTACTAAACATAATATTTCATGCCAGGGCCAGTAATTGAGAAAGATCATCAGATGACTGTAATTTGTACTCTTTTATCTACTTTTATGGCTGACATAGTTCTTTTTTTTCCCCTGTATTTGCCTTTTGTTTACTATATTCCAAATTGTTTTTAAAATGTTACACAGGGGATTATGTCCCTTGGGAATGGGCCATTACATTTTGAATATCAGTGCCATTCCAAGTTATTTCAACCATGGCATTAATCTCACTTAAAGCAATAAAAAGCACATAGTGGTAAGAGGCAAGATGCATAAAGCATTACTTTAAACAGTTAAAAAAAGATGTTAAATGTTCCCTTTCTAGGAGTTCCTGCAGCTCTTGATACATTTGTGTGCAACTGAGCAAGAGAAAAGTAGCAGTGGGATTATTAGTGGAGAGAGAAGCTTACAAGGAACATGAAATGGGGACCGCTTCACATTTTGGCTCCTTTCTTCCTGCACGCAGTTAAAAAAGAGAATCATTTAAAGGAGCTCCTGTAGAACTCCCTTTCATTGGTTTCTTTTCTTACGTAAAGTTACCAACAGGTTCATTCATAAGGTGATCCTGAAGGTTGTTTCACTGTCACTGAGCCACAGTTAAGGTGGTTTATAAAGGCTATCACCCAAGTGTAAAGATGCCTGGTAGGAAAATAAGGCCTTTATACAAAAAGAGCAGTAGCCCATCAGATCTTTGCTTTTCAAACCAGGCAGGTTTCCCCTTGGAAAGATTAATTACAGTCAGGTTGAGAAGATAGTCTAATAGTCTAACTGTGTGTGTGTGTGTGTGTGTGTGTGTGTGTGTGTGTGTGTGTGCGTGCACATGCACGTGTGTCTATATGTGTGTGTGTTCCCCCTCTAACATTAGAAAGATAAAAGGTGTGATTAGCGTGCACAAAGCCTCTGATCAAACCAGCTCAGAGGTTTGTGACAGGAGGTTCAAACACTTTATGGATCACTAGTACTGACAGGTAGATCACACAGGCCTTAAACAGATGTTTAGTGAGAAGATGAATGTGTGAGATCTCAAACACACAGTGCTCTTTTACTTGGCCACTTTCGTCTGTGAAGTATTAGACATTGCTAAAGAAACCTACTCCTCTAAAAAGGGTGAGAAAGTTACTAACAAGCTTCCATTAAATCTCAAACTTTCTTTTTTTATCAAGATTTAATAGAGCTTAGATTTGAAAGTTAGTAAACTTTCTGTGTGAATTGATGAATTTAACCACACTTTACCTTATCATTTATAAAATGCTTATTAATGAGTTTATGAGTGTTCTGCCTCATTAGCTGTGTTTAAGATATTTAGTTGAAATAGGTAGAATATTTAAGGTAATGTAAACAGCAAAAACCCATAAATGTTCAAATAACAACTCTTTATATTTTTAATATACAATTTTAAAATAATATGGGATGGAAAAATCATAATCATGAAAATATACCAAACATATATATTTAACTGAATTTTCATAGTGAATTGTATATTGTTAATAATTTTACAAGTGTATAACTAAGAAATGCTATGAATGCCTTCTGTTTTCTTCTTTGAAAAGAAGTTAAATGTATAGTGTGTATGTGTATGTACTTTTATGTGTATAGACATGTATATATCCCAGAGCTAAATATATAGTACCATAAATGATTACTATCATAGAAAAATGCATACTTGAGCTTCTCTCAGTTGTAGTAATATGTCTTGCTGGTGGTAAAAACTTTGCCTAGGGATCATGATTAATTTCCCTCATCTTATTATTGTAGAATCATACGCACTGGTAAAAAGGAATATTCAGCTAATCTTGGCACCTTTAGTCCTTTAAGGCCATGACTCTATGAGAATGTCCTTGTAAATTCTTAGGGAAACATTTATATATGATGGACCATATAAAGGAGAATAATTAATTTTGTTATTTTGTACTAGGAAGTGCAGTTGTCATTAGAAAATGACAGTTTTTCAACTCTTTCAACATTAAATTCCATTTAAACAAAATATTGCTGTCAATCTGATCACTAATAGAAAGATTAGAAAACTAATAGAACTAATAGTGAAGTAATAGAATGATTAGTAAATTTGTAGGCATAGAAAGTTGAGAAATATTATATATGAAAGCACTTTAAAAATAATTAAAAATTTATACAGGTGCAAAATATAAAAGAGGAGGAGGAATAATGAAACGCAAATGATTTATCGCTATAAATGTCAAAGTAGTGCTTAACTGAGGGAGAGAGACTGTTGTGATGGGGTGTAGGTGAAAGGATTTGGAGTGATTGTCAGATTCTATTTATTGACCTGGATGGTGGTTGTAAGTATATGTACTTTATAACAATTCTTTCACATGCACATTTGTTTTATGTAGTTTTCAGAATCTATAATTCTTTTATTTTGTAAAAGAGATAAGGAAAACACCATTTACCAATAAAATCTCAATTTTTAATTAAAAAAAAGAAGAGGAGAAAGGTTAAGGAAGTAGGAGATGAAAATAAGCAGAAAGGGAATAATAATAATAATAATAATTGTTTAATGGAAAGAGCCGTGTAGTTCCATGTACTGCTTTCTATTACAGAGTTATCTAAGACTGCCTTTTAGAAATCACATTATATAATCTCCTTCTGCCATTCCCCTAATTCATTTTTAGTCGTGTTGCCAAAATCATTGACAATCCAGATACGTCTTCTGCATTTAACCAATACTAAGTGAAGATAGTACTATGTGCAAGATGCCATTGATCCTCTCAGACAATAAAAAGATAAATAAGATGTAGTCCTTATTCCTGAGGAGTTTATATGTAGGGGCAAAAGGTGCTTCATAGTATTGGAACTTAAAATTGTTTTGAAGTATTTCTCAAGCTACATCATGGTGTGTGTGCATGTACACATATGTGTTTCCTGTGAAAATGAGAAGGAAGCTTTTGGTATAAAGCTTAAAATTTCATATTAAAATTTACTTTGTCAATCCATAATTTAGGCTGTTCAAATATATGCTGAATTTCAGTCACCTTGAAGGATCCATTCTGTTGCAGTCGAATTCTTAGTCTATGGGATGTCAGACGGGAAACAGTTTTACTTCATCTCATTTTCTGTCCTTCGGCTTTTTCACTCACTGATTTTTTTTTTTTTTTTTAAAAAAAAAGAGAAAGAGTTTTTTGTAAGCAACTTTCACAATTATTTCTTACCCAGAGTGTGGGACTGCCTGTTTGAATGTTTCCAAGAAAGTATTGTTCTTATGTGACAACAGGTCAGAAAGACTCTGCATTAATTACACTAACATATGGTTATTAACAGATTCTAGCTCAGGGAGCAATACTTTACAATGTTATCTTCCACATAGTCAGATGTTAGCCATATTGTCAGTGCTGGCAGCTATTGTTTCACTCATTTACTTCACAGAGCTAATTACTCCCTAATAATAACTTTACCTTGGAGTTTTTCACTTGCTTGTGCCAGCAAACCTGTTCACACTACATATGCTAATTATTGGCACTTATTCATTATGTTAAGATAGCTTTAAGTTCAAGCTGTGCAGCCTGGCTTTCGGTATGGAGCCAGCTGGCTGCAAAGTTCCACCTTTTTTTACTAAAGTCATTAAAAGTTTTAATATGGGCCCATCTTGTTCTCTTTACAAGATTCAGTCTTTCAGGAATTCAAATGAATGTGCAGTTACCCATGGACAATTACAAATTATAAGAAGGTCTTTCGTTTCTCTGGGAAATTCTCAAAGCTTGCACTCATCGTGGCCTTTTTTGTTAGATTACGAAAGATGAGTGAATTCTTTTACATTTAAACTGTATGTTCACTTTATTTGATTACTCCGCACACAAGTATACATGCACGTATACACACACAACATACATACACACACACGCACACACTCTCTTTTTGGTTCATATGTTTTTCAGAAGAAGTTTAACTCACTGATGGCATTTAATTTATGCATGTTTGAGTGATAGAGAATCTGTAATTTTACTATTTGTGTTTCTTTCTCAAGTTTATTTATTTATTTATTTGTTTGTTTTTTTTTTTTTAATTTCAGGAGACTTAGTATTACTGCCAGGGCCAAAGATTCTCCTTGAACTCTATTCAGGATTCCCATCAAAATCAGCAGGAGTTAATATTTAAGTGTTGTTTCAGTCAAAGTAAAATATGGTTTCTCTAGTTTTAATGAACAAATAGCTTCATTTGGTTCCCATCCAAATATAATTAGTAACTACTATCACTCAATTAAATAACCCAACTTTGATGTGTATGAATCGCATGAATTTAGGTAGTAAATTTTGGGAGGAATCTTTTGAGACCTGGAAATGAATATATACACAGGCATCAACTCTGTCGAACGGTAGTTTTTATCTGAAACAAACAACTTTAAAAAGAGTCAACCTTCTTATCTTCACCTGAGACGTAAGCCTCTTTACTCTTTTGTATTATTTAATATTGTAATATAGGCATAAACACAGACATCTTTATAAACAGGTACTTAATAAAATCTAGTTGAGACATGTATCATTCTATGTGAAAGAGAAAATTTGAAGGCAGTTTAGAATTATCTTCTAATTTTAAAAATACTTAGAAAACTTATTTCAACCAGAGGCAAAGACAAGAGGCTTAGCTTGTGCTTTCCGTTTTGTATTCCATGAGGTAAATCTTTCTTCATTTTTTTTTCTCCTTCATACCTTCGACATTTTGTTACTTGGTAATTTGCCTAGAATACTCATTAGTAGTGTTCCTTTTAGCCTAAGAAATGCCAACTACCAAGTTCTGGTATTTTTAAGGATTGGTGTAATTCCGTGTGTTGGGGGTAGGGAGGGAATATTTGACCACACCTAGAATTAGAAAATAAAGAGAACAGAATGTAATTTTTGTTTTGGTCTGTATCTAGCAGGAACTCCCCGTGGTGGTGGTAGTGGTTGGAGAGAGCCAGTACCAGTTACTAGTAGGTGGAGAAGGGGTTGCCTGCCCATGAAAATGCACCCTTACCAGAGGGTCTAAAAATGTTTTCACTGGAATATAACATCTGTTAAAGGTCTTGTTTACGTTGTAAATAATTACGTGATGACATGGTTGGCTAATGAGAACCAAGTAGTCATATTGAGGGAACTAATCATTAATTGCTAGTTATAAGTATTGACCCACGTTGGGAAATAGACTATTTGAATTTAATATTATGTTTATAAAGATTAACAATTCATTTATTGGTTTAATTTTTTTAATACGTGAGTTATTCATTGCAATGTTCATGGTGGAGACAGAAAAGAGTTTGGAGAAGAGGATAAAAACAATGGTAATAAAAATAACACAAGTTGAGCTGCAACTTAAGAAAAGGATCCCTTTTATTTAAAAAAAAAATTTCAAGAGTCTCTAAAATCCCAGTTTGTGTTTGTCCTTGCTGATAAACGTTGTTTGTGAATTTGGGTTCTGCCGTGTCTAGGAGAGAGAAGAAAACGTGGTCGTGCCGCATGTATTGGCACACGCGAGCATTATCGCAATTTCTTTTTAGAGTGGCTAGAAAGTTTGATCAAAGTGCAACTGCAGTTCTTAAGAGCTTTAAAGAGAGGTCTGAATAGGCCACCTCAAATTCTTGAGGTAAGAGTGAAATTACAGGTAAAGTAAATAAAAATAGTGCAATGAAAACACTGAATTTAAATTTTTAAACCATTAAATTCTTTATAAAACGTTATCACAGAGATATCCGTAATATTTTTCCGTTTGAGGCTTTTGAAACTTTTATTAACTATCAGCCCAAATAAAAACATTTACTGGCACATAAGTAGCCACAGTGGACTAAGGAAGACACCATTTGGACTCGTCTCCATTTTCTGGGTAATACAGGTTTGTGCTTTTTCATTTGGCTTGAGTCATTTTAGAATATGAGCTGCTGACATGGTTTGAGTAATTCTGTGACCTTGATCCTTTTCTATATGGTTGTAGAAACTATTAACCCATCTTTACTTCATAAAGGGAAAAGGTTTGACTATTTTTTATTCTCTCTGCCATGTCTTACCATTTAAAATTTCAGTGGCATCTCTCAAAGAGAAAGAAGTTTAGGGAGTTCTTATGGCCAGGAGAGTGTGGCTCAACTTTTGCTCCCTTCCATTTCTTTGCCCCAAATTATGAGCTTTTACTTGCTGCTGTTTGAAAGAACAAATCCTCAAAGGCTCCTCATGCTACAAAACAACTCTTTTCTGGATAAAAATTCTTTTTAATGTATTTCTGCTCTTACATAAATTCAAGGGAAAATCTCAAGATTTTAGTATAAGAAAGAAAAATCTCTAAGATGAGTCCAGAACATAGAAGCCTGCACTGTAAACTATCACAAAAGCTGGCCTTCCCCCAAGGTCAAATACTAATACCAACATTAATGGATCAGAGAATAAGCTTTAAATTACCCAGGAGGTATGGTGGGGCTTAACCTGAGATTCCTCATTAAGCTTAGGCTAGTTTATGTTACAGTGATCACAACAACAAAAAAGCCCAAATCTTAGAAATTTAAATTTTATTCATATTTATATCCATTGCCTGTCAGCAACAGATTTGTTCCATATCCTCTTCAATCCAAGATCTAGGCTTAAGGAGCAGCTCTGGTTTGAGACATGACAGTCTAATGACAGAGCAGAAAGGTTGTAGCAGAAATATGCAAGAGTTCTTAAGGTTTGGCCCAAAGTTGCACCCATCATTTTTTCTCATACTTTATAAGCCAAAGTAAGTCATACGGACAAGCCTGACATTGCTGGTATGTGAAGTAAAATCCTCCTGCAGGAACCCTTGTAAAATAGGGCATCAACTTTTTTAAAAATTAACTCTGCCACAGGGCCTTAGGTGTTCAAGTTTAGTAGTTGTCCGTGAAAACATAACGAATCAAATACAGGAGGAAAGTACCTCTAATTTAGTTCCCCAAGATTCCACAAAGTAAGATTAAAGAAACATATACTCAAATTAAAAATTGCAGAGTGCCCAAAGAAGCAATTCATAAAGAATGAGAGTCACCAGAAATACTGAAGTATTTAGCCCTACCACTCCCAGGACTTCAGGTATTGAAAATGTCATATAGATAATATAAAATAAATATGCATAAATGCTTAGAGAAATAAATGATGAAACCACAGAAAGAACAAGCATCAAAAACTCTCGAAAATTAACAGGAATATTTGAAAATGAACTCAATAGAAAACAAAACTATGATAATTGCAATTAAAAATTCAATGAACAGCTTCTGGCTTCTTCCAAGGACTAGATTAACCATCTCACTTTAAACAACTAGAAAATCAGACAAAATATATGAAACAAAAGTATTCAGGCATTGAACAGCAGACAGTTCAGTGTTCTCTAACAGAAAAGCAATGAATGAGGAGAGCCCAGTGAATGTCCCCAACTCCTTGCCTGGAGAGAGGGGGTGCCCAGGCAGAGCCTAACAGTCTTTCTAAATTGAAGAGACACATAGCAGGTTTTAAGAATACCAAGACAGAAAAAAAAATTAGATGTATTTGTAGGACAGAACACTGAGGAGGAGGATAGTTTTGCATAGGAGAGAAAAAGAGAAAGACTGATTTACTCTCTGGAAATCTGCAGAGGGTTTTTCAGTCAGGTCTTGGCTGAATAGTGATCTGTGCATATGCATGTGAACAACTAATGCCAGGTAAAGAACCTTTGAAGAAGAGCTAGCATAAATGATAATCCTCAGTTCTCACATGGGGCTAGGAATATTTTGTGTTCTTACTAGCCAGGTGGAGGCTTATAACACATGGGGCATTGAGTCCAGCCTTTGAGAAAGATATTACCTTGTTGCAGAACCAAATTAATTTTTAGCTGACAACTCCTCTAAACCTGACCTAAAGGAAGTTTTAAATAAGACTTGAAAGGATAAAATTGTTTCTAAGTAAAATGCATTCCAGAATAAACCCAAAAATTATTTAATGAAATTTCACAAAATAAAGGCAAAATTCAAAACATTTCTTATCCAATCAAAAAATTAGCATGCATGTAAAGAAACAATAAAATATAGCATATAATCAGGAGAAAGTCAATCAATAAAAACCAAACCCAAAGTGGCACAGATGTTAGAATTAGTAGACAAAGATGTTGAAACAGCTATTACAAATATACTCCATATGTTCAAGAGCATGATGAGGAAATGAATGGAAAATATTTTTAAAATCCCAGATTGAACTTTAAGAGATGAAAAATACAATATCTGAGATGAAAAATACACTGAATGGGATTACAAACTGCAGGTGATAAGATTAGTGCATTTAAAGACATAGCAAAACAAACTATTCAGAAATAAAAAAGAAAAAAGACTAATAAAAACATAGTGAGCTGGGGCAGGGGTTAAGGGAGGCAGAAAAAATATTTGAATAAATAATACCCTTAAATTTTTATATTCTTTTATAAACCGAACCTACATATGTAAGAACCTCAGTGAACCCCAAGCAGAAGAAATCATCAGATTGCTGAAAAGCATTGAGGAAAAAGAACTTAAAAGTAGCTAGAGATAAAAGACATATTCGATACAGGGGATGTAAATTCTTGAAAGGTTCTTCTTATACTGTATGCAAAGTGGTATAACATTATTTAAATAGACTGAAAAGCATGAAGCATCCACTAAACAAAATGAAAAGACACACATAAGCTAATAATGGAGATAAAATGCAATTGTAAAAAATATCCAAACCAAAGGAGGAAAAAAGAGATAAAAGGGAACAAAGAACAAATGAGATAAATAGAAAACAATATTGTAGATTTATTCACAATTATGACAGTAATCACATTAAATGTAAAAGATCTAAACTAATTAAAAGTCAGGAAATCTTATTAGGTTTTTAAAAAGTAAAATTAAGACCCACCTATATGTTGTCTACAAGAAACCACTTTAAATATAAAGATACAGGTAGGTAGAAAAGGATTAAGAAAAGATATACCAACTTAACACTAATCAAAAAAAAAAGAATGTTTATACAATAATAAAGTAGATTTCAGAGCAAAGAATATCAGGGATATCAAGTTTTATTTCACAATGATAATTTGGTCAAGAAGATTTTTTAAAAATCTTAAATTTTGTTTACCTAATAACAGAACTTCAAATTCTTGGAAATAAAGAGTTATAGAACTTAAAGGAGAAACATACTGATCCACAGTTAAAGTTGGATATTTTGATAGTTCTCTCAATAATTTTTAAGCAAACCAACCTGACCTAATTTACATTTATAGAACTCTCTATTTAACAGAAGCAGAATAATTATTCTTTTAAAGTACACATAAAAAATTGAGCAAGCAGGTCATACTTTGGACCATGAAAAGTCTCAATAAATTTAAAAGGATTGAAATAATTTAAAACGTGTTCTCTGATCACAATGGAATTAAATTAAAAATTAATAAGCCAATAAGATCTACAAAATTCCAGGTTATTTGAAAAGTAAATAACATACCTTTAAATAATCTGTGGTTCAAAGAAGCCACAAGAAAAATGAGAAAATATTTTAAGGATAAAATATAATGCCAATTCTATACAAACTCTTTCGGAAAACAGGAGAGGAATGACTATTTCTCCAAATCAAATGAAGATATCAAGAAAAGAAATCTATAGACCAATATCCATCACAAATATAATGTGAAATTTCTTACAAGTTATGCAAATAAATCTAGCAATGTATAAAAAGGATAATACATTATGATTAAGTGGCATTTACTGGAAATGCAAAGTTGGTTATCCAAAAATTAATTAATTCAGATTAATAAAATAATTATTATAAATTGTGTTCAGTAGAATAATCATATTAATAGAGCCAAACAAGTTATTATTTGAGGGGAAGTGTAAAATAAATAAATCTTTAGGAGATTTATCACTAATAATAAAAAGCAAATAAGGTTTCTATACAAAGCAATAAGGATACTATAGTTGGTAACACTGTATTGTATAACTCAAATTTGCTTAGAGAGTAGAACTTAAGTGTTCTCTCATCTAAAGAAAAAAAAATGGGGGGTGGAGATAAATATGTGAGGTGATGGATATGCTAATTTAATTAATTCAATGGTGGGAATGTTTTCACAATGTATACATATATCAATTCTTCACTTATTATATACTTTAAATAATTTACAATTGTATATGTGATTTATACCTTGATAAAACTGAAAAAAAAATAGTAATAGCAATGCAAATAATAACAAATACAAATTAAGCTATAGCAAAAATTAAAAATATAATAGAACAACATGAATACCTTTTGCTAAAAAGTTTATTTAAAAAGTGAAAGAAGTAGACACATTCTTAGGAAAAAACTAGAATTAATAGAAACTTCAATTAGAAATAGAAAGCCTGAATGATCTTATATTCATTAAATAAATTGACTTAGTAGTTTTAGTCTTCCCACAAAATAATACTAGGCCCTGATAATTTTACAGATCCATCCTACCAAATATTCAAAGAATAGGAGCATTATAATTGTATACTTATTCAGACAATGAAAAAGAGAGACTACTTTTTAACTTGTTCTGTGAATTAATAGTCTTGACTAAAACCAGTTGAGATTTTAAGGGAAGAAAATTATATTCTATGCATCACTTTGGGAGGCTAGAATTGTGACAATCTAAATAAGATAGGAAATAGTGTTTGATAGGGTGACAGAGTTTAGAAAATTTTCTGCCCTCATTGCCACTGCCTAGTTTCATGCATGACCTTATCCTCTCAGGTAGTTATTTCAATACCCTCCTTCCCTCCTTGCCTTTGGCCAAACTGCCTTTCCAAATTCCTTCTCATTATTATCAATTATTATCATCCATTTGGCTTTCCTAGAAGAGTCTCTATCATGTTTAAAACCCTTTATCAAATTGCCATTGGTTCTACTAGTTGATAAACAGAGAAGAAAATGAGTAATTGTTAATTCAGTATGGTGGGTGTAACAATATGAAAGTGTGCTCCTTTTTTTCTTCAGTATGGGAAGTGGGTGGGTTGAGGATATGGGGGAAAGAGAATCAGGAGGTAGTTGCTAAGAAAGGCTGCTAGAGGAAGTCAGCCCGAGCTGAATGCTAAAAGATGAATATGAATGGGCCGTTTAAGTCGAAAGAGGGACCTTTTGGGCAGAGTGAACAGAATGAGTAGACCATTCTGATACTATGAGTCTTCAGACAATAGTAAAGCACAAAAGGGGGCAGGCAGGAGATAAAGTAGAGGAAATTAGTAGGTCAAGGACACTCTACAGGTTGAGGAATTAGTGCTTTATACTCTAGGATAGAGAAGTATTGAGCAGTTTTAAGGTAGAGAGATTTGCATTTGGGATATACCTGGTGTCTGAAACCAGTTTAAAACCTATGAATGTGGGAGAAAGAGGTTAAGAGGATCTAAACTATAATTGGAAATAGGTAGGAATAAAGAGTAAGGGATATATTCGATAAATATTAGACAATTTTTTATAATATCTTTGTCTAATAATCGCTGGTATGTAAGAAGAAACAAAATCATTGAATATAAAATTGAGTGAATGAATGAATGACTTTTTCATATGTATTACATGGAAAATTGAAGGGATAGAATTTGACTGTCACGTATGTCCAGTTCTGGCATATATGTTAGCCAAAGATCAATTTATTTTATATTCTGCATTATTTTATATTCCCACATGGAATTACAATTTATTGGGAAGAGATGAGGCATGCATAAAGATTCAAGGGTCAGAGAAGTCTTCCTAGAGAAAGCGAAACGAACTGAATGTTCAATGATGAGTAGGAGGAAGGCAGTGAAATTACTCAATCCAAGAAGTGACCCAACTTGGGATAGTGATTGAATGATTTAGAAGCAGATTGTCAAGCAAGTATCTCAACTCAGTTTCATTCATGTTGAATTTGAGGCCTTTGTGAACTAAATAATATCCACCATGAAATTGGATGTGTTATGTATGAATATCAAAAAAGCATTTCCTTTAGGTAGCTTCAGTGCTAACATTATGCCTTTAAGTGTATCTTTTCTAATTGAACATCTCTCTCAGAATGAGAGATTATTTATTTACTTGTCTCTAGGATATATTTCCAAATATTTTCATTCTTCTTTCCCACCTCATGTTTTTCTCTCCTCTGTCTCACTTTAGTGATGGCTTTTTTCTTTTTCACACTTTCTTCATCTTCTCATCATGACAAAGTTCAAACAGTATATGAGGTGATGTATATGACAGGTATCGTTGGGCTTTGGGATGAGGATTTGCAACCTGAATGACATGATTGATAATATACTAATTAGCACTAATTAGGTTTTATCTGCAAATAAAAGCATAGAAATAGATGAGAAGAGGTGGTCAGAACTCCAGAGACTGAAACAAATGCAAAATGTGTTAGGGAAATTGGAGAAGTACAGTAAATAAAAATGGAAATACTATAGAAGTGCATGTACGGGGGAAAGTAAACAAGAAATATTCTGATGCTAGTCTATGAATGAGAATAGGAGAAGCAGCTCTGAGTTGTTGAAGATAACAAGTTGGGCAGCAGATAACTATCAAGTCTGCCAAGTTCTTTAAAAGTTCGTTCTGAAAGCATGTACAATACAACCTAATTAAGAATATATAACTTGGTTATCCTGATTATTATGTATAGGTATGAAAGTTGGACTGTTAAGAAGTTGATTCATTTGAAATATGTTGTTGGAGGAGAGCACATTATGAAAAGGCAGGGTATCTTGGAAAACACAGTAATGCTGGGAAAACAGAAGGCAGCAGGAAAAGAGGAAGACCAAATACAAGATGGACTGACTCCATAAAAAAAGCCATAGGAATGAGTCTGCAGGAGCTGAGTGGGGATGTTGAGGACAGGACATTGTGGACACAACTCATTCGTAAGGTTGCCAGGAGTCAGAATCAACTCAACATCACATAACACACAGGTCTGAAACAAAACTCCCCTGTGTGAATTTAGTTACCTGTAGGAGAATGATGTAGCCAAACTGGTTGTAGAGAATAAAACGAAGACTACTTATGCATTAGAAAAGGTTCAAGAAATTAGATCTAAATGGCCCAGGAAAAATTGATATTGATTTAACAAAGATCAAATATAAGAAAGAGATGTTTCAGTGTATACGGATGGGAAAACAAAGAAAATAAATGTATACCACAGCTTAGGGATTCTGTCACATAACAGTTTTCTAAAAGATATACTTATGAAACATTAGAATAAATGAGGAAGATTGTACAAAATTTTCTGATCTTCAAAACAAAAGAATATATTCTCATCTACTTAGTTAGTTAATGTACGTTCATTGAATACTTCTTTAAGGTAGTCCTTCTACCTGAATGGAATAGGTGAAATCATAAATAAGATATTTGCAATCCCCACCCTGAAGATCTTACAGTGTAGGAATATATATGATATTATTTACATGATTGTAGGTATATTGAGAGGTGGTTTTCTAGTTAATGATGGAATTATTCACATAACAATGGAAAACATTGGAGAAACAGCTGATGGCAATTAAACAATATTTGGCAGAGGATCTCTGATAACTTGCTACACTAAGGGAAAATAAATAAGGGAAAAAGGGGGTATAGAATGTAAGTGAGTCATAAGAAACCACCAGTTACAGAGACTTGTTAGACCATTCATGTAACTTTATAGCCACTCCCATTTTATCACGTAATTTTTTATTATGTAGTCATGAATCTGATGAAATTATTTACAGTAGAACAAACAACTATATTGCTCATAAAAATTGCTTAAGTAAAATGTAAGATTTGTAGTATTTGCAATACTGAGAGTATATTAAAATCATTTGATTAACTGGAGATGTTACTTACTGATTATTTAATGACACAGTATAGTGGAAGCTTGTCATTAATGTTGTCACATGTCTAAAAAATAATTTTCTAAGTGCAGCTCAGTATTAGAGGTGACTAATATCACATTATAATTGAGATGAGAACTATATCATTGTATTGTCGAATTGGTGATGTCAGGCCATTCTACTTCAAAACCCCAAAGAACCATATAAAAGGCGTTTGCAAGCAAGATGTAAGTACATCATCAGCATAATTGTGGCCAAACAGATCTACAGGAAGAGTTTATATGTGTGGGACCCGAAGGTCCAACTGTTCTTTAAGGATTATCAGGATTTAATGGAAAGCACAGATGGAACCAATACTATTGTCTGGAGTATTCCAGGGCAGAGGCTACATGTGAAAGGTGATCAATGGCAGACTGTAACACAAAACAAAACTTTTTTGTTAAGAAGAAAAAAATGTGAACCAACTCTACCAAATAATACTGATTCCGAGGAAAGAGTCCCCAGTGCTTTATTTTAACAATTGTAGAAATGGTCATATGTGGTGTGCAGCTGTAAGTGGTTCTTTCTGAATTATTTGAGACTGAACCCATTATTCTGAGTGTTTAGGCAGTTTTACTGGATATGGACCATTGCAATTATATAAGCTCTCTATTGTGTGACTACTAATTTAGAGTGCTACCATAAGCCAGCTACAAGATCCATGGCTTCTGTGAATGGCTTCTGTTTTTCATGTTGAAAAACAGACTAAAAATGCAGTCTTTAATTTATTACTTAAGAGTAGAGATATATTTAAAATCCTATGAATTCCTTGCTGGAAGTTTAGTTGGATGTAGTCAATGAAAGTGTTTTCTCTTAGAATCAACTTATATATATAATATAATATATATATATATATATATATATATATATATATATTAAATATATTAAAAAAAACTTTTTAAAACTAATACTGTCATTTCTCTTCCATTCTAAGTGTAACACTGGATGTATGTGTGTGTGTGTATTGTTGGACTTGAGTATACATTTTTGAAGCTCAATAAATTTGATCATGAATTATTTTGCCTTAGGTTCACAAAATTCCACCTTAAAAAATCACTGTTGTTCCTTAAGGACTACACATGTAGGCCTAGGTACTCTTTTAAGTTGTATTGCTATGCTTATTTATAATACATATGAAAACATTTAAATGTCATAACGCTGCTTATTGAACCTCAACACAGTCATCTTTGCACATACCCAATACCAAACAGTAAAGCAAATTTCTAGTAACAAACCGAGTTTACAATGATTCACGTGTCCCTTGACATTGAACTTGTACCAGGGGCCCTCTTTTTCACAGAGGCTGCCAGTCAATGGGAACAATTTTTTAAATGTCTCTGGAATTTGTCCTAATGGAAAAGCATCTGGACATAGTGAACTATGTTTTATTCAGTATTGTGTTCTCCAGTTTTCAGTAGTTAACATATTTCTTTCCACATTTTTTTCTGATCTATGTCAAAAAAAATAACTTTTGAGAGGAATAATGTAATCTTGAGGACTATAGAAGGGAACCCCCCTTTTTGCCACTGTGTACTCAAAGAAACAATTGATACAATATTACAGGATAAAGAAAAGATATGTCATATGCTTCTCTTAAAAGAGAATTTGTATTTCCGTGAAAGCAATTGATGTTTGAACCATTTCCTAGTTTTCTTTTGAATAATTAAAATCAGTGTGAGAGCCCAGTATTTGTGAAGTTTGAATGGCATTAGAGAGTCGCCAATTGGCATGGCTTGGAAGTTCTACTATTTGTTTCAGTTTTGAGTTGGGGAATATTTTTATATTCCGGGAGAAGCTGTTCTAAAATATGTCATCCATTTCACATTTCCCTTCTTAAACTGATATTTTTATGTAATACAAAAATAAATAAATAAAACACTTACTGGGACTACAGGATGGTCATAATATTGGAAAATTGGCCCTCAGCCACATTAACCAGGAAGTGGCAAGGATATAGCCAATTTTTTTCAATCTGAATTTAATATCTGGCTCATTTTTAGGCATAAATTTTACACTAAATTGAGTTATTTTCATTCAGAAGAACCTGATACTATTTTGGCATTCTCTTTTTTTTATAGACTATACTCAGTTCTACAAATGTTTGCTCTCTAATTATAGTTCACTTCAATACCTGGATTAAAGAATTATAAATTATACCAGGGGCTTATCCTACATTGTTAATGAATTTCATGCCTAAAAGAAATTTAATTCTGTGACTGTTATTTAGAAGATGTTGTACTTGATTTTTACTAAGAAGATATAAAGACTCTAAATTGGAATAGACCTATGTGTTATTGCAACTTTAGTCTATATTACACTATAATAATTGAGTACATGGTTCTGTTAGACATTATATTTTGTAGTGTATCATCTATATCTTTAGATTTTGATACCAAATAATAACAACACAAGAAAGTATTGAATCAGGGGTTTCAAATTCTGCTGACAGATTTTCTCATGGGGTCCATGTAGTACCTACAAAGGGGTACTTGGGGTAGGATTATGATCTTAAGAGAGAGAGATGGCTGGGTGGATATGGTGTGGTTGGGTCTTCATGCCAACATTCCATTAGGGTTATATATTAGATTTGTCTTAAAAAAAATTTTTCTAGCTTTAAAAAATACTTGAAACCTGTGCACTTAAGAATCTATTTGTAGATTAACATAATTCAGGAGGTGAGTGATCTAGGCATAAAGAATCTCTTGTCAGCATATTTTACTAAATTATTGTTATTTGTACAGGCAAAATAAAATATATAGACAGGCAAAATTAAAGTTTTATGTTGCCAGAATGTTTAAGTCCTTTTTTGTCTTCACCTCTTAATAAAAGAGTTATCCTTATGTTTGAAATCTTCTCTGATTTGGTGGGTATCCTTCCCATAAATTAGGATGTTTCTAACAAGGAAGTTATAATTTCTCTATCCTCTTGTCTGTCCACTTTTTAAAGTAAAAGTAGGGAAATAAGATAAACCAGAGAAAAGAATCTAGAAAAAAAGAACACTGGGAGAGCAATGGAGGCCTCTTTCTTTTCAGATCACCTATTTTCATCCACGGCTCCCCTTGACCACTCACTTCACCATCAATTTCTTTGTTTCTCAGTAGCTTCCAAGACCTGTGATACAGGGCTAGTTTAATAGTTATCAGTGCTTATGAGAAATAGTCGAGGGAGATGACAATTTCAATATGCATATATTTTTACACAAGTGTATAGATTATTTGATTCTGTATGTCTAAATATTTTTATAGTGATGAGTTTAGGCCCCTATTTTTTGGTTCTGAAAAATTGAAATTAATACAAAACAAAATAACAATACAAAGACAACTTTAACAGCCATAATTATGTGAATCGTCTTTGTTTCTATTTTAAAAATTAAAAATATAGAATGAAAGTTGACATTAAGCCAGTTGCACTGTTAGGAAGTCATATAGTTTAAATGATAGATGAGATCACCCATAGTTCAAAAGCCTTTGCCATCATTTTGAGCACTACAGGATAGCTGTAAGGAAGAGTTTTGAACTGAAACTTTTGAATTTACAGTTCTTCATATTAATTATCATTATACTAAATCTTTAAAGCGCATTTATCTATAGGTCTATATTTCCAGATACAAAATTCTCATGTTCTTTTAAAAATATGCAAATATGTAATTAAAAGAACTGAACAAATAGCAAATCCATAAAAGAAAACCTGTAGTTTGTCATATTCATTAGGACAGATATGTGAAAGATCCTGAAAAGCATTGTGCAAAGCAATACTAGAAAGTTCCAGCTGATCTAGTCGCTGCCTTTATTTAAGACAATAGATCTTGTGAATATTCCTCTTTCTCTCCAGGCAGCTAGCTAGTCTGGTTAACCGAAATTGTTGAGTAATTGTTCTGTGGTTGAGAACAAAATGCTGAATTAAACTGTTCCCAGCACAATAATTGTGTGATTATAGCATTTATGTTGCTGGCCAAAGGAACAGTCATTAGGTTTGGAAGACTTACCAAAACCACAAGTACAAAAAAAAAAAAAAAAAAAAAAAAGGATGCAAATCACATGTAAATTGCTGTTTAATACCTATAGAGGCTTAAATGAAACTAAGATTAAGGCACATTTCTAGTTAAAAGAGATGAACCTGGATACCTTGATTATAGATTTAGTATGATACTGAAACTAGAAAGATGTTCAAATGTATTTTATGTTTTCCCTTCTTTACACTGCTTATATTCCGTCTGCATTTATTTCTCTCACATCTTCCCCTACTCTTTCTTCTACCCCTACCTAGTCTGATTTTTCTTAACCCCCTTCATAGACGTCAGTATTTTTTAACTCTGTCTGCCTGTCTGGAAAGTTTTTTTAAAAAATATTTTTTCTACTCAAAATTATGTGGTGAAAAGAATGTACTAACCTATGGGGTGTTAAAGCTAGCACAGAGAAAGATTTAATAGGAAAACTGTCAGCAAATACATACAAAATGTCAAGTAAAAACCAGTTGCAAATATAATTGAAATACTATGATTTCTTTTCATTCTGAACCATTATTCTTTCAATTGCTGATAAATGCATGCACTAAAACATTGGAGTTTTTTCTCCCATTATAGTATTCTGCCAGGTGAACAATTTACAGACTAAAGTCTCCCTTTGATGAGGATCAGGTCTTGCTAAATACATGTGTGGTATTGAGAACCACATATGAACTTGAGGAGTAGTAGCCATCTAAGCAGTATTAATGGTGGTAAGACTAAAAGTGAAAAAACAGTATTTTTGAAAGATGGATGACCTAATAAGAATGTGATAGATACACCGATGTTTTTCCAAATCAGTTATTAACTTCATTCATGGATGTGAACAAATGGCTTTGCAAAAGTTTTCAGAATTCTGATACATATTATTTCATTTTTAAAGATAAAAAATAAAATGGATTGAAGAATAATACCATTGGCAATGAGAACAACCACGCACAAGGCAGAATAACTGAAGGACTAAAAATTCTTTGCTATGCATCCCTTTTCTGTAATTAAAAATTTATACAATACTGAGATTTACACCAAAATTGGGGCTTAGTTTTTTTGCCCATTTGCATGTCACATTGGCGAATTTGCTTCTTTTATAAATATGTGTAAAAGCTACCACAATAATTACTTAAAATGAGTCCTTATGAACTATTTCAAATTGATGTAAATATGATTTTATTAGACATCAGAATATGCCATGATAGTTTTTGCCTATAGTATGCATGTTTTTATTCTTTTGAAAAGTGAGTTGAGCTCAAGAAGTCATTTAAAAAATATAGGGACTTAGTGAAAATGTTAAAGATTTCAGTTTTATTAAAATCTATACTCAACTTGTTAAATTGCATTTTGTTTTACAAGGTTAGATCAGCTTTTACTTTCCGTACAGCTAACACCTTATTAATTTCTGAGATATTACTCAAATTTTTGAAAATCATTTTTACATGTACATACCACGTATACTTTTTCAAACACCTTTAATGTTTTTAGTCCTTTTCTTCATTTCAGTGAACAAAATATTGTACAAAGAGCTTAAAATATATGTTCAGAGTTTAAAATCTTTGTGTGTGATGTTGCCTTTTTAAAAAAGCATAGTGACTTTAAATTTATTCTTCTTAATTGTTTTCCCCAACAGTGCAATCTTCAAACTGTACAGGTTTTGAATTGCTAACCACTACATGATATTAAGTAACCTCTAATTCTTGCCAACCACCCACACATTAATTAGAACAAACACAGCAATTTTAATGATCCCACTTGTCAATGGTAAAACACATTTAGAAAATAAAGATCCTATTTCAGTAATCAAATTGTATTTTTCTTAGAAATATAGACTCAATTCCCAGGTAAATACTGCAGTCTCTTCTAAAATATAACTTCATAAACCTGAAGTTAGACACCACCACTCATTCAAAAAGAGAAATTGTTATTTTTGGAGTCCATTTTTTAAAACTAACATTTTTCCTCCATCTAAAACCAAATGCTTTCATCATAATTTTGCATGGTACTAAATCTCTGAAATCTATTGAGTCCTGCTCCATGGCTTAGTGTGTGGACAGTTTTATAAATGTTCTATTTGTCTTGAAAGTGTTTATATTCTATAATTATCAGCTGCAGAATTCTATATATGTCCATTAGATTAAGCTTTCTCATTGTTTTGCCTAAACTACTTATATCTTTGCTAATTTTTTTGTCTACTTGAGTTGTTCCTAATTAAGAAAGTTGTGCTAACATGGCCCCAATAATGAGGGTTTGTTAATTTCTCTTTGCAGATCTCTCAATTTTTGCTTTATAAATTATGATGCTTTTTTAATAGATATATTAAATTTAGAATTAGTAAAGCTTCCTGATGAATAGAAACTTTATTGTTATTTTTAGAAACTCTGTATCCATAATAATCTTTGTGTTAAGGTCTATTTTGTCTGATACTAAAATAGCTTCGTTAAGCTTTTTTGTTTACCTTTTAATTTTTTTATTAAATTCATTGGGGTAACATTGGTTAAAAAATTATACAGGTTTCAAGTGTACAGTTCAATAATACATCATATGTATATTGCATAGTGTGTTTACCACTCAAAGTTGAGTTTCCTTCTGTCACATTGTACATGACCACCTTTACTCTTATCTACCTCCTTTCCTTCTCCCTTTCCCTCTGGTAACCACTAAACTATTGTCCGGGTCCATGAGTGAAATCATATGTTTCTCAACTTTTTCTGTCTGCGTTATTTCACTTAGCATGATAATCTCAAGATCCATCCATGTTGTCACAAATGGTGGTATTTCATCTTTTCTTATGGCTAAGTAATATTCCATTATATGCGTGTACCACATTTTCTTTATCCAATCATCTATCGAAGGGTACTTTGGTTGTTTCTATTCTAACATCATGGCCACCATAAATAATGCTGCAGTGAACATCAGGGTGCATATATTTTATAGATAAATGTTTTCAAATTTGGGGGGTAGACACCTGGAAGAGGGATCGCTGGGTCATATGGTAATTCTATTCTTGATTTTTTTGAGGAAAGTCCATATTCTTTTCTATAGTATTTACATTCCCACAGGCAGTGTATGAGGTTTACTTTTTCTTCACAACCTCTCCAACACTTGTTATTACTTGTCCTGTTGATGATAGCCATTCTGACAGGTGTGAGGTGATAGCTCATTGTGGTTTTGACTTGCATTTCCCTAATAGCAAAGTTGAGCATCTTTTCATGCCTCTTGACTTGTTTACCTTTTTAAATGGTTAATATTGCCTGATAAATTTTTCTATCTCTTTTCAACCTTTCTTTCTCATGATAATGCAAGTATATCTTTCTTATAAACCAGAGAGAGCTGGATTTTCTTATTCAATTTGTTTCTGTTTTTAAATTTATGAGCTTATTTCACTTACATTTATTGTGATTTAAGTCTGTTGTTTTATTCATGCTTTTTATTTGTACCACATTTCATATGTATCTTTTTCCTTTATTTTTTTAATATATTAATTTTCAGTTTTCTCTTCTGTCATGTTTTTTTCTTTCTTGGCTTGACATTATCTAGTCTTTTTCCATTTTTATAGGTTGCCTTTGAAAATTTAATATGTCTACTTATGGTTAAGAAAGTCTAAAATTGACAAATACTGTATTTTTCCTATTGAATTATAAAATAATATTATAACTCCTAACTATGAATACTTCTCTCTTGTTTTACATGTTATTGGTTTTGGATTAAGCTATTTTTAATCCAAATATTGGATATTATCATCACTAAACAAAGGGTTTTTAAATTTCCTCACATGTTCATCAATGTCTTCACTATTCTTTCTAGGTTTTATTTCTTTCTGAGGAACATCCTTTATAAATTCCTTTAATGAAGGGATTTATGATAGATTCTTTTTGGAAAAAAAGGCTTATTTTGCATTTATTCTTCAAAATGTTTATGGGGAAAGGACTTTGAAGTTGACAATTATTTTCTTTTATTTCTCCATTGACCTCTTGTACTACCATTTAGAAATTTTTTGTCAAACCAATTGTCATTCCTCAGTTGATGGCCTCTATCCATCAACTTTTAAGATTGCTCTGTGCCTTTGTTTTCTGCAGTTTTAATACAGAGCATTAAGCGATTCTCTCTCATTTGTTCTGATTGTATATATTTTGCCCATTACATCTTGTGGGCCTATACCTTTTAAATTCAGAAAAAATTCTAAGGATTAATTTTTAGAATATTGCTTACCTTTATTTTTTTTCTATTCTCTCTTAAAAATTTGACCAGGCATTTGTTCAACCATCTCATTCTAGTCTCTGTGACACCACTACTTTTTCATATTTTCCATCTCCTTGTCTCTGTGCACTGAAATCTAGCCAATTTCTTTATATCTTCTTTTTTAATGACTTCTGTCATCATCTCTGTCTCTTTTGCTGTCTGTCCATCCAATGAATTTTAAATATTCATTATTTTTACTTCCTTAAATTTTATGTATTTTTAAAATTTTTCTGAACATCTTTGATAGTTTTTTATGTCAATTTTTATTCCATCTTTTATGTAAATAAACATTTTAAGCATTTTATTCTTTACCTGATAATACAAGACTTTGGGTATCTAAATCCAAGCAAAATGTTGTTTCTTGAGTCTGCTTTTACACATGCTGAATTATTTTTCACGTATTTGTTAATTTTTTGTTGTGAGTTTATGTTTGGCAGAACGTACTCTGTGAGAAATGAGAATATCTAAATTAATGATGCATGTCTATTGGACTAATTAGTGTACTGGGTTCCAGGAGGCAAAACAAACCAGAGACTATTTATTTTTAATTTCATAACTGAAGTTTACTAACCATATAGGGAGCTTTATTCAAATTACAGACCAAAGCAATAAAAGGTCTATAGTTGAATAATAGAAGTGTATTAATTATCATTAGTGTTTTATAATAGTAGAATATAAACCCCCATTAAATCATGGATTTTAATCTGTTTTGTTTAACTGTAGTTTTCCAAATACCTGAGGAAATGTCTGGTACATTGTAGACACTTGATAAATATTTGTCAAAGAATCATCATCATCATCAGTGGTTTTTCACCAAAGCTGTCATAGAAACATCCCATTATGGTTTTCTTTAATTGCACTATCTTCTGTTTAAACTCATCTTTTAGTAATGGTATACGCTTTCGTTGACTGTCCTGGATTTATGCAGATGTCTGAAGTTTAGCTTTTTAGGGACTCAAGGCTTCATCTTGTTTTTCAGGTGTTGTTACCTACATTTGTCACCAAGTTAACTCTTATTTCTCTTAACTACTTTCAGTTTATTAGTCCTCCCTTTCTCCCATGTTGAACGTCCTTGGAGGGTCTGCATCAAAAAGTATGTTGGTTATGATCTACTCATATTGTAGTAGCAGGGGTTTCTAGGCTAATATTTAAACTGTTTTCATTATACCTTTAAAAAATTACATGTTGAAATAATTATTTTCAAAATTTGCCACTCAAAGTTTTTGTGATTTTTAATTTTTTCTTGCAATTTATAGGATTTATTTATAAGTATTATAACTTTTATTCAGGTGCCTTTAAAACATAGTGGTTAAAAACCTCATTTGTAAATAGGCTGCCTGAATTTGAATTCTAGCTCTTTAACTTGCTAGTTTTCTGATTTTAGGCATGACTAAGTTTCTTCTTCTATAAAATGGGAATGATGGAAGTTTCTTGTGAGTTTGGATAATTGAAAACAGAACTGTGCAAAAGTCAACATAAAAAAATATGCATCATGAGAGAGGCTTAGAGAAACAGAATAAGTATTCACATTAATAATCATCTATTAAATGCTTTTGGGAAAGGTCCACAAGATGGAAAGAATTCATATAGTCCATGTTCTCTTTTCATCTAATAAAACATTTGTATAAAACCAGAATTATCACAATTTTGGTGACTAAAAGAAATTTTTTTGTAATCAAGAAAGCAGTTTATATATTTAGGAAAATACCCATGGTATTGCATAATTCATCTTTACTTAAATAATGTCATTATGTGTAGGCAAGTTACAGTACTTCTCGCTTGAAAGTATAAATTTGCCAAGTAGTAAAATTGGCTGTACTTAACATAGATTGTTGCAAGTAATATACCATTTCCTAGTATCGAATGTCTTTACAATGATATATTGTATAATAACCTTTCTTGACTGGAAGATTAAGAAACTTTTATGTAGATGACACAATCTTCAATGGATTGTCCAGTTACAAAAATATTTTACATTTTCAACTTAAGAAACATCTACCATGACCTTTCTGGTAATTTCACACATTTTATTTTCGGTTGCGAATGTTCTAGTGAGTAGCTTACTGTTAAAGTGTCCTGAGCTATCGTAAAGATAGACAAGCATCTAAATATCAAGTTCCACCAGATACTGTGAGGCAGCATTCATTATTACTCAAAGAGCATGGATTTTTTACATCCTAAGGAATGAAACTAGACATTAACTTGCCCCTACTATGGTTTCATTTGGAGGAGATGTTTGAAATGTTATTTTCATTTTCAGGAAACATTGCCGTAAGGGCTTCTTTCCACATATATAACATTTTTCATTATTTACTCAATATTCTCCGCATGCTACCAACAAACAAATCC
The DNA here is from genome assembly GCA_003508835.1 of Eonycteris spelaea. NCBI lineage: Eukaryota > Metazoa > Chordata > Mammalia > Chiroptera > Pteropodidae > Eonycteris > Eonycteris spelaea. The sequence goes on from PUFA01000053.1 coordinate 3,241,672, forward strand.
CTATACAGCAGCCATTCACACCAACTAGCACCTGATAAAAAACTGAAATTATGCACTGGGAAAAGTTTGAACAAAAGAAATGTAAGCAGTATAATCACAGTTATTTTCTTAAAGTAAAAATAATGTGCAGTTTAAGGGTGCAGCTATTTACTTAAATTTTTTAGTCAAGGGGTTTTTTGTTTGTTTGTTTTTGTTCTTGGGTTATTTCAGTTATCCTCATCTTTTGGGTTATCCTCATCCTTGAGGATTAATGAAGTGCACAAAACCTGTTAGCATAATTGACACTAAAACCAGGGTTTATGGAAGGTAATGGATTGAGTGTTAAAAAAAAATAATGGCATCAGTTATTGCCATGTTTTTTTTTGAGGAAAAATCTTGGATCCTAAATGAAAGTAAAATAAGGCCTATGATTAATTTTATAAAAGGAATGTTTTAGCAAACCAGTTACTATTATAAGAAGAAACTAAAGCTAAAGTGAGTAAACTTTTCTAATAATAGATAGCTTTTTAAAATCATTTCATTTGACATATTGCGCATCTGCTATGTGCTAGGCATGAAGCTGGGTGTTGCAGATACCAATGTGAGTCAAATATGCCCTGCCTTAAAGCCCTCTTGGGAATATAGCCACAAATAATTTCAACCTAATGGAATAATTTTATGAAATTCAGATAGGAACACAGCTTGTGTAAGTTTACCTTAGGTTTTCAGCATCAACTCTTCCATTTGCCTAAAACATTTTCCCCCAGATAACTGAGAGGTTTATCATCTCACGTCTTCCAGGTCTTTGTTTATGTCACTATATCATCGATTCCACATTTAAACTTGTAACCTCCATTCCAGCATTTTTTTTTTCTCTGCCCTCACTCTCATTTTTCCATGGTACTTATCTGTCTTATTCATGCCATATTTCTACAAACTGTAATACTCTCTAGCACAAAGTGGGAACTCAAAAAATGGATGAATATATTTTGCTTGGAGAGTTTGGGTAGTCTTCATAAAGGCAATGTCATTTAAGCTTGGTCTGGAGGAAAAAGTAGTTCCTGAGTCTAAATCAGATGAAGTTTTAGCCACACCTCCTAGGCTCCAGTTTGAAAACAGGTTGAAAAATGAAAGGTCTCATGTCCAGATTAAATCATTACTCTAGTGAGGGTTTGTAAACTAACACAAGCAAGAAACGAAACATATTAGAAAGTTTCTTGATCCAATGCTCATTGTGTTGACGGAAGAAATATCTAAACCTACAGAGATTTTTATAAGAGTTTGTTTGAACCAAACTGATGACATCTGCTGGGGAGCAAGATCTCAAATGTCTGCAGAATGACAGTTTTGCAGCTTTTTATGCATTTGAAATTTAGGAAGGAACATAAGGAAGATTACATGGAGGTGGGAAAAGAGAAGGCAGGGATTGCATTACAGGATAGTTAACAAGATCGTGTGCTTTCTTGAGAGTAGTTACAGCTTATTCCAAAGGTGTGTTAACCTAGAAGCACAAAAACAAGGGACAGGGTTGGCTTAAAACCTTTACTAAAGAAGTTACAGGTCTTGAAGACCACGTTTTGAAGCTGTCAGCATCGTAAGATGAAGGAATTCTTGATTGCTGAGTCAGGGAGGCAGCCACGAGAGCTGCCCAGCTATGAACACCTGCACTGGATTTTAGTGATTAAGAAATAAATTTTATTATGTTATGTAAAAAAAAAGTTATAGGCCTGGGGCATGACTACCCACCATGACCTTCCCAGTTAGGAATTTATGATCAGATCACCCTATGAGTTTACTTTCGATAGAACACCTTTTTTAGTTCATAATTTCATAGAATAAATACTAGTGATATAGGATATTTCAGCAAGAAATAAAACTAATAAAGTCAAAGTAATCGATAATGATTTGAGGGAACTCAGAGAGTAAATGTTAATATATACATTTTATAAAAATTACAGTGAAAATTTTACATTTGTTTTCAACTTGAGTTAAATATCAAAGAATTTTATTCTATTTTCTATCAAAATAGCAACAAAGACTCATAGTTTAAGACCTTTAGGATAGGGTCTATCAAGTAATTCACACAGGATAGTAATTCCTATGTTGAATATTCTTCTATTATATGCCTAGTATTATTGCATCTCTATTGCATCTCTATTTTTCTGGTCAATATTCAGATTATTCAAGTAAGATGTACATACATTGAAAATTTGGAGAATATTTTGTACAGAAAACATAAAGTGAAATAAAAGATAATATAAAGATGAAAATCTAAGTCAAAATGTCACCCGTGCTATAAAAATCTCTTAAAACATAATAAAGATAACTTAAATGTTATTCTTTTTATGCTGAGAAAATATATGGGAATTAATTTTGTCACAATGTTTTTGTACTCTTTACATAAATCAGCATTTTTTTTCATAAAATTATTATAGTGTTGTTTATAATTTAAGATCTGGACTCACTGTTTTGGCTAGTGATGCGATCACGTTTAAGTCTCCAAATTATTTGTCTATCATTTTCCTCATTAGTAAAATTGGAAATGACAACACCTATCCTGCTGACCTCCAAGAGTTGAGTAAAGTGTAAATGAACTAACGAGTATACAAGGGCTTTAAAAAATACAAAGCATTATTTTAAAATGAGGTACTACTGTTTCAAAGCGCATTCAATCCTGCTTCAGACAGCAGTGAACTTATATATATTAAGGTGGTCTTGGTCTTCTATTTTAAAAAATTTTTTTTTTGCTTTGGTTTATTTTTTGAGATATAGTTCAAATAACCATAAATTTTACCCCTTTAAAAAGTACACAATTCAGTGGTTTTAGTATATTTACAATGCTTTGTAACCATTATCACTAATTCTAGAACATTTTCATCACTTCAAAAAGAAACCCTGTACCCATTAGTAGTCCCTCTCATTTTAACCTTCTCTACAAAGTGATGTTTGAGGTGTAATATTTTAAAGAACTTATGTCAAACTGAGATTTATAGGCCATGAAAAATATCACTAATAATCTTTTATAAGCTATTGAGCATGATATCATAAATCAGAAATTAATAAGTAGCATATTTTGTTAAGTTTCTAATCATGGATTTCTGAGAAATATAATTGAAAAATGTATTTTATATTGACCATTATATTATTTTGTCTTTCATTTGCATGTAAAGACAATTAACATTTTAATGCATGCTATAAAGAAAGATTGTATTACTATTTGCAAAACCTGATTCTATTCATGTGAGCAGAGAACGTCATCATCATATGAAGTTTTCTTTTAAAGAACCATGATAAGTAATGAAAGTATTCACACACATTTGAGGAAACAAACAGAGTTGCAGTATAAAGAAAGACTGTGGTTTTATCAAGTAACAGCTATCAAGCTATGTAAAATATTGCCTTAAAGAAATAAAAAAGATAACAATTCTAAATAACGCATTGCTTGATATATTTTAATCATTGTGTTTTTAAATTCTGTTATTCAGCTCAAAATTGTTCTGGACTAATAAAATAATTGTGTTTTCCCATACTCTTTCACAATTGCTTTCTTACTTAATATCGTATTTTTGCCACCCTTGTTTCTATGATTATTAACTTTTAAAAATAAAGATTTTTCCCCTGAGGTCAGTAAGTATACTTTGTTTAAGCATGTATTATAATAAATGTCATCATTTTGGTTGACGTAAATTTAATATATATTAAAAAGGTGCTTTATAAGAATGTAATGCTTAAGTTTTGAAAATTAATAAAGGGTAATACTAGATGAGAAGAATACTTAAGTCAAACTTGTATAGTATTAAAAATGAAATTTCACTGTCTTCAAGTGACAGAGGTCTTAACTCTACATTATTTGAAAGTGGTTGTATCTTAGTAACAATGCCAACAATAAACACATCATGCAAAAGTAAAACTGCAATAGTGAAATGAGCCATTGAAAGGAAGAGTCAGTGACCATATAATATTTCAGTTTCTATTACATCTAGTAGCAATCTGGTTAAAAAGAAATGACAGTTGCCCTGAAGGAAATAAAGTGGAGGTATTATTGTAGTAGTAGTTTGGAAAGAAAATTGCACTGTCTTGACTGGATTACTTCTCTATCCTTTCGAGCTATCTCCACCTCTCTGTGGTGCTGCTTCTTGCGTTTTTTATACAAATTGAATTTGTATCATCTAAACTCATAGGGCCCAGGGGCCCTTTGGTGTCAGGAAGGAGGAGGAAAGGGGGAATTAGAAAAAGAAAATGTGACAGGCACTTCTGAAAAGAAAAAGCAATTTTCCTTGTGGGTCTTTTCCTAAATAGGAGTTCTTCAATGCAATATTTTGCTTCCGAAGAGCAGTCAGTCAGAATCAAGTGCATGCTTCCGCTGTTTTATGGGGCTTGGCACTGACAGGTTTTATTTAGGAGGGGTGGGCATACAGGGGGATCGGATGTGGAGAAGTTAGTATTTTGGCTATATCAGGCCTGGAGGCAGAGTTAGCACTTGCAATGGGACAAAAGTATTTGTAGTCATCAGATAACTTTGCAGTCAGCTTCAATAGCATCACTCTTTTTTCTACTTTTTTTTTTTTTTTTTTTTTTTTGGCAGCCAAGCTCTTAGTAGAACCATCTGTCTTTCTATTAGTATTTTTTGAGGCCTGTTTTGAAGCCACTTTGCTTGGCAAAGTCACTTTCATCCTTGGAAACGATTTTTTAAAAAAGTTCTGTGGCTTTTTGCCGAAGAAGAGTACTATGTAAAAAATCCACATGGCTGTTCATTTTTGTTCTAAAAGAATATGGCTACTTTGTCTTTGTCTTGAATCAAATGAAATTAAAGGTGATACAACTCCAATATGACTGTTGAGAAGTAAGAGGCAGGAATTGCAATTTTAGCAGTGTTTTTATGTTCTCATATCTCTCAGTGAGGTTTTCTTTAGTCTTCCTAGTAGATTAATTGGGAAATAAATTGACTCCTTTATTCTTAATTTTAGTGTATTTTTTTTCTTCTAAAGACCATTGCATTGGGTAGGATAAACTGGCAAATCGACTTTCTATTATAGGAGATGAAAAATCACAGACTATTAGTGGTCATTGAAGATCCCATGCCTTTTCTTCTTAATGGTGGAAAGTCAGCTTAGTTATCCTGGTTACTCCAGTTTGGGTAATTATATCCTCCTTACCTAAACCCCTCTTGTAATCTCATTTGGATATTACATTCTACATGTTCTCAAAGCTGTTGTGTAGTATTGCTGTGTGCTTCTAAACAGCTGCTATGCTCCCCACCGAAGATGGCTGAATTTCAGTTGTAGGTGAACTAATCCCTAAAGATGGTATGTGCTTGAACACTATAGTACTCATCAGACTAAACTCGTGAAGAACATTTGAAAAGTTTTAGATTTCACATTTTACTTGTTATTGTGCTGACTTAAATCGTTCAGCTGCCTTTCCTTTTGACATTTGTGCATGTGTTTTAAACAAGCCTTCTATCATAACTTCCTGTTGTGTGAGCTCGCACACAAACGGCTCTTCCATGTCATGGATATCCCTCTAGTTCTTTGATTGCTGTATTTTCCTCAGTCTAGTAATGCCTTCCAGGCCTTTCTTCCTGCAGTAAAGCCTTAAGCCCCTTGTTGTTCAAAAGCAACTTCGATTTCCTCATAATCTATTCTTGCTGATGTTCCCTAGTTTCATTCTTTTCCTCAGCTTGAATGCTGGGGTTCACCTTCTCTGATCCTTATCTACATGACCAGCCCTCTGAGGAAAATCACAGAAAAACAAAAAATGACAGCATCAAAATTTATGTAAACATGCTTAAGGCTTTAGCATTTTCTATTACCCTTTTTAATTGTCCACGGCTTACTTTCTATTTCATTTCTCACAATGACCAAAACGTCCTTACCTTTGCTAAACTCCCTTTCTCAATTCCAGTCTCTCTTTTTTGGGATATGCCTACAGCATTGAGAAAATTCTTCCATCAGACTTCATTTTTCTTATCTTCTCATTTCTCTACCTATAAAATATATCTGCATATATTTAGTTATAAAGCTTCATTCCTCAGCACCCAAAGCATGAGATGTAATACCCATTCAAAACTAGTCCCTATACCCCAGCTTTGCCTTTCATCCTCCTCTGGAATTTTGGTCTACTGGTTAGTTACTCTCTTACCTAAATTTTAAAATTTCAATTTCTATTTGTTCCTTTCAGCCAATAAATGTACTCAAAACTCTACTCCCTAAATAAAGACTATGCATCCTATGCAACTCCTACCTTGTCACCTAGCCTTCTCTGAAGAGAGGTCTGCATTTGCTTTCACCTTTTTCTTGCCTGTCATTCAGCCTTCAACCTTTTGCAATATGGTTTCTGTTCTTCATTCTAGATGAATCAACATCGTTTGATTCATCACTGTCTCCTAATTAACAATTCCAGAAGATATTTTAGTCTTCAAAATACCCTTTCTGCTATATTTTCCCTATTAGTCAGTACCTCAATCTTAAAATTCCACTGGTTTTTGTGACACTGTAATCATTATTTTCTTTATTCTTCTCTTATCTCCCTATCTGTAGACTCTGCTTCCTCTCCCCTTCATTGAATTATTGTTGTAACAGAGATGATTTTAAGCTGCCTCTTGTCTTTACCCTCCAGATTGTCTCTAGATTATCAACGAATGACTCCACAAACCATAGCCTCTAAAGACCTCTTCCCTAGCTTCAGATTGGTGTACTGTCCTCTTGAAAGATAACTCCAATGAAATATTATTTAGGCACCTCAAACACATCATATCTAAAACCATATTATGTATCTTTCCATAAAAACTATCATTACTCCTTTATATTTTAAAATTCTTCTATGCTGTTATAAATAGTTATATAAACTAGATACCTGAGAGTTATCCTTGACTCTGTTCCTTCACCTCCAAGTTCTCACTATATATACATATATGCACACACACATATACATACATATATATGTATGTATATATATATTAGGTACAGAGATTTCCCATATACCCACAAATCATCAGTGTTTCCCATTTTTTCCCTAAATATTTTTTGGCTTTTTTTCTCATTTATAACCTTCCTATTACTGATGAAGCCTTCATAATCTATTTCCTAATATTCCCTCCTACCTGGTCTCTGTACTTGGTCTCTCAAATCTCTTCTCCATATATCCGTCAGAGTATTCTAACTAACCACTTAAAGTCCCTCAGTGAAGAGGGACAGAGCCTACAGGGAGAATCTCAAGTGTCTTACTCTGATACACACACTGATCCAGGCAGACTTTCTCACCAATGGTTCCCTCTTACATTTTTTGCTATTTTAGACTGTTGATGGAAATCTGCTCATATGAAGTTTCTTCTTGTCCCTGTTCTTTTGTCATATCTCCACATCTTCTTAGGATTTTCTTTTTTCCCTCACACTCCCATCTCTTCAGCTGGCTAACTCCTACTTATCCACTCATACTGTATACCTGCTGTACTTATCTATCTCCATGAGGCCAGCCTTGACTTCTGGCTGTTAGGAGTCTCTTGTCTGTGCTTCCATAGTATCTTATACAAATCTCTTTTATTGAATTAAAAGCAGTAGAACTATCTATCCATTTGCCCCACCAGACTCAGAGCTCCTAGAGAGCACACATTGTATGTGAATTCATCGTTTTATCCCTAGTTACCAAAAAAGTACACATTCGGCTTAGTAAAAAAATGTTGACTGAATGAATAAACTAAAGAACCATTCAACTGGAAGGTAAATTAGTAATCTTAAATATCTATTTAATATATTAGTTTCAGGGAGCCACTGTAGGTTTTGCAATAGAATATTTATATAAAATGTAAAATGTTTAATTATGAATAATTGATAAATAGTTACTTGTTATTTTACAAATGAGATTATGTGTTTGGTTTGTGTTGGATTCTTAATATTTTAGAGGGCTGTGTTCAGTATCTATGCGGTAGAATTATAAAAAATGTTAAAACATAATCTTTCATCTTAAAGTTTAAAATATAGGAAGTAGCCTTTTAAATTTGTAGTATGTTATTCTAACTTGTGAATAACATACCCCCTAATAAAAAGACTAGAATTTTGTGACAAAAGTATTTTATTGAAACTTAATTATACATGTCACACATTTTAAACCTTAATTAGGAGCTTAAAGAAAATTTCATTCATTAAGTGAAAGAAAATAAATGAAGTTAATAGTGAATAGGATTTTTAAATACTCAAAACTAGCAAATAGGTAAGAATGGATTACTAACCTTACAACTAAATTAGTTTTAGAATTTATCCAGAAAACCTTATACCATTTGATGTAACATGTTCATTTCTCTCAGAGTGGCTAAATTTCAGCAGCAATGAACTGAACATTCATTAAGATATAGCGATAATACAATTGGTGCTCATTATTTGTGCTAGTTATGTTCTATAAAGTTGCCATGAATGCTGAATTAGTGAACACTGAGCAATTACTCTTGGGGGAAATACAGTTGGGCTGCTGAGAGGCTTTGGTCACACCATTTTCATCAACTGATCAATAAATAACCTTTATATGTGTTTCTGTTTAAAGACACCTTATTAATTATCATTGATTCTGAATGAATTTTAAACAGTGAAATCACCAACAAAATTTTTCACTACTCTGTGCAAGTCTGTGAGTGAGTGCAAACCACTGGTACAAGTACATTTTGCAGGAGACAAGTAAATTTTAGTGAGAAGGCAAATTTGCAAAAATAAGGTCAGCAAATAATGAAGATCAACTGTGTTTTGAAATGCATTTTTAGTTGCATATATGGATAACCACAGATTTGGGATTCTATTTACTTTTTACTTTATTCGGAGTATTATTACAGTGCTCTGCAATCTGTTCTACAATATTCTAAAGAAATCCCATGAATAGGATGGTGAAATCAGGCTTATTTTCTGTTTTCGTTCCTTTCTTCTCCTTGTAGCCCTTTTTGCCCCATTCCTCTCCCCACTACATTCTTTAGTGTCAGGGGAAAGAGTATTAGATTAAGAGTAAGAAGATGTAGTTCCAGTGTTAACTTTTCTCTTACGTAAATGTGGGATCTTGAACAATTTTTATGGCCAAGCTAAATCTTCTTTCCTTAGCACCATGATTGTGTTCTGTCAGATAATCTCTAGGATATTTCTCAGGTTTAAACTTCTGTTATTCTATGTATGTGGATCTTGGAAAATTTAGACACTAAAACAAATTGTAATACCAAAGCAAACTTCATTTCAATAGTCATAATAAGATAAAAGTTTAGAATACACAGATTTTTAAAAGCCCTAGAATTTATTTAGGTTATTCTTTAAAATACAAAATTTTTAGCAGAAAAATACTATATATTATTAAGATATAAATGAATTACCTGGATAAAAACTGTTACACACAGGTAGATAGGCTTTTGTACACACAATACCAGATAAACAATATAACAAGAAAACATTCCCTTTACAGTAGCAATAAAAAATAATTTTTAAAAAATCTTAAAAATAAAATTATCTAAAAGACTACAAGAATTGTATGAAATGAAAGAAGATTTAAATAAACTGAAAGCTATAACCTGCTAGTAGGTATTAAGCCAATTTCAAATAGAAATTTTATATCCTAAAATTAATGTTAGAAAATAAATGTTAAAAAAGCTAGAATATGTTAAAAAAAATAATAATGATAGAGTACTAACTTTTATTAAAACATGTTACAAAGCTATAATAACTAAAACATGTTACTAGAACATAATAGGCAGACATATCTGTTCATTACAGAAATATATAATAAATTTCTAATATTTTATTTCCTTATACATGCATAATTTCAAGATTTTTGGATATATCATAATTTATAAGACCATTTGGCTATAACTTAAGAATAGGTACACAAAGCAATTGGTACTTAATACTACATTCTTAGTGAAATTGTATTCCTTTCTGGTCATTAAATAACTTTGTCATCTACATGCCTTCTGTGGACATCTGGAGTTGGTACACAAAGATGTAATTAGAAATTCATTCTTCTTTATTTATGAATTAGCAATACATATAATAATTTCAGCTGCTACTCTGAGCTGTGAAGGTACAATAATAAATGTTACAACCTTTTGGTTTATTAAGCTCCATAGGTCAAAAGGGAGTTCATGTTACATGAGTAACTATTATTTAATACAGTAAGTATTATATTAGCTTTATGAGGTTAAAAGAAGCAACAGGTTTTTTCTGCCTGAAAATTGGCACCATAAGAAAGAAGTGCTTCACAGGCAAAGACATTATGTGGGTCTCAAAGCCTTTGAAAAATAAGTAGAATTTTGCCAAAAAGAAAAGGAAAAGCAAAATCACTCAAAATGGAGGAGGAAATACTTTTGAATGCATTCAAGCATGGAAAAATACTGAGTATGCAAGAAACTCTTCATGATCCATTGAGGCAAGAGGACAGAATATCTAAAGGAGGGCAGCAGAAATGCCTAGAAAGACAGACTGGGGACAAATCGTGAAGAATTTTGAAAACCATGCTGAGGGTATTTGGTCATTATTTTCTAGGTAAATGCAAACTGTCAAAAGTTTTTACAAAAAGGTCATGTAAAATACAGATAGAAGACTCATTTAGAAGGAATTTTATCAAGAATATAGCTTAATATCTAGATTTATTCTGTGGACACCAGAATCTGTCCAGAGTCTTATCCTATGGACACCAGAATCAGGTAGAGTCTCCCTTTCAACTGCTTATATATCTGAAGATGCTTTGTTACTCAAGGCAAAAATGAAGAATACAAAAAGATTTGCCAGTGACTAAAAACATTCTTTAAGACAGTACTTCTCAAATGTGTATGCACATTGGAATTATCAGAGGAACTTTAAAAACTGTTGGCTGGGTCTCACCCCCGTTGATTCACATTTAATTGGTTTGGGAAATAGTCTGAACATTGAGAGTTTTTCAGAGCTTGCCTGGTGATGCTAATATACATTCATGTTTGAGAACTACTGCATGAAAATAAGAACTTATTGTTTCTGTAATTCTAGAAGTTATTTTTCTCAAATTCTAAGGTATCTGAAATTTGGATACTTTTATAACCCTTGTATATGTTTCACTTGAAGTTCATTTTTCTCTAAAATACTCTTATTAAATTTATGGTACATCTTATAATTAAGGTTTCTTAGAAAGGAGGAAATGCACTATATAAACTATAACTTACAAACAATGAACTATAAAGATTATACAGTAGGTGGTGATAATTCTTAACTAATGTGGCTGGCTTGTTGTTTCTTTGTTTTTGTGTTATCCTGTCAGCGTCCTCTGTTTACACTGAACTAGCCGCCATGCTGTTTTGCCTTTGGATTTCTACCTCTTGTTTCAGGCCATACTCGCTCGCTATGCAGTCTCTAATATTGGAGTCTGTAATCAAATGTTTTTCTTTGGTTTCTACATAATGTTTTTCTTCCTTCTAGAAAGTTCAAAAAATTGCTGGCTATAGCGGCATAACCTTCAACTCTAACCTTAAGGCACTTTTGTTTGCCTGGTTTTTGTCATTTCCTATAGGTTTCACTCTGGTGGCAGTGATAGATTTAAAATCCTATTGGCTAAAGGAAATGCTTTCGACTTTGGAATCATTGCTGAAAATAGATCCCTTATTCTTAAAATACTCATTTCTCACTCTCCCTCTCTCTGTGTCTCTTTCTTTACCCCCTTCTCACCTCCCTCTCTCCTCTCTCTCTCTCTCTCAACGCCTCCCACAAAAAAAAAAAAAAAAAAAAAAGACACTCATCTATTAAAAATCTCAGGAATAACTCAGAGGTTTACTGTGAAAGATGAAGGCGAAACTAAAGGCAGACTTTTAAAGTGATAAATGATGAGAACTACAGGAATCGTAAGAGCCCTAAGAATGTGTGATGCCAGTGGGAGAAAGAGAAAACAAGTCTGAGAGATATCTCAGAGGTGCTATAAAGACTAGTCACCAAATGAATTGGTAATTTCTTTGTGTTTGTTTGTTTGACTTTTTACCATTCTCCCCACTGTAATGTAAGCTTCATGAGCATAGGATCTTGCTTTTCTAGTTCACTATTATATCCCTACTGCCCATCTCATTTTCTCATAAATAGAGGTATTTAAAAAATAAACTGAATTAATGTATGGAAAGAGTAGTAAGGGAAATTAAAGTGTCAGTCATATTATTTTTAGCATGATCCTAAATTCTCATTCACATATTCAGTGACAAACACTAACCAATAATCACATTTGTCAGGGAGGTCTTAAATATGTAGAAAAATAGCCTAGATATTTTAGTTAATGACAACCTCTGCATTAGTCAATAATGACATAGCTGCAGAAATGACTGCATTAGGTTACACTTCTGGATATTCCTATTCAGTTCAAGGAAGATAGTGATTCTATAGTGCTGTATTATTCATTTACTGCTGTAAACCTCATATCCTGAGAGTGACACCAGCTTATTAAGATGTAATCCAAAGATGGCAACCCAAGCAAAAGCCATGTTGTTTAAGGAGTGGTTTAATATAGAAAAACAGTAGATGAAGACACAGGTATAGTACTGAGCAAGATTCAAGGACTGGATTTAGACCTAGTTTTGACTATCCCATTCAATGGCCATGGGCCGGTAAGTTGTCTTTCCGCGCCAGTTACTTCTGTAAAAAAAGGGGGGAAAATCTTATTTACTCTCTAAGCTTTCTTCCAGTTTTTTTGAGGATTTTAAAATTTCAGTATTCTGTGTCAACATGAGAATTCTTTTTAAGTAATGAAGAGCTATTTACCTTTAAAGTGATATCAGTTCAGTTGGTTTTGTTTTTGAAGGTAGAATGATTCCTAACAAGTGGGATTTACAGAAGGAGATTTTAGTTCAACCTCTAGGGGATAATTTTTTAACCATTATGTTAATGCAATGAGAAAAAGGCTTATTGTATGCAGTAGTGACGCTTCATCACTCGCAAGGTTATCCTACAGGGAAATTATTCATCAAGTTAGAAAGTGTAACACCTTTCAACTATAGTGTATTTTGATTCTCCTAAGATAGTCCCAAGGCATGGCCCAGTGTTCTATCAAGCTTGTATGCCAGTATATTGAATTGAATAAATTATTTTCTTTTATCATAAAGTAAGGAGGGTGGGAAGCATGGAACACTATTACTTCTTCTCTTTGATCCTCTTTATCACGTTCAGCAGGTTCAAGGTCAACTGCCACCATTAATGATTCCCGTATTCCCTCCTGATCAACGAACACTGGCTGCAGCTGCCCAGCAAGGATTCCTTCTTCCTCCAGGCTTCAGCTATAAGGCTGGATGTAGTAAGTACCATTGATTTTTCATTTGGGAGTGGGTGGAGCGTATTGCTTTAAATTAGGCAATTTAGTATTTCTGCCACACCAAGAAATGAGATCACCCATATAACATTTTTATTTTAAAAAGGAAACACACAGAAGGTGTTGAAAAGGATTTATGTTGGTATTTAAAAGAGCTCAGATTATTTCTATGCTTCTGAAGACAATATTTGCTCTTTAGAATTCAGTTCCATAACTTGTTTCCAGTGAATTCTTAAAATATGAATGTAATTTTTGGTTTCATTTTTTTTTACATAGATAAGATAGGAATATGCTTTTCAATAGCTTTCCATTTTTCTTTAAGATAAACTCAAGTTTCCTAATGTGAATTAGTTGTTTTTTCATTATCTGTCTCCGCTCTGTGTTTAGACTAATTTCTCACTAGTCTTCCTTTAGTTCTTCAACCAAACCATATTCTTTTTTTGATTCTGAGCTTGCATTGTCAGTGTTCATGCTCTTTGGTATTCTGAACCTCTTTCAACTCAGCTCAGGGAGAGCTTGCCTGCCCTAGGTGTGTCCCTTTCTCCTGGTTCCTTTGGGTACTGTATATTTTCTCTTTCACTTCAGTTTAAAGCTCTGTGAGGGCAGGTGCTGATTCTGTCTTATTCATTGTAATATCTAAACTTTTAGTACAACATTTAACTATTTGCTGAATGAATGAATGAGTGAATGAATGAATAATGAAGGACCATTCATTATAAACAATACAAGGGCATTTTTGATATAAGTGATGAGTTATAGCAAGATAAGTGTTTATATTGCTTATTAACTTTAGATGCCCGTGATATTATGACTTTTTTTTTTTTAACCAAAATTGAAATTAGACATTGTCGATTTTGGAAACACTCTGGTATTTCATATTCTAAAAGCCAAATAGCCAAAATGCCAACTATAATCTGTTAGATAAAAATAGTAACAAATTTCAAAAAGGTGCTAGACTGCTAAGCTAAATACATTCTAAAACATCATTACCATGGCTAGAGAGACTATAGAGAAAGCAATTTTACTGAAATATTTTCATTGATAAAAGTAGAACACCATTGAAAACAATTAGTAAAATAACTTTGTAGTATATATTTATATAAAATATCATTTTGTAAATACCAGTAGCTTTTGGTATGTTAACAAATTGTCCCATTAGCATTACTATCCTTCATTTATTTCATTTGTAAAACCAACATTAATAGAAATCAGATCTAAGTTTCCTGTTAAATGATGTCTTGAATTTTCACAATTAACATTATTCTTAGTCTTTAAATATACAAAGTCATTTGAGATGAGTATATCACAACTATGGTGTCTAGATAAAAGTGAACTGAACTCAGGACTATAAAAATTCACACTTTTTTGGTACTTTACCCTTTATGGTTTTTACATGGCTTTGCACTTCTTTCTCTTGACTTTGGTTTCCTATGTTTAAGATGGTGCTCTTGCTCTGTATCCTTAATTTATTCATTTAGTTTTATTTGCCACATCATTCCATATTTGTAGATCATTCATCCAGAAACACCAAATATAATTAAGAACTATATTTATATTCCAAATATTTAAATTCTAAGAATAATTTAAATTCTAAAATTAGAATTTTGAATTCTGTTGCTGTGCCAAATTTTGAGATTTTAATCATAAAAGATTTTCTTGTTTTGTATCCATTTTCCTAAGGAATTACTATTCACATTAAACACATGTTGCCAATGTGTTTTTGGTAACCTTGGTTACTAAAACGGGGAAAAAAAGACACTTTTAAAAATCATCAGTTGCCTCAGACTGCACCTGCAAATATATACATATAGGCTAGTTCTGTTTTCCAAAAGGAATTTTTTTAAGCAACTATAGAAATAAGTCCCATTAGCAAATACTGTGCTGAAGAGAAAACCACATTGAATATGAACAATAGCAAAACTGTAGGCCTGGAAAAGGTCAAGAACACCTCAGCCTCACTCCCATTTGACAGAGTTGGCATACTCTATTTGTTCAGTGTGAATGTAATGTGGCATGCAGAAATTTTTCCTTTTCTAAAATCGTTGGTATATTAACCATTTGATATTCATACCTTCAGTGCTTAAAGTTATTAAATGCTGCCACTTCTTTTGTAACCTTGGAAATAGAATAAAGTTTCTACAGCTGCTGGCAAGCTTGCAACTAGCATCATGCCAAACTTTAAAACTAAGAACCGAGTAGCAAAAGAAAGTGCCACCCTTGTTGACACCCGGGCACTTTGAGTCAGTTTGATTGAGGAGCTGTATAGAAGTGAAAAATAGTATGAACTATTTCCTCTAATCAAAAGTAATAGAGGTAGGGGAAAAAAAAATTAATATCTCCTCTCTTCATTGGGTCTTCTTTTTTGATTCCTCCCTAATTGTCAACCATATATGACTTCTCTGGTGTTCTCAATTGTTTTAATTTGACTAATATTACATAGCTGTCAATGAAAGAGACTGACTAACCCATCTTGATTTGAGTTTCAAGAAAATTTGAAAGATATACTTTTTGTTGGTTTCCAAAAACTCAAGTACTTTTCATCAATCCATTTATAGAAAGTATTGATGATAAATTTTTCTGTTTAGACTACATCTTGAGAAAATAAATAAAACATAAATCTTAGGAACTATACAAAAAAAGCTAAAATGTTCTCAACAGAGGAAAAATTTAAAAAACAAAAGTTGTGGGACCTAATCATTATGCATTTAGCTAACATCCGTTTTCCAAAAAAAGAGATTTTATGTCAGACTTAAAGATGTTTTCCTTTTAAGAAATATAATGGTAAAATTAGAAATAGGTAGAATTAGATGTGGAACGGAGACCTATAGATATAGCTGCTGAGCTTTCTCTTAACTTCTAGAATGCATGTCATTAAACATTATAAAAATAAATGAATAGCACAGCCAGAGCAAATGTGCTAGATAGAAAAGAAGCATTAAAGACTGTTGTAATATACTCTTATCCATGAATATATAGATAAATTTACAAATATTGATATTCTTATCATAATCTTGGATTCTGTTTTGGTATTTCTTTTAAAGAAATCAAGCATGAAAACACACTTCATAGATCTGTATCTAGTATTGCTTTTCCTGCTTATTTCTTAAAATCTAAAAAATACTTTCAAACTTCTAAAGTGGTAAAAATAATGGTATATTCCTAAATTGAATGCTTTTAATACATATAATAACTTTAAAACTATATTTTTTAATTGGCAGTTTTATAAAAACTGTCAACTAAGTTGCTATATTTAAACACAAACCTAATTTTATATTACACAATTAAAAATCCCAATTTTAAATTGTATTTATAGGTACTACTACCTCATTGTAATCAGAAAATAATCACTACGGTCCTGAAATAAGTTTGGAAAAATAAGTAACTAAGGTTCCAATTCTGAATTATAAACTAGATGAGTGTACAAATGAATTGATTCATGTAGACTTTGGATGCTTGAAGAACCCAAGGACACAACACAGTCCATTTGCCTCTGCTGGAAAGTCTGAGTGGAATCCTAACCACTCAACTGAAGACTTTAGCCTGTGAACTGCAAAGCTTGTATCAAGTAGATATTTTTGAAATAAAACGTACATACCTTTGACACCTGGAACAGTTTTTATAGGTAGGAAGACTCCATTTTGTGTTTACTTATCATAGAAAAGATAATCTACCCAAATTCAAAGTATTTTTGAATGTGTATATTGGTTTTAGCCTAACATTTAGACTTGAGAGACTTTTGAGATTAGGTGGTTGAAAGTTACAAATTTGGTCCTTACCAATTTCTCCAGCACCACCTTCCAGTTTTCTTTGCATAACACAGCTTCCTCACACCCTTTTTAAGTGCTTTTCCTTCAGGGCACACATATTGTGCAGTCAGAAGTGACCAAAGTGCTTCTCTTTTCACTAATAACTACAATCCTCTGCCCCTCTCCTTTCTGTTTGGCTGTATAATTTCTAGTTATATAAATCTAATAGATGCTTTAGAATTTTTTGACATAAAAGCATTTTATATGGAAATAAAAAAAAATCTACAGGAAGGCAAAAATCTAATCAAAATAACTCATTTTCTACATGCAGTATAAAACAAACAGTTGTAAAAGAGTTGGCTTGATAGTTAGCCCAAAGTGTCAAATCGAATGTGTTACACAGCTACAGATACAGTCTTTCTCCATAGATGGGCATGTGCCTAGTGCTACGTTCCTAAACTGTGTGCTAAGGTACTAAGGTGCTGTAACTAATTCACAGGGGCATGCAGGATATTTAAAATTTCAAGGAAAATACAGAGACACTACATAAACTACCTTGGTTGTTTGGAACTTACTACTTGGTAAAATGGAGCAGTTGGATATTTCTTTCGTCTTAGGGGTGCTGTAAAAAAATTAAACCACTGATGGTGCCTAAATCCAAGAAAGTTGAGGAACTTCTGGCCTAATCTAGTATATATTCACTTTTAAATTATTATGACCTTTTTTTTTACTGGGAAGTTGTTGGTGGTCTGTCATATTACAACTACAGAAAGAATACATGTTATAACAAAACTTATTTTGCACTTACAGAGCTAGGTGTAATATTATATAGATAAGTAACTGATTCATTTGTCTATACCAATTGATTCCTTTGTCTTTATGATTTCATGCGCTCACTTGTTTTTCTTTATTGATTTAATAAACTCAATCTCAAACAGGCAACTACAAATTGAGAGATATTTGAAATCAAGTTTTGCCTCATTCTGCTATTTTGTCCTTGTGCAAGTTACTAAGCTTCAGCTCCCTCATCCAAAATGGATTAAAAACACTTATTTTACTAAATCATTAGGGAGATTAAATAGGATTATATATGAAACAGTGCCTAGTATTGTGTCTGTTTTATTAGGTTAAATGATAATATTGAGTATAACACCAGCAAAAAACAGATCCTGTTTCAAAAAAAAAAAAAAAAAGAAGAAGATTCTATAAAACCCCACCCAGCAATTAGTTGCATTTTATTTGCTATCTATGTTTAAATTCATTCTGCCACACCTGAACGAGGCTTCCTCTGACTAGGAAAACATAATGTTTAGTGAAAAGTAGCACAGTGCCGGGGAAAAATTTATCTCATCTAGATATAAACTTAACCTTAACTATTTTCATTTTAATCACCAAGTTTTAAACTTTTCCTATTGTCATTTTCCACTTGTCTATTTATCAGAGCTCATGTTGGAAAAGATCATGTGATTTTTTTGAAAATGTATTTAGTTATTGTTTTGGCTATATGAAACCAGAACTGTATTCACATACTCATTCTGCATTTTAACACATTGATTAATTTTTCAGAAATATGCTAAATAAAATAGCCATATAAAGTTACTGATTGAAATATTTAATTGCCTTATGAGATTAGCTTAAATAAATAGAAGTCGATGAGCCAAGCTTAATAAACTTAAAATATGTTGTATTTACTCTTCATCAGTTTTCTGAACAGTATTTCCGCTTCCAATAAAAAAGGAAACTCTCAGTTAATTAGTTCCTCATACACCACAATAAAATTAATGTTTAGGAGTTAAATACCATAAACTTCCTCAGGCATATTTGCTGATGTGTTCCTGTTTTTAGTTAATGTCACATGTTTTATTGTTTAATGGGGTATCATGTGGGTTCCATTATATCTCTCTTGTGCAAAGAGTCGATGTGTCCGGCATTTTAGGAGACTGCATTTTAATTTCTAATTTAACTGTGTCAGCTGTGTCAGCTGACACACAGATCATTGACAGTCAATACTGAAAAATCACCAGATCTCAAGCTAAAACCCATTGACAAAACACATTTTTATAAAACTGACAAAATAGGAATATGTGTTGTCAGGATCACATACTGTAGGTTCTTAGTAAATAAGCAGAGAGAATAGTATATACTCATATCTCAGCCTTCTGTGTTTGTATGTGTTAGACTTATTTTGACCGGCTCTACCTTTTACCTCCCACCCCCAACATCATATAACCAAAGACTTTGTGTAAACCTGACTTAGTTGTAATTTTTCTTTTAAAAAAGAATTGCTTTGGTACCTGAACAGCCAGTCATTTAAATTCTCGCCTGAAGGAAGTTAGAAGTTAGATTGTTAGCTTAAGAATGAAATGATTAAATAGTAAAAAGGACGATACAAAAATGTATGTGACATTCCACAATTATATGATGACAGCCACCCTTTAGTTCTTATGGGAGAAATATTTCTAGGTCAATAAAATGTTTTTTGCTAAAACAGAGTTTACAATATTTTTACAAGTTTCATCATTGAGAAAAGGAAGATGTATACATCTTTATTGTGACAAAGTGTCATAAAGTGGTATAAAATAATAGTTTATATTGCGCCTTATTGTTTATAAAACATAGGCACATAATTAATTTTAAGCATTTTGAGGTGAAAACTGAGCTATGTTAGTAACTATTGTTTGCTCCAGTCTTCCCCTGCTCCCACTCCACACACACTCACTACCACCACAAAAACACACACAAGCAAACAAAAAGTAAAGCCCTTTCTATGAAAATTCTTCAAATTTTAGTAGACTTTAACTATATCTAATCTTTCATCCACGTTGATTTTTAACAGTTACGAATATGAGAATGCCATTCAATTTAAGTATAAACTCATTCAGCTCAGTATTTTCTTTTTGACATGATTCTCATTCTTGATAATATAAATGTGTCAAATAGAAGGAGTGCTTGGCTAATGACACCCGTGCTCTTAGTCAAGAGACCTCAAAATGTGATATTACCATATGAATACGCCGTAGTCCAGCCTAACCCTCAGAATTCTAAGTTCATATTTTTGTTGCCACAGCAAACATGAAATCTCATCTTAGTAGAAGACTCACACTAAGGCTATCAAACTGAAGTATATGCTCAGAAAAGCAATGTATTATTTTATTTGAATAAATGTAACTGTTAATAATACTGAACAACTCTCTTCTCCAGTAAGCATGCTCTTTCACTGAAGAAAGCTCCATTAGAAGACAAACTTGAGTTATAAGGGTGATAATAAGGAAGCAGAAAAAAATATTAATAAAGAAGTCCAGGATAGTGTTTTGCTTCTAAGTCTATCACAGATACATATGAGTACTAAACAAGTCATGCTCTTGGAATATCATGTGAATCAGATACTATATTAGGTTTACCTACTGTAAAAGGACAACATGATAAGTTAAACATGGTAAAAGAGTGAATGCTTTTCACTCTCATAGTAGTCCCAGCATTGCTCATATCATTGTTCCGTGATACCAAGTCCCAGGCTTGTTCTATTTTTATTATACTGCCTTTCACAAATTACAGCTCCCATCTCACTGACTGCAATATTTCTCCAGCTACCACATCTCCCTTCCAGTGAGTGGAAAGGGCAGAAGCAGGGAGAACTATAGCTCCTTATTAGACAGTACTGTTTCCCTAATAATTTATTTTGGCTCTGTTTAAAACTTTTTTAAACCTATTTATATAGTCAGCTCATAACAACCCTTCACATTTTTTTCTAATATGTTAAAAAGATAGCATTTGCTGATTATGCAAACCTCAAACAATGTAGAAGTATGGAAAATAGAAACTAAAATTTACCTGCCTGTACTTACATACCTCTATAATGTCACTCCTCAGAGGGAATTGCTATTTACAATTTGGTACTTATTTTTCTAGAACTAGACATAAGTATAAATATATATGTATTTACACATAAATATATATGCATCTATTTATACCTAGATGTAGATATATAATAAGTATGGATATGAGCATATCTGTATATTGTAATATGTGTCCTGTAATACATATATATTGAATTTATAATATGTACTACATAATATGCAATGCATGTGAGGGTAAATTGACTATATTCTACCTATAAATATTATATATATATATATATATATATATATATATATATATAGCCATCTTTCTTCTTTCATACTTTTAGATCTAAATTATCCTACATCATATTTCCTTATGCTGGATGTACCATACTTGTTTCCCACTAATGAACAATTTAAATTTGTCTACAATACTTACAGTTTTAAACAATGTACAATAAACATTTTTATGTGCCCATATTTGCCCCAAATGAATTCTTCCATTCCCAGTATGTGGTATTTTACTTTTATTTATTTGTTCCTTTTTGAACATTTTTCACCTGAGCAATTGCCTTTAAATTCTAATGTTGAGTTGATTAATAGAAACTTTAAAACTTTCAAAATTGACTCCTCTGGGTTAAGCTATGAATAAGCTTCCGTAAGATGTAATCTGAAACTATTAATTGTCTGGATTTAATAAATTCTGTCAGAAAAAAATTAAGCAAAGTATCAAAAGACCATAAGAAGTAGTCACAATCTCATTTCATATTATTTTATGCCCTTGAGCAAGTCATTTTTTCTTTGTGCTTTAGCTTTTTAATCTTTAAGGTAGCTACGGTAACGTCTGCCCAACTCACTTTTAAGAGATTGTAAAAATTAGATGGAATGAGTTGCACATTTCTAAAAAAGTTTCATCATTGTATAATATATCATATTATGTGTTAAATGTATAGGCCTATTTTGAAAATTTAGAACGTGACATAATGAAAAGAAGCTTAGAATTTACTATAGGACATTGTATTTCTGGCCATCAAAGACATTTGTGTAATTTGTGTTTCATTTTTTAGGGTGAGGGGAAATTCCATAACATTTTTTTAATTTCCAGAGGTCTAAAATTCACTGTTCTAGTAGAAAGCTCTAGGCCAGGAGTCATCCCAAATGTATATCCCGGAGGCTTAGTGTTACCTTGGTTTAGGAAGTTTTCTATTCTCAACCTGCAGATCACAGACTCTGGATGTACTCCGAGAGGAAGGATGTCTGTCAAAGAGCCTTGATAGACAGAAAAGTGGAAAGGCTATAAAGAGTGTCAAAAAAAGTGAAATACTTGCTAAGCCTTAATACTAAAAGTGGAAAATAAAAGAGAAATAGCATTTGATTTGGTGTTAAGTGGCTTATATGAATTCCCCTCTTCTAAATCCCTACTTTCTAATACATGAATCATTTTGGAGGCTTTTTTTCTGTACCACTTATTTCCTCATAAGACAGAGAGGCAAAATTTAGACATCATAGATCTGGATATAGAAGCAGTTCCTTAATTAATGATTCTCTTCGAGCAGCTTAAAATGAGTTATTATACAATAGCTTAAATGATGCCTTAGTAGTAGTAATGGTGGAATATAGAAAGAAAAAGAGACTTCTTTGATTCATTGTCACCTTTTCAGGGATATTCAGATTTCTTAGATAATTAATCCAGGAATTTTCACTGGTACTAGAATTCAATTTCTAGGCAAAGAGGAGAAGGAAGAATGCTATCTCTTTTATATGCAAAAATGTCTTCCCATTTGGAGAGGTGTTTCTTAAAAGTTTATAATCTTTTACTAAGCAGCCAACTAGGTAACTATTAAATTAAGCAGGATAAAGTTTTTATTTGCTGTGCTACATTAAAAAGACATGAAAACATTTATTTTTAAAAATCTCTTACTGAAAAAATTTAGCCTGTGACAAAGCAGTTAAGAACTTACAATTATCTCAAAATATCTTCTTTTAAACTAACTGTAGAGTCAAACCACAGATAACTTATTAATTTTACTTTTTCAAATAAAATTCATATGAAATATTTACATTCATTACTTATCATTTTATGAGGTTACTATAAAATACTATCATTTATTTTAAAAAATCCAAATATTAAGAGCAGTATAGATTTTCTGCATTTAGAAACCTCTTTCCCTTTACTTGTGTGTACCATATCAATTGTTCTGAACTTCTTAACTTGGTTTCCAAAAGCTGATTTAAGAGAATTATAAATTTAACTACCTAAAATGAAAGAGGAAGTATAGCTGAGATTATTGCTATAAAAACGCAGTTCAATTTGCTTGGATTTCAGAAAGTATAAGTGATTTGAAATAATTACTATGATAGATTTGAAACAATCAAGATGATAAAAGGTTTTGTTTTCATCATTTGTTTATATCTAGCATCTTTTCTAGTAGATACCTTGACCATGCTCAGGTGCTTTAATGACACCACTATAGGGGGTTCTTGTTCATGAACAAATCATTTTAAGGTTTAGGAAATTCATAATGTTTATTTTTAATATCCAAGGGGATATAAATTACTTTTAAAATCAAAATTTATAAAAGAGATAAATTATGAGATATTATAAAAGAGGCATTCAATGCATGAAAATATTTTACCAAAGATTCTTTAAGACCTCCTGCAGGTCCTTGTTTCCTCATGTCCCCAAACACTAGGCTTCTCTTTCTCCTTCATTTCCTATTCTACCTTTGTATCATTGGCAGCTGATCTAAAACATAATTATTGTTTGGAATAAACAAAAATACTAATTTTTTTCTTTGTTAGTATAATTATTTGCTTACAATCTGTTTCTTTTACTAAACTTTGAGCTTTTGATATTGGAAGAGTGGTCTTCTTTGTTTGATATTTATTAATTCTGAATTAAATCACACCTTCATTTATTCAGTCAACAAACATTTTAATAGCCTGCACTATGTATTTAACAGAAGTGAGCATTTTGCATTTTAACAATTTCTATGCAGGAACTGAAGGTTTAAAGATGAGTAAGACATAATTCCTGCCTTAACAATACACATAGTGCAGGTGAAAAGAATGGGAACAGATATAATATGATAGATATATGCATAGAATTTTAACAGAAGTGAGAGGAGAGGAAACAAATTCAAATCTGAGAGTTTTGGAAAGTGTCAAGGAAGGTCTCTTGGAGTGGGAGCCCCTAAGTCGAATTCCAAAGGATGAAAAACAGCTAAGCAATTGAAGAAAGTGTTGGGGTAGAGGGGTATAGAAACAACATTGCTGGCAGAAAAGGATAAAAATCATCCTGGATGAAGTTTAGAAAGCAAAGGTTGAAATAAGGTGTACACGAACTTATAAGCGGTTTGAAGTGTAAAGTAAATTATAGGGCAAGCAATGACAAGTGTGTAGTTTGAGGACATAAGAAGCGACAACTGGAAAATATTTATAAACCTCACATGCCGGAGATACTGAAAAACCATCGAAAAGCTAAAAGCAAGAGTTGAAATCATACTGCATTCATCCAGCCATCCATCCATCCATCCATCTATCCATTTATGTCAAGGCATACTTTTATTGTTCACTTTTGTAATTTTAAGTCCTTAACACAATATATAATCAATAAAATTTTATTAAATTTTAATTACAACCAATGAATATCTCTTGTGTGTCTGTAATGAGTGCCACTGGAAGCTGATTACAGAATTTCTTTAGCACAAACTGGAGACTGATTGGGAGGTTTTTCTAATAGTAAGAAATAAGAGTCTGGGAGTTATAAAACAAAGCTTGTGATTTATCGCCATGGAGGTGAAAAGAAGGGAGATATCAAGGATACTTCACATTTTTATTACCAAATGAGATAGAAATACTGAGAGTAGAAGCAGATTTTGTGAGAAAAATGATGAATTAAGTTTTGTGTATGTGAAAATGAGCTTCCTATTGGACAGTTAGGGCAGTTGTCTAAGAAACATTGGGAGAAGTCTAGATTGGAATATATTACTTTGTATATAGTAGTTGGACCATGAGATTCAATAAGGTAATGTAGATAAAGTGAATAGAATGAGAAAAGCCAGGCATTAAAGGTTAGACATTAAGAATTACCAGTATTTAAGGAATAAGTGGAGGAAAGTAGAGCAGCCTGTTGCAGAAATAATAAAGTCAGCGTGAGTAAGGTATAAGGGGAATCAGAAACAAATGTTCTAAGAAAAATCAGCAGAGTATAGATGTATTTAGAGAAGTAGAGAGTCATTATCAGTATCAGCTGTTGCACAATGATGTCCATTAAAATTTGCCAATTTGGAGGTCATTAGTAAATTTATAAAGCATTTATAGAACAGTTTATGGATTGAGAACTAAAGTGTTGTAGAAGGATTTAGGATTATCATGGAAGACCAATTTTTAAAAGTTTAGAAGAAAGAAAGTAAATTGCTTTTTACTAAACACTAAAGAAAGTGTTTTAGAAGCATTTCGTAGCCTAGATATTTCACTATGTTTTTTTTTTTTTAAGATAGGAGGTAATTGTGCATATGTTTAAGGACATGATGATGTGTATAAGCCCTTACCTTGGTATTTGAGGTCCTCAATATACTCTAATAAACCTTCTAAATATTTCTTGCTACAATATGAAATAGGTACAACTGTAAACTAGTTCACGAAGACGTATTGCCCACTCATTTCTCTGACTTTTAGCCTCATCCATTCAATCATTTAGCAGTTAATTTATTACCTTTTGTGTACTAGGCATTACAGCTCTTAGACTTTTCTTATATTTTCTAATTAACTTTTTATTCAAGACCTAACTCAAAGCCAGCGCCTACTCTGATTCTTCCTCCAGTGATTTCTGCTGAGATAAATTTCTCCCTTCTTTGATCTAATCATATGACTTGATTCATTTCACTTTTCATGTTTGTATATCTGAAGCTTAAGTGAGATATTATATACACACATTTGTAAATATATTCACATCTACATGGATGTATATATGTATATTTATATGTATATGTTTAAAGGTTTTAACTGAGTGCTAAAAGTCAACAAATATTAATAGTCCACATTTCATATCAGTGGAAGAATAATGAATTATTTAAATATGTTGGAACAATTGAAGGACTTTTTGATTAAATATATTTTTTAGACTATGTACTAAAATAAAATATAAGCTTAACTATGATTTTCCCCTTCTTCCCTCCCCCCATATTATTTTTTCACATCAAATTGCTTATCATGTCTGCTTCTCAAATTGTTTCCTCCTCTTTTTCTCTTATGATAAGTTTAGGCCATTATCATTTCCCACTAGATTTACTACAATGGTTTTAACATGCCTATCTCTTGTCTCCCTCTTCCAATCAATTCTGTCCCTTGCCACAAAATCGATCTGTCTAAACATAAATCAGACTATGTCACTTTCCTGTTTAAACTCTTTTGATGACTTCACATTGCCTTCAAAATAAAACACAGGACTCTGCAAGACATATGTCTTACCTGCTTTTAGCTGCATAACTTACCATTCCCTTTTCTGCATCAGACACATTGGGAGTATGAAAATAAACCTGGAGTTAGGGGCCAATAAAGAATAGTGGTTTTTAGCACTGCCCTGTAAATGGCAGGGGGCTCCTTCTAAGCAGGAAGAACATACCAATTCATCTACTGGCCCATGAGATGAAAGAAAGCAACTTCCTTCAAAGTTCCATTCATAGTGTTCTTTTTAACTTTATTTTGTCTTCGACTCCTACAGAGCTCCCTCTACCTAAAAAGTTCAAGTGATAAGAGCGCGGTGTTTTAAGTACCAATCTGAGGAATGATTAAAAAGAGCAATTCTGGTTGCACTAAATAGCCGAGACTTACAATGTGACTATCCAGCAGTTAGAAGACATGGAAAGCAGATGATAAAATGTCTCAAAAGATAATTTAGCAGTGAAAATAGCCAGTTTTTTTTTTTTTTGAGACACTTTAGCAAATAACCTTCCTTGACACTTTTCCAGGCTGTTATTTTCTTGAAGTGTCTAGAATACCTTCTACAGTCGTCTGCTTTGCTTATTGTATTGTTGAATTGGTTTGCATGTTTATCTCCTCACTTGATTTGGAACCGGTCTAGGGTATGGGTTATGTATGTATGTATATAGCTTTTAATTTTTATATTTTTCATCACCAAGACAATGTAATCTGGTATTTGTCGAGGAAGCAAAACAAAACCAATCCCAAAAAAATAGGAGGCTATTAAGGAAGTGAGTCTCCTTATTTTAGTGAGGATATTGACCTAAAACTTTCCAAAACCTTTGTGTTAGTTTAGTGGATGAAAGGGTAAGAACATACTTTTGACAACCTTCCTCAGCCTAAATAAACTTTTTGGAAAACATTGGTTTTTGTAATCTGTGTTATATAGTATAGAAATGCATCCTCCATAGTGTCACTGGAGATGATTAATAACTAAATATTTGTTACTTTAATACTAATGCAATTAATAGGTTTCCTCAGGGTTATTGAGTTATTGAATACTAGCTATATTATTTGTATCAATAGATGCTGTAAGCTAGCTTGTATGCTGGAAACAATTGACTAATATGCCTCAGCATATTCTTTAACTTTTTGAAAAATTTTAGAGCTAAAATTTTCCATACTTGGCTTTAAAATAAGAAGCAAATTAATTTTGGACAGGCTTAGGGAAAAACTGTTCAAATGGTTAAAACCTAGGAAAGAGTAAAAAAAAAATTCTTTTAACTAGCTTAAAGTAAATTTGAATAACTTACACATGGTTGAACTTTAAAAGTCAGAATTTTCCATTATTTAATTTTTACGAAGTACCTCATGAGTTATTTACAAAATAAACCTGTTGTATATTTTTTAGTACAGTTAATTGAGGAATGGTACAAATAAATGACAGAATTTAATTCAATAAAGATCTTTTTCCCACCAGTTTCTAAATTTTTCTTTTGCATTAAGAACTACCCTTGTCCTTGTTTTTAAAGCCTAATACATTCTATATCCAATTTAGAACACTGAAACATGCATATAAAATATTTTTAATTTATTAAATATAATTTGAATTTAATTAAAAATTAAATTGATATATTGGCTGTTTTTATAGTTGCTGTATTTGTGTTTACTTAGTAATGGGGCAAATTTCAAACAAACTAGTTCTGGACATTCTGGGTCTGAAAAGTTAGTAACAAGGTAGATATGCTTCAAGTAATGTATATTTGTATATTGGATAGAGATGGTTGTGATAATATGGTACTTTAGACACCAACTTTTAAAAACTAGATATTCTGTTTATGATTATAAACATATCTTTGAAACTATATATGATTAAAGGTATATAATAGCTATAGTAATCTTTTTAATTATCACAGCTAGTCTTTTGTTTTCTCCAATTCACTTAAACATCAAATACATTGATAGGTGGCTATATACGGCAAACATGTTGTATTAGTTTTCTCGGGCTGCCATAACAAAAATCACAAATTGGGGGGCTTTAAACCACAGAAATTTATTTTCTCAGAGTTCTGGAGTCTAGAAATACAAGGTCAAGGTGTCAATAGGGTGGATTTCATTCTAAGACCTCTTTCCTTGGATTGGAGATGGCCATCTTTCCCTCTGTCCTCACATGGTTGTTCCTCTGTCAGTGTTGCTTGTGTCCTAATCTCTTTTGCTTATAAGGACAGAGTCATGTTGGATTAGGGTCTACCCATGTGACCTCATTTTACCTTAATTATTTCTTAAAGACCCTACCTCCAAATACAGTCACATTCTGAGATCTACAGTTTATGACATACAAATTTTGGGGAATACAATTCAGCCCATAACACATATATAAATTATTTGTAAATATACATCTACACACCCACACAATATAGCATTTATATAACATAATAGGTATTCTCTCTCACACACACACACACACACGCACACACACACACTTGCACAATTGACTCTTGGACAACATGGATTAGGGCCGCCAACCCCATACAGTCAAATATCTGTGTATAACTTTGACTCTCTAAACCTTAGTTGGCCTGTATCTCTGAGGAATTGGTACCAGGACACCTCGTGTGGATACCAAAATCCACAGGTGCTCAAGTCACTATATACAATGGCATAGATCAATGTATACAGTCAGAGCTCTGCATCTGCTGATTCCCAACCACAAATAAAAAACAGCACAATTTTAAAACTTCCGCATGAAATGTGAAACAGGTTTATTTAGTTCCGCATGAACTATACAATTCAAATCGTATAGTTCAAGACTCAACTGTATATATATATCCAAAGATAATAATTATATTATTTCATTAATAGACATTAATAAATTAGGAAATGAAAAAATAGTATTCAGATATATGCTTCTTTTTTAATGTTACATAATGTCTATATTTTAACTGATGAGCTTCAAATGCACATGTAATACTCAATTTGTTGTTATTAACAGTTAGATATTAGTAATTCATAATTGCCCAAACACCTATACAGATGTTTAGTATCATCCAGGGGTCAGAGATAAAGGTTCATCTTTAAGACCTCCTAGTACCTACCTTCTTTAATGATACTTGTTAAACTTCATTTCCTATCCATTGCCTTTTTGTATTTAAATATCCTCAAGTCTGAACAGTTTCCTAACTCTCTACTTTCAATTTCTTTTTCTTATTCATCCTATCAATTTAATTGGTTTTCTCTCCATTCCTTCTGCATGTCACAATCATGTTTTGATGCATTTCGCCCAACCTAAAACTTCTTTTGTCCATCTACCTGCAAACTTTTAAGGCTAAGCTCACTCTTATTTTTACCTTTATTCTCTAAAGAGAACAATTAGTTTTCCTTTAACTCCCATAGCACCTACTGATGGTCAATACTACTCAAATAAGTACTAATTAGAAAAGATAGTTGTGTTACAGATAGAGACTAAGTTTTGTTTTGTTTTGTTATTTTTATTCCCCACAGCACCAAGCAGAACTCTGGTCCCTTGGTAGACGTTATAAGTGCTCATTTATTGATTAATTCACAACAGGGAGAGTAATTTATATGAATGAATTATTACTGTGAAGAGCACCACAGCCTCTATACCTTTAAGCAGTTAATTTTAATATACTATATTCATTAAATGAAGAATATAAATGACTTACATAGTTTTAAGTGTTTTAATTGTCAATTCTAATAGTCATGCTATAATATTTGTTGTTCTAGCTAGTTTGCATAAGTAAAAATTCAGCATTTAAACATCTAAAATTCTCTTTATAAAATCTCATAACAGTGTTTTATAGATTATATATTGAAATACAAATGATAATTAAAGCCTTATCATGTAATCAATTGCCCCTCAACCTGTAGCATTAGGGTTTTTTGTTGTTGTTTTTTTTTTTTTTTTACTATTACTGGATCTTTCTATTGATATACAAGCATGCTATAATTTTTACAAGTGTATACATTTTTAATAAAGTTTCCTTGATTATACATCCTCCATTAGCTAATGCAAAACATCTCAGTGCAATTGTCTTTTTCAGTACTTCTCAAATGAATACAAATAATGTAGGGCTCTTGTTAAAATTTAAATTCTAATTCAGAAGATATATGCTTGTTGGCTTTAACATGTTATCTTAAAACTTAGTGGCTTAAGAAAACAAACATTTATTTGGACACACCATGCTGGGTTCCTCTGGCTCAGGATTATTCACACAGCTTCAGTCAAGGTATTGGTTTGTACTGTAGTCATCAGTGGGCTTAATTTGTGGAAGAATCTGCTTCCACTCTCTCCTTTGGCTATTGGCAGACCTCATGTCTTTGCTTACTGTTGGCAGAAAGCATCAGTCCTTTGCTATGTTAGTAGCTCCATAGGGCAGCTCACAATATAAGCTGCTTGCTCCAAAATGGAGAGAGAAAAGAGTAAGGATGGGGAGACGTTAAGAAAGACAGAGCCAGTCATGGTTTAAACTCATCCTAAAAGTAATATCTCGTCAATTTTGCCTTCTCCTGTTCAAGAGGAGGAAATTATACAAGGATGCATTTCTAGGAAGTGGGAGTCATTGGGAGTTCCATCTTTGAGGCTGTCTATTACAGTGATTTGGGATGGGGTCTGAAATTCTGCACTTCGAAGAAATTTCTAGGTGATGCCAGTGCTGCTCCTCAATAACTTTACTTCAAAAGATAAGGGTCTACACTTTCTGCTTTCAGTTTCTTAACCTCAGTCATGCTTTGTTCATCACCCTCACTCCAGTTAGGTTTTCCCACTATCCACTCCACTGGCATTGCTCTTGTGAAGTTACTAAATGACTTCCCCATTACTAAATTCAGCATTTGAAAAAATTCATCACTCTTTCTGAAAATCTTCCTTTACTTGGCTTCTGGAACACCAAATTTATATCTCTCCTCTGTTTTTATGCTAGTTACCTATCTTCCTGACTATAAATGTTAGAGTAATTCTTGGACCTCTTTTTTTTTTTTTATTAACTCCAAAATGGTCTCATGAATATTTTAGCTTTAAATTCAGATATATGCTGACAACTCTCAAATTTATGTTTCCTATATAGATTACTCTCCTAAACTCCTAAAATATTTATTAAGAGCCTCAATGAACATCCTTATTTGGATATCTAATAGTAATTTTAAACTTAAAATGTTTAAATCCAAAGTTATCTTCTCTGCCTTGCCTTTCCCCTCAACCAGGCCCACCATGGCAATCTTGCTTCTCATCCATGTTTGAAAACCCAATAGATAGTACCACTGTC
Source organism: Eonycteris spelaea (assembly GCA_003508835.1). NCBI lineage: Eukaryota > Metazoa > Chordata > Mammalia > Chiroptera > Pteropodidae > Eonycteris > Eonycteris spelaea. Next base: position 3,273,217 of record PUFA01000053.1, read on the forward strand.
TAATCAGCTGTTTAAGTGAAAAATCTGAGAGTCATCCTTGAATCTGCCTTTCTCTCATTGCAAAAAAATCATTAAGTATTGCCAGTTCTGCCTCTTAAATACCATTTGACTTTCTTCATCATTCTTCACTCCAACATCATACCCTCATCCAGACTATATTATGCATTATATATGAGTTATACATTATATTGTTGATCCAACCTCTGAACCAGATGATTTTACTCAGCCTGTTTTATTTTTCACGTTCATGGTTTCCCTTATTTTATGGTATAAAGTTGAAGTTCTTTAATATTGTTTATAAAGCCCTGTATAATCTGGCCCAGGATTTCCTCTCCAGCCCCATTTATCTTTCCTTCCTTATCTGCACTGAACTTCAGCAATGCAGGGACTGACTGGACTATGATATAAAAGACTCATCTGACTACAAGTTTCATGAAAATTGCTTCCCTCATGATACTCTTCCTTCCCTTCTTAGCCTGGCTAGATTTCGCTTAATTCTGGTTTTAGCTTAAACAGGACTTCTTCTTAGAGGTGGTCTTGGACCTGTTAGACTAGGTTTGGGGCACCCACAATGTAGTCTGTAGCATTATATACTTTTCTATCTTACCAGTCAATATATTCTATACTAATTTTACTTTATTTTCTTTTCAATTTATCTTTTTCTTCCGTTAAGCTGTAAGATCTAGGAAGACCAAATCAACAGTGGTAGAGTCAGATATTGGTATTTGGAAGCCTAAAACACATAATTTGGGGTCCTCTTTAAGAATAAAAATATGAAAAAATACACACACATTCACTTAACTCAAAAATTAAATATTCACATAAAAACAAATCCCGACAAAGTAAAATTTAAGGAACTGACAAATATAAAAAGTATGACTGTGAACACACAGCTAGGGTGTTAAATCCCAAAAAATACTTCTTCATATTAGTCTTCTTTAAAAGCTCTATTTCTAGTGTCAAGAGCAGTACATAGCAACATCTCAGGTATTCAATAAATATTTTCGAATAAATATATTAGCTGAGTTATTGTCAGTTATATTATTTAGACATTTGACATTCACTAAGTTTTTCGCAAATTAGATTCCTAAAGCACATTTTATATATTAGAAAATTGTTTTTACAGTTATTATTTTCAATGATTCGTTATGGTTGTATTTCAAATAATAATTACATATCAGTTTGAGTATCATTGGGCTATATGCAAAAGTTTGTCATACCTCTTTCCTAAGCAGAAAAAAATTTTTACATCAAAACTACACATTATAATCTTTTTATGTGTGTATGTACATATGTGTGTGTCTATACTTTATAGGTCATATATATTAAGATTTAGATCAATTTTGTATTACTTAGATTTAATTTTTTTAGATATTCACACAAACAGAAGCCCTTTGGGAGAAACGACTTATTTTCTGCTTCATTTATATTTTTATAAACATTAGTCTCTGGAATAACAAAGATACCAATATTTTATATAACTGAAAATGCACTAAATGTTTTCTTTATTATGAATTTGTCCATAGGGCATACCTTAAGTAGTTATTTCAGTCAAGACAGTAACATAGCATTGAAAAGATAAGCTACTTGGCTTCAATCTTGAGAGTTTAATTTGTTAAAATAAAATTAAATTTGTTAAGTTCCTTTTATAATAACGCTTGAAATTTGCTGAGGAGTTGGTGTGCTCATATCAAGATTGTCAGGTGTGTGAGTGTATGTGATGTGTGTGTATGTGTGTTGTAAAGTGCAGTCCTCTGATCAATGTGCACTTTTTCCTCCCATTTTCCTAAATACATCATGAAAAAAGGATGAGGTTTCCGCCTTAATTGCTTGTGCCTTTTATTCACATTCCTCTCTCAGCCAGAATTGTGAAAAGAGTGTTAGTAAAAGGCTGCACAATAGAGCTTTTCATTAGGCCTCAGCAAGGCACACAAAAGAAGGCTTTTGGAAAGAGTGAATGCGTGAGTTTAATTTGCAGGTGGAGAGTAGATAAAAGGTGCTGACGCCTCTATTATTCTCTTACTTAGGTGACCCTTACCCTGTTCAGCTGATCCCAACTACCATGGCAGCTGCTGCCGCAGCAACACCAGGCTTAGGCCCACTCCAACTGCAGGTAAGTCAGGAAACAATACTGAAGAGACAAAGGTTAAGTAAATACTGAAAATAGCTATTATCCTGTTAAAACAAAACACAACTGACTAGTGATATTTGTCTCACTCTTTTTTGTTTTTGAATTTATTTGTACTGATCCTCAACTAAAAATTAAAATGTTGATTCTTTTAATTTTTAGCCCTGTTCTCTGTACTAAAGATAGCTTATTGTAATTTTTTATTGCCTGGTACGATTTAACAAAATGAGCTGTAGTTTTGCTTTGATTACCATGTGCCATAATTTCCTCACAGAATGGTCCTCATCAAGTTAAAAAGAACAAAAATATCTACAAAAGATATTCAAACAGATACTTATGGATCAAGGAAACTTAACAAAAATTACATTTAAAATTGTTCAAGATGCTCAGTATTACTGAAGCACTCAGTAGGTCTCTTTATTTCCTGCTAATGCCAGCTCCATTGGGCAAGCAAGGGTAAGTAGACCAAGCAAGCAGGTGGCTAAATGAGCATGATTTTATCCAACCATCAGTTTAGATATTATTTATCCCTGCAAAATACATATTCCCATATATCCAAGAATGCAAGGGATAACTTTACTAGATGACCAAGTGATTTTGGAAATTTTGCCTCTGGAGTTGAAAAGAATATCAATAAATTATAGGTATCTTCATTAACTATTTAAATCTTTGAATCAGCATTCTATAAAATCTTTCCTAGTTTCTGTTATTATGGACTTTATAGTTTTGCAATTAATAGGAATAACATCATCTAATAATAAGATTAATCTTCCCTTTAGAAAAGTTTCTTTTTTTTTTTTTTGCCTGAAAGACACAGTATGCCTGTAAAGCCAGATATAAAGCAGTTGTGCTTAATAAAATTAAAACATATTCATGAAAGTGCATTGTCATGATAGGTGATCTTAGTCAATAAGGAAAAATATAGTTTTATATTGTAGCATCAAAATATAGATACATCTGGTCTGCAAAGGGGATTTGTAGAAGACCTTGTGGGTTTCCGAAAACCCAGCTTAGGCTCACAAAGAACATAGGAGGAGCTGAGACATACATGTTTCCAGAGGTTGATAACAGTCATTCCTATTTCACTTTTCTGTAAAAGCTACAGTGTGAGTTTCTGTTGGAAATACCTCGAGAAGTGTTGGAGCCACAGAGAAAATAAAAGTAACATGACATTTCATATCCTTTGAAATGGCATCTAGGAAAAGACTATAATACAGAGAAGTAGTTGTAATAGGTAAAACTAAAAAGAGTAGTGGAATTAAAGGAAGAGGGAAAACTATCTGGCAGTAGATTTGAATACGAAAAATAATAGTTTTAGAGATTTACAATGTCTGTTTTCAAAGCAAGTTAGGCATTCTCATTCAAAGCAAGTTAGGCATTTCACCACTGGATTAATGGTGAAAAGGAGCAATGGTATGTTGGAGGCCTCCCCTATGTTTCATTGCAGGATTCTAGTAGAAAGTATCTTCGTTAGGCAACAATCCAAACTTCTTTTCCTATAGAGATAATATTAGAATATTTGACTCAAATTAAGTTTTATTTCTGTCCTTACGATGTGATAGCAGATTCCATTAAAATTAAAGATAGAATTTTTTTTTCTTTATCAGAAAAAAGAGAAAAGATACCAAACATACTTGTTCTTCCTTTAACTATAATTTGTTCTATAACTATAAAGATCTTTATGTAAGTGACATTGTATCCATTAAAATATATGTATATTTTAATTAGGAGCTCAGTAAATCAACACTGTGGTCTAATAAGAAAATTAATAATCCAAAACTCTTTTATGGTGAGTGATTAGCTACTGTTAAAACACACACACACTCTGCTCATGATTTAAAAATGGCACGCAAATGCACACATATTCCAAATGCATGGCATGACAAATACTCTGGCTTTTCTTTGAAGCAGACAAACATACCTTTACTAGGGTGCCTGCACCAATTTACTCTCTACTCATTTTCCTGACACTAGATTCACAGAACCCTGACCTTGACTTCAACTTTCCCCAGAGCTGCAAAAGAGACCTGTAATACTTCCCCTCCTTTTGCTTTAAATAGCATCCAAATTCTTCTTCCCAGAGGGTCAGAGCGAAGCTAACTATAATGCCTAGTCAGAATTGCTTTGTCTTATCTCATCCCTTATCCAACATTCACCTCAATCTTGAGAACTTCCTTCTGAGAAGTTTCATCCCAGTGGAGTATAATGTATGAGCCAGCTTTAATTTTCTCCAAACTCTGCTTTTAATTACACTCTGTTAGATCTTCGTTTTCATCCCTTAGTATTCTTTGAGTGGGCTTCATCATTTTTGAGTCCCTTTCAGTGACTAAGATTCTCTTTTAGTTATTAAGATTCTGTCCTAGATTTTATGTTAGAGTTTCTGGTAAGGCTTTCACAAGGATTATGATTTTATCTTATTATACTACTTTGTATTATATATTAATATCTTCATTTGGCAAGCAAGAAAACTGGGTCACAGAGTTCAAAATCCATGGTTTTTAAAACAATTACATTTGCTTCTCCAAATATAGGCAATATTATTTTAAACTTTGGAACCATTGCTCCTCTTAGGCATTTGCTAACTCAGTAATTTGCTAATCAAATTATAACAATAATGCTGATTAATTAGTACTAATGCAAATACTCTTTATGAATTGCAATATTGAAAGTATCAGGATTCATAATGATAGCTATCTACTTCAAACTCTGCATTTTTCATTTCTTAGCTCTACAAAGATATATGGCAATTCAAGCCTCTCTTTTTGAACATCTAGATTTAAGAAGGGATACTGTAAACCTATTCCTAATCATGGTTGACTTTGTTTAACCACTATTTGTGTTTTCCTTTGAAATAATCATTTGCATATAGTTGGTCAGGCTTGGATATTAAGTAAAACCTATAACCAAGACCTTTATTAAAAAATAATAAAGATGAGTACGATTATTCTAAAAGTAGAACAAAATGACATATTTTAAAATAAGCCATCTTTTATTATCTAAATATTGTTTCTTGCTTCTGGATAAGATAATAAAATATTTACTATGTAACAAAAAATTCTTTGCACTAAAAAAGGACCTTACTGTGTACTTTTAGGTATGGTTAAAATAGTATAAGCATTGACATATATTTATTTTTATAGAGAAAAGAACAACTTATTTAGGTTATATATATAAAGCATAACATTTGCCAAGGCACCATTTTATTTATTACTTGTATAATGAAATATCTGTCTTTGTTTCTTCTGCCTTTTAAGTCTTGCTTGAGCTTCTGATCCATATAGCCTTCTATTTATTTGCTAATTTTGGCTATTCAGTGGATATATAGAGATGCTTACAGACACTAGAAACAGCACAAAATGGAACTTGCCAGTTTTTCCTTGTCCCCAGACCTTCTCATTCTCTGTTTTTGGCATATAGCTCCATTCCATCTATTGCTCAACTAGAAACATGGGAGCTATCTTTAACTCCTCTTCCTCCCAATTCCTCCACACCTAGTCATTCATTCCACCTACTAAATATATTAAGTATCCATCTGTTTATTTCCTTTGTTTCTTTCCTTTGTAAGTGTCACCCTTCTGGGTCAGGCTACTCTGCTTGCCTAATATACCACAATAGCTCCCGAACTGGTCTTTCTGTCTTCATCTTGCTTCTTTCAATGTGTTCTCTACTATGTGTGAGTCAGAATCATGCTTCTAATTTTAGAAAATCTGATCACATCCTCCCCTTACTTAAAGACTTTAAATGACTCCCTGGCATTTTCGAATTCTCTCTCCTCTTTGGATCTTTACATGTGAAGTTTCTTCTTCTTACAATTCCTTTACCCACCATCTTTACCAAGCCAACTCCCACGTATCCCTGAAGTTACAAGTGAAAACATCACTTTTTCAGGGAAGACTTCATTGTCCCCACGTCTGGATTAATGCAGCTCTTACGTGACCTACGAGCACGTTGTATTTCCCCCTCTCACATAGCGCTGGTAGAATATGTTTTCAATTCTATTTTCTGGCTTCTAGCAGATGGCAAAATCTATGAGGTCAATGACTCATTATCATTTGCACTTAATCAGGTGCTTGAAATATATTATGGACGCAATAAATATATATAAATGAAATGGTGAATTTTAACATTATACTTTCAGTTAATGATGCATCTGTTATGTTTAAATAACTATTCTGCTTTATACTATTGGAATTAAGCTGAACAGTAATGATTTGTTTTCTACATAAATTATTTTCATCCTTTAAAAAAGACAATAGCAGAAATACAATATCAAAGGCACCATTGGCTCACAGAAGAAAAAGTTTAGTAGTTTGAATTCAATTTAATAAGATACACATTGAAATTTTATAATAAAAACTATTCTCATTTAATGAAATACTAGAAACATGAAAACACCACTATATGCCTAGTACCGTGTTTGGCACTCCAGTATTTAAAAAAAAAAAAATTTATAACAGTTTTGCCCCAAATACCTTACTCAGTATGCTTCAACTACACTAGGCATTTTGCTGTCCTTTGACTTGCTAAGGCATGCTCTTACTTCAGAGTTTTGCATTAGCTGTCTTTCTACCAGAAGGGCTCTTCTCTCTGCCTAGAAGGCTAACTCTCTCACCTCATTCAAGAATTTGCTCTAATGTCACCTCTCTGAGGTCTACCCTAACTAACCTATTTAAATCGTAAAATAACCTCCCAGAAGTACCACACTTCCTTTTCCCCATATTCTACTTTTATTTCTATAGCACTAGTTATCTCCAAAATACTGTATAACTTACTTATTATGTTCCTTATTTATCATCTGTCCATTCCAAATATTCTCTAAGCTCCACCAGAGCAGGGACTATTATATTTTGCTGTTCAATAATGTATTTTAAGTGCTCAGAAGAATGCCTGGCGAATAGATGATGCTCAAAGCATATTTATAAATGGAAAGAAACTATCATGAGTTAATGGTCATAATCATTTTTAATAAAACAATGAAGCAATATATTATTAATTTCTGGAACAAATGATATTAATTTAAACACCAGGGAACATTATTTTTTTTCAGCCCCTGTTGGAAGATTCTTAGTATGTGAGAAATCTCTAGCTCTATCTCTCCTGCTCTTTCCTCCCTTTATCTTATCATAACTTTGGGTTGCTGCATAAAGAATGTATTTCAACATTTATTAAAGTTTACATAATTCCTTTAAACTCATATTTTATGTAAAAAGACCAAACATTGCAATATTAATTATTCCCATAGTATTATTTAATGTATAAGAATACATAACACACAATGAATAAAAATACGTGAGAATATGATCTGCTGGACGTACTTTTGACTCAATATGGCTCAACTTGCCAATGGAACACTAAAGTAAATTATTTCTAAATAATAGAAGGATATATTATCAAAAGGTAATTAGCCAATAACAATCTCATATGCTGTATTCACTTTCTTCTCTTTCTTCCTTCCCATTTTTTTTCTTTTTTCTTTTCTCTTCCTCTTGGAATTACTGTTTTTTCTTCCAAAGCCAATGATGCTTTTGACATTTGTTCTACTGATATGGTCTTTTTTTAAAGGAATGGAATTAATTTACACAGAAAACTAATATAGCTTCGTTTCAATATTAAAACGTGAGTATAATTACTAAAGAAAAATAGTTACACTTTGAAAATTTTGGATATTTGTGATTGCATAGAATGAGATGGCAACAATTCATCTAATATATATTTCTCATATTATCATTCATTTGCATTTTATTTGATGGACATAATGATTTTTTAATAGTGATATTTGTGTAGTATACGATTTCTAATTTTTTAACTTAACTTCTAAAATTTTAAATTCAGATGGAAGTATTTATCCACTTATTTCTCACTTTATATTTACTGTATTTGTGTCAGCCAAAATATGGTTGCTACCTGTTCTACCAATAGGAAACCAAAAATGTTAACTCCAACCAATGATCAATAGTGATAAGCAAAGGAAAAGAGATCAAAATTCTTCTTGAATGGTCATTTTTTACTCAAAACAAGAAAGTAGCTTTCATTTAAAATTTTTTACTGAATTCATCAGCTTTTAATGGTTTTAATAGGATTTTTAAAATACATAATAATATTTTTGAAATACAGATTCAACATTACAAGTTATCATCAATGAAATCACATAGCGCTACAGTTCCAGTAACCAGTACCATCAATAATATGCATTCTCTGGGATAAAGGAAATGATACATAACATGTGGTCACAATGGAGAATGAATCATACAAACTATCAACTAAAATCAATCTTTCTTCATAGCTATCAAAGGTACATGGAACTCATAGTGAAAATAGTTTAAGCTTCTATCTGATAGAGAGTAACATCAAGGTAGATGTGGATGAAAAACTGAAGTTCATCTTTTTATCAACCTCCTGCCAGTCTCCGAAGGAGGTCAATAATTATGACAGGACATAGATAAATGTTTCATATTTCCCAGAGCACTATAAGTGACTGAACATGGTTTTATGTGTCTGACCAAGAACCACCGGAAAATCAATAAGGAAAAATATAACCATATGGAGAAGTCTAGGTGTGAGGATTTTTACCTTCTTGTTGATGGAATTACATACAAGGATAAATACTTTTAAAGTATTCATCTTTACCTACCTAGATAACCTACCATTCAGCTTAAGTTTTAGGTCACAGTCATTTCAATATAGGGTGAAAAATGATCAACTGCTCCTCATTTTAGTTACAACCCTGGTGTGCTGTTTGCTGTTGGACTCTGTCTGCATGAGTGAATTTCCTTGCAGGTTAAAAGAATGAATTCCCTCTTTTCCTCTCCCTTCAACCCTGAGCCTGTAGGGCAGACAGACAGAAGCACACATATGATTAATACAGCACAGCTGCAAGTGTGAATCATTTGCATATGTATTAATAGAGGCAAAAAACCCAACAACAATTAAATTATATACAGAGACATTCTGCATACTAAAGAACATGTGCGAATAGGCCCTAAAAGTGCAGCCAACATTTTCTCTGACTTTTCCAAGCCCATATGGGCTAGAGTCAGAACCCAACTGTGTTCAAGAATCTCCTTTAAGGAAGAACCAGGTAGGAGCTATGTCCATAGTTATTACTACCCCTAGGGTTTCTGGGAGTTATTTAACATTTGGACTAGAGACAGTACAGTAGTTTCTTTTTCATGCTATTTCAGTATTTGCTTATTTCCAGCAGCTTTATGGTATCGCATTACATGCTAACAAAGATATCACTACACGTGTGCTTTTCCACAGTACTCATTTTTTGTATTGTAATGACCAATTAAATAGATGGAAAACTTCAAAAATTATGTTTAAAGTTCTATCGTTACTTTCACTAACGTAACATAACTGTAAGTGCCAGGTTTTCTGGTCACAAGGCCATGCGCATTCTTCAGTGGCATTCTGTAGTCTCTTAATCAAAACGTAGTTAGGTTATCCTAAAATGTTTCTGAGCTAATTATTGTAATGAAAATATTGCTAGGCTCAAGGCCAACAGCAGATACAATCCTAGGAACAGTATCAATTTATCAAAATGTTAAAAGTATACGTATTTTACAGAACTACTCAATTTTTTAATCTTGGCTAAATATACATATACATATATATATATATATATATGAAGAATATGTATATATATATATATATATATATATATATGAAGAGAGCAACTAATATTCTTCTGATTCGTAGATTGTATTTATACTAAAATTTGTTCTTCAACCAAATTGTTCATTTAGAGTATCATTTGATTTCTTCAAGGAATATTTTATGAAGATGAATTCAACCTTATAAGTAAAATTTTATATTAGTAAAAGTTTTTGCCTTGATAAGACCAATAAGAATCTTGAGCCTAATGAGGTAAATGAAGACAGATACCCCTTAAGAGGAACAAATGCTGGGTTTGTTGATACCAGAAAACTATTGAATCTTATGCATGCATATTACGCATTATTTGTATGGCTAAGCCTCAAAGCATGCAACCGGTATATGTCAATTGCCTTACATACAACTGGTAAACATAGGGCAGACATTATTATAGTTAACTGATTATATACAGAAAAAATTAATCTCTCAGCAGCAGATAATTAGAGGGAAGATAATATAAAGATTAAAGTAAAAGTTTTATTATATTAAGGCATTATCTTTAGATTAATATTTTTAAGAGGGACTATTACTTAGACTCATTATAACATAATGGTTAAAAGCAAGGGACCTATAGTCATCTGTGCCTTAAATCATGCTTCTGCTATTTACTAGCTCTGAATTTAGGCAAGTTACCTAACCTCCCTGTGTCTTAGTTTTCTAGTCCTTAAAATGTGAGAATAAATGATATTTTACTGTAAGAATTAAGTGAGATAGTATACATAAAGAGCTCAGAGCAATAAATATATTAATTACCATTTATCAAATACTATGTGCTAGATAATAATAAATGCTTGGTTTTAGTAGTTAATTAATAAGTGTTACTGACTAGTTTTAAAACTATTTTTATATTGCTTAAAGGCAGTCTTGCAAATTAGGAGTTGGCACACTTTTCTTAAGTGGATTTACTTTGCAAGGCAGCATGAAAAACAGGTTAGTAAAACTGAGGCATATTGTCTTATTTATGAGGAAATAATTTTATTCCTCTGTGTGGCATACTTTTAAGGCCCATCACAAGAATCTATGGGAGTCAATGAGTTTACTTAAAAAAAAAAATCTGACTATGATGTTACTTGAAGTATAGTGTTTTATATTTGCTATTGTTTACTCTTTATCTCAATATATATCTTATAAAATAAAACTAATGTCTCCTGCCAAGTCCTGTTTTTCCATGGGTATAATGCAAATAAGTAATCTCTATGAGCTACCTGTAAATATTCTAAACAAATACCTTATAAAATTGAAAATAACTTATTTACATAGATGCTATTCATATAATTATATTTTAAATTAATAATATAAAAAAGATTTTCTGATATAACCCTTCAAAGCTTACTCTTTTTCTAGATATATTAGTAGAATATATACTAAGGCACATATCTCTTATTTTACTCTTTTATTTATTGTGTACAGCTAAGCTATTTCTCACATAAATCTGAGAAAATTTATAAACTTGCATTACTTCCTTGTAAACTAGTTCCCATGATTTCAAACTTGAATGTAAAAGCAAATTATTTTTATAAACCCCATAGCATCCTGGAAATTTTATTTACTCAGCAAATGTTTATTCTTTGTAAGCTATTAAGCTAAGCATCATAAGGAATGCAAAAATAAGTCAGTTAAGAATACTTGATGGATCATTGAGGAGCTTGAATTTTAAGAGGATGTCTTGAGTGTGAAATTGGAATAGAATTTCGAGAAAGTCATACAACCTCCTGTCCTAACAAGTATATTTGAAATGGAAAGGACCTCAGAGACCTTTGAAAACAATAGTTTCAAACTATTCAAAGGAGTTCGAGTGGCTTTAAGCACCCCAAATAATACCATTTGACTTTTATTTGTTTATAGATTGACTTCTACTGGCTAAGATTATTTGAATAAAAAATTATGCTCCTAAAACAAAATTTAAAAACCATTCTATTCCAACTCCTTAATTTTATCAATGAGGCAATTTAGACTCTAAGTAGTGACCTGGCTAAATCAGATATTAACAGGAGTGTGCCTGGAATCCTAGCAACTGAAAGCTAAGTCTAACTTCTTCCCATTTGCCAGTGTATCCATAAAAATAAATGCATATAATCAAATATATTTTTAAAGTTGTTTTGTGTAAAATGAAGGGAGAAAAAATGCTATTTTCGCATTTAGACTATTAAATTAAGGATGAATAAAATAATGGGTAGGATTTGCATATTAGTAACAATGGCAACCTTCTGAATTGCTTCCTTTTTGCTGAGCTCAGTGATTGTGCTCTGTGAATTAATTCTTTTGTGAAAGCTTTTGAAAGATCAAGGAATTCAGAAAACAAAACAACAGAGAAGTGTGCTGTTTCATATTTGTTCATAGAAGGTTCAAAGTGAGAATGTTTACATCACAAGTCTTGTTGATATTTTATTTGCTTCTTAGAAGAAAGATAGTATTCAAAGATGATTATATAATCATGCAGATAAGATTTTACAATGATGAATGAGCTGTTCTAAGGGAAGGACCAAGGTGAAAAACGACATTACGATTTTGAATTATGTTTGGTTGGCAAGTATCTTCACAAGACTTGAAAATAGAGCCCTATTCGATTCCTTCAGATAAAAAACTTAAGCCAGCCCAGCACATTTCAAATTGTCTGTTTCCCGTGGAAGTTTCTCGGACCAAGAGCATGGAAAGAAAGGGAAAAAGAGAAATAAACTTTTAATTATTCATTCTTTCTTAATCCTGACCTTTCTCTTAATGCCATACTCTTTTTTTTTTTTAATCCAACCACTTATTGGATAAAGGAATTAGAGAGGAAGAAATGGAGGAACAGGTTCAAAGTCTGCTCCCTCCCAAATGATTGGCCACAATGAGCATTGGACGAACGTAATTAATGACTCTGACATCAACGATGTTCTCTCTTGCTTTTGCCAATACTAGAACTTCTTCAACATAGAATAAACAAAGTAATAGTGAAAGTTAAGTTTACAATTACTTCTACTTTTGAATGAGGCAGAATTATTGAAAATATTGTCCCTCCATCTATAGAAGTTGCTTTAAGATAATGAGTTCTAATTGGAATTTGCCTATACCATGCTCTATAACAACTACTGCTTACAATGTGTGCCCTAAATATTTTTCATATGACTGGTTTCCCCTTGAATTTAGTTATTTGGTTTTAAAAGAAGTTTGAATTATTAGAAATAGTACAGCTAAAATGTTTGGTTAACAAATATAAAGTAAGCCAAGACATTTAACTAATAATAATAATAATAATAATAATAATATAATAAAGCAAAGGCTTTTTATTCTCCTCTTGATTTGGTTCACATTGCATCTGGTTTACCTCCAGAGCAATTTTAAGTTTCGCTGCTTTAGCATCACCGTAGACACAAGCTAACATTAAATAATATTATGAAAGCGTAAAATACCTAGTTTTTATAGGGTCTATCTTTGCATGGTAACCATTTTGTAGTATACTAGTATGCATACAGTACACAGATGACTTAAACTTTATTTCCCTTTCTTTAAAGCATTTTTCCCAAGTTTTATTTAAACATTTTAAAATGCTAAAATACATCTTATAAGTAAATAATATTTAAATGGCATTTTTTGTAAAATGGATTATGAGCCTGAGCTCTGTAAAAGACCTTACTTGTGTATGTTTTTGGTCAAGTTACTGAATACCTCTTAGTCTCAATTTCTTCACCTGTAAAATGTGATAATATTGTTCCTACATGATAAAGCTATTGTGAGGATTAAATAAAATAGTGCCTACAAAACACTTAGCACAGTTTTCACCCTCGTTATTTCTTCGATCCCGGATTTTTTACTGTCAAAAATGAGCCTAATAAATTCTCCCATATTTCAAGTTAGTAGGTAATTTTCTAGGATATAACAATTATGTTCTATTGTACTGACAAATAGAGAAATCCATCTTAATTCAGGTTGGGTTCAAACACCTTCTTTGGGAGCCATTCCCCCCAAATTTAATGCAAACAGAAAGTCTTTATAAAAATAAAATATACTTTCATTAAGAAAACCTTTTTTTTTACATGTGAGATTACAAAAGAAAACAACTATTTTCAATTCTTCCTAAAAATAAAAAGACTTTATCACTCCATGTCTTTCCATCCCTTAAGAATTACTAGAGCATCTTTGCTTTTATGACATTGGTTATTTGTGAAAGTAGCAAACCTTTTCCTTTGGAGGAAAAGCCATGTGTTATTGGAAAGCTGTAGTGTTTTGTTATAGTGGGGAACATTTTCCAGCGAGAATGGATAGTTAGATTATAATAAAAGCAGCCAAAGTAGTTCGTCTATTGCGAGACCTCTAACTTCCCAAATTGTTCAATAGAAATAGCTCAACAAATAAAGGTTCTAGTCTCAACTTGTCTGTGAAGTAGTAATGTTTGGGTCTTAAGTCATTTAACCAGGCCAGGATTCAAGTTTTTTATTTGTAAAATGCATATAAGTATGTTGTTCTACCTATGTATCATGGAGGAAGGGAAAGAATGAAGCAAAAGAAGTACTAATGAAAGTAGCCAGGAAGAGCCTTTACACTTTACAAATGGACTTCTCTGATTCATTGATACATTTATTCGTGTACTGTCAAAAAATAAAAATGAGGATGATGAGGCAATTATTGATCTGAGACATTCAAAAGAAATACTTTAGAAACATGAAAATAGTTAAGCTAGCTCCAAAGATCCAATTATGAAAGGAAGTTTTAATTAGTATATCTCCATGGAATGAGAAGAAAGATGAACAGGTCAGACCAGTGCTAGATTACCAGATAGACATCATGACAACATGCTTACACACAAGAAAAAAAAAATGGTTATCTGGAAACAAATAGCAATTAGACATAGAATAGCTTTATAGCAGTAATCAGAATGCTCTGTTATTTTGAATTACACAGCCAATTTGTTGGGCACTATAAACGTTTTGGTCCTTAGGGCTGCTGAAGATTTTAAAATAGGAAGCTATTCTGAAAAAAATCTACCTTTCTCTTATTTCTTAAAAATCTTTCTCTCTCTCTCTCTTTTTTTTTTTTTTTTTTTTTTTTTTTTTTTTTTTTGCTTTTATGTCTTCCTTTATTTTTCTTCATTAAACTTTTCCTTTCTGGGTTTTTAACTACCCTCCTCTGTCAGTCCTTCTCTACCTCTCTTCCCCTCTTCTCTTTCCTTCAGTTCTTTTTCCCTCTCTCTTGTTTATCAAGTTTTGGGTCTCTAGCTACTTTTTTATTCTGCCACAATTGTAAAAACAGAGGAACTCTCTTTTAGGAGTATTTGCTGTTGGTTAAACAATTATAATAGTAATCCAGATATAAGCAAATGAGTTGAGTTAGAACTGGGAATACCAAATGGCAAGAATGGAGGCTGTTAGTGGAAAATATATCTGGCCTTTTTTTGGTCTAAATAGAATTGCTAACATCCTGAATGGTCTTAGATGATACTAGTCTGGAGTTATTTTCATCTATAATTTATTTTCTCCATTAATAAATATAAATAATGCCATATAAACATCAATGATAGAAGCTTTCATTTAGACCGTAATGCCAGCAACAACTGTATTTTTACTCACTCTCCCATTAGAACTGGGATATTTTCAAACGGTACTTCAGAGATTGGGAAAGAAGTGTTAGTTCTCATGGAAAGGAAAAACATAGAAATGGAAGCACAGTTCATTATTTTTATACTACAAAAGTACTTTGTAATTGGTTTTTTTGCATCAGCTGAAATGGAAAGAATAGCTTTTCACCTTATTTAATAGTCTACTCTCAGTACTTTATAATCCTATTATTTCAAAGAGTGAGTGGTGGCCCCTGGCTACCTGCTCTTCTGCACACTCAAACCACTTGTTATTCACTCTTTATACTCATGTGGACATATTAAAGAGATAGAAAGTACATGTCTAAATTTCACAGTATTTTAAAAATATATACATTTATAATTTATAGTATTAGCAAATTCCCACATTTCCCTGAACTTTTTCCTGACAAGGAATCCCAAAATGTTTAAGAATGTTAAGTCAGAGTTGTTGAGCCCGAATCTTTTGTTTGTATGTGTGTGTGTGTCTGTTTGTTTATTTCCTAATTTCTAAAAATAATATACAGTAAAATTGACTATATTTTGGGGTGTACAATTCTATGAGTTATAACCACCATCACAATCAGGACACAAGACAGTTCAGTTAGCCCCTAAAATTCCCTTGGTCTCTTTGACCACCTCACAAAGGAATTCTCTCTTTCACTGCCCAGGAAGGCTATACCTGGCTAATGGGACAGCTGAATCCAAGAGAAGTCAGCTATCTTGCAATTTAACAGATGTTCTTTCAATCTCACCAATTTTAATATGGCTTTCAACTCTGTCTACTGTCCTTGAATTCAACATGTCTTTGTTCATACTCAGAAGAAAACATTTGCTTTTCTATTTATATTAATTTTTCATCTTATAAATATTTAATTTCTTTTAATTTTATTTTTTCAGTTTTGATTGTGACTCAAAACTTTGCTAATTTTTAAATTAACTGTCCATAGATTAATTTATCATGGTAAAATATATGTAACATAAAATTTAAAATGTTAACTATTTTTAAGTGTACAATTCAGTGGTATTAAGCACATTCACATTGTTGTGCAAGCATCACAACTACTCATCTCCAAAACATTTTCATCATCTCAAACTGAAAGTTCATACTCATTAAAAAATAACTCGATTTTTCATCCCCCATCCCTGTTAACTACTGTTCTATTTTCTGTCTCTATCAATTACTTCATTCATGCAATAGTTGGCCTTTTGTGTCTGGGTTATTTGTTTACTGTAATGTCTTCTAAGTACATCCATACTGTAGCATGTGTCAGAATATCCTTTATTTTTAAAGCTGAATAATATTCTTTTATTGGTATATACCACCTTTTGTTTATCCATTCATCCTTTGATATTTATTTGGGTTGTTTTCACCTTTTGGCTATAGTGAAAAATGTTGCCATAAACACAGGCATACAAATAACTGTTCAAGTATTTGGGGTATATACCCAGAAGTGGGATTGCTGGATCATATGGAAATTCTGTATTTAATTTTTCAAGGAGTTGACATAATGTTTTCCACAAAGACTGCCCTATTTTACATTTCTATCAGCAGTTCACAAGGGTTCCAATTTCTCTACATCCTCGCCAACCTTTGTTATTTTCGTGTGTGTGTGTATGTGTGTTTATGCGTGTGTTTTGATAATAGCCATCCTAAGGAATGTGAAGTGGCATCTCATTGTGGTTTGGGTTTGCATTTCTCTAATGATTAGCGATGTTGAGCATCTTTTCATGTGCTCATTGGTCATTTCTGTATCTTCTTTAGAGAAATGGGATTAAGATTCATTTTAATAGAACTTATAGAAATTGATTTTTGGATAATGTTTGTTTTTACATTATTCTCACTTTAGGTGGAACTTTAATATTTGTTGACTGAAAGAGAGAAAAATAAACAAGTAAAAGAATAAGTACTGTCTTGCATTACCATCCAGAGCATTTGAGTCTTATTAACCACTAGCTTTTCTCCCTAGGAAAGCTCTTTAACTTTGCTAGGCTACATTTTCATGATCTATAAATGGGGTTAGTAATACCTGCACAGTAGGATTGTTATACAGATTTAATACTATATAAAATACTTTTAAAATAGTCACATATCAACATTAAATTAAAGTTTGCTAATATGTAGTTAATATTTATAATTATTTTATATGTTTAAATTTTATAATAATACTTAAAATGCTGATTTTGTGGGGTGTTTTCTTTCTATATGTTAGAAGTTCCCTCTTTCAAAAATCTGAAATGTTTTTTAAAGTGTAAACTTAACAGGAACCAGAACAATATCATTCAAGAAATATTTGTTAACTAAATTAAAGAATGATGAATGAATGTATACATGTGCACACACACATACAACTTGAAGTTACATTTGATCTGCATGGATTAAATTTTCAATATGTGACTTTCCTCATTACTTGCAATGAATCCAAAATATTGTGTTGCCTCAAACTCTATTGGATTGATATTTAAAGAACCAATAAATCTCTGGTAAATTACTGAGTAAAAGAAAAGGAGCAAAAGTTTATTTTGGGTTTTTAATTTTCTTTTGATGGTTAAAATAATAAACAATAGGTGACTTTATCTGAATTTTGTCTGATTTTTTTTCTGATCATTTGGCATTTAGTAACATCATAATTCTTATACTCTAATAGTGTAATAATAGAAAATGTTACTAATTAAATTAATAAGGCTGTGGTGTAGCATTTATATTGTATTTTGTGAACCTTTCATTAAAGTTTGTGGGATTGTGATATACTAGAAAAGTACAGCATCAATAGTAAGTCAATTTGATGTCGATAGACTTCAATGGATAAGTTATCCTAATTATAAGGGAGGATGTGCTACTGAAGAATATGTGCTCCCTATACTAAAGTATTTTTACTTTAAATCTATTTTATCTTCATTTATTATCCTTTTTATTTCTAACTGGCTGATATCTGAGGTTTTTATTTAAATACTGATATCAACCAAATGCAGTATAGGATCAGAAGAGGAATAAGAGATGGTCCAAATAAAAAAGAGAAATGTTAAGTTGTTTTTTTTTTTTAAAAAAAAAAAAAAAAAGCTAATTTGTCACTTCACTCATTGAGCATGAACTGAATAGACTTCTAACCCTTAAAATACTTTTTTTCTCTTTTTATGCCTGGAATCTTAAGAGCTTTATCATTTGCAGTCATAAAATGAAAATATACACCAAAACCCTCAAAGGGCAAGTATGAAATTAAATTATATTTGGGCAGCTGTAACCTTTTAAAACGATCAGATTCCAGTTAATGTATTTCTTCCTGTTCCAAGTGCTGCCATGGTGTTTGATGGTGGGAAGCAGTCCAAAGGGCATTGGGAGATAATAAATTCACTGTAAATTTCACCCCAAGGCATGTCTCGATACACCAAGGCCTCCATTTAGCAAGGCTGACCTAAAACTCTTGTCACATCCAAAGGTCATTTAGGTTGGAGTTGGTGTGTCCCATCTATCTTTCCTTGATGTAAAGAATGACAGTTGAAACAGGATTGAGCTCATAAACAGTCATCTGAATATGAAAAAGAAGCTAGCTTTGGAGTAGCTGGGGAAAGTGAAGGGAGGACAGTAGGACTGGAAAATGCTGTGCTTTTTGCAAAGTCAGTGCAAGGGTCGGCATGATCCTGCAAGCTTCTGTTTTACAGCAACCATTAATTTGAAATGGGCATTACTTGATTTGGTTGATTTAGAATCAGGTACTCTTTCCTGTTGCTTTTATTCATATGTGTTTTCAACACCTGGGGTAATTTTTAGTAAGAATTTGTAAAAGAATCTAATATGTCCAAACTCTTTTCCTCTAAAATAACAATACTTCTTTCTTCTTCTAAATCTGTTCTCTTGCATTAATGTACAGAATGATCCAACACATGGGAACAAATTAAGAGAAAAATTGTTTTAAAAACATAAAGCTAATGTGGTGCTAGAAAACAGTGATGTTTTCTATTTCCCTCTTACTCGTGTACTTTTTTTTATTCTGGTAAAATATGCATAAAAATTTATCATTTTAACCATTTTAAACATTTAACCATATTAAATGTCACTAAGTGTACAAGTAAGTAGCATTAAACCCCTTTTACAAGTAGCATTAAACCCCATTGTAATCATCTCAAATGGGAACTCTGTACCTATTTAATGATAACTCCATTCTCCATCCCCCTTTCATCAGCCTCTGTTAATTTCTATTCCACTTTCTGTCTCTATGAATTGGCTTATTCTAGGTACCTAATGTAAGTGGAATCATATAATATTTGTCCTTTTATGTCTGGTTTATTCACTTAGCATGATGTTTTCACAGTTCATCCATGTTGTAGCATTATCTCTCAAACTTGCATTTTTAAGAATGACTTTAGCTCTTTCAAAAGCAATATTCATTTACAAATGTTAAGAATCATGGCTATATACATTTCCCTCATAATAATTATAAGTAATATATAATGTCATATGGAGAAATGTTAGACAACTACTGAATAGATATAATGAAAGATTAAAGTCTTGTAAGTTTCTTGGGGAAAATTATAAAAGTCCTCTCATTAAGGTAGAGAGCTCTGTTTACTGATATGTTTTAAGTGTCTAGAACAGTGCTTGGCACATAATAGGTGCCCAATAAATAGTAAATTAATCAATAAATTTAAAGCAGGAAAGCAGAAAATACAATTATTTTTCTGGACAACTTTGATGATATATGAGAAATGTGTCCTGTGCGATTGAAAAGGAAGCCTGATTTGATCAGAGGAGCTAATGAATGTCAAAATACATTGTAAATGCAAGATGCTATTAGAGTGTGTTTTTTATTATTTTAATTGATTTAAGATTAATGTGTGATTTAGGTAGTGCAACTGGCTCCTCTTAAATATATATATATTTCTTAGTCTATTAAATGATTTAGAAAACCAAGATTATAACAAAATATAGATTTTTTAAATACGATTAAATTTTAGTCTACATTATACAGGAAAGACCCATTGTTTAAATAAGGATGACACTCAGAATATTGAAAATTATATATCCAGATGTATTCTATAATTGATTTCGAATCACTTTTAAATCATGATAAAAAAATGATTAGGTCAATGTTATTTCAGTTAAAAGTGGGCTACAGGTGAACCAAACCCTTTCAATCAATTCTTCTTATATCTAGACTAATCTTTTGGAAATGCAAATCTAATAATGTCATTCCTCTTCTTAAATCGTTATAGCTTCCCAACTACTTTTCCAAACAGCTCTCACCCCGCTGGAACCTCACTGGCCTCTTTCCAACACCCAGTAGTTGTCATGTTCTCTTCTACCACAAGGTTGTTCTGCCAGTACTTTTTCCTATTCCATGTACATAGTTACATCATCTCATCCTCTGACCTCCAAGCGATTGTATTCATAGGGAAGCCTTTGCTTCCCTAACCTGCCTCAGCGTATTACAGCTCTCTCTTACATGCTCTTACAACACCAAGAATTGAGAAGAAAACCAAACCGAAACATTCTTTACTGGCAATAGCCAGGGGGAAGAAGAATGAAATGCTAGGGAAAGTATCCTCTTGGATACTTCTCACTTCCTTCCTGCCCTATGTCTGCAATGATATAGCGTTAGAAGAACCCAGCCTCTGTCAGAGGTACTATGAGAACTGCCCTCCCTGGGCTTGTGTAACACCTTGCCCCAAAGCCCTGACCCTATTACTATATTAAAATGACCAAAAAAGAGGTTAATAAAGCATGGAGGTTAAGAGTTCCAAGTTCTGTAAAAGGATTTGGATTCTAACCTTAGCTTTGCTTCTTACCTAAGTGACTTTGGACAAGTGACTTTAACTTCTCTGTCCTTCAATATCCTCCTCCACGAAATAAGAATAGTATCTATTCCCTGAGGTCGTTGAGAAGTTCAGAAGATATACTGTGTGGGCCTGGCACACAATTAACATCCTATCAACTTTAGTTATTATACTTATTTTTGTTGCTGCTGTTATCATTGTGATTAGATTTTCTTGAAATTTTTATTAATTTATCTTAATTGATGTATTCAAATAGCCAACACTATGTTAATAGGCAATATTTTCTTTAATTTTTTTATTTTTCAATTACAGTTGACATACTATATCACATTAGGTTCAGGTACACAACATAGTGATTAGACACTCATATAACTTATGAAATGATCACCACAATAAATCTAGAACCCATCTGACACCATACATAGTTATTACAATATTATTGACTATATTCCTTATGCTGTACTTATATCCCCATGATTATTTCATAACTACCAATTTGTATCTCTTAATTCCTTTTCTCCCCTTCATCCATCCCCCAACCCTTCTCCCATTTGGTAATCAAAATGTTCTTGGTATCTATGAATTTGTTTCTGGTTTTTTTTGTTAGTTTATTTTGTTTTTTAGATTCTACATATAAGTGAAATCATATGGTGTTTGTCTTTCTCTGTCTAACTTGTTTTACTTAGCATAATATCCTCTAGGTCCATCCATGTTGCAGATGGCAAGACTTCATTCTTTTGTTATGGTTCAGTAATATACTATATTGTATGTATGTACTACTTTTTTTTATCCATTCATCTGTGGATGGACACAGGTTGCTTCCATGTCTTGGCTATGGTAAATAATGCTGCAATGAACAAATGGATGCATGTGTCTTTTTGAAGTTGTAGTTTGAGTTTCTTCGGATAAATATCCAGAAGTGGATTACTGGGTCTTTCTTTGGTCTCTTGTTATAGCCTTTTATTTTAAAATCTGTTTTGTCTGGTATAAGTAAATATTGCTACCCCAGCTTTTTTTAATTTCCATTTTTATGAGATATTTTTTCTCATCCTTTTATTTCCAGTCTATGTGTATCTTTGTATTTGAAATGAGTTTCTAGTTTTCTTATCCATTCAATTGAAGCATTTAATCTATTTACATTTAAGTAATTATTAAGAGAAATGTAGTTATTGCCTGTTGTTCATATTTTTTTTTCTTTTTCTGAAAGATGTTTATTTAACATTTCTTGTAATACTAGTTTAGGAAGCTCTTTCTCTGTCTTTCAATTCTAAATGATAGCCTTGCTGGGCAGAGTAATCTTGGTTGTAGGTCCTTGTTTTTCATTGCTTTGACTATTTCATGCCAATCCCTTCTAACCAACAGAGTTTCTTCTCTGAGAATTCAGCTGACAGTCTTATGGGAATTTTCTTGTAGGTAACAACTAATTGCTTTTTTCTTGCTGCTTACAAGATTCTCTCTTTATCTTTAATCTTCAACATTTTACTTATAATGTGCCTTGGTGTGGGCCTGTTTGGATTCATCTTGTTTTGAACTCTCTGCACTTCCTGGACTTGTACGTCTGTTTTCTTTGCTAGGGTAGGGAAGTTTTCCATTATTATTTCTTCAAATAGGTTTTCAATTCCTTGCTCTCTTTCTTTGTCTGGTACCCCTATGATGTGAATGTTGGTACAGTTGATTTGTCCCTGAGACCTTTTAAACTATCTCATTTGGGGGAATTTTATTTTTTTTTTTTTGCTGTCAGTATTGGTGTTTCTGCTACTTTATCTTTCAAATCGCTGATTCAGTCCTCTGCTTCATCTAATCTACTGTTGATTGCCTCTAATGTATTTTGTCATTTCAGTTATTGTATTCTTCATTTCTGACTGGTTCTTTTTTATGTTTTCTACCTCCATTTTTATGTTTCCTATTCTGTTGCTGAAGTTCTCACTGAGATCATTGAGCATCCTTATAACCAGTGTTTTAAACCCTGCATCTGTTAGATTGTTTGTCTCCGTTTTGTTTAGTTCTTTTTCTGGAGCTTTGTTCTGTTCTTTCATTTGAGACATATTTTTTTGCCTCCTCATTTTGGCTGCTTCCCTGTATTAAGTAGAGCTTCTGTTTCTCCCAGTCTTGATTAAGTAGCTTTATGTATTAGGTGTCCTATGGTGCCCAGTGGTGCAGTCTCCCTGGTCACCTGAGCTGAGTGCTCCAGGGGTGTCCCTTGTGTGGTTTCCATGTGCCTTCCTGTTGTAACTGAGCCTTGATTGGTGTTGGCATGTCAGTGGGAGGAATTGACACTCCGGCTGGTTGGTTGAGAGGGCTAGCCATGATTAGACTGGAAGAAATGTTGTACAGGGGCTGACCCAACAAAGCAGGATGTGCTTTAGCGTGGCTCAGTGCCTGCCCATCTGCCCTTTGGGTGTCATCTGTGGAGGTGGTTAGGTGGTACGCTCATGTGGTCTGAAGCTGGCCACTGGCTGTGTTGGTTCTGGGGCCTTTTGTGAAGGTCTCTGGTGCAGCCCAAGATCAGCTGCTGCCTGTGCCCTGCCCAAGACCACTTGATATGAGCTACAAAGTGATCTGCATATCGTTACCACTAGCGCTGGGCTGGGAGGTGCCTGAGAGAGGCTAGGATGCAAACTAAGACCAGCTGACACTAGTCCCAGGCTTGGTGCTTCTTAGCAAGAAGTGCAAGGCACACCATGGCCAGATACTGCTTGTTTGTGGTTTGTGAACCTTTGGGAGATTTTAAGAAAGTCCAAAGCATGAGCCAAGACTGGCTGTTTGTATGGAAAAACCACCGGAGGGGGCTTGGATAGGCCCAGAAGTTGGGTGGGACAGCATCTCAGGGACACTACAGG
Organism: Eonycteris spelaea; assembly: GCA_003508835.1. Taxonomy (NCBI): domain Eukaryota; kingdom Metazoa; phylum Chordata; class Mammalia; order Chiroptera; family Pteropodidae; genus Eonycteris; species Eonycteris spelaea. The sequence continues at coordinate 3,297,161 of PUFA01000053.1, forward strand.
GCAGGCTGACCAGTGTTAGTCAGGTTGATGAAGATTCAGATATGGCGATCATCTGTGTCTGCACACTGGGAGCCAGTGGTTTCTGCCAGCATTTCTTTCTGGCAGAAAGCTGCCCCTCCAGCCCTTGCCCTGAAGCCAGACAATTTAGTTCCTCCCCATAACTCTATGGCACCTTTTTGAGATGCTGCCCCAGCACTGAATCTTAGAGCAGGTAAGATCATCAGCAAGTAAGTCTGTGCATGGACCTTTTAACAGGAAAGACTGGACACCATCTCATTCAGCCACTATCTTTCCATCTCATTCAGCCACTATCTTTACTGGTTTTCACAGCCAGAAATTATGGAGACTTTTCTTCCTGGCACTGGGACCCTAGGTTGGGAGTCTGATGTGGGGCTGGGATCCTTCACACTTCAGAGGTTCTCCATAGCTGAGATATCCCTCCTGATTCTCAACTGCCACACATGGATTTCAGACTAGCTTGTTGAGAGTCCCCAACCCTCCTATAGATAAGTTCTTATTTATAGGGCTTTTGATCAGCTAGACTTTAGGCAACTCTCGGTGGTTTTCATGTAGTTTAGTTGTAATTTTAAGATGGTCACTGGAGGTGGTAAGCGCCACGTTTTCCTACTCCTTCATCTTAACTGGAAGCTCCTCAATATGCAATATTTTCTCCATCTTAAAGATATACAGGGGGAAAAATAAAAAAAATGAGATAAATCCATTCAAAGAAGTCTTTTAATTTTAACCCATCATATGCATTGTCTGCTAGTACTAGCAGTAAAAAAAAAAAAAAAAAACAACTACTAAAGAAAAATTCTTGAATGGCTGTGTGCCTTCTTCGAGGAGAATATAGTTCTGTCACCAGAGATTAAAGAAGTCTTTTACTCTTGAAGTCTTAACCCCTGTTCTTGAAAACTATCATTGACTCAGAGCTTAGGATACATCCTAGTTTCCACAGGCCAGCAAGTAGGGGAATCCCAATGTGGTAGAGGGAGATGAAATGATTACATAACTTTTAAGTTTTGAAAGCATGTTCATGTGGTAACATGGCTACTCATGTGGTAAGTTTATATGGCACATGCTAGGAAGGAGAACTATAAGGGATACTCAGACTTCTGAAACTACTTGTTGTTTAACCTTTGGCTAGTTACTGAACTACTGTGAGCCTTCATTTTCTCCAATGAACACACGATCCCTGAAATAGCATTCAGACTTCTAGGCTAGCACATCATAGTTAGAGAAATATCATGGCTCTTACATTTCTCCTCACTATATATAGTGACATGTATTTTCAAGAATTCAGCAATTATACATTCTGGAAGTGAGTCTGTTTTTTAAAATATACAAAATGATATATAGTCTGATTCGATATGAACTAACACTCAATTTCTTTTTGTATTGAAATAAAATGCTCACTATTTTTAATGTTTTGATCATTGTTACACTCCTCCCCACCCCACCCAATGAACTGAGAGAAAATCAACAATGATTTCACAATTATGAATTTAGGCAAAGTTAAGTGCTTGCTTCAAAATCTTATCTCATAATACTGGACTTTCCTATATTAAATGATGAATATTTGATAACAACTAAATTATTTCCCCCTGGTAAACAAGCATTTCTCTTCTTATTGTTACTTTGAAAGGAATTTCAGTAGTGTCGTTCCCATAAATTAAACTAATTAAAGATATGAGTACAGTAACTGATATATAAAGATTTGAAGAGCTTTTCAGCCAGTGGCCTCCTTACCTTGCCAAATGGAGACGTATTTACTGGTTGATGACCTCAGGAATAGATGCAGAGTGTTCATCCTCCCACAGTAATGAACAGCAAGTCTGGAGCAGCATAAAAAGGGTCAATCGAATAGGTCATACATCATATGGGGAGGCAGATGTTGGAACATATTGTAATGGATTACTGTGCAGTACAGGAAGATGGCTTGTGGAGTAGGAAAAACGAGGAGGGAGTGAGAGAACAAGAGATAAACTATCAGTTGGTGTTTTCTTGCATGGCTCTCGCAAATAGATCTGGTTCTTTACAGAACTGCTTCAATTATAAAAGTCAAAATGCTTTTTTCTAGTTATTCAGGATTTATTGGTGTGTAATGAAATGAAGAAGCCTTTTAATCCAGTACATTTGAAGTGTTTCTTATTTATATGCTTCAGTATCTGCAATGTCACAGAAACAGCATGGGAGCATCATTACCTGTGAAAAAGGTCTTAAGATTAAGTAAGTTTAAATGTATTCTTTAATTTTTAGCAGGATGCCATTTTCACACCCTCTCAACACTCCACCCTTCATTGATAGCTCCATATTTAATCCAAGTATCACACTGAGTAAGACTGAATTTGGAATAAAACAATAGATGGTCTGCATTATTATTAATATGTGGTGAAAGTGGCTACACATAATCACATTATAGCTTTCATACATGTATTCGCTATAGGTTTTTAATGGTAAAACTGTACTATAGCCACACATAATATTTTACTTTTGTATTCCAGCTCTTTCAAGACATGTTACCCAGGAGTGATATATTTAAGGAGATATGGGTCATAAATGTAGCAGTTTCTGCTTTAGAGCCCCTACCAGCCAGCCCTGTATTTCCTTAGGCATGTTTTCCCAGTGGCTCGCCTGTTTTCTCTGAAGGCAGACATTCCTTCTCTAAAGTGGATAACTTTTGTTTCCCGCTGGGGCTTGTCCTTCTGCCATCTCGAACTCACCTCTGGATGTCAGCTGACCATCCAGCCATTTGGAGGCTTTGTCCACTCGAGTTATTTCCTTGCATAACCTGCTTCTGAAACTCATATTCTAATAACTCCAACTTGTTCATTTTTAAAATGCACCATTGATATGGCTATTAGTTTTCTTCCATTTGAACAAATCTCTAGGAACTCTGAGTTTACATACTCTTTCAGTTTGATACATTTCTTCCTTGCCTTCAAGTTTCCTTTGGAATTGTGTCCAAATACAGAAGATCCCGAATCTCCCACATTGTGCCTACTTACTCGAGCTTGCTCCTGGTATACAAAGACTGCCACTCCCTTCACTCCCTTGGGAAACATTCCCCAATTGGAACTTTAAACTGGAGATGAAGTGAAAACCCTTACCAATTCTCCCAGGCCTCTCCCTCCATTCACCTTCTCCCATGATCTACGTTAGAGGCAGCAAAGCAGCAGGAGAAATGCTTCACACTCCTAGCCCCTACCTCACTTCTGTGGGTTAACCACCAAGGAGGTTAGGAGATAACCACCTACTCCCTACTCTAAGCCTTTCATCCTCACATAGACTTGACCAAGAGTCTCAATATTGAGAACTAGCTGTCAGCTCTGTCTAGTCTTCATTTTTCCAGGAGTCACCTTAGTAATTAACAAAAGTCATCAACTTTTAGAGCTCATTTTGGCATGCTGGTTTTTCTTGAGGACAAGAGCTAGTATTCCATTGATCTTCCACTTTTTGTCTGTTGTGACTAATGCTGCTCTGAATGTGGGTGTATAGATATCTGTTCCAGGCCCTGCTTTCGGTTATTTTGGGTATATACCCAGAAGTGGGATTGCTGGATTATATGGTAGTTCTGTTTAATTTTTGATGAATTGTCATTCTGTTTTCTGTAGCAGCTGTACCATTCCCACCAGCAATGCACAAAGGTTCCAGTTTCTCCACAACTTTACTAACCTTTGTTGTCTGGTTTTTTGATACTAGCCATCCTGTATGAAGTGGTATCTCATTGTGGTTTTCATTTGCATCTGGGTATTTTGAAGGTATATTTGTCAAGATGAGAGGATGAAATATTTTATTAAACACTTCATTAACTTTATAAAATGTAAATTTTTATAAATTTGGCATGTAAGTATCTATCTGTACTTTTGCCTTGGAATCCAGTAAATTTAAGACCTATCCCATTTTTCTTACAATATACTTGAATAACATCCAAAGGAAAAACTGACAATGTTAGGAAAAGAAGTCCATGTTTAAACTCAAGTTGCTCTGATAATTTTCTGTGAAGAAACACTATGAAAAATAATGTGCAAAGCAAATTTATTCACATTGAAACATGCTGATATGTTTTGAGAGATTTTCTCCAGTACATTAGTTTCTCTTTAAACTCCACATTTAAGTTACATTAAGAAGCCGAAATTAAGCTATAAAGATAACACTTATGGAGCCTTGAAATTGCTTTCTAAATTTTTTCCTCACAAACATTTTTTTTTGTCCCTTCCCTTAAAAAAACAAATGCTTTTCTTACACATTATATCTAACATCTATCTTTCAAATTTGATTTAAACTTTACAAATTCACATTAACCTATTTTTAAAATCATAATAAATGACAATGCGCACATTTTAAAATCTCTAATCTAATTTCTGAGAGCTTTGTTGATCACCGGAGGTGATAAAAGGCTTTAATTTTCATCCCTATACCTATTTAAGTTATTGGAGTGAGTTAAAACAAACTCGTTGGTCTTCTTTGGTCGCATATTAAAAATAAGTAAAACTCATTTATAGTTATAGTATACCTCTTATTTCTCTATGTATTGGTGTTTGATATGTGATTTCATTTGGAGAAAATGATTCTACTTATAAAAAGAATTTTAAACGATTTAGCAAAAACAGCATTAAACGGTTGTACAGTCTGTTAGCACTCTCCATTCAGATATGGCAATGTAAAAGTCCGCTTTTTTTTTTTTTTTTTTTTTTTTTTTAAGAATCAGTATGTTTTACCACATAACATTTAGGAAAGATGACATTTTCGGTCATAATTTTAATGTTTTTTTTTTCTTTAAGTGTTTTTTGTACCCAGCTCTCCTATCTAGTTTGATGAAGTGGTGATACAGAGAGGAAAGATGTGGAGAGTAGGAAAGAGGGAGGGTAAGGAGAAAGAGAGATGGTAGACATGACTTATTCTGGACATTAATATTTGAATGTCCCTCTCTTAATCCATGCCTGCATTAGGGGAATATAAAATAGTTGGATCAAACTATAAACTGTCAAATGCTACTGGCTCCTGAGTAATTGTCGGGATGTAGTGTCCTCCCTGTCTCCTGTGCTTTTATTCAGATTTTTTTTCACACAAAGGAGAGACCCGAAAATAGATCACAGTTCAAAAAGAAAATTAAGCTTTTACCTAACCAATAAAATAGGATCCCAAAGAAACAGCTAACAAACATAGTTCCTACTAAATATCTTTTTATCTCAAAATAATAAATTTAAAATTCAGTAAGGGGTGTATACCCATTTATCAGAAATAAGGCACTTTTTATTTGTCTTTTCCAAAATATTTAAGAATATCTATATGCTTTAACTCTTTGTTCTGTTGTCTTTTTAAAAGATATTAACTTTTTTCCTAATCTTTACCTATTTTTAATTCTGTTCTTAATTCTGAATTGACTTATTTACATACTGTTAAATTATGGTGCAAAGAGTATATGATCTTTTGTTCTTATGTCGATAAGGTTTTGCAATTCATTTTGTTGTCCTTTTTTAAGTAGATGAAATGAATGACTGAATAGAATGGATGAATGAATAAATTTTAATAACATCACCAATAAGCCTTTTTTCTAATTCCTCAAATAATAAAAACATGCCAATTTCTTTCCCGATCATTAAAATTTAAAATTTGTATAGTTGCTATCATTATTAAATATATATTAAATATACAGTAGAAATGTGTGCTTGTTAAAAATAAATGACATTTTATGCAATTTATTTCTGCCTTTATTCATTTCTACTTTTTCTTGCTTCTACAATTTTCTGAGAAAGTGTTAAATAATGGAGACATAATCCCTGCCTTCAAGAAGTATACCAGTCAATAAATAGTTTGAGGGAATAAATAGTGATAGTTATTTTCATCAATACCTGATGCTTCAAATACAAATGCTCCAGATGGCAATTATGTACTAGCTTAGTGGCCAATGGGAAAAGTTTTCTTTTTAGGAATATGAAGAAAATAGCTTCTTAGGAAAAATGGCAGGAATGTACTGTCTAAGGAATTAATGAAATAATTTATCTTAGAATTTAAGTAGGCTCTTTTGTGGAATTTCTCCACCCTTAGCACTGAAAAGTACTAACCACTGGCTTAGACTATCTGATTAAAATAAAATCATGTCTAATTGTGGGTGAAAAGCCATGTTATCCAAATACAATCATATTGTTTTTTTCCCCAAAATTCAAATTAAGTAGTACTATTACCTGTACTAAATAATTGCTACAAGTTAAAATATCTGTTCTTTATCCCATCAGACTTCTTTTGACCCTACACTGGACTATTTCAGCTTAATACAGAGAATACCTACTAATGAACTGTCAGCCCATTGCCTAGTAGTGCTTTGGTACACACGGTGCATTACAAGAAAAAAATACTGGTTCAGTTTGGCTAAGATAAATTCAGTATAAGCTCACATTGTTATAGATACAGTATATCATACTCATAATATTTAAAGAAGTGTTTAATGAGCTATATTTTAGGGGAAGCCTATGATTGAAAAGACAATGTAAAATTTAGGAAAATGTCTCTATATGATTTACTTCTTCCTTTTATAAAAAAGGAAGAAAATATATGTGTTTTGGCTGTCTTACAAAGATAATACAATGACTGTATACATTAATGAAAATGTGCGATCGGTGAATACTTACATATCGTTATCTATGAAATGAAGACTTTGTATAAATTATACTTTTCATCCTATGCTTGTTTCTTTTTCTTTTCCCCAATTAATATGAACTTGGAATCAGTTTTTCCCTTTTCATTTTCACAGCTGTTATTTCAACTAAAGTTACCATTAGAATTATCACTACTAATTTTCGATATCCTCATAACCGATAATCTTGTGTTATCTTTATTTTAGTTAAAAACATCGTCTATATTGCTCTCAAACTTTCAGTGGCTTTCTCCCACCTACATATTAAATTTGAACACTTTTGCCTGTATTTCAAACTTTTCTATAAGGCAAACTTAGCTCACAAACCCAGTACTGTTTTACTCTTCCCAGAACATCCACTCAATTAGGTCGTTGTCCTTTCTACCACTTTCTCTCTACCGCTCACTGTTGCACACTCTCCTCTATATTATCTTTGCAACAACTAGCTCCTGCTCCTGTGCCTTTCCTTAAATTATTCCCCCTTCCTAGAATGCTACCTCACTTTTATGCCCAGTTTAGCTACATCTCTTTTATGAAAACATATTAGAATGCACAGAGTCATTTCCTTTTTGTTCACTCCTTTTAACAGTGACATACAGTTATGGTACAGTTATATCTCATTGTTTTATGTTTAGCAATCTTTACTTAAGGAAAGAATTATGTTTATACATTATCTGTATACTCCACTAAACCTACCATAGCCCAGAGTATATAGTAGGGTATCAGCCCATATATGTGACCTAATTAGTTTCTTTCTTATAAAACTCATTAATAATTATTACTTATTAATCAAATATTCTTAGCTATACATTTTCCTGAGTGTTTTATACATATGATGTGATTTATTTCTTACAGCAACCCTAGTAAGCTCAATTTTATTTATCCCTGAATTTACAGAGTAAGCATTTGTGCCTCACTTTAGTTGCCCAAGATCACTAGTTCAGAGCTGGAATTAGAATCAAGATTTGCCTTACTTTTAACTGTGCCACTAGAAATAAACACTGTGGTCCTTGAAGGAACTTAGAATGCTGAAAAAACAAAAATGTAGGTTTATAAAATAGTTTGAAACAAAAGTGAGAGTTATATATATCTATACTTATGAACCTATAAACATCAAGAAGACATTAAGTAATAAATGGATAAATTCAATGAAATCTTATGTGATTGCCTCCTTTATAAGAAGAAATCATTGTCTGAAGTAATGTAGGCATAGGGGGGAGAAAATAGAATAGAATACAATATTTTTAATAATATAAAGACTGGAAAACCTAATTTCTGTGGGGTTGGGGAGTTTTAGAGACCAAAACAAATCCCTAACACATTATTTTCCAGTTAAGGTTAAGTTATTCCACAAGGCAAAAGAGTTATTCTGTTAGTATGGTTAACCTCATGATATGAGTGCTTCCTTTAAGCTTTAGCTTTTTATGTTTAGGGTCTCTCAATTTCTTTCTGATGTTTAGAACAACAACTGATAAAGTATATTTATCATAATACATCTTATATTTATCTCTGGGTTTTATCTGTCATCTTTTAGAGAAAACTGTTAGTCAGATTTTGTTTTAAATTATATGTGTGTGGGTGTGTGTGTTTAAGCAGATTATATAATTCACAGGATGCTTGCTCCTTTGGGTGGCTTTACAATCCCCCACCATGGTTCACCCCTTCTCTCTCAACAAAGTCAACCAGGGGTTCTGTGATTGTAGACCTCAGTACAGACTGATTTTACTTCAAGAACATGCAATAAATTAAATGAAATATAATCTCTTGACTCTCTTGTCTTAAATTTAGTCAAAACACATATTTTAATAAATAGATAAATAAATAATAAATAAGTCACAGCAGCATTTTCATTTTTTTTTTTAAGTCGCCCAGCCATACATATATAGCCAGGTATGAGAACTACTGTTAACCTCTTTAAATCCACTGCAATTTCCCATTAACTTGTAAGTAGCCAAATTAAGATCTAGCAGTATTAAATTTTCTGTTTTATTTTATCTGTGCAGACCCAAAAGTCATTATATTTTCTAAGACTTGAGGCCCTTTTATGCTTCTGTAATGTAAGAAGCACATTATTAGGCACAAATTAAAATGTATTGAAAATAGATATTTTCTACTTCCAAACCTGGGCCAACCAGGAAAGTAAAATGTGCTTGGTCGCAAGTACGATGATCTGGAAATAATGGGAGCTGAGGAAGAATACCTCTATATATTGTCCTCTTGCATAGAGAAAGCCAAATATCAGGAAGGGGACATGGGAGACTGAGGAATAGAGGGCTCCCTTTACTCTGTTTAAGTAGTAGGCTTATGAAATTTTCATCATAAATTATTTTATATCTTTGTATTCTGTAGAAATACTAGTAAGGTATGCTATACTGTTCTTGCAAAAATATTGATTTAAATAGGTCGACTATTTTACAAATTTATTTTCTTCTTTTTCTACTAAAAAGTATTTTTAGGACAATTTAACTCAGGTAAATCTTAATTCCATATTTAGAAGGTTAAAAAATAATGCATTTATTTGAATGAGGGAAGAATATGAATGATTTTTTTATTTCAAGTATATACTTTCTTCAACTTTTAAATTCAATATGTTTCAGAGAATCTTTACACTTGTATTTTCAATACTAATTCATATGTTTTTTTAGAAATTGTAAATCTGTCCATAGTGCTCAATATTTAAACATTGAATTATCTTTTATGGTGATTGGACCAAATATTTAATTATTTAAAAATACAAATAGCCAATAAATTTTAATATTATGAAATAAGTCTTTATAATTAATTTGTTTTGAATAACTGTCTTGTTCACTTTTTTCTTTTTACCTAAATGCTTCTTAGGCATTTTAAATCCCATGTCATCATTAATAACAAAACAACCTTGTTTTTAGTGTATATGATACCAGTAATGAATTCTTATCCTCTAGGAATAATACCCACTGGAATCATTTTGAAAGACAAAGATACAACATATAATCCAGTATGAAATTGATAACATTAATATATTTACCAGTTTTTTATTTTACTTTATTTCCCCCCCCCTTTAATTCCCTCCCCTCCCCCAATTCCACCCCTAGATGTTGCCATTTCCCCTTAAGAATTGGATCTCTTAAGGTGGGGCGTCCCCTCCCACACACTCGTGGCATGCACCGGGAGCCTGATGCACCCAGGGCCTGGTCTATTGTGGCTCCACCTGGGGCACAAACCCAGGATCTTCTGCATGTAAAGCAGACGTGCTAACCATTACACTATGGAGCCACCCCTGGGCAGTTTTTAAAAATACATATATAGGTTTTAATTTAGTATTAGTACATGTATTTTACTGGACAGACTTTTAATTTGCAAAGTCATATCCTAGGATATTTGGTTATTTTCTCAATGACTACATAAACAGTTCAGGATGATGACAATAAAAAATACTTTTTTGAATTGTGGAATATAATGCATTGGTTTTTAATACAAGTGTGGGAAATGGATCAATTCTGAGACTTAAAAAAATAATAAACTCCCAGCCATCATGTTTGACACTATATTCTTTTATTCTTTATATAATTTAAATATTATTCTTCTTTCTGATTGACTTAGATAAGAGATAATATATTTTTTTAACAAAAAAATGGGGGAAGAAATGACCATTATTGATAGTATAAATATACACTCGGGTGTTTTTTGTCTGGAATGCATTTTGCATTACTTGGCATAAAAAAAAAAAAAACATAATTTTTATCAATAATTCTAATCTCTTGTTTTCATTTAGACCATAGTATCTGAAACTGTGAACATTATATGTGTGTATTTTTGTATAAATATATACCTGTCTTCAGTTTTTTATTATTTATAGAGAGACCCTGATTATCAGGTTTGGTGGCTTATACTGAGCAGTTTTATCCTTTGCAAGTTCTCTTTCAGAGAAGAATCAAGATAATCTAGAAAACTATTTCACAGCTTTTCCTTAAGAGCTATTTTTTTAGCATTGGTCTTGCCATATAGGAGTTGTAGCTTTCATGGTAAAAGCTATCCATGGAATCTCAAGACAAATGAGAAACAGGAAATTCGGTTGACATAGATAAATATATTTAATAATTGCTTCCTCATCCAGATTTTTACATTTTCACAAACTGCTAAATGACAATGAAAAAGTTTTAATCTAAATGTTTGATGTGAATATTTGAATGTAAAACAACCTCCTTGTTTTAAGATAATATATTATGCAGCTCTCATTATCAAGGTAAAAATTTTTTTATGATTAAATTGACTTGTTAAAGAATATTTTATTTGTTATTTAATAAGAATTATTATGTGATGACTTAGTGGAAGAATGTGTGTTTTAGACAGTATTCTTTAAAACTCTAATCCTCAAGATAATTTCAGATTGTCTGTGTTTATATATCGTGAAGTAAAGTAGACTTCTGGCAAGCATCCAGTTAATTTTTATCAATGTAAGTAGACTGACCAGATAATATTTTTTTCAAATACACTCCTTCCATTCCCTCTCAATGATTTTTTGTATTTCTATACAACAATGATCACACACAAAGCACACACAATCAAAACACATTGGTCCAGGCCATACAACACACACACAAATGTACAGGTACCTATTTCAACAAGTCAAAGAAAGAAGGTACAGGGCTTGAAAAATATGGACGATAAGAAAACTGCCATGTATGTGAAGCTGCGTTCTTTAGTAACACATTGTGTAAAATTTAAAATAGAGCAAAAATGCGTCTTACGTAATATTTAGCCTTCCATGGACATGGGGAAAGAGTAAATATGGATGACTGTTATTTGCTTAGAGTTCCTGGAACCTGAAGCTGAAATCTCTTTTATGCGGTATTTGTCATTTCTCCTCTGAGATGTACGTCATGGAAGTTGTGGGGCTTCTTTCTTTAAATCCAGTGTGCTAAACAAAAATACCCGTAGAAAAAAGACATAGATACTTTCTGAGGGTTCATTTATTTTATTACTGACAGTCTTTATTTTATTTTATTTTTCTCTTTCTCTCTTTTTTCTCTGTAGCAGTTATATGCTGCCCAGCTAGCTGCAATGCAGGTATCTCCAGGAGGAAGCTCCCAGGCATACCCCAGGGCAACCTTGGTGCTGCTGTATCTCCTACCAGCATTCACACAGACAAGAGCACAAACAGCCCACCACCAAAGCAAGGTACCCTTTTGAAGAAGCTACATGTCTTACCATTTAGACATTTACTTTTCACTCAGTGATACCTATTGAACATCTATAATGTGCCAGCAACTGGGCTAAATTCTGGGTCTTCAAGAAGATAAGGATCTGGTAGGATAATGAGGTGTGTGTGTAAATGTGTGTACATATATTTAATCATTTATTCCACAAACATGCATTGATAGCTAAGTAGGAAATGTGAGTAGTACAAAGACTTATAAGGTAGGTATATTGTACCCAAGTAACTTACAATCTGATGAAATAGATACCCATACTCTATGGTACAAAGTCTTACAAAGAATTACAGATAAAGTTGAATGTTATAGGACAGAGAGATTACCTTCAGTGAGAGGTCCCAGGAAGGGTTTCCCAAAGAAGAGGCAACTGAAATAGAACAGAAAATATGAGTCGACTAGGGTACACAGGCAATGTTTGATTTAAATATCAATGTAATACAGTATAGATATAATTTTAGCTGTATCTCTCATCCAATGAGATATCATGTAAAGTTATGAAGATAATAATAGTGTTAGAAGTAAGATTGTTTAGAAATAATTTTATTTGGGGGAGCTAAACAAACATTCTGAGAGAACATGGAAAAGGAGCAGGGGAGTTTCAAATAACTTGTTTCTTGGCTTAGAAAAAAAAGAGATATAGAAAAATTATTTTAAAAAATTTTTGTGCTTGTGAAAATCTTACATGATGATGTAGGAATATATTAAGCTTTCTATGGATGAAGTTAGAAGAGTAACCATAAAGTAGTTTTCCTAAGATTACTTAGAAAATAATCACATATTTTCTGACTATTAGAAAATGTTCAGTAAAAAAAACTGAAACAGTTAATGTGCCTGCAAATAACAATGTTTTTTCTTTTGCTGAATTACCTAGAAAATTGCTTCTGTTCTTCACTTCGTGAACACTGTGATGAAATGTCTAAAGAGTAACAGTTTAAGAGTAATCACAACAGATGAAAAAAATACAGACAGATAAAAATTAGAAAGCACTGAAAGAGAAAAAAATCCAAGACTTTTTTAAATCCTCTATTGTCCGGCAGATGCCTTTCACAGTTAACATTAATCCAGAGAGTAGTATATTGAGAAAGAAGAGGGATCAGTTGGGAAAGTGCACTTCAGCTTTTATCTTCTCAAAACTCCGAAGTCCATCGCTGTACTGTTAAGAGATAAATATATTTGGAATGTAACTTAAACTGGACAAGGACCTTAGAATGTGATTCACCAGCAATACGTCCAAATATATAGTGCAAATATAATATCACCACTGTGATATTAGATAATAAAACGTATGCCACTTCCAAGATCTCTTTCACTTGTATAATGGACCTTGCATTATGCTTAATGTCTGGTACTTAATGTATACCTAAGACCTAGTTTGCTTTTCTTTATATTAAAAGCAGAACATACATTTTTGAAACTTGGTAATAATTATAACATTTATTCAATAAAATTTAATTTTAAAGTAGTGATATTTTGGTGTCTCCATGGACCAGCACTTTTAATATATTATATGTACAGGCTAACTCTGAATAAAATAAATAGCTATAGCAGCATAATCATTATCAAACACAAATATCTCTATAAGACATTATTCTCTCTTTTCTTTGATTATTAATGCGATTTTACATCATTCTTTATAATGATGCTTTACCTTAGGAAATTTTATTTTACTATTTTTTTTAAATATGCTATTAATGTCGTCTTCCCAAATCACTTAATCATGAAGATTTTGATATTAGTTAACCTCGTTTATTATGCATCCATCCATCCATTCATTCATTCATTCATCCATTCAGATTTTTATTGAACAGTTGCTACAATGATACTTTCTTAGATAACCATGGCAAATGTAAAAGTGATTAAAAATTTCCTTCAGCAAGATTAGGACATTGCTTTATGGACTATATGATTCTAGACATTTCATGGAACCCTATAGACTAGGTACAAAAGACTGGTTATTTAAGTAATGTTAAAATTCTGCCACGTTTTATGATTTCATATACCTCTGTTTATTTAGTACTAGTGAAAAAGTGAATTGTGTTTCTATAGCTATGATTACACATAATTTAACAAATATATTTACAATTTATCTTTAAATTTCAATTACTGTTTGAAAAGCAGCCTGCATGAAATTTCTATCATATAGCTTAATAAAATTGTGGATGTTACATATCCTTCCATCTGCAATTGTTATAAAGTACATGAAAAATTTAACCATGAATAAAGTGCCTCTTTTTAAGTAACAACGATTTAATGAAAATATGTCCTTTCTTTGCTCAGTGTCCTTAGCATACTGCCTACGATCACTCTTATTGTCAGAAAAGATGTCTAAAATATGCTTGTGTTTTAGCTCAGCAGTAAAATTTAGTGGGTTAAAACAGCCAGAGCAATAAATATCACCATTGTCATTTTAATGAAGAACATGGCCAAAAAAAAAAACCAACAAGAAATAAAGAGGACCCATTTCAAAACAAATTTAATTTCTTATAGCCTGGAATTGACATTTATACAAAGCGTAATAAGTATTTTGACTTCATAAAGATATTTTACTTATAAATAGTGGCTATCATTTATTATAATATTTATATTTTTATACAACCAATTCTTCGTATTCTGGGGGTATTTTCTATGTGCTTTGCTAATGAGTTTTCATGTCTATGTTACTATATTATAGAATTATTTTATTAAAAGGCTTTGTGTTATCTGCATACCTTCCTGGCATAGACCAAATTGATTGATTACTTTGAAAGTAAATTTATTGTTTGGAATGATGGAATTATAAGCCACATCCAGGTGATGGTATAAAGAAAATGACCTTATTGGCAGCTGTCAAAAATCAACCACGTTCTCTGCCTGCCCTTCCTAGGTGTGCCTTTGCCTTTGAATCACAACTCTAGAGAAGGACACAAACAAAACTTATTTGCAATTTCCAAAAAATGGAAGGGGGGAGTCAAAAGGAGGGGGCTCCAAAAGACTGTAAAATTGTACAGCATGAGTCCTCTGATGCATGCTGTTTTCAATCTGCTGTGTGCCAGTTGGAGGCTTGGGGAGTGTGTGTGTGCGCGAGAAAGGATAATGCTGAGAAATGATAGAGTGGCTGTGACCTCCAAGCTCAGCCTGGAAATCCAAGACATTGATTTCACTTAGCATTCCTGCTGAGAAATCTGGCGGAGTTCAGTTGTAATAAAAGAACAAGATTCTGTTCTAATGGTAATGGCGTATGACAGACATATCACTTTGTCCGTCCTCAGCACCAGAGAGAGGAGAATTGGAGAAAAGGTTCACCGGACCTGCCTGTGGTGTTGTTTTACCGAAGTGCTGTACTGAGCTTTGAACTGCCGCCTAGGAACATAATTATTTATAATATTAAATGACAAAGAAACCTTTAGAGGACTTCCAGTGAACCTCTAAAAACTACACACAGGATTTGTGGTCTGTAAATGTGAAAACGTGAAAAGGAATCCGGTCTTTTCAAAATCTGCACTGGAGAACATGGATAGCACTGCTTGTTGAGTTATACGTCCTTGAACTTATTGTTTCTGAATATTTTCATTAATGCCTGATATATTGTCATTGGTTAACTTTTCCTTTTTTATGCTTTGATTGTAGTAGGCACAAAAGAAAGATTGTTGTTGTTGTTTTTTTTTAACTTGTGGTCTATTTGGCCAAAAATTCAAAATTCAGATCATCAGCAGATTTTTAAAGTTTCTCAGGTGTTGCATAAAACCTTAATACATGTACACTTGTCTCTTTAGCAATTATTTAATTTTTTCTCTAGAAATTTTTTGTCATTGACCAACTAAAGGAAATATATTTAGTTCTTCAGAGATGTCCTAGTTCTCCATGCGTGTCCTCGCATCTCCGTTTATAGCTAAATATTGGTAAATAATTTTGAATGAAAATATGAAATAGTGAACTTTTGTGCACAAGAGATCCTATTTAAAGGAATTTTTAGAAATAATTCTACATCTCATATTAAGGGAATTATTTAATTAAGATGTTGTTCAGCAGTATTGGTCTGAGTATCTCAAATGTAATATTGCTGCTTTGACTGTGCTTGTGGTTCTTAACAGATATTTAAGTTAATTTGTTTATAGTTTAGGATTCTATCACAGGATGGACACAATGTATTCAGTGTCTTTTATGTTTGTACCACACATTTCTTTATTTAAATGATTTTCTGCATTACTTGTTGCAGTATTTTAAGAACCTAGATAGCCTTTGCCTTGTTATAATAATTGATCTCTTTATAACAATTGTAAGAATAGGTTATTTTTAATAAAATTAATATGAACCTCAAAAATCTTGGGAGGAGAGTATTTTTACTCAGTTTCAGACACAACTCACAACAATTGTTGATAATGATTAGATTTATAATTCCATGTTATCAAGAGATCCTCATATGTGTAAAGATACGCTAACCATCTGAAATTCATATTTTAATTGTTTTTTCTTGGCAGAAGTAGCTATCTCTTGGGAAAATTATAAGGCCAACTTGCAAATACTATTCAATGCATCTCGGTATTTGATAAAAACTTATATATTGCCTGCAGTAATCAGGAGTAGTTAGTTTGAAAAGCTGATGACAAAAGAGAATTTCTGGGTGCTTTTCAGTTAACCTTGCTATGACCATAGTCATACCCATGGTCACAGTTGAGTCTTTGTCAATGACGGGAGCACATAGATTGCCCAAATCAATTTTTTTGTTGTTCTTTTCAAATACTCCTGGCAGTGATGTTCCTATTTGCTCAGCAGTAGCACCTGGAAGTTATGACAAGAAAAAGAACTATTTTCCAAGGAGCCAGAAACAGCCCTAGCCAGCTTACCAGGCACAATCAGTTTCTTTCAGCTACTATATCCTTATAAATATTGTTTCAAATTCAGAAGCAAGAAGTGAACTATATTGTTATCTGATCCCTTTCACAGGCACAGTAACGAAAATCTTTTATGATTTGAAAGCTGTGTGCTTGCGTTAGTAATGTTAGAAGTGCCAGTGACTCCTATTAGGGCACCTATTTTTTGCTGTAATGGTACCAATCACATAGTTTCATGCTATCAAGTAAGCATTATATCAATACACACTGATGTACAGGGTAGAATTCTGTAGTTTAATACTATGAGTCACAAACTATGGTACCCATACCAGGTAACTTAGCAATATGCTGTATGAAAAGTCAGAGGATAGTCATGATTCATCTTAATTGAAAATTAGTTCTCACAGGGGATTTCAGAAATAAAGCTTTTTTGCTAACTTTGAGACAGTGTTCTATAATGCCAAGGGAAGGAGAAAGCTGAACGTAAAAATGCACTGACAGTATAAAGACAACCAAGTCAAACCACCACCAACACCAACTATAAAAACACTATTTTTAATATTTGACATAAACATCCTGCCAAGATAAAGCACAAGACATCAAAGAGATTTCGTAAGTTCGAAATAGAGAGTGCTAAGGCTTCCACAGGGGTATTTCCATGATGAAAATTTCAAAAAGCACTTCATTTAGTATTTTCACATTTATCTGGCCATGAAAAATTTTGAGTAGTAGTAGTTGCAAAAATGTAATTTCCAAAAATGTAAATGTCCATTGAATACCATTTGACTTATTTTTTGAGCTTTCCAGGTCAAGATCTCAAATAATTATTACTCACCATACAGGGCTAGAACTGGCCTCTGAATGTAGTATCTCTAAGTAATCCACAGTGCTTACGTACTATTAATAAAAGAGCAGCTGCCATTCATCTATGTATGTAAGATCAAATAAAATCGCTGATCCATCCTGAAACTCTTGGACCTGGTATTTTGTAGATTTCATTTCTCCTAAAACTTCAGAACCGAAAACGATGTTAAGTCTCAGCTAATTATAACCACATTCAACTCAGCCATTTTCTATTCTTATGCTTTAAACAGTGTCTAGCATATCAATTAAATGCTAGAATCTCCCTAATACCTTGCTTTGTACAGCTGCTTTGTGCTTTGTTGAATAGCTGTTTAACACCCCTCTCTCCCCCGTATTTCAATATCTGTGAAATAACTATTTTGTGAGCCTTTGAGATGTGATATGCATATGTCATATGCGAGAGGTGAATTCATTTGAGAAGAATCACTCCATAGAGTTAAACTGTAAATGTGGCCCATTATCATTATCATCACTTCCTGAGTGGGACATATTTACAGTGGATATAACATAGTCGCCCTGTCATTTTAAATAAAATAGTTTTCTTTTTGTAGTCCCATGTTACTAAACTGAAATATGTTAAATGAAGTGTTATCAACAGAACCCCTGTGATGAGCCTCCTCCTCTCCTTTTCATCTGTATTCAGTCGACAGGAATCTCAAACAGCTAGGTACTTAAACAGAGGCTTTTCTGAGCACAGTGGTATTAAATGTCCAAGTAGGCCATTTGGTGATATATTCTTATGACTCAGAGAGATGGTTGGGGTGGGGGAGGGAGTTGGCCACATTTGTAACATAAAAACAAGAAAAATTACTAAACAAAAGAGATATAATAGTTTTTATCTTGGCATTTTTTAAAGGGGCAAAATATACAGAGGGATTTAGGTGATGTCCTTTGAATTCAATCGGCCTGGCCTGTGTTTCCCAGTATACTGATTTTGTTTTGACAGGATCCTGTCTTCAACACAGCAGCCAGCTCTGATGAGCCGTGTCAAAGCTTTTTAATAATGCAAACCAAGAGGAGGTTGAGCATATGCAGACACAGGAAGACCCACAGAAACACATTTTTTAAGTGAAAGTTGCCCTCTAAAATAGGTCCAACCTGAAGCAGATTCACCATCCAAAAAGCTATGTATTTAAAACATTTTAAAACCAGGCAGTAAAAGCTAAATAATACAGGGAAGAAAAACAGGAAATATGAAAGATGTTCCCGTATGGGAGTAGTATCTAGTACAACCGCGAGGAATATCATGGCTAAATATGTGTTGAACAGAAACTTTCACAGCCGAAAGCTTTCGTAAAAGAAAGGGTTTATTGAGCCATATGCCAGCCAAAATAGGAGCCAGGTCCTGGGGAAGGCAGTCTTAACCACCAGCAGCAGTGCTAGATGGAGAAGACAACGTGTCCTCCATTGGGGTTGAGGCAGAAGAAAAATGTAAGTTGTCTTGAAAGCATGTATATTGGCTATAGGTAGAGGAGTTGGGAGAGGTGAAATGGGGCTAGTTCTGGGACAGGTGCACAGTGCACAAGGAGGAAGTGTTTGCTCTTTTGAGTTTGTGGTGGGCAGCAGACCTGAACGATCAGCCTAAGCAGGATGCGGTGACACCTGGTGGTTGGCTATTTGCTATTCTCTCTAGATAACTGCAAAAAAAAAAAAAAGCCACCTGGATGTTAATTCAAAGTTGCAACATGCACTTAGGGATCAGACTTCTCTTGGTTTCTGCCTGCAGTTGTTAGCTCATCAACCTCCCTTGTCTCTTCCTTGCATCCTCTGGTCTGCTGTAATTTAATTTAGAACATCTCAGAATTTTTCTCTTGGTCACAAAATAAGTCATTACTACATCGGAGTGTGAGTAAGCAAGATAACTTCTGTTATCTTCCCTTTTAGGGAACCATTTATCATTTTGGCTTATTAAAACATTCTTCCAATCAATTAATTATTTTCTCTTCTAAGTTATTGATCAGAGCCTCATTTGAACTGTTATTGACCCTTTCTCACCCCGTTAGCTCTTACCTGAATTGGAACTGCTCAGATAGAGAACTGAGAAGCGACACCGACACCCGTGGAGGACTCCTCCCCTAAACCTCAGATTTGACTCTCTCTCTTTTTTTAATTAAATACATTGTACTTAAACATTTTTTCTTATTCATAAAGTAAGAAGATTTAATGGTCTCTTTCAGAAACACCCCAGAGTATAGATTTGTTATTAAAATTACAACAAATACTAATGTCTTATTTAGGTTAATGAAAATAGTATATATACATATTTATTTGTTAGAGTTCATCAATAGACTTTTCTTGAGAGAGAACAAAGCATTCTACTAATGCTTTGGAGAGTGGATAGTGGGTAGAAAACAATACAATAAGTAAGCAGATGTAGATGTAAGACACAAAAAAATAGAGAATGTAACCTTCTAAATTGAAGACAAGTTCAAAATCCAAAATATTTAAAAGTTTCATTTATTTAACAAAATGCATCAGATATTTTGTTTATTGAATTGTGGAAGCTTAGGTAAGGAAACAAAGTATTTAGTCCAACACATAATAACCAGTCGTGAGGTTATTTTGCTTCTGCTTAGACTCCTACAATGAGAGAGATTCTACCACTTCATGAGGTGGTGTTACTTTATTCAGAGCAGCTCTTATGTCACAATATTCTTATTTAAATAGAACTGTAACCAACTTTCCAATATTCCAATTTCAGTTTCCAGCGAATGGCAGTTATATTTGTTAGTACTCTTTCAGTTGCAAGTGATAGAAAACATAGCTCAACTGGATTAAGCTAAAAGAAAATGTATTCATTCTCCTTTTTATAAAAAATTATTCTGAATTCAGGTGTGGCTTAACTGGGAACTCAAACAATAGTACATGGAATTGGTTTCTATCTCTTAGTTCCATTTTCTTATTCTTCAAAGGACTGTCTCTTTTTATTGTTTTATAGCACCTTATGCTTAACACCTACTACTCATTGATCCAACAGATCTTAATTTATGCCTAGCAAGTGCCAAGTTCACTTCTAGGCTGTAGAACTATTGTTGCTACAGCTAAGAACATAACAGTTTGTCCTCTTAAGATTTAGCAGGTTAATCGGAAGAGATAAACTATGAGCAACTAACCAAAGAGATAAATTCATATATTGGTAAATGCTGTGAAAAAAGTAAGACAGTATAAGAGATAGAGTTTCTGGGGACTATTAAGGAGCCTTTTCAAGACAGAGCTATCAGAGAAGCCCTCTCTGAAGACTTATCCAAATTATGAAAAGGAAAATACCTACAAAGAAATGAGAAAAAGATTTTCCAAACAGGAGGAACAGCAATTGCCAAGACCCTAATATGTGAGTGAGGTTGACAAATTCAAGGTATTGAAAATAAGCTAGGGTAGTTAGAATCCAATGAACATGAGAGAGAATAAGAAATTAAGTTGGGAATGAGGAAGACCAGACCATGTAGGACTTTTTCATGTAAGGAGTTTGAAATATTTTCTAAGTATATTCATTTTTAAAGAGAAATGATGCATTTTCCATTTATCATACTGCTTATTAAACTGTTGTAATTGCCTATGTATCATCTTACTTTCCTAAGGTACTATGTCTTTGAGGCAAAAAAAAAAAAATTCTTTTATCTCTTGGACTAATTAATATTTTAAGAGCATCTCTACAATACTTCCCTAGAAGCACTCTGGAATTTGAGCCCTAATGACATATCCTGGACCTTGCCATTGGAAAGACAAGACACTTTTATTCTGCAAATATCTATTAATTGCTTATAATGTGGTGGTCAGAGTCTTAAGGACCTGAGGATACTGGTGAACAATGTAGAAAGGTCTTTGACCTCATGGAGCATGGAGTTTGTAGTGAGAGATGTGGTGAGGGCTAGAAAAAGACAATCATATATGGCCTAATAAGGGCAGCCAGTAAATGCCAGGAGCATAGATTTAACCTAGACTATTTCTTTTTGTTTTTCCAGATTCAATTCCTTTATCAGGATTTTTAATTAATAGTATAAGATATAAGAAAACACACACAAATGATAGTACCTGTCACTGCCTGTAAGAAGCAAATTAAAGGTTGAATTTTGGAGTGATATTTCAGTACTAATACTAACAAGTGAATATTGATTTAAACATAGTCACCTTAAAAAATTATAATTGCTATTTACTAGTGCTTCTAAGAGTTTTGGAACTCTAATTTTACTCAGTATCTTTTGAGCAGGCCACATGAGAAAACATACCCTAATTTTTAATTAATCTGATTTTGCTTTTTATATATTTTTAGAATTTTTTTTTATTTTACCCAAAGCTTCATAATCCAGTTGTGATTTCAACAGATCTGCTAAGTGCAGCAGACTTTTGGCTCTCTTATAAAAAATCAGTGAAAATGTGTGAAATCAGTGAAATCTTAAAGCAACTATAACAGAGTAATTTTTATATTATGAATAGCATAATTTTCATCATTGAGATAAACCTTCAATCTCCTGAATTGAGAATTTTTGAAAGGACAACTTTCTTTCAAAAGCCATTTCTCTCCTCCTCGCCTCTTCATCTCCCTCTCCTAATACCTGTTCCTCTCCTCCCTCTTCCCCTCCTTCCTCTTCTTGTCATATAAGTATACAATGCCACCATTTTTAAAAAAATAAAGTTTCTGTAAAACTTCTGTAAATAATGTGATTATTTTCTTGGTTAAAAAAATCAAAATCATTGTATGACTTATTTAAGCATGTACATTCATAATGCACTTAAAAGTCTATTGATTTTACTGATATTGAATTTATATGCAAAATTCTGGTATATCTATTGAGTTATAGTCTATATAGTGAGATGCTTTTTAGTTATACTTAAAAGTTAAGGAGAAATAGAGACTATTTTAATTTAGTGCCTGTACAAGAAGTTATAAGATAATGAAGTTCTCCATCATAATTCATATAGTTTTACATTACTTCTAATAATCAACTGAAGAACATATATTCTTAATTGTTTTTATCATTTTAATTTTTAATTTTTTATTTTTAAATTAAAGTTGACATTCAGTATTATTTTATATTAGTTTCAGGTGTACAGCATAATGGTTAGACATTTATATAATTTACAAAGTGGTTTCCCTGGTTAGCCTAGTACCCACCTGGCACTACACATAGTTATTATGATATTATTGACTCTATTTCTTATTCTGTAACTTATATCCCCATGACTATTTTGTAACTACCAATTGGTACTTCTTAATCCCTTCACCTTTCTCACTTAGCCCCTACCACCCACCCACCCTCCCCCCATCTGGCAAGCATCAGTTTGTTCTCTGTATCTGTGAATCTGTTTGTTTGGTTTTGTTTGGGGGATTTTTTTTTTGGTTTATTTTGTTATTTAGATTCTACATATAAGTGATATCATATGGTATTTGTCCGACTTATTTCACTTAGCATAATACCCTCCAAGTCCATCCATATTGTTGCAAATGATAAGATTTCTTTCTTTCTTTTTCTTTCTTTTTCTTTTCTTTTTTTTTTTTTTTTTGGTTGAGTAATATACCATTATATGCATGTACTGCATCTGCTTTATCTGGTTGTCTATTGATAGACCAGAAATTGTATGACTTGATTACTATTAAATGTGAAAAAAAGTCTTCAACATATGTGCATAATGTATTCACATCAACTGTGAATTATTGTTTAGGGTCTGCTTAATATGATCAGAGGAATTTCCAAGCACATATTTCTTATGTCACGTGTCTTAGTTTTAGAATATAGGAGACACTAAATAGCATTAGAAATGTGGAATAGCTCCTTCTTGGGGGGAAATAGGGAACAATTTTACAACTCTTACTCAAAAATACATTTGAATGTTTTTCTATACTGAAATAAAATTTTGCTTGTTGAAATTTTAATTTTATAAGTATTAAATTTGAAAATTACATTCTTAATTCCTCAGAATATTGAATATTGAAAACTTGTTTTAACAGTTGCTGCTTGGAAGGCAGCATGCCTATAATTTCAAGTGTCTAAATTAACATCTAGGAGTTTTTTTTTAACCTTAGTCCTAAAGAGTCCAGAGGTTCTCATGGGAAGAATGTACCCCTTCTGTAGTCCTGGATGTCCTTGTGGATAATATAATTAGATGCTTCTTAGAATTATACTCCCCCTTGTGAGCTACAGGAATTAAAAATGCAATATCCCACAGCTTTTAGCACTTTTACTTCCAACTATAGAATAGCTGATTCCATTGGGTGACTTTTTTCAGAACTCAACAATTTTAAAAAATTCTTTAATTTTTTGGTTTTGAAAAGAATAAAGATGAGATCTCTAAATTTAGAGAAAACAAAGACCAGAATTTTCATTTTATAGGTTTTACATAACCAAAGTAATATGAAGGAGATTATATATATATATATAACCAAATATACTCAAATAGATACAAATTCATTTTCTCCCACACTGTTTGTAATACCAGAAAAGACTAAGGACCTTATATTTTTCATTAAACCATGAACTATTTCTTATTAAAGGTCTATTGCAGTTCTTTTCAAGACCAATTATTGACAATGAGATCCTGTATGAGACTTTCATTAAAATTAGTCCTTTCAATAACCAAGGAAATCTTTTTCTTAAGTTATTATGTAATTTGAGCTGTTATGGTTTGTTGTGCAATTTTGATGACTTTGGCAGTGTAGATATCTCATAAACAGGAAAAAAAGAAATTGAGACCCAAAATAGAAAAGGTGAAACACTGCAAAACTTTTGTCTTGTGGTATTTCCAGTAGAACTTAACATAAGAAGAAAATTGCTGTTGTGAAGTATTATAAAAGCATTATGACAGCTATAGGAATATCCTTAAATAGGTACAGATTTGAGTTTTCTGTATTTCTCTGTGAAACTCTTTTAAAGGATCAAAGTTTCATTTTAAGTCGGCAAGAACTCAATATTCAGGTCAATCCTATATAAATACAAGGCAAAACAAGAATTTTAGATCAAATGATGGAATTTTTAGTGACGGTTTTCATGCTATCATTTTTTTTCTGAAAAATGATGGTTCTGATCCAGTTTTAAGAGAACCTCTTGGTAACTTCTGTTGGATTTGCTTTTGCTTGTCTTTGTTAGCATTCATAAAGTTGCTGTGAGCTACAGTTTTGATCTGTTACATCTAGAACTATAATTTATGGACTTGCAACAAACTAAGTGAAGGAAAGATCAATTCCCTAAGATTGATCATATCAGATACACTTTCTTTATCCATTGATTTTTAAGTGGCTGGCTCATAATATGCACTCAATCTGTGTTTACTAGATTAAATGTTTATATTACACAACTCCATCTTAATAATATGAATTTAAACCTCAGTTATCACTGTTTGTGATATGGTTTTTACTATATATCTATTTTTGCAGTTACATTTATTAATACAATATGGTTTAAGAGAATATGTTTGTATAGGGAATTTTTTTTTAATTCAGTAATATTTTTTAACTACTGTCAGATGAACTTTGGAGTCTTTGGTGTAACCATATCATTTTATAGAATTCTGGGCATGTAAAATAAAACACTGAGAATTTAATGAGACAAAAAGAAATATTTTAAAAAGTTCTAAAATATTCTTTCAAAATATATTTGAATTCTGTTTTAAAATACGGTTAATAAAATATGATTTATCCTAAATGAGTTTTTTTCCTACTAAGAAGAATCTTATTTTTGATCCTTACACTTTTCCTTTGGAAAAAGACATGTTCCAAGCAGTAGACTTTACATTTTGCTTAAAACAAAGCTACATGTTTCTTAACTGGTCTATATAATTTTTAAAAATCACATGATGACTATGTTATTCATAGATGAGGTTTCTAGAGTCACTTTTAGAAGATGTTAAATGCATTTATTGAAGTTTATTCAGTAAATCTTTTAAGCACCTACAATATGCTGTACACTGTGGTAAAATAAATTTAAAAAAAAGTAGTTAACACCCTGTACAATATAATGTGGAAGACAGGCAAATAAATAGTTAAAATACCAAAATACTATGGGCTAAGTACTGATCAAAGAATAATGTGGAGGTATGGAAAATAATTCCCAGCACACCTGAAGAGAATTAGGATAAGGAAAGACTTATTTAAGTTTTTGAAGGAAAATGAACCAGCCTATGCAAAGACATAGGTAGGAGTTAGATTTTAGAAACTTAGTGTTGGATTTTATTGAATCCTAAAGAAATAAGGTTGACCATAATGCATCCTTAGAACTTAAGGAGTAAAATTAAGAAGAATGAAAATGTAAAGACAAAAATATCTAAAGAATGAAGTCTAACCCCCTTACCCTGGCATTTGTGATCTAGCCCCACCTGCCTCACTAGCCTCATTTATTACTGTTTCCTTTCTCCTATGCCAGCAATTTGTATTCCAAATGGAATCACTTCTCTGTGTAGCATGTTATTTCACTTCTTTTGCTTATGCTTGTACCACTCTACCTCTCTGGATGGCTTTGCCCTCTTCATTCCACTTTTCCTCTTGCCTTATAGATCTATCTCAATGATCACCTCAATATAAACCTGGCTCTTCCATCATATGTGACCCCACCACACAGATATACACCCCTTTATAGAATCACAGCACCCTTTGACACTTGATTGCACTTGTTTTCCCTGTGTAACTCTGAGTCGCTTGCAGGGGGATTATATCTTATTTATCCTTAGCACCAAGCATAATATTTGACATGTAATCATAGCTCTAGTTCTGTTAAAAGAATAAACAAAACAAATTAGCAAACTATCTGTGGCAGTAAGCCAAAATATTATGTTCAAACATATGACTAATTTTTGTACTCCTTAAGTAGAAGACCAATGACTTGAATAATCTCAATGAAGCATGGACTGCATGATTGTACCTATGAAAAATGAAACATTGAATGCTATTGTAATATGTAGAAAGACCATGTACAGTAAGATTATAGAAACTAAAAGTAAGATTTGTCATTGTTTATCTTGTTGTCTAGGTGAGATACACTGAATATAGGAAATACAAGCACTCTGATTATTGTAGAGATGTTATCTGTAGGAAATTATGCACACATAATTTATATCCTTGCAATGGACTGAATGAAGCACTCACTATTTACTTGTTTTTGCCCTGATTCTGATTGTGAAATTTGCTTTTTCAGGTAGCTTGAAATTAGAAAGTTTACCTTTAAAAACTCAGCAATATTCTGGTCAGATATTAATCAATTATTTGACACTCTGATTTGTATGTTAGCCTTATGAGTTCATTTAGTGTGAAAATCTCCAAATGAATGGCCTCCTTTCCATATGCTGAAAGAATTAAATGGATGCTGAAAGGAAAGGTACAGGATTATACAAATATTGGCTAGTTTTGTTAGATTGTTTAATTGACAGTTCAAATAAAGCTTCAAGAGGGAAAAATTCATTTCCTCTCTTATTTTTATGAGATTATCTTTCTCTTTTTTGCCAATCTAGCTCAAATATGGCAGGAAAATATCTCATCTATACACACTCACGTATTTGTTTATATTTTACATACAAATATATCTTCCATTTCTTAGCATAAGGATCAAAAACATAGATTCATTTTATTTAGCAATCAGGTGCCCCCAAAGCAACATTCAAACTGAGGCCACTTCTAAGGTAAATGCACTCATTCTTTCTCCTTAGTTCAGGCTA
Source organism: Eonycteris spelaea (assembly GCA_003508835.1). NCBI lineage: Eukaryota > Metazoa > Chordata > Mammalia > Chiroptera > Pteropodidae > Eonycteris > Eonycteris spelaea. Next base: position 3,324,307 of record PUFA01000053.1, read on the forward strand.
AAAGATATGATCAAATTCTTATGTAATAGTATCATTACAGTTGCTATATAAAATCTTTTATGCAATCCAGACTGTGAAATGTATTATTCTTTTAATATTATGGGTTGGAAAAAAATTAAACATGAGGCATTACAACTGAGTTTCACTACACATTAATTATTTTAATTGACTATTTCTTGAATGAATATCTGATGAATCAATCTTGCAGTTCCTCATGCTTCGTGATATGCTTAACTCAATACAGACACTTAAGAATCATTATTCTGTGAGAGCTTCAATACAAATTTGAGATCATTATAATTAAAATCAGACTCTTACCTTATGCTCAATTCCAAATCTTTTCATCTTCATTGAATTTTCTTTGGCCTATAGCTTGAATTTGATAGTATAACAATGAAAAGCAGAATATATGATCTTGCTAAGCATCTTCAATATGTTGAGGAAAAAAAAGACTTGTCTTCAGGGCACAACATAAAAACTGGCCATAACTGACATTCTATATAAATAGTCATCACCCCTTGGAATTCCTTAAAGACATCAGTTCCTTCCTGGTCACTGCCATGAAGACAAAGAATACCTTAATGACTCTACTGAGGTTATCATTAAAATAAAAAGGAGATTTGCAGACATCAGCTGTAAATCACTATAAAATAGCCTGTGGGTAACCTTTGACACAACCCATTTGAAGTAAACCTGGGATGGATTCATAGCTTTTAGTCAAGCCATTTGGTGGGCTAAAAGTCATTTTCATCCTCTTCATCATTTCTTTGCAATATTTGTTCCTCTTGAAATTGCTAGATAGTATTTGAATATATATAAATTGACATGTGTTTTATGTTGAAACAAAATAGGCTCATTCAGATTATAGTTTGATGTTTATGGCATTTCCTTGAAATATTTACTCCTTTGATATGTATTTCAGATATATAAATGCATTTGGAATCTACTTGTAGTTACTTTGTTAAAACAGTCATGATTTGATATTATAAAAATTTTGCAGGGGTTCTGAGTAATGTTACTCAAATTGAGCTCTGTATGGTCTGTGTCATAACAGGATATAAAAATTTCCTAGAATTAAGTAGAAATTACAAGATTGCAGTGGTTAGTCTGATTTTTCAAAGAAATCATTGCTTAACAATACTTTTGCCTGTTGGCATTTAGATGTTAGAGAGGTAGCTTGAGAATTTGCCTAAACTTACACCCCTATCATTTGGATTCAGGTCTCAAGCTCACTAAAAATCTGACTTTTGGCAACTCTTTGAATATCTCTAATCTCAGTTTCTTTATCTGTGAAGTGAGTTGATGATATCTTATACTCTTGCTCTGAGACTAAAATGAGACAAAATATATGAGGATGCTTTGTAACTTTTAAAGTAAAATTTAGATTTCAGGGAGTAAAGTGAATATTAGAAAATCAGCATTAAAAATGAAAAGATATAAAAATACTTAAATAATTTTAAAAATTATTGGTTTTTAGGTTACTAAACTTATTGAATGTACTGTTATATGTTTTATAATATTTAACTACTATCACAAAATATTTCTGTAACCAAGAGTAAATAAGGCTATAAACATTTATTTACTTTTCAGAAACTAGCTCCCTTAATGATAAAATTTCATTAAAAAAAAAATCAGTATTTCTTTTGACCTCCAAAGTTCTCAGGTCTAAATTGCATAACTCATGTATATATTTAGATATTCACTCTCTAATAGGTTAATTATAAGAGGAGAAAGAGAAAAAACACATTAAGTCACTAATAATTAGAAAATAATTGCTTTTGATGAATATCTTGAGGAAAAGAAAAATAACCTTTATTTCTAGTAAAAATCATCTAATTCCAAATGGCAAATTTCATAGAACTTAATGTTCTGAGAACTCATGCCCTTGATACCTTTTTGTGTTTTCAGACTCTTTCAAAAAACTGGTATGAAGAGCCACACAATTAGGAAATTATAACCTTATGAAAAGTTCTGAAAATTGCATTTAAGTTAGATACCTAACATCCAAAGTCTAAATCCTGGTCCTAGACTAGTGAATCAACCACATTTGTGACAAAGAATTCAGTCTAAATAATTCAGGTTAATGAAATATAATTTTATTTCAGAAGAACTTCCCTCATGACACTCTTTTAGATTAATCACAATGATATTTTTTTAAGTGTAAAAATTTCCTAGCAATTGACGTAGCCTTAAATGTTCTGTCATTTAGTGTCTGTACACTGCTTCACCAAATGAACTATACATTCTCTCCCATGTAGCAATGTTGGGAACAATGCCTAAAAGATGCTTTGTAGCAAATTAAAGAATAAACCTACTCCGTGAGGGGGGAAAAAGGTATAAGGGACAACTTTTTAATTCTGTATTCAGAAAGGAAAATCGCTAATGGCGCTCTTAATCTGAAGGGGGAGAATCAGTCTGAGTTAAAGCAAGTGGGAGTGAGAGAGGTGAGTTTTGCATTTAATTTTATTTTTAGTTATCTTTGGACTCTTACCCCTTTATCTTCAATGACTGCCTGCCCCTCTTTCACTGTCTGCAATGAATGGAGTGAAAGAGTTGTAGTTTGGATGTACTGACCTAGTAAAGTTTAAAGTTAAATTAATAGGAAGCCTGTCGCTAAGGAGTTCCTGACAATGGAACTCCTCTGTTAGCTGACATCTCTCCGAGTAGAAAGCAGTGGGTCCCAGAGATTTCAAACCTTCAACACTAAGGGGAAAGCAAGAAGAAAAGGGAGCAAAGCTCTGAAGATTGAGAGCTATGAAATTCAAGTCGTGAGAAGAATTCATTTGAAGGGTTTTAAATGTGGAGGGATACATTCTGGTAGAGCATATGCTCCTGTTTTGTTATTCACTAGTCAAAGTGGCATTTGAATTGTGTGTAGATATAAAGAATTTTTAAAAGAGTTTATGAGAAACAGTAGAAAGACTTAGAATTTATAGAGTCGTTACTTAATCTTGTAATTAAAATTAGTAGTTAATGTTTAGTATTCTTTTTTATTTAGGGCATATGTGTGGGTGATAAAAGCAGTATACTAATGCCTACCCCCATGAAAGTTGTACTGTAAAGGGTGAGAGTACTCAGAGCAACCATAAAGGTTCCCTTAAAGAGTAGTCTTCTTAAACTATTTAAAATCCGATCGTTTTGTCATCAACAATTCAGGAAAACAACTAATGCAAAACGGTGGTATGGTTGTTGTAGTCAGTAATAATTAAGTGTTGCTTAGTCTTCTCTAACCACCTTGCTTTGTGTCTCATTTGCTTTCAAACCCATTACACCACACACACACACACACACACACACACACACACAACACGTCCATTCTTCTTAAGGTTCTGTGCCTTAAACAATTTGGCCGTTATTCAAGTTTCCCAAATATACACCAATACATTGGTTAACTGTCATAACTGTGATTAATCATTAGGTAGTCATAGTTAGTTTCCTAGACTTTTGGGGATTTATGCCCATTATAGAACCTGTACATGCATGTATATAAGCATTGGAAATGAGGTCTTCAGTTTAATTAATTACACTTAGTTTTAAATGATGTATATCATTATACCTTCTATTTCTTCTCTCCTTTTCTTCCAGATTGACTATCTAAAGATGATCTATCTTCTTATATTTAGACCAAACTTTTCCCAGGATTTAGAAAATCTAAAAGAATCACAGATATTTTTGTAAAGGAAAGTTGTTTAGCCCTCTGAGAGTCTTCCAACGTATTTAATTTTGTTTGTTTTGTTTCAAGATAAACTCAATCTTTTAACGTTTTTATGAGTGTTTACCCTCCTGAATAATAGACTTTTATGTGATGTTTTTACCTCTCCTTTATGTGACCCCACTGGGACACACAGTCTATACTCAGTTATATTGGTGTTATTTATATTATTCTGCTGTCTTTTAATATTAATTTCTGTTGTAGATTCAGGTAGAGAGATTAGAGTGCTCATTTTGTGCATCCAGGTACAGGTGGAGGTACCATCCCCAACTTGGAGGTAGTAGTAGAATTTGGTCAGTATGACTTCTATTTTCTTACAGTCTATTTTGTAAAGCTTTTTCACTTTGACAGCTCCTGCTTTATTTATTGTTTGTTAATCCATTTCATCACTTGATTAATTTTTTTCACATATTTCAAGTGGAACTAATAAGAAAAGAACAGTAACAAATGCTTTTTATTTATGAATTTAAGGACTATCAGATAGTGCCCCCAAAATATTTTTGTACATGGAGTGACCATCTCTTCAGTTCTCTAATATATTTTTTAAAGCTTTCGAGATTCACATTTAGAAGTTAATAAGAAGAACAGGTTTGATTACAGTAGTCCCCCTTGTCCGTAGGGGATATGTTCCAAGACCCTCAGTGGATACCTGAAACTATGCATAGTACTGAATCCTATATATTCTATGTTTCTTCCTAATTCATGCATACACTTTACAGCTTCTCTTTGCAATATCCAAATTGTCAGCATCACTACTCTTGTGCTTTGAGGCCGTTACTAAGTAAAATAAGGATTGCTTGAACACAAGCACTATAATACTGCAACAATCTGATAACTGAGAAGCAACTATATGACCAATGGGAAGGATCATATATAATGTGGACATACTAGACAAAGAGATGGTTCTCATCTTGGGCAGGACAGAGCAGGAGCAGCATGGCACAAGATTTCATCCCTCTACTCAGACCGGTGTGCAATTCCAAACTTATGAATTGTTTAATTCTGGAACTCGCCATTTAATCTTGTCTGACTGTGGTTGACAGCAAATAACTGAAATGGAGGAGGGAAGAAAAACTTTGGATAAAGGGGGATTACTGTATTAACATCAAATCTTACCGATCTATGCTTTCTTTTGGTAGAAATGTTAATCATTTAAAAAGATAGCAGCAATCATCAGATGTAAGGAATACGATAGGACAAAATAACCATTATTATTAGGAATTTGAAGTTGTCTAGGGACCAGAGGTTAAACAAAATTGAATCTGAAACACCGTACATTTTATGCCAGCTCATGTTATAACTGTTCTCATCAAATATTATCGTTGACACTTGTATTCCTCCCATCTTCCCCTTTTCAAATATAGTTCAAAAAATTTAACAGAATTTCTGAGTGGGTTTTTATCTGGCAACGTAAGCTAAAGATCTTTTCATATGACATTCTTCTTATTAATATATAAAACTATTGATAGATTATACTTTTAGAACATTTTGAAACTCAAAAGTAGAAGTTAGATAGTTAACCGAAAAGTAAGATCTTAAAAGCTAATAAGTTAGATAATGTTAAAGAGAGGGAAGAGGAAATATTAAAAGAAAAGGAAATGGTAAAAAGGGGTGCCATCTAGCTTTGCAAAGGAAATAAAACTGAAGGAGGTTCATAAAATATACTCACGTATGTGGTTAAAGAATGAGAAACAAATATTTTTACAGGAGACAAAATGAGGTAATGGTAAAAAGATGCTTTGGAATCCCCTAAGAACTTAAGTGTATATTGGCTATACTTATTTCACAGAGGATGAATTAATTATTGCTACCTAATAAAATATTCTCAAATTTACTGGCTTTAGACAAGAAACGCTTATCTCACACAGTTTCTGTGGGTCAGGAATCTGGGAGCAGCTTACCGGGTAGATTTAGCTAAGAGTCTCGTGGTTGTGATCAAGTTGTCAACTGGGGCTGGAGTCATTTGAAAGCTTGACTGGTGCTGGTCTATCTACTACCAAAGCGGTTCCCTCCCATGGCTGGTTGTTGTAAGTGCTGGTTGTGGCAGGAGGCTTAGCTCCTTCCACTTGAACATTGCCATAAGACTATTTAAGTGTCCTTCTCAAATAGGACCATCTCCCTGAGGCTAATTTTGTCCCCCAGAAAGCAATTGGCAATGTCTGGAGTTGTTTTGGATTGCTGAAACTTGGGCAGGAATGCTATGGGCATCTAGTGATAGAAGCTGGGGTTATTGCTACACATCCTACAGTACACAGGACAGTCACTCACAACAAAGAATTATTCAGTCCAAAATGGCACTAGTTCTAAGGTTGAGAAACCTTGCCCTAGAGTAGAACGATCCAAGGGAGAAGAAATTAGAAGCTGCAGTGTCTTTTATAACCTAGCATCAGGATTCAAACTGTCATTTCTGCAGCACCTTTTGGTTGTGTAGATCAGCCCTATTTATTGTGGGAGAAGAATACACAGAGGCATAAATACCAGGAGGCAAGAATTACGGAGGGCTGTCTTGGAGGCTGGCTTTCACAGAAGAACTTTGTGTGTAGAAAGAATGGCATTATTTGGTTTAGGTATTCAAAGCAATGTTTGGTAATTAAAAAAATGGATATGAAATATTGTTGATATTCCAGGAGCCATGCTCTTTATTGTTCCTCTATTTGTTTTCAAATATAAATGTATATGTTTGTAGGTATAATTTACAGTTTTGAGGTATTAAATGAACAAAGAACATATTATTAATGGAAAAGGTACAGGGGGACATTTTAAACAAACAAAAAATTAAATGATGAATAGTATTTGAATACTTTTAAATTAAAAGGGCCAACAATTTAAATATAAAAGCAATGTGTAATTACTACATTGAAGCAATTGTCCCCCAAGCAGCATCCACTTTTAAAAGAAGCAGGTGTACGTGAAGCAAAAGTATAAAATGACAAAATGAGGAAGCCAAATGGGAAGCTAGAACGTATTACCTTCAGCTAAATACCTTGATTGTCATTTAAATGGCAATCAAGTCTAATGGTAGCATTAACACAGCAAAATACCTATCAAAGAATTCCTAGAGCTCTATCTGGCTGGTTAGCAACTCATCTTGCAATCTGTCAGTCCAAAACCAAGCGTGTGTTCATGAAAGGGGCTTCAGGACTATGTGCTCTGTAAAGATGGCAGGCTTGATTTTGGGATAACAGGAAACTACTAATTAAGTATGGAGTTGAAATGGCCACAAGAGCAAGATTTCCAATTCTTCAGGGGCTAAAGAAATAATAAGATCGTTAAAGTTAGTTTGTATCTTATATTATTTTGTTTGACTCTTGCGCATACATGTAAACCTTTTCTCATCTCAGTTCTACATGAAGGAAAGTTCGGAACCTGCCAGTCTTTTTGGAGATCCTCGTTATAGTTCTATTTTGTTTTTGTTGTTGTTGTCATTTTGTTTTTCTTTCTAGTAATCCTCTACTGAAAAAAAAAAATGCTTTATTTGGGTGGGAAAGCTGAGAGAGGGCACCCACAGTGAATAAGAGGGATAGAAGAAGAGAAAAGATGAATGTGACCACAAGCTAGAGAAAAGAGAGGTGTAGCAGCAATGTATATTATGCAGTTCGGCCTGTCATATGATTTCCCTACTTAATTTAATACAATTATTTCATCAGAGAGGATAATAGCAGCAGTATGATTAATTTTGCAACATGTTTCACGAATGCTTTTACTCTTCCCCATATGTTGTTATTGCTACTTACTTCACATGACTGTTTATGATCATTATGAAGACAATCACCGTTTTCAAACTGTGTAGAGGAAGTAGCCTGAAATTATATATACATCTATTTCAATCACTATATGGCCGTTAAAGAATCAAAGCATATTTATAAATGAAATAATATACTAAGTGGATAGAAAAGCTTAAAATGCAATTCCACATACATGTACACCTAGGTCTCAAATAAAAAGTAATTGCATTTCTTTGCTCCTTTATCATTGACCATCCAAAACCAAAGTCTCAAAGCCACATGCCTCAATGTCAGGTGATTTGTATTTTGGTAATGCCTACCATATAACAGGTAATAAATAATAAATAGTTTAAATTTCATTCAATAAATAATGAATGAATGAATGATTGAAGAAATTTGTGTATTCTTGTTCATTGCCATTAGATTACTATAAACTTAACTATGAAACAAATGTTTAATTTTCAATAACTACTTTAGGTAAATTTTTAAGAAGTGGAATTAAGAGACTACTGTAATATGATGTAAACTAGATCATCAATTAGATAATGAACATGAATAAAGATGTGAGTTTTTTCTTCTGGAGGATACACTCGTTTGTATATCCTTGGTGGTGCATCTTATAGTCTGAGGTCTGGCATGTGGTGTATGTTTCCATGTTGTGAAGGACAAGGATGCAAATAGAAAGAAAGGAGTAGACTTCTTTAAGATACTGGTATTCTTGTTTTCTAGTTCTCTATTAAAATTCCTTATCAAAGAGTAAATGAAGTCTAAGAACTGGAGAGAGGGAAGTAGCCCTCCAGGATTCTGGAGAATAATTTTTCTTTTATAAATTATGTTTGGTTTCTTTATGTAAACATTAAAAATGTATTTGGTCACTGTGCATTATAAAATTAGGAATATTATACAATTATGTTAGTGTGACATGTTTTTTTCTAGAATAAGCTTATTTCTCGAAAACCATCTAAATGAAATATATTTTAACTCTATATTTCATAGTATTTGCTAAGTTTACATGGAATAATCCTTTCATTCACGGTAACAGTTGGTATTTCTTCAGTGCATCTGAGGCTGTATGTTTATGTCAAATTCTTTTCTTAATCTAATTTATTATTTATATGTGTAGGGGCTTTCATTGGCTGGGATGCAAATTCATTAGAACATCCATAATATTTTTAGTACTGTGACCACAGCTCTGATATTAAGTGAAATGTTTGCTTTCAGACAAGTTATGATAGCCATAGTAAATGGAACATGCCTGAACTATTATATTTGTTTGTATTGTACTTGTTTTGCATTCTATACCAGACTAATAAGATTATAAAATACTTTATTAAGAAAAGTTATAAAATGAATAGGTTCCAAAAACTTGTATTTAGATATACAAAATAGTATTCTCTTGCACATGATTGTATGAAGTGTTATATTTCTGGCATATTGCACATGAACTCCTCATATTTTCCTTAAAGAATAGTCTAAGTTAAAAACACTTTATAGAATGAAAGAAGGAAATTTTCAATGCTCTATAGCATAGAAAACAAAGAAGCATAAAAAATCAAAATAAGTAAACAATTTGTGTCTTAACTTTTAAACTAATGTGTAAAATAGCAAATATATGTATTAATTCATTTTATTTTTGGTGTATTGACCTTTATGTGGCTTATATGTAGTAGTAGTATATGATTAGGCCTGAATTTTAAAAATTATATGTCACCGACATCTTTAAAAATTTAAGTAAAAAATTGTCATGTTAAGTGAAGAGTATTGTATGTTGAGTCCAAAAACCTGGGTTCATTAGAACTTTCTGAGCTTAAGTTTCCTCTAGCAGGATTCTACAAATGTAAATAGTATCCTTCTATTAGTTAAAACTCCCTACATAAGCTTACACATTTACTTTAGCTTATGCAATTACTTATATGCTTGCTTTATATTTACCATACACAAGTTTGGAGCTCCTCAACTGATATATAAGATTCTTCTTAACTATCAGTTTGTATATAAATGAAATGAATATTAAATGTTATTTTCAAAGTTTCAACTGGCAATATCATTTAACAATTGGGCAGGTAATTAAAAGGAAATTACTTTCCTCACTGCTTAATAGTAAACTTGAGTGAACTTGATAGAAATCTTTTCCAATGCTTTCTTGACCTTGAAGATCACTTACATTCTTTTATATGTAAATTATTTATTTATAATTTTAAAATATATGTTTTATTTGTCAAAATACAGGTTAATAATCTTAAGCTTTTAAGTTTTTCTTTAAAAAGATATTGCAAATAAAAAACAAAGTAAAAAAGGCCTTACTTTTGGTGTTTATTGTGCATATTCCTATTTATGAGAATGCATGTCATAAATAGTCTACTTCCATTTTATAGTTATGATTTTTGAATTTTCATCTAGTCAAATAAAAATTAATAGAAAATGGGAAACTACTGTAATTTTGTATTTATCATTAATAATAGGAGTTTGGCATAATAGCTCAGTAAATTATTCAAAGAATAAAATTATAAATACTATCATATAATGGGTCAAAATTATTTATATAGTTACCAGTAGTATAAGGATTAAACATGTGGGTTCTTATTAATATACCATTAGCCTGGTCACACAATGAAAGAGAATGAAAGGGCAATTATGAATGACATTTCTATCAACTTTGGAACTGTCAACCTCTATTAGGTCCTTGGGGCTTTGCACTTTTTGACTTTCAGGCATCTGTGATGCCTTGAATGGAGGAGAATATTCAGAGTTCCAGTGGGTCTCTGCTTTGGGTAGTCATTTTTCAGTATGTGCATATAATAGTTCTTAGTGCTTATAGATGAGCCAGTGACATTTCACCCATCAGCACCCACATCTGCATCACCTTCATTAACACCACCATTTCCCCTCTACATACCCTCATATTCTGTTTCCTCTGTTTTCATAAATCTCTGTTGTATCTCTGGGAATATATTCCTTCTGCTTCCCCCCCCCACACACACACACAGTCAAGTGAAACAGCCACCTTTAATTTCTCCAAGTATCCCCTGAAAACTTTTGGAAGAGTTGTGATGCTGTCAGAGGAAGTTTTCAGGTTGTCATGACAAAAGCCAGTAGTTTCACACAGAAGGTAGTAAGCAGATAGAACATTTGATGGGAGAAAAGTGCTTAGACTATACACAGCTGCTTAGTAAACAGTCAGTGAAGCTCCTGTCTGACAGGATATTTTGGCTGAATAACAGGGAGAAAAATTTGGATTCTAATCTTTATTGACTCACTCAATCTCAGTAGTATATAGTTTATTGTGCATATGCATGTTTATTATTATTCATTTATTATTATTAGCATATGGTATATTCCAACAAAATTTTAAAGACTGAAATAATATTACACTTTCTTAATGTTACCGCTTTATATTGTGGAAATTTTCATAACAGTTTTTGAAATCTAATAAATATTTTTAAATAATCTTTCTTTATATTATGTAAGGCAATGTCCCTCAAACATTAGTGTGCATCGGAATCACCTGGGAATGCTTGTTAAAACACAGACTGCTGGAATCCACCTCCAAAGTCTCCATGATAAGAGAATTTGCCTTTCTAACAAGTTCCCAGGTGGTGCTGATGGTACTAGTCCAAGGACCTCATTTTGAGAATTAGCCATCCATATTGGAGTATAGGACAAAAGGGGACACAATACTCTTGAGTTTCTGCCAACCATACATCATATAAAAGGATTATGGCTGGCTAGTTCAACTAAATGTTCAAATTGAAAGAGCTTGGGATGATTTTGTCCCCTGTACTTTTTAAAATGCTAAAGTAAACTTTTCAAAATTATATATTGAGCCAGTCATGGAATTATCTTATTTAACTTCCTTCCAAGATTCTATGAATCCATATAAATATAGTATAATGGTCTTAATTTATTATGCATCTAACATGATCCCAGATTGCCATTTGAATTATCTCATGGATTTTAAATAACTGTTCTTTTCTCTGAATCAGAAAATAGAATTGGAAAAAAAAGTCATTAAAGAGTATTTTCCCTAGCCAGTTTGTAAGTTTCCTAAGTGTGGTTAACCATAGAATCTAATAGCAGTGAACCACTTTCAAAGACATAAACTTGAAATAGATGCCATATTATAACCATTGTATGCGTTTTATAGAGTGAGTGATCTATTTTCAATGGTTTTTGGTTAAAATAATACAATTTGTACATATTAATTAACACTTTCATGTCACCAAATTACACCACTTGATTCTAAATTGTTTCACTTGTTATCCTGCTACTGCTGGTATATATTTTAATGAAAACAAGAGTAACTAAGTGGAAACTATTTTTCTACAGGAAAGGAATGACTTTCTCAATTTGCAATGTCAATATTATTTGATTCATATATATATTATGATAAACATTTGAGTGATAATTATATCCATAAATTTAATATAAGGCTAATATAGGTAGGTATAAAACTATACCTATCTATATAGTTATAATATAAACTATGTAAACCTGACCTATTCAAGCATAGAACATTTGGAAAGCACCATACCTGCTGAACTGATCACATACACATCTTTATATCACCATGCAGTGCACTAAAAAGAAAATCTGGAAAACAAATTGGGATTGAAAAAAGGTAATGTTAAGTATATAGGACAGTGTTACATATGAATAAATAGTGCATATCAGGGTAATGTTAATTATGTTTATTTTTAGATCAAATCCAAAAGTGTTGTGAAACCTAAGAAAAAGATTATTTTCTAAGAAAGTTTTTTTTTAGCTAGAAAGTTTTCTTTTCTTTTCTTTTTTGTATTTAATTCGGAGAGCAGTTCTGATCAGAGATACATACACACCATTTAACTTCTCCATCATGGATGTTCCAGGTACTCTACCTAAGCGCCAGGTTATAAAGATGCTTGAGACTCAAACCCTGTTCTTCAAAGTTTGGAAAAAAACCTATCTATATCAGAATTTTATATGAACTATGCATTATCTCTCAATATAAATGAATAGTACAAATAATATCTCTTTAAGAATATTTCTTACAGGCAACATTACTTATGTGCTTTCTGGATAGTGTATTTTATCTTATACAAAAGGTTTTTCATAATACATAGTTGAAAGTGACATTGTTGACAACTGACCAAACACTGTAATGTTCAAATTGAATGTTAAGGTCGCTGATGATAGAATAATTTGATGGGTAATGACAAGTAGTATACCTGTGTTTTTCTAGGCATTTTTAATCAGCCTTTCCTTATCACAGCTCATATTCTAATAATCATTGCAGGATGAAGTGGCACAGCCACTGAACCTATCAGCTAAACCCAAGACCTCTGATGGCAAATCACCCACATCACCCACCTCTCCCCATATGCCAGCTCTGAGAATAAACAGTGGGGCAGGCCCCTCAAAGCCTCTGTCCCAGCAGCATTAGCTAGTCCTTCAGCCAGAGTTAGCACAATAGGTAAGTTCTTTTTCTTTTGTTCTTGCTGATTTTCTGTTTATGGCAATTGAATGAATTATCTTTTAATGGCAAATCACGCATACCCTGTGCATGGCTTTAGTTTCATAGGAAAGTTCCAATTTGATAAACCTGAAGTCCAAGTTATAATGTCCCCCTGAAAATCTAACTGAATTGGTTATGTTTGTTGATATATTTATGTTCTTAAATACTTTCCCCAGAATTGAATGATCCAAGAGGGAGAAGAAAAAGAAAGCCATGATGTCTTTTATGCCCTGGTCTCCAGTGTCACACATAGTCGGTTCTGCTTTACTCTTTTCATTATAAGATAATCACTTAGTCCAGCCCAACTCAAGGGAGGGGAATTAGGCTCCACGTCAGATGGGAGGAATATCAAAATATCTTTGGATATACTTGAAAACCACCATACTTGGGGGAGGGGGTTGTGGAGAGGGGGTAAAACTGATAAAAAGCAAGTGAGTGTCTTAGAATCAGAATGAAGATAGGGCATTGTCATGCTAGTCTAAGATACAATAGTTCAAAAAAGAAGGATTATTTAATGGTGTCATATTTTGTAGAAAAGTTAATGAATACGAAGAGGAAAGAAAGGCTGGAGCTTGTGGATAGGTAAACTCGAACAGAGAAGTTTTAGTAGAAGGGTTTAGCAGAATTCCAGTTACAAAGATTTGAAAAATACAAGGAAAGAAAGTTAAGTTCACATATAGATCAGTCTCTTTGTAAGCCTGGTGTTGAGAAGAGATTTTGAGAAGGCTGAGTAGAGACAGGTTTTAGAGTAGAAAAGTCATAATATGTATTTTCGAAGAGAAGAGAGCTGGAGAGAGAAATAGACATAAAACAGTACACGTGTGAATATAAAGCAAGAAGAGATGATGACAAATGATTAACCTTGGAAAGCAGAAAGGCCCCTTCTTTTTTCTGAGACCAAAAGAAATGAAGAAAAAAGGGTAAGGTTACAGAGAAATTGTGGGATAGACAGAAAGAAAGTTGAAGGGGTATATTTTAAATGCTTCTATCTTCACAAAGTAGAATTCCAGATTATTTGTCAAGAGGAAGTCAGTTTGGTACAGTGGTGTGGCAGTGAGAAGCAGAACAATGGAAACTTAAGTTTTGAGAAGTTGAAAAGTTAAGGTATGCATGGGCTTTTTATCATTATGCACCATTCTGTTACACTCTCTCAATTACTCTGCTCAACATCCTACATGAACACCAGGATAAGGATAAGACTTGCTTTCGTGTCCCACATATGTAAGAGAAAAAATATTTTACTTGGCAAGAATTATTCATTTTCATAATAGACATGAAGGCTCATAAATATCATAATGTTGGTATATGAGCTACTTTTGTAATGTCATTCGAACTAGAATATTAAACTAATGGAATAACTAAAATATTTGCATTTTGATCATATGATAATTTTTTACTTCAGCACTTTTGGATGAAGTATGACAAAATATTTTAGAAAGGCAAGAATGTATTTAATGACATTTATCATCTGACTTTCTCTTATATTTTTTTCCCTGAAAAGTTCCTTCACCACATATGCATCCATCATATTTTTCAAGGATTTGAGGCCACTACAATTTACTTTTCTCTTTTCAACAAATGCAGATGTTGAAAGCTGAACCTGTAATGAGTAATAATGTAGTTGGATAAAAGCTGTGAGCATTAATGGTGTCATAAAGGTCACCCCTGAAAGAAGAATTAATGTATTATGCCATTAATAAAGCATGGAAAACTGTGAACCAAAAGATAACTTAAGATACCGTTAATGACACGGGCTCTTTGCTATATATCTATCAGCTACAAATATAGAAAGTAAGTTTTTGAGGTTGGTGACCAATATTACTGTATATTCTATAAGAATGCTTTTGATATGATACGCAAATGATGGGCAGCTCCAAAGAAAAGAACTCCTTTAAAGGCGTGAATAGTTCAGAAGAATGATGGATAATTTTAGACTCTTTTGACCAAATGTTATCTTTCCCTTATGGGCCTTTTTCACTTAGGTTGTACATATGTATAACACTTTTAACTTTTTTCAAAGCATTTTTAATCTATGTTCTCACTTCAACTAACTTTAGAATTATAGACTCTTAACTTGATAGAGCAGATATCCATATCATCCAGATAAAACTTATTTTACAGATAAGGACCTGAGGCCTGTAGAGGTTAAGTGCTTACTGGGGATTCTAAGTAAGTTTCTGTCACAGTGTAGGCAGTTCTATGGTTCTATTTTTATTACCTCTGATTTAATTTCAAAGAAACAAATGTACATAAAGACCTAGTAGCTTGCCCAAACTCACAGTCAGTGGAGGGTGCAGCCTTACAGTCATGGCTTTGGGTTGGCATGCTTTCTTTTTAGTTATTGCCTATTGGTAGCCTACCTGCATTAGATGCCTTACTCAGTCATTTATTTAACCTTTTACTCATTTGTCCAGTAAATGGATTTAAAATATCGCCTCTATGCTTAAATTTTGCAAAGTCTGGAGGATAAGCAGAAAAGCATGTTGAACTGAAACTTTAGATGCTAAAGTTTGTCTTAGCATGTCTTTGGAAAATGTTGGATCACATTATTCTCACCCTCATTCCTTAGAGGCATTACTGCATGATAAGTAAAACTTTACCTGAACAAATGTAATAGATACATATCGAGGCAATAAAATGAATGGAAATATTTTCAAGTCCATTAATTTGGTTCTTTATTTCTACAACTTGCTAATTTAAAATATAACGACATGAAGGAGATTACCTTGGAAATGTTTACATTTTTAATGAGAAAAACTTTTATGAGGGTAAATTATTGAACAAGAATATTGTAAAAGTTTTAAAGGATGCCATTGGATTATCAGGAAGTTAGGGGTATTATTCAACATCTGGCAAGTAACATTTGCATATCACTTTACAATTTGCACACTACTTTTACATTTATTATTTAATTAATCCTTGTGAGGTTCTAAAGATGAAGAAATGGCTATGTATTATGGTGCTAAAAATGTGATGATGATTTGACCTTAAAACAGGAAAAAATTAATATTTGTTGAAAATAATTTGAAACACCTATACCCTTACTTTTACTTATAGTTGAAAAGTCTTATGTAAAATAAATATGTAGTAAATAAGAATTCATGTTGCCCTGATAGCATCTGTTAGGTCCATGAATTTTAATAAATCTGTATCAAATGGTATAGGTTTCCATTGATATAAAGACATGGAAAGTCAGTAAACTTGGAATTATAAAGGTAGATATATTCAACTTAGAGATATGCTTTCATTCCTTCAACAGACTCTGTCCTGGGACAAAGGAATAAAAGACTGCAAGAAAAAAAAAAGCCAAGTAGTTCACAGACTGGTGTGAAAGCAAATGTAGAAAAATGAAAGACAGTGTGACAGTAAACACACATATAAAGTTTTGAAGGAGCATTTGAATAGGAAGTACTAATAATGGCAAGAAGCATGTCTAGGGTATGTCAGGGGAGTCCTTATGGAATTATTTTTTTTCACAAACTATTATAGATTATCGCTTTATGGAATGTTCCTTTAAGTATTAGGGTACCAAGAGATGAGTTTTTAGGTAAAGAGACATGATCCAAACCTTATTTTGGAATATTTTGGACAGCTTTATCTGGAAGCAGAGTAGGTGATGAATTCCAGGAGTGTAAGCCTAAAGTTAGGGAAACCAGTTAGGAGTTTAAAGCATTAGCCCAAGTGAGATATGAGGTGCCTTTAGCAAAAGCAGGGACCATGGGGATGGAGAAGAAGCACATTTGAGAGTTGGAGGTGAGACAGAGATTTCAGGGTTTGGTTGCCTTTTGTATGTATGGATTAAAGGAGGTGCCTTAGATGACTCCAAGTGACTGGATGGAGGCAACTGGAAAGGGATATGAATGTTGAAGGAACAGATCGAGGCAGTGGGAAGATGATGAATTCTGTGCTAGATGTACTGCATTTCCGGTACTCATGGGACATTCAAGTAGAGAAGCTCAGGAGACAGATATATGTATCTGGGAATCAGAAAAGAGGTGGTGCACTCAGTAGATATTTTACAGTACTAGGGATCATCCCTTGATTCTGAGGAGCACGTTGAAGACCAATTGTGGTATATTGGATTCTAAGGCCACCACAATAAATTATCATAAACTGGGTGGCTTAAAACAAATTTATTCTATCACTATTTGGAAACTAGAAATCCAAATTCAAGGTATCAGCAAGGATTAGATCCTTCCAGAGTCTCTGAGGGAGAGAATCTGTTCCATGCCTCTTGCCTGGCTTCTAGTGGCTGCTGGCAGTACTTGGTGTTCCTTGGTTTACAGATGCATAACTTCAGTCTCTGCCTCCGTAGTCACATGACCTTCCTCTGCTTATCTCCATATGTTAAATCTCTCTCTCCTTCCTCTTATAAGAACACCAATCATTGGATTTAAGGCCCACACCACAGCTAGGGTGATCTCATTTCAAGATTCATAATTTAATCACATTTACAAAACTTCTATTTCCAAATAAGATCAAATTCATAGATACCAGGAGTTAGGATAGGATATGGACATATTTTTTAGAGACACATTCAACCCATCACAAGTAATTTCCTGTTTTTCCTTCTACCTTTCAACAGCTTCATTTATTGTGGAGCAGTCATTACTCTTTCTGTTAGGTTTTATCCTAAGATTGGGCTTTCCAGTTTGTCCATTTTTTCTGTCCCTGAAAATATAAAAGAAGTGTTCTTTTTTTAATTTTGAGAATTGTGTTGGTAATGGCTAAGAAGAAACACAAGCATGAAAAAATCAAATTGTGAAAAATTAACAAGGTTATAGACTCTCAGAAATTTCTTAACTTAATGACTCCTAACCTGCATTTCCTAAATCTCATCTGAGATGCTAACTGGAGCCATATTGGCTTTTGCCCTCTCTTTTACCTCCTAAGGCTGAGGCTCACCAAACCTCTCCTAAACACATAGGCTGTCTTCTGATCCTGTCTTTAGATACAATTGCTGCCTCAGTATATAATGAAGGAAGAATAAAATTTATTTGGGATATTTTCGACTTGGGGTGACTTTCACCTATATGAACCTCTCTACTGACAAGAAATGATATCCCCTTCACAGACTTTATCGTAATAGGTAAAGCCATGCAACAAGACTGCTGAGGGTAAGCATATAGGGCAAAAGAAGAAAGAAAGAAATGAACATTTTTTTACTGACTCCTCAGATACCAAGCGTTATCTACACCTCTGTGTATTTTATTTAATCTTTCCACTGACCATAGATTTGTTTTGCAGTTGAGGAAAATAGACAGTCAGTGAGATTAACTGTTATAATTTGTCAAATATCATACTTTCCAAGAAGTAGAAACCTAGATTCATTTGAACCCAGTGCTCAAATTTTACCTGTTTCACTATGCTATTTTGCAAATAAACTGACAGTTACTGTCAGGGACTATTCGTTATGCTAAAAAACTATATTAACTCATTTAATTTTCATGACATTTATTTTATCTGCTAAGTGTTATTCCCATTTAACCAATAGATTATTGAGACTTAGAAAAGTAAAACAGCTTGTGAAATTTTTATATCCAGTGAGTGGTAAAGCTAGGATTTAGTTCAGACTTGTTCAGTTCTAAAACACATACTTTTCTGAGGGTTGGAACTTCAGACCACAGTCTAAAGAGCAGGTGAAGAAAGGATCCCAGGAAGCAGAAATGGAGGAGTCAGAGGAGAGAAAAGAAGGAGTTTGAATAGTGAGGATCATCAGTGCTGTCATTCTGCAAGAAATGGAAAATGCCCCTTGGATTTGGCAATTAAATGAGCAAGGGAAGCAGAAATGAGGTTGTAGCAGGAATGGGAGAGTAAGGAACTGGAGTGTATGATATAAATCTTTTAGAAGCTTGATTTAAAAGGTAAATAGGCAGCGTTGGAAAGGGGGCAACACAAAGTTGAGAGAGAAACTTTTATTTGCTTCTATGAGGAGGAGAGAAACAAGTTAAGGTGGTAGAGATGATAGAGAAGATCAGGTAGATGATAGAAATGTGAAAGAAAATAACTAATGGTGAGGTACAGGAATCTAGAATATGAGTTTAAGGGATTTGCCTTGAATGAAATCAGAGACAACATTTTCATCGAAGCAGGAGGAGGCGATGGGTCTGCATGGAGACAGATTTGAAGTTGGCATGGGATAGGAATGCGGGCATGACAGGGAGGTGAAAGTTCAGCCTTACTGGTCTCTCCAGAATCAAAGGCGAGAGAGAGGGAATCAGCAAGATTTGGGAATTTGGTGACTGTAATAAGAACAAAATGTCAAGAACCAGCAAACAATCCGATTAAGATTCAACTCTGTAATATGTAAATGGCATTTATGATTTTAACACAGTAGATATAAATGTTAGAATTTCATATAGCATTTTAACTAAAACTCAAGAGTCTCTAAAACCAGGAATGTTTGTTTTAAAGGATACACCTATTTTCACCTGCACCTATTTCCACAACACACACCTCACCTTGGAAATAGCCGTTACAAAACTTAAATCTGTCAGTCATTTATCCTCATAATAATTTGCATCACTGTTTCATCTCTGTTAATCATTTTTCCTACACAGTGTTTTCTTGGCAGCACCTAAAAAGCATAAAGAATTCATACGTTTATTCAGTACTGTGTGCCAAACCATTTCACATATATATATTTGTGCTCTGCAGAAGCTAAATAGACTACAAAAATGCATGATGCCAGGTTGTACATAAACGGGTTGGAGGATAGGAATATCAGGCTGGTCCTCTTGGGGTCTTACTAAATGAACATATGCCAAGACAGTCACTGTCATGTATGAGCTGTATTTCTTTCTAGAGTGGTAGTGTTCATGAACAGAATAGTTCAAGAATAATATATTAGGAAGCTTGTTCAAGTCAGGATGTTGAGGATGCTAAAAGGTTAAAAACAACCATCTTTTATAGTAAACATTAGCTCTAAAGGTCTGACCTAGGTTTAAATAGTTGTTTCCGATTTGTATCGTATTTAAAAAGGACATAGATATATGGTTCTTTGAATAAGTTCCAAAGAATTTTACTCCAAAAAGCAACATGTATAGGATCTTTCAAGGCTCCCCTTTTTATTGCCGGCACTGGAACTTATCTTTCTGCCCGAAGGAGATCAGAGGCCGAGGTCTAGTCTCTGCATAGGAAGGGGGAGAAAGGCTCTAATCATTTAGAAACCTCCCAGCACTGAAGCTCTGCACTCATCTTAACATCGGTCACTTCAGTAGAAATGTTTAAGCAGCAAGAAAGTATTCCGTGGTTTTTGGCAATCAGCAGATCAGATAGAAGAATCTAGCAATACAACGAGGATGTGTAATCTGACATGATTAGACAAGGCTCTTTAGTATCAGAACATTCGTAATCGAGACAAAGAAAGAGTATTAATAACACTTTCCTAACACGGCAGTTAGCCATTTTATATTTCCTTTCTTTAATCTTAGTGTTTTTCAACAAATCATGGGATTTAATAGCGTGTTTTGGCAGATTAGAGGATTTATGGCCCAGATGTTTTTTGTTCTAAAAATGGATTAGGGTGTAAAGTTTGCTGGAATCCGTGGAACATGTTGAGGCAAGCCGGTCATTTTATGTGTGATTAGTGCCTGCCTTCTGTCTCACAGTCCCTCCATCTGTCACAATTCACCAATGGATCTGGTTAGATTTAGCCTCATGTCACAAACAAGTCCCTTTTCTGGGCAATTTCATATTATACATTCAGTTTATGCCATTTTATGCCCTAGTTAAAAGATAGGAAGAGTGAAAGATGAGATATTAGTTTTTCTTTCAATATTTGCAAAACAGTCTTTTCTCACTGGTATTCTAACCTAAGATCATGCAGACTATCATAATAAAGTGCATCAAATAAATAAATGGCCAGTGTTACAGTAAAAATTAATTCTGCTCCTTACACCTGTTATTCTTTAAAAGAAGTATTTTGACATTGTTATCGTTTTTTAACTAACTCTGGATTGTGGAGGTGCAGACACAGGCCAGTCATTGTACCATGTTATTAAGAGTGTGAATTAAGTGTGACTATAGTTTACCAGTAGGCACAATTTTTCATCAAACAATTTGAGGTACTTGGTCACATTCTGAACTTGAATTTAGCCTCTT
Source organism: Eonycteris spelaea (assembly GCA_003508835.1). Lineage (NCBI taxonomy): Eukaryota > Metazoa > Chordata > Mammalia > Chiroptera > Pteropodidae > Eonycteris > Eonycteris spelaea. The sequence continues at coordinate 3,345,338 of PUFA01000053.1, forward strand.
AACTATTGCAAGTTTGTATCCATAGCCAACCATTGCCACCTGTGGTTTATTTCACCATAAATGGATTGGGAGGAAATGCTCTTCTTTCAGTCAGTTAATAATGATTTATTCTTTCTGTAAATAATGAACTTAATAGTGCTATACTTAAACTCTAAAATGACCTTTCTAATGCTATGAGAGTGTCAATAATTATAGTGATCGTTATCAATACATTCTATGATAACATTTAAATAATCCCTACATGAAAAAAAAATCAAAGGTGGGTTTTATTTTTGCACTACAGAACGTCCAGGTAACTAAAACAAAGTTTTTTAAAAAAATTATTCTTTAAACTTCTTTCCAAATGTATGGAAACAACTATATTTCTCTTAAATATTATGTTTTTATTACAGATGTTTGTCACCATGTTCATGTATGACTATAGGAATCATCAATTCAACCTAGTCATCATCAATTACTTATTCATTCATTTACACAAATTCCACTGAGAAATTATTTCCTGCCAGACACCAGCCATTACCCAAAAAAGGAAGTGGTGTTTATACTTAAAGGTTAACCTATCATGCATTTGTACAAACCATATATTTTGTTCTGTCACATCTTCAGGTTATTTAAATGACCATGATGCTGTCACCAAGGCAATCCAAGAAGCTCGGCAGATGAAGGAGCAACTTCGGCGGGAACAACAGGTCCTTGATGGGAAGGTGGCCGTTGTGAATAGTCTAGGTTCAATAATTGCCGGACAGAAAAGGTTAGTTACTAAAATAACTGACTTTCCCAAAATATTTAAATTGCCTGAAAGCTTTTCATCGTTCCCTTTTTCCTTCTGTCACCCAGAAATCTCCATGCCCATCCTAATCAAAACCAACCAAAAATTGTGTTAGAATTCTCTTGTGTCCATCGTCAAACCTTATTGACAATATCTCCTTTTCTGCCATAGGCTTGTATTAAAATGAAATGGCATTTGAGATATCTGAGTCGAGTGAAAGTTTTGCTTTACAGAGATGCTTAACTTGTATTTTGGGATGAGCTGGATTTAAAAATGCTGAATCTTCTTTAATCAGCATAAGCTTGGATGATACCCATGCTCATAATCTAAGTATCTAGGATCCTGAGCTTGTCATATGTCTCTGATGCAAAGTACTTTCAAGTTTTAGGTGACTGCACAATCAGAAAATTTGACTTTATTATAAAACAAAATGTATTTTTTAAAACTTGGGGACATTATTAGTCTACCTAAACACAGCAAAACTGAATTTATCTGAGCTATAATAATTTTAGACTCTTTTGTCTAAACTAGATTCTATTTTATTCAGAAAACTATGTTATTATAGAATGTTCAGAGTGATATGCTTCTTCTAGTACTTTTTGATACGTTTTGAATTGAAATTTTAAAGTGTTATTGAATCCCCTTTAAATAATTCTATAGCTAAATAGATATGATACTAGAAAAAATGATCCGTTGCTTAGCAATAACTTGATAATTAATCATCATGGGAAATTTATCAATCAAACAGTATTATACAGAATGAGCAGTTTTCTAATTTGGATAGCTTTCTGGTTTCCCAGGTTTTATATGGAATTTGATGTATAATCCTAAAAAAGCTAGCAATATGCATAGTGAAGGTGAAATGTATGCATAATCTTGTCACAACTGTACTTTTTTTGCTGGTCCAAATATGGCTCAAAATGTTGAAGAAACAATTTCAATTCTGTTCTTTTTCTGGAAGGGAGAGTGAAACATGGGTCAATATATCATCCCTCGCAGTCTCACAGCATAAGAGGAGCAACACTGGTGCAGCAAGAAGGGCACACAATTTCTCTAGCTAAGCACCAGAAGGGAAGGGGAAAAGCAAAGTGACAGCTCTAAGAAGGAATGATAGCAAGCATAAAGGAATTTATATTCAAATATTTAAACATTCTTGAAAGGATGCTTGAACAGAAATTCTTTTTCTCTGCTCCCCATGTAGAAATGAGTTTAACACTCAGCCAGATGCTAATGCAAAGTGACTCAAGCTATTCCTCGCAAGCATAGCTAAATTGCCGTTATTTGTTAAGCGCATTGAATTCAGCTGTGGATACAGCAGTTGGTTGCATTCAGCAAGCATCTGTACCCTTTTTTTAATCCTCCAAAGCAGAGACAACTCTACCTATCTCCCCCCTCTCCTCCCCTGTGCTGGCTGGGAATTGTCAAGTGACAACCGACCAAATCCTTTTGGACAGGAAGCCTTCATCCTAAGTTCTATATACTTGCAAAACAGCCCTTGTGGTTGGATCAGGGAGCCCATTAAAAGCACTTTGATGGTATGGAAATTCATCTTCATGAAGCTCCTAGGCCCCTAAGCAGCATGCTGTTTAGCTGTGGTTACAGATCAGTCATTCACATCGGAGGGCAATAATTGCGCTGACGGCTTGTAAGGCAATGGAAGTACATAAAATAATCCTAGGCCCTCCACCATGGCACTGCGAGTTAATCTTCCCTAATACAGATCAGCTGTTGTTCTAACACATGACTTGATGCTGGCTCCAGTGACTCTGCTCAGCCTTTTGATTAAGTAACAGGAGTGGAACCATCTGCATTCACTTTATTCCATAGTTGTCCATTGTTAAGGGACCTCATTTCCACTTCTTGTTCCACCTCCACAATCATACTTTATTTTATTTCTTTGATTAGCATCTCCTATTTGAGGTTCAGGACTTAGAGTTGCCTCTGTTGAAAGCTACTGCCTTCAATTTTCCTTTCTCTTTTATAGGATATAATAACTTTTCAAAAAGCCTAATTTCGAAGTAATACTTGTCAAAATCTGCTGGCCAATTAAGATGTCTTCATTCTCCAGAAGGTTTTCATTCCTAAATCTCTTCACTATGCACTTCCAATGCAGTTGAGTTACATTTTCAATTAAAGTCTTACACTTGTATGGGTTTTTAAGTGAAAATCTTAAAATACGAAGGTGAAGCAGTTCCATTATTATAATAATACATCAAACTCTTGTAATGTGTAGGCAAACCTTTTCAGCAGAAGGATCCAAGTTAGTTTAGCTCATATGTTACCCTCGATACCTGAAATGAAATTGAGATTATTGAATCTCTCTTAGAAGCAGGTTTTACTGTGGTTGCCTTTTTCCTGTTGAACTAGCTTGGGTGTCATTTCTACAATATCAATGATTGATCTCTGTCTGTGCAACTCATGGAAATGAGATAATGTCAAAGTTATATCTTTTAGTTTAGTTTAATTATTCAACATTAGCGCCTACTATGCATTAGGGACATTGCTGTGTTCTTGAGGTACTGTATTGAAGAAGAAAATATGGCTTCTGCCTTTATAGTGTTTACATTTTCAAATTCTGTTATTTTGACCGTTAATCGTGGCATATTTATGGATGTGAACCTACCTATAGGAATTGAATAAAGATTCCATTTTGCTTAGCATATTAGATCAGTTATATACCTAAGCTGACAAAGATGAGTGCTTGTTCTGCCAAATTAAGTGACATCACTATACATATTGTGTTGTTACTTCCTTAATACCTACCTTTTTAATAGATTTTTATTTAATCACCAGCTTTTTTACCCATAGCCAAAGCATAGGTATTTTTAGTAGTTGGTTTGACATTTTGCTTCATAGTTTTTAATGACAGACAAGCAGAATATATGATAAAATCCTCTTATAGTTTGCACTATCATCTTTTCATCCCATTTGAATCCCAGAAGAAGGATATTTTTCTCTCTAAAACAATACTCTCAGTTTCCTAAACCGAGAAGTCTGTGAAATGTAAAGAACGGGAGTAATAAAGGTTAAAAAAATAAAAAGATGAAAAGGAGCTGGGAGAAAGAAAAAGGGGAAAGAAAAGAAATTTAGCCCAGTGCTTTCCATCAGTATAAAAAGTGATAGTATAACCTGAGATCCAGATAATTGGAATCCTGTAGTGGAGATCTGTTTTCTTGAGAATACAGACCTTATATACATTAACTTTTCTTCACATTTCAAATGGCCAATATGATTGTCCCAACTAGGTCTTAATTCTGAAAAGCTGTTATTGGATAGTGAAAACAATTAGAGGTGTGAAGAAAAGGATGAATGTTTTCCAGTAATATGTACCAAAACACATAATGAAAGTCGTTTGTACTGAAACACATTTTAATTGAAGAGTTCTAAAACATTTTTCATTTCTTAACTTTTCTTGGAAGTGTTTCAACATACCCAAGAACTGTGTATGTCAGGTTTCTTGGAAACTCTGGGACACAGCGTTATTTATAATTGTCATCTCTGGTTAATTATATCTTGATTGTATATTCAAATAATGTTATCTTTTACCACACAGCCCCATTACAGATTAGTGTTATGGATGAAATAGTTAAGTTTCTCAGATAGGAATAATCAGAAAGAAAACTCTCATACATTTATCTTTTAAAACAAAACAAAACAAGAAAAAAAAAAAGCACCTACTTTGCTTGTTTAACACCAAAAAGGCAATTTTGACCATATGTTCTATATACTCAGGGTCTGACCTTGTTCTTAAGGCACATAATGGATAATCAATGCTCTGGAATGAAATGAAGAATAGACCAGAGTTTCCCTACCCTTTTCTCTTACTCCCAATGCTGTTATCCTAGGAAGATGATACTTATGCTATAGTATCTGTTAGAAATGTATTTCATTACATGTATCGAGAAATCTAAATTGGTAGCTTCAACAGGATTACATTTTAGCATATATTGAAGTTAAGGAATAGATGGTTGGTGACATTAGTTCATCAGCTCTCTAATGTCAGGGTTGAAATTTCTGCGATTCTCTTGGTTTTCCCCTTAGGGTCACAAAATGTGGCTGTACTTGTAACTATCCATGAAGGCAGGCAGTCTCGGGAAGGGACTTCATTCACATAGGGATGTTTCACTGCACTCCTCAAGAAGACTTCCATTCCACAAACAGCTCTTTTAAAACAATTACTGGTTAAAGGAAGAGAAGCTGCTTTAAAGGGATCATGAATTATTTTCTGGACCGAATGAAAGACCTTATCTTATCATCCCTGAGACCATGGGATATCTTAAGATAAAAGATTAAATTGACAGAAGAAGGACCGAATGGCTGTTGGGTAGGAAAAGGCCATTGTGTGCCACAGCTACATTAGAAATATGATATCACAGCTCTCAGAACTAGCTTTTTATTGTTTAGATTTGTTGTCATCTATCTAACTGCTTTTGTTCTTCCATTATTATATGTTCAGGGCTTTCCTTATAACTTGCCTGTGGTTCATAAAGAATTGAATTGCATGCAAGCATGTCCACAAGAAAACATTGCCTGGTGACAGGTCAACTCAATGCACGTATGTTCACAGACATGCTCTCTACGTGTTAAGGCCAACTTCTTTACAGCTTTTCTTACATAAACAGATGTCACTCACAAAAATAAACATGTGAATGTGTGCATACAGTTTTTAAGGTAGAGAATTTATTTGCCAAACATTAATTTCCTACAGAGTACCCGAAATCTAAACACCTACACGTTCTATGAAATCATCTATAACTGCAAAGAAGAATAACTAGGAAAATGTCTTACTTTTCCTTCTGAGGTTCAGTGAAAATTCTTTGCAAATTCCCATAGAATAAGATTAAATTTGGGTGAATAACATGTGTATTGTAAATAATTATTTACTCAATAATGACATCAGTTTCTTTCTTCAGTCATATTCATAAGGAACCTCACCACAGACTATACATAGACTGATTTGTAAAAAGGTGAATTTTGTTACTCTGAACTTGGAAAATCTTCCATTACAACCTTCTCTTTTCTGCCACTGTCAACCCTTTTTTTCCCTTTAACAGAGTACCAAACATGAAACGACAGTGACCAATGTTGACTTAATGTGGATGTTTAATAATGAAAAAAAGTGTGTCAGCCCCAGCATTACTTACAAATGGCAGTAAGTGTATCGGATGGCAGCCCTGTAATAATTTTACATCCATCATTCTTTCCTGATGCTTCACTGGCCACCTGATGGATGGGGCCAACGGTGTTAACGCTTCAGAAACTGACACAGTATATCTAGTTCAGCATTATCTAACACGCACCTCCCCCCTCCCCCTTAGAAAAGGAGGAGGCATGTGAGGAATTGCGAATTACAGGTTGTGCTTTGAAAAAGTGAATATGAAGGGACTCATGCCTCTGCACTCAGTGGAAGATGCTACCATTAATTAATGATTTATGGGTGGCTTTTTGTAGATGTTGCTTTCAGCTAAAATGCATTAGAGAAGTCAAGTTAGAATTAGATATTTACATGGTTAGAGGAAAACTTCATGAAAGAGAAAGACATGTTAAGTAAATCCTCCAGGAGGAAATGAGATATCATTGCAACAGTGTGGCCAAGCAGGACCTTTTACTAGGGGGTGTGTGTGTGTGTGTGTGTGTGTGTGTGTAAAAAATCCTTCAACTTAAATCCTCTGGTTAAAATTTGCTTGAGAACAAATTAAAATAACACAAATGATTGATATTTTCTCTTTATATAAGTGAGTATATATTATTTTTAATCTCTACATATAATTATTTGTTTGGCGACTTTAATTAAAAAATACACAAAATCTGGCATTGAATGTTTGTCTTTTATTATTGGTGTCTCTGTACTCTGAAAAATTATAAATGGATGGGGAACTGCTTTCTAGGCAACTGATTATTAGACGGTCTAGACCAGCTTTTTTATGTGCAAGTTGGCATTTGATCTTTAGGTTTCCTTTTCTTTTGTTTTTCATTCATAAAACCTTCTTAATTCTGAGTGTCTTAGCTAGGGAACACTTCTTATGGAACAGGAAGGGAGAAGAAAACCCCTTAGTGAATATTATCAGCACAGAGCAGCCAGTTTTCAAAGACCATGACAAAAAAGGCAAATAGGTATTATGTCATCGCCCATCCATCATTCTATATGTCAGCCTTTCAATAATTCCAATCGACATTCTCGACAGGCTGGTGCAAGTTAAAGAGGCTGTTTGTTTCTAGAAATTGAGTATAGGCTGTCTATAGCCTTTTGTTCCAGATGGTTTTTTTTCTGTGTCTTTTCATTTCTTTCTTTTTCTTTCTTTTCTTTTTGGGGGTATTTAATTGAAATACATGCCGAGTTTGCAGACTGCAAAGATCAGAGCTGTTTTCGTCCAGCAGTGGTAACTATGCATTAAACATTTTGATTTGTTTGAGCTTGAAGTTTAGTCCTTTTTTGCCATTTGCTTCATGGAGTTTGTGTATATTTACAGCCTCTGCATTTAATGGCCACATGCCTTATTTTCACAGATGGCCAGTGGAAGACTTTTTCTTTCTCTTAGTATAGCCCGCTTTCAGTTTTGCTACATTTGTCACAGTGCCACTACTTGCAGCTAGCAAGTGCCCACGCTTGGTGGGGAGCAATTATGGTGTGAGTTTTTAAGGAGCTTTTTAAAGAGTTTTTTTTTTTTTCCAGTAAACTTTTTATGGTTTAATTTTCGAGCCTGGAAAAGCTGTGCGTGTTTTCAAACAGAGAGTCTTGTGTTCTTTACATCATTCTGGTAGAGGGGTTAGTGCAGGATGGGCCAATAAAATGAGACACACAGGGCATGCCAAATTGGGCTTTCAGATAGACGGGCCTCTCCGATGATTGAAATTGTCAGTTTGTTTAAAGATCTGAGAATATGCTTACGGTAGTGTTCTTGAAAAAAGAGAGTTTGAAAACATTATGTAGAGAATGCTCTAGATATTTTAAAAGTATATTTCCCTGGTAGATAGGTAAAAGACTCAAAGAATAATAAACACAAGTTATGCCAAGGTGAAGACATTGTAAATTTATATATGACCCCATATTTCTGATTTTTCTAAATTTTCTGTAAGTAAAGTAAGAATCACTTTTGTTGTGGACCAGAAGTCTTATTTTTGAACACCTGGCCTCTTAAGAATGGTGTTTCTTTCCCTTCTCCCTTGCCTCTCTTAGTCATCCATCCCCAAGATTAAATAACTGTCTTCAAGACAGTTAAAAATGAAGGAACAGAAATTATTAGAGACATTTATTTTTCAATTACTCTCATATTTAGTATATGTATTCTCTATTGTCATTTATTGCAAGCTACTTTACCATATGGATTTAAAATATGAGGAAAATATTATGAATTTAGCATTTATTTCAAAGGGTCTCATTGAATCTTTATACCTTTTCTTCTTTTACAAATGAGAAAGACTTACTTATGAATCTTAGGAGTAGTAATGGCTATTGATATTTGTCTTAACCTTTTTCAGAGTTCTTTCACATCAAATTTCAATCTCATATGTACTGTAATATAAGCAAAATAGTGTTCTTATCTTTGTTTTAAAAATTTAAAAAAAAAAAAGATTTGAGAAGAGTACAGGAATTCAAGTGGTAGATCAGTTTTTCAACCAAGGTTCTCTGGCCAGGATTTCAGTCACTTTTCTAATAGGCCATACTGAAAATGGTCAAGAAAGTAACCCCAGTGCCTGTTTGATTAGCTTATACTTCAGTGTTGGTCATATGTGTTATTGGGCATGTTATTTCTCAGGCTGAAATCTCATTTAAGCAATCACCATTTCCACAATTTGTATGTCTTTTTTTCAAATTCTTTGGTTTTTTTTTTTCTGCTTCTGCTCTCTTTCTAGGTCTTCTTTTCTTCAGCATGCACCAGCCCCTTCACTAGAGAATGGGCTAGGAAAACAAAAAATATGTTCACTCATATTAATTTCATTTCTTGTAGCAGCTCTGAAAAAAATGTGAAGTTTTAGTTGTTCATTAAAATGAGATTTAAGTATCTATTCTAATCCACATTTTTTTTTCTTCCTTACCCTAAAGCTATCATGGGTAATGGAAGAGTAAACTGTAACTCTGATGCTCCTGCCTCTCTTAGTCAGACCCAGCATTTCTGAACCAAACCATGACTCTTTAGAATAATCCAATTATGTTTGTGTAACTGAGGTAACCATTGGCTACTGAGGCTACATTCATAAGACTGCTGACAGTTTTATGGCTTTTATTCCATGACAAGGAAAAATTAAAGAGAAAAATCCTACATGTTTCTGTAACTCAGTAACTGAGTTACCCAATGTTTATAAAACTATTATTATCAGACAACATTTTAGTTTTCTGTTTACCTCTGTTAAGCACCCCCACCTCCCACCCCCCACCCCCTACCTACTAGACATCCTATGTAGATTGTGAATTCTGTTATTTTCCTTTGTTGTCCTCCTGTTTTTCTCACATTAACCCTTCTGATTTGATTCAGTGTGCATAGTATCCCTATCTGCCCTGGTTTTAAATAATAACGGAGTTTGTTTTTAGACCTTGGTTGAATGTTGACCACAGATGCACACACTTGAAAACTCAGGTCTTATTTTTTTCCTCCCCTGCCTTCCCTCTTCCACATATACACACCATCAGCCCCATCACAACAAATAAACAAGGGCCAGTATTTTACCATGACGGTATTCATGTGCACCCTATTAGTGAATGATTTGTTTTCTACAGGTTCCTTGAGTGGCTTTTCTGCAATGTTTTATCCCCAGGCCTCAGTGACTTCTCCATGACATGGTTTTCTGTTTTAAATACTAAATTATAATGTTGATTTAGGATATGTAATTTGGCATTATGTCATTATATAACTGTGTCCTTCATATAGTATCCGAATCTGTAAATTTGATTATTATTGGACAGTCTCTTCACAAAATATATTTCAATAAATGTATTTTTTTGTTTTTTCATAATTTAAAATATCTTCCATGAATTTGAGAATGATTATAGAATTCTCAATTATAAATGAAGTGCCTTTAAGTTTTGAAATTTAACAACATTTGAGGAAATTATCATTTATAGATAGAGAAAACATGTAGTTTTATACATTTGTCAAAATCTTTTACTTTTGTTTTAGGGAGTCTAGTCAAGTAGAACATAGAACTACAGATGTGAAAGAAAATGAAAAGGGACTTTAACCTGTCATCTGATGTTGAATTGCTTCTTCAGTATCTCTAATATGCCATACAGGTAGTCATCTAGCCTACTCTTGAAAACCTCCAGGGAGGTGAAATTTTTTACATTCTAAGGCAGACTATTCAAAAGACAGATAGCTCCAACTCTTAGAAAACTCTTTCTTCAGTGAGTGCTTTGTTATCTTTCACCTAATAACTTATAACCATTGGTCAGTGGTCTATCTCTTAACTACACATGGCCAAATTCTATCTCTTTTTCACAAATAATATGTCTTTATTCTTTTTAAACATGAAGGTTCTTAAAATATTTAAAGATAACTAGTGTTGATTTTCTCTTTCCACCTCATTTAACTCTCTTCTTGAGGGTCCTGTGCAATTTCTTCCTTATGAAGACAAGGATTTTGATAGGAACATAATCCAAAGCTTAGTTAAGTCCAAAATATTATGACCGTTGAACTTCTCTGTTCTTCATTTCAATTCTTATAGAAAAAGAAACTGAGGCTATTATAACATTGTTTTTCTTAACGAATCCAGATGAACTTCTTGTTGTCACCACATCTTTTACCAAATGTTCTTAACTAAACCCTATAACAATCGGCTTTATCTTTTGTGTCATTGTTCCTCATCTTCTCTCTTCATGAAAATTAGGATTAGTTATTTATCATTAACTTTCCAATATTTAAGATCAATTCTTTAAAAATCATGAATAGAGATTCAATTTTATTTACAAGTCATTTTATTATCTTGGAAAGTTATTCGTCTGGATTAAGACTCAAATGTCCCATTCATTTATTTTCACTTTGACTTCCCTTGCTTTAAGGTCAAATTCATAAAACTTCTTTAAGTCCAAGGTCCTTGAGTTTTGTTCCTATGTTTTCTTCTATGCATTTCATTGTTTTAGGTATTATATTCAGGTCCTTAATTCATTTCAAATTAATTTTGGTGTGTGGTGATAGATAACAGTCTAGTTTCATTCTTTTGCAAGTGGCCTTCCAATTTTCCCAGCACCATTAATTTCTCCACTGTATGTTCTTGGCTTTTTTGTCGAAAATTATTTGCCCATATAAATACAGGTTTTCTTCTGGACTCTCAATTCTGTTCCACTGATTCGTGTGTCTGTTTTGCTGCCAATACCATGCCGTTTTGATTACTATTGCTTTATAGTATATTTGAAGTTGAGCAGAGTGATGCCTCCAGTCTTGTTCTTTTTTCTCAGGATGGCTTTGGCAATTTGAGATCTTTTGTGCTTCCATACAATTCTGATGATTTTTTGTTCTATTTCTTTAAAAAATGCTGATAGGATTTTGATGGGGATTGCATTAACTCTGTATAATGCTTTAGGTAATATGGTCATTTTAATTATGTTGATTCTTCCAATCAAAGAACATGGAATACCTTTCCATTTCTTTGTATCTTCTTCAATTTCTTTTAATAGGGTCTTGTAGTTTTCATTATATAGGTCTTTCACGTGTTTCATTAAATTTATTCCTAGGTGTTTTATTCTTTTTGTTGCAATTGCAAAAGAAATTATTTTTTTCCACTTCTTTTTCTGATGCTTCATTATTAGAGTATGGGGGCACTATGGATTTTTGAACATTGATTTTGTATCCAGAGACTTTACTGTATTTGCATATTGTTTCTAGTAGTGTTCTTGTGGAGTATTTAGGGTTTTCTATATAGAGGATCACGTTATCTGTAAATAGTGACAGTTTGACTTCTTTATTTCCTGTTTGGATGCCTTTTATATCTTTCTCTTGCCTGATTGCACTTGCTAGGACCTCTGATGTTATAATGAATAGCAGTGGTGATAGTGGACAGCCTTGCCTTGTTCCTGATCTTAGAGGGAAAGTTTTTAGTTTTTCACCATTAAGTATAATGTTGGCTGAGGGTTTGTTATAGATGGCCCTTATTATGTTAAGGTACTTTCCTTCTATACCAATTTTGTTAAATGTTTTGATGGTAAATGGATGCTGTATCTAAGATCCTAAACAATTTAGCTAGAATTACATTTCAAAAAACATTTTGTGAAGCTGGCTAACAAATTTAATAAAAGGAAACTAGATGGTGGAATAATATTATGGGTTCTGATTTTTCTATTCAGATAATCTCTGAATTTAACAGAGGAAAATATCAGGATTAGTTAAGGCAGATTTTGTAGATGTCTAGACCAGAGGACATTTGTGGACTTTTTCAACCAGTTAATTCATATATCCCTATAATTTTCTGATGGAAAAAATGAATGGGAAAATATCCCTAAGTGATACCAGATTTCAGAGTACAAAAGTGTCTGGGAATATCCTAATGGATAAATTAACATTTGATTAGAGTAAAATCAGTGAAAGATTTCTTCAACTTGCATTTTTGTTGATGTTGCAGGGAAGTGTATGTGTGTGTGTAAATGCATGAATGTATTTGTATATAATTTATATATGATTTATAAGAAAGCCTTTTCTCTCATATGTGTTGTTAGATTATGTCGATGGATGGTTATTTTTTAGAAAATGGTAGTCTCGATAAGCAAGAGTGGAATCAAGAGGTTGAGGGAGTGGACACATCCATTGTTTCTTTGTATTTTACTTAAGCTGCTAAAAAAAGTCTCCAATTGATAAATAATTATAACATTATGAATAATTTTTCATCTTCTTTGGTGGTCTGTGAGGTTCACATAAATGTAGTATTAAAAACCTTTTTTTTATTGCTGTTTCTTTGTTTTTCCCTTGTCATTAGTATAGAAGGAGACCATAAAAAAGTGCAATCAGAAGTGGTTTAACTGTTACTGAGTCAACATTTGACAGTCACACTCTATTCTGTCATTTCATGCATGTGCTTTTTATGAGTTTTATAGCTTTGTGAGCTTTATTTCAGGGATGTCCATTATGATAGCTGATCCACAGCACATCTCTCCATTTGTGTGTGTATGTCTGGTGAGGAACAGAGCTCATCACTTATACAAATTCAAATTTCAAGGAGTAATAGAGGAACCTTCTACTTATGAACTGTTTAGTTCAGGCTTAGGTAACTAGGGAAGTATCTACCTCTTCTAAAGTACAGTTTGTATGTGTGTTTTGTTCAACTGCTCTATTAAATATTAACAAAGGATGTGCATTTGATCCTTTACAAACACAGTGAACTTTTAGTTGTTTTCTTTATAAGCTGAAGTAATGAAATAGGACAAAATTCCAATTTAAATATGTAGTAGACTTATATTATGAAGCTGCAAACCATTGAGCCTGAGCATAAAATAGAAAATAAAAAATATTAAATACATTGTCATAGATGATGTACAAGAAGAAAGAAAAATCTCTACAAATTTTAGAGTTGTTACTAACATTCTTTTTTTAATGCATAGTCCACTATTTGGCCATAGAGAACAGAAGATCATAACCATGGCAGGGTACTTAATCATGCTGAACTAATTATTCCTGTAATTCCTACATGTTAGGAAAAATCTTTGTTTGATTTCCCTTATCAACTTTTTTTTTTTTACCTAATATTAAAAGTATGTCTTAATTTTTTAAACTATTAAAAATCTATTATATATTTAAATGCCATTTTACAAATTATGATTCTGGGATTCAAGGAGGTTAATTGATTTGTCTGAAATAATGCAGCTGATATATATGACAGAGTTTGGAGAAGACATGATATTCCTGATGCTCACACCCATTATTTTCTATGTGGGTTATATTCTGTATTTTTAAAATGTTGTCTTCCCATTAATCCTTGTGGCCTTTTGACATTCACTGTGTTGTTGGCTCAAAAGCACAGATCTTTACTGACCACTTCAAATCATCTCCTTACCACATTTAGATATTTCCTGGTTCTCCTTGTTGATGTCACATGCAAACAATAGATGTGCTGTTTTCTATTATGCAAGTCATTGGATAAGTCACAGAACCCAAATCAGCTGCCAATTTCCCTACGTGAATATTAACACATCAATATAATTCTTTGAATGTTGACTTTTAGAGTTAGCCCTTTAACCCCAAGAAAACTGTATAGTCTGCAACTTTCTTTTCTTCTTTAGATAAGATACAATTCACTTGATCTTTGTACAAGTCAACATAGGATCAGAAGATTTTTCAAGTAACAGGCTTTACCTAATGTTTCCCCTTGATCTTAGAAAACCTACACAATTGTAAAAGATTTGATTACCCAGCTAAGAATCATATTTCCAAAGGAAATCTAGTTATCCAATTGCTAGTTTTTATTCAAAAGGGAAAGCATACAGGTCATCATCATGTTTAGTCCTTATTTATAAATCCTCAAGACTATTTTATTTTGACTACTTAGTAGTAATTAATTTGTGCCATCTCTGGGATTACTCAGAATTTTGGCAAGTATTTCTTTTAGTGTGTTTATTTTTCTTTAAATTTTGTTTTATATCTAATAGAAAAAAAATTAGAGATGACCAATGAATCTTATCAGTTTCAGATTAGTATTTGTAGTATTGAGAGGGCAGTAAAGTGTAAGTGCTGTACAAGATTTGTGTTCCAGAACACCGATCCTAAAATAAAGGCACAGAGTGCTTTTTTTTTTCTGTACAAAGTATTAACTAATGTTTTTGTTTGTTTGTTTGCTTTTGTTTTTTTGTTTATTTTTATTTTTTGGTTTTTGTTTTTATTGGAACCAGTTAGAACTAAGAATATAAGGTGGATAAAAATCGTTACCTGTGCCTATCAACATTTTTTTGTTTCCCCAAATTCAATTTTTGGTGTTTCCCATTTCAACATCTTCTTATTTACGCATTTCCTCCCTGGCATATACTGCCCTTATTTTGTTTCAACTGCCTCTATTTTGAAAAGGTTAATTTGATTATAAGAACTTTGAGAACCAAAATATTACCTTTTTCAGTAATATATGAACATTTGAAAAGAGGCTTTGTAAAGGGAAATATTTAACCTGAGGAACAGAATCTCAAATGATTGAATATCTCACTTCCCCTCTTCATATATGATAATGCATCAGTAGACTTGGGAAGGGGACAGTCCAGGATGTGTGGGATTAGAAAGAGTAAGATGAGAGGAATCTTCCCAATGTACCAGCATATGTGCTTTATAACATTTGGCTGATTCGTTTTCCTCCTACATGCCTAAATAAAGGGGTCCCCAACCCCTGCGCCATGGACCAGTACCAGTCCATGGCCTCTTAGGAACCGGGCTGCACAGCAGGAGATGAGTATCAGGCAAGTGAGCAAAACTTCATCTGCATTTGCAGCTGCTCCCCAGTGCTAACATCACTGCCTCAGCTCTACTTAAGATCATCAGGCATTAGATTCTCATAGGAGCACTGGTCCCTGGTGCCAGAAAGGTTGGGGAACCACCACAATAGATTGAATTTAAACTTTGAGAACTATTCTTAAATCAGAGTCATTCTTCTGGTAGTTCAGTATATCATCTAGACTCCTATCTACATGTAAATTTATGTCTACCTTTATACATAAGAACTAAATATAAATTACTACAGGATCCATTTTTATATGGAACTATATTATAATTATTTACCATATAACCACTATATTTTTATATACCATATACTTAGCATATAGCCACTAGGGTTTAATTATATCCCCTTTATCTTAATTTCTTATGGTCTTCTGATTTATCGTGAGAGTTTCTAAAATGTAGCAATGTTACCATTTTAATTTATATGCTATTGTAAGGTGTATTGTAATTAAAAACACCCCGTACATTCTCCAATTCCTCCAGTTGCCTGTCACTTCCCCTCTTCATATATCTGAGAATTAGCTTAAATGACTATGCAAAGGTTCACACAAAAAAAGTGCATCCTACTATATGACTGCCATCCTGTATGACTGCCATTATCTCCCACTAACATCCTCTTGAGAAGTATTGTAGATTTCACTTTTGGGTAACTAACTGAATTATTTTATTATACTATGCTTCAGCGTTAGATAGTTAGGAGTAACTTATTGTAAAAACTGGTCATGACTTCCCTACTAATCATTTGCTAATTTTAGCCTCTTGAGAACATCGTACAAGATCCATACAGCTAAACTCAGAACCTTAGAAGTCACTTAATATTTCATTATTTTCTTACTCTGACCACCTTCATTTCATTTTCTCTTCTTGAAAGACTTTACTTCAAAATGGAAAACTCTCTAGAAAATAAGTAGCATTATCGTCCTATTCCTTGTTAAATCAAAACCTGAGAGGTGATCCATGCCAGCACATTTCACAAAGATAGTACAGCCAAGTCTTCATTGACCCAGCGACTATGGTATTTTGTTGATGAGTGTGTTTTTAAAATGTAACTGTCTTCTACTTCAACAGCTACATTTACTATAGAGTCTGTTAAGCTGGTGTCCTTGGTGCTCCTTACTCTACAAAAGAAATCTAGACCATATAAAGCAGCTGAAAATACCAGTTTCACACACAAAATCAAATTGTGTCAGGTTCTACGTTTTTACATATATGATTCATTTCAATGTTAGGACTAGCTAATCATATAGAACTAAAATTGATAGAACTATTTTATTTCCATTTTCTCTACTGTATTTTATAGTGATTGAGAATTAAAAGATTTTTTTGCAATTAAATCGCATACAGAATTTGATGAGTAGAGAACAGGAGTTCCAAGGCCACCAAATTAAAAGAATTTTTTAATCTATTTTTTTTATACAACTGTAATACCGTCAGAATTTGTAGCAATAAACCACGTACTATATTACGAATTTTAATACCCTATTGGCTCTTGGTGGGAACATTAGTTGGGCCCTTTACCTTTACAATTATTATCTGAAATAGTTATTTCCTGTGAACATTTTTTTGTACCAATAGCATTCTGCAGTATATGTGGTTTACTTGTTCAATTCATGACTGTGTTCCTCAGAAAATGAGGTGAATAATTACAAAGCAACATGAGCAAGTTTTATGCAACCCAATAGGTGCTTTTCTTAAAAGTGTTCTGGAACCACATCATCCTCAGAGCAAGGATGATGGAGAATGCTAGAGAAAGTTGTAAACCTTTCATTGTATCCTTTTTCTGTTCTTAAAATCTCTCAATGACTTAATTCAGAAATAGTGTAATATCTCTTGTGATTTAGATTAAACATTATATTTTCCTTGAAAATAATTTAGTTTGTAATGCCATATTTTCCATGAATTCCAGTCATGCACTGTATGCTTTTAAATGACTTGATGCCTTTGCAGATCTAATTTTGGTATATTTGTATCTCAAATAATTCGCCAACTCAATATTTTGGCTTAGCAATCCAAATCAAATTGTGGTCCAAGTAGCAGGCACTCACATTGAATGTACAGAGACTTGACAAGCAATTAGCAATGAATATTTAAACGTCTTCATTACCCTTGCATGAGGAATGCAGATGGCATTTAAGGAGATGGCAACCAGAGGGCACTACTGTGAATTATGTTTCTATCAGTTGGTCACCTGACTATTGGAAGACTTTCTCTGGGCAACATTCCATTTCTGTACTTCTACTGTCTGTCTAAAAATAAAGCAGGCATTCCAAATATTGTAAAACAGGTTGCTTCCATGAAATTTCTATGTATCTTTTGTGATTTGGGAAGGTTGTCTCCAAGGATCCTAGCCTATATCCTGTAGGCACACCAAACCCAAATGCCAAGACTGTAAAGGGGGTTTTAAGAATCAGAGTTTCTTCAAAACGCCTGCTGATAATTTGTGTCAACTACATAAAGTGCTGAATATGCAAAGGTGACTAAATCAACATCTCATCCCTTCCAGAAGCTAATGTATTATCTATGGCCCAAAGAAAAAACAATCTTGAATACTTATAATTTCCAGATTGAGCTCTCATTATAAATTTTTTTCTTTTTTTTTTTCTTCAGGAAAAAACAACACTGGAGAGTCTGACTCAGCAACTGGCAGTTAAACAGAATGAAGAAGGAAAATTTAGCCATGCCATGATGGATTTCAATATGAGTGGAGATTCTGATGGTTTGTGAAAATTGTTTTTATATATTCCAATAGTGTGCAGAAGTGTCTATTTAGTGCCAATTAAAACTACTAAAGAATATCCAAGACAGTCACCTCACCTGATCATTATAATAAGAGCTCATGTGTACTGAGCAGTTCTACGTGCTAAGCACTCTGTTGAGTGCTTTTCATCAATCACCTCATTAATCCCCAACACAGCTATAAGTTCAATTACAGATAAAGAGATTGGCCCATAGGAATTTTGAATCATCTTTTCCAAGGTTACAGGCCTGTAAGTACTGGAGGCAGGTCTTGGATTCAAAACGGCATGACTCGAAAGCAGATACTCTCCATCACCGTCCACCCTGTCTCTTGCTTCCCTATTTCTTGTACCCGAAACAAACTTCACAGAAATTTATATTCATAAGCTCATTTTTCCAGTTTTCTTTTGTCCAACCATGACCAGAATATGTGGCTCAGAAGACATTTTTAGGATGGTTTCTTGCATTACATAATCCTTCCCTCTTAGACTATCTACTATCCAGTCAGGTGTCCTGCCTACCCTCTGTAACCCAACTATACCTCCAGCTGTGCAGCCTCTAGCTTTCACACATGCCTTGAAGCTTCTGTTGTCTGTATCATATCTGAATATTCTAAACATCCACAGTGACAACTGATTAAAATGCTACTCTAATTTTAATAGCACAACAAAGAGGAGAGAAGAAGAAAGTGCTATTCCTCTTACACTAAGCCCCACCTGGAAACCTCTCTCCAGTGTCAGGTGACATACATGTGTTTTAAGAGCACTGTCCTCAGATTTGTTGCTATTGCAGAGGAAGTTACCTGCAAATGGAAAAGACTGCACCAGGGAAAACCAGTGAGAAGTAGACTTTAGGACACAAGTTCTACTCTGTGCCTTGGGCCAATTTTTGCTTTTAAGTCCAATTCTGCAGCACTACCCAATGGACTAGCCAAACTTGAGCATAAAAACTGAATTTTATTCAACCAGATATTCAAGAAAAGTTTGTGTTTTTTTCTAGCCTGTTGTATCCAAATATTTCCTTCTATTTTCCACTTCTCTTGGTTAAGATAAACATGGCCTAACTACATACAAAGTGCTTGTTTAGCTTTGATGAAGTCACATAATGTTCATTTTATTGCTTATGTTGATGTAAGGTGTAAGAACAAGAAAAGGCAGATGTGCAAATGATCATTTGCTAGTTACAAACCCATTTTAGAAAGATGTTGCCACATATTAGCACTCATTTTTGTCAATAAAAAGACAATTACTGGTAATAACACATTTCATAAATTTTAAGTTGTATTAGCATGATAAAATACATCCATGGTAATCAACATTAAAACATCAAAATTTTGTCGCTGTTATTTGTTAAATTCAGTCATGCTTGTGTGCAAAATATTTTCTAATCTTCATCAGACCAAAGAGCATATAATGAATGAAAATTGCGAGAAATTCCACCAACACATAGGCTGTGTTTTTTTGTTTGTTTGATTGCTGCTACAGAGGTCTTCAAGTCTGGGTAAATTTGGTTGATTTCTAGTCCTCAAATTAAGAAAAGGAAGAATGAGGAGTGAGGAAGAAAACAAAAAACTGCTTTATTGATAATATATGCTTCTAAAATATCAAATTATTTTTAAATGTTATATGCTACCAAAATAACCTCTCTTCCATGTTTTTTAATGATAACCCTGGAAAACAGTCGAATATTATCTTTTCTTCTGCTGCTACTTTTTTCCCCCCAAACCCAAGTACCTCTGGAAATTGTTTCCTCCTGTTGAAGCTATTCTGTGAAGTCACATAAAACCCAGAGGGGTGACTGCAGCTCCCTAAAGTTCCACTGTGACTCTTGGTTGTGTTTTATCATCATGAGTCCTACTAATTGGAATGTAACTTTCAGTGGGTCTCTTTGGATAACTTAGATAATAAGGGGCAAAATTCATGGGAATTAATATATTGGGTTTTTTTTTTCACCTTAAATATTTGGCTGTTTACTTTTTTAAAAAAACTATAGTAATGTAACTATTCATTTGTTGTTTTCTCTACCATTATCAAATATCTTTTGGGAAGCAGACTATCATTACTGCATCTGCATATTTCCTGCATTTATTAGCACATAATTTCAAACATGTTACAGGAGAAGGTCTATATTGTATTTTAACTGCAAAATTTCATCTAGCAGCATTTCTATTTATGTAACCCAAAAGAGAAGAAAAGGCCATGAGTACTCTATGTTCTGATACTGCTTAGGTAGCAGAGACACAATCTTACCTGTACTCATTTATTCTGTCAGACATATTAGTGTTTCACAATTTTGTGAGCTTCTTCACCAATTTAATATTTCTACAGTACCTGCATGTCTATTGATCTAATCCAACTATCCTCTTTCCAATTTACATCAAAGATCAGATATTCAGGTTTCTTGTGAACCTTTGAAAATAAATAGCAAAATAGTCCACAGTCTATTGTAAGAAAGGGAAATATATTAGAAATGGATTAAAAATACAAATATAACACATTTGCCACCACAAGGCTTATCACAAAATCTTCATAAACAAGCATCTGTCTCAAGAACTGGAAGTACCATTATCAGATGTACTTTTTATTTTCAGATATTTTAATAGACTAGAAAAACAGTAATGCAAGGAATAGAATTGCCAAAACCTTTACCACTAATGTGAAGTAATGTTCCTTATTTTTAGGAAGTGCCGGAGTCTCAGAATCAAGAATTTATAGAGAATCCAGGGGGCGTGGTAGCAATGAACCCCACATAAAACGTCCAATGAATGCCTTCATGGTGTGGGCTAAAGATGAACGAAGGAAAATCCTTCAAGCCTTTCCTGACATGCACAACTCCAACATCAGCAAGATATTGGGTAAGAAAAATATTAAAGGTTAGGTGATGTATGGAATAAGCGTGCACTTCTGTTTTCTGCACTTGTTGAAAGATACCTGGATTTTGAGTCTAGGCAGCTCATGTTATCTGCTTATCTAAAAATAAGGACCATCTTTAAATTTAAGCCTTTTCTTCTGGTAATGAAATATTTCATGTTCATTGAGAAATGTGCCCAGTTACTACAACTAATTTAGTTGTGTGTCTCTATACTAATTGTTGTAATATTTTCTCTTCTTTAAAAATCTAGATATAAGTGTACTAAGACTAGGAAAAAAATGTTTCTTTCTATGAGACACTTGATGTTGGTATAGATTGTATTTATTCTTTTTGTTTTTCAACTATAGAATTTATGTGGGTGGGGTGGGGGTGGAGGTAATGATGATGTTTGTTCTAGTACTATACCTGAAAATCAGATTGTCAGGACACAAGAAGATGTAGAGTGAGCGTTTCTACACTGCCATTGCAGCTTTCCAGCTTAGCAGATGACAAAGTACATGTTCATCCTACATACATAGACACTGAAGCACAAAGAAAAATAGAAGAAGCAAAGGGCTACTGACTATAAAGAGATCTATTATCGACCAATTTTAGTCTCAGAAAAAAAATAAAGAGGAGATAACATTTCTTTTGTGCCGTCCTCTTCATATCATTATTACCATTGTTGGCATCATCTTCATCTTCATCTTCAGGTAGTGTGGTGGCCAGGTGCTAGACACCCTAAGCAAATTTCAATTATTTATTCCCTGCCTTCTAAGAGCTCAATAATAAAAATAGAATAGGAACACCTAACTCTATCAACGAATTTCAGCTTTAACAAATAAGTAACAAAATTTGTCTAAGTTATTAAAACATTAAAATCCATAATACACTTGGAATTACATGTACTTGGTGTAGTGTCCCTTTTGATTACTTACATTAGGGAACTGATCATCTAAAAGTAGTTACTAAACATATACATGTGTTTTTATGATTCCATCCTCTCAACAATGGTAATAGATGCCAACCAGTCCACAACATGCATTTGTAAAGAGACCAAAGCAAATGAAAAATGTTAACCACCTAAACTTGTGTTTCAATTGTCATCTAAAATGATTTTGGAATTTTTAAATGAATGTTATCTCAAAAGATATAAGGATATGAAGCTTTAGGTGTACATATAAAATATGAATATTTATATATAAAAATATATATCATACATAATCAAAAAATGGGACTGATCAAAAGGAAATAGATTTTTTGGGGGGATCTCTTACCATCTTTTTCTTTTTTATAACTATATTCTACCTTCCATGTGGAGTTTTTCATTCTTTAAAAAACACCATACCTACTTTATTTGGAAAACTCTAGAAAGAATAAAAAGCTTTATGTAACCACATTTCACATTTCAATATAGAAGTCATTTTCAAATTAGAAATCTCAAAATGTAAAAAATAAAAAATTAGATTGTTTAAATTGTCTTTATATCACTCAACTCATATGTCTGAATACTAAAAAGGAGAAATCACTGGTTAAAACTTTATCTTAAGTATAAGAGAAATAATAGTTTTGATGATGTGAAATATTTTAGGAAAATTTATCAAAGTCTTTATGGGAAAGAGAGGACTAGCTGAAAGAAATCCTTTCGGGTTTAAAGAAGAGAATATTACAATAACCACATGATTATATTATAATAGGCTACATGAAAGAAAGTGCTGCCTAATTTCAGACTTTTTAATGATGTTGTATTAATTAAAGATATAGCAGGGAAAAAATGAGGTGTTTGGGACCTCATATTTAGTCATAGCTTTGAATAAGTGATCTTCAAATATCCACAAGTTTATTCTGAATGGCCCATTTCAAATAAAAGCACAAAGAAAGCTTGATGTTTTCCTCTTTACTGATTGTTTTGGATAACAGCCTCCAACAGCATGCCACTAATTCATTCTGCTTAAAACAGGCGCTTGAGCTGGGTTGACATTTTACGTAGTCTCTGGGGATCCTAGTTGACATTTTTAAAGGGCTTCTAAGCATTTTATAATACCCTAAAAAAATCTGGTTTTTAATAAGCCATTCTGCTGAAATTGTTAACATAAGGAATCACCTTTTACTGTTTGGCCAACTAGATCAGGGGACGGGGGACATCTTTTTCTGATTAGATATACAGTAGTTGGGAGTAAAATGTGCAAATTCATTACAGACCCCACGGAGATGACAACGTTGCTCAGCTCAAACTTCTCATTTTTATTGTATTGCCGGATTTAGAAAGGGAAAGAGTACTTTCAAGACCATTTTTTCCCTTATTCTGAACATCAAGTATTTTTGATCAAACCTTTTTTGTCATCAAAAGGATACCCAAATGTCTTTCTCTGTTTTAAATTGTAAAAGGCAAGCCTTTTGCTTAACAACAGGGACAGCAGTCAGTCCTTGTACATGGGTTACGCGGGTAAAGCACTAACTGATGAGATTGTCCAAAATCGTCAAGTAAGATGCGCTGTCATCTCGTTGTGTGTGGAAACATCTAAAATGCTTTCTTGCCATTCTCATTTAGTGGGTTTCAAGAAGTTTACGTCGCAGCTACGTACAGTGGTTGTTGTACTGCAAAGCCATTAAAACGCAAAGCCTAACTTGTCATTATGGTTAAACTTATTCAAAAGTTATTATTAAAACATAAAAACTGCATTTGCCACCAAATTGAAACACTGTTTGCCATCATAAAATGAAATGAATGGTTAGCTGTTTTGCCCCAGTCAGTGCTTAGCCTATCTTTAAAAGGATGGTAACTATGACATACACCATATTTTAAAATGTAGCTTAAGATTCAGCAATACTTCCAGAGAAATTATATTATAATTATTACATGTCTAAATATTTTGTAATTCTGGGTCATGCCAGATTTAGAAGCCAACTTCTCTGAAAATGACATTCATCATCTTTTATAGGGAGATGGATGGATGGATGGAGAGATGGGTGGATTCAATTTTATATATCTACATATTATATTTTTTCTCTGCATTTTGGCCAAACTTTCTTTAAGATCCTCACATCCCCCTTCCCACCGCAAGGCCATTATTCCTCCTTAGGATGTTCTTTTCTCTCTGATACCTAGGAATTATTTCTGCAGCAAAGCCTTCCTCACTACAGAAGATTGATCCCATATCCTTATCGTATGTTCTCATAGCTTCCTATACTTTCCACAATTATAATTAAAATAATAAATTTTGTAATCAGCCATTTAATGTATTTCTTCTCCACTGCAATATAAGCTCCAAGAAGATAAGAACCATAATGGTTCACCACTGCATGTCCATTAATTAATATAGCATCATACACATAGCGAGAAATCTAAAAAGAGGTCTCACGTTCCAAGCAGGTTACTATGAAGCATAAACATTTCCTTACCTTAGAGAAACATATTTTCTTTTGAGCTTTTGGAACATTTAGTCTTAGGGAATAATCTCTGAAATTTCTATTCCAAATGAGAATGGTAATTTCTTTGTTCTAAGTGGTGATAATGATAGCTAGTGAATTTTTTTGAGGATTATAGCAAATGATTCTATTTGTAATTTCTAACCCTCCCGCTACTTCTCCCTCCCCCCCCCTGCAACCCCAAATTTTAAGTGAGCTATCCTTGATCCATTTTTCAATGTATTCCTATAATTACTCAGTAAATTATTTCTGGTAATCTCATTTTTTCACTCCCTAGTATGAGGTGTGAAATCCTATTATACTGTTCATACTTGTAAAAACTCCACAAAAAGATTGATCCAGTTCAATAGTATTATTGCTTTGCCTGTGTTTATATTTGCCTTAAGAATAACATACTGGTTTTTAAGGACCTCTAGAGAATAATGTTGGGCAATAAGGATTTTGAGATTCTACCTACAGATGATGTGGTCTGACCAACTAACAATGTTGGACACTGCTCTTTAAACACAAGTTTGATAGAGGAATAGAAAAACAAATTCTACTATTTGAAGTGGAACCTGGATTTCTGTTGTAAATAGAATAAAATCATATTGGTTGTCTAGATTGAAAAATCTGTTTATAAATCTTTGCAACATCTATGTGGATATACCCACATAGGCAATACATCTGTTCCAGTAGGAAACAATTCTAAGGAAAGAGAAATTGTCCCTTTCACTACATTCCTTTAATAAATATAACAGCCCATATTGAGGAATTCTCTGCAAGAACCGTTCATCAGTGAGCATTTGTATTTGAGATACTGAGTTATGGCTGAGTAATGAACCCATTTGAAAGCTTTTAGGATCTTGCTCAGAGGACTCCGGAAGGCAGGTAAAAGTAGTTGTGCCAGAACATACTTGGTAGGGATCTCCTCATTCCAGTTCTTTGGGTCTTTTTGGATTTAGATAGGATTGAGCTGAATTCTTGCAAATAAACACACTCCGTCTGCAAATAGATTTTTTTTTACATGCTTAATAAAAAATAAACATTTTTACTACTACTTCTTTTACTACTACACATAGCCTTACTGATAGAATCTAAGCTTTAAATCACATCAATGTGAATCAGCATAAACTATTGTTAATTAAGCTTCAGTTGCTTTTTGCAACCCTGGTTAAATCCAAACCAAGATTAAAAGAGAAAAAAAGGGGAAAATCAGTTTGAGTTTACATTATTAATGCATACTATATCACAGATAGTTACATCTTTATATGTTATTGAAAGTGTTTTATTAAAAGTCTTACATCTTGTTAATATAATACTGACTTCTGCTCAATCATATATAGTAGGTGGTTTAGGTATGTAAAGACATACATTGTAGCACACCTTCAATTCCATCACACCTGATTTTGAGTCACAGATCTACAATTTAATAGTTGTGTGACCCTGGGTAAGTTACTTCATCTATTTGACTGCAGTTCTCTCAGCCTATGGAAATAGATATAAATTTTGTCTCACTTAGAGGATTTGGGTGAAAGGTAAAAATAAGACAACTTATGTAATGTTTTAGCAGAGTATCTAGCACACAGTAGTTACCCAATGCATGTTCATTAATAGACTATTTTATAATTAAAATTTTAATGAAATAAATTTTTAACTGTAATCATTCATTTAAGCATACTTAAACATTTTGGAGAGAATAAGAATTATATATAATAAATGTTAGAAATCTTTGTAGCAGTGATGTACCCTTAATAAAAATACTCAATAACTAGATAATCAGCCTTAAATTGAAAATATTTAATGAGTTTTTACATAACTTTTCAGTTCACACTTGAATTATATCATGATCTAATGAAGAAAAACACAGATGCAAGTTAAATCACATGTGAGTTCTTAAACACATAATATACAAGTTTGGCTAAATTGCTAATTCTAGCCAGAAAAAAATGTGTATATATATATGTATGTATATATATATGTGTGTATATGTGTGCGTGTGTGTGTGTGTGTGTGTGTGTGTGTAAATTTATATATATATATGCCTGCGTTCATAGCTTTGGTACACAGTTTCATTGAGGACATAGCCACAGCCACCAACACATCTTCTGTGGAAGCTCATCTCTTGAGTCAAAGCTCTCTAATCAAAAACATTTCTATGTACTTCTGGGTTTTGGCCAACATTTTTACTTTAAGATTTTCTTGTTCTCAGGTGTATCTTTTTAGGATCCTAACCTTCGTTCTCTCATAGGATCTCGCTGGAAAGCTATGACAAACCTAGAAAAACAGCCATATTATGAGGAGCAAGCCCGTCTCAGCAAGCAGCACCTGGAGAAGTATCCTGACTACAAATACAAGCCCAGGCCAAAGCGCACCTGCCTCGTGGATGGCAAGAAGCTGCGCATTGGTGAATACAAGGCAATCATGAGAAACAGGCGGCAGGAGATGCGGCAGTACTTCAACGTCGGGTATGGACCGTTCGGTGATATTTTCTAGGAAGATCCTGTTACACTGAACGGGATGTGGAACATATTTGTTTAGTTGGCAAAGCAGCACTTTGAAGAAAGAGAACCTGAACACAGTGTATTTTCAGAGAATCAACTCTCCCCACATGATCCTGGAAAAAGAATACATCTAACTGAATTTGCTCCACGCTTCTAGAACAATGGCTCTAATGTGGGCTTTGTCAATGACTGGTTTGAAAATCCAGTATCTGAAATTAAATAATTTTGCTATTAAAAACTTAGATGGATACAGGTTCTTTTCCTCATTGGCTTTCATTACTTCTAAAGCCTCACAGAGATGAATGACTAAACATGTAGCTATTTCGTTGAGATAATACAACATAAAAACGATGTCAAAAGAAACACTTGCTTCTGAATATATAGGGGTATCTGGGTGATCAAGGCACAGTGTGGCCTTTGTAGATCACAAAAAGCAGGGATTCTATTTAGGGAGCACGGTGTGAATATGAAAGTTCCCTTCTGAATTAAGAATGCAGCTCTCCGGATGTTTACCCTGCTTCCTACAGCAAAGCTGTCGACTTTGTCAAAATACATCGCCTGCAACCACATCTCCTCTGCAGAATTTTCTCACAAAACGCAGAAAATAAAGTTGCCCGTATTTGGAACGGAAGTTAGTAAGATCCCGAGATCTTCTTAGAATAAATACTGTTATGAAAATGTTCAGAGGATACCTTAGAAAAAACCTTTTCAAATCTGCCCCATCCCCTCCAGTCCCTTGAAGGAGTTGCCCTGTCTGTTCAGGGCTTTATGATGTAATCCCAGTGCATGGCACTGCTCACAGCTGAGAACGAAACCTGATACTTCTTGGGGAAATAGTAAACATATGGGAACCCCAATACTTTAGGGTTTTTCCATTAATATTGAATAGTCTTTAGGCTTAATTCTTTTTTAAAAAAAATGTGTCTGCATGTTATCATTAAGGAAAACTAAACTTGGGTCAAGAACGTGGGTTTTTTTGTTTAATCTTTTCTGTCTCAGTTTTTCCCCATAAAGTAGCATAAGCAATGAAACAGAATTATTTTAAGAATCAAATGGGTAGTATCTACGTCTTGTAATCGCTAAAGTACTATACAGAAGTAAAGCACTGGAATCAAAGTAGTATGCAGTTTTTTAAATGTTGGGCAATAGGGCAGAAATCATTGCCTTAGAGTTGAACATACTGAAAAAATTAATTACCTTGTAAGGTCTGCAGCTAACTATTCACTCACCATGATCTCTCTTTGGAATTCCTCTCTGCCAGGCAACAAGCACAGATCCCCATTGCTACTGCTGGTGTTGTTACCCTGGAGCCATCACCATGGCCGGAATGCCCTCCCCTCACCTGCCCTCAGAGCACTCAAGTGTGTCCAGCAGCCCAGAGCCTGGGATGCCTGTCATCCAGAGCACTTATGTGTGAAAGGAGAGGAGCCACATATCAAAGAAGAGATTACAGGCTGAGGACATCAATGGAGAAATTTGATGAGTACGATGAGGAAGAGGATGATCCAGATGTAGATTATGGGAGTGACAGTGAAAACCATATCGCAGGACAAGCCAACTGATAAGGGTCGAAAGATGTTGTGACCTTAGGACTTAAAGAAGCCCTAGCTGGTTCATCCTTACCAGTGGCCAAGCACATTGACTTTCTCATACACTGACTGTTACTTTAACTGTTAGTCTTAAATAGTTGGGACATCAGCTGACTAATAGACCTCAGCCTCAAAAGGCTTGGAAAGGAAAAAAAAAAAATACAACAAGCAAACAACAATATCAACAACAAGAGATTGAAATAAGCTATGGGTAAAATAATGCCAGTTAATTCAGCTGCTACATCCAAGCACTGAAGTCTTACCCGTCAACTTTTTTTTTTAAATAAACTTTATGGCTGTTTGTTCTACAATGTTCTAGAAATTCTCACTCAGGTACACAGTGCCAACAAGTGGCTTGTGAATGTGTTTTGTTGTTTTGTGCTACAATTTTTAAAAATAAGTTTTTTTGTTTTGGGGGGTTTCTGGGGGAGTTTTTTGCCTTTTCTTTGTCATTCCTTCCTTTTCTGTTTTTTCTTCCTTTCGTTTTCTTTTTTTCTTTTTTTTTTTTTTGTAATGCACCTGACAGAAAAAAGAAAGATGAATTTCTCTTTACTTCTCTCCACCTTCTCCATCTCTATACTTTAAAGATGGAAATCTGTGCATGGGGGGGAAGAGGGAATAAGAGCCTGTTTTTAACTTCCTTGCTATCCATCACAAAATAAGCAATTATTTTCTTTAGAGGACTTTCTTTATCTGTTGCACACACTACATCTTTGAGCAAGTGCCAAATTTGTACTGAAGTGTTGACCCAGTTTATTCTCTTCCCTTTTTCCTGTTCCTTCTTAAGTTAGGACAGTGTTATATCTTAGACAATCCCTTGAAAAACCTGAAATACCAGCAGCTGGTGAGATTTGACTTTTTTTTTTTTTAATGGAAACTGTAGGTGCTGTTCTCAGGTGAAAAGAGAGAGAGAGACATAAGAAATTTAGAGAAAAATATTTTCTGATCTTGGATTTCTGTGTGTATGTATGTGTGTGATTATGGTACTAATAGAAATAACGTTGGACCATTGGTGAGTTAAACCCACATCTGGGGATGAAATCCCACATCCTCCGAAGTGACCTGGTCTGGAAAGCAACCTTGACCTTGACTTTTGCCACTTCAGATGACAATTTAACCAATTTAGGGCTCAGAAATTATATTTTTAAATTTCTAATATGATGATTATTGGATGAATCAAATGGCCCTGTGTAATATTGACATGTGCATGTATAATGTGGAAACTACTAGCAAAACTGCTGCCAGACATCCCTTCTCCCGAGTCAGTTGTTTTCACTAACGTTTGCTACTTAATGAGTTGTTTGTTTTTCCTGTTGATAACTTTAAGCAAATCAATTGTTGTTTTCCTTGAATATATTTGGCCACTCTCCAGAAATATAGAATTAGCTTATTTCTTCAACATTCCATCCTCTCCTGATCAAAAAAATAGAACTGATAATTTCATAAGGTATTTTATATCTCTCCATTAACTGAGGTGGAGGCCATTTGCATTTCAGAATTGCGGGCCATGTGCATCTTATGCCATAAAAAGCAGGATTCAATTAAAAGTCATTGCAGCCCAACAAAATGGAGCATGGCTGAACCCAGTGACCCTTGCCATGACTCTTCTCTTGCTGTAAGATGAGTCCCCTGGAGTCCATGTTTGGGTTCCAGCAGAGTATGTGTATAGAGCAACAACTGATGGTGACGAGACTGCCTATTTAAATTTTGCCAGCCAAATGCCAAGGCAGTTATAGGGCTTGTACAAATGAATGCAAAATCATTTAAAATCAATTGTCATTATCTATGCTGAAGCATCAGACAATAAATACTCCAACCAGTAGCTTGGATGTGCTATGGTTTTAACTCCAGTCATCATTTTCCTATATCACCCTCCCAACCCAACCACAAAATTTGATTTTTACACATAAATAAGAAATAAAATCATTTTTATTTTTCTCTCTCTCAAAAGTCTTGCTCTGGGGTTTTGCTTGGAGGAGCTGATCATATCCTGCATGTCAGAGATTTTGTTTTGTTTGTTTTTTGTTTGTTTTTGATGACTGTATTTTCATTTGAACTGCCTCTTTTTGCTAGTGTTGTAATAATGATGATGATAAAATAATAATAATAGTAATAATAATAATAATGGTCAGCTGTTCCCAGATTAGTAAGTTATGTATAATTTATTTCTCCCTTTCTATTTTATTCTGCTCTGATTTGGAAGTGCAGCCAATAAGCTTAGATATTTAAAATGATTTTCCATCTCCAACATATATAACACATATATATTCAGATATATATGTGTATACAAACACACACATATTTACCCCACATTATTTTACTTCTTTTTCATAAGTTTTATCCTTTTAAAAAATTTGGCCCCAACAATGTCAAATTCTGGTGTTTAATACAAAGAAGTGAATTAATAGGAGAGTTGTGTTCAATCTTAATTAACTTATGCTCTTATCAGTCATTTTAGTTATTTAATTGCCACAGTCATCTAGAGCCAATTTTTTTTGGTTTTGTTTTGTTTTGTTTTTAAGCACTC
This sequence comes from Eonycteris spelaea, assembly GCA_003508835.1. Classification (NCBI taxonomy): domain Eukaryota; kingdom Metazoa; phylum Chordata; class Mammalia; order Chiroptera; family Pteropodidae; genus Eonycteris; species Eonycteris spelaea. Next base: position 3,376,120 of record PUFA01000053.1, read on the forward strand.
TGGATAAGAAAAGAAATAGACACTTGTTTTTATATCATTATTATGTACAATGTGAAAACAGATTTTTAAAAATTCGTTCTCTGTCTTCATTAAGAAATTCTGATTTATGTGGGTTCATCACTCACGTTTGCTGGATACTTATTTTACACCATGTTATAAAGATACTTGGTTTCCATTTCATGACTTTGGGCTACAAGAATACTTTGTTTTAGCTCCAGGTAGATGCCACTGAGGGCATTCATGGCTGAAACCAGTTCTCACATACTTACTTACCAGTGAATTGACAAAAAACACTTCTGTTTGGTCTTTTTTTTAAAAAAAAACAAAAACAAAAAGAGAGAGAGAGAAAGCAAAATCGTTAATGGTGACCTTTAACTGCTGATATTCAGAAGTTAATTTTATTTAGTTAAATTTATGTCACAGAGACTAAACTGTGCATGGACTGAAACAAAAAGTGAGTTCATTGCCCTGCATTATATTTTCTTGTTCTGACATCTAACTCACTGGTGTCACAATTTCTTTGCCTTAGTTTTCCCCAAAAGAAAACATTTTATATATATATATTAAGCATATATATATATATATATATATAATGTTTAAAGTGCTTTGAAGTCATTTGATAAAGGTGCTATGAATAGCAACATACTGTGTTAACACATTGCCTTTTTGGCATTTGATTGGTTTATAACTTTTGTAAAGGATTCTAAAACCTTGTATTCTTTTTGTGCCCTATGATGACCAAAAATAATAATAATAATAAGATAGAGGAAATGAAACTAAGATCAAACTAAAATAACATAAAGTCTCCCTCCTCTCTCCTTTCTTTTTCTACCTCCTTGTTTGTGTCACTCCCCCTCTCCCCACCCCCCTCTCTCTCTCTCTCTCTCTCTCTCTCTCACACACACACCACACACACACACCACACACACACAACACACACACACACCAGTACTGAAATAATCTTGCCAGAATTCTGTTTCTTATGGCTGTTTTAATCAGTTCCTCTAAAAAGTCATGTTTTAATATGAATCTAAGAGAACATTACTGGAGAAAAATAAGTTAAAGTTGTTCATTTATAAGTTACTAATAATTTGGCCAGTTACTACAATTGGATAAAATACAAAAGTATTCCTCAGTACATTTATACTTAAATTAGGCCAATTTTTAACATTTATTTGGCATCTGCAGTTAAGAGTTAACCATGTATAAAATCTCTCCCAGAGAACATAACCATTATTGAAACCAAATCTTCTTATAAGGAACAAATATAAGAGACTTTTCTTTGATGAAATTTTTTCATAGATTTGAATTCTGGAGTAGACTTTTACCTTAATTTGTTTAAAGAAAATTATTTTTAACTATTTTATGGTTCAATTTCAGATATTTTCTTAATCCAGAGGTTGTTACTGTTCCCAGAAAGGAAAAAAAAAAAAAAAAAAAAACCTCATATCACATTTAAAACATCAAGAATAATTACATTTTTCAAGCATTCTAATGGGTAAATTATTGAATTGTAATAAACAACTGTATATTTACAAACAGGTTTATAAGATATTTGTCTATTGAGTTAATAGTAAAATAAAAATTATGGAGTCTGCAAGGAAAAATATGAAGCCCACTTAAAGTGGTTCAGATATCTCTTTGTCTTATAGGCCTTAGATTTTTGTTTAGACAGGCTTTTACAGTATTTAATTTTAAAGTTTCCTATAGCTATCAGTTTCCCAGGTTGAAGATGATGTTGTGTTGAGTTTTCTACTGATTGATTCCTGTCCTCCCCAGTGTTTCTGTCACTGGTTCACTAAAACAGTATTTATATAGCTCCACTGGCTCTAAAGCTCTTAGTCCTTCTAACATTTTGGATTTTATGAGTAAAAATGGGAAAAAGTAGAAGAGAGACAATCAAATGCCTGGAGCTTAAAACAAAGTATGTGCAACCTACCATCTCACTTGAAATTTAATAAAATAAATAATTATGTAAATATAACATAGAGTTATAGATTTATATTTTGTTCATAACACATAGTGTAATATAAGTTGTATATTTTCATGTTTTTGGTTTTATGTTATCATTCATGCCACAATAAAAATAAAACAGGAGTTTATGTACTCTTAAAAAAAAAAGATGTGGGTTGCCACCAACCTGTTTTTTTGTTTGTTTGTTTTGTTTTTTGTTTTTTGTTTTTGCATTTTCTTTTTTCAGTATTACTGCCATGCAAGGCACCAATAAAAACAGCAAATGTGTTCTTTACCTATTATACTGTGTTTCTTTTCACAATTCTTGTTATGAAGTGTTAATTATTAGTTTTATTATGAGAAAAGCAAAACGTATGGAAAATAATTGAATTTCATTTTCAGTATAAATAACCCTACTTCCTTGAACTGAAAACGAAGGGTGGACATTCTGGGAAGGACAGCCAGAACTTGTTATAATACATCTCATCAGACAGGGATCTAGCTTCATTATAATGTCAAAAGATATTCCTCCTATTGTAATTGAGCCTAATACACTTAAAAATCATACAGCCTGGAGCACCCTTCATGTTGTTTTCCCAGGCTTGACGCTACTATTGGGGTGAGGTTTCTATACTTCAGAATTGTCTTTCATCTTGGTGTTTGTAGAGAAAAATAATTTTAAATTTTAGATTATGAAATTACTACTAATAATTTTTAATTTGCTGGTGTATAATTTAGAATAATTAATATTTCTTAGTCGTCTAACACTCTGATATTAGCCTCTGGATTCTACCTTCAACTTTTTAAGTGAATGTTAAACACAAGTAGTCTCTTTTTGTTCTAATGGCCATCTTGTTTGTCTCTTCTACCATAGTTATTTTTTCTATCTCAATAGGTCTATGTGTAATAGTTTCCTGTAAGGCTTTCTGTTTAATTGGTTGGTTGGTGGTTTTTCAGTATGTATCAGGACGCTGAGTCAGATAACATCTGGTGCAAATGAACGTTAAGTATATAAAGAGAATGTATTCTACTAACGCTTTGCCCATTCTATTACTTAACAGAAGTATTTTACATAGTCTTGTCCGTGGACCACCTGCTTCAGAATTAACTGTTATAAATGAAGAATCCTGAGCTCAACTGCAGGTGTAGTTAATCAGAATCTCTAGCGCTAGAGATAAAGCTGTTGCTATTTTAACAGCTCCAAATAATTATTCTGCATGTGCCAGTGTTTCAAAACAACCAGGAGGTGGGGCTATTTTTCTCTTCCCTCTCTCTTTTCTGCATGTCAGATTCTGCATATCCTATTACCTACCATACTTTTTAACCATAGCCTCCGTGACAACCTTGAAACAGGCTCCGTGAGTAAGCAAGAGTTTGAGATTGGAAAAAGCTCTCAATTGGTCTCTTCACAGGTTGTTTCTGAGGGTGTTTGATCCACCAGGACCATGCTCATAACGTTATCTTTGTTTCTCTGCTTCTTATGTTGCTTGTCATGACAAAGCAGTAGGCTTCAGAGACTCCAGGCAAGTGGAACACTGAAAATATAATAAACACGCAAACTACACCCATGAATATTTGAAAACAAATTGAAGTTCTTTTGAAAGTAAAATGTCCATTATGGAAATTGAGAAATAAACATTCCATGTAGTGTTTGTAATAGACAACCTATGGCTACATTGGTCACAGTCTCGTCCTGTTTTTCCAGGAATTGGCATCATCAAGATATGCTAAGAATAAATGAATGGGGGCAATTTTGTCTCATCATGAAACCTGGCTCACCCAAGGTACAAGTCCCAACCATCACCCATTCTCTCCTACCAAGTAAAGTTCACTTAGTTTCGTCCTGTAAAATTCTAATTTAGAAATATTATTTTCTTGGCCTTTATGTTTTTTAGTTTCTTATGGAATATTTAGGACTAGCATGCAATAATAGATTATTTCCTTACTACCAATACCTTGAACAACCAAAAAATAAAAATAAAAATACTGGCAATAGTGAAACCCATTCTTATTTTTTCATTTATCTCAATTTTGCCAATTTTAGTAATTGGTGTTTGAGGAAGTTCACATATGTGTTTTTAAAAAATCATATTTTCATCCTTACCAAATTTTAAAGCTCAGAAATCATCCCTATTTATAATGACATCATTGTTGAAACCTCAATTATAACAAAGAAGGTGAGGGAAAGCATGAATTAGTTCAATGTCTAAGTTAAAGAATATTTATGGAAAAAAAATCCAATTTATTTTTCTTGAGTTTCTAAAGCAATCTAATAGCTAGCTGAGAAGACCTGTTTTATAAGTAAGCATTGTAATTAGTATGTAAACTGTATGCAATAGTATTGCTAAAAGTTTTTTTTAAATAGTTATGTTTTCTTAAGCAGGCTAAACATCTGTCCTACAATTTTGTTTGTTCTAGCAATTTGTTTAGCATACTACTTATACCACCAAAAATGAAACAGCTTAGCTCTGATCACAATCTATCATCATTTTTCAATTAGTCGGGTCCACATTCACGAGACTTTACTGCTCTATTACTACCATTTTCCAGACATGCAAGTGAATATGGAATGGAATGGTACTTAGTTGCTACTCAGAATATAACCAAGAGGATGAAAATTGTTTTATCATTGATATTGATGTCTCTACTGATTCAATTTAAAAAGGAAAAAAAAAGTACCAGAACAATTGTAGGAATTCAGTAGGCCTAAGTAAACACCATCATTTTGTACATTGCCTGTTCAATTTAGTATTAAATTTCAGAATCTGGAAAGAAAATCTTAATTACACACAGACTGTAAAATATATTTGAAATAAAGTCTTTTGTTTATAAAAAAAAATCACTGTTGTTATAGCTTTTTAATAAATTCATGTGGTCCTCATAGAAAGTTGGAGAAACCATAGGACACATTTAGATAATTACTTACACAGATGACTGACTTTGTTCATTTCACTCCAGTATTGGCCCTCAGTAAGTATTCATTTTGCTTTGTATGCCAAACCTGCAATGGACTAGAATTCAAGTTTACAAATTGTGGTTGCATGAATTTAAGTTTGATTCAGGAATACAGTCATTTCTAATAGGCCCCAAATAATTACACAAATTGTCCTTTTTATTTTGAAATGATTCTTCAAGCAACATTGTCTTCTACTGCATGGTTTGAATTAACAATCTGCTTCCTTATGGGAAGAGCTTATTTGACATCTGGAAAATAAAGTAAAATTGCCAGTGGTATAATATTTGGGCACAAACTAACTACAGATATTGAGAAAATTTTAGGTTGTACTCATTATAGAGTTATCAATTTCCCCCTAAACCACTAATTCCACAGATATTATAGCCTATTATGTCACCTATCATAGACCCTTGCTTATAAAATCCTCTAATGGAGATTTATCTTTGTTTCCTATTGTGAAAGTAAAAATTTTAAAGGTCATTTACTTTCAGATACTTCAAGATTTCCAAAGTTTATGTTGGTGAACTTTGAAAAAGTTTTGTGAATTTTATTTTTCATGTAAATTTTAAACACACAAAGCCTGAGCTTGTATCATGGAAAGATATTTAGTTATTTTTATAAATAAAAAAACAAGTCAAGATAAACAAAGATAAAAGAATCTTAGGAGGTAGTGTAGTTTGTCTTGATGATTCAATATTTGGAAAATATTAAACAAATGATGCTAACCTGGTCCTCCTGGCCACTGAAAGCTCAGCTCTTGTCAAAGTTGATGAGTCTCTGGCTCCCTAGTTCATCATATTGGCTTTGTATAAGTTCAAATTTCTTTTACCCATTTTCAAAATTTGGTGTGGCTTACAATAAATACACAAACACATTAATGCCAACACAATTAACACATAGCAAAAAAAAGGTAAAGAGTAAGAAATAAAAAGAAATATGTACGTACACATATACTATACAAACACATGTGCACACACAGGTACATGAGTGTGTGTGATTCCTGTTTATTTCTTACCTTTATTTATCTTTACCTTTTGTCTTTACAAAAGAGAAGTATGTGTGTGTGTGTTTATACACTGACTAAGAAGGACAATTCAATCACTAAAGAAACAGTTCTTGTTTTCATAGCATTCAGGGAGAAAAAGAAACTATGTGCTTTAGAGAAATCTCATTACTTAATGAAGGAAGCATGTAAGTTTATCATGAGAAATAAACCTTCATTACCCTAAATTCTTAGATGGATTTGACACTTAAGAGACAAGAAACAATGCAAAGAGCCACTTACTTTTTTTGTAAGCAGATTTACAAAAGCTTTAGATTCATTTCATATATGTTTACTCTATTAGTCCTTGAGCAGAGTTTTATAAAGACAGTTTGCAGGGGGTCAGAGAGAGAGAGTATACATATAAATAGATAACTGAATATATGGATCAGACAAGGATTTACAAGGATAAAGCTGGATGAATTGTGATTGTGATGAATATTTATCATGTCCCAGATTAGTTTTTTCAACTATCAGATGTGTCAAATTGGCTTTTAATTATGCCATGTTCAGTATTACAATAGGTCTGTACCAGATATAAAACAATGTCTTAGTATCAATGTCTGCAATTTCCAAAGAAATAAGACAGACACACAGTAAGCAATAAAACAATATAAGAATATGATTAATGAACCAGAAACTGTAAGTGATACAGGATTTCAAATGAGAACAAGAAACATTTTAATGTTTACTGAGACTTCAGCTTTTAAATAAATATGGTAGGTGGTGAACAGCCAACCCCCAATGAAACTAGAAAAAGATGGAAAATTACAAAATTATGTTATAAAGGCCTGAGAAAATTATGGAAGGAATGAGGACTAAATGAACCAGTTTCAGAAAAGCAAGAATTTGTCCAAAGTAACACTCATGATTGCTAGTCATTTCTATTTAATGAGGGCATTAGCAAATTCTGGGTGTTGCTATAAAAGACTTGGCAACTTCTGGGTGAAAGAGAGAGCGGCAGAGCAGTTGTGTGGATCCGAAGTGACAAATTGGAAACTCGAGGAACTTCAAATGCAAGAATGTTTGACGAAGGGCATATTTGCTGTGTTCTGGGACTGTGTGGGATGCTGGAGATTTATAGCAAAGGTTTCTAAAAGAAAACTTTAAATCTGCTCAGGAAAAAGAGACCAACCAGAGATATGGGACCTGCCTCAAGTGTACAACTAGTCTCCTTCCCAAGCATTTGTCAGATTTTACCTTTAAGGGTAGGATAGTGGAGAGTTGGGCTAGTTAGCTTAAAGGGAAAGCCTGAATAACCCTGTTGTCTTTCATGGCTGAGGAGTCAAATACCAACCATGCTCACAGGCTTGGGGAGACCACACTCTGAGACAATATAGAAGTAGCATGAGTATTGCTAAATCTGTCAAGCAGCCTTGACACAGCTAAATCCCTAATAAGAGTAAAGTGATGAGTCTGTCACCCTGTCTAACATAGGAATGAGAAACTCTACTCTGGCAGATGATTAAACCATATGAGTTCTTTGTAGTGCTTTTATATTAAAAATTCAGGAATAAAAAAATTCTAAATATATAAAAAGATTAAAAAATGACAAATAATCAAGGGAAAAACAAACAGTAGATGTTGGCTCAAAACTGATACTGATTAAAGTTAGCAAACAAAAACTTTAACATAACTGTAGTTAATATATTCAAGAAAATAGATGAAAGATGAAATCTATGAATAACAATCATGTGAACAGAGAAGAGCACAGGTTTAGTGAAGAGGAAAACAGTTTAATTAAAAAATATATAGATTTATCAAAAGAAGTAAAGAGATAATTGCTGAGAACTTTTAAAAACTAATAAGAGATATCACACAGAATTAAGAAACTCAGGTAAATCAAGCAGAATAAATAGAAAACCACATATATTAACATTATAATAAAGCCATTAAAAACAAAGGTAAATTCTTGAAAGCTGCCAGAGTAAAATACACATTATCATCAAAAAAAAAATGTCAATAATACTTACAGCTGATTTCTCAACAGAACAATGGAATCTAGAAACGATGAAATCATATTTTTTATAGTGCTGCAAGAAAAATTTGCCAGACTAGAATTCCAAAAAATTATCCTATCCCCATTAAATTGGAGTACTCAGAAGCAGCAGACCTGACTACAAGAAATATTAAAGGGTTTTATTTAGGCTTAAGGAAATTAATTCTCCATGGCAAAATGGAACTGCAGCTATAAATGAAGATCATTAAAAGTGGAAAAATACGTGTATTAATATAAATTAATTGGATCTGTACACAATGTCTTGTCAGGTTTTAAATAAACAAACATTACTTATTTATCAGTATCAGGAAGACGATGCATGCTCTGATCTATAGAGCAATGAAAAATAGAATGATGAATGTAAAACCTACTTTTGATAGAAGTATAAAATAGAATAAAAAAGTTTAATCTTAAGGAAGACCAGATTTCCAGACTGAATAAAATAAAATACATGCTATCACAATAAATATTACCTAAAAATAAAATACATGCTATCACAATAAATATTACCTAAAAATTGTTTAAATTAAAAGAATAGACTTGCAAACATGAATAAAAAGAAAGCTACTGTATCTATATTAATGAGACAAAGAAGACATTCAGACAAGAGGCATTACAAAAGATAAATATATTTCTAATGATGTGAGTCAATCCAATTGGAAAATGTAAGAATTTTCAAAATCTGTGTACTAAAAATCATGACAGAAGGCTTTCATACAGTTTGTTCAATGACTATTAGAACAAGCTAGATGAAAATCAGTAAAGATATAGAAGGACTGAATAATACAATTAATAAACTTGACCTAATTGGCATTATAGAATACTTCCCCAATGATGATAAAATTAACATGTTTTTCAAGTGTCTTTGAAACATTTACCAAAATTGATAAGGTACTGCACCATAAAGAAATCACTCATATTATATTTTCTGACAATGGAATTGAACTACAAATAGAAAACTAACATAACTAGAAAGTGCCAACTGCATGGAAATTAATAATACCGTAAATCAATAGGAATAGAGATCTCTTCCTTGTTTTTATTTCCTTGTACCTTATATAGCTTTGCTGCTTCACCACATTTCTTTTGTAGGTTTTCCTTCAATTAAAATATCCCTTTGAGCTTCTTCTCACCTCCTCTCTAACTCTCAGCCCCCAAACAGTAAGGGTGCGAATGAGAAGACAGGACTTTGGGGGCCTTCAGCTATTCCTTTACTTAGATCATGGCAACAGGAAGTCTGAGTTCACACTAATGTAATCTGTTAAAAACCTGATGACCTACTAAACACTACAAAGAATACCCCAATTCAGACATTCATTCCATTGTGAGGGCATGCTCACTTCCATTTCTGAGTAATTATGCTGTGAAACTTTTTTTCACTTTTTCCCAACCGATATCTACCAACTGCGTAAATGTGTGCTTAGGACCAGGTGGTCATGCTATATCCTAATTGTGGGCACTGCCCGTGTGACTGTGATCTGATTGATTTAATCAAGATAGCAGATCCTCAGGCACCTCAGTTTGACCAACTAGGTAGTTTCCATTAATGACTGGTATCATTTCAGCAAAAATTCTTTTATTGAGTACTTGAGGAGACAAGAATCCCAGCAAGAATGTCAGTGAGTCAGCTGTAGTCAACTAAAGAATAAGCTTAGAAAACATAAACCACACGAGCCATAGTTAACGTGTTCTGTTCTGTAATTATGTCTTTCGTATTTCCTCTCCTCTTCACGACCACCGATGATTCCTGCTGAGTACCCTTGTCCCTTCTGATTGCTCCTGCAGTTGAGGTAGGCCAGCAGCAGCTCCTCTTCCAGCCACATTGGTTCCAAGTCCCCGAGTTCCTCCCCATTGCTGCATTAGGCATCCATAGACTAAGTTCATTTTCACTTGGATCAGCAAAAATCCCTGTGCTTTTTTTTCTATAAAAACAATATGCATTAAGGCAGCGGTCCCCAACCAATTTGGCACCAGGGACCCAAAGCTCCTATGAGAATCTACTGCCCGATGATCTGAGGTGGAGCTGAGGCAGTGATGGTAGTGCTGGGGAGTGGCAATGCTGGCTCACCTGCTGCTCAGCTTCCGCTGTGCAGCACAGTCCTAAAAGGCCACGGACCGGTAACGGTCCACAGCCTGGGGGTCACAGACCCCTGCATTAAAAGAATGAGCACTAAAAACATAAGTGTATTTATTTTGGTGCTTATTTGATGTCAGGTATTAAGGATACAGAGAAGAAAGGCAAATGATCTACCCTAAAGAAGCTTATTCGATGTTGGCATAGGAGCAGATAAATATTCTGTTATAAGGGAGGAGGATCAGCCGTGATGGCTTAATACATGGAGCTTCACAAGATTTCTTTGCACTTCCAGAGACTTCAGGAATCATCTTGGTGATTAAATTCCCACTTTCAGGGGCCCCTTATCTGACTCTCATCTCATCCCTCACAGACATGTTCCTCTTTCTGCTCCAAGTTGACAGTGTTGAATTTTACTGGATCCCTGTATTCCTGGAAAACAGCAATGCTTAAGAAATCACCCCCCCACACACACACACACACATATACACACCCACTTTGTGTTCTAAAATGATTTACTACAAGGAAACACCTTTCCCTTTATTACTTAGATAAAACTCAGGGATGCTGCTCCCCTACTCCCCATTTACCTATGATAAGGCCAGACATAGTCCAACTAAAATCCCATTCTTCGCCCCATAAATGATCAACTTAACTACTGGTGCTCCCTGATCAATGGGAGCAAAGTGCTTGCTAATTGAACGTTGTTTAAGTTTTTCCTCCACCCCCAGACCCCAGAATGTTGACCCACCCTCAGTTTGAGACAGCACACAGCCCTTCTGAGAAAAGCCTGGCCTAAGGGGTCTCTGATCTACTATCCCATCAGGTCATCCTTCCATCACCCTTCCTCACACCTGGTTCTTTCTAGACTTGTTTATTCCTCCCTACAAAACAAAAATCCTTTGTGTTGAATCCACAATACTCTTGCAGCTGTTATTATCAGAGTTTTCCCTGATGTAAAACCCCTTCCCCTCTACCAATCATCCCTTCCCGCCAACCCCATTTTACCACGATCCTCTCAAATATGGTCTCTCCTTTCTAAATCGGGATATATTTTTTTTATTTGACAACATAAACCTAGAAATGGAATGTAATTCCTTTTCCTTCATTTTCACACAAGGCAGTGATGCCTATAGCAGGTTTTCTTGTAAGTTTAAGAAGACAGAGGATTCAATTTGCAGCCACACAACTAAGTTAATATGCCAATTATAACTTCTAAAATGCTTCTCTGAGCTTGACAATTTGGGGCCTTCAGCTTGACTGCTCTTTGCTTTTTCAAGTCTCCTCTTATTCTTTCATACTCTCAGCCCTTTGCATTTCTTATGCTGTACAGAACTATTTCTTTTGTTGTTTCCTTTCATTTCATACCCTCTAGGCCTCCCACCTCTACAGACATAGCACATTTTTTGATGATAATAAAAAAGAAAGCCAGTTCTTTTCCTACAATGAACTATTACTGAATATGACGAATATAACACGAAGTATATGACCATCCAGAGAAAGGACAGTTTAGGTATAGGTGAAGGTGTCTAAACTATATGGTCCTAAAATAGCAGAGGTCCTTGGGCATGGGCCAAAGGAATGCCAGATGGCCAGGAGAAATGCCAGATAAGCTGACCACAAGAATGCCACCACCTCATCACTTCCTACCCCAAAATGCAGAAGCAGCTGATTGTATCTCCTTTTTAACCACTTCCTTCCTTGCAGAGGTCCAAACCACTGTTCCACATGCGCAGTTGATCAAGGTTTGACCGCTATACGACCTTCCTGGGGTGCCAATAATGAGCAAATCTGCCATTTTACTATCACAGCACAGGCGCATAGCACCCGACCCTGAGTGGAAGATTCCAGAAAGACACCCTTTCTAAGAAGCCCGCTTTGTCCCAACTTATAAAAGCCAAGCAGAGACCCCGCATGAGTCAGTGTGGAGGACTTTCCTCTCTTCTGCCTTTTTTGTGCTGGAGCATAAGCTTAATAAAATTTGAAAATTTGATTTCTGGCTTGGGGAACCCAAGAACTTCAACCAGGTAACAGTTCTGGAGCTACTCTGCAACTAACTAGGTTTATGATTTTGTTCCACTCACTTAATTTCTCTGCCACTCCCCCCCCCGCCTTTTTTTACTGCTGTTAAAGAACAGTGTCCAATTAGATGACTTTAAATAACCCTTCTGGTCCTATAATTCTATAGTTCATTGAGTCTAAATATAATGAGGGTATGAAAAGGGAAGAAATGCCTCGAAAGACAATGGTCTTGAAAATGAACGAGCAGAGGAATAAGGAGAAATCTTTACAACAGGCACATGGACAAGGCGTGAGAATGAGCTGTGTTGCATGGTGAAGAACATGGGTTTGTGAAGAGAGAATTGGCTTAGATACAAAATCTGTCACTACTTCTAGTCATTAAGCAACTTCAGGGGAGTTGATTGAACTCTTTAAACTCCAATTCTAATAGAAAGTGGCAACTTTTCTTTGGTAAGAATTCAAAGTACGAGTAATTTATTTCATTTTCATATATAATTTTGCCATAGTTTTCTGCTTAAATGTCTTCCGTATAGTCTTTACTTTCTTTCCTTCTTTGTAGTAGTATTTACCATTTTTGTTTTTGTTTCCTTCTGTGGCCTTCACAAAGTTTAAAGATATTATTGAAAATACAATAATATATTTATTATTTTGCAAATCTGTTTTGCTAATTAGACTGTACTCCCTTGAGGAAAGAGAGTATATCTGTTTTGGTTGTACATTCCCAGTGGGTAGACTAGTGCCTGGCACTTGACAAACTTTGCAGAATAAATAAGATAATAAAATAATGGATTGATGGATAGTTGATGGACATAAGGGCTTCAATAATAGGTCTTATACGTAATTTCATACCAATGAGTCTTCTATTTTTATCTGCAAGAGCAATTGTTTAAAAGATTATCTTAAAATAACTAAAGGATTTTAATGACATCAGTGGGATTGTTAACTAAATCTTAAAGAATGACACTCACTGACACTTGATAAATTGCCCCCAGGGCTGGTCAAACTACCTCTCAACCTACAGACATTTATCCTATTAATATGTCTCAGAGGTCATTCTTATTAAATTCATTCATTTAATTTGTGTACATAATTCATTATACTTTCTTTAATCTTTCCTCCTAACTTTGAAAGCATGCTCTAATTTTTAACTTTTTAAAAAATATAAAGACACAATTTAACCATTTTAGCAAAAACACACAGAAAAACAAAAACTTGCTCTTAGAAATCATGCTTTATAGCATTCCATGATATCTATATTTTCTTACTAAAAGAAAGATAAAATTCTTACTTAAAGAAGAATAAAAGAAGCATATTGTAACTAACACTTTTCTTGGGCATTTCTGTTGAACATATTCTGTTTCTGAGGATTCAGAAAATACTTTATAGCTTTCTCCTTTCTTTCATCACTAAGCAGGACTACTTACAAATGGGTTGATTTTGAGAGGAAGTTTGCATATCTTTAGACCTTAATTAATGTTCAACCTCAGTTACTTTCCAAATTCCACTTGAAAGGAATACTGAGGAAATGAAGTAGAAATGATTTTGATTCTCAAAGGTTCTTTTGTCTCTTTCTCGATAGAGAGTGAAGTTATATGTAGGAGGTGGGTAGTGCCATCTAACCTACTTTATTCTGCCTGAATAAGGAAGGTCACTATATTATCCTATCCGGGAGGAGGAAATTGCATAGACAACTCCTGGAATGACAATAAAGACGTCCTTGACAGCATGTTAAAAACAGTGGTAAAACTTTCTTTTTTTCCCATGGGAAAAAGAAAAATGAGTACTTAAATGACAGATGAAGGTAAATGATGGGCAAAATTCATTATTTTAAGTGTCTTCCAGTTTTTCTGAAAGAATTATTACATTTTGAAGACTGAATTCAAATGGTTTTAATAATAATATATTACTGTATCAATAAGACAGTGGAGCTGTTCTTTGAAACCACATTTTAAAAATGTTTTGTGTGGGTGAAAAAAGAGGGGTTCTATGAAAAGTAACCTCATAGAATGATCTGATCATAAATTGCTCACTAAGCAGGTCATGGTGGGTAGTCATGCCTCAGGCATATAACTTCTTTAGAAAAAGGTTTATCTTTGCCTTAAATAAGCGCTGTTCATTGTTTCTGTGCATCTAGGATAACCTAAGATAACAACCTTTGAAATAAACCAAACCACCCTCAAAGAGAACACATAATCTTGTTAACTATCCTGTAATCCAATCCTTCCTTGTTTTCTCCCATCTCCATGTAATCTTCCTTATGTTCCCTCCTTAATTTCAAATGCATAAAAGAAACTGCAAAACTGTTATTCTTAGGAGCATTTGAGATCTCGCTCCTTGGCATATGTTATCAGTTTGCCTCAAATAAATTCATAAAAATGCTCTACAGGTTTGGATATTTCTTACATCGACATTTGAAGTGTTAGCTTTGTCTCCAAGTACCTAGGTTCTTAAAAACTGAGGCCAAAAAAAACCAAAAACAAAAAAACAAAAAAACAAACAAAAAAAAACCCACTCTTGCTTTATTTTAATATAGGACTTTTTTCATAGTTTCTAGTTTATGGACATTAATTAGAAATAACAAGTGATGGGAATCTTTCAAAATGTTCATGACTATTCTCTTGAAGAATTTAGCTAAGTATAAACTGCCTTCACTTGAGCCAATAATCTTTCTGGCAGCTTAGGAATTCATTTTTATAATTTGTGGTAATTCTGCAAATTGTCAAAATGACAGCACAACTGGACTAGTCTTGATTTAGACAGACTATCATGGTTCACTTGATAAGTTACCATTCAACTTCCATTATATCAGAGTGGACTTAACCCAAAATTCAGAATTAAAAGAATATCAATTTAAGTTTCATAATTTATAATTTAGTCATCCAAAAGGAACAGTTTGGGTGAGCATCATTAAAAAGAAAAACATGTGTTTCTTTTGGGTTTCAAAAGTAATGTATTAATAACGTGGGAAGTATAAAATAGGAAAAAAATTAAGAAATAGTCACTTTAGAGTTTTACATCTGGAGACATACCTCTCTACTCATGACAAAATTGAGAATAAAATGAATGTAATATGTATTTTTTTGGTTTAAAATTTTTACATTCTAATTAAACATAGATAATTTTCAATTTTTGCTTTATTAATAATGTTATAAACATTTATGAATATATTTGTTGGTACTTTTTCTTCTTTATAGAAATTACAGATCAAAATGTTTGAAATTTTTTTGGCCAAATTTCTTCCCAGAAAATGAACAAATGTTCATCTCTTTTGTTTCTAGTCCATTTTGTACCATCCCCAAGTTAAGGAGATTGCATCTCTACTTCAAATCTTTGTTCATTTTGCCTCAGAAGATTTCTCATGTTTCAAAAGTAAAAACCTTCGAGTCTCAATGGAAAGAATAAATGATCAACCACCATTTGTGATAAGGACTCTTTGCTACACCTAATTTCTAAATCATGAGTTAAATTAAACCCCTCTCTTCTGTGTAGAAAATCCTTAGAGATAGAAATAGCATAATAAAATGGACAGAATATGAAGTATCCACATACAAGGCTTTAATGTCCGGCTTTAACACCAGAGTATACATGTCTTGGGGGCATCCATGACAATCTTTACGACTGTAAAATGATGTTATTGGTCTAGAATATCTATAGCTTTCATCAGTTTCAAAAAATTTTTATGAATCATTTTCTTGAAGTCCTCTGTGATCACCACAGTCAGAATTAAATCCTCCCTCTTCTCATCCCCAATGATAACATTTATTTTCCAAGTACCTCGATCAACATAGGTGTTAGGGAACACAATTCTTAAATTACTGCATCATGTGATTTTTAAATATTTAATAAATATAACCATCTTTTCCATTGAAATAGTTGGATTATATGGCTTGGAAACAATAATAGATATTTTTATTTGGAAAATAACAAGAGTAAGTCCAAACTGCTTTCTAAAAAAAAAAAATTGTGAGATAATATCTAGTAACCGATCAATTTTACAAAAACTATTTAGCTGTTTTGAATATAGAACATAGCTTTAGGTAATTTTATGCACGTTTAAGAATTATTCAAGTGTTTATTATTAAAAAGACAAAAATTGAAAGTGCTGACAAGGATGTGAAGAAAAGAGAACCCTTCTATACAGTTGGTGTACGATTGGCTGTATTGGTACAGCCTCTATGGAAAACAGTATGGAGGTTCCTCAAGAAATTAAAAATATAGCTATCATATGATCCAGCAATTCCACCTCTGGGTGTATATCCAAAGGAAATGAAGTCAGGATCTTGAAGAAATACCTGTATTCCCATGTATATAGCAGCATTATTCAGAATAGCCAAGAGATGAAACAGCCTAAATGTCTGTTATGTTTGACATATGAATGGATACAGGAAATGTGAGATCTATCTATCTTCTATCTATTTGTCTTTCTGTCTGTCTGTCTATCTATCTAGATATGTCTAGATGTAAATGAAATATAATTCAGCCTTAAAGAAGAAGGAAATCCTGCCATTTTTATATGGATGAACCTGGAGGACATTATTCTAAATGAAATAAAACAGACACAGAAAAACAAATACCGTGTAATTTCACTTACATGAGGAATCTAAAATAGTCAAACTCAAAGATACAGAGAGTAGAATAGCAGTTGCCAGGGTCTAGGGGAAAGGAGAAATGGGTCAAGGAGTACAAAGTTTTAGTTATGAAGAAAAAACGATGATGGTCAAGTAGTACAAAGTTTCAGTTATGAAGGATGCATAAGTTCTGAAGATCTAATGTAATATGGTGATTATAGTTAAAAAAATTATATCGCACCCTTGAATTTACTAAGAAGGTAGACCCTAAGTATTTTCACCACAAAAAAAAAAAAGAAAAGAAAAGAAAAAGAAAAAAGAAAGGAAATGGTAATCATGCAAGATGATAGAAATGTTAATTAGCTTGATTATGGTAACCATATATATATATATATCAAAACATCAACTGTTATGCCTTAAATATATATATAATTTTTATTTGTTAATGATACCTCAAAAGTTCAACAAAAAACAAATGTAAGCTGATTTTGCTAGAAGATTCTCTCTCCCAATGGCTTTAAAGAAGCAGCTATAATGTCATGTTGTAAGCTGCCCATGTAAAGGGCCAAGTGGCAAGGCACTTGAGGCAGCCTCTGGCCAACAGCTGGCAAGAAACACGGCTTCCAAGGCCCTGAAAGAAACTGAATTCTACCAACAACCACATGAGTTTAGAAGTGGATCCCAGTCAAGCTCAGATGAAACTCCGGACACCCTGACTGCAACTTGTGAGACTCTGAAGCAGGCAACCCAAAAGCGAGGCCCAGACTCATCAATTGAAACTGTCATAAGATAATAAATGTTTGTAGTTTTAAGCGCTAAGTGTGTGGCGATACTGTTACACGGCTATATATAACTCCTACAACGAGGAGATTGAGCCTTAGAGTGTGGCCCCTTAATGGGCTTCATGGAATCAAAGAAACACCCCACCAACCCATCAAGGTTTGTTCTTACATTCATTCTTCATGGCAGAGCAGCCATAACTTTTCTCAGTTTCTCAGAATTCTCCAGAAACCAAGTATATAATTGATGCTGTTACATATAATTGAGAATAATTATTTATTTTTATTACATTTGGATGCAATGATAGTTAATAACTATCAGAGAAGTTAGAGTCAAGCCACTCTCCAAACATAAAGCTCAATGCTAAAAAGTGAAAAACCAGATACATGTTAACTCTCTTAATAGGCAGTAATTAATTATTGAATGAGAAATGTTTTTAATAAAATGGATATAGTCCAAGGAAAGGTTTTTGCCAAAATAGTCTGAGTGGTTCCAAATTTTACAATTAAGAAATCACCACCTTACCGTACACATTATTTTACTTCTTCTCCTAACATATTTTAGCTTGATACATGAATATGAGTTAAATCATTCTGAAAATCTTTGAGTTTGTGGCTCTAGGTATTTGAAAATATTCAAAAGATTTCACAGCTTTTAAAGGGCATTATGGTCATTTTTGCTAAATAAAAATGAGCCCTCATGAAAATACTATTTTGGGGTGACAAAGTGATAATGAAAGAAATGTGCTTAAAATGGACAATAAATATGCCTTTCAAACTGAAATGATGAAATAAAGATATGCCTGTGGAAGTGATTGAAACCAGAGAAGTGCTGAAATTCAGAGCTGCGCTTAGAACATCTAAACTGGAATAGCTTTAGCAATGACTGCCAGGAAAATCAAACTTCATTTAAAAATTTTTCTTAGAATTTCTTCATGTCAGTGACATTCTGTGTGTGAGGGCTCCGTTAGCATACAATCTAACAGAAGCTATGTGCTGCTGATTGGGGAAAGAATACCATGGTTTACTCTGATATTTTAAAATGTGCTATTCTCTCCTTGTGTTCCGAATATTTCTGTTCATGGAAATGTGATTTTTTTAACAAGAGCATTTCTTTATGACATTTTAGATCTCAGACAGTCAACTTGCCCTACTAAGCCCAAGCAAAGAGCTTTTAAAAGAATAAAGTGGAAGGAAAGTGTAGCTCTACAGTCATGACTGGTAGTGGTTTCTAACCTTAACTTTTTTTGTTTTTTTTTTTTTTTTGACAATGACAGAAAATAATCAATGGGTCACAATTACCTCTTGAACACAAAGGCAAAAAGGATGAAGGAAAAACATATGTCCATGTGTGAGACTTCTTGTCAATCTTGTGGTTGCCTTAATGGTATAGATTTTGATTATAACTTTTATCATAGTTTTAAGTCTGCAGTTACTTTTTATAGTTTTTCCTATGAGATTAAATGATGACGTTTACAGAATTTGATCAGTTCCTTGATAAGCCTGGTAAGGCTTCTTTTCTGTACAATGTGATAGTGGATGTTCATTTCCTCACAAAATCTCAAGAGGCTTTATGGTGATCTCATTGACCTCCCTTTCTATACTGCAAGAGATGAACAGTGGGAAAAATGACAAGAATATTTTTACTACTGGTTGAAATATTGAGAAACCAAAAACTTAGAGTTTGGGCCTTTATGCATTTATAAGAAAATAAAATCAGACTCTATCTTATACTGTCAGTGTTACAGGACAGTGTTCTGCCAAAAATTTGAGTTAATCCAATTTTACCATTTTGAATTCACCTTTATTCACACTCATACTCACAATTTATTGCTTCTCCTAACATGAATAAAATATCCTGACAGATTAAGGATCTGAACTTTATCAGTACAGTAAAAGTAAACATAAAAATCTTGAAAACTATATGTATAATTTTGTGGGGGACAGTTTTTTAATTAAGATAATGTAACAGAAACCATAAGAAGTATATATTTTATTATTTTAAAATGTAATATTTTTTAAGTAAAGGTACACAACAAATGCACTAAATAGAAAATGATAGATTTGGAAGCTGTTTGCAATGCAGAGGTTAGTAACTATAACAGAACTCTTATAATTTGATAAGAAGGCAACAAAAACCTCAATTAAAAAGTGGGCAAAGAACACAAAGTAGCAATTCACAGGAGGAGCAAATATAAGTAGCCAGCAAACATTTGAAAAGATGGTCAAATTTATTTCTCAGAAAACAAATGCAAATTAAATTTAAAAAGTATATATCACTTACAATCATCATAGTGCCTAAAGTAAAAAAGAACTATAACACTTATGTTCAGACAGTGAGAAAATGTGGAGATCCAGATGTTTTAAAAAAGCAAACTACTGCTTTTAGTGAAGTATAGCGTGCGACGCACACTACACACACACACACACACACACACACACACACATTTATTGATAGAGAATGCCTGCTGCTCTCCAAAAACTATTTTTCTCTTATTTCATTAGCAGTGGTTAGATTTCATTTTCTCTCCTCACTTGATTGATTTCTAACCAATGACTGAGCAGGATTTGTAGTGTCTGTATTAGTCTGCTTGTGTTGGTATAACAAAATACCATAGAACAGAGAGGCTTAACAGATTTTTTTCAGTTTTACTGAAGTATGATTGACAAATAATCATTGTACATATTTAAAGTGTACAACATGACACTTCGATATATGTATATAACCGATATTTATTTCTCACAGTCCCAAAAACTGGGAGGTCCAAGGTTAAGGTCCAGCAGATTCAGTTCCTAGTGATGGTCTTTCTGGTTGCAGACTTCTTGCTATGTTCTCACATGGTAGAAAGAGAGTCTGTTTCTCTTTTAAACTACTAATCCCATCACGGAGGCCCCATTCTTATGCCTTTTCTAACCTAATCACCTTCCAAAGTTCCATTTCCATACCATTTGCATTGAGGTTAAGTATTCAACATAAACTTGGGGGTGGGCTGTGGGAATACAAACATTCATTGCTAATGGTGACAGTACTCTGCTAGCCAGGCTCATGTAAATCTCCCACGCATGGAACATGCTGTTCTATGCTCTTTTTCCTTCCAGCTACTGGGATGGTGAGCCAAAAAGCCACTGAAGATGGCTGAACACGAGTTACGCTGTCTAGCCATAATAATATACACTTAGCCTAATAATTTCTCTTTAGGCTCTATGCTAAAGAATTAAATGATTAATGTGTATGAAAATATGTACAAGGATTGATGTTGCAGCATTGTTCAGTTATTAGCATTTAAAAATACTGAAGACAAATCGAATGGCTGTGAATAGGGGTATGATTAAACAAATGATGGTAAATCCATACTTTAGAATACTTTGTAGTCATTAAAAAGAATAAATTTGAACGCATCACTTGACTCGAAAGGATTTCCAAGAACTTTCGTTGGAGAGATCAAGATAAACAGCATATTTACTGTCACCATTTTTGTAAACTAATAAGATATTTAAGAAAAACCTGACATATGTGTGTATGTCTGTGTAAACAGATACATCTTCGTTTAATGTAATTATATAAGCATGTAAATACATAGCTATGTATATATTATTATAAGATGGTTCCACTGTGTCAGTGTTTGCAGGAAGTGGTGGCATTGTTAGAATCAGAGAGTTTTACTTAACTTTTGAATAAAAATGAAAAGAAATTTTAAAAAATACTAACTAGCATGTATATCATTGTATATATGCATTTATGTAAATTTATAATCAATGGATGTTTATACAGAAAATTAATAACAAAGATGGGATTTAGGTATATAATTTGAAATAGTTCTCTCTATGAAACCTAAGAATGTTTCCTCTCTTTCTCATTAGGTCTATTTAATTTTATTAAAATGAGATCTTTATGGAAGCTACTCCTTGGTATTAAAATTTTATTGCTTAATCACTGATTTGTAGAAATTGCCCTTATGCATAAATAATGAGAACAACCAATAGACGAAGAAATACAAATACTCAAGCCGTACATTTTAAACAATTTTTTATATTTCTCATGTTCTCATTTGAAGGAATTAAGCAGAATATTTGGCATCAGTTTTTGTGGAGAATTCTTCATCTCAAAAGAAACCTGAATAAGTAAGCATTGCCAAGAAAGATAATTCTGCATATACAAATTATTCACTAAGACAGAAAGCTTAGGGCAAAGTGGTAATGGGACTGAGTTTTGTTTTAGTGTTTTTTCATCTGGGCACATCCCAGACTGTATAGGTCAAAGGTTTAATGACTTCAGACGCAACTTTGGTTCAACAGATTACTTGGGACACTAAAGTATCCTTCCTTAAAATTTTTACGCAGCTACTGCTACACAGTTAAACAGTTTCCATTAAAAAGGGAGGGAAGGTGACCTTGCTGACCCAGACTTCACTGGCAACATCAAAAACCCAAAAGCAGGTTTATGCTAGGGAAAGACCAAATATCAACAAAAGCTGATTTGTTGGCCAATTTATCACCAATGAGCAACCTAATATTTTTCTCTTCTATGAAATTTTAGAGACAGATGAAAGCTAGAAACAAAATCACATGCCTATTCTAATATTTTCTATCTTCCATATTGGTCCACTCTTCCAAAATTTACGGGGCTGTCTCAGTCAGATTGGGCTGCTATAACAAAAATAATAGACCTGGGAGCTTCAACAACAGACATTTCTCACAGTTTGGAGGCAGGAAGTCCCAAGATCGAGGTGTTTGCATATTCAGTGTCTGGTGAGGGTCCTCTTCCTGACACGTAAATGGCATCTTCTCATTGTATCCTCACATGAGCATTCGACTCTTATTCTTTTTATGAGGACATGAATGTATCATTGGAGCTCCACCTCATGAACTCATCTAAACCTAATTACCTCCTAAAATCTCAGTCTCCCTAATGCCATCTTATTGGAGGTTAGAGTTTTAAAATATGAATTTGAAGGTACACAAACATTCAGTAAATAACAAGTTATATTTAATCTGGCTCTAGAATACTTCAATTTGTTTCAGGATTAATTGGGTATTTGAGTTTGGAGAAAAATTTCTGCTCCTTCCTTTTTTTGCCACAAACAACTATAGTGGTAAAATTAATCAATGATTTATAGAAATTGCCCCTATGCATAAATAAATGCATAACCAGGTTATTGATCCTGTTCAGGGTGTAAATGTGACCACTAACCACTCTTCTATGATGAAACCAATTGGATGTTTGAGACCTATTTATTATAAAAAAAAAAATGTGGATCATAAAGTCTCTCCTTCAGAGATGTTTTAAGTTTGGGATTTATTCGATAATATGCCTGCACATTATATAAACCCAGTAGGTATTAGTTAAATGCATTTAGTACCTGTGCAATCTTGGTCAAGTTACCTATTTTCTTGTCTTAATGTCTTATACATAAAAGTGTATTGGTATTTTACCTAATTAGATTGTTGTGAAGAATCTAATATATGTGAATATATAATTAATTGTGCTAACAACAGTTAAGCATAACAAAAACAACATTGTGGAAGTGCATTGTCTTTTTCTTTTTCTATTTCAGGTATTAGAACCTTTAGTGAAATTTATCACCCACCATTAAAAATGTGCTATTCATTTTAGCATGTGTTTTATGACTCATTCCTGACCTAATAATCTCATTCTCTTTATTTTCTTCAATCATTTTGTTTTTAATTTATATGATCATATTGAATTATGTATATCATTGTAAAACATTTAAAATCATTCCTGGGCAAAGGTTAGGTAAACAAACCAATATACATACTTTACAATTACCATATTAGTCATAGATAAGTATGAATAGGTCCAGATATTACCTGTCCTCTAATAATATTTTTCAAATGTGTTTGGCAGGATGTTAACATTTATCATCTAAAAATAGAGTTCCAAGATAAAATAATATAAAATAAAATAAAATAAAAAAGGTTGGGAAAATATCTGAATGAACAAAGTCAAACAATTTCTTTACTATAGTTCTTTCCAGAGCGTTTATTTGCCACTATGAATTATCATATACAATCAGGGACACAGAATATAGCATTTCTCAAAATCAGTTTTGTTAAATCAGAATTGTATTTTCAAAACCAGGGATTAATTGAGAATGATTAAACCCGCACTTCTGACCAATTCTTTCCAGGATGGTTTGAAGATATGTGGCTGGATCTCTGTCTTTTTGGGAAGTGGACAGAATGCAAAGCGCAGCCTCATCGTGCTTAGGAAATAAAGTCCTGTCAAGGGAAAGGTCTCTATCAAACCATAGATTTTTTCCCTTCAAGATATTTGCTGGATTTTGAAGTTGCAAAGCATGGAATGCTAGAGCTGAGCTGGGAAACTCTGAAGGACAGAACATGATTTCCTGAAGTATTGTACAACGAATGAGACACAGACCCCGTAGTCTCTAATCAAAGGCCCAGGAAAGCTATTGCCTAGAAACAGGGAAAAACATAGGTAAAGTTAGTTACTAAAACTGTAATCCTGCCAATTCCAGATGAATCGCTGATTGAGGTAATTAGTTCGCACCTATCTTTTTAAGAGAGAAAAAAAGATATATCTCTGGAACAAAAATGGTAGAGTCTCTATGTTTCTTTTATACATAATTCTAAAATTGAATTTTTAAAAAAGTATATATAAAGAGAGAAAAAAATTATAACAACAAAACAATGAGCAAGGAAAAAAACAGCAAACAGTTCAGTTATTGAAATTAGCATGTAAGAATTTAAAAATTGTAGCATCAAGCACACTTTATTTCACTTATGAAGTCACATATTTATAATCCCAGCTATGCTGTGCATACAGCAGATCTTCAATAGAAGTGTGTGGAAACATCTGGTTTATTTTTGTTCACTTGTTGACTGATTAAATGGGAGAGGACTGCACTCGTTGCTGAGTCACATTTACAACACTGCTGGATGTATGGTAAAGTAAATAACATGGAATCAGTTTGGGTTCTATTCCAGGGTCCGACTAACTTTTAGCACAATTCTGACTCTACTGTGTCTCAGTTGCTCCTTAGCGAAGACTGTGGAGACTAACCATCCCGTTGGCCAGGAGCAATCCTCTGTACATCTTAAATCTTTGGAAAATCCCAGTCCTGGACAAATCTGGATGGTGAGTCACTCTAGAAAATTATGGAACTTATTTACCTCTTTCTCATTTAAAAAAAAATAAATTATAAGATAAAGTGATTCAGTGGATGTTGATAAACACTCAGCATTTACCCCATGCATCTCATTGTGGACTTCACCTTTTAACATTCGCAGCAGCCCTACGAGGTTAAGTACCATTATCATCTCCCCTGACAGATGACGAAAAGTAAGCACAGAATATTAAGACATGGAACTGGATTTCAGTTGCAGGGTTGTCCAAAGCTGGGATTGCTTTCTTGACCACAATGTTTAAATGCAGTGAAATAGCAAGTTGTGTTGTTACTGAGTTTTTTTCCAATTCTCAGAAACTTTCATATCTACTCCAAGTCAACTATACTTTTTAGATACTTCCTATCCTTAAAAAAAAAAAAAATGTGAAAAAAATAGCTA
This sequence comes from Eonycteris spelaea, assembly GCA_003508835.1. NCBI lineage: Eukaryota > Metazoa > Chordata > Mammalia > Chiroptera > Pteropodidae > Eonycteris > Eonycteris spelaea. The sequence continues at coordinate 3,401,061 of PUFA01000053.1, forward strand.
TGTAAGCACTGATCTACCTTGAGAAATTAGTTTTCTCACAATGAATATGTGTAAAGCACTATAGTCTAGTTGTACTGAAATTTAATCAATTGGGGGGGGGAAAAAACTGACCATTGCACTCCTGCAAAGGATTTGTTTGTTTATTTGTTTGTATAGATTACAATTAGCTACTTCTGTGGAATAATTTTGGCTGGAGTTGCTTTGTCCAAGTGTCTGATTTAAACATTTATAGTTCCTCACATTCCATGGGCTTGGGTGAGCTTTTCCAGACAGGTTAGTGATTTCGAGTTTGGCAAGCACTTTGGCTTTTCAGTCTCTTTTGAGTGAAAATCAATTTACACTCTTTGCAAACATGTGACAGCATAAATCAGGCAATTAAGTTCACTCTTAAAACACAATAGGGGCTTGTTTCATTTTGCTGAGGCGATGGACAAACCGTTTTCTACTAGTTTCAAACATAGCCCTGTCATTCTATGGCAATTTGACAAGCATACTGTTTCACCATATTTAATTCAACAGATGATAAACACAGAAGCAAGAGAGGTTAGATTATCTGTTGAGGGCAGCACACAGGCAGGGAGGAATAAAGTCAGGTTCTGAATTCACAGGTTCTAAATACACCTACCATTATGGGCTGCTCAATGCCTCCCTATACGTAGCATCTCTGATATTTGATGCTGAGATTGGGTAGCATCCATTGTCTTAACTAACCTATTCAGAAAATCTTCCCATTCATATATCTTTTAATTAAAGATGGTCCGAAGAAAGTAGAGCTTTCAATCAAAACTCCAAAACAGTTGGGTGCTATAAAACTAATTTAAAATGGAATAAAGTGGAAAATAAAAGAGCTGGTTACACCATTTAGGTTTTAAATGGCAAGTAATTCTAGTGATTAAGAAACTACTGATGTAATGTGGTTTAAAAAAAGCCACATAGAGCAAAATGGAGTTGGAATTGGGAGTGGATCATTTTTCACATCTGTCAGGAGAATGTTGATGATAAACTTAAGAGAACATTCTATGTAGGAAACTAACAATCACTTGCAAATTCTAAATTTGTTTATGTCATCTTTTTGCTAATATATACATTCTAGAATATTCAGCTATTAGCTTCTTAATACTTTGAAAAGAAATTTACTCTGATTTCCCCCCTCAGTTTCTTCGCTGGATTTTTATCAAAATAGGCCTTGGGTTTTTTTTACTACAGTAGACTAAATTTCTGATAGTTTTTAATTATTTACTCTACCCCATTTATCTGGAAAATCCTGTAAGTTTTGTGTATATTATTTTTTTTATTCTATTTTTGTGTGTGTGTGTTTAAATCTGTAGCAACCTCAGTATTAAGGATTATATAGTGAGCTTTTCTTTGGGGAAAACTACTTAAATTTGAGTTAAGCTACAGAGTAACTATGCCCAGAAACAGGGTCCTCAGAGGAATGTGGACACATGTATTTTTAGTGTGATACAGAACCACTGTGCACATCTTCTCTAATATGAAAACTGTTGACTTAAAAGAGAGTTATTCTAACGTTCGTGGTTGCCCTGTGACTGGTAGTGACTCTCCTGACTGTCGAAATAATTTTGAGAAACTGAAACTGAAGTCATATTACATAATAATCAGTCAATTCTGTGGCAGATATGTTGTGGTGACCCCTAGTAATTTAGTAGAAATCAAAAGCATTCTAAATTGATATTGGAAGCCTGGATAGATGAAACTTAACAATGTGCAGTGGTATCTAGTTTAGAACAATGTCTTATCTTGGTAACTCATACTAGAGGAATTTTCACTCAAAAGGCTAATCAGCTCTCTCTCTGTTCTGCTTCTGAAAAAAATGCTTGCCACATAGAACTTACTCTAAATTAACTAAAGACTCATCTTCCCCCCCCCTTTTTTTTTTGATCTAAGCAACAAATATAATGGTTTGTACCCCCCAGCAAGTCCGCCGCTTTGTAACTCTTTGTAACTACGGTAACTCATAACAACTCCTGCCCTGTAAGCAGTGTAACTACTTGCAACCATAGAAACTCCCCCTGTCATTGTAACCCTCTGAAGACAAATTAACCAATCAGCCCATGTCAAAAAGGGTCTATATAAGGAATGTTGCAACTGAGGTCTGGGGCCAGATCTTCTAGGTCCACTAGAGTAATAAACCTGGGTTCCCAAACTCTCCCAGTGCTGCTTGGTTTCTCACCAGTCTGATTTTTGCAACTTTTCTGCAACAAAACCTGTTCAGAGATACCTTCATTTGCATATTCATCTTCAACACTACATCTTGTTACTAAAAGGCAGAGGTACTGAGACATAGTGGGATAAACTCAAAAGCATGCAAGTGCTTTTGCAATTCAATCAAAAGGCAAACCCTGAGTCAGATGGTCAGGGACAGTTTAAAATATCTCCATGTGTTTTCTAAACCTGAGGTCCCAGACGTAGTGGACCTGTGTAAAGTTTATGTTAGTCCAGAGACTTTTCAATACTATTTCTATATTTTAAGGTAGGTTTGCACATTATAATTTTCTCTTCTCCAAGTTTTAGGCCAGGACCTTACTTTTTTGTCTTCTTTGCAGGTGAGGCAAAGCCAGGTGACTAAGGCCCCAACAATCAGATGCAACCATGACAATGACTTCTCTGCAGCAGAGAACAGTGGGAGGAATGAGATGTGTGCAGTGCCTATTTTGTTCTATATGTGTAGAGGAACATGGCAGAGGGACAGTGAGCTATCAGATGTAACAGAAAGAAATCCTATCAGTAACTTTTCAAAGTGCTATGCTCATCTTTCCAGAGAAGGTGTATGTCATGCATGTGGACGTGTTATTATGCCTGTAAATAGTTCAGTGGTGTATTTGAATTTTTTTTCTGATAGAGTAGCTTCTGAGTCTAATTTACTGGCCTTAATAGAGATTATATGAATTCCAGAGTACGGTTTAATAAACTTGTTTATTGCTTAAACTAGCTAGAATGGATTCTACTTTTTGCAATTAAGAACCCTTACGAATGCAGAAATTGGGATCAGAAGTGCTTGCAAGCAACAAATCTTCAAGGAAATATGAATCTGTGAATTGACTGTTGGATCTGGTTGGTTTTTCAAACAACAACAATAACAACAAAAATCTGTTTGTTATTAGTGAACATAGCTTTGGCAGCCCATGGTGAAAAGCAGCAAAACATTTAACAAAATTATCACTATGGTCACCTGGAATTAGTGTCCAGAGAGGAGAAATTACCATACCCTAAAACGTTATCGAGGCTATCAGGAATACTAAGGCTGCAGACTGGGAAGAGTCTTTTAAACTGCACTAAAGAATAGAAGGAAAGAACGACTATCTCAGACCACTAAATTCCAGACTTAAAAAATAATCAGATCAAGTGAATGCGCCAAATACACTAGGACCAATACACTAAGGAAAGGCTATCTTCTGACAATGTAGACGACACTGATCACTAATAATTACGTCATAAATAAACTGATGTCCATAATACCTTTCACTCTAGGCGACAAGTTTGCAATACAAATTATTTTTATGGCACTTGTCTTTCTCAGTCTAACACCAAAAACTGAATAAGTTCACAAAATTTAATGTTGCTTCAAACTTGTAGTCATCTACCCTCTTTTTTTCTTAAAACCGATTGTCACGTTATTTAAAGAGTCAGATCGCACTCATGCAAAGTTATTTCTTCATGAACCCAAAACTCAATAATGTGACAAAAAAAGAAATCTTTTATTTAAATAGTGTCTGCTTTAGTAAGCGTCAAATATTTCTCTTCAAGAAAATACTGAACTGAAATGATCTGTTAGTCTGAATTGACAATGTGGACCAATATTCGCTTTTTCCCCAAATATAAAGTTATTTTTCAACTTTTCAAATGAATATATTTTTCAAGCACTAAATATGATTTCTCATTTGTGTCTCTGCTTTGTTTCTACGTCTGTGCTTTTAAGGGGTAATGTTTTACTCCCAATAAAATGGCAGTCATTTATTAAGGTTTGCAGGGAAAAATGCCAAAAAGTGGCAATAATCTATTAATCCAAACCTGAGGCCTTGTAGAGCTCTCAAGTTCCTACACCATTTATAAAAGAAATTAATCTTCATGATGTAATTTTACATTCTATTTATATCATTATTCTTTATACAACATAAACATAGAATTCTGTGATGTTATTACATGTCATAAATGTCATCATAATTTGTCTTTACACATCATAAATATATTAGTTTGTGACATTATTACACCTTTGGGTGTCTCTTTCCATATTTATGATAATTACATCAAAGTATTTACTATAATTATGTCATTTGATGAAATTACAGTAATTACTTCGAAAAATGATAGCCCATGACTAATGAATTAAAATAGTATGGAAATTCACATTAAAAATGACATTAAAATAGTGCTAAGGATCTGAGATAACCCACAAGAACAAGAACATTCATTACTGAGTTTTTAACCTCCAAACTTGGCTCTACAGGTTTTCCCTTGTTGAAAATTTTATCTTTATTGAGGACTGGGAAAGTTTCATAGTGGTGCAGTAAACCATCAAGACATTTAAAAAAAAGATTGAAACCTAGTTGCTAGTATTATTTTTGGCAAATTGGCAAAATCAAAATTAACAAAAAATAACTTATTAACTGTTAGAGAAGTTAATTCAAATCCTCCTCATTTTGTATTCTCACTTAACCTCTCTCACACTATCATTCATATTCTGTCAAAAAAAGCTTATATATATATTTATATATATAGGCAACAGACTGGGTGCATAGTTAACTCATGAGGAACTTGTTTTTCAAGCTGAAACTCATGTTCATATATCATAAGACCTAATTGGAAAGGACCAAGAAGTCATTTCATTCATCCTCTGCCTACAGATAGATTAAACTTAACAATGGCTGAGAAATGACTCTATTTTTGGTAGTCTCCATGGAAGAATATGCCAAGGCATCTTACGAAAGCCTATGAAAGGTTACCTTTCATTATTGTAATAAACACCTTTTCATCTACAGCTCTGAAGCATGAATGCTCTTCCAACCAAACTTAGCTTTCTCTTACTGTTTTGCCTCACCCCATTTGCCCCACTTTGCCTTATTACCCTCACCATGGGCATTTTCTGCACCTTCTGGATGCCATTACTCAGATTTTGATATAAATATTTTTATATTATACAAACATTTAAGTGCCTACTGGGTGCCATTCTAGGACCTGGAAATACAGTAGTTCCCCTGTTACCTGCAGATTTGTTTTTTACAGTTTCAGTTACCTGTCCTCTGAAAATATTTAATAGAAAATTCCAGAAATAAACAATTCATACGTTTTAAATAACATGCTCTTCTAAGCAGTGTGATGAAATCCTACGCTGACATGCTCTGTCTGTCCAGGGCTTGAATCATCCACACTGCATAAACTCTCCGCCCCTTAGTCACTTAGTAGCCATCTTGGGCTATCAGTTCGATAGACTCGAAGTCATAGTGCCTGTGTTTAAGCAACCCTGATTTTACTTAATAATGACTACAAAGCACTGTAGCCTAACACTACTTTGCAGTGCCTATGTCATTCGCCTCATTTTCTCTTAGCATGTAGGCATTTTCTCACTTCATATCATCATATAAAGGATAAGTACAGCAAAATAAGATATTTTGAGAGGGACTACACTTACATATCTTTTCTTATAGTATATTGTTGTAAATGTTCTATTTTATTATTAGTTATTGTTGTTCATCTCTTATTGTGCCTAATTTATAAGTTAAACTTTGTCATAGGTATATAAAGAAAAAGACATTATAGATAAGGTTACGTACTGTCTGTTTCAGGCATCCTGTGGTTTCAGGCATCTGTTGGGGGGTCTTAAGAGGGCACTACTGTACATACACTAGCAAAAAAACAAAATTCTCTTTATGGAACTTATGTAGAAAGCAGATAAATAAAATTAAATAAAATTAGCACCCATGGGGGAAAAATTCAACTAAACAAAAAATTATATAAAATTTCAGTATGTAATACTTGCTATAATATGATAATACAGATAATAACATAAAAAGTTCCAGAAGAAAATGGAGTATTGAGTTGCAAATTTTATTAAGTTTAAAGCGACATCAGAACAAAGATTAAATAGGAAGGGAGCCACCAGTGTATTCAGAGGAAGAGTGCCACAGGTGGAGAGAAGAGCTGTAAAAAAGACTTGTGAAAAGAGCCTGTGCATTATGTAGAAGGGTCAAGGAATCCTTCATATAAGAACAGGAAGGGAACAAGGAATAGGAGAGTGGTCAGTAAGGTTGAGGGAGAGTTTGCTTTTAGATATATAAAGTATAAGATTCTTATTGGCTGTCCAAGTACATATGCAAAATAGACAGCTGATTTTTCAAGTTCAGAGCTACAAATTTGGGATTCATCAGCATAGAGATGTTAGTTAAGTCCATGAGTGGGATGAGGTTGCTTAGGAGTAATGTAGATGGAATAGAAAACAGGGACTAGGCCTATGCCCTGGGGAACTCCAAGCTCAATTGCTCAGAGAGAAAAGAGTAACCAAAAAAGAATGGCCAGGTAAAAAAAGAAGAAAGCAGTATTTTGATTAATAGTCCAATAAAGAAAGAGTTTAAAGGGAGAGAGATTGACAAGCAATGTCAAATATTTCAGTAAAGCAAATGTGATAAGGACTCAAGTAGATTGTTGGACATAGCACTAAAACAGAACATTTCTATTCTCTCTGATCTAGACATCCCAGTACTAATCATCGACCCTTCAAATCTCAATTCAAAGTCTTACTGTGCTGGCTGGAAAATTACTGCTTAGCTATTGCCCATGGGAACATAACGCTCTAACAATAAGCTTTCTGCTTCTGTACCCCCACTTGCACAACTGATCTGTGGATTGACAGTTAGCAAAAAGAAGAAAAATAGACTTGTGTGTTCAAACAGGTTTTAGGGCTTAAAAACCTTGCACCTCTACATTTTGATGCTGCTTGATTTGGGGTCTGCGTACTCGTGACAGACCCAGCTGACTGAATAAAGAGTGTGTTTCCTATAACTCATTGATTTCTGGTGGTCTATATGTCTATCAGGGGCTGGTGGCTACAACACTACTAAACAAAAATAATAGTGTAAAAAATAGTGTAAAAAATAATAAGTGTAAAAAGCTTTATATTTCACAAAGTCATATGTATATATGTATATGTGTATGTGTGTGTGGGTTAATATATATGTATGCATGTATATTAGCTCATTACATTCTCATAGCGACCTTGGATAGTGCAGACAATTACATTGAAATGCAGTAAGATTAAATGACTTCATGTCTCAAATCCAAGTCTCTACACTTGAATTTTTTTTGTATAGACACTCCAAAAAATGTCCCATTAATTTTCTTCTACTCTTCTAATCTTGTCACATTCTCACTTACCTCGGACTCCCTGTATCAGAGATTCTCAAAGTGTGGGCCTGTGACCATGGAGGTTCCAAGATCCTCTCAGAGGATTGGCAAGATACAAACTATTTTATAATCAAACTAAGACATTATTTGCTTTTTCTCTCTCATTTTCCCATGAGCATAGAGTGGAATTTTCCAGAGGCTACACGTGTGTGGAACTGCAACAGAATGGATACAGAAGTAGATATGAGAATCCAGCTGACTTCTTTTGAGCCAGACATTAAAGAGATTTTAAAAAAGGTCTAACACAAGTAAATACTACTTTTCTTAACGATTTCTATTTTTATTTCTCAAGGCATGACCCTCACTCTATATATACATGTAATTTAAAAATAATAAAATTATTTTCATATGAAAAATAACTGTCTAACAATGTGACTCTTCCTTATTTTTTTGTGTGTTGACAAATATATTTTTCCTCAAAATAAAATATTGCCATTGCCATGTAACATTTTTATGGTTATTTTTAAAATACATTTTTGAATTTTTAAAAATTTTTGTTTAACTTATAATATGGCATCTATCAATAAGTACACTTAAATTAAAGCTTTCTGGGATTCTTAATAATTTTGGTGACCATTGTCTATAGGATTTTAGTTTATGCTATTCCACTTTGTATTCTCTTACATAATGGTTGGCTTTTATCTTCCTTTTACATAATCCATATTTATGCTCCCAGATTATTAACTCTTCAAGTTGTAGGAACTATCTTTTTTTTTTTATTTTATTTTTTGGCTTCTCCTAGAAATAGTTGTACTTGGGGGTAACTAAACAATTTCCAATTAATACTTGATGATCTTTCATAGATTGGTTGATTTCATAAATCCCTTTTCCAGTTAGTTTACAAAAAAAATATTCTGGTTATAACTTCACTGCTTTTGGAGATAGCTTTTTCTCTTAGAGATGTATTTAACACATCTATACTAAGTGGTGCATAGAAGGACCTGTGGAAAACACCAAGATCAATGAGACACATTTCTTTCCTTCTAGTTATTTATAATCTAGTAGGAAAGATAAGATGGGGTATTTCGTTATACTATGTGGTATATACTTGATTCAAATGATATCAAATACATCGAGAAAATTATCCAACTATTTTCCTCTAAGCTGTTTCTTCACAGATACTATTTATTTTAAACTTGATATTATTTTTAAAAATTTACTTCTCTATATTAGCCCTAAAAAGATGAAGCCTTTAAACCAATGATTTAAACTCAACATTCATCAAAATTCTAATAGCTGACCATTGAGAAACGGTTGCTTAACATGAGGTCTCCATAATTTATCAGGAAAATAATTTTCCATTATGGCCCTACTTGGTGTGTGGACAAAAGGGCATGGGGTTCTCATTTTTGGACAGTGTGGACAGTGTGTTAAAAGGAAAGTGCCTAAAAAAGTATTTTTTTAAATACTTTTCTGCACATATTTTTTTCATATCTTTTCTGCACAGTTCTACTAAGATTACATATAATTTGCCATATGAATTTATATACAGAAAGTGAGTTCAAAAATCAAAAAGTTATCATTACTATAACACTCAATTCACCAACTGAACTAATTAGTTGGATACAAACTAGTCATGACCATAAGTGAGCTAGTATTTTTCTCTTCTCACTTTTTAGAAAAAGAAAAAAATATATAGGAATTCAATCAATCACATATTATAGTGAACAAAACAAGCTCATGGTAAATACAAACCTTGTCTAGTCTCTTCCACTATCCAAATGAAAATTCATTGTTATGACCATAAGACCCTGTAAAAAATTCAATAGTCATTTCCATTTATTATTATTAAGGTAAGACTTGAAACTAAAGTAAAAATGAAAAGAAAACAAAATGAGTAAAAAACACTATTTATTAGAAAATTAAATTTATCAGAACAAAACACTCCATCTTTTGGCTATAATCCTGGTAAAAACAAAATGCGTCATTTTATTCTATATTATTCTGTGAATGTGAGTAAGACAACAATTGTAATAACTTTTTCCATTTGGGGTTAACAAAACAGGAAAACAAATGTGACAAATTTTCATTCTTGTTGTTGGCCCTTTCAGATGAAGGAAAAAAGTATGAAGATTTGCAAAAAGAAAAAAAAAACAATTATTTGGTTTAGGATCTGTCTAAAAATGTTTAAATTTTGCTATATTTATTTAAATTGTTTACCTTAATATTACTTTCTGGCTTCAAGTTTGTTTTTGCATTAGTGTTGCATTTATAATCATATCTTGGAAGGAGTGGTTAGCTTGTATTAGAAGTGAGATATGGAATCTGGTCCCCTTAGGTCATTTGTTTGTATCCAGCTGAAGTCAGCAGTGGCTAAAATTCATTACCATCTGGCAGTTTTTTCATGGCCTTTGTGACAGAACTTGTGGTCCTAGTCTAGTACATACTAGACAGATGTCCAGGTCATAAAAATCACAACGATACTTGGCATTGTGTCACCCCCTTGTTGACAGTACCATCACACAGGCCAGAGATCGAAGTGGAATAAAGAATGAGCTGTCTTTATCCCATCTAGTGGTCCATTGGCAAACAGATACTCAGTCCTTATGTATTCTGTGTGTAGGGAGGAAAGCTCTTGGCTATACTCAAAGGAAATGGAAATAATGCTAATTAATACAGCATCTCACAGAACGACATGATCAAGCACTCTGATTTATTTCCTTGCACAAACACAAAATTAGATGACATGGTTAAACTTTCAAATCTTTCCTTTTTTGATGACAAATGATGTTTCGTGTACTCAAGTTGTCTTAAAGTTTTCTAACTACTGAATGAAGTGTGGAGGGCCAACCACATCTGTGAACGCAAACACAGCTGTAAACTTGAGCTAGCCACGCAAACTGCACTTCTTTACAAGCTCTGTATATGCTATTTTGACCTCATCTCTTGTCTCTCTCAGGTATCCCAAACATTTTTCCATCACAGGCATATGTTCTTTCATAAATAAAAAATCCTTTTACTTTCAACCGTTTCTCCAAACATTCCCTTTGCCTTGTTGCTCTAACTGAAATATTCTGGTTCCAGCAATGATGCTTCTCCTTCCATTTTCTCAAATAGAGGCTGGTTTTTCTTTCACGGGCCGTTTCAAGACCATTATATTCCTCCCTACGTAATTTGCATCTCTCCATGGATGATCCATTGAAAAACAGTTCTATTTTCTGTTTTTGACTTACTTTTTTTTCACTGATCCCATTGTCTATTAACCTTCATCATCCACTTCCATGGTTTCACCCTTATCCACATCAACACCAGCGACTGCACGATTTCCAACCTCTCAATTTAAATCATTGTACTCTCTGACTGTTACCAACTATAATTCCATATGACATTCTCTAATCCCTTAACTATCTATCTATCTATCTATCTATCTATCTATCTATCTATCTATCTATCTATCTATCTATCTATTGCTAAACCAGACTCTTAATCCATTGACTCTATTGCCTTTTCATTGTCTATCATTTTTCTTTTGTTATCATATCCCTTCCAACTAAACTCAAATCACAGGGTCCATCATGATTCATCATTGTTATATAGAAATCACTACTTTATTGTTTCTCCTCCTCTGTCACATATAACTGGTAAAAAAGACCCAATTGTGTTAAACTCCTACTTTCCTCCTACTATGTGCTTACTTTTAAGAAGTAGAAGGTAGCAATCACAATCGACTTATGGCCACAAACTACAAATGGGACCTTGATAATGATTGTCAATTTTGTTGAGTTTTTAGTCATTTTCCTATGTAGTTTACTCTCTCATTGTCCCAGATACTCTTTCACACCTAAAACTTTCAATATGGCTTTGTTTTTCTCACTCATAGTTCAGAAGCATGTTTCTTATTTCATTGATAAAAACAGAAGGAACTCAATTGTATCTTTATCAATTGTAACAAATGTACCACTCTGGTGAAAGATATTGATAATGGGGGAGGCTATGCATGCGTGGGAGTAGAAGGTGTATGAGAGGTCTGTACCTTCTTTCAATTTTTCTGTAAACCTAAACTTGCTCTAAAAAAAATCTTTAAAATTCTATAAGGTGAAAAACAATAATAATAAAAAACAATTAAAAGATGACTTCTATAACCTCTCACTACCTTATATATCAACTTATATGTCTCCTGCATCATCACCTTTTGTAACTACAAACTAATAGATTTTCCTATTAGTTTTCTATATACCAAAATAGCATTCATTAAACACAAACAAACAAATAAAAAACCTCCTTGAACACATATTCCCACCAGTTCTGTAGAAGTTTCCTGCTTTTCTTCATGCTAAAAATCTTTCAGATTAGGCAATGCTGCTTGTTTTAATTTTCTCTCCCTTCATCTCTTCTCTCTTGAACTCCTTTTTCTCTCAATTTTATTGAAAGAACTCTGTTAAGATCAATTTACTGAAAGATCCAATGGTCAATTTTTAATCTTAATCTTTTCAAACTCTCAACATTGTTTAACAGAGTTGATCATTGCTTCATTCTCAAAATAGTTTCTTTACTGGCTTCCAGTGCTCTCCCTTCTCCTTATAAGCCTCTTACCTGACCGTTGCTTTCTCTCTATCTTCGTACAATGAAACACTGTTCAGTAATAACAAGAAATAAAGTACTGATATATACTATAAAATGAATAAGCATTAAAAACATTATTCTAAATAAAAAACCCACTTATCAGTTAATGGACATTTGGATTATTTCTAATTTTCGACAACAATGAATAATGTTGCTATGAAAATTTATACATGTTTTTGTGTGGATTTGTTAGGTAGTTAGGCAGACGTGAGTGACAGGGGAACAAAGGACTGAAGGCTCAGCCGGGAGATATTCTTTAGGACCTCCCCGGAGCACCTATTTTATAGTTATAAATCACCCCTGCATAATGAGGAACAAAGGAATAAAAAGTCACAAACCTATAGCTGTTTCAATTTGGCCACACACGCTTATGCAGTAAGGACAACTCTGACCTTTTATGCATTTCTGCCTCAATATACCATTATTATAATATCATGCCTATGCCTGGAAGTTCATGAATCTAATTATAACAGACTGAATTCTGGGTAAACGCATGCGCAGTAGGCAGAGGGTTATATTAATAGCCAAATGTCAATCAAAATGACCTCATGTACCAATCATCTAGGAACATCCTCTAACATCTCATCTCAGCCCTAATATAATACAGACTTTCCCACTTCCATGGGGGTTACAGCTTTCACTGGTAATCTGTCCCTCCTTATTTGTTGTCTATTCACCTCCCAAATTCCACAGAGCTGCCGCCTTCCTTGGCATGGCCCATATCCTTCTAAAATATACTTTTAATAAATCTTACTTTATCTAAATCTCACTGACCTATAATTCTTTACTGTGTTGGCACAAAAATTGAGGACCCCCAATATTATTGAGACAATGCCGGATTTAAAATCGCTGCAAACAATATATATTCTCTTTAGTCTTAAGTATGTATGTAGGAGTGTAATTACTAGATAATGTGGTAACTCCATGTTTAACCTTTTGAGGAATTTTGCTTTCCAAAGTGGTTGCACTATTTTACATTCCATCTAGCAATGTATGAGAGTTTGACTTCTCCACACCTTTACCAATACCTGTTGTTATCTGTCTTTTTTATTACAGCCATCTTATTGAGTGTGAAGTGGTACCTCATTGTAATTTGGACTTGCATTTCCCTCATGGCTAATGATGTACATATTTTCATTAGTCATTGACCATTTGTATGTCTTCTTTGGAGAAATGGCAATTTAGCTCTTTTGTCCACTTAAAAATTATATTTATCTTTTAATAATCAAGTTGTAATTGTTCCTTAAATATTCTGCATACAAGTCCTTTATCACATATATGATATGAAAATATTTTCTTCTTTTCTATGAACACTCTCATTACTTTTATGATGGTGTCCTTTGAAGTTTAAAATTTTAAATTTTTGAAATTGTTTTGTTTATCCATATCTTTTGTTTCTGCACTTCGGGTGTCATAGCTAAAAGATTATTCCCTAATGCAAGGTCATGAAGATTTACCTCAACATTTACGCATAGATCTTTAATCCATTCTGGGTTAATTTTTGTATACAGTGTGAGGTAGGAAACCCAACTTTTATCCTTTTACATATGGTTATCCAATTGTTCTAGCAACCTTTGTTGATAAAACTATTCTATTCTATTTAATTGTCTTGGCATCCTTATCAAATGTTAATTGACAGTAAATGTGAAGGTTTCCACATTTACTAAATAATTAATGTGTGCAGCTACATTGTCTTTAACAAATTATTATTAAGCAGAATATGAAATGCATTGGTAAGGAATATTTAACAGATGATAATGTGACAATGTGCTATTAAGCATGTTACTGTAATGTCAATATTATTAAACCTATATATCCAGCTAATTCATGAATATAAATTACTTTTGTATCAACCACACTTTAATATTTACTAGAATCATTATAATAGCTGTAACTATTCCTTTGTGGCAACCTAAGGGCATGTCTCCATCAAAACTGGAGCCCAGAGTACAGTTGAATTCAGAGCTTATCTAAGGGTGAGTCCCTTAGGTACTGTTTCTCCAGACCATTTTGTTGAATCAGATGTGACTAAGAAATGTGATTGTTTCCCATTGCAAATCAAGATAACGACAATAAATACTGCTATAATTTGTTGAAGCTCACCAGTCCTGGCACTGCAGCCAAGTGCTTTTCATACAATGTTGTCAATGATCTCCCAAATTCTGAAAGGTATTATCTCCAATCAGGGAGGAACAAACTATGGCTAAACCATTAGAAAGTAACCTACATAAACTGTAGAAGCTTCAGTGCAAATACTTGTGTCCGAACTCAGTTATCTTTGTGGTAAATCACAGATTTTACAGAGGACTGAATTATGTAATACATCACTGAAATTTGGAATAGTCAGAAAATTTGGAATAACTCTTATTTGAGTTCACTGCCAGCTGACGATACTATGTCTTTCCCCCAGCTTCTCTCTTTGCAAAACAGAGATGGTACATTATTATAAAAATAGTTGTGCACCATAAGGGTAAAATTATTTTAAAAGGTTTTTCACAAAATCACTGCTATTTCTAAAGTACAATTGGACATTTGGTTTTATTATCCCCATTAGAAAAATTCTAGTGAAATGCACAAATTATTTCCTTACTTTAGGTCCTTCTTACACCTTGTCTAATGTTTAGTTTGTTTTGAGATTCGAAGATCCTTCTTTATTTGGGCTGTCTTCCATTTCCCAATATTACCTATGTCAGCAATTTTTGCCCACTTTTATGTATTCTGGTTAATTAAATAAACACATATATGTGCACATAAAAAACTTTTCTCTTATTTGCACCACTGTCAAATACTGAGGGAAGGTAAAACCAGCACAGGATGTAGAGAGACGCGGAGTTAGGGGAGAAAAAGCATTTGCTGAGATGAGGGAGAAGGAACTCCCAGTCTGCAGATCTGCTTGTCTTTCATATTCTTCTAAATACAAGCAATAGACATTGCAACTCAAACTCTGAGTCCTCACAAATTTGCCATTTTCTTGAAAACAAACACATTAGCATTTACACATATCCCAAATACCACTACAGTCTTTTAATATTTGTAGTCCTTTAATATTTGTATTTGTTTGCAAGCTGTAAGTTTCTTGGAAAAGATGTTAAGTCAACAGCTGGTCATTTCTCTCTTCTTTCTATTTCTTTCTCATGGAAATCTGTATGATATGTGCATTCTTCTGCTCTAAAGATGAAATCTGGGGATGAATTTATGATACTATTTCACAGATGACTAAAAACTACCAAACGATGTTTCCCTGTCTTCATTATATTAATTTAATTTTATGTTTATAGCCCAGGTCTTTACTAATTTAAAGGTATAAACAAAGTTAGTAAGAGCACAGAAGATAGAACCAATGTGTTGGTCTGTGAAGGTCAGTGAGTAAGGCTCCATGGAGGATGTGACAATTGGAGCTGAATTTTAAATTTGATGATGTATGTTTACTTCATCTGCTGGTGGACAGTCAAATACTTCATGCTATGCTTCTAAATGATGCAAAAAGGACAACCTCTGCTATAGTTATTTAATAGTTGTTGCTAGAAACCACCGTGATTCAGTTTTACAGTTTTCATTTATTTAGATTAGGTGCTTATTGTTAGATTGCCTTATGTATTTTAGTTGAGAAAATCTTGTTGAATGTTAATATCCCACTCACCAGGTTAAAAATTCAATCAACTTTTAATAGATCCCAAATAAACCTCAATTGGGACTTCAGCATCAAGATTATAATATCTTCATTGCTGAACTGAATGTTTACCACTGTCAGCAATGAATAAATAATGCTAAAATGAATGAGAAGAATAACTGAATATTAGTTTGTTTTTAATGAAGATATGTAAATTTAAAAATTTTGAATTTTACTTTATATTTTATATACTCTATTATAAATATATAGAAATTTCAGTCTTCTGGGCATTTATTCATTTATTCAATACTAATGCATTTAACAAATACCTATTGAATGGTTTACTTCCTATCAATTAATTCATGTACTACATTAGGTTCTAGGAAAGGGAAAATTCATAAAATGCAGTCTTATTGAAATCTGTTTTGACTATAAACTAATGATCCATACTTTTGAAGTTTTTCCTCTTTTTCTTTTACTTACATCTGATTGTATTTTAAAGAACATGTTGGAAATTGAAACAATATTATCTAGTGTCTCCTAGGATTATTAAAAATTTTTATGTCACATGCGAAGCACCTATACTGTGTCTTGTGTGTCATAAGTAGTTAACACTGTGGTATTATTACTGTTGCTTCTACTACTTCTGCTACTTTTACTACAATTACTACTACTTCTATTAAATAACATCTAAGTTATACCTCTATGGTTTGATTTCCTGGATCCTGAAGAATTAAAAGCATATGAGAGTGTTGGCATACAAAAAATTGCAAAAGTAGAGAGTTTGCAGTAATGATTTTAAAAATGCACTTTAAATTTTGCTACAAGTTTAAGTGGAGTCTTGGTATTCCTTAAGCAATTTCGTGAAAAATTCTCTCAGCCAAACTAAATAATATCTTGTAGATAGTTTTGACCAATAGGATAGTAGAAAGTTGTCAATTTAGTTTACGTGGTTATATCATTGCTTGAGCAAATAGTCTTTGTTATTCAAGGCAAATTGTAAATATGAAGTCTTTACCAATCACACTAATTCTTCCTTCTGTTAAAGTGTTGACCAATTTATTATTGAATAAATTGGATTAAATAGAGGCCAGTCAAAAACACTTTTATTCTTTCACATCACTGCATTTTCTCCTTGCTTTGTTGAGTCTCCTTTTCTCACTCCTTAAGATATTTCGGGTTGATTCCAAATTCTTCCTCATCATCTGCAAATGTGAATTAATTATTTTATTTTCTAGTTTCAGTAAAAAGTACAATCCAATCTGACAACTAAATGTTAAATCTCTCATCCATTTCAAACTTTTTTTTCTCCCACACCTCAGTCTATGAAATCTTATTTCTGCCACCTTGCTCTTCCACTCTTCCTCCTCTATTTACTGCATGGAAATCTAGGCTTCTTTGGGTATGGAATGGGAAGAAGGAATAGAGGTAAAGGATATAAAGTATAGCTTGCTATGAATTGTGCAATCTGGCACCAATACAGTTCTCTTGATATTCCCTCCCTTCCCTACACATCTGTATGTTCAAGGTGAGTAATGACTAAGTGTTGCTTGATATATTTTGGGTCATCTCTGAGGAAGTTATGCAAGAATGATCAAACACACTTTTTTTTTAATGTGAAAGGGTATTAATATTCTTCATTCTCAGATTTTTGGGACTTCAGCCAAAATGAGGGCAGCAGGGATTGTTCTTTTTAACATCAGGATGTATAGAGTAACTTATGTTGCTTTTCCTTTTATTAAATGTTCCTTTGAGGAGAGAAATTATGTTTTATCCAACATTATAGCTATTATAGCAAAGAGCATAGTACCTTGTATATAGTATGCTTTCAATAAATATTTGCCAAGGAACTATACAGTTAGCAGTAGTTTTAGCATACCCTATTCTATTAAAACACAGGCAAGAAACTTTTCTTTATTAGATTTTGTCTGCATCCTGGCAGGGAAGAGATGGTGTATTC
Source organism: Eonycteris spelaea (assembly GCA_003508835.1). NCBI lineage: Eukaryota > Metazoa > Chordata > Mammalia > Chiroptera > Pteropodidae > Eonycteris > Eonycteris spelaea. The sequence continues at coordinate 3,418,610 of PUFA01000053.1, forward strand.
AAAGGCTATAACTAAAGACAGGTAAATGGAGGAACTAATTATAATATTGGGACAAGGTTAAAGAAGCCAAAAAGGTAAAGCCCTTCAGATCAGTAATGGTGGGAAGCCATTGCCACCCTAAGTCTAAAGAAGTAAGGAGAGGGTACAATGTTCCTGAAGCATGAAAGAAGCTGGAGATGTGGGAGAAAGGTGGTCGAATGGCAACCAAGGTCAAAGAGACACATAATCACTGTCAGATCAATGTCAAGGCAGGAAGGGAACATGGGTACAGGTCCAGGGTGATAAATACATAATCTTTATCATCTCCCATCCTCCAGCCTCTTGTCTGTGCCTGCCATTGGTTGAATCCAACTGGAAGGCAGATGGCAAGGAGACCTGAGTGATGCTGCTTTGGAGGTCACCCAGTGAGACAGAGAACAGGAAGGAAAAATACAGATAATGGATCATGGAAGGAAGCAGGTGGCACAGAAAAAAAGCACATTATTATAGTTGGAAAAATCAAACTAGTACCTGTAAGCCATTAGAAAGAATATATATAATATTCTTTCTAATATATGTAAAAATATTATATATGATATGTTATATAAAATAGATATGTATTATTTACTATGACATGTAAATAAACATTTATATATATACTCCATAATGAATCTGAAATATATCACAAAACAAGCATTTTAACTATATATTATTATACGTAGTTAAATTGCTTGTTTTGTGATGTACTTCAGGTTCATTACAGTGTAAATACATTTTTGGGAAATAATCTGAAACTTAAACCTATGTAGATTTTTGTTCATTTATAGGCTTCCTTACTCCAAAAAGAGTTTAAACAATTCACATAGATTTGTACATTATAGAGAGATAAAATCAGATTATAACAAAGGAAAATAAAGGTATAAATGCTGGAAGAATTAAAGCTAATTCAAAAAATTTAGGCATATTATAGGCCATAAATTTGGTTTAAAAATTTCCTGCAGTCGGTTCCAAAAATATTTATTCATATAATATTTATTGAGTTCCTATGATATTTTTTAGGTGCTAGGGATACTTCAGTAAGCACAAGAACAAGGTCACACAAAATTTATATTTTATTGGAAGATACAAAAAGAAAAAATATTTAAGATGATTTCAGATTGAAAGAAATGTTATGAAGAAAATAGGATAATGGAATAAAATGCCTGGGGCAACTTTAAATATTGCAATGGGTGGGGGAGGCTCTTTGAGGGATAGTTTTTATGCTGAAATTTCAATGGTAAAAAAATTGTGGCCAAGGGAAGAGGGAGCAAAATGACTATGAAAAGATTTGACCCAGCTAAATGTAACTAACAAGAATCACATTATTCCCAAAGGGAAATATCTTCAAGGTTACTAACAATATATACAGAATATTTGGAAGTAAGAAATTCCTGTTTGCACATAGACAGAATATCCCATTTTATTCATTGTTGTACGTGCTGCTTCTTTTTCGTAACTGTCCTAGATGCTTTAATCTTTATTATTCGACTTTAATTAATTTGACAAAACTTTATTTGACAATTACCATGCATCCAAATATATGCAGAATATCACTGTATTGGTCCGTTACTGCTGTCATAACAAAATGCCACACTCCGGGTGGCTTAAGAACAGAAATTTATTTTTTCACAGTTCTGAGCCTGGAAGTCCAAGATCAGGGTACCGACTGGGCTGGTTTTGTGTGAGACCTCTCTTCCTGGCTTGCAGACAGCTGCTTTCCTGATGTGTCCTCACATCAAGAGAGAGGAGAGGGGAGGGGAGGGGAGGGGAGGGGAGGAGGGAGCTGTTGTGTCCTCTACCAATCTCCAAACACAGTTCAAAGGGGGTTAAGTCTTCAATATATGAATTTGGGGGAGGATGAAATTCAGTCTAAAACAATCCAAATAATTTATATGTAAGGACTTAAAATCATTTCGAAATAATATATCAGGTGCCTGATTGTGTGACACAAGCCAAATATGCTAAAGAAAGATTAAAGAAAGCTACGTTGTTAAAGATACTTTTACAGAGAAAATGCAATATGACCTTAAAGGCTGTGAATATCCTATTCTGGTAATTCTGAATCTGAAGATTTGAATTTGTTGATTGAATCAAAATATCAAAATTGTTTTCTTTATTTGGCTCCCATTTTTTATTATGATGGAACAAATGTATTGGAAAGTTGCAAAGAAAGCAGACTTATAATCCATCTTCATAAATGTTCAACTCACTAATAAATGAATGTAAATTAAAAGAAGAAGTCCTGCAGCTTTACTATCAAAATATAGCCAAAATCCAGTCTCTTGTCATCACCTGCACTGCTTCTGACCGGGTCCAAGGCACCATCATTTATTACTTTTATTTCAATAGGTAACCAAATTGATTACTCTGCTCTGCCCTCACCCCACTTCAGTCCAAGTGGTTTGTTACAATGTTAGTCAGACCATATTATTCTTTTGTTAGAAACTCTCCAATGATATGCCATTTCACTCAGAAAGAGTCAGTCTCCTTACCAGGACCCCCAAGTTCCTATACTACTTATCCCTCATTAAATGTTTGACCTCAACAGAAAAGCGTCCTCACTCCATGGGGTATCAATTCCAGGCTGACACCTTAGCAACACCTTTAACAGGCCAGCAGTTTCTAGTGATGTAGCTTATGAAAGAACCAGGGGATTCCCTGGTTGTGTGTCCATTGTTATACCTCCTTCAATGTAAAACAGTTCCCTTGGTCAAGGACATGTTACGAAGATCACAGGATGATAAATTAGATATTTTGTGAGTGTTTAAGTAGTGTCACTGGTGGTGGTAGTTCTAATGCTGGGCAGGAAAAACGAACTCATGGGTTAGCAATCTAGTCTTGCCTTGCAACAACATATTGAGCTGATTTATCAATGGCAAATGAACCAGGACTGGGTTCCTTTTTTTCTCTTACAGCTGATCATAGGGAATACCCCATCAGGCTTCAGATGTGAGCTTCGGAAGAGAAATATGTTCAACAGAGATAGATGACATGAGATCTAGGTCATGTAATTTATCTGTGTCCAATCTAAATGGACCCTGTTCCTGTACCCCATCCAAAAGTATGATTTTGTGGGTTTGACAGTATCTAGCTTTTGATGAGGATTTACGGTTGCATAGCCATTTGATGCCCCACATTCATGTTATTAGTGTCTATTAGGGCTTAGTGACATTCAGGAGATGCTCTTTGAATGAATAATATTTCTCTGCTGGTGATGGCATGGTCTTGTCAGATGGTGGGTTCAGGAATCCACTGGGTCTGTAGTGGAATGGATCTGCGCCAAAACTACACTTGTGATATGACCTCTGTAATGCTGATGGGCTGGTGGGCCACAGTGGGATTTAGAGTCCCGAGAGTCTAGTGTTCATTCATATGCAATAGAAGTAATCCTTGAAAAATTCAGGCCCCTCCCCCGCCTCCCACCACCAGTGAATGATTGCCCTAGTAAATAGCCATAGGTCCCTTTAGGTCAGGCTAGGAGGAACGTTTCCACATAAGTTTTTGGCAGTGTAAGGGAATCCTTCCTCAAGGAGACCTGGTCTCCCTTTCATGTAGTCTGTGGATTGACTCTTGATGGGAATAATGTTAGGGGCTGTGACTCACTTACTTGCTTTTGGAGATCAAGTAAGACTCTAGAAGAATGCCCATTTATACCAGTCCCAGGGCCACTATGATCATTTAATCATTGACAAAGTTCTCTACAGGTCAAACCATTCTGATTATTACACCGGGCCTGCTGCACATTACGTAATTACATTGTCACCGGAATTAACTAAACCATTGACCCCTGCTTTTCTAGGATTCCATTTTTCTAGCTGAAATCAGAGAGCCCTTTTCAATGGTAGCATTTCCCACTATCATTCTTGACTTTCAGAGTTTATTAAGTATCCCTGTGCCACCTTCACCTAGGTATTTCTCAAGGCCTTGGTGTAGAGGGAGTGCTCTAGATCCTTCAGAGGAAATAGAAGGATAGGTCAGCGAGTTACACAATAAATTTCACTCCAGCCCCTCCCTTACCATTCAGATTTTTTTTTTCTTAGAGCAGTTGTCAGCAAATGTTTTTATTAAAGGACCTGGTAGTAAATTTTTAGGGTTTCTGGGTAATATGGTCCCTGTCACAGCTATTCAACTCTGTTCAGTATGAAAGTAGCCATAGGCAATACATAAAATAAAGAGAATGGCTGTGTTCCAATAAAACTTTATTTAAAAAAATTAGTTTGCAGGCTAGATTTGGCATGAGGCATGGTTCGTTGACCTTATACTACAGTATAACAAAGAAGCTCTTTAATTTTGATTTCATTTACTGCAGGACACTGTTGGGTTCATGTTGTTGTCAACCATTCAAGCAAACTGATAGAGTCACATTATCATCCCGCCTTGAACTACAAACTTCTGGTGAGTGTAACTGCACCAATAAACTCAATCAGGTCAAATATTACATTTCTTTTCAAGCTAGTCTATTTTCCTCAGGACACACACACACATACACACACACACGTTTTCCAGGAATAATTGGCAAAAATCTTGAATTTTTTTTTTTCCTGTGTATAATAACTGCTTCTGGTCACACTTTGTACCTGTAATTGCTGAGATATGAGACTAGAAATAATGAGACAAAATAGATATGTGTCATAAATGATCAGCCATTTTCTTTCAAGGCCACGATTTTATGAAATGCCGTTTCAGGGTCTTTAGGCTAGAAATTAAAGTCAGATAGTGGAATAAGGGATGCTTCTGCCAGAAAGGGAGGCTCAGAGGAATGTATGAGTTTAAGTTTTTCATTTTCATTGAAAACTGTCCAAATTTCACCATTCCAATTTTTTAGGATCTTGATTTTTTTTTCTCCAGTCAATTCCCTTACTTTATCAGAAGAAATGGCAAGATTACAAGTTCAATTTGCATAGTAATCCTGATATGCCAGCATCAGATTTATTATTATTTATTTATTTAAGCAAGGCAACCCATGGCTGACCTCACAGATTGCAAGGACCTTGTCAACTTACAATCCCTTATTTTTTATTTTATTTTTTTATTTTTATTTTGTACACCTATAGCACCTGGTCTTCCTAGGTGGTCTCCCATCCAAGTTCTAATCAGGCCTGAGCCTGCTTAGCTTCCGAGATCAGATGGGATCGGGCTTGTTCAGGGTGGCATGGCTGTAAACAGCATCAGATTTTAGATTCCTTTTTTTAAATAGTAATTTTGATCTTCTTATATCTCTAGGAAATAAGATCATCTTTTTAATCAATTTATAGCTGATTTTTAATGTTTTATCTGGATCTTGAGTAATTTCATTGTTTACTTTTCCTACAGGTATCTAGCATAATTAGAAGTAGCTAGTTCAGCCTTAGCCTGGATACTCTACTTCCCTGTAAGGCATTACTGCTGCAGCTACTTGGTCTCCCAAACCCCTGACCTCTATAGATTCTTGAGTCTAGTGGCAATGGATGATTTAAGTAACTTTATGGTTATGGTATGGCATGGAGCACTGGTGTCTCATTTTCCATTGTCAGTGGGGCCTTAAAATCTAATCAAATCAATCAAATCTGATCTAACTTTAGGTTCCTGTCTACAAAGTCTCCCTTCCCAGGACCAGTTTTGGTACCAAAAATTCTATCTTTACCAGTTAAGTTGAAAACAATCATTTTAAATATTACGGGAATAAAATAGTTTAATAGAAGAATTAGTGGGTGGCTTTGGAAGTTCTTTGGGAGCTTGCTGCAATTATCAAGTCTTTGGAAATGCTTTGTCTACAGCTGCGAAGCAGAAACTAGGGAGAAGCCTGAGAAGCTGATGAGTACTTTGCAGCTGCCCTTACATCTGGCCACTAAAACTTCCCCCAAAGTAACCTTTTTGCTATCCAAACCTTGGATTCCTCACATAGGGAAATTTAAACTCCAAGTGTGACTTCTCTGCAAAGAAGAGACGTCCTTAACAGTGGGTGGTAGTAATACAAAGTTGGCCACTGACAATCCAGCACATGCTAATGGTTACTGGACAGCAAATAGAGTATTGACTGTGTGCCTGGTGTTTCTCTAAGTGTTTTACATTTATTAACTCATTTAATTTTCACGACACTACAACAGGAATATTATTATCATTGCCATTTTACAGATAAAGAAATGAGGCTCAGAAAAGTTAAGTAACATGCTCAAGTTCACACAGCTGAGAACTGGGGAGAGGACATAAAAACCAAGGTAGTAAGACTCCAAAACACCTGCTCTTACCCATTAAACTATGCAGAGAAGGAGGGTAACAACGTCTCGATACTGGGTATCTCAGGGCGGTGAAATGACAGGTAGTTTTTATTCTCTCATGTGTAATTATTTATACCTCGCAACATTTCACCATTAAACATAAATTGCTTTAGTATAAAGGACTATTAAAATTATTTTAAAAATATGTTCTCATGTGAAATCAGATTTGGGTCCCAGTTTGGCTCCTATTCTATCGAGCTCTGCAACCTTTGCATCTTAACCAAACGCCATACCCAGAACAGAGCACTGCAAAGGCTTTGTCGTGAATTATTTTACACATTAACATTTTCTACCAAAAAATACTCCCTCTGAGGGCACATACTGTCATGGCCATCTTCGTATCCCTAGTAACCCCAACAGTACTCAATGCATGGTGGGTGTTTAATAAATAATTATCGAATGAGTACATGATCTTGGTGCTCTTAGCCTTTGTAGAATCATTTTTATCATTTGTAGGGTGACAGTATAGATTCAGATAATATCTAAGAAATTTATCTGTAATTTCTTATCTGAAGTTTTGAAATTTATAAGGCCTAGAAACAGAAAGTTTTATTTATAATTCACTTGGCAGTGGTATCTGACCTGACCTGAACTCATTCAGCTGTAAACCTAACCTGAAATGATACAAGGCTACTTGTAATCTTTATTTATCATACTTAAAATAAATATTAATATATTTCACTGAAGAAATATTCATGTATTTTGGGTTGCTCCATCTGGAATGTTACCAAAGCATTTCTGCATTCCATGCTACATCTGGTCTCTTTTGGGTAAAGGAGCATGCTCTGTGCTTTTGGTTGGGGATCTGTACTTTGATGTCCCTCTCCATGCTCTGACCACTCGCTCTACTGCCATGTGACTCTTTCCTAAGAATGAAAGAGCTGTGAATCTGGTCAGTCAGAGCTTAGGACATTCATGGAGACACTTTCTTTTTTTTTTTTTTTTTTTTTAACACCCACAGCACCTGCTATTCCTAGGTGGCCTTCCATCCAAGTAATAACCAGGCCCGACCCTACTTAGCTTCCGAGATCAGACGAGATCGGCACGTTCAGGGTGGCATGGAGACACTTTTTAATGGTGGGGAGGATTATTGTTTCTTTCGAAATAGGCATCACTTTGATAGCACTAAAGGTATAATATAAGGTTTTTAAAGAAATGTAGTCTTGACCAAGTTTTAAAGCCCTGGATACAGGTTTATGAATATCTGATTAAATCCATAACCCAACCAATTCCTTAATTGGCTTTCACAGTCTGGGACCTATGCACTTGCCTTAATCACCCTAGGGCCAGGTAGGGACAGATCCTACACCCTGGAGCCTGTGAAATTATTCATTTTAGCCACTCCATAGGAAACACATGACAACCCCACCCCGCTTGCCATACAAAGCTGCCCCTAGAGCTCCAGATTTCTCTGCCCCCGGCCCTGAGTGCATTCCTTCATGTAGCCTGTCTGGAAGCCTTCTCCTGTTTGGAGCTTTAAGTAACAAAGGTTCTGCCTTTCATCTATCCCAAGCTCATTCTGCTGTGTCCCACCATCAAAAGAGTGTTTAAATTTATAAAACACAGAGGTAGAGCTGCCGTCCTTGCTTCCTACCATAGGCAGTCAGAGACATAGTGCTTTTGAGACCTGGTCTCTTTTCCCTTCCCTTCTCTTTCTTTCCTCACACTTCTCTTCCAAAACGTAAAACTAACATGATTCCTAAATTCATATCCAGAGGAGGGTATTTGAGAGAGAAAGAGGTGAGATGGAAAGGCTGTTTAAGTCAGTACTACTCAGTGCTAACTGCATATGAAAGTCACCTGGTGTATTTTTAAGAGGTTAATAAATCTGAAACCCTAATCTAGACCAATTAAATTAGATTCTGTGGGGGTGATACCAGGGCTATAGAATTTTTTAGAAGTTCCACCAAGTACTTCTAATGTGCAAGCAGTCTTAACTGTGGATTTAGATCTTGATTCTAAAGCCCCTTGATATAGCTAAATATTATTTGAGTCCAGCTCCCTTAGTTCAAAACCCCAGAGGAAAGAGAGGTCATTGACAGGGCAGAGTCCACTCATGTCTTTTTTTCTGGTTTTGTCCCATCATGATACCATCAAAACCTCACTAAGATACTCAGTACCTTCCAACTGTAATAATTATGTTGACATAACCTTCAGTGGTAGATAATTGCCTTATTGCTTTTCCTTAATTGAGTCTTTAATTAATACATTCATTTAAAAAATATAATACACAAAAGTATGGAGCACTATTTCAACAATGTGTTATTTTCCCTTCTTCTTTGAGAAATAAAGAGAAACAGAGAGAACAAGAAAAATCTAGATTTTAAAAAATTTACTGATAGACCCTTTCCAAATTCTTGCTTTTTATTACTCTTGCTTTTTTACATTTGTTATTTTTAGTAGATATTAACTGTATCATTCTTAGTTACTTGAATTGAATATTCACTTCACCTTTCGCCCCACCAATATACTATAATTTATGTATTTAACTGGATCTTCTTACAGTCATATAACTTTTAGTCAGTTATCTACTTGGCAATTTTTATAGATCTGTAATTGTCCTTTGAGGTATTTATTGTTGTTAACTATGATATTGTCTCACGTGAAGGTGGTTGTGGTGGGCTGCGCTAAAGGCTCTTCCTATACCTATTATTTGCCATGTGACTTATCACATTTTTCCGCCTTGAACAATAGAATGAGACAGCAGTGAGGGCTTGCCAGTTCTAAGATGAGGCCTTAAGAGGACTTGACTATTTCTGTTTGCCCCCTTATGCTGTCTGTCATTGTCATGAGAGCAGCTTCCCCCAGTTAGCAACTGCTCTGTCAATATAGGTCCAAGAATAAACATACATGAAATAAATCTAATTACAAACCCTTACAAGTAACCAAGCCCAACTTGAAGTAGAGGTACCCAGCTAAGCCTAACCACTAACCACTCACAAACATATTAGCTAAATAAATATTTATAATAGTGTGCCTCTGAGATTTTTATATGTCTTTGTTATTTAGCCTTACTGTGGCAATAGCTAGCTGATACAATGGTAAATACACAGAAATTATTTGCATTATTTTTATTTACATAAAATAATTTTAAATTTGTTAATACAAATATTGTAGAAAACTATCTGGCAAATAATGTTTTCTAAATTTAATGTTTTTCTTAAGGTCAATTTTTCAGAGTGAAAATTTTTGCTACAATTGCTTATAATAATTTTATCTTTGGATTAAATTATGCTAATATCCATTTGGTATTGAATAGCTTTAAATTAAAAGTGTATCCTTGTGTTAAAAGTTTTTTAAGCTCAAAAGTTTTTATATTACTGATATTTTAATATATTGTGTCAATATGACTATTGAATTGTGTTGATAGAGTTTCTATAGTTTTACTGTTTCAACCAATACAAAGTAATGACAACTTTTACTTTAGGACTCAATAGTAACCATGCCCATCATTTAAAAAATATATTTGGGGGCTTCTGATTCTTTTAATGAATAGTAGAGCGATCATCTCATACAATTAAGACATCTTGGATAAAATGCAGTTGGTTGTGAGTAGTTTGTTTTGTCAACATTGTACTTGAATCTAGGAGTGTGAAATTGTTGTTTTTCAGAGTATAAACAAGTCTTATGACTTGAAATTCAAGTAAATTAATTTTAGTTCTAAAACTACTGAGAAGAACTTCATTTCTTGACGCAGTGCTCCTCACAGCAACAATATGGGAAGATACCACTGTTGTCTCCATTTTATAGATGAGAGAACTGAAGTACAAAGAGGATAAATAAACTGAGTTAATTATATGCCTGCAATTAGTGGCAGAGAGGATTCAAATCCATGAATCCAGAGTCCATGCCGTACCAACTGCATTATTCAGTTCTCTTGACCAGCTCACAGCGGGCACAAGAAACGCAGGAGCAATTGCCAATTGGATTCATCCAAATATTATTTTTCAATAGCATTTAAATCTCTTCTTTTGATTTATGACTAAAGAAAAGTTTCAGTCTCCACTGAGAACAGAGGTAGCCAGAATCTGAAATAAAATAAATCCTGGCTACTATCCAGGACATTTTCAAGGAAATAAATTAGCAACTTTTTAATTTCTTCTTCCTAGGAAGTGGTGGAACCCTTAGAGGTGAGTGTGATTAACCCATTTCCTCTTTGCCCCGAGCATACTTGCTGATGGTGCTTGCAGCTGCAGCATTTACCCTGAATAACTCACATATTATGGTCCAAACCTTACCCTCAAAGTTTGCCATGAAATATCTGGCTTTTATTATTATTATTTTCACATTGCTCTAGTATATCAATAGTCTTTAGAAACAAATGACACATTCTATTTATAGCATTCTGTTTTCAGTAGTGGTATTCCCATTTACAAAATATAGTAATTCTTGATTGCTGAAAGTGTCAAATTGTAGAAAACGTACAATTTCTTTGCATGATTTAAATTAACACTGGCAGTGAGCTGCTCTTTTTTTTTTAAACGGGAAAGAAAGTAAGTGTCTTCTTTTGGGGTACAGGTTTGTTTTGGCATTGTACTCTGGGCCTTCTTTTTGTTCTTCATGTCAGTCGGTACAGCAAAAATCAGTTTTTTCTTATAGGAGTCAGAATTTTAATTGCAGAGAACTTTCAGTCTCTCCATCTGCAATTGCTCACAATTCGAACTTATTTCTGCATTTATGTGTATGTGTATATATACAGATGTGTACGCATTATCTATAGTTGGAGAGATTGTGGGAAAAAGGAAGCCCACGATATTTCCAACTATTCATACACTGCTGGTGGGAATGCAAGTTGGTACAGCCACTGTGGAAAACTGTATGGAAGTTTCTCAAAAAAGTAAGAATTACCATATGACCCATCAATTCCTTTTCTGGGTATCTACCCCAAAAGCTTGAAAACATTTTTTCCATAAAAATATATGCACCCCAGTGTTCATTGTAGCACTATTCACTTCGGCCAACACATGGCAATAACCAAAATGCCCTTCGATAGATGATTAGATAAAGATGCGATATGTATATACAGTGGAATATTACTCAGCCATAAGAAAGATGAAACACTGCCATTTGCAACAACATGGATGGATCTTGAGATAATCATACTAGGTGAAACGAGTCAGACAGAAAAATTTGAGAACTATATGATTTCATTTATATGTAGGATATAAAATTGAAAGCAACAAAAGAACAAGACAAATAAACAAAAACTCATAGACACAGACAACAGTTTAGTGGTTACCAGGGGAAAAAGGAAGAGGGGAGGAGGTAGATTAAAGGATCAAATAAATGGTGACAAAATGAGATTTGACTCTGGGCCGTGAACACACAACACAATTTACAGGTGGTGTATTATAGAATTGTACAGCCGTCTGGAACCTTGAAGTTAGCCATTTGCTTGCTGCCATGCAGTCTGCATGTTTAAAATGACTTTAGCAAACAATGAGACAACAATCTTTCGAAAAATGTATGTATATACTATTAAGATTGTCAATCTTTCAAGGCCTATTTTACTATCATTCCTGAAAATAATCTTGTGAAACTAAAACTTAAGAGGAATGAAAATCAAACAAATTGATAATCAAATGAAAACAAGACAGTTTCTTTTCTAACACTGCCTTCATGCTACAATGGCAATGTTGAGTAGTTGCTACAGAGACCATATAGCTTGAAATGCCTAAAATATTTACTATTTGGCCATTTCAGGAAAACAAATTGCTGATCCCTGGCATATAGTATAGTAGCTATTGCATAGTAGATTTCCACAATTGGTGGCATTTATTTTCCTCTTATATTGTACAGTCACATTTTTGGTTACACAGTCTTAATTATGATGTTGCATAGAGAATTACCCCTGAGGTGTTATTAAAGAAATTCTGCAAATTAAAATCCACAGGGGACATTAGAGATTATCTATGTTTTTCAATTGTTCCTGTGACATTAGATCAAACCCAATAAATAGAAGAGTAGTTTCACATGAATGACCCATGCAATAGGTAAAGAAAGCTTACATTATTGAGACTATATCTCAACTGCACTTTAAAGTTACACAAAGAAGTACTTTTCAAGTTCTCACTTGTGTATGTGATACAGTACTCAGACTCTATAAAACTGCAATAAGTACAGTCAATAAAAAAAATCAGTGGAGGAAAAATTGCTTAATCTATTCACACTTATAAAGCAAAAGTGAACCATTTTTGGGAGAATTGGCAGGTTAATTAAGAAGCCTGTTAGTGATTACGCTAAGAACACTGACTCATTTTTAATTTAGCTTGATGTTACTTGACATATCGGTATAACTGATGTTTGTGTGAGAAGTTTAAAATCAGGTATATGGGAAATTTGTTATGTACTTTGCAGGCGATTTTTTTTTGCCCAAAAGTTGAGTGTGCTCTCATAAACAAGAGATGAACATATAAAGTCAAGGAAATTCATAAGGATGCACTTGGAAAGCATGGAAAGGTTGTCCAAATACTCAAATTTATTTTCCTTAGTTATAAAATAGGAATTAGCAATCATTTATGAGTCATAAAGGTGTAAAAAGATATAAGATGCTTAGCTTAGTCCCTAGAACATAGTAATCACTCAAAAGCTATATTTTCCTTCTCTATTTCTTCAGAACACAAATTAGAGCTGGTTGATTCTCATTTAAAACATATTTGTCTGATTGATTTATATCATACATTGTGTTCCAAATATGAAAGACTCACTCTTCGTATTTTTCAGAATATTCGATGAAAATCCAAACATCGATGTATATAGTACAATGGATTGGCATTATGCAAAACAGCAAACTAATCAAGGTTTTTGCATATTTGTATGTTGTAACATTTTCTTTTAATGAAGAAATAGCATTATGAAAGATGCAACCTCAGTAAAATGTTCGTGTAAGTTTTGTTTCATTTTTAAAAGGAATAAAATAAAGACTGAATATTTTGCATTCGTGTTGTCCTTACTTTTGAAGAAACATTATTGTTGTAATATATAAAGGAAGTTACAAGGAAATTATTTGAATAGCCTTCATTTACTTCTATTATAATTAATATAATTAATATTTCCGACATAGACGTTTAGTGGCCATAGACAAAACTCGGTTATTATTAGCACACACGTACAAGATAGAGATTATAAAATAGTTGAAATATTTTCTTAAGTCTCAGGACATGAATACCACTTAAAAATGATGACAGATAAATGATATGGTCTTAATATCAGCCCAGTGGATGATTTCAGATCATTCAAAATATTGCATGCTGAATCAAGTGGTTGTAAAGGTACTCTTATGTGTGAAAAAAAAAAATCCTTACAGTATAGACAAGTTAGAAATCAATACTATGAACATCTAAAACTTAAGAAAAAAAATGTTTGAAGGGTTTTCAATTCACATTTACCAGAAAATACAAAGGTTAATCAACACTCCCACAGAACTATTAAAAATACATTCACATCTTGCTATATACAGCACATCTTGATTGAAGGACCCCTAGGTTCAGTCTAAATAAGCAACTGACCAGATGAAGAACAGCTGAAAAAAAATATTTTTTGGTTTTAGCAACTGAAGAGTCAGTGTATAATTAAGACAATGATATTAAACCTCTCACTGAGTTTGGCAAATATATTTTAGAATACTTGGAAAACCTCTAAAATTCTGATATTCTAAGTGTTATAAATCTAGACCGTGCTTTAGAAAATTAATGGAAACATTTCTAAATTTGTAAAATCCAAAAACGTAACAACCAGAACTTTCAGCTAAATCACATTTCAGAATTTCTCAGTTCTGAGCTTAATGATCATCCAATGAATGAAATAGAAAGAAAGGCAGCAGACATCATGTTCAAAAACTTCAGTGCTGCAAATAAAAAAAAATCAAACATTTAATGCTACTTAGTGAAATTAGTCGGCATTGTTGATTAAAAGCCATATACATTCTGACAATGTTTCTGAGTTCATCTGATCATGCATTGAACTTCTGCACTCCAATCTCTTAATATTTTATTTTTCTCTTGCAAACATTGTATGTGAAAGATGCTTTACTATTTTCGTTATATGAAAACTAGCCTTAAGAGGAAACTCATTGAAGAACAATGCTCTGGAACTTTCATTCCAATAAGCTTGAAAAATTGGCATGACAATAAGTCAATTTTGTATTTCTCCTTCTCTAAAGAAAATAAATTCCATTTCCCAGAGAGAGGTATAGAAATGCTGTTCATCATAATTAGGACTGTGTAACTAGGAATGTGTGGCATAAACATATTTAGTGCAAAATGTAAATATTGCAACAAAGTGGGTTGGGCACCTGGGTCTCATCTGGATTTTTCTAGAACCAGTTCCAGTACACAGGTAAACACAGGTGTAGATCTTTCAAACTTGCAGTGTGCTGTTCTAAAATTATATGCTAAATCATCTTATAATGGCCACTTTAATTAACAGCTGCACGAGCCTCGAAAATTAACTAGAATGCTATAAATTTTGGCAGCAAATGAGGAAGTTTATGTATACACACACATGCATGTATATATGTAAAATAAAAATATATACCTGGAAAAAAAAACCTTTTTGGAAAATTATGTCAATAGAGATATAGAAGCAGATGAAACTAAATGGAATGGAAGTGTGTTAGGGTATCTGTGGAAGAGAAATAACTTCTAGATAATGATAAAAAAAATTGAAAAATAAAAATCAAAGTGGCCCCTTTGTACTAACTCAGAAAAGATGCCTGTCTAAAATTAAGATGCTTTTTTTATAGCTAAGAAGAGAATGAGCGCTTTTATGTTATGAGGGACCCACTTTTTTCATGGCCTTCTTCCCATAGTTCTCTGCAGTATAAGGAGAATTGAGCTGTGAGTCACAGCCTTTCAGGGGAGGCTGAGCTCCAAGGTTCTTAGCACACACATACTCTCCACAATTAGCTTTTCCAAGGAATCTATTGCATATAAGAATGTTTAAAAGTTTGAAAAGCCACCGTGAGGTAAGACTGTTGTTTTTCCAACTGAGGCTTCCAACTGACTTCATGATTTTACCACTCAGGACATGAACTAGAAAAATCAAAGGTAGGCTAACGTTTTAATAATGATTACTACAGGGTGATACACATTTTGGGATGATCGATGTTGAAATTTCACAGGAAACACTGAGAAATGGAAATAGAACTTACTACACATTTTTGCATGGTAGATGGCATTTAAGTAAAAGCTACACTATGCGAACAATGAGAGAGTCTTAGAAGAAAGAGGCTGAGGAGAGATGCAGGTAAAAATTCTAAAAGTATGTTCGAAGTGAATCAGTACCCTCTAATGCCTCTACTGCCTCTTGGGGAAGCCTGCTGTGATGCCTTACTACTAAGGTGTTCACATATCCTTTATGCTAAGTAAGAAAAATTGGCAATTTTAATGGGCTGGTGCTTTCTGTGACCATTGATAAGGAGCAGAGTGTGAGGAGACCACTGCCCTAAGAATTTTCATATTTAAAACTCCTATCCTAAGACATTTCAGCCTATGAATTTTATAATCAATTGAAATTCAAACATCTGTTTTCAGTGTACAACAGACTCCTCTCATTCTTGGCGAATATGTTCCAAGACCCCCAGTGGTTGCCTGAAACTGGATAGAACTGAACCCTATAGATAACAAGTTCTTTTCCATAGCATACTTACTATGATAAAGTTTTATTTATTAATTAGGAACAGTAAAAGATTAACAACAACTAATAAAATAGAACAATTATAACAATATACTGTATTAAAGTTATGTGACTGTGGTCACTAGTTTCAGGGGATCTGTTGCAGAAGTTTTTATATGGGCTTGATGCTTTCTGGTGCAACATGTCATCAATTGAAACACATTTCCTGTCCTTCACCCACAGATTTAATGCATTTTTCATCTTAACTAAGTACTTGTCACACACTGGCCATAGCTTGTGCAGTCTGAGATACGACAGCAAAACTAGGACAATTTTTTTCCTTCTTCACAATTTCACAGATAGAAAGTTCATGCTTACTGTAGATTTTAGCAAACACAGCATACTTTTCCATTTCCTTATGAAGTCAAGAATTTTCACCTTTTCACTTAAAGGAATGACTTTATGATGTCTCTTTGCCATATCTAAATTAGCCACATTGCTACTTTTGTGTTTTGGTCTGTTATTAAGCTAAATAAGTTACTTGAACACAAGCACTCTGATACCGAGTCAGTCACTCTGACAATCAAGATGGTTACTAAGTAAACTAATGGCAGTAGTGTACCCGGCATGGATACACTGGACAGAGGGATGATTCATAGCTTGACTGGACAGAATGGAATGGCACCAGATTTTACCATGATACTTCAAACAGTGCTCAATTTAAAACTTATGAATTGTTTATTTCTGGAATTTTCCATTTAATATTTCTGACCACGGTTGACTGTGGGTAACTGAAATCACAGAAAGTGAAACCGTGGATAAGGGGGAACTACTGTAAACTGATGAACGAGCCCTTTGTTCATCCTTGAAATTCTCTTCAGTTATATCTGACAGAACTTAGGGTGTCTCAGATATATTCAGGAATAATGCTCTAATGTTCTGAGGGACCCTCCTGCTATTGCTATATCTGCTACTTACCAGCCTACTTGAGAATGATCACTAGTCACTTTCTACTTTTCCTTAGGGCATGGGATGGGGCTTTCAATGCCATCAATAGTTATGGGGCCAAATAACAATTCCTGCATCATCACTGAACTGAAGTTATGCTGTCTTCACCCAGAACTTTGTGGGGAGAACTTCATTCCCTGGGTACCAGAAAGGTACTGCTTGTGAACCCCAAGACTAAAATATATCCATTAAAAAATAGCTCCTTTGGCTTCAGCCAGCAGCCTCTTTCTCATGGGGCCCAGCAATTGTCCTAGAGGAAGATCAACAGCTGGATATCTTGTAGCTTCTTCCAGGTGTTGCTCACACATCAACCATTCAGTCCCATGCAAGTCTACCGAAAAAGAAAGTTAATGGGTTTACCATCCCAGCACTTTATCAGATATACCCAGCTATATTAGAATTCCCATAACTCATGGGATCTTGACTTCCTGTATTTTACTAAAGTAAATTGATGATCAATGGCACAGCCTTTTTGGATTTTCACTCATACTTCAGTGAGATGCTTCTCATTTCCTTCATGACTTTCCTCCAGCTTCTGTATTTATTTAGGTAAATTACTCAAATGAGTTGTCTTACGGTCTCCACATTCCCTGTTCCCCTTAAAGTCTCCACATTCCCTGTTCCCCTTCCAAAAGCTAAGTACAATAGTCCTACATGCACACACCTTGCCACCCCCCACCTTACTGTGAACATAGTCTGTTTTCTGCTGAAATAACATGGTAGCAGTTTTTGACTTGACATAACCATTCCTTTATCAATGAGGGGGTCCTATGACTTTCAGAAAGTTACTCAATTTTCCCCTGATTTAATTCTATAACATAGAAATTGTGATAGGATTGTTCTATTGTGATGTCATAGGAAATTGTGAGTGATATTCCAAGGAAACCTTTTGAAAGACGTATATGCATATCGAGTCTGTGATAATACTTTAAATAATTTAAATTTTAAATTTAATAATTCAAATAACTACCTTTCAAATTTAAGCCATCTCAAACCACCAAATTATTTCATCTTTAAAAGAATGATTATTTTTTTTTGAAAATCAGATTTTATTTTGCTTTACCTAAGTATGTCAAAGTTTGTTTGTGAATAGATAAGTCTTACGAGCCCCACAGACTATAATCAAAAAACAAAACATTTGCAGTAGGTTGATACTGAAACCTGCTGTTCTCTTTCCCAGTTTTTCCTATTTAGTTCAAATGTTCAACTGTTTAGCAGGCTCAGATAACTTAATCAATGAAGCTCTTATTTTTGGCATTCTCACATTCCAAATTAAAATTACATTATATTTTTTTGGGAAAACCCCCCACCAGTACCATCTGTGAATTGAATGGTGTCATTACATCAAAGTACTGCAATTAGAACAATAGGGTAAAATTAATGCCAATGTTAAGTACAGATGTGCCAAATATGATGGGTAGTTGATACACAATTCAAATTGACAACCACGTGCAATGTGGAAAGTATCCAGGCATAACCCCAGATCCAGTTGGCCAATGGATGTCATGATTGCCTCACAGAGAACATATTTAAAAGAGATTTATTTGGCAGTAATAAAAAGTTAGTTTCAAAAGACCATAGTCTCTCCTAGGTTACTCATGCAAAGCTTTTATTATCTCAGGGTACAAATGGGCCCAAAAAAGATAATCCAAAGGGGACATAACATTCCATAGCCAAAGAACAAAATTCCCATTTTTTTTTTCTCTTCAGGAATATAACATTTGGTACTTGCATTACATGGTAGATCATATGGCATTATTGGACTAATGGTGCTGTTTTTTCATTTTTGTAGCTGCAAAAAGCTATTAGCTTTAACATGCAATGGGGATTTTTTAGTATAAGTTAATAAGATGATATGTTTTATTATTTAGTTTCACCATCTGTAAAATCAAAATTTCAGAATAGATGATCACGAGCTAGAGTTCCTTGCAGTTTAGGATCTTCTAATGTTTGATGTTAATGTTAATGCTGAAAAGGTGGTTTTACTCAGACAGTCATAAGCTGTTTAATCTTTGTCATTTCATGTTGATGTGTTTGTCAAAATGTGGTATTAAAAAAAGAGATATAAGTGGTTCAAGGTGTAAGAGTACTAATGAATCAGTGGCAGCTATCTCTACCAGCACTTAAATACAAATGATAAATAGCATTTTGATATTAAAATAATTTTGCTACTAAACCCAGAGATTTTTTAGCAATGAATTTAAAACAAACATTTTTGTGTGTGTGAATAGGCATAATTAACCTACAAGCCTCATAGCAGCAGCTTTTATTTAATCAAATAAGTTGCAAAAATGAGACAATATTTATAAAGCAAGGATAGCAGTTGCTAGGTTGACAATTATATGGAGATATCAACTGATGTGTTTCTGTTCGTGAAAGCTATCTTGAACAGGGGTCATGATGATATTTTTCTACAGAACAAAAAAATTACAGCCAAGAATAAGAGCAAATTCATGTTATTTTCTGAAATACTATGTTTCCACATTCTTTTCCTTTATTATTGCCTTTCTCATTCTTAAGCAAAGTTTTGAATGGAAAACATAGGATGCTAAGTGGCATAAAGTCTCATATTTTTCATCACCCATTGTTACTAAGCCCAAAATGTACTGAAAGTCGCTTTACATATAGTAGTAGTATATATCATAGCCTATATCTCTTCATATTTCCTCTAAGCAAATACTCTTCCCTAACTGAAAAAAAAATGTTAAATTAATTTATAATTTCTTAGTATAATATATATTTATTAACATAATATCTACAAGGTGCTGCAGATGAAACACTGTTGACTAAAACTGCTCTCAATATGATTATCACCTTATAAGAGGTCCCAAATAACTGCAGGCAAAGCAAAAATAAAACAAATGACATATGAGAGATTTAGAAAGTTTTAATGAGGGAGAAGTCACTTCATATTAGAAAGGTCAGAAACCTACCTAGTGGAGGGAATATTTTTGGATGACTATACTGAGAAGTCCAGGTGAGATCAACAGAATGAACAGACCTAGAAAATAAAGTTAGGAATCAAGAATCATTTGTTCAACAAGGTGAGAAATGAGGGTAGCTTGGACTAGAATGGCGAAGGCGAGAGTTTGACCCATAAAATACTTTGTGGAGGTTAAAGAATCGACTGATTATTAAGATGTGACTGAAAAAAGACTTAAAGTTAATTACAATTGCAAGTAATTTCATGTGGGTGAAACACAGGAAACAAATATGATAGAAAGAAAAGATCAGAAGTATAATTTCTTTTAGCTTTGTAAGTCCAACTTGAATACCTTGATGAACCTATTTAGGTTAAACAAACAAACAAAAGGTTACTGGGAAGAACTCTGTAGAAATGACCTTAAGGACATCTAGAACCATGAATACAGACAATGTCAGGAATACATTATTTTCCATCTCCTCTCTCTTTGACACTTGATGAGCTTCATTCTCTAGAACAACTTATCAATATGGCAGGAAGTTTACAGCCTTGCTTACAGCCTTGCAATACTGCCATCAAGAAGGAAGGAAGTACCTTTCCTCAGCTTCTACTTGAAAAATTCAGGAAAGGATACTAAGTGTTCACATGACTAATTCTGGGCCATTTACTATTAACTGCTATGAATTATATATTCACCCCTCTGGTCAATGGGCAGCCCACATCCCTCTCCAGAAGCACCTACCTAATACGAACAGGCATTTTCCAGAAGAATGAAATAGGAGTGGGGCATGCAAAACATGATTTATTAAGTGACACTTAAGTCTGAAATATCTTAAATACATGTAAATAAGTATACGATGCATTAATAGATTGTATATACCTTATACACTGTCTATAATATATATCATGTTATATTCTTATATATTATATGTATTATATATATGATGTATATATACTCATTATTATCTTTTCTCCTTCCTAACTAAAAGATAATCTCTGTAGTAGATCACATTTTGCTCATTCATTTGAGGAAATTGCTCTAGTAATTCCCTTTTCTGTCTCCTTATATCATCAATTTTCCCCTCTCTATGGGATCGTTCTCATCAGCACACATACATGTAATTACTCTTCTATTTTAAAAATAAAAACTTGCTTTTGACTCCCGATTCCCCAACAGTGATTGCCCTTTTCCTCTGCTCCCCTTTAAGACAAAATTTCTTGAAACAATTATTTTACTCTAATTTCAATTTCTCTGATTGTATTCTCTCTTAAGCTCACTCCACTCAGGCTTCTGTCTTCCACCATTTCACCAATATAACACTAACCAATTCACCCAGTGACCTTCACATTGACATATTAAGTGGCCAATTCTTAGACCTTATTATATTTGACCTATCAGCAATATTTACTACCTACGATCTCTCTCTCTTTCTTGCTACTTCTTGCTTTTTTTCATGGTTTATTCAATTTTTTTCTTACAGTCTTTCATCAGTTTTCTTTGATAGGTTCTGTTTATCATTGATTACATACTATTGAGGAGCCCAGTGGCTTCAACTTTGGTCCTCTTATTCTTTTTTAATTATTCTTACTCTCTTGATGATCTAATCAAATCTGACATCTTAAACGCTACTGCTGACAGCACTAAAATTTATGTTTTCAGCTATTATCTCTTCCATAATCCTAGACCCATGTTTCACACTGTCTACTCGCCATCTCTGTGTAGATGTCCAAGATAGCTTAAATTAACATATATTTAAACTCCATAATCTTCCATTCTCAAACCTACTTACCCATTAACCTATAACCCATAACCTATAACCCACTGTTATGGGATCAACAGTGTCCCCCGCTTTCCAATTCTTATGTGGAAGCCCTAACCTCCAGTACCTCAGAATGTGACTGACTATATTTGGAGATAGGGCCTTTAAAGATGTAATTAAGTTACCTTAATGAGGTCATACGGGTGGACCTGAATCTAATCTCTCACTGGTGTCCTTATAGGAGAGACTGGGACACATATACACCAGACATGCATGTACAAAGAAGAAAGACAATGTGAAGACATAGAGATAATGTAGCTATCTGCAAGCCAAGGAGAGATGTCTCAAAAGAAACCAAACTTACTAACATCTAGATCTCAGACTTATAGCTACTAGTACTGTGGGAAAAAAAATTTTTGTTGCTTAATCTACCTACTCTGTGGTATTTTATTATGGCAGCTCTAGCAAACTAATACACACCAGTCTTCTCTAAGTCAAATCATAACTAATAACAGCTCCATTTTTTTTTTTTTTTTTTTTTTTTTGCCCATGCCAAAAACTTCAGAGTTTTCCTGGACTCATTTTTTTTTTTTTGTCTTACATTCTATGTTCTGCCCATCAAGAAATCCTGTTGTATCTAAATTCAGAGTAGAATCTATTCACCAGCTCTTATATTACCACCTTGGTCCAGATCATCATCATCTCTTGCCCTGATAACTATAGTGGGCTTTTAACTGGCTATTCCACTTGTATCCTTGACCCCACACAGTATATTCTTCATATCTCAGCTGGAATGATGCTTTAAAAAGTAAGTTAAAAAATATCAATTCTTTGTTCAAAGCTATGCATTAGCTCCCCAATTCACTCAGAGTAAAAGTCAAAAACCTTATATTTGCTTTCAAAGACCTTGAATAGCTCTGGCCACCACCCATGACATTTCTGACCTAATTTTCTTCTACTTTGTCTTTCATTCATTCTGCACCAACTATGTTGGCATTTTTGCTAATCCATGAGCACTCCAGGAATCCTCCAGCCATAGGGCTTTGCTAGCTGTTGAATCTGCTAAACTGTTCTTTCTTCAAAATATTTTATACTCACTCATTTCTTTTATGTCTTTGTTCAAATGCCACCTCAATGAGACCTCCCAGCTTACCTTATTTAGAATAAATGTTCCTTCTACCACCTGTACTATCAACCCTTCTTATGTAGCTATACTTTCCTTCTAACATAGTACATACTTTAAAATTTATTTTAATTTTTTAAATTTATTTTTTGTATTCCTCCCCTAGAACACAAGCTCTACAAAGGCAGTGATTTTTTCATCTGTTTTTTTCACTGATGTATAAATTGCCTTGAATGATGCCTGCTACATAGTAGCTAATCAAATTTTTGTGACGTAAATAAATGAATTGAACTTAAGACATAACAAGATTTTAATAAAACACCCAACTTGAGAAATAAAATATTATTAAAACATCGAAGACCCCATTCTCATCGTTTTTCTCCACTTCAAGAGTTAAACACAAGCAGACTTTTGTACTTATTATTCTTATGAACATCTTCATAGTTCTTCTTCACAGATAGGTATGACTAGACTAAAATACATTCTTTAGTTTGCATGTATTTTAAATGGAAAAAGTTTTTGTGTTTGCCCTTTTGTTCAACATAGTGTTTGTGAGGTTCTGTGCTGATAATGATGTTGTAATTTATTCACCTCTAATTCTGTAGTTCCCTATTAAATGAGTTCTCAACTTTTTAAAAAGTCCTATCTATTTGTCTTATTTTCATACGTGTAGATGTCTTTTGGCACATGTGTGCAATACAAACATTTCTTAGGCTATAAGGTAAAGAGTGGGATTGGCTGGCCCAAGATAGCTTTTGAAATTCTGCCATTTCTTTGAGAGGATAGCATTGAGATATCTGGCTTGTTCTGGCATCAAGTCCAGTTTCCCTGCCTTGTAGAGGCCAAAGAACCTGGAATTTTGTTTTCTGATTTCTGTCTCCCACCTTGTTTCCTGATCAGGATTCAGTTCTCTCTCCATTTTGGCCTGGGTGGGTTTAACTTTCTTTTAAGCTTAGCTATGTATTATCAGTGTTGTTTATTGACTCTTATCCAGAATTTCTATATGTTTTAAATAGACTGTATTTTTTTTTTCAGAATACTTTGTCTGCCATATTGCAAGAAGCAGCAGGAAGCTTAAACTTTTATACTTAATTTTAAAACTATCACATATTAGTGGTTTTGGTGTTGTTATTTAGAATAGGATAAAAGTTAGGTGTTTTGGAATATTAATATAACAATAGCAGCTGGCATTAGGGAGCTATTGATAATGAAAGGTGCTTCTTTTATATATCTAATAGTGTACTGTATTAAAAATTATCAGATCATCTGGGACAAAGGTGGATGTTTAAATAAATGGTGTTGTGACCAATGGCCAGACATTTGCATAAAGATAAAATTGGATTCATGCCTCACACCATATACAAAAATAAACTCTGAATGTACAGGAGAACTAAATATAAAAAATAAAACAATACAAGTAGAAAAAGCAGGTGAATTCCTTCAGGACCTGATGAGAGAAATGGCTTTCCAACCATGACTCAAAATCCAGTTGTTCTATAATTAAATATTGATAAATTTAAACATTTAAAAATAATTATTTTGAAATGGCAAAAATCACCACAGGCAAATTCAAAAGGCCAATGACAAACTGGGAGAAAATATTTGCAATGTATTTCAAAAATGAAAGGCTAATATTCTTAATATATAAATAACTTTAAAAATTGAGAAAAAAGAAATTAACAGAAAATATATAAAAATAGCTTCTAAACAAATAGAGAGATTCTCAACTTTACTCACAATAAGAGAAATGCAAACCAAAATTAGTAAGATGCCATTTTTACCTATCACTTTGGCAAAAATTCAAAAGATCAACCCCATGCTCTGCTGTTACAGTTGTGGAGAAACAGGCACCCTCATATATTAGTGGTGGAAATGGAAAATGAACAGTATCTATGAAATAGAATTTAGTAATATCTAATAATACTCATTTGCATTTGCTTTTGTCCTATAACCCCTAGGTGTTCACCATTAATATGAAAAAGTCATGCAAGGGATTCATTGCAGCAGTGTAGCACATTGTATTACACATAGCTGCAAACGTTCCGAAATAACCCTGTTTAGAGAAAATCTCACTTCTCTCGCTTTTCTCCTTTACTTTCACATTACTACCATGCTCACATTTCTGATACCAGGCGTGTGTGGAGTTTTCCCACACCAAGCAGTTCTGTATACCATTTGAGAGTCCTACAATTCAACTCAGTTCCACAGGTTAAGGGCTCAGTCCCCCACAAGACTGTTCTCACTCTACCTCAGATGCCAATTCCAAGTCCTGTGCTTCTGACTTATCAATTATAAATTGGTGGTTCTCATGACCCCTTCTTTGGGTTCAATAAAGTTGCTAGAGCATCTCACAGAACTTAATATATGTGTATTTATCTATGCGACTCAATAAAAAATATATATATATGTATATGTATTTGTGTGTGTGTGCGTATATATATATGTATATATATATACATATATATGTATATATATACATATATATATGTATATATATATATAATCTTCATTATGGCTATTGAAAGGTACTGCTAATGACATCCTGGTAGCAGTGAGCTCAGTGCCCAAACGTTGGCATCTAAATACCCTTCCTCACTAAAGGAACAAGGGCACCTTGAAAAAACGACTTATTACAAGGCTAAGTAAAAGGGAGAACAAGTTGAGTTTGAAACACTCTGTTACACCAAAAAAACAAGAAAAGGCTCAGAAAGAAATTGAGAGGGAGCTCACTAAAAGGACGTGGGAGATTGCTCAATGGGACTCCCATTGAGTTAGTTTGAGTAGCAAAATAAATAGTCAGTAATGGATTATAACACATTGAATTTTTTAAAAATCAAATAAAGGCAGGAAAGGAGAAAAAGATAGCTAGGACAGATTTTCTTAATGATGGAATGACATCCAATACTTGTTGAAGGAATAATAGAGTTAGGAAATAATTATTTACAACCATAGAATAATTGATTCTGGGAGGAATCACCAATGTCTTCTCAGACAATGGGAGAATGGTTTTAAGTAATGGGATTTTTAGATAGTCTCAAGTATTCATCAGCTATAATGTATTAATTACAAAGAAAAATAAATGTACATTTCAATTAGAACAAATAGATAGATGCTACTTTAAGCCAAGTTAATACAGTAAACATAAAAAATACTGATACAATATACCATGCTGTGACTCCTAAGGTAATGTCTTGAGAATGTAGATCACTTATGTAGAATTTCTTCCCAAAATATATAGCCTAAATCTAATCATGAACAAATAGACAAAGTCAAATTGTGTGGTACTCTATAAAGTATCACTGTTTATGGCATTTAATAAATGTCATAAAGAAAAAGAGAGGAATTACTGTTTGTGGAAGAATTGTAGAATGTAGAATGTAGAAAATCAGACATATTTTAGGGCATGTTATTAATTTGGCCTCATACAGAATTTACTTGAAATGGACTCAGCTCTTCAGAAACTGTAATGAAGAATAATGCATAGTTAAAACACTGACAACAAGGAGTTTTTTCTCTTATCTTTTTATCTCTACCCTTTATTTTGGTATTTTTAAGCAATTATAGTGCTAATGTCACCCAAGTAAATAAATAAATAATAAAATTTTAGGCAATACATGGTAAAGTTTGAATTCAATTTCCCATGTTACTTCACTAGTTTTCTTATCTATAAAATTGGATAATAATGGTACCTATCCTGCAAGGGTTGTAAGAATGAATTAAAAATATTTAAGAAAAACACTAGTGGCATATCCTAAGCATAGCTACCATCAAAGAATAAAATAATTTATTGTCCAAACCATGATACTTTTGAAAGTAAAAGAAAGCATGTGAATAATTACACTGAGATAACAAGTGTGACTAGGACTGTTCTAGGAAAACCAGAACGTATGGCGTATGATCCGGGTTCTCCAGGGAAACAGAACTAGTAGACTATTAGGAGGTCAGAAGGCCCAGTCTTCTGTCTGAGAGCTGGAGAAGTAGGAACGTTGGTGTTGTGATTTAGTCCAAGTCCAAAGGCCTCAGAGCTAGGGTGGCCAATGATGTTAGTCTTAGTCCTAGTCCAAAGGCCCAAGAATTAGAGGGGCCAATGGAGTAAGTTTCTGTCTAAATCTAAAAGACTGAGAACCGGGAGCATCATGTCTGATGGCTAGAAAAAATGGAGGCCCCAACTTAAGCAAAGATTGAATTTGCCCTCCCTCCTCTATTTTCTTCTATTCAGGCCCTTTAATGCATTGGATGATGTCCAGCTACACTAATGAGGGGGATCTTCTTTACTCAGTCTACTGATTTAAAATGCTAATGTCTCCAGGAAACAGCATCACAGGCACACTTTTAGATAATGTTTTACCAGCTAGCCAGTGTCCTTTAGCACAGTTAACATATGAAATTAACCATTACATATTGCCTCTCCAGCTATTATTATTTTGTCCCTCAAATTAATTATTATGTCTACTTAATAAGAATCTATTATACTTCTGACACAGAATAAATATGTTATAGTTTTATTTAAATCTATTAAAAAACATTCAGGAAAACCAAGTGACAAAAATTTTGATTGCCTTTTCAAGGTCACACATTTAGAAAAGGTTAAATTGGGATTGGAAAAGTCCATTTCTGATTTCAAGATCCATCCTCTTAGCAAATATTTTATATATATGCCCCACTCACATGAATCCATAATCTCTCATCACAGCGATGTATGAAGTAGATGAAGCCTTTCAGACTTCAGACCATTATTTATTTCTAATCTTAATACTTATTCTTAGTGCACAGGAAACTGTGGTGCTTCCACCAATCTATATCCATAGTAGCCCTACTATGTAACAGTGTCTGATTTAGCACAAAGTTATATGTTGTAGCTTAAAAAAGAGCTATGATAAGAAGGCAGTGTGGCATAACGGTTCCGTATCTCACAGTTTAGTTGAAAATCCCCATTCCATTACTTATTATTGATCTGATCTTGGGGTTGACACCATCTCAGTACCAAAGTGCACATATTCAGATTGGAGGAAATAAGGGGAAGATGGCAAGCTTAAGAAGGGTCAGGTTCAGGATATAAAGCTGTCACCAATCAAACCACCATTATCTCTGAATATGTCTACTTACTAAAGCAACCTGCAAGCAATCCCAGAGACTATCCTTCGCCTCCTCTTAGGTCTTTTGTAATTGAAAGCCCTGTTTGCATCATTACGCCATCTCTCCCTCCTTCTTCTAACAATCTATCTCAAAATCTATTTTTAAAAGTCTATTTTTCACTTCTGCACCTTATTTGTTCGCACCAATTCTCTCATAGTATGCTATGCATGCTTCTACTATGTGTATCACATCAAATACTGAAATAATGGTTGATTTAACTAATATCCTATAATGCAATACCCATTAGCGCAATACAAAATAATATTATGAGATTTTATTAGCTCATATTAGTAAACACAGATTGCATTAAAAGCTGTTCCTGTTTTATTTTTGAAATGCTTGGATATGATAGACTAATATAAAATACCCAATTATGCTGTTCTGAAACTGTAAAGTTGAGTTCCCTGCTGAGCAGGTTATGTTAAATCTTTTCCTTTTTTCTTTATTCTTATGAAGGAGAAGGAAATGGTGGCTACAGGGTTTCTCTTTGTTCACCTTCCCTGCTGCATAAGAAACAGTTTAAGAGTACTTCCCAGGCAACTGTTTCTGACCTTCTGTCCCTTGCTTTCCATGAGATACCAGTAACAACATCAAATGCCACTTAACATTAAAAATTAGGTATTATCTAACATTGGATTCTACACAGCACAAGGTAAAGGTAAAGGGTTTGTTTGGGGGCGAGTTGGGGGGGGAAGCAGATATGTAACTAGCTCAGTGCTGACCAAAGAAGACCATTCGAAGTCTCCTGGTTAACCTAAATAAAGTCTCTCCCTCATCCTTGCTATAGGAAAACCTGTCAAAGGAAGCATTTAATATTTTCGCTTTAAGTATTTCTCTTTTGAATTTTTACCACCCCCTTCAAGTATGCCAGTTCTTTCATTTAACAAAGCCATTATCATAACAAGGTGAAGGCTATATAGAAAAAAAGATCTCACTCAAAATGACAATGCTATATTTATATTTTCCTATGTTAATAATTTTGAGGATGAGAATAGAGTGAACCCAAAATGACCATTTCCGAAGTCTATTATTCAGTATGCTTTTTCTTCTATTAAGCAAGAAAAAGAATTGTTTATTATTAATAGAATAAAATTTGGTAAATCTAACCAGAATGCTATCATTTTTACTTTGTGAGTAAAGGACTTTTAATATCTGTAAATAGGGTATGGGATGTTTTAAATGTTTACTTAAACAATCATGACTATCTCATTGATAATTAAAGATTATGGACCATAAAAAATATTTTAAAACAGTGGTAGGCTTCTTCACCAGCATAACCACACAGAATTATTTTTATCAGAAACATCAATCAATAAAGTAGAAATGGTTTATTCACTGAAAATACACAAGCCATACACAGAATTCTCTAGTTAGCATCTTGTTACCATGTCTTCTTGCTATGCTAACTGATAACCCTTGAACTGTTGCCTCACCTTTCTCCTCAGCAATGTATTTCTCAGAAAAATTCTTATATCTATTGCCCCTATTTACTAACCATCCAATTTATTCTGTCTACTGAAATCAATTTCACCCTAAACTTTTCCAAAAATTTTCTCTTTAAGTTTATTTATGACCACCTAATATGGATAAATATTTTTGGAATTCTGATGGGGGTAAGAAGAAGGAAGGAAGGAGCAGTGTTTTCCTTGCCAGACTTCCTAGGTTCAATGGCTTGGGGATGCCCCATCTAACCTCAGGAACTCCTAAACGGGGAGAAAATGCTAGTTGGACAAATTCAACCAGGTGAGAGAAATAGACAAAGAGTGGTGAAGAGACAGGAGCCATTGGAGCTACATTCTCAACATAGAAACTCTCGGGGAAAAAAACAGTTTTTCATATAGTTTTCAGTATTCAGACTTACCAAGAAAGATATTAAAAGTAACCACGTTGCTGATTTTTGATATTTCTTCAAATTCTATCATTTTCCCAATGTATAGTTTTCCTTCCAAAAATTGGGTGCCTGATCTCCCCCGACGATACCTATGTTTTTTAATGTTTAAATGTAATGCTTTTCTTTGCCTTTATCTTCATTAGTCACCTCCATCTTTAAAGACTGTAGACTATCTTTCCTTTGAATCACTTTCTCTCCTTTACTCTGCTGTTTCTGGTATAGCAAACTTATTTCTCCTCTTCCCCCTCTTTATATTTCTTTCCCTTTTTCATATAGTAATTTTATAGTTTCTTCTGACTCTTTGGAAAAACATAACTTTCAGTCTGAGTACAACAATAAAACCAATTCTCATAAACTTTTGGATGCTTCGTATGTCACGTGATCTAACCTCTCTCTTGACTAGAGCAGTCATACATTTTACTTTTAACATTTTGTGTCCATACTGTTTAAGCTATGCAGAGTAAAGGCACTTCAAGAAAAGGGACAGACTATTAAACAATTTAGTCTAAAAGCTCCTTTATGTTCAAATGGAACAAAATGTATTTATATTTCAATAATAAACATGAGGATATATGAACATAATCCCAACATTTTCTAAAATAGGAGTTAGCAGTGAAAAGTAGAAGAGCTGCATATTTTAAAAAGAATAAAAAAGTGTATAAATACGTAATTATTGATATATACATTATTAATTTAGTCATGTGAAATGAAAGTCTTGATTTTTAAGATGACATCCTTGATGGCAATCATTAGGTAGCTTTTGGAGTGATAATATATAAACTATTAGGCTTGCCGAAGCATGAGTTTGATCCAATATGGTCTTAGATGTATTCTTATGAGCTTCAATTTCACATTTATAGTAAATTGTAACTCTTTTTCTCTGAAGTTCTATCTGTGTGTGAATAATTGGGGGAAGAATTTTTAGGTTTTATCACAAGTTTCACTTATCTACATATTTCACCATTATTATAAATTATAAAAAAAAATTTCATGCATGTGTTTTGTTAGAAGAAGAAAAAAACCTAAGAGGATATGTGTTAACACTTGACTGAGGATTTACATGCTCCTTAAAAGCATCTCAATTGAAATGTGATGATCTTACTGCTCAGTGATCATGCTCTTCCATGGAACCATATTTCAATAGCTAATAACTGGCTCCTCGTGGCACGCTCATTTTCCTGGTGGTGTAAATGACAAGCTGCAGTTGATCACGCTGCCGCAAACTGTGTTTCATTTTAATGGGAACAAACCCGTGTGAGGGGACCGCTTTTTATTGTACAGCCTGTGGAATGGGACAGCTAGCACCCAGGCATGCAATTTACTAAACCATGGTCATTCCTAATCCTGAGATCTTACATTTATGGAATCTTAACAACATACAAGGTAAACATTTTTTCTTGGCTGGAACTTTGCTCACATAGGACATTTTGTTTTAAAGATTGTTACAGCATCGTACTTGATAAAGACTCTTGCATCTTTAATAGCAAAAGTGGAAACCAAAAGTTACATGTCTGTGGGGGAAAGCTGCAGTGTTTAACAATGAGGCAGAGACAATGACATTATGCATTCCTTTCTTGTTTTTCTGTAATATTTTCCTTGAATTGTTCACTTGTTATTATCTTAATTGAAGGCATTCTTTCTCAGAGCTGAGGTGGTTGCAAATGAATCAGAGCAGCTTAACTTGTCAAAATATTTAGGGATCTGAATAAAATAATAAAAATCGTATGGAAAACTACTACATGAGCAAATGCCAAACA
The DNA here is from genome assembly GCA_003508835.1 of Eonycteris spelaea. NCBI lineage: Eukaryota > Metazoa > Chordata > Mammalia > Chiroptera > Pteropodidae > Eonycteris > Eonycteris spelaea. The sequence goes on from PUFA01000053.1 coordinate 3,450,098, forward strand.
ATGTCACATGGAGATATTATGATGAAAAAGCAGGCAAAAAAAAAAAAAAAGGCCTAATGTGTCTACAAATTTCTGTAACTAATGTTATGATTCCAGAAGAGGAAAATGCTATATGTATACAAAAAGACAATATTACCATGGGAATTTATAAATAAGACAAAAAAATGTTTATGTAATCCATAGAAAGTTGTAGGGAGAACATTATTGACTAAAGAGATAGCTAGTCTAGGAGGTTAACAAGGTAGGGATCTCATGACAGACCTGCACTTAATCTTTTCCCGGATTAATGTCTTGTCTCTCTCCAACCTGAGCTCTGTCAAGTAAAGTGCAAAATAAAGGGTGAAAATATTTGGCATGATATCTGGCCCTTCATGTAGGCCATGACACAAAAAATTCTATCTCAGTGTTCTTAACAGAATCACAGGTCAATTCCACAAAGTATCTAGGATATCATCAAAAGGAATTAACTCTCAATGTGACTTATTTTTAATTTACTCCATAAATTCTTACCAGTTGATAACGCTCTCCTTAGATTAGACCCCATCTAATCTCATTCTGCCCAATAACAAAAATAACCAACATGTATATCAGCTTAATATTTTAAACACCTTTATACATGTAAAAGAAGACAAAGACTAGAAAGCTCATGAAGACAAACCTATACAACCTTGGGTTCCTGCATCTTATCTAATGTAGATAAACCAGGTATAAATAGTCAAAAGTGAGTTGGCAAACAGGGATCTTGAATCTTAAAACAGCAACCAGATGCATCATTTTGACCCTGAGGTTGTTTTCAGTTATATTTTTCAATTACTATCATAGTTGCAGAATTGAGAATCAAGTCAAAGATCTGATCTTTTAACCTTCCTATATAGCCTTAATCTTACCTATCTATAAGAGATTATTAAAAATTAATTCCTCCTTATTCAAGATTCAGATATTTTCATTGCTATCATCTGGAAAGGACACTTTTCAAGTAGAATCATAAGCTAACAGGTTCACTTTTAGTTAAGATTAGAATATCAACCTTTGAACTCTCTCTAAAACACAGAACATATTCCTTGAAATTATGATCTGACTTCCTTGTAAAATCAACATTCATAATTTAAATTACATATTCTACCCCCTAACTTGGCATCCACACATACACAAGAGATTGTAAGTTTTTTAAGCAGATAACAGCTGACCTAAAAATTTAAAAATATTTTTGTACTAATTCAGACAAAATAAAGAAATAATGAATAATACATTGAACAGGTCTGTGGACATTAAACCTGACAGTAGGCCTAGAGTTGTAACATTTGGATACCCCTCCTCACTGTCACTCAATACCACAACCCAAGAAAACCACAATTCTGAGTTTTGTGTTAGCAATCCTGTGGATTTTTATTTGTTTTTATCACATATCTATTCCTAAATAAAGCATAAAATTGTTTTGTGTGATTTGAAATTTTGTATAAATAGTCTCGTACTGCATATAGTCTACAGTAGATCCAGATTCTTGATTTTTCTACTGGTGTATATTTTCTAATATTTGATTTCCACAGCATATTTAACCATTCTACCATTGACAAATTTGAGTTATTGCCAGATTTTGGTATTTCACATGGTGCTACATTCCTGTACATGCCTCCTGCTGTTCATCTGTAAGAGCTTCTTTAGAATATAAAGCAACAGTGGAATTGCTATGCTATCTTTAACTTGACTTATTAATATTGAACTTCTCAGGGAGTAATGTCACCAAGATGGCGACATAGATTGTTTCTGACTTTACTCCCCGTCGCAAGAAGAACAACTAACAATTATTCAAGAATAAAACAATATTCAGAGAATTGTTCTCCAAAATGGTTTCCTTAGTTAATTTGTTAAACTCTGCTCCAATTCCACACTGATCTAATGACAGTAACTTCAAAATAATTGTTGATACTGAAAAGGAGATTCCATCTTATTCTTAATACTTTCCACCAAGATCATTGAGGTTTTGATGGAATTGCATTGAATTCATATCCTCATTTATGTTTTTAAAGTTATTCAGCAAAATTTAGAAATTTCTCCAGAGAGATTATTCTGTTGCCTGTTGTTGATGTAATAATACATAATTTCAAAACTTAGTGACTTAAAAACAACAAAAATCATCTCATTAGCTTTTATGGTGTCTGTGGTCAGGGTTTTTGAAAGGGAAAGGGCTCATCTGGGCAGTTCTGATCCAAGATCTCTCTATGTGGTTGCAGTGAGACAGTGGCAAGGCTGGAATGGAGTAGGGAACCGTGGGAAGGGAGGATTTGAAAGGCTGGGACATAGAGATCACCCTGCATCTTTCTTCATCTAGTCTCAGGGCCTCTGCATGGGGTCTCTCCACAAGGGCTGGATGATGGAGCACTTCACAGTAGTGTGATTGAGTCCTAACAGTATTCTAAGTAATAGGAAGTGAAAATACGATTTCTTTAAGACTTGTGTCTGGAAACTGTCCCAGTAACATTCCCACTAGATTTTATTGGTAAAGCAGTTACAGCACCCAGATTCAAGGGGATGGGCCTCCCTTGCGATGGGAGAATTGTCAAAGAATTTTGGGATCACATTTTAAAACTGTACAACTTTTGTTAGATTGTGAAGGATGTTCTTTTTTAACGCTACAGCAAACTATTGCAAATTATATCCTTTTTTAAAGGTTACATTTTCTAATGGTTGGTCGATGATGTATAGAAATAGTTGTTAAAATTTATATCAAACAATACTGGTAAGCTTTCTACTAATTCTCATATTGGTTCTTTTGGATTTCTATGTACTGACTCATACGAGGTCTATATAATCATACCTTTCTTTCTTTTTTCTTTTCTTTTTTTCCATATCTGGTTTCTTTTATTTACTGCACTGTCTTGACCTCTAATACAATGTTAATAAAATTGAGGAAAGCAAGAACTCTTGTCCCTAAGTTCAAAATAATGGTTTCACCTTTTTGCAATGAAATGTGGTGATTTTTATATATTATTTGTAGATATTCTTTTTCAGGTTAAAATATTTCTTTCTTTTTTAGTATGCTAATATTAAAAAAATATTAAAGAATAGATGTTGAATTATATCTAATTTTTTTCTCCATCTACTGAGATAATTATATGACTTCTCCTTTAATCTGGTGAATTTCTAAAGTGAAAGCAATGTTACATCGCCAGGATATGATTAGTCTGGTCACGAGGTGTTACCTTTTTTTATATATTGCTATATTTGATTTGCTAATATTTTTTAGCACTTTTTAAAATCATAGTTTAAAGATATTTTTTTCTTTTTTATATAGTCTTTGTCTGTATTTGTTGGGCTCCTCAAATGAGGTAGGTTTCATACTTTTTCTTTACTTTAAGATACTTTACAGTATAAATTAGAATAATTTGTTCCTTGACTGTTTAGTAGAACTTATTCTTGCAAAAAATCCAGGTCTGGTATTCTTTTCTTTTTTGGAAAAATATTTTATTTTTGATTCATTTGATTTAACATTTATAAAACCATGCAGGTTTTTCTATCTTTTCTTGAAATCATTTTGTTATTTTTATTTTTTCCCTACTCCTCTCCATTTCTTTCCTTCTCATTCTAAAATACAAACAAATGAACAGTAAACTTTCTTAATTCCTCTAAAATAGTTTAGTCTTTTTAAATACTTTAAACCACATTAAGCTTTCTTTTGAATAATAGTATATTTCTAAAAATTAAAGTGATTTCAGAAAAACTGTTCTATACATTATCACTGTCAGTTCCTTTTTAAATCTTATTCAAAATGAAAAAAACAAGGAACAGTTCAGGAGGCTGAAGTTCACCTCATTCCGAATATCAAGAGCTTCAATTCATTAGAAAAGGATAATCTTTGAATCAAAAATGGATATTCTTGATTTAGGCAAATGAGTAAATGTGGAGGAGACACTTCCAATTCAATGAACATATCAGAACCAGCTAAGATTTTTTTTTTCAAACCACATACTATGCATGAATTCACTCATATCCTGGGAGATTTTGATCCACTCCCTTAGGCTGAAAACTACTCTGAAATAATTTATCATTCTTTATAGGTATTTGTTTATTTTTCTGCTTTACTGATGCAAAAAACTGATAGGAAAAACTGTTGTAAACTATTAATGCTACCTCAGAATTGGTGTCCTAATTCTATTGATTAAATCAGAGCAGGCAGATTTATTAGCATGATTCATCCCATTCTAATTTAAATAGAAGGAACCTCAGATGCCTTTTAAACTTGCCACATAATGTGGGTATTTCCCCTGTAACATTCCTAATGATTATTGAGCCTGCCTAGTCCACCACTCTCTGTAGTCATTTAATATGTCATGATGTAGTTAATTCTAATGTTCTAATGTGGATGGCATTAACGTTTAGAATTTCTTTTGAAATATGCTTAAATCAAGCTTTTACTCATTGTTCTATTTCCATTATAGTCTATTTCCTACACCTAGACCAAGAACTATCTTCTTTAAATTAAACAGATCTAGATTCCATAGGTACACTTTGCATCCCTTCATCATCTTTATTGCTCTCTTCTGAATATACTTAATTTGTCTGTCCATATAATCACTGCCCTAAGAATAAGACGTCTTCTTCCTCGAATACTGTCCCCTTTTCACCTTGAAAATTTTAAGACCCAATTCCTAATTCTTTCTTCCCTTCCTCCTTTCTCCTTTTACTTCCTTCCATTTTTCCTTCTTTTCCTCCTTTTCACAAATAATCTTTGAGAACTATTGTCTCAGGATGGGGGTATGACACAAAAACTTGTCATTAAGATGCTTAAATTCTAGTAACATGTATGCAACAACAAGTATGCAACAAGTAATTGCATATTATGGCAGATCTTAATTATTTCTCAAGGATCTCCTGGATCTAGCCTCTAACTTATGCTTGCTTCTTCAGCCTCAGCTCTTGCAACTAGTCCCTTCCTTATGCCCCTTCTCCTCCTCTCCCCCATCTGACTCCCATTTACCATTTTTAGCCATACTAGATTCACCTTATTTCCTAAATCTGCTATGATTTTTCTCACCTTAGTGCCTTTGGACCACATGTTGGAAATGATTTTCTTTCTTTTTTACTAAACACACTTCTACTTGTCCTTAGAGTTTAAACTTAGACAGCACCCCTTCACTCTATCATCTATTAAATAAACGCTAGGTTCCAAGGAATGAGAAGACAGTGGTATACAAAATAGGTGTGGTCTTAGTTCTTCAAATTCAATGGAGGAGACTAAGTGGAAAACAGAAACCTCCTGACAAACATAAAATTTCAAACTGCAAGGCCTGGTCTCAAGGAAAGAAGAGTCCCAGAATCTGACATGCACCAAGCAGCCCAGAAAAGCTTTTTTGGAGAAAAAGATCTCTTCACTGGAAATCCTTTCTTGACCCCTCAAAAGCTAGTTGGCTGCTCTTCTTCATGTTCCTGTAACACACAGTGGTTAACTCCATCATAACATTATTGTGGTTTTTAAACTATTTGGGCAACCATACAATCTCTTATTCATTATTGTATTACAAGAATTATCACAGTTGCTATTCCGTATTAGGTGGGTATCCAATAAATGTTTGTTGAGACATGTATTGAATAAACAAAGGCCCTAAACATAATAAGAATAAAATTAATATATCTAGAACGAATGGTTGACCACAATACTCTACATATGGGTTTGAAGACTGTACAGAGTGAGATTCATTCACATAAACTAATACAACCTGAGAATATATTAGCTTTTTTAGTGTCCATGTCACACTATAGTTATAAATATCATACCATCCTACAATACTTGTATAAGAATTTATAGAAACCAACATACATTTACATGGATATATATATATACATATATATATATGTATATATATATATATAATAGTCATGTATTTATAAACAATTTTGTCTCCCAGTTTCAAAGCATCACTCAAATTATAGGACATGCTGAACTTCACTTAAAATTTCTTAGATTTTTCTGTTTTGCATGTCAACTTTTATATTGTTTAAAAAAATTCATGCTTAATTTGCTTCTTCATTTGGATAATGCTAATGGGTTGTTATTGACTAGTGTCTCTAGTTCAGTTCATCACACACTGGGCAGTATTCATAAAATGCTCCTTATATGCCAGCTGAAATTGGTAGTGGTTTGAAGGCAGAGAGCCAAATTCATCAAAAGGATAATGGCTAAATATATTTTGTTTTGTTTTCTGAATTTTAATGACTGAATGGAAGACTTATTCATTATTTATCTATTTTTGAATTTTATCAAATAGTTCTAGCGGTAATTACCCTATCTCTGTATTTATAGAAAAGTGGCACATTATCAGGATAATAGCCTGATTCCATATTTATGAAGTATCTGTTAAAATTATAAATATAGATACATGGAACTATGTGATTAATGCCAAGGAAAGTCACTTATAGGTTAAAAATGGGGGAGGCGGAACTACAACTAGCTAGCACCTTTGGTGAAATTAGTATTCTGCATTTGAGTTTCATGTGGAAAAAATTATTTTCCTTTAAAATGCAGTTTTTTTTTAAAGGGGGATGTTCACTTATTCTTATTAATCAACCACATAAAAGTGAAAAAAATTCAATAGGTATTTCATTATATCCTTCATTGCAGATTAAATTACATTGGACCTAATTTTTTTTCTTTTGGTATAAAAACACCAAATTAACTATGAATATGGATATCAGTGATTTCATATGTCTACACTTTTAATTATCATATTTCTGAATACATATTGATGTTTAGATTTTTAAAAATGAAAAGAAATGAAGGCAAATAAACTTTGAATTTACTTAAATTTATAAATATTTGCAAATGAAAATGGAAAATTTTGCAACTTTTTTAACTTTTTTAATTTAAATTTGACAGAATTGGGTAACTCAAGAGTCTCTCAACTCTATTTTACTTCCAAATATATAGTGTCTTTAGATGAGTATGGATATTATGCTTTTTCCACTAATTAAAAGTAGACTTTGTTGGAAGTCAATTGCTTTTTCTTTCCCAATGAATAGAATTATATTTCGCTTAAACTCCTGTCTAGAGTTTACCAAATAGGTTTTGTGAATAAGGTAGACTGTGCTTCCATCAAATTCAATGGCTTGAACCCCTGACAATAATTTACCCTGTTCAGAGATCATTCTGTGAAAGCAAGTTATTGATTGCTTGCCCAAAGAACAAGGACCACTGAATCCCTGGAATTTGACATCTTCTAGATACAGGCTTCAAAAAATCCAGAAAAGGAATAAGTTGAGAAAAATAAACCTTACTATTAAATTTTGAACAGTTTAACTATACTCTTATAGGACAAATACCTGTAACTATAAATCACTATATGTTAAGGTGTTAGTAGAAAAACTCTTAGAGTGTCCTGAGTAGTGTCTGTTGGGATATTGGTTTAGGTCTTTTTTCCTTTCTTTAGCCTCATACCCTTATCTGCTTCTGTGTCCTATGATATCCATATCTTAAGCTGGTGATAACCCTGTGTCAGAGCTGACATATTAATTGAAGAGATGACTATAATGAAAGATTTAGTTTTAAATAAATCAAGGAATTTTGAAAGACTCACAAACTTACAAAAAGTTGCACATAGTACAAAGATCATTTTTTTCCAAAGCCATCTAAGATTAACTTGTTGACCTAAGCCCCACCACCTTTGAATACATTAGTGTGCATTTCCTACAAATAATGACATCTACTAAACCACAATGCAACCCTCAAAATCAGGAAATTAACACTGATGCATTGTCGCCATTTAATCCTCAGACCCCATTCGAGATTTTCCAGTTATCTCAATAATATTCTCTATAACAAAATAATTCAAGTCAGAATCTCACATTGCATGTATTTGTCACTTCCTTTAGTTTCTTCATTCTGAAATAGTTCCTCAGTTTTAACTTTCATGACCTTTATTCTTTTGGAGATGAAAAGTAAGATAGACTACTCTCAAAGTGAGCTTATCTGATATTTCTCATGATTAGAAATGGTTTATGTATATTTTACAACAGCAGTCCCCAACCTCTTTGGCACCAGGCACTGATGCTCCTATAAGAATCTGCCTGATGATCTTAGGTGGAGCTGAGGTGGTGATGCTAGCACTGGGGAGCGGCCACAAAAACAAATGAAGCTTAAATTGCTTGCCTGCTGCTCACCTCCTGCTGTGCAGCCTGGTTCCTAACAGGCCATGGACCAGTACTGGTCTGTGGCACGGGGGGTGTGGATTCCTGTTTTACAAGAAAATCACAAAAGTGATGCTATGTTTTTATTGCATGCTATCTAATGGCGCATGAGTTTGATGGGTCTACTATTGACATTGTTCATTTAGATCACTTGTCTAGGGTAGTGTCTGCCAGGTTTCCGTACTTTAAAGTTATTTTTTTCCTTTTTACTTAACATGTACTTTTGTGTCTAGGTACTTTAAAACTATGTTAAAGAGCTCATTTTTCAATAAACTTTATTTTTTATATTTTCATTTTTTATTAAGTTTATTGAGGTAACATTGGTTAATATAATTATATAATTTTCAGGTGTACATTATCATGTGACATCTACATATTCTATTGTGTGTTTACCACCTAAAGTCCAGTTTCCTTCAGCTACCATATATTTGATCCCCTTTACCACTTCACCCCCCCCCCCATTTTGGCTCTTTTTACCCTGTCTACCTCTCCCCTCCTCCCGCAGCTCCTACCCTCTGGTAACCACTTGTCCATTGTTCATGTCGATGAGTCTCTGTTTGTTTGTCTTGTTCATTTGTTGCTTTTAGGTTTATATCCCATGTATAAGTGATATCATGTGATTTTCAACTTTTTCTGTATGGCTTATTTCACTTAGCATGATTATCTCGAGGTCCGTCCATGTTGTCACAGACTCGTTAAACTTTAAACTTATTCCTTTATATCACTTCAATTTAGTCATTAATTTGTAACCATTGGACTAATGTTTTTCAATTTTATTCAATTAATTTGTTACAAGCACTATTTATTTTGATGTCAAATTATCCCGGATTTGAGCAATAGCAGTCCCTTCAAACTGGTTGTACTTTTGACATGTCTCCATCATTTTTGAGTACTTCCTTGATTTTTTGGCACAAAATGTTCCAGACTCATCTTTGATTATTATTATTATTATTTTTAGCCATAGCCCTGACATTTTTAAAAAGATTCTTGGTCCACTTAGTGGAGAATAAGATTTAGAATCCAAGATCTGGAATATGTGTGTTCACTGCTATAAGATGTGCTGTTTCCAGGTCCTCACAGCAGAGAAACCTAGAGAATGTATGTATTTATATATGTATACACACACACATATACGTGTATATATAAATCTATATCTATATATATATACATTTATCTATATATGTTTGTGAGTATATAGATACATATCTATCCATCTACCTATCATCAATCTATCTATTTGTCCATCTATCTGTCCATCTGTCTGTCTACACACCCACTCACCTATCCATCCATCCATCTACTTACCAATCATCTATCTATCATCTATCTACCCATCTCATGTATTCACATAGATACTTCTAATTCTAATCTTAAACCACAGAACTTATTCTAGTATCTTACTTTCTGTATTTTTAAGACCTTTTCCCCAAAACGAGAAATCTGATTCCCTTATCATTCACATGTTTATTTTTTTTGGTCAGTCCTCTGTATTAAACCAATTTTTCCTCTCTGCTGCCACTGCCCTTCCCATACCCCCAATGACTGCATGCATGCCTTCCTCATTCTGTGCCATGCTAGGGTGTGTGGATATTCCCTTGATCCTATTTGGTCTCTGAAACACCATGCCCAGTGACTCCCAGGCATGTATCTTTTTGACTCTGTTTGGTGTCCAGTACTCAGTGTTAGACCACTCCCGACTGCAAGCCCTCATCACCACATTTGGGATCTAACATCCCACTCTAGCTACTATGGCTCCCACATTCCAATCACCTCAGGACATCTACCTTGTTCTGACACACCTAATGGCTTTAGGCTTGATCTGTTCAGAAAGGGAAGAAAACAGGAAAAGACATAAAAAACAAAAACAACAACAAAACTTTAAAATGCAGAGAACTTCTGCCTTGTGCTATATAAACTTCTTCAACATTATTCCAATTTGTATTATTCCAAATTTAAATAGGAATAATTTGAGCCCGAACAAAGCAATGTGGATACAGGTAATGATGGAGAAAGGTATTTTTTCCAGTGTGAACATAGTCACAAAATAGTCTATGTAAAATATTTGACAATCAGATACTTTATCCCCTAAAAGAATGAAGTAGAAGTTATGTTGTTGAACCTTTCTCACTTATGAGAAAGGCACAGGTTATGGCCTGAGGGATGCCTAGAAAATTGCCCTCCATTATTCAAAAGTACTCTCATTTAGACTGTTTCTTACCTTTGCTTGATTTAGAAGCTAAACTTAAAAAAAATTTTCTGGTTTTACTGGAGTTTTACTACTTATTTATTTGAATAGAGGGTAGTTTTAAAGAGAGTTAGTTCTGTCAGTTCTATCCATGACTTGTTTCTATATCTTATTAGCTGTGTGACCTTTCATGGCTCAATTTTCTATGGCTCAGTTTACTTATCTAAAAAATGGGATGATCATCATATTCACCTCATAGGATAAAATGAGGCAATGCATGCAAACTATTTAGTGCCTGAAGATTAAAGAAGAGTAAGGAACCAATAATGTTATTTATTATTAACATTAATTTATAATCATCACAATTCAAGTATTGATTAAAGTTTTTATCCTCTATGTAAGAACAAAAATATCAAAATCATTTCTCCTTACTTAATGAATAACTTCTCATGCTCATTCTATCACTGACCTGGAGCTGCTCATGGGGTTTCAAGGAAAGTGGTTATTTGATGTGCATTGTACACAAAATTTTAGAAATAATAATAAAGAACACTGTTCACAGTTAGAATAGAAATTCAGAAGGCATTTAGCATTTAGATATATTCTAGATCAAAGACTCACACTGGCTTATGCCCAAGACATTCGGCTAGATTTACCGAAACAGAGATCCAGGGAAAACAGCACCAGCTCACTCCGTGCACAGCAGGCTCTGCTGCATCAGCATTTCTTGGAATGGAGTTTATAACAACCAGGACAGATATCCAGCCCTTAGGTAAAGTGACTCAAGGAAGTTAATTCACATGTGGATACCTACATCAGTGTGGCATATTTCATTTCACATAAGCTAAAGGCAACATAAAAATCGCTCAAGTTCTCACTACGTTCTTTCACAACATATCCACTCAGTCGGCAAGCTGTAAAGTTATATCCTAGAGAAACTTAAAAAAAATTATTTCATAAAGTGTGAACAATTCATTACAGGAAAAAAATCCACTTTTAACATAAAGTTATCTTATGTACATATGGTTTTCCTTTTCTTTGAGTTTGAGGATTCCACCTACCAGTGATCTTTGGAAAAAGGAAAGCATATATATCATTTGTTACTTATTTTTTCTGATCATAAAAGTTACAGGGAAAATTTAAAGTTGTTTTGCCCATCTTGCATTCTGTAAGCAAATCTGATTGGAGCAATTCTAGTCAAAGACTAGTATGCTCCTTGAGAAGCCAAGGGATAGCCTTGGATACTGCTTCTATGCCACGAAAAAAAATTGGATAAATAATAAAACTTACAATTCATGTAATGTCCTCTCTTTTTTCAAGTTCCTGACCATGAATGACAATAATATATTGAAAAATTGAAATAAATACCAGGAAAATCATTATTGTTATTCATATAATATTATTTAGAAACTCTTTTCATGATTACATATTGAATATAGTCTCTAAGACAATTACATAAAGAAAAACTCTGCTAAACAAAATCAAGAAGTATGCAGCAATAATTGTATTTATCAATCATATTTTAAGAAATGATACATCAGTAACTCATATGCCAATGTAATAGAGAGTACTTTCTCAGTCTGATTGAGCTGGAGGGATTTTCTAGAATGTGGGACTTTCAGGGCTAATACTGGGATGTACTAATATGATGGGCAAACCAAGTTGGTAAGAAAACATGAAGAACTTGGCTTAGTGTGGGGATGACGGGGGAAGATACTACCACATGCTCCTTACCCCCAACCATAAAATCTACAAAATATGATCTATTGGACATTCCAGGGTCTCTAATATGGACCTGTTTGCCAGAAAGAGCAGGTAGAAAGCATAATTAACAGAAAGCCTGCAATAGGCACCACATTAACTATCAGTACTATGGTTTCTTATTATACAACTGGGAGTATCAAATAATCATCTTCAATTACCTGAGGCAACAGCTCCATTTTAGAATCCTTAGAGCCTGAGGCACCATCCTCAGATAACTTCCAGGTTGTCTCTGCCATAGATGTTTTGTCTTGGAGACATTTTGCTCCCTCGGGCACTCTGTGATTTCTACTGAGCAGCTGGGTCTCCTTTTGGAAAGCATATTCTCTTTTCCAGTCATCTTTCAACACCCTATAGAAGCGAAAATCTCAGAAATTATGTTTTATTTGCTCATTCATTCATTTATCTATTTAAAAAATATTTATTCAGCATATACTATGTGCCAGACCATGTGCAAGGTGCTAAAGATACAGCCATATACTGTCTGACATAGTCTCCACAGTCATTAAGTTTCAGTCTAATGATGGATATAAACAATAAATGGACTTAAGCTAAGTAACCCTAGCCTGTAAATACAAATGTGATTGTATTAGCTTTAAATGAACAGATTTCCATTGTTCCTGCTGAGCCATTATCCATCCTTGCCTATCCTCCTCTCTGCCTTGGAGCTTGACCCATGTGGAATAAGTCAACAGTTTCCATGCCCTCTGCCTTCTGCTTCTACTATGCCCACACCTTTGTAAATACTACCTTTGTAAATAAACCCTCAATGCACGCTTCTGTTTGACTGTGCCATCTGTTTCTTGTTGGGACCTTATGATTACACAAATTAACCCTTTTCTATTTCTGGGGCTCGTAAGAGAGCATCTCACACGGCTTTAAGAACATATTCATGCCTTAGTCTCCCTTTGGCATCTCTAGTATCCAAGCAGATTTGGAGCATCTGCTTTCTCCCATTGATGTCACACCCCTTCTGCAACCACTACTCTGTCCATGGCATTTAAGAGCTGCAAAACACTCTCGTACCAAACCAGCAATGAGTAACTGTCAGGCCTGGCTTATCTCATAGGCACAGAACCTAGGGCCCAGGGTACTTTCAGAGCCCATGAAAATTCTTTAATTTCTTTTAAAATCAGAAGAAAAACTGTTAATAATGTTTTATCACGTAATATTAATATATTTGTTTTTATGTCAACCTATTCCAACATATTTCTCTCTTGTGTGTGTGTGTGTGTGTGTGTGTGTGTGTGTGTGTGTGTGTAAAAAGGGGCCCATGGAGGCAAATGGGTCTAGAGCACAAAAAGTCATAAAGTGATCTTGCCTTCAGGCCTCAAAACTGAGACATGAATCCTATAGTAAACTATAACACCCCTTCCCCTTAATATTCTACTCTTATTCAAGCTTTCATGCACCCTTCTTTTCTCATTGTTCTAGCAGAAAGTCACTTATCCTCAGCTCATACATAAAGATGCCTTACAGGCTACCAGTGGTATTACTTTATTAATTTTTCCAACCAAATTAAGCCAAGACCACCTGTCTTACATAGAAACTCCAACACAGTATGAAGCTGTATTATTGAAGAAGGTGTTCTGACATTGCCTAACCCAAAGCCTGGGGGATCAGGAAGGTCTGGCAGAGGTGGCTTCTAAGTTGAGGTCTATGATAAGTGTAGAAAATGGGCCAGGGAGGAGAACCCACACAGAGAGCAGGGCATGCTTAAATTAGGCCACCCAGTGAGTGAGAGTAGGGAGAGTTGGGGATCTGTAGTAGGGGGAATTTTGGAGATATGGGGTTGAACAGATAGGATCAACTCATAAAAGACCTCAGAATTAGTTTGGACTTTAACCTGAGCAAATTGAGGAGCCACTTAGATTTCACTGTAAAAAGGTAATTCTAGATACATTATAAGGAATTAAGGGACCAATAAGAATAGGGGCAAGAGTAGGCATGGGAAGAACTGATTTCAGGTTGCTGCAAGAGAAAATGTTAGTCTGTGAACCCAGTAGTGGCAAAAGAATTACCTGGTACTTAGTACAGGAAAACAGTATAAGTTGTTAATGGATTAAAAGGAAAATTGAGGATGAAGGGAGTTTCATTTCCTTCCAGACTTACTGGGAAGTCTCAGAGACTTTGTAGTAGAAACTGTTTTAGGGGCTGGTGTATAGAGTAGGGAAGAGGATCATTTCAGATCATCCAGACAGAAGTCTGGAATGTGAACTTGCTCATTCATTTGATATTTTTGAGTACCTACTATATGCTAGGCATTTATCATATAATTAAGAATTAAGGCAGATAAGATTCCTGTTTTTTGAGCTTACAGTAGAGCAGGAAAGAGAAACCTAGGTCAAAACATTCAGTATTGTCAGGGCTGCACAGACGGGGACACGTCTCCCTGACCATGTATTATAGGAAGATTTGCAATAGTTAAGGAGGTGAGGGAAGATTTTTTTTAGTAAAGTGATGGTTCAGCTGACCTATGAAGAACATGTATGTGTTAGCAGGGCAAAGAGTGAATAAGTCTTTTCAAATAGATTGAACTTCATGTATAAAAGTTTGGTGGAAGGATAGAGCGTGATGCCCTCACATAACAAAAAGACAGCCAGTGGGCAGGCTCAGAGAGTAGGGGAAACAACACAGGGTTAAACTCAAGAAGTATACAAAAGCAAGAGCAGGCAGAATCTAGACCAGGTAGTTAGAGCATCCAAAGTCACAAGAGGGGTTTTTATTTTTTAAATTTCCACAGTTTGCCAATTTGTATTTTAAAAGCTCTGACTGCTCTATAAGGAATAAGCTTGAAGACTAAAGAATTAACAAGGGCTATCTATTAGTGGAAATAGATATTAGTAGAAATATTACAAATGTCCAGGCAAGAGACAATAACTTGAACTGTGTGATGGTGGTGGAGATGGAGAAATGTTGACAGATCTGAGAGACGTTTAGGAAGTAAAATAAGCAGGACTTGGTGATGGATTAGTTCTGGGTAGTGAGGGTGAGAAAGGTGTCAGTGCTGATATCTGAGATTGATGAGCATGGCAGGCATTGAGATAAGGAACACTGGGAGGAGCTAGATGGACATAGGTGGTGATGTGAGGGTGGAAAACTGGGAGGGGTAGTTCAGTTTTAGGCAGATTGAGTTGGAGGTGGCTTTTAGAATCCAAGTGAAGGTGTCTTGTGTGCTGCTAGTTACACACTTGTTATTCAACCTGGTCCTTGATCAGAACATTACTCCTTTGAGGACATACTTCATGTTTTTCTCAGTCATAAGGGAATGATCTCATAACTTTTCAAACAGTTGAAACTGTAGCTCTTGGCGACAAATAGTCAGCTTGTTCCAAGGGGAAATGTCAATAATTGTGTTCTGTAAGGATGAATGACAAACTCTTCCATCCTCTGAGCTCTCCATCCTAGCGTTAGCTCAATTAATCTCTCATCCAGGATCCCTGAGGAAAAAAGCCTCTTGTTACTCCAAAGGTAATGTGCTCTCTGTTTCTGAAACTTACTTTCAACAGTCATTAACCCTGCAATGGCTTCCCAATGAATTTCCAGTAAAATCCAAACTGCTTGTGATTTGGCCTTGCGGATCCCTCAGGCTTTTCCACATTCTACCCGCCTTGCTCACTCCATGTTACTATATTGACCTATTTCCAATTCCTTTCACAAGCTTGTTCCTGTTTGGAGACCTCCACACATGCTTTTTCTCACTAGTTTCTTGGTTACTTTCTACCCATCTTTCAGAGCCCAACTTAAATGCCACACTCTCAGAGATTTCCTCCCTGTCTCTCTCCCCATCTAAATCAGCTCGTCTATCCATTCCTTATCGTCTTTCTTGTTCTCTGTTCTTTCCCATCAAAGCACATACCAGAGACAGTGACTGTATATTCATTTGTGTGTCTGTCTAGTTTCTCTCTCCCCACCTACTTTATGATTTACAATAGGAGGAACCATGTTTAATATGTTTTTAACAGTAAACCAGCAATAACATCACATTTATTCAATGAATGAATGAATGAATGAATGAATAACTAAAATGCTTTCTCTATACCAAGCACTAATCTAGACTAAAAGAAGTATGGGATACCATCTCCATGCTCGGTGCCCAGTAGGGAGAGATAAAAGGAGTGTGGTAAGTGCTCTAGTAGATATTTGTATAAGGTGATATTGAAGCATACAGTAGCTATACACTAACTCTCCCTGTAAGTACTGGAAAAGTTTTCACAGAAAGGTATCATTTAATTTGGGTCTTTAAAGATAAGCAGGAGTTCACTGGGAGGAGAAGGGGAGGAAGACGTATAGACAGAAATTACAGTTTGTGCAAAGGTTGAGAGATATGAAAGAATATGATGCTTTTGGGGCAATGGTGAAATGTCTGGCCTGTCTGAACATGAGACAGAAGGGAAGGAATAGAGATGAGACTGGTAACGGAGGTTGGAACAGACTGGAAAGCCTATGCTGCTTTGTTTAGATTTCATCCAACAGGGAATGGCAAGTCAGTGGAGGTTTCTAAGCCAGGACATAATTTGGTCAGGTTTATGTCAGTAAGATTACTCTGGCATCACTTCGAGATGATGCCACAGACACAGAGGCAGTGGCTGTGAAGAAAGGTAGCAGAGAATGGATTTTGAGGGATCTTTAGGAGAAATAATTATTATAACTTGGACTTAAACTCTCTAAAGTCATTTTCAACCCTAAAATTCTACAACCAATGTATTAACTCCTAGTTGAGCCTTAGAATTTGGGTGAAATATATTCCTTAAGTATTTCCATTTTTCCAAAAATAAACCCAAGAAACTTATATCTCTTAGAAAAACACAACCGAATTTTGCATTATACAGAAGTAAGATAGATATGGTTTCCCTGGGATGGGCCAGAGATGTTACGAGAAAAGGACTCTGAATGGGTCACTTGGGATAGGATAGCAAAGTGGACAATTGTGCTGGCCTCAGACCAAAGCATCCTATAAAAACCTTTCCTGCTCTCCCTTCATGGCATTTCATGGCATGGACGTAGATGAATATACTGTGGGCAGGGGCGTGGAAGGGGAGGGAATGCTCCACACTTAATTTAGGGTAGTGGGAGGAATTGACATTTCCATGTCCCTTCTTTTTCACTGTTGCTAATGTATATTCTTGATATATAAATTTATAAGCATTTAATAGCAATCAAAAGATGAATTTAGAGATAGACTTATGAATTGCCAGAAGGCTAAAATGAAGTAGGAGGGAATACGAACTAAATGGTAGTTTATATTAAGTCTGGATAAAATTGGGAACCATAGAAAGAGGGCAGATCAGAGGAATGTTTACTAATCAAATGAACCAATCTTTAAGTGAAATGAACACACGTGAATTTGTGGAGACTGCTTAGATCAGTGTTTATTAGGTCTGTGTGAACTCCTTGGTTAATTTCTTTAATGTATGTCCTCAGGAACCACCAAATATGGAAGAAATTCCTTCCCAGTCCCAAGGGATTATCCCTCCAGGGTACAGTTAAAGGCAGCCAGAAGGCAAGGGGGTTGGGGCAGGGTGGGGGTGGGGTGGGGAGTGCGATTGGCCAAACTATAACTATTCAGTGGTTTCAAAGAAAATATCCATATCCTTGCCAATGTGGTGTTTTACTTTTTGCAGTGAAAATTACTGGAAAAAATATTCAAGACCATAACAAGTAATTTGAAAAAGTTGGGGGTAGGGGATTATTTACATGCTTTAAATAGTAATTTGTTAATTTATTTCACTCTCAGAAGAGGAAACATTCCCATGAATAGTTTCCCTTATTTCAAGAAAAGCCTTTATATATACTTCAAGTGTCTCAAAGACCTTATCTTGTACCCCCAACACAAACATTGTATTAAAAATAGTCTCAAAAGTATTTAAAATTTGTAGCACATGATCCTTGCCTAACATTTCTCATTTCTCTGTAGAAGTTTTGACTAAAATAGACACACAGTAACAGATTAATCCTTTTACTAAGAATCTGACCTCAGAATCATGGCCTTCTGAATAATTTTAACCTGTGCCATATGTCCAGTTCTTTCCATTAATTAATTATTAATTACTCATTGCTACCAGTTTCTACACATGATTTCAGTGCCAGCTTCCCTAGGCTGAGTCTTTTAATATGAACATCTTAGTCTTCCTCACTCATAAAACAGAATTTATATTATAGCCTTCCATATAATAGGTGAACGACTTATCCCTTCTTTAAAACCATCTTCCTAAAGTTACAGTATTATTGAAAAATTTATAAATTATCTATTACACAAATAATTCAAGGGTATATATTATACTTTAAAAAGCTCCCAAGCCTTTGTAATCTTTAAGTATAAGTTCAGATCTTTTCATTCTTTTTGGAGCCAGGGGTCATTGTTCTTATTAAAGTACCATGATTAACAGCCTGGGCTTCTGCACTGACTAGTTCTGTGATATTGGGCAGGTCGTAACCTCTTTGTGTCTTATTTTCCTCCTCTGAAAAATGGAGATGATAATAGTACTTTCCTCATAGTATCGTTATGACTTAGTGATTGGTATTTGTTATTGACAAAAGGAGTGAAGAATGATTTCCAGATTTCTGACAAGGACAACTGAAAGTACAGAATGCCATCAGCTGAAATATGGACTATAGAGATGGAGAAGTTATAAAAGCAAAGTCATGATTAAGACAGACTCAGTTTGAGCTGCCTACTGAGTCCATTTGACTTGAAGATTGTTCAGTGTGGATTTGAAAATAAGCCAAGGATTGTATGGGTTTTGGAGTTCATTTTCCTGAAATATTATATGGTATTGAATGGCTCAGGGAACTTTGGACTATGAAAGGTAGACTTTAATCTAATACAATCTTTTAATTTGCCAGCTGAGGAAACAATTCTTTAGGTCACATTACTTATGATTAAGTAGCTTGTTACACTGGTGACCTCCAATGAACCACACTTGTGCAGCCCCCTCCTCAAACTAAGATTCACTATAATGAATAGTGGCACTGTCCTATTTTCAAGACTAAGCCATAAATGATGTCTTGATAGCTTCTTATGCTCTTGGAATCCCTAATCTCCATTAAGAAGTCTGGTAATTCTGTAGGAGGGACTACATGAAGAGGCCACATGGAGAGGGAGGTGCCCTGAGATATCACAGAGAGAGAGAAAGCCCAGCGAGTCAGTGTCCTAATCCCAGGTGACCGACCCCCATCCTCCCAGATGAGTGTAGCACGTGGGTGATGACCTTTCAGACTGGCTAAAATGAGTCCAGCCAAACCACAGAATCATACGCGATCTGATTTTTCTTAAGTCACTAAGTTTTAGGGTGGTATGTTCATGATAATAACTACTCGAAACAATAGCAGAACCAGGACAAATTTTCCATGTTTGCTGAGACTCTAGAACTAAAATGTTCTAGGGAAGGGATTCATACTGATAGATTTTATTCTTAATTTTCACAAAACCTTAATAAAAAATGCAGAGTGAATAAATGGACTTCTTTGTCCCCTGTTTGCTCAGCTGCAAAATTTGTATAACAAGTAACTTTGTGACTATAATATACTCTATTACCCTGAGATTAATGAGTTATCTGTTATTTAACCATTCTTCCATCCATTCATCCTTCCATCCTTTTATCTATCATCTATCCATCTATATCTTGCTACCAAAGAACTACACTGCAATTCATATCAAACATCGTTTTACTCAGTGGTTTTCTGTACTGTCAAAAGTATAGAGAGGTGGACAGAAAAAGTCAAAATTTTGTCTTTCTTATTCAATTTTAAGTCTCAATAATTCTCAAAAGGAAGTATCAATGGCAGCAATGTTCACATTGACTGTTGAAAGTCTAAAATTTTTATTGAATTTTAACTGTTCATGAAATAGGATTGCTTGAGAGGAGTCACCAGAACTTCAGGAAAACAGTAACAATCTTCTGAAAATATACTACTGTTTGAGAAAGAGAAGTTTAGAAAATGACAACATATCAATTCTCAAGGAAGCAATATTTATCTAGCATGCATCTTAAAGTAAATCACCTCCTTTTAATTTTTATTGATTAATTGATTTAGGTTTGCAGTCCTATATGCCTGTGAGTTCAATATTAGATATCACTCAAGAACAGCAAGATTCTTATTCATTTCTATATTAGAATTATATTTGTTTGAGAACTGTTCAGAAGTCTGTCTTGTAGCATCTGACAGCTTGACAGGGCTTGTTGCCATGGAAAATGTTTGTGATGTTATATAAATATATTCCTAGGTCATGAGTTGCCATGTATTTTTTGGACATTGATGCTAAGAGGGAAATGACTAAATATCTTTTTTAGAAAGGAAGAATAACATAGTAAACAAACAATAATAACAAATAATAAATATACGTGGATCCAGTAAACCGGTGTTCTATTTTCTTAAGAATTGGTCTTATGTTCTAATAACTATTTTAGCTATAAAAGTCCATTTATTGCAAAGGCTTTCCCCCTTAAAATATTCTTATTACAAGTCATTTTACAATATTAATGGCTCCACTATTAATAGACTGAGAGACAAGGGAGCTATTATTCTTGCTCTCTATCTGTTATTCCATTAAGTAAGTGCCAACCTCTGACTGCTAGCAACTCTATAATGGACCATGTGCTCAAGCCACGGGGTACATCCTAAGTAAAAGTTGTCCTCACATGTTGTTTTTGGTGCATATTATGACTAGACAGGAAAAAAATACAACAACAAGATGCAAGGGGGAAACACCCAATTTGGGTTAGGATCTAAAATAGTCATTTTCTTTGGAATTGATGGGAAGCGAAGAAGTGTTGGGGAAATAATGTGGAAAGTCATGGGTGAAAGTCTCTGTGATTTGTCCCCTTCTTATGACTGATGCTCTTGTGAGAGCTCCAGTGTTACCAACAACCTGACATACACAAGCCTGTTATCAATCCTTGCTTTCTCTAACAAGTTACCACTTATTCAACCAGTAATGAAACCTGCCAGATTGTCATGCCTGGACAATCACTGACCACCTTAGGAATCAGTGTTAGCTGCCTGTGGGGATGCTGTCTTTGCTACTGCCACTGTGGCCTCTGCTGCTCTTCACCCCTTGAGTCAATAAAGAATGTTACAAATGCCATCTCATGATGCCAAAACAGAGTATGTGACCCTCTGATCTGTAAGCATGCCGTCTTTCTCTAAGTGAATGCAAACGTGGCTTTCTACCAGTCTGGATCTCTTGATGAATTGCAATCTACTGTGAGATGTGCCACAGATAATTTTACTAAACACAAGTGCACACATTTGAAAATTATTTACCTTTTAAAATACATTCACAGAAATTCAGATTTTTTTCCTCTGATAACATTACTCCTATTTCACCTGAATTATGCTATGCTTTCTTGAGTGGGAAGAAAAGAATGGAATTAATTACCTATTACCTGAGTGTTGGGTCTCATATTCAAATTATGCCACAAGAAGCAACATCATCTTATGTATAGAGAAAGAGGAATAAACAAAGGTTGAGGACAGGTTGGTAGAGAAAATATAATGAGCCATTTATTTTCACCATTGCAAATCACTTTTACAAACATCATCTCCTTTGATTCTCCCCTGAACCCTGCAAGGTGTGTAACAAATGATATTTTAATCATTTTACAGAGGAAATGGAGATTTAGAGAGATTTAGGAATTCTTTCAAGTTGCACATCATGCAAGTGACAGAGGTGTGATTATCACAAAATAGTATCACCTTGCTAACAATGTGTACGGGGCTTATGCACAATATTTGCTTTGGCAAACTTCCTCCATACTCAGCTGAGGACGCATTTTCATTAAGACGTTTTCAACCCAGGACAGAGCCAGGAGAAGAATAACTGGGTGGACACCAACTTCTCCAAGGCTTCTCTGGGTTCCTTCACCTACTGTGGATGTTGCCCTCTTTGAGTGAGATGCCTGTTGTTTTTCTTTCTACACGCTTGGAGCTTTCTTTGTGCTGGAAACTGAAGGACAGAAATAGGAGAAATCGGATGCCTTCCAAACTAAGGAAAGTAATTAGTTTCTTTTTAAACACTGCACCTCTGGCTAATTTTTGCTCTAATTTATTCAGGTAATTCTGTCTGTGGGAAAATGAAGTAAAAGTAACATTTGCTTGGATTATCTCCATTCTTGAATTTACTTCACTGATACAAACACAACTTTTCTGGTTCTTCTATTCTAGATTTGCTGTCAATCCAGGCTCAAATAATGTATCCTCTAAGAACCTCAAAATTAAGTAACACCTGATTATGTGTCCACATAAAAAAATAACTGGTTATTTTGATTGAATTGGAAAATTAGATTATAAAGGAATAGTGGTATTGGATGTTAAAAAGAACAAAGACTAAATCTAACATGAATCATGTTATGAATATACAAAATTACTATATTATGGCTTTCTAAATATCTAGAACATTGAGGTCTCTGGGTTACTTAAACCTTCTAGCTTTTTTATTTAGAAAATCAGTAAGTGAGTCCAAGTAGATCCTTTACCTAAATATTTATGATCAGAGATTGATAAGGGAAATAACAGCCAAGAAGATACTTCCGAGAATACTCTGTGACTAGATGAGGCTTCTAACAGAATTTTAAAAAGCTTGGAGTTTTCATTGCCATTTATATTATTACTCATGGATCCCTGTCACCTGGACATGCTGGTCTATGTTCAAGTGAAAATGTACTTGACAAACAGGCTTTTGGTTGAAATATATTTTTGCAAGATTTCATGACTTGGCAGCCCAATGTCTTCGTTTATGCTAAAAAAGATTTTTAAAAAATGAATTTAATATTTTGGCCACTTCAAAGTCACACTAATTTCACACTCAGTTTTCACTTTGTGCTCGCTCTTACTGGTGATATATTAATATTCCTTGTTTAACTATTTTTATGTCGTTTATTTTTTGTATTTTTGGCAGCCTGTGTCTCATTTCCTTTAAGCTTTAACCAATGCCAATTACTTTATTTCTTTACCTGATGTTTTGCTCATTTCCTCTAAAAGTTAATCTTTCAGGATTTATGAGAAATATATGACTTCTTATTCAAAATAGTCTTTAGAGAAATAGTACTCAGACTCCACAGGAAACAGAAAACATTTTTTTTTATAATATTCATTCTATTTTTAAGTGGCAGAGGAATTTTTTCACAGCTCACTTAAACATTCAATTCTTAGTTTCCCCATCTACTAAATATGAATAACTACCATATTCTTCACTTTAAACTCAAAGGATATTTTGAGAAGCATTGTGTTTCTAAAACTCTCTCAAATTGTTTTTAAAAAACTAGGTATAAGACATTTGGATCAGACCAGTATACCTTTGAGAAAATGACATTTTAAAACAATTATGTTATAACCTTTGGAATGAGCTATAGTGTTCACAGTTTAACACAGGCAGAGCTTACAAGTGCCAAAGTAAATCATAATCTGATTTTACCAAGGACTTATAAGACCTGCATCATTTTAGACACCATGTCTAAAAAAACAGATATTCCAATATTTCAATGACCCAAAGCCAAAATAGAAACTTGATTACCTGAATTAGGTATCATGTTACTTGCCACTTCTGGAAGTATTCTCGATATTAATAAAAGTCCTAACAGTTTTTACAGTGTTTACTGTATTTTAGTTCTTATGTAGGTGTTTATTACCTTAGATATTGTGATTCTCTCACAACGACCAAATGAACTAGGCAGTTTTCTTATCATCCCCATTTTACAACTTCAGAAAGAGCCTTAAGTGAATCAATTGGTTCAAGGCTACAGAGTTAGTAGTCAGCAAAGATCAGGTTTGAATACAGGAGGTCTAATTTCAGGGCCCGCACTTTAAACACTACTATATAACATTTTGTGAATATTGACCAAATTATTTTAGGAAATGTATGGAAATGTTCCAGGTTAATATGCAAAATAGCAACATGGAAGATTCTCTCTACATAAGAAATTTCATTAATAATATCCCATCAGAATAGAAGAATGTAAAGTTACCTGCATTGGAGAAGAGAAAAGCAAGTGACTAATACGTTGGGAAATCTTGGAACCACATTAAGTGATGCATGTTTTCTTAAGAGTCAATGGATTTGGTTTCATAGAGACGTGATTAGGAACACTACAATTCAGTTACAATATTTTAAAAGCTGTCATGTGATAAAAGGAGGAGACTAACTCTGGGTTAATCCAAAGATGCAAATAAAAACCTTTCAATAAAAGTTACAGTGTGGAGACAGACTGGGAGTTAATTTGTTAATCAACAGTCATTCTAAGAACCTCCTATCGTGCATAACTTTTCTGGAGCGTACTTCAGAAACAGAGTACCAGATGAAAGCCTATATCTGAAGTCTCTCTGAACAATCATGAGTCTGTAGTGGCTGTTGGGGGACTCTTTCGAAGGGGTAAGAGCATCATTGGCAGTGGAGAAAGCCAGAACTCTTGAAATCTATCAGGGAGACTCCCACAGAACTTTAGTAGGTCTAGTACCCTTGCATACATATGTAAGAAAAGTACTTAATAAAATGTCACTCCTTCTAATTCAAATAACATTATTTGAAGTGTTCTCAATTACAAGTGTGTGAGGAAGTTTATCAATTGTTTTAAAATAAGAAAGCCCATGTCAGGCTTCTAGCAATTTACTGAAATAAACAGGCATAAAAATATTTTAGAGGTTATGTATACAGTTAACCCTTAAACAACATAGGGCTAAGGGGTTCTGACTCCTGTCCAGTCGAAAATCCATATATAAATTTTGACTCCCCTAGAACTTAACTCCTAATAATCTACTGTTGACTGGAAGCCTTACTGATAACATAAATATTCCATTAACACATATTCTGTACATTATATGTATTATATATTGTATTCTTACAATAAAGTAAGCTAGAGAAAAGGATATCATAAAAAAGAGAAAATATATTTACAGTACCATATGTACTTATTGAAAAAAAAAATCTATGTATAAGTGGACACAAGCAATTCAACCCATGTTGTTTAAGGATTATACATACACCCCCTCCCCAATCATCTAACCATCTGGAACCTAAAAATGCTTAGACTGGAAAACCTGCGCAGTCAGTGATTTCTGTGTTCATTGTTGAATTCTCAACACCTAGCATAGAACCTCGTGCAATAAATAGTTGATGAGTGAGTCACAAAAAAATGCAATAGGTAGTCATTCCCAGCAATTATATAAAAATGATGATCAGAAGTGAATTTGGATTGCTTAAGTTACAGGACTTCTGAAAATATATTGAATCTTTCCTGTTGCTTATGCTTTGGCTTCAAAGATGAGTTCAAAATGTAAGAAAATTTGACATAAGGCATCTAGATAGTTCTGGTTAAAATAGTAGAGCAACTCATCTATTCTAAGAGTCTTTCTTTTACAGTTAGACCTGAGCTTAGTTGTATTTTCAGAAAGCCCTATTTTCATAAAAAGAGTTTTTATGCACTGCAACTTAACCAGAGTATGGCAATACTAGTGAGCAGACTTCTGGACGTAACAGCTTTCTTAAAAATTAAGAACACAAAACCACAGTCTGCAGGATACCACTGAGAAAATTTTCATTATATTTAAACAATTGACTGTTAATGTTAATAACTGATTCCTGCCGGGTCCCATTCTTTCCAAACAAAAAGGAAACCATTTATTCACACTATAATGTGTCCTTCATGTGAAACATTCTAAATTGTATTAATGTGTTGCAGACGATGTTGTCGAGAAAGGTTTCTGACCCTGAAACAACTACTGAACAACTGGGGAGTTGGTTATTCTGCCTTTATTCCATTCCTTGCCTGGAACACTTGATATGTTTCTAGCCACTAAAGAAAGTATGTACACAATAGAATCAAACCAAAAGCAAAAGGAAGGAAAAAAAGAGAGAGAGAGAGAAAGAAGTGAAAGGCTGCAGTTGATGGCGTAACTACTAATGGTTCGACTGGCCACAGTCAGAAAGTTCTGCTCTCCTTATTTTCTTCCATCTGATTCCTGAACATGTGAGATTTTAGAAAATGAAACATTATATATCTCAGTCATATGAAAGCAGTGTAATTATAAATGAGAATATTCTTTAGCTCATATTATTTCTGCCTTGAATGTTATGAATAAGAAAATGCTGGGGAGGGGTAACCCAGAACATTAAATAGGGCCATGTATGTAGTAGGTTGGTTACAAACTTTTTCACAGTTCTATTTGTAACCATTAAATAGTAAAAAACTAAAAGAAAAATTCAGGTAAAGCAACTATATTGATTTAGACTCCTATCTTGTGAGAAGGATAGAATACCATTATAAAACCCCCAAGACTCTTTTATTTTCTTTTTCTTTTGAGGATAAACAGATTAATCAATCAACACCTAATTATTGAATTATCTACCAGACACATAGATGCACAGCACTGTACCATATCTAGGCAAGCCATGCTAAGATAAATACCTTCATTTGTTTTAAAATTAACCTCACTGTTCTAATAATGTAATTTTACAGAATACATAAACCCAAATCAGTGATTGATTTTCAGGCATGTGAATTTGAAAGCTTTGATTGAAAATGTTCTAAACATTTTTAATCTTTCTTCCTACCCAAAACAGTAAAACTGAAAATAAGCACTTCTATAACCTGGCCAAATATTTAGATAAAGAATGAGTTCGTAACCAGCAATATACTAAAATGTGTTTGAGTTATTCTATATGCTACTTAAATAGTTAAACTGTCAGCCTGGGATTTTGTATATATTCCTCATTAGGTTGCTTCAAAAACCCCAGGGTAGGTATATCTGCATTTTAAAATTTGGTATTTTTCCATGGTTTATATGCCTCATAAAATGCCTTGAGAACTTTATGAGGGATGTTACATTAATATGTGTTATTATAAATATGATTTAAATATCTAAAGCATTACAGAGTGATTACTGTTCAATAAGGCAGCGTGCATAAAAGGGTTATCTCCACACTGTGCTTAGGCTTCTACAATATAATATAATGAATTGTTCAATATAGTTTGCATGCTATTTGTCTCTGTTTCTTCCTAGGCTCGAGGGAAGCTGATGTGCAATCTTCTAACAAGGCGATCATAAATTGCAGAACAATAAACAGCCCTTGAGATTTTTAGATAGTATGTGGTTAGCATGCAATCCATCTTGGGAAATGTGATTTAATACCTCAAAGGAACATATCTGACAATGCTCAACATTGTTTTAAACTGCTGCTAAATCAATTAGTGCGTTGGAGAATCTTAATGTCTCTGCCTCTTTCATTGCCCATCCCAAGAACTCTGGCTGGTTATTTTGTAAAGCAAACGATTTAGGGAGCCACTGCATGGATACACTTGGGTTCCCTGGAAATCATTAAAGATAATCCTGCATGAAAGGAGGGATGAGCCAACCTCCCTAAATCATCAAGATCAATGAAGGCGTCATCTTCAAAACTCATTTCAATTTTTCTGAATTACCCATCCTGTAGCCAGGGAGAATACGTTTAGATAAAAAGTAACTATTATTCTAAAGTTAAGACTTTGAGGTTAGGTATACCCTCCCCAAAAAGATTTTTTTTTTTGCCTTCATTTACACATTTCCTTTGGTGTATATTATGTATCTTGTAATGATATTTGTATTATATTGGAGGATTTCAAGACATTTATAGATATTATTTAATCTTCACACATTTATTAACTTGTAAAGTAGAAAGAAAAGTTTAAAACCAACAATAAACAAAACCCTCCCAATGGAAAAAGAGATAATGTCAACTGTTTCTCAGTTTATGATAGATTATTGAATCTTTTTTTTTTTTTGACTGCACTAAATGTATAATTAACACAACAATTGCTAATCAAGGAGGAGGAGAAGGATCGCCTCTCCTTAAAATTTACAGAACTTCCTCTGTTTCTTAAATGGTGTCCTCTTATATTTCCACATAAATTTATTGAAGACAATTCTCAGGCAATTCCTTGTCTTTCTTCCCATCTTTTATTATAGTGCAATAGTCTTGCTTTTTCAATATCACACAGACCCAGCTGGTTCCTGTTCCCTGCAGGGTGAAATCACAGAATGCGCTGAGAGGAGAGTCTCAGCCATACCCCTCAACCACACTACTTTTTTCCTTCTAAGGCAAGTTCACTCAATTTATGCATCCAGGACTAATAGACGGGATTAAGAAGCAACCGCAAAATGAAACAAAGCAGTTAATCAGTCCAACTAAAAAAAAAAAAAAAAAAATTCTTTTTGTTTTTCCTTTGACAATACTAAGTACCTGTTTGACCTGATTTTTAAAAAAAATTCAGCAGCCTTTTCTAGTGATAAGTAAATGTAATCAAGCTTTCCTCAGCCCAAGGTTAGTTGTCCTCTGGTAAAGTGAATTTTTCAACATTTTATGTCTCTATTATTTCCTTCAAAGGTGCATAGGGTACGACTTTCTGGAAGGCATCTAAAATTAATATTAAATTCCATATATAATGGGAATCCTTACCATATACTTCCCTCCCATATGTAATGGGAAGCCGAAGGAGAAAGGCTTTTTTTCTCCCTTCTCCAAGTAATTGAACTAGTATTTAAATGGCTTGATTCATAATTTAGAGCCAGGATGAAGCTCATTTTTCTAACCCATAAGAGCTATAGACATAGTTATATTTCACTTTCTTTGTAATGTTATTTCTAGACAAAGTGAAAAATAATTAATTTCTAAATTACTTACATTTCTTGCCTTATTCTATAGCTCCTTTTTGGGGTCATTAGTATTTTAAATAATATATTACAATATAAGTGATGATAATTGCTCGTGTGTTTTTAAATTTTATTACTCTCATATGTATATTTGTTTGGTCTCACTATAATGTTAATGCAGTTTGGCAGATATCATCCTCATTTTATGTAGGTAAAAATGGAGGCATAAAGTGGAAAAGCTGTCGGTGGAATAGGATAAGTCAATGCCAAAATCTAGCAATTTAAATATTTTAATAACTTGTAGTGTTTTGATTGGAAAAGAGGTTTATAGTAAAAATTAGGAGAATGTTTTGGTATTAGGTGTCACTTAAATATTATCCAAGAGTTCATTCTCACACTTTCTCTCTTTGTCCTCTTAGGTATCAATGAAACTTTATTCCATACTGGGGCTTGCCAAATGCAGCTATATTTAGTTTAGTTATGCTTAATAAAAGAAGTAATTCTGATTATAGAATTGGTTTCAATAAATCATATTCCCCTGTTATCTTTCATGGAACCTAAATGACATCTTCCTTTCAGCCAAATCTTTCAGTTATTTTGAAATCTAACAGGACTTGCCACACAGCAGGGGTTCAATAGTTAGTACCTGTTTTATTGATTATTGCAGAAATCACTCTTGCTCAAAACATGAACTCCAAGATATAAGGGGGAAAATGACACGGTAGAGCTTCGTCTTGTCACTTCCTTTCTGTAGTGATCCTATTCAAGTGTTTTTTTCTACAATTTTCTACTTTTACCTCATCCCGATGTGTCTCTGTACTACAGTCTGACAACATTTTTAGGTAATCAGAGGCTTATGGCTCAGTTTGCAGGTTATTCTGGTCCACTATTATTACTTCCTGAAGCTTTTAGATGCCATATGACTTTTTTTTTCTTGTTAGTGCCTTTATCAGAAAGTGAAAACAAAACAGTGTTATATTGAAATCAGTTTGGTTTGTGAATTTTTAAAGAGCCTTCCCCGAAAGAATGGTTGAACAATGTGTTGTCTTCATTGGAGTGAACCAAACTCTATATACCATTAAAGCAGACAATCAGTAGGTAGATTTTTATGTATTTGTACTTTAAAAATGTTTTACGTCTACTCATCTCCAAGCTGATATTATTAAACAAATATTTCTTGGCCATTTTGAATGTATTAGTTGCTGTACAGAAATAAAAAGTGAAGACAGCATTGAATGCTCTAATACAAGGTAGGTTATGTTAAGCCTTGTAAAAGATATGTTCAAAAAAGTAACTATGCCAAGGAGGGTGGAGAAAATTAATTCTCTGGAAGAATTGAGGAAGACTCTATAGAAGTAGCTTTTGAGTTTGGTGTTGAATTATGGTATCATATTGCATAGGGACTTAAATACTAAGCTAAGACATTGATTTTATTCTGTAAGAGAAAAGAGTCATCACATTTTTAAAGGTAGAGAATAACAGGATCCAAAAACTTGATTCATAATTTTTAGGCTATTTTTTCATTGCTTTCTATTCTTAAACTTCTTCCAAACATTTGATATTGAGATTATGATTTTTTATTATCATATAATAGAAAAATTTCTGATTTGTTTTAAGTATAAAGTGAAATTTGAAAATAAGTAACCTAAAAATGCTTTTAAAAAAAGCAAATCAACAAAAGCATTTGAAATTAGTTCTACTTACTTTAAATAGATGGTTTAAAAAATGAATCTTAATAAACAATTTGAAGATAATGAATATGTTGAACATAAGATTCTTAGTCATCTTCATCAGTCCCCACCCTTCGCCAATTCAAATGCCTTTCCCAGGTACCTGACACTCTTAAGTTGTTGCCATATTAATTAGTTTATTTTTACCCCAGATTTTATGAATATATACTAGGTTGCAAGAACTGTGCCAGCTATGGAGGATAGAATGTAGAATGTACGTAATACTTCTTCAATGATCATACTTTTTAAATGAGATTTTCCTAACATGAAAATTCTTGAAGGCAAGAAACACTCATTGTAAATACTCGAATGTCATGTTTATTGTACAAAATAGGTATTCTATTGAAATTTAGTGAATGACTAATTTAATTAGGGCCTCTCCTTTGTACTTCCTACATTGAGAATTAACTTCTTATCAAACAAACTCATTTTATAATAAAAGGCAACTTGATAATCTCATATTTCATTAACACTAAAATGTAGCGATGTGGTAGTCATCGCAGAAGTTGACTTGGCTTATAAGTTATGATGTCTTCATGAAATCATACTTTGTGGCTTTATCTCCACACGTCACTACTAAACTCCAAGAAAATAGCATGTGTAACATTACAGTAAAAGTGACTGTCTCTTCTATTCCTTACCTTATTTTCTAGAATTCTACTTTCAGCAGGAATTCGACACCATATGGAGATATGCTTCCTTGCTGTCAGGATATGGACGTGTGGTGTTGTACCAAACTCTCCTTTCCTCATTAAAGGCATAAAAAGTCTGAAAGTAAATTGTTGGCTCTTTCATCTTCTACTTTTTAGCAAACCTCTGAGGAAAATTGCCAGCAAACCAGTTCAGGTGATAAAAGTGAAGCTAAAGTATTCCAAGGGCAAAGCAGGAAGGCAGAAAACTCATGCTTAGAGGACTGGAATCAAAGCCAGGGGAAGGTCAACAACTTGTTAGTAATATTTTGATCTTAATGTTTTCGTGGTGTTTATTTCCACCTCTAAACTCTGAGACTGGTAGGCTAGCTAACTTGAGCTGTTGCTGTTATATAAGGACTTGGAATAGCAGCAAAAGCAACAGGCAAGAAGTGGTGAGGTTTGGTAAGTCTTGCCCTTCCTCCAGGCCCAGCACCCATGCAAAAAGTGTGACTCCTTGGAAGAGTAGTTACTTTTATTTTGTTTTAATAGGTACTCAAACTCTTGCCCCAAATACCTCCTCACTTGACTTAACATCATGCCTAAAATCTCCATGGTACTTATTCTCTTATTATTTTAATGGATAGGTTATCTGGAAGAGCATCAAATAAAACTATATAGACCCAGTCAGATTTTAAATCCAGTAATTTCTTAGTTTATTTTTGTTTTCCAGTAGGATTCTATGGGACTTAGATATGAAACAAACAAGTTGTGATAGGGGGAGCACTCCTTGAGAAAGATTAAAAGCAATATCTGGATCACTGGACTGCCCATAAATAATACTGCAATAGTGATCACAAAGAGGGAAGTGTGTGCACAGAAAGTCCTGGAGAGTGCAAAAGACCAACTTCACCACTTCACCAAATTGCCCAGAAGCTTTCTCTCCTCTTTGGATTACTGACAGAAGTGATGGTGGAGCTGTATTGTTTCAGGACTAAAGCTTGGAGCATTTACTAAACAGCAAATGAATTGTGAGATTTTTGGTTTTATGGGCTGGCTCCTGTCTCTGTTACTACTCAGATAAAAAGATTGAATTCTAAAACATAACTATTGAAGGAATGTTCGAGGAAAAAATACAGCTCTATCTTTAACTTAAACCTACATATTTTTTGAAATTTTCAATATTGCTTTATTCATCTTTTTTTTTTTTTTCAGTCTTCAGAAGGCTTGGTTTCTTTTTCATTAAAAAAACATCAGAACATTCTATAGGTGGTGAGATTTTACTAAGGAAAATTTTGCCTCCATTTGCATTAGGCTTTGGTAGACTTGAAAAAAGCAAATGTTGTTTCTGCAGAAGAAATTTATAGCTTAACTTTTGAAGATATAAACTTACCATCCTTTTGGGCCAAGTTTTATGAAATGAAGAACTGAGCTGTGAGCTGACTTGAGGTTAATATTTATCTGAGCCTGGATTTTTAGATGACAGTATACAGATATTGTATGTTAAATCAAGTCATTTATCTGCATGCAATCTGAATATTCTATTTGCAATAATTCCAGAACACTTTTTTCTGTACTTTTCTTTTCCCTTTAGAAATCCATGGGATCATGATCTCAAGAAATATAGATGAAAAGATAGACATAGATATAGATAATTTTTCCAAAATTTATACACTTCCCCCCAAAATGTCTATTGCTTGATTCTATTTAACTGGTATTGTGAGAGGCTGAGAAACCTGGACATGTGTAGTATTTTTTAATGTCTTGTTAAATTTGAAATATTTTTGTTTTCACTCTTTCAGACTGTTTGATCTTTCAACTATATCAAACATCTTGTGAAGTTTAAGATTTTGGAAGTGCCTTTTTCTCTTATATTTTTAAACTAATATGAATCCATTTATTGAAAAGAATTTTATTGAACACAGAAGTTGTAAGAGAATAGTTATAAAACAACATTATGAAATGAGACCAGAGACATTAAATTGTTGACTTTATTGACTGACTAAATAAGGCATTCTAAGTTCACTCAGAGAGAAGCACTGAGGAGCTAAGTTCATTGCAGGGCAATTAAACAGAAATTTCATGTAATGTGAACTCAGTTTTCAACATAGAATTAAAGAGCTTCAAAAATCATTCACTGCAGCTCACACTAAATGTATGAAAGACACAAATAAATGTTCATGTAAATATTTTAAAAAGCAATACTTTTAAATTAAGTCTGATATACCACTTAGAATTGCCTATTCCAGGTCTCAAGAAAGAATTATAACATTCACAAACATAAAATACATGTAAATATAGTCATCACTTTATGGGCTCCTGCATAAAGGCTTATGGCACTCTCTTCTATTAATTTTCAAAATGATTAATCAGTTTCCTTTTTTGTAAGAAAGAAGTTCATTACAGATTTGCAGAAATAAACAACAAAAAAACCCCAAACCAAAACAAAAACAAAAACAAAAACACCCCAGAAGATGCAAACTACATAGAAAACAATCAATTTGACAAGTTCTTATACACTAACACGTAACTATAGGCATAGAAGGATTCTAACAACATAGGGTATAGAATATCTAAATATAAGATTCTCAGATATTCTCTCTTGATAAGAAGCTTCAAGTATTATTGCAAAGATGAGCCATATCTATGAAACATTGAGATAACCTGTTCGAGAGTTAAATTAAGGACTAAGCTCATGCATGGGGTAGAAACTATGCATTCCAACAATAAATATCCTATTAACATTGTTTTCCTCTTTTCTTCTGACTTTATATCATGACACATACGTAGCTGTAATATATTTTTTTGTTTTTCTTCTCCCTGTAGCCTTTCTTGCTTTTCATATTTGGGGTTTATACTCTCCCTCCTTGTTTCTTCCTTTTGGTTACATGTGGTATCTGCAGATGCAGCCCACACAGTTCTCTCTATGAACATCCACTGATAGACAGGTGCAGAGATTGATCACGGCTCCGTAACAGTGCTGGAAATGGCCGCCAGTTGTGAAGAAGAATAACAACTGGCAGCCATTCTGATTGGTGCTGGCACCGAGTCTTTCTTACGAGATCCAAATGCCTTGAGAACCAAATGTTCCTGGGATTCAGGCTTTCTGCAGCCAACAAAGCTTAGGTCAAAAGCTAATTGGCTACTTGAAACTTTACTTAGATATCTTCAAGAGAAACAAAAAGGTTGTTTCTGTTAACTCATGTATGCATATACCAAGGAGCGATGGCTAAACAGATAGATGATAAAAAGCCAAATGCTTCTTTGAAAGAGCTTTTAAGGTAAGGTGAGGAAAAGTGTTTGAAATAACAATGTAAAATACATTTTTTTATAGAAACCTGAACCAAACTGTTATTTTTTAAATTCACCACATAATTATGTCTTTGTGATACAAAATCTTCTGCATTGCAATTGTTCAAAGCTGAATGGGTCTAGAAAAAAAGAATAAAAAAAGGAAGAAAGGAGAGAAAGAAGGGTGGAAGAAAGAAAGGGAAGGAAGGAAGGAAAGAAAAAGAAGGAAAAAAAGGCTTTTTTAGAGATTGTTTAGTGTGATTCAAATAGAAATGTACCTCTATACCAATAAAACACTAAGTCCTAACCCTTCTATATCATAGCCTATGTGCAACATTGGTATTCTTTCTCCTTTGCCCTCACTCAAATGCAGAGCCACTGTAGGGCATGGCACAAAGAATGAAACAGTACTGTGGCATTCTGATTAGACTCTAACAAAAATGTATTCCCAAATGCTCTTTCACTAGTGGACAGTTCAATAAGAGAGAACTGGGAAGGCAGAACCTCCTAGACACTACCATTAATGAATATCCAGTGACATTGACCTCTGTGTAGTCCTGTTCTGGACACTATACAGAGCAGTTCACAGACATGCTTCCTGCTGTTCTGCAAAGTTTACAACTGAAAATAGATGAAAATAGGCTGTAGATTATATGCTAAAATTAAGTCACAAAGCAAACAGGAAAAATATGAAGAGTTATAATGTACAATAGATTTGGATATACAGAGTTACGCTATGCCATTCATTGAGAAGAATCTTTGCTTTTATTTAATGAGGGGAAAAAGCCATCTCATAGAAGTGTACTTGAAGAGTTTTTATAAAAGAATCAGGTGAGTGATGTTGGCAAACTAAGGAAAGGCCAGTGCACCAGGTGTGGGGGTCACAATGTAAAGCGTGGTATTAGGGTCCAGTGGACAAACT
This sequence comes from Eonycteris spelaea, assembly GCA_003508835.1. Taxonomy (NCBI): domain Eukaryota; kingdom Metazoa; phylum Chordata; class Mammalia; order Chiroptera; family Pteropodidae; genus Eonycteris; species Eonycteris spelaea. The sequence continues at coordinate 3,485,417 of PUFA01000053.1, forward strand.
GACATTGGCCAGATGGAGGGTATGGCCTGAAGCCCAGGGACAAAAAAGAGACTAACTAGACGTGCTTGACACAAAAATTAAAGTTCAATCTTTGTTTGCTCCACAATTTTGTTATACTGTAACATGAGTAAATGTCTACAACATATGGTTATTTCCCACCTTGAAGCTAGGCAACTGTTTGGTGCCAATTTGCCATTCTGCCTCAGCATAGCATAGGTAAGGGGGGAACGCAGGGTTGTGGGTGCTCTGAGCTGAGTTTGACCACTTTCTTTGACAGTGCTTCAGTGATAGGCTATAGACTCTGAAGAGATAAATATCTGGGGTGAGAAGGAAAGAATTTAAAAACCACAAGGGGAAAGAAGAACATTCATTTTATTTCTTTTTTCACTCTTATTATTAGAGTTAGTAGTGGTTTTCATTAATGTTTGTTTCTGTATATACATATAAGAAAGTATCTCATGAATTAATTTCTATTTCAGCATTATGTATTTGAGCTCATAGGAATATCTATTTTTAAAAAGGGATCCTCTTCCCCAGGTATTCTGATTTATTAACCATCCATCATGAATATTATCCAGGCTATTTTAGGATAGTTCAATTTGACTAGCAACATAGCACTCTTGAAGAAACAAAACCCAAATGCATAACTGTGGAAAGTTATTTGCTTTATTAATATTGCCCTGAGCCCTTTCACAGTAGTGTGTCATTTTTTTTTTTTTTGTAAAAAAGTCTAAGTTTCCAAACCACAAGATTTTATGAATGTTGACGTGGTCTAGAAAAGGACAAAGAAAAGTTGAAGGGAGTCTGAAGAAAGCTTACAGGAATTGGCACTATTTCTCCTGAGAAAGAAAAATGAAGGGAAACTACAAAGATGAGCCTGCATCTAATCAAGAAAACTTGGTTGATTTATATATGTACATACTTCAGTTAGACTAAAGGGAGAATTCTTTAAGTAGGAGTGCACCATTGGGAAAAATCGGAGTTGTAACAATGGCAATCTTTAAAACCAGGATGGACAAACTTAGCTAATGAAAAAATTCACATGTCTGGGAAGGCAAGGGCTTGATTCAGACCATCTCTTCCAAGCCTGTCATTTGATGTCATTTCTTGCCTAATACATGTGTAAAATGATATGAAAGGATTGCTAAGTGTTGCTGTAAACTTTTCTTAGTGAACTCACATTTACTGTTATAAAGAACCAGGAGGGCAAATAAGTCATCTCCTTTTGACTCAAATCTGATATTATCTCTTATCTTCTACCACAAATTCAGATTCATTTCTATCAGAATTTTCTTGAGAAAATTGAGGATTAATAAAGAATCATGTATTTGGTTTGCTATTCATATATTTTCTCATTAGTATGCTTCTTTTGGTTGGTTGGTAGAGATTTTTTTATCAATATAAACAGGACTTTTTTTTCTTTAATTTAAGATTTTCATTTTCATAGTGTCATTACTGACACTGACAGCTGCCTAACAAGTCATGTGAAATATATAATTGCCTAAGGAAGAAATTCTGTGACCATTTCTTTCTCTTTTATATTAAAAAGAAGTTAGACAGGCTTGCTAAGCCTCAGGCTTCTGAACTTTATGTCAGTTCAGGAATTCTTTTTATTTTCCAGATACTGTATTCATATATTTTTCTAATATATAAAATGATTTTCTCTGCAATAAATTTAGTAATATATTTCTTCCTTTCTCAAGATATTGCCTTTTGCTTTTCTAGATATTTCTCTATAGTACCTCTTGCAGGATCAAAAAAGCACAAATAAACCATGCCCTTACTTAATCTGTAGTAATACATAACACTTTCCCCAAATTTCAAATATTATTTAAACTGCTTTTCTAAATTTTGAGTTTGAATTTAAAGTAGAGTTTGAATATATATATTTTTTAAAGATGAATTGCACACCTACACTTTTTTGGTCTGTTGATACTTTGATCATTTTTTCACTGTTTTCTAGAAAAAACACCCTTCTTGGTAAACCCCGACTGCATTACATTCCTTCACTTCCCCTCTCTGTACCCTTTGTATTTTATCAACTCTCATTCAGGACTAAAATGGATATACTTGAACTTTTTATGAATCCATCCTTACTTTTCTTTTCTCAAGGACATGTTACTCTGATTCCTTTAACATTTTCTAATTGCTCATTCTAATAAACCTGATCATTTTTGATATGATCTTTCGGACCCTCTCCAAGTAATGTATAAGTATGACAGTCCTTTTTTCTTTTCAAACTGGAAAGGAAAAAGATGCTATTATATCATGGTAAAGAGTGATTCCCTAAAAGAACATCTTAAGAAGCATTAGAGAATCATGGGCTGAGGAGTTGATATAGGATGTGCAATTGATGTCAGACTTCATCTCAATTAAAGACTTCAGGCAACTGTCATTTTAAGTGACTTTCTTTATGCCTTTATGTATTTTCCCGAGCCACAGTCAACTCTGAGTAAAAATGAGATAGGTAGGAGTATTTCCCTGGTTCTTTCTAACCACACTCCAAATACTACAGCTCTTCAAGGCCCTGCTCTGTACACTTCCCCATTTATTTCTTGGGGGTCCTAGGATGATGTCTCATGTATACTTACGTACAAAGTCACATGGCTATTCTTCATTTTCTCACCAGTACTGATATGTAAATATGCATATTGTCTTCCAGCTGTTGCTGGTTCCTTGAACAAGAAAATGAGGCCACTTCAGAATACGAAGCAATCCAGCTCTGACATGAGCACTATGCTGAGGTCCCCTGAACACAGCCATGCCATTGCCACCATGGTTGGTGTCACTGCTTTACCGGAGTGTGTGGTGACTCCAAAATTTCTGTCTAGGAGGTATCTGGGCACAGCAATTGGGGAGGAGGAGAAGCTCAGAGGAATTTGTTCCGAGGCTTTGTTTGTATTATTTATTTAGATTTTGTGCTTCCTTGCACACTTTTAGGGGAGAAGCCATTGATGGATACCAGCTAACTCAGCAGCCTTCATCTCAGTGGGACGGGGCCTACAGCGGAGCCACAGGACTAACTCAGGGCTGCAGTCAACCCAGGGCACTCTATTTAGTGTGCAGAATCAGCCCTCAATACTAAGCCATTTCTCAGAAACTTCTTTGCAAACATACTCTCCTCAAATACTCAATGCATTCCTAGAAACTCCAGGTGGGAAAGAAGATGGGGGCACAGGAAGCAGCACTGGCATTCACAGTGGCCAATTCCTCTTGGCAATGTTGCACGGTTTGTCTCCCAAGGGGCACCTAAGCACTTGCCTTTTCTGTTTCCATCTCTTTACTTTCATACAGAATCCAAAGGTTTGGGAGTTAAGGAGATGAAAAAGTAGTGGCAGCAGGCTGGGGTCCTCAATTTGAAGAAAAACTGTTTTTTCAGACATGTCTGCAAACTGGAGAATCAATGTGACAAATTCCTTTGTGTAACTGGGCATGACAAGATCCCTGGAAAGGGTGAAAGGCATGTGTAATGATAAGATGAGAGGACAGTGGCCTTTTCCTCACCAGAACATTGCCAACCAGGAAGAAACATCATAACCAAGGAGATGGAAAACAGGCAGGAAGTACATAAAGGGGCTTCTAGTGTTGGAAACAAACTTTTGTTTTTTAACAAAATATTTTACTACTCAATTTATTTTTAGTTCTCCATCTTTCAGTTTGTAATTTTATTTTTCCTTTAACTAGTATTATCCATTTTAAATTGTTAATATGTATCTTTTTTAACATTTTTCAAAAAGTTATGGTTTGATTTGACTCTGCAATAAGGTTTTATGTTTTTACGATTTTGCTACTTTTTAATTTTATTTCTCAACTATTTAAAATGTTAACTACTTTTTATTATTCCAGTTTATTCCATTGTTATGTTTCTTTTTTTTCCTGTGTCTACTTTATTTTAATCATCTTTATTTTTTAATCTAGTTTATTCGTTTTTCACTTAGATACCTCTTTTTTAAAATTATTTTTACATCTTTCTAGAAATCAAGAACACATGATTTTGGAGACAAAGAGAAAGTCACCAAAAACAGGGAAGCCTGGAGAACAGCAGCACTTCTGTACTCTCTTAATAATTCCCAAATCACTTTTAATGTTGAATCTGCTAAAACTTTAACTTGAGTGACTCAGGAGACCACCATGTTTCAAATTCCCTCCCAGGATAATGCTAATATTACCTGTACAAACAGCACATTCAAACTGCCGCAATGGTGTTGTTTTCTCAGTTCCCTTATGAAGGGAAACATTATTTAAAATCCACGGTCTCTGCCACATATGACTGTAAACGTTGGGCAAAGCTCCAGGTTAAAGCTGGGCAAAGTTACACAGAACAGAGGGAGGTGAGGAAGAGATTCCTTTCAGGCAAAGAACATTAACAAAATATCCCTGGTTTGACTTTAACAAGGACATAAGTTGTCTTTACATTTTCACTGAGACATTCAGAAAGGTGACTTTGGAGAGACTTCTTGATGGGTATATCAAAAGTAGTTACTGAGGGTAAACAAAAGCTAACACGCATTTTGGTGTTTTGGCTGTTATGGACTCTTGAGGAAGAATAAAAAGGTTTCCCCTCTGGAAGAAGGGACATACATTATTTAGTTGTAAAAGTCTGAATGTTAACAACAAAAACAAAAACCAACCAAACAAAAACTTGGCATATTAAAACAAACAAACAAACAAACAAAAACTTTAAGGGAGGGAATTAGAAGAAGTGAAAATGCACTGAGGAAGAAGAAAGGTTTCACATTCTGCCTTGGGAAATGGCAGAGGTGAAAGAGTCTCCCAAAGTGTAGGATCCATGCCTCATTGCCCTGACTGTTTGATGAAGTGCAAAATACTTGGGGAAAATCATCCTAAATGCTGAAGCCTTGAAAACAGCAACAAGTGGTCACTCAAGCCTGTGTTAAAAATCCGAGAGAAACCAGGAAGCCATTTTCACAGCATGAGGACTATAGATTTGTGAAACTTGATTTGCTTTCATGGATTAAGTTATCATTATGACTTACTAAATTTGATGATACTTAATTCCCTTAATTTTCTCTTTATTTGAGAGAGAGAACATTTTTCCTTTAATGGTGCTGATAGCATTCATTCCTCCATTTAATCCTGCATTATGATACAGTCTTAAATCTTTTCTCTACTGAAGACCTACATTCCCAGGTTTTCCCTTATCGATATCCAACTTCATTTTCCCCAGAAGAAAAAAAAAATGTGTATCTGAAATTATTAAAGCATTAACTTTAACAATTAAAAATTAAAATGTAAGCTAAAGTGTAAGGCTAGAAGGATGATTATATAAATTATGGAACATTGGCATTATGGAAGATTATATGACCACGTTTTGATTACAAACTATATAACAAAAGGAAATTTTATTTAAGTAAAAATGATATGTAAAACTTCATGTCTTTTACAGGAAATTCATTAATGAATCACTGCACCTCTACATTTTGAAACTAAAAATCACATTTATAAATAATTTCCTGATAAAGAAGAAAACCTAAATAAAAATAATCAACATTTATAACCAAATGACCATGGAAACACCATATAAAAAGATCTTTAACAAATTAGAAAGACTAAAAAATAATTCAAGTGTTCTGCTCAAGATACTGTCAGAAGGAAAACAAAATAAATCCAAATAAAATGGATGGTGGTAAATATAAAACAGAAATAGTGAAATAGAATACTAAAACTGATGGTGATAACTAACAATGTCAAAAGATCACTCCTTAAAAGGACTAACAAAGTAGAAAAACCCCTGAAAAATTAATCAAGAAAGAAAGTATAGGAATAAGAAAGAAGAAATAACTACAGAGAGAATAGAGTTATTAAAATCTATAGGAGATTATTGTAAACAATTTTACTTAATAAAAATTTGGAAGTCTAGATAAAAATTAGTGAGATATAAATTAAGTTAAAAAGTTTCAAATGAATCAATTATAGTAAAAGAAAGCAGAATGGTGGTAAAGATATTCTCCTATAAAAGACATTAAACAAAGGTGACTTACAGGAGATCTACTAAAAACCATCAAGGAACAGATCATTCCTACCTCTTATAATTTGTTCCACCATATAAAAGATGATGGTAAAATTTACAACTAATTTCTTGAGGTTAGTAATTTTTGATATAAAACCAGGCAAAAATGTCACAGCAAAGATTAATTGGTGGTTAATTTCATTATGGAGATAGATATAAAATTGTATGTGTAAAGTTAATACAGCAGTCCATTCCAAGAGGAGTGTATTGACCAAATGAAGTTTATCCAGGAATGTAAAGGTAGTTCAACATCAGAAAACCTAACAGTGTAAAAAATTCAGGATAAAAAAAAAAAAACTATTGGGGTACAGGATTTTTTTGAAATAAATTAAAATTTCCCACAGTCATTCTGGAGTAAAAACTGAAATGAACATTCATTTTCTGCGCCCAAAAGATAATTGGGCCTGAACTTTGTTGTGTATGGTTATTATTAATAACAAAAATTATAAAAATTTTGCTGTGAAAAGGACATATCAATCAATATTCAGTGCAGGAAAAATAAAAGACTCTCCAAGTATATTGAGAAGGAAGAGATTTAATAGAGAGATTGGGAGCTCACGAAATGATTGGAAGGGTTGAGGGGTGGCCAGCTTTTAGGTTAGTCCTCTAGAGTAATATTGGAGCAAAGTAGAATTGCGTTTTTAGGTAACTACCTATTCTGAGGTTACTTCTGGAAATTATGAGTTGAAATCCATAGTTGCCAATCAGTGACCAGAAAGTCATAACCCAAAATTCCCTTCTACTGCTGCAGCTGCTGCAAATCATTCTCACAACCCGGGCAGCTAGACAATGGACATTGGAAGGCTGTTGCAGGCAAGATTACATTTCTTTCCACCGTGTGTGCCTGCAAAAACAACTAGATGAGACAGGGAAAACGGTCCCCTCTTCTCTCTGCCTTGTGACTCTTGTGAGTGAGTACACCTGAGACAAGACCTAACCTCCATCTGGAATCCTCACAGCTAGAGTGTCTAGAAATGTATGTTTATATTTCTGCACTTTCCAAAAAGGAAGGGAAGAATGAATATGCAATGAGCAAATCCATTCTCCTCACTGTGCCTAATGAACATTGAACTTGAGGACTTTCCAAATGTTGGTTGTCAATTGAATGAATGTCCATATGTGTTTCAGATTCTTCTTTTTGGTTGGTTGTCCTATCCTTATGATATATACATTTATTTTTAAATTTATTCTGAACACTAATCATTGTTGGTTGTAGGCACATATCTTCTTTCAGCCTGTTTCTTTTTTGTCATAAAAATACTTTTATTGTAATGCCATCAAATTTATCAATGCTTTTCTTTGTGATTTATGCTTTTTGTCCTTTTTCAAAAGTTAGTCTCTATCCTAGATCATATGCTAAATCTATACATTTTCTTTTAAATGTTTTAAAGTTTTACTTTTCACATTTAGGCATTCATCAATCTGGAATGTATTTTAGAGAATGTAAAAAAGAGAAATGTAATTTTAATTTTTTATTGTGATGGACAAATAACTGTACAATTTCACCATTTATTATTTTATCTTCTCTCTACCAATATATCATGCCCTTCCTATCATAAATCCTGTTGCATTTATACTTGAGGCTCTTCCACAGTTTTTAAATTTAGCTGATTATCTTTTTGTCTCTGTTGAAACACAACGTGGTTTTAATTACCATAATTTCATAATATATTCTATGATTCTTAGACTTAGAGCTAACTTCTTAGTCTTTTTCTTTGAAATCACTGGCTCTTCTTGATCTACTATCCATAAGAATTTAAAGATCAGTAAATTCCCATTCAAAATGTTGCGGTTTTGTTTGAAGTTATATTATATTTACAGATGAATTTGGAGATAACGTACACTGTTATAGTATCACATATTCACATCCTTACACATAATCTACTTTATTTAGGTGGATCTTCTTTGATGTCTTTTGATAATTTTTCTAAATTTCTGCAAGGACATGTATATTTTCATGAACTTATTCCTAGTTACATTGTTGCTTTCAGAATGGAAACATATTATTAGTTTTTATCCTTGTTTGTTGCAAGTGTGTAGGAACAATATTTGTCCTACAACCTTGCTAAACTCTGTATTTGTTTATATAGATTCATTTGGATGTTTTGTCTTTAGCTAATCACAGCATCTGAGAACAGTGACAATTTTGTTTTTTCACTTTCCAGTTCTTACACCTCCTTTTTCTTGTCTCATGTGCTAAAAAGTCCAGCACAAAGGTGAATAGCAAATGCCCTCTGAGTGAGGGACAAACTGGATTAAGGGCCAGCTGGTTCTCACCAGGGGTGCTAATCTGTAAGAAGCTCTAAAACTTTGGTGGAATAAATCAAATATATGATGCCAAAAAACTCAGGTTTCCATGAGCAACTTCTTATATTATTGGCAAAACGAATATTGGTTCTGCTCCCACCGAAGTGGTGATGCCCTGAATGGAAATTTATTAAAAAAAAAAAAAAATACACTCCTTGCCAGCCAGCTCTGAAGCTAGTTTTTAGACAGTCACCTGAACTTGGCCGTCACCAACGGTTAACGTTCCGAAACAAAATAATGATTGCATGGTGCTCTTTATCGGGAACAAAAGATTTTCCTCATTATTTAAATTTTAATCATTTTACTGAGCTGATTCCCAAACATACCTGGTATAGAAAATTGAAAGGGGAACGTAAACTTCAAGAATTAGAAAAAACTTTGCCTTTTTTACTTCAGTCACTGAAAGTAAATTAAGCAAATTTATATGTGAATACAATATTTATTAATAGAAAATTGGCATCTCTCTTCCTCACTAAATCAATTTGAAAGAAAATTGCTTAAAGATTATTTGGAAAGGGCACCAAATGATTAGCTTGCTTAATTTAGGTCCTGAGTGAGGACCTAACAATTGCCCCACGAAAAAAAGTATCTGAGCATGACACATCTTTGAGAATGTTTTAATAACCTAAATTCACTATTTTTCATTTGTAGTAATTGCCTGAAAGTTCAGCACAATTGTGTGCATACCGTACACAGATAAACTCAATTATGCAAACTTAGAACAGAGGTTATGGATGTTTGTCCATCTGCCTTTTGGGGTGACAGGGCCCCTTTGATATACACTTGACATATCCTTGATTTTCCTTCCTCCTTTAATTCACAGCCAAACATTTATATTATTTTGGTCTTTGTTTTTGGACAGTTTTTTGGACCTTTGCCAACATCTCATAATTCAGTCCTGCCACTCACTCATTTCATTCTTGCTTGAAGTTTTTTTTTTCCTGTTTTTATATCTCCATGTCACACTTTCCTTCAGTCTTTGTTAGATTTTTTCTTTTTCCTGTCACTCACTCTGTAGCAGCTCACAAGCTCTGCAACAGAGTGAAGAGGGAGATACTAACCAAGACGTGTGTGTGTGTGTGTGTGTGTGTGTGTGTGTGTGTGTGTGTGTGGAGAGAGAGAGAGAGAGAGAGACAGAGAGACAGAGAGACAGAGAGACAGAGAGAGATTTGAAGAACAAAAAAGAGGCTTTCCTAAAAGTAAACAAAGCTGTGTAGATTAGTTACCAAGTAGGTCTGACTTATATATAATAGGCCACAAATTTAGAGCACGCTACTGTGCAAGTTGCCAAGTAAAAAGTATACTTTTTCAATTATAGACACAAGTTTTAAACATACACAGTGTGTTTATTAGAGATAAAAGTAAAGCAGTAACAGTTAGAATAAGTATAAATATGATGAGAAATAAATAAATAACAGAGGAAATCCCCAGTTGAGCACAATATATACATAGGATCATTTTATTCCTAAGAGAACAAATATTCGTCATCGACTCCACTCAAAAGTTTGAGTACCTTACACAGGCCCCCTACCTCCCATAATGTTTAAAAAATACATATTTGTTCAGAGACCTTACTGGAACACTCCTAGCTGCTGAATATTCATGCTAAAAGTGATCACTTCCAAATTGTCCTGCATTTCTCCATTGAAATTATCTCAAGGATGAAAAAAGAAGCAGAAACAGAAGTGCCACCACCTACCTGTACTGCTTTGCCACAAGAACTCGTCTTCAAGTGGACAGGTGCAGACATAAAAAGAAGCCAAAGCAGAATAGTTACAGGGCTATGACAGAAGGCTGTAAAGAACTCAGTGTGACATGGAAGAGAAGAGTGGGAGTTCTTGGAGTTCTTGGATATTTCAAAATCCATGAGATGTTAGGGTAATTCTGCAAACCGAGGTGTGGGGACGGGGGCTGCACATCAGGAAATGAGTGTGGACAGGAAGGTAGGACTCATCTAGGATTCTTGTGAGTTACTAAGGAATTTGGAATTTTTCCTGTGTGAAATGGGAAGTCCTTAGACACTGATGAAAGGGAAAGTCCAAAAGCCTAGGTTCTAGTACAAACTATCATCTATGAGCTAGATGTCTTCAGATAAAAACTACCTAACTTTGTGGGTTTTAGTTTCTAAAATATGAGAAGAGAGGGAGCGGAGAGAGTCAATGAAGTTTGACATCAAGTTTGATTCATACTATTGATAAGAGCTATCATTTATGCCTGCTTATGATGTACCACTTTATTTGCTTTGTCTCATTTGCTCCTTGGAATAATGCTGAGATAGATCTGAATAACCCTACTTATTACCAAGGGATTGAATAATATTACCACATTTTATAAGTAAAGAACCTAGGTTTGAAGCCATGTATATTTTCCCAAAGCCACTGTGGTTTTAATAGGATTTCTTTGTGCTTCCTTAATTCTAAATCTTTAAAATAAAATATGATATATAATACAGGTGTTATTTGAAAGATTGTGGCCAATCAATACATTTATATCTTCTATGAGGAGATAAAAAAAGAATTGCAAATGCAGGATATCAGCTGCGATTTCACTTAAGCATAAGGAGAATTTTTATGTAGTGGAGGACATTAGTCACGGTTGACGCGTATTTTCTCTAAAGATTCTTCATTAATTAGAGTCTCCCCCATCTGAATTACTTAAAGTATTTTTCCAACAAGATGTAAACAGTTGAATAGGACAGATACTTATGGTTCTTTTTGATTCATGGTGTAATCTAGAAATACAATAACCAGATGTGTTTCCCTATTGGAAGGGACAGAGAGTATTGATCTAACATAGTCTTAAACAATTAGATATCATAACATATATCATAGACAATGTTTTATGAAAAATGGAGAATTTTGTTTTAATTTTTTTTAATTTCTCAAATTATTGTGATTAAAATATGCATACATTTATGTTATGCATACATATGCTTGAAGGGAAACAGATCTGTGGAAATTCAAATTTACAATACTCATAAATCAAGAGCTAATTTATTTAAATCAGCATTTCCAAATTTTTAAAGACATTTGTCCTTTTAGATAAAATTGAGAATTCTATATATACACCTCCCAGCACTCTGGTGTAATAGTGTTCCCTTCGTGAAAGACTCCTGTCTCCTGTGTGCCTCCTTATCAGTAGGTATCGTTAAGCTTTATTCTTTATACTTTCTCTTATAAGAACAGTAGTTTATTTCTCTTTTAATATAACTATACCAAGTGCTTTCTAAAATCATACCTATCTGTCTACCTCTTCTAAAAATTCCAATTTGCCATTACAGTCTAACCTATTTCTAGATGTCTAAGTTTAAAAATATACTCTAGTACTTCCACATAATCTCTGCAACACTATTCAGGGGAGCTGGATGAGGACAGAAAAGAAAAACATAAAGCTGAAATGTGAGATATAATTCCCAAATAACTAAGCATGAAGATTTCTTTGAAATTGTGAGATGCTCCACAATAGTTAGTAGTTAACTTTTTAGCGGGCTTAAGTGAAATTCATCTGTCCCTGGTCCTGTTGGTTTCCCCTTTTTCATTATCAGCCACTCTTTCAAACGCATACCTAAACAACTTTGCTAGACTTCATCTGAATTATACTTGTGCTCTTCAGGCAAGTTAATTAAAGCACAGTTGAAATTCTATTCAAAAGGTCTTCAGCACTTTTACTGAGAAGAAAGCACCCCTCTGAGGACCTGCTTACTGTGTACTCGGCTGACATTTCAGATGCATCCATTGCTCTTGAAAACTGTCCTTGAAGGAAACAACTATGCCATAATGAATGCAAAATACTAGCTTCCCCATTATTATAAAAATCAAATTACTTAATGTCTGATCCCCTCTTAGATACAATTACACATTTACTAAACTGTCATAAATGAAAAAAAAGAGAAATGATTATGTTTGAAATTTGTAACTGAAGTTACTAATGATTTGGATGATTCCATTTTCCCCTTGCCTCAGCATCAATTGCCAGATATCAGACTTATTGGGTGGTTACCGAAGCACAGAAAACCCTAATACAGAATGTTAGTAGAATTATTAAGGTATTACTATTTCTATTACTCCCTCTCTTCTCTTCTTTTCTGCTTTTCTTTCCTCTACTCCCCAACTAAGCACATTGTCTGCAAATGGGTAATCGTCTTGCTCAGCTTTATGATACCATCAAGACACTTTTAAAGCCAATCGAAATAGCAAAGCCTACAAAAAAGTAAGCTATTAACAACGAACATGTAATAGCAACTATAATTATAATAAATACAATAAAAATGTACTCATTAGAAGTACTGAGGAAGACCTTCAAGGTTTGAGAAAAACTTACTTTGATGAATTAGCAAAGTGAAGAAAGTCAACTAAGCCAGTGTTTTTAACTTCTTGCCACTCTGATGGCTCATATCTATTCCCTTATGTGCAAGTGCCTATCAAATTAATATTTACAGCTAGAAACTTGGCATCTTCATTTGGATGTTAAAGGAATCTCTAATATTTTTTAACAGCTTTAGTGAGGTGTAATTTACATATTATACAATTCATCCACTTAAAGAGTACAACTCATTATTTTTTAGTAAGCTCACTAAAAATTAGATTGTACAACCATCACCATAATCTAATTTATAATTTCTTCCCTAAAATGAACTTCATACTTATAAGCAGTCACTTCCCACCCCACCCCACAACCCTAGGCAACCATTAATCTACTTTCCGTCTCTATGTAAATTTGCCTGTTCTGGACATTTTATGTAAATGGAATCATATAATATATGGCCTTTTATGACTGGCTTCCTTCACTTAGAATAATGCATTTAAGGTTCATTCATATGGTGGTACCATTTTATTTCTTTTTGTGGCTGAATAATATCCTATTATATAGATATAGCACATTTTGTTTAACCGTTTATCAGTTGATAGACATTTGGATTGCTTCTACCTTTCAGCTATGATGAATAATGCCACTATGAACATTCGTGTGCAAATTTTTGTGTGGACATGTGTTTTCATTTCTTTTGGGTACATATATAGAAATGGGTTTACCAAGTCACATGATCAATATTTTGAGGAACTGCAGCACCATTCTCCCTGGTGCCTACACCATTTTACATTCCCACCTGCAAGGTATGAGGGGTTTGATTTCTTCACATCTATGGGCACACCTGTTACTGCTTGTCTTTTTTATTACATCCATCTTAGTGGATATGAGGTGATATCTCATTGTCGTTCTGAATTGCCATTTCCCTAATGATTAATTATGTTGAGCATTCTTTTATGTGTTTATTGGCCATTTGTATATCTTCTTAGAGATATATCAAACAAATTCTTCACCCATTTTTTTGTTTTAAAATATACTATACTATTAAAATTTTGAGATATAGTAATTCCCACAGGTCAGGAGATAATTGTCATTAAAAAGACAGTTTATCACTTATAGTTCTCAAGAAGAGGGGGCATGTTATGCTGGGAGGGGGGACATGAAGAAGCACCAAGGTCAATCACGAGGCAGAGAGGAGATAGATAGGAGGTAACTGTGAGTCTTTATTGCAGTTTCCACAAGAAGGAACAGATGAGGTAGGGCAAGCAAGTTTGCGATTGGCTAGTCTGAATAATTTCAGCAGGCTCTGGGAAATTGGGGCTGTTTCTAGTTATTGGTACCAGGATGATTAGGGCAGATAGATAGTGGCCTGAAGTGTGACAGTCTGAAAAAGGAGGTAGTTCAAGGTATACACTTTGGACTGACTGGTTGATATGTGTTTAAAAACTACACCTCTAGGAGGAAGAGTCCCAGGTGGTGATGAGAAAGGTAAGCGATTTAGGCATATAATCAAGTTGTCTAGGATAAGGCATGTCCAGCATGTGTACTTAGGGAATATGTTAAAATATTAAGTTTGTAGAAGCTAGAAATATAGTTAATAAAACTTTTTGTTGGATTATTTGTCTTTTTATTGTTGAATTTTTTTGAAAAAATATATTCTACATACAAGTCTTCATCATATATATAACTTGCAAATATTTTCTTCTGTTTGGGGATTGTTTTTTCCACTTTTTTGATTGTATAGTTTGCAGCAAAAAAAGGCTTTAATTTTGATGTAGTCCAATATTTTTCTTTTGTCACTTGTGATTCTGGCGTCTTATCTAAGAGACAATTTCCTAACTTAAGGTCACAAAAATTACTTCCCTTTTTTCTTGAGTTTTATAGTTTTAGCTCTTACATTTAAAATATGATCCATTTATGGTATATAAATGGATGGTAAATGTCTCATTTTGTGGTATGTGGATATCCAGTTTTTCCTGCACTGTTTATTGACTGTTCTATCCCCATTGAATGATCTTAACACTCTTCATAAGTGCAAGGGTTTATTTCTCAGATCTCTATTCCATTGGTTTATACATCCCTCCTTATGCCAGTACCATACTGTTTTGATTGCTATAACTTTGTGGCAAGTTTTGAAGTCAGGAAGTGTGAATTCTCCAACTTTGTGCTTTTTTTGTCCTTTGTTTTGGCAAGTTTGATTTCCTGGCATTTCCATATAAATTTTAGGAACATATTATAATTTTGTAACAAAGTTAGCTGGGATTCTGATAGGCATTAAATCTGTAGATAGATTTGGGGATGTCTTTTCATTTGTTTAGATTTTCTTTAATTTCTTTTCACAACGTTTTGTAGTTTAAAGTCTATAAATGTTACACTTTTGTCTTTAAATTTATATTTAACGTATTTTATTGTCTTTGATATGATTGTAAATGAAATTTTTTTTATGTTATCTTTGGAATGTTATTTGCTAGAGTATAGAAATGTAATTTATTTTTTATGTTGATCTTGTGGGCTTGCTGAACTTGTTTATGAGTTTTAATAGTTTTTTAGTGATTTTCTTAGGTTTTATATATATAAGATTATGTCATCTGCAAAAAAGAGATTGCTTTACTTTTTCCTTTCCAATCTGATACCATTTATTTATTTTTATTGCCTAATTGCCCTGGCTAGACCATGTAGTAGAATTTTGAATAGAAATGTCAAAAGCAGACATTCCTGTCTTGTTTCTGATTTTAGGAAGGAAGCTCTCAGTTTTTCATCATTAAATATGATGTTAGCTGTGGGTTTTTGTATATGCCCTTTATTAGGTATTTTTCTTAGTGTTTTGAGTGTGTTAATTGTGAAAGAGTATTAGATTTTGTCAAATACTTTTTATGCATCTATTGAAATGATTAGATGTCATGGTACTTTATGATATTTTGTGGTGTATTACATTGATTGATTTTTGTACCAATCTTGCATTCTGGAATAAATCTCACTTAGTCATAGTTTATACAGGTTTCCCCTGCTATCCAAAAGTAGAGCATTCCTATGAAACCTTTCATAAGCTGAAATGACATAAAGCAAAGAAGCAATTACCATTAATATATATGAAAAAAATTTTAAGCATTCCTAGGCCCCCCAAAATAACCTACCAAATCATACCAAATATGCTTAATTACATCCAGTTTTACAAGAAGTATAACACCCTTACAAGATCTCTTAGGTCCTTTTTGATGCATTAGGACAGAACTTGCTGGCAGATGCACAAAATAAATAGAGATAAAGCACAGATGCTCACACATTTCAAAGGTATGCTTGATGCTGACATGCTGAGTGTAGTTGTGGGAAAGGAGCATAGCGGTGCCACTCTCGCTGCTGGCTGTGCATGCTGCTTCTGTAATGGCTCACTGCAAAACAAATGCTAAATGCCGTTTTTGCTTTTCACCTTTTTTCATAAAAGCAAAAATCCTTCAGCTTTCTTTCAGTTAGAGAAAACAGATTCTAATGCACATCTTTCATTAAAGCAAAGTGGTGTAATGCGAACCTTTGAAACGTGAGGGGATACCTGTAATTTTTTTTTACATGTTTCTGAATATTGGTTTGCTAGAATTTTTGTGGACTTTTCTGTTTACATTCATAAGGAATATTGGTCTATCATTTTCTTGTGATATCTTTGTCTGGTTTTGCTATCAGGTTAATACTGATCTCAATACGTGAGTTGAGAAATATTCCCTCCTCTACTGATTCAGAGAGTTTCTTGAAATGTTTGGTAGAATTCACCAGTGAAAACATCTGGCCTTGGGAGTTTTCTGCATGGGAAGTTTTTTGGAAAATGATTAATTTAACTGTATACTTGTTATAGGTGTATTCAGGTTTTCTATTTCTTCTTGATTTTCTTCAGTAGTCCATGTCTTTCCAGGAATTTGTCCATTCACCTAAGTTATCTAGTTTGTTGGCATATAGTTATTCATAACCTTATAATCTTTTTTAAAATTTCTGTAGGGATTGTAGTGATGTCTTTTTTTGTAATCTTTGAGTTTACTTATGAATCTTTTCTCTTCTCTTGGTCAACATTGCTAAGGGTTTTCAATTTTATTGATATTTTCAAAGAATTAACTTTTAGTGTTGATATTCTCTACTAGTTTTATATTCTCTATTTCATCTATTTTCATTTTACACTTTATTATCCCTTTTCTTCTTGGTTCAAGTTTAATTTGTATTGTTTTTTCTACTTTGTCAAGGTGAAACATTATGCTATTTAAGATTTTTTTTTCTCTTTTAGAGAAACTAGAAAAAGGCATTTTCAGCTTTCAGTTTCCCTCTAAGCATTGCTTTAGCTGCATTCTATAAATTTTGGCATATTGTGTTCTCATTTCTATTCATATAAAAGTATTTTCTAGTTTCTCTCTGATTCTCTGTGGCCCAATTGCTATTTAGGTTGTGTTAAATTCCACGTTTGTGAATTTTCAAAATTTCCTTTTGTTATTGATATGTAATTTTATTCTATTTTGGTTAGAGAGCATCCTGTGTGTGATTTCAATTTTGTTAAATTTATTGAGGCTCGTTTCATAGCCTACCATATGTCTTGGAGAATATTCCATGTGCCATTAAGAAGAATATGTGTTCTGCTATTGCTAGATGGAGCACCCTATAGATGTCTGGTAGATCTATTTGGTTTATAGTTATTCAAGACTTCAGTTTTCTTGTTGATCTGCTTAGTTGCTCTATCCATTATCAACAGTGAGGTATTAAAGTCCCCAACTGTTATTGTTGAATTCTCTATTTCTCCCTTCAATTCTATTAGCTTTTTCTTCATGTATTCTGCAGCTGATGTTAGTGTATTTGTGCTTAAGTAGTTGCTATATATTCCTAATAAATTAACCCTTTTAACTTATGAACTGGACCTCTTTACTTCCAGTAACAGGGTTTTTTTTTGGTTTCAAATTTAAGGTCTCCCTACATAAATATAAGTAAATTATGTGTAAGGTCATGCCTAAATTCATTTTCCCAGTTAGATTTTAATTCTTTGCTGTAAATGTGTGTAACGTTTGCAGGCTGCTAAGAGAGATTGAGGAATTCTATTTGTTTGTTTTGTTTTTCATGTTCGGTTAGGGGATAGTAGCTTAGAGGTTATTTTTCTGGCCTTTTTTGAGAAAGCATACCCTTGGGTATTCACATAGTCTTTCACACCACCAGGGATGAGTGTGATTTTATTTTTAATCCTGTACTTCTAGGAGACACCCATTGTTGGCTAGAGTAGTTTGTTATTCAGTCAGTGTTTGGCCAGAGATTTTACTTAAGCCATTTATGCCAATGAGGCTTTTGCCATGTGTTGATGGGGCTGTGTGTGGCTTGGGGAAAACTTTAACATCTTCTCCATGTCCTCCTCTGATTCTGAGTAGATACAGCCTAGTGCATTTGCATAATGTTCTCATTCTCCAGAGCTGACTCCAAGAGGGCTCTTCTTGGTTGTTTCTTTCCCTGGTTCTATTAAACTTTTGGCTGGTCTGTTGTTTTGCTAGTATTGTGAAGCTATCAGCTTCCTCTAATTGCTCTTTACCTAGCTGTCCCGTGTTAGACAATGCCTTTTTTCATGGTGTCTCCTTGCTCTGTTCCAAATAAAATTGGTTCCCTTCTATAAATCTCTGGAATTATTCGTCTTATGGCTTGCTTCTACCACTGGGCGGAATCCTTGTAAGCACTGAATCAGTGTAGGAGAAGGAAGCATGCTTTTGCTGGAGAGATACTCCCACTCTCTGAATGGGCCCTGACGTGGTGGCTTGCCCGTAGTTTTCTTGGCTTGCCCCTCCTGGCATTGAACTGGAGCAAGCTGAGATAGAGCAAATGTGGACCTAGTATTTCAACCTGCCACACCTGGGAAAGAAAGGGAGGCCCAGTCCTCTATTATACTTGCCTACAACAGACCTCTGAAAACACCCGGCTGGGTTGGAAGTGGGGAGGAAATACTATTGGCCTGACCCTTGTAGGGCAAAACTATAGCTTGAAACTTAGAGATGGGAGGACATGGAGCCCCATCTTCTTGGCTGTATCTCCTGGGGTAGAATGTCTGGAACAGTGCTTCCCTAGTATAGACCTGGGGAAAGTTGTTAAGGAAGTGGCCATGCGTCAGACTTGCTTTCCTCAGAGCTAGTAAATTGTCTTAAAGGATTGTTTCTCTATTTATTGTATGCCCTTACAACAATACCTGGAGTCTCTTAATAATTAAAAAAACTTTTTTTTCATAAGTTAAATTGTTTTTCTGGGGAGAGACTCTGAAGAGCTTTTTATACTGCATTCTGGAAGTTCTGCCTTCTCTTCTTCCTCCTCTTCTTGCTGCTGCTGCATATTTCTGCTTTTATTAAATGGCTCTATCATCCACATTCTCAGTAGATTTAAAGGGAGCTCCAGTTCTCACCACTATTCCTATATAGTACAAATCATTATCAGCTCCTTCTTAAATATTACAATGACTTTTTTATAGTAATAGCAGAAGGTTAAACTATTTCAATAAAGAAATTCTCAAATGCAATGCATCAAAGAATGTATTTCTGCTATCTTTTTTCCTTATTCTTTCTTCGGACGTATTGGGTCTACTTATGCACTCACTGAAGGAAATCTTCAGCTCTGTTATTTATTTTTATTTATAACATTTTAATTGATTTTTTAAAATATTTTTTTATCTCTAAGCTGAAATAATTCATCTCATTTAGCTTACTGCCCCTCATCTTTCCATTAAAGCATTTAAAATATTAACTATAGTCATTAAAAATTTTTTGTCTTGATAGTTTCAACATCTGTATCATGTCTGAATCAGGTTCAAATCAAGGAGATTGCTTTGTCTTTTTTTTTTTTTTTTTTTTTTTTGCTTAACTTTGTATGTCTCAGGGTTTTTTTTTATTGTTGTTGAAATTTGAATGTCATTGCAGGAAAGCAGAGGCTGAGATTTTATGGCTGTAACTAGCCATGCTTCTCCTTGTTCTAGGCCATTAGTGTGAGAGTTAGTCTGTTTTTTGAGAGTTAAGAAGGACTTGGGACTAGTTACTGCTATGGTTATTCTAAGTATACCACTAATTTTAAATTTCTCTATCGTTACTGTATGTTTAGTGTGGGAGCTGGTTTGCCAAAGAATTTTTCTTAATATCTCTTCTAATCTTAGTTGTACATGTCTCATCTGTTCTATTAGAGAGGGTCTCTCTTTACTCCCTTGTCCTTCTTATACCTGTATACTGCTGTTTCTTGTTACTCTAAACCTGCTAGCCTAGTGGAGGGGTAAGTATGGAGTTATTCTCTATTTTTCTGATGAAGCCTCAGTCTTAACAAGCACTTTCTTCCTGAACTTAGGTTAGATAGCTTTCTCAGTGCCCCTGCCCTTTTCCCAGCTTTACTTCTTGGCACAGCATGTATTATGCTACTACCCCAAGAGAAGAAGGCTTTATTTTTCTGTTGCCCTCCTCCAGTTGCAAGGAGTTATTTTTTAAGTTTAGGAAGAAAGAACTTGTATTTTTAGAGCATACTTCTACAAATCAGAAATAGTTCATTTTAACTAGAAGTCTATTATAATCATATATCTAGTCTTTAATACTCCCACCAAGAATAAAAATACAACCTAGCCAATCCTTTGTTGGAATGAATTTTTAACAGTGCCCTAAGGGAGCCATTGTTTGTTGCCCTTCTCACAGCACTTTAAAGACCTTTGTTCTGTAAAGAAGATAAGGGAGAAAGATGGGGGTGCGGGACTTGGTGTTCATCTTTCTCACAGTGCCTGCTGTTTCTCTTTCCCCACAGCACTGTAAGTGATGCTCTCTAGAAGCTTTTTGCCCTCATGTGTCTGTGCCCCCCAGGAGTTCTATTCTCTTTTAGCTCACATTCAGTTTTTACTAACTTCTTAAACATTTTAGCTGAATCATTCTTACCAGTGCTCTGTGACTTCTGCCTCAAGTAAGGTAGTGTTAGCATGACATCTCTCCTTGTGAGCACCTGTCTTCCATGGATTTCAGATTAGTTGCTTGTCCTATGATCTTTGCTATATAAGGAGCTCAAGAATATATGTGAATTTGAAGATTGTCCGGTGTTTTTGTTTTTGTTTTGTAGGGGTGAAGTGATTTTCTTTCCAGCTTTCTCCATTTTAATGAGAATTAAGAAATCTATAATGTATAGAATAAGTTTAAAGTTGCAGTGTGAAGACTAAATATGGAATGACTAGAAAATGCATGCAAGAAAACCAGAGAGTGGTTCTCTATAGTTCAGAGGTGAGCTGATGATTAATTAGACTAAGGTGGCAGTGGAGGTGGAGATAAATGGACCTACTCAAGAGATAGGTAAGAAGTAAGATTAAGATGTTTGATTATAGATTGGATGTGGTAGGGGAAGAAGATGGAGATAATTGTCCATAATGATTCTTAATTTTCTGGTTTATAAGAAAGGTAATGGAAAGACAAGGAACTCTAAAATAGGATGAATTTCAGAAAGGGTGAGTCTGACTTTGTACATATGGAATTTAAGGTGCTTTTGAGGCAATCAGTTGAAAACCTTGAATAAACTGTAGTGTATAACAATAAGAGTTTAGAGATATCCGATTGACTGAAATATAATTGTAAACCTTTTTCCTGTAGGTCATTATAAAAGCCATGGCCCATTGAAGTTACAGAAACAGCATAAATGAGGGTTAGGACAGAGACTTAAGAAATTCCTTTAAAAAGAACACCCAACTTGTTCTCATTGCTCTCTATATTTTAACCCTCTTTTAGTTCACAGACTACAGTAGTCTTTTCTTCAGGGCCAAGCCTTTGCAAATGTTTACTTTGTGGAATTGTTTTCTAGTTTCAATTGACTCCCTTTTCCCATCCCAAGACATTTTCACTAACTTCTATCAGGCTACAGTAATTAGTTTAAAATTTTCTTCTACTAGGAAGGTTTCCTTCACTTTCTCTAGATAAATCAGCCCCACTTCAGAGTATTTTAGGTCCCTATTACACACTCTCACCCAGCACGTTTTCCTTCACCTTAATTTCTTGTTCAGCATTTATCGCTTCCCAGACCATAAATTTCATAATTACATAGATTTAAATTTATCTTTCTCACCAATAAATGTGTGGCCTGAACCATTGCCTGGTTAATAGTGAGCAGTCAATAAATATTTAAATAAGTCAGTTCCTGTATGACCAGGTTTTATCCTACCTATTGATCACCTGAAGTTGTATGCCAGCATTCATCTGATAATACTGAATTTTTAAATCATTATAGTGGAGGTTAAGATAGCATCTTTTACTACTGGTCATTAACTCACTGAAATATAGAAGAGAGAACTAAAAATTGGGAGGCGAAGAGGACAACAATAGATGGCCCATATTATTGTTATGATTTTCTGCTTGGGTGAAAACCAGAATTTTGATAGTAAAGAAGTTAGATATCAAGTGAGAAATAAAGTCTTTCCCCTGATTCATATCTCTAGCTTCCATTTCTCTGTTTCTCTGTCTCTCTCTCTCCCCTAAACATGACTTTTTCAATTCTTTCCTCCCTCAATTCTTTCCTATTAAAGTGTTTGTATTCTGGAAAATAAGAAGAAATCTGGAGGAACTTGAATATATTACCTATATATTTTATTCTCATTAGTTTAATCTAATTATATTAATCATATCAGTGCTTCTGTTTGAAGCCAGAAATTATTATGGGCTTACTCCTGTCAATACTTGCTGTTAGTCCTGTGTAGCCTCCCATCCTCTTTGCTAATAAGTAACAGAGAAGAATGTACAATACTAAAGTAATAAGGTATAACAAGGTGTGTAATTATCGTACAATAACCTTCTCTCAGGGAGCAAGAATAAAAAGGATATTGAACAAAGGGCAAGATGTTGGAAATCCTTGCTGTGCAGTTATTATATCCTAGCTGTGCAGCAGTTATATCATTTTTGTGAAGATTTTTAAAATTATAACATAAATTCCTTTTTAAAAAAGAAAAACATTGGGAAGAATTGTAAAGAAAATGCCAGTTTGTGGAATAAGTTTTACTATTTTTAACTTCATTCTAGTTTATGTTGCAGTAGATGATAATTTCCTTGCCTGTTGGAGACTAGTTTTTAAAAAAATGTCTTCCAAAATTAGGTAAAATGTTATAACAAAACTTACTTTTCCTGAGCAGAGTTGAAATAATGGTTTGTGAAAAGTGCTTATTAAACAAAATAGAAACGCAAAGTTAAAAAATTTTAATCTCTTAGAGACACCAGCATTCCAACTTCTCAGAGCTGAATCTGAACAGCTTATAAGACTCTCAGTAAGGAACATAAAGAACACTAAATTAAACCAAATATGACTTTATGGCTTAATATCTATATTTAACTGCATGTAGGTGGTTCATTGGGAAAGGTAGTCTATTGGTGCTAGAATATCGTAGGCTACATTGTCTTTTTTGCTATTCTAAAGAACATTATTCTAACTATGGATCTTTCAGCATTTCCTTCAGACTTAAAGATTCTAGAGGTATGAGAGAGGCCTTTACTAAATGAAGAGTGGAACTTTCTATAATTGTTAATGACATAATTGTTAATGGATAGGACTTTGCCTTATGCATCTTTCCATTCCCTTAATTATAAAGCAATGCTCAAAAATTGTAAGAACTCAAAAAATACTTGTTGAATCAACTAAATATACTGTAATGAAATTATTTGAAGAAGTTGGTTTTTAATGTATTATATCATGACAAAAGGAAAAGTTGGTAAGGTACCTGAATAAAATTAAGATAAGCCAGAAAACAGAATAGCAGATCTCAAAAGTTATTGAGAATTTAGGGGTATCAATAGTGTCTATAAAACATGTAGATCATTGTTACCTGTTGGAACAATGACTGACCTACAAAATGCAGATTCTAGTATACAACAAATTAAGATATATAAGGGAAAAATTATGGGAGATAACACAATTTTTGAGAAATCCTGGATATTCTATAAAGCCAGGAGTATCTTGGAGATAGCATCTATGATAAATCTACTAAACCTCATGATTATCAGGTCTTACTCAATTTGAAGTTACATTTTGTTTTTTGACCAAGATAGTATAAACAAGTATTCAGTAAGTTCACTGAAGATATTGCTGGCAGATATACAACAAGAAAGGAGAGTAAAAACAAAATCTTGAATATGTGTCTAATCCAATGAGTACAAGTTACTTCTCCTTTTATGATAGAAGAAATTCAACATAATTAAACCTGTCATCTGGTAGTTAACTAGTCCTTGCAATACAGTTCCATAATGGAGTCAGATCGGTCCCTAATATTGGGGCATTTAGTGTTGAAAGTAGCCAGGTTAGTCTTAGTGCTATGAACTGAATGTTTTTGTACTTCCAAAATTTATATGTTTAAGCCCTAATCTGCAATATGATTGTATTTGGAAGAGGGGTCTTTGGGAGGTGATTGAATCTGGATGAGGTCATGGGACTACAGCCCCCAGGATGAGACTGGTGTTCATATAAGGGAACAAAGAGACCAAATCTCTCACTTGGTCATGTGAAGATGCAGTGAGGAGTTTACAAGCCAGGAAGCCAGTTCTTATCAGAACCTGACCTTGCTGGCACCCTGATCTTGGACTTCCAGCCTCCAGAGCTATGAGAAATAAATGTTGTTTAAGCCATTCAGTCTATGGCATTTTGTTACAATAGCCTTAGCAAACTAAGACAGTTAAAAAGGTGTAGCCTGTTTGTTCAGGAATAGCCTCCATCCCTCTCACCTGAACCTGTGCTTATAAACCCATTGATCAAATCCTGAACTAACTAGAAAAGTTCTTCAACTAGAAAAGTTCTTCCACAAAAGTAGTGCAATCATTCACAGAGCAGACCATCTGACTGCCTGATGATCAAGAACATCTTCTGCAATAGAAGTCTTTTATTGAGCAATCACATGAAATATGACTATTCTCATGTTCTGGCCCCATTTTTAGAACATCTACACATAAACTAAAGACTCAGTCAGACTGTCATTAGCCAGGAATCACTGTAGAAATTGACCTTGGTTTATTCTTCCTTCCTTTTAAAGTGAAGAAATCCTCCCCACTGGGAAGATTTCAGAGTCATGCTGCATGGGGCTGTATACCACAGCAGTCCATTTCAGCTTGTGTTAACATATCAAGAAAAGCTAATAAACTAGGCTTGAGGTTTCTTCACTCCCAGCCAACTGATCATAGGAAACTCTTCAGAAAGCCATACCAATTAAAGAAGAGAAAGCAATGTAGCACTAGAAAAGGCAAAAGGGTGAGTAATTGGCTCATGCAACTAACTTTTACCTTCTGGATCAGCTTATTACTTTTCCATGGACATTATTTCCATTTGTTCACTGTTGTGTGTCTTTAACCTCATAGTCAGAAGGAGTGATTATGCCCAGTTCTTGATGGTACCTAATTGGTTACTAAAGGAACTAAGGTTTTACCCTGCTTGTGGCTAAGAAATCAGTCTGCCAGTTTCCCACAGGTGTTGGCAGAAGACAGAAGACTCCTGGGTCAGGACTTTATTACTCATGGCACAGTAAGTAGACTCTATAAGTTTGATGTTTGTATCAATCTCATGGGGGAGATGTGGAGGTAGTCTGAATGGGTGCTGTGTATACAGTGGATTTGCATTTCACAGTTAAGCAAATGAACGTCTGTCCTCCACAAAAGAAGTACAATTCTGAGGGTATGTATGGTGCTCCTCTTGAAAAAAAAAATGTGTTTACAAGTGTTGGGGCATTCGGTGAGACTTATATCAGTTGACAGCACTGATTGGCAGTGCCTCTATGTGGTCTCTTGTCTGACTAGAGGATCTTATGATTCCTAGTTCAATTTGAATAATTGGGTCCAATACATGTTGCAGAGGCTGCTTGAGAGGAGCCAGTCCAATCTGTCCTATTTGTTCATAACACAAGCTTGATGGCATCAATTCGCCCTGTTAAATGAGGGAAAATGGGGCAGGGTCAACATCTGGAGAGGTTAGTAAGTATTTTGTGTGGGAGGCACAGACGTTCATGCCATCCCTTTCTGCCTCTGATAGAGGTAAGGTTAAAGGAATGGCAAACAAATCATGGTCAAAGTCACCTGGAAATTATGTTTTATTCCCATAGGCTCTCTTCTGTCCAGGCAGCCATCTATTGGATTTATCAATCAGGTTAGCCTGGGGTTACTGTTAGGGAAAAGAAAGGCATATCATCTGCAATAATGTTCAACATAGAATCCTGAATTTTTAAATTTGTTTGACCACCCCCCCCCCCAACGACTTTTACCCTTAAAATAATGTGGAGGCAGGTGAAAGGGATTTATCCTTTTCTGGGGATGGCTGCATTCAATGACCAAATTGCATTGCTAAGGTGTATGGCCTAAGGGAAGGGGGGCTAAAAGAGGTAGTTTTTGTGATACAAGGTATGTCATCAGTGGTCTAAAATGCCAAAAACATGAAACAGGTTAATTTCAAGGGCTCTTCTGGTTTGTCTGGAGCCAGCTGATTAATAACCTGAAAAAATGCCAACATCGGTGAACTGTGCCCAGGCATCTTTAAGTCTGTGAGAATCAAGGTACCCACTGGCAAGTGGTTTAGTTCTCTGTGGAGGAGGTAGGGATAAAGTTTCCCAGATAATAGTTGCCACTTTTTCATGTGAAAGTGAGATGCCACTGCAGCCAGTCAGGGTATATTCTTGAATATATCATTCCCATTGACAAACATGCTTTTTGAGCCCTTCCCACTTTGTTAGTCACTGAGTCCGAATTAAGATGAGCTGTCAAATCAGAAAGTCACAAGAGCATCAAAGATCAGATACTAAGTTTTGATAAGTTTTCAGTAGAAAACTCATAACTACCTTTCCAAAGGTGTATACCCGGTCAACAAGTCAGGGAGGCCACAAGTTTAAAACCCGAGTGCTTCTTCCAGGTGGAAGCTGCCTCCCTTTGCTGGAAGACACAATTGTCAAAAGCACCAATTCCAGAGAATGTACCATTTCCAATTCTCAATGGGTCCAATAAGGTGCTGTACCACCTTTTTGATGGTGAGGGGCCAAAGAAACAGTAGTTGTTCTTTTGCTGTTGAATAGATTGAGCATTATGAATCCATCCTTATAGTCCCCAAGATTTACTTGGCAATCTGACATTTATCAGGGTTTATCAGCGACCCCTGTTGGCAGAAGTATGAGACTTCTGACTTGCGAAAAGAAGGGATACTCTCTATAGTGAAAGCTTTGGATATCAGGGGGAAGAACAATACTCGTATTCAATCCTGAAGCCCTCTAGTGGCAAGTGGCAGTGGAATTTGTCCCACTAGCATGTTTCTACCTGTAGGTCTTCCCAGATTGAGATAATTTTCTTTGGCACATATATGACAAAGAAGAACAGCATATATAGCACATCAATTTGTAGAAGCAACACAAATAATACTTTGAATTGACTAAAGGGCCCCACTCAGCAGATCTTGTTAGCTTGTCTCTTCCATTGTGATCCCTGCCCAAAACCCATCGTTGGGATCTGGGCACCCCCTTCTCCTCTGGATCTATGCAGAGTGAACATTGGGCTCTTGTTTCTAACAGAGCCGTAGCCAGAAAAGATGAATTCTTTCCCCTCTCTGATGTTGCCCAACATACTCAGGAAGTAGCCAAGGTTGGATCTTTTAGAGTGAGAGAGTGAGGGAACAGGGTTGGAGAAATAGGAACAGAGAGACATAGAGATAAAGGTAGAGATAGATAGAGATAGAGATAGAGATAATACAGAGATAGGGATAGAAATAGACAGATAGAGATAGAGACAGAGGCAGAGACAGATATAGAGACAGAGACAAAGATAGACAGAGACAGAGACAGAGGTAGAGATAGAAGTCTATCTGACTTCATGAAAACAAGACACTTTTGCTTTTGGTGCCAGTAAGCAAGGCACTTCTGGTTTTGAGCAACTGCATCATGGCTCAACTAAATGAACATCTAATGTCTTTGTTCTACCCAAATTTCTATATTAGATTTAGAGACTCTTTGATTCTTCCTCCTCCTGCCTGGAGGAGAGTAAACAACAAATTCACCATGAGACAGCTTCTTTCCTACATCTTGGCTCTCAGCTTCACTGAAAGGCAAGACCCTTATTCTCACACCTCATCCACCACTTGGGTGACAGCATTTGTTACTGAATTCTGGGAAGGCTTCTAGATCCCCTAACCCTGTTCACAAAGAGCCTTTGTCCTTCTTCCAGAAAGCTATGTCTCTGTGAACATCCCATTCCTGTCACCAAAATTGTCATGAACTTTAAAGGGTCTGAGATTTTACTCTTTTGAGAAACTAACAAGTTAGCCTGTTACAGTTTCATAGATGCTGGCAAGAGATATACAATTTCTGGCTAAAGATGAAGGACTTATTTCTTATGGCGGAGTAGAGAGACAAAGCTTCATGTTTACTTCTGTTCCCTTTGTCCCTAAAGTTTGACAGGGCTCTGATGGATACTGTACAGTGGGTTTGTGTCTCAGCTGAGGAGTCCTATACTTAGAAAACCACAATCTTTTAAAGGGCTATTAGAAAATCTGTCCAACCTTTGTGCTAAAGGGACACATAATTTTTATCTTCCCAGGCTGTTTGTTACCTGTGCAAATATCTTTAAAATGATAGTCTAGTACATAGACCTAAAAACAAGATATGTAGAAGCATGAGAGACCCATGGAGACTCGTCTTCCAATACATGTCACATGATATTCCATGGTTAAGAATTCAGTCTTCATCAGAGTTCAGTAGCAAGTCAAACCATGTTACAAAAGGAAAGCAAACACTTGACAAAAATGAAATGGCTTAATTCCAAAACCCTAAAGAATTATTCGGTGATTCTTCTATATAAGTTTGTTAAAAGCCCCATATAATCTGCCTTAGACCCTTCAGTAGGCCGGATATCTCTTCCCCCAATGCCTACATCCTAATCCCTAGAACTGTAAATATTACTCTTGCATGGCAAAGGGAATTAAGATTGCCGGCAGAAACAAGGTTACTCATCAGCTGACCTGCTTCTTCAATGTCTGTTGGTAGCAGGACACTGTGGTATAAAAGAAAAAAAATATGGGGTTTGGATCAGACGAACTAAGGTTTAGAACTCTGATTCTACAATTTGGACTGGTTATTTAACCAGATTCTCAATTTATTCATGTGTATAATAAGGATGAGAAGACCCTACATTACAGAAATGTGATGTTTAAATGAGATAATATCATCAGGGAAGATACTCAAGAGATGTTAATTTCTAACTTTGTGCTTTTGTTTAGGGAGGACTAGAAAACTGATTTACATCTTAAGTTAAAAAACTTAGTATTTGTATTAGTTTGCTAAATCCGCTATACTAAAGTACCACAAACTGAGTGGCTTAAATGAGAGAAATGCATTGTCTCACAATTCTACAGTCTAGAACTCCAGCATCAAGGTGTCAACAGAATTGGTTCCTTCTGAGGGTTCTATGGAAAATCTCTTCCATGCCTTGCCTATCTTTTGGTGATGTGCTGTCAATCTTGACATTCCTTGACTTGTAAAGGCATCTTCTTGATCTCCACCTTCATCTTCACATGGCAGTCTCCTTGTATGCTTGTCTGTATCCAAATTTAATTTCCATGTTTTTCTTTTATTTCATTTTGTTGTTTGTTTGTTTTGTTTTAAACAAGGACATCAATCACAGATTAGGGGCACACCTTGCTCGGGTATAATTTCTTCTTAAACTAATTATATCTGCAATGACTGTATTTCCAAATAAGGTCACATTCTGAGGTTATGGGGGTTAGGACTTCAATGTATGAATTTTGAGGGGACACAATTCAATACATAATAGTTTTCTAAGCTGTCTCCACTAATGCCAGCTCTTTGTAAAATAGGGATTTAGTGTTACTAATTTCCAATCCCACATCTTTTTCTTTCACTAAAGACTGCAGTTTTGTCAGATCCTCAGGTAGTAATGTCTAGTGTAATAATTTACATGATACATTTAATGAAAGCAATAATTGAAACATTTCTTTAGTTAAACATCATATAATTGTCTTCCCACAAAGTATATTAAATATACTTTGGCAGCATAACCAAAGGCCATCAAATCATTATCAATGATAGAACCTCTGTAATTCAGAGAGCTTAGTACTTACTATCATCAAACAAAGTCAAATGATATTGTTTGATTTTCTTATTGTAATACCATATTTTTGTGGGCTCTAATTAACAGTGATACAAAGAGCATGTATTTTATATATTACCATTTTTAAGTGGCTTTGTAAGCAGCCTTCTTTGAAGATTAGTATTAGAGAGAGTTCAGCTATGTATTCGAAGAGACCTCTGGCAATAACAGTGTTCTGGGGGTCCTTATAGAAGCCATAGGATCCATTGAATTCTTTCTTTCCCTCCCCTTTCTCTTTCCATAGTCATTTGTTTAAAAAACTTATTGAGAAACTACTATGTGTAAAACACAAAATTGTAGTAGATGCTAGAAATGCAACAACCTATTATTAAAGGCCTCATGGTTCAGTAAAAGAAATACAGTCATAAATCAATAACTGTAATATGGTACTTCTACATCTGATCAAGATGAAGTAACAGGAACTTAGCCTCTGGTGAAACAACTTGAAAAAAGGGGAAAAATCTAGAAATCAATGATTCTTAAGACATTGAACATCAGGCAACAAAGGACAGTGGTTTCTGTAAGATGAGAAATAGACAAGGTGAGCTGTAAGATTGCCCCAGCTGACTGCCTGGAGAGAGTTTCCGGTTATGATGCAGGAGGAGGAATCCAGTAAGAGGTCAGTGGGTTCTCTGAGTTGAGGAGCTGGAGTTGAGGGTTCTGGGAGCCAGAGCAGATGGAGTTCTCATGACAGACTGCAGGAAAGAATAGTGCTGCACAGAGAGAGCCCTGGAGACATAGGACAGTCAGTCTTCAGATGAGTACCAATTGGTTCATGTAGCTGAGAACTACCTAAGGCCAGTGAAAGAACTCCTGAAAGGATTAGAAGGAATAATATGTGGAGCTCACAGAGACTGAGAATAATTTGTTTTCCTGACATCCAGAGTGGAAAATCTCATAATTCACAGAGCATCAGTACTGGCCCAAAATTAGCCCTAGACTAAAGATTGCTCTGGTCTAGCTTAAGAAAACTTAAAACTGAGACCCAAAATAGCCAAAATCTTTCCAAGTAACTTAAATATGCCTCAGAACAGAGCTCATGAACATTTATAACAATTCGAAAATATCCGTACCTACCAAGTTAAATTCACAATGTCTAGCATCCAATTAGATATTATTAAGCATGTAAAGAAGCCAGAAAGGATGATCCATATAAGAAAAATAATTTAATGTGAGTCATAGTGTTGGGGATAGCCGAAATAAATTATGAGAGTATCCAGGAAAGGATCATGAACTCTGCTTGGTTAATATACATGGGAGCAGTTATTCAAAGAAGGCTTCCAGGAGGAGGAGAGTGAAAATTAAAGAATGAACAGGTATTAGCCAGGCAAAAATAAGACAAAAGGCATTTGTGACAGATATCACACAATGTGCCACAGCACAGTGGCATAGAATTACAGATTCTCTATGATGGAACAACAGATAAGATTCAGGAGAGTTGGTGAGAGTCAGGACTTGAAGTGCGTTTTGTTGGGCAAACTTTTTCTGTAAAGGCCCAGATAATAAATTTTTTTGGCTTTACGGACCACATACAGTCTTTGAACACTCTTTTGTGTGTGTGTGACCCTTGGGCCATAGATTGTAGAGCCCTGCTGTAGATCATGGGGCATGACTGAATGTTTTTCAAAGGGGAAACACTTGTTAGGTTTGCATTTTAAATCATTTTGCCAAATGTGTGGAGGATGCATTTAAGGGGAGAAGACAGAGAGACTGTTTAGAAAACTATTGTGTTAGCCCAGTTAAGATATGATAGGGGTGGACAGGGGGTTGGCCTTATGAGTCTCAGACACTGAAGAGAAGTCTGGGTTGTTGTATAGATTTGAAGTTATCAGCATATACCTCACTTTAAACCTCAAACGAATAAGATCATGCAAGGAAAGGAGGCCAAGGAGAAGAGTTTTCATTGAAATATTAATATGTGCTAGCTGCATTTACTTAACAGTGCATTCATCCTTAATATAGCCCTGTATGGATAGACTTATTATCCCTGTTTTACAGATGATGAACCTAAAGGTCTGGGAAGTTAAGCAGCGTATCGGGAGGTACCAATTAGAAAATGGGAATGTAAAACAAAGTAGTACATTTGGTTCTAAAACACTTACTCTATTCTCCATGGTATACTGCTCTCAGCTCTCCTTAAGACATAGAGCTGGTGGCCTTCAGCTGCCACTGTGGCTTCTTTCATGGCACTCACTCTTCCTCAGGCATGTATCTCACAGCACGCCAGATTCTTGTGTATCTGGACTACTAGACTGCCTAGAGTCCAGATACACAAGAATTGGCCACGTTGCTCCCAAAGAGACCCTGTTGCTGCCGAGTGCCTATTATGTTGCTATTTCCAGAGTATACCTTTTCTCTTTGTAACTAATTTTGCTTTCAAGTGCCTAAATTTAAACCAACCCCACAGTCTTGCCACTAATCCTTCAAAACTTAAAAATTCATATAGTTCATACACACAAAATTCACATGATCCTTGAGACACTCTCCTATAGTGAGGAATTTCTAAAAGTCAGTCCTAGCACTGCAACTGTTCGCAAAGAGAAACTGGCCAATATTCATAATTCTACAAACATATGGTAAGGCAGAGCATATTTTAAATATCAAGAACATTTACTTGAGACCTTCCCAAATGGTTTCAAAATTTTATTCAGGGTTCGGACACATATCAAAACATGTATTTACCTGACAGATCATGGCCTGCCTAACCCTTTGGGGTGCATGTTTTTCACGCCATAATATTGAATATACATATTAATTAAATTTTGCAACCAGTTTCCAGCAAAACTGGGAATGGCTTTGATAGATAGGCAGCACTTTAAAGTAATTCTAACATGCTTCTCTTAACACAAGTTTCCCCTTTTTATTTGTTCAGTACGAAAAACAAACACTGAACATATGGAAGGATAACAGGGAGTGCTGAACACTTTGAAAAATATTTTGTGTAGGTTTAATTTTGGTTACACAGGACTTAATGTTTTGAAGGATTTAGTGCAAATTTTTCTTCCTTCCTAGGGAATTTCCCGATATGAAAAAAAAGAATTGTGTTTGTCCTTGAACAAACACAAGCTTTGAGGAGAAGAAGGAGGCACTGTAAGTTATAGATCCATTTTACTAACAGAAAGCTGAAGGACATGGAGGAGGGCACATTTCATAGAATTAAACTAATACTTTCAGAAAACCTAAAAAGGCCTCAAATCTTTTATTTTCGCAATATTTTGCTCAACTTCCAACAAATCTATTTTTTTTAAGGCTAGAAGTTGAATAAAAATATTGAAATGGAATGCTTTTTTTTATTTATTAGGATTAAAATGATCAGAAATTTTTAGTAACATGAATAATGCAACAATGAAATTATATAAATACAATGGGAATATGATATCCATTTTATAAAATACTTGTAATGACACAGATTGCTTTAAAAGTACTTAGTTGCAATTTTCTGAATCTCTGGCTTCTCTTAATCCTTATTTCCCCCGTATGTCTTATACAATTTCTTTCATATCATCCTTTTGTTTCCACTGAGTTATCTTTCTCCATCCAAAATATCTAAAAATTCTACTTCTCACAAGAAATCTACTTTGATTACAAGGCAGGAGCGGGTATACAGAGATGGGGAAATAAAAATACTCTTTTCTTCCTAGCAGAGTCACAAACATCTGACCGTTCTTTGGCTTTAATTTAAAATACACAGAAATGTAATGCATCCCTAGACAAACACCTTATTATGTCTTGTTACACTTCTTCGTACTTTTCTAGGAATGTGGCTTATTGATAAATATTCCTATAATATTAAATCTATGGACAAAGTTATTCCTTTTCATTAAAGGATTCAAAAGAGAGTGATGTTTTCTTCTATATCAAATTAACTTATATTTCTTGATATGGATATATATAAATGTATGTGTGTGTATATATATATATACACACACACACTTATTATTTTCCTGTTTTTAAATGCAGCACTTTTAAAAAGTCTTTTTTAAAACAGCAAACATAATAGCATATTTTGTCTTTAGAACTATATTGTTTTTGTGAAACATGAAATCTCTTGTGGATTTATAAGCTTTGAGAAATATGAATATAATAAAAGAGGCCAGTGTCACTGACATATCGTGAACACCCACAACTTGTTTTTTAAATAGTAAATGCAAAACACATTCTAATTAGTAGCTCTAACCCTGTTACTTGAAAGATTTATCATGTTGACTCTATTGCAAGTGTACCACCTTATAGATCAGAAACTTCTAGTAAAGTGAAAATTTGCTCTACGAATAAAAGAAGATATGGCTGCATATAAATCTGGGTGTGTGCATAATTGAAAGAGCTATAGAAATGAAAATGGGGAAGGGAACGAGCAATTCTCTGGAATTGATGACCCATTGAATCTCTGCCCATTTCTAAAAAAGAACTCTGAAAAAAACATATTCTGGCAAAATGTTGGTTTCCATTACTTTTCATTTTCTCTTGCCAGGATCAGAACCAGATGTTCTGTAATATAGCAAAGTCTGTTCTATTGGCATTTTTGGTTGTATTAACTTCAGGAACTACTGGAAATTTTATGTGAGAAGATTCACAGGTGATCAGGATCCAAATTTTCTGAGACTTCAGGGGTTTTGATGGGGTTGGAGAAGAGATGGCATACAGTAGAAGTGTCCAAATATCCTGTGTTCTCTTCTTGATATGCTCATATTCATAATGAAATAATATATGCTCATGTAGCTAATCTTACAACATATGGCACCATATAATTGAAGAAAGTCTATGCAATTATTTTACTCCTCCTAAAAGAAAACAGTTCTACTTTACTAATAAAAAAGAGTCAGGACTTAGAATGTATGCTAGAGATACAGATTTTAAATATAACTTATCCCCAATCCCAAGTTTAAGTAGAAATAAGATTGGGACATTGTACAACTTGGTTGCAGTTTGGGTATCATTTCCTCTTTTCTTCTTCTTGGTCTAAACTGACTATAAAGAAAGTGATTTTAATATTAACAACTCAAATATGTAGAAATTGTATGGCTGATCATACTTAAAAATTAGTGTCATGACTTTCATCCTCTGCAAATTTTGTCATATAAATTAATGGTGGGAATGTCTCTTAAAATGCACTACCGTATTGAATAGCATACCCCCCCACACACATGCATTTGAAGGGCTGATCAAAGTGCTTGCATTTGGAAGCATTTCTAGAATTATATTCTGGCCATGTTACCATAGTCCAGCTATTAGGAAAAGCTTACCACTCCTGGGAGCTCTGTTGTAATGATCTAGCTACTTGATATAACATTGACCATGTGTGAGTTTCAATTGGATATGCTTATATTTTTAATTTTATAATGCTTATTAGATGAGGCAGTGAAAGGCATGTTCATTGGTAAAGAAAACAGGAAAATATAGCTAATAATATTTTGCTTTAGAGAAATGTTTTGAAAAGGCTCCAATTCTTCATTTTATTCACTACCTCAGTGGTGTTGTGGAAGTGGATGTGATGAGACAGAGTGGGCTTCCTCTATAAGAATAAGAGGAGAAGGTGGTTACTAAAATGTCAAACTTCCCATCTCTACCCCATCCCCCACCCAGCAACACACACACAAAAACCTGTATGGGTGAGTGTCCAGCATAACATTTTACATCCCGTAAGAAGAATGATGATCAGGAAAGGCTATCCATGAAGTCAGACAGGGTATGGCTAGATGTTTAGAGAGTCCCTGATCACAATGCTGGGAGGCTGAGCTGGAGTCCTGACATTTTCTAAAATCCCCTTTAATAGGGCTTTTGTAACCAGGCCAACTTGAACTTCTAGGCAACACTTCTCCAAACATGTTACACCCATGATCTAGCAAAAGCCTCAGCGATACAAATTCTCCTTATACATAATTTTTTCTTAGTATTCACCAGAAAACAATATTTTAGTTACAAAGCCTTTGCTGGAATTACTTGATAACCCATTGAAGGGGGTGGGGCATACATGTGAGGCCCTGGGGCCCGAGCATTGGAAGTGTAGGGAAACGAATGATAAAATGGAAAAGGGAGCTGAAGAGGTAGAGGGCAAGGTGTTAATGGTAGGTCTCTATCTGTTTCAAAATTTTCCCTCAAATTGGCTTTGACAATGAGACTCAAAATTGAATTCAGACATTTTATAGCTTGCCAATACTGTGGACGATGCTTTGTTTTTCTTTATTCACACTGCCCAGAGATAGATTACAATTGTGTATTGCTATTCTAATTCTTAAAATGGTAAATCACCTCTGGAAAGAGGTTGGCCTCCTTCCAAAAGGTGCGTTTTGGAATCTCTGGAAACACCAAGAATTATTTTTCTTTAAAGGTTGGCAAAGTGCCCCATTGCCTAGGGAAAGTGTTTGTTATCATATTTGTCAGAGTATAAAATACAATTAACCCCTTTGTACCAATATGCTTCCAGCTGCTTCCAGACAGCTAATTAGAATTGGTCTCAGGTATTATCCTTCCTTTCCAGATAAAAGAGACTTCCAGGCCTTGACACCATGGGACTTCTGGTAGCCTTCTTGACTGTCTGACAGTTTCCTGGGTAGTTATAGAGTGTGTAAAAAGACCTAGCATGGAGGAAAGTTGGAGGGCAATACTTAAATGTATTAAAATTCAAGTTAATATATGTCAAATATGGATGCATATCTTATAGTCAACAGATATGATGATCAGACACTTTGCGTTCTGAAGGTTTTAAAGAAAGTCAGCCCATTTTGTAAGTGTGAACTCTGCAAAGAAAAGAGAGTGGTGGTTCTGGTTTAGAAAGATGGCAAACAGTAAAACAAATCATGTCCTCATGCTGGGCAACTGGATGACAGTTGGGTTTAGGACTCAAAGAGTTGAGCACTAATTGTTGTAACCCAAGAGCTGATCAAGCTGACTCTAATGACTGGAATTATCCTTCCTTTCTATAGATGCCATGGCAGAAGGGCCAGTTATGTGGACCATGGGAGCAGCACCTCAGGGTGGCCTGATATCATCTGTCAAGCAAGACACCACGTGACTACACAAAGCAAGAGCATCAGCAGACTGGGGAGACTAATGTTCTCCACTCTGTATTGCATAATAGAAGATTTACGAGAAAGGAAACAAATATTTTCTGAGTAATACGATACATGAAGTTTTCAAGTAGTGAATTGGAAAAAATAAAGTTTCTATGACTATATTTGCTACTTGAGTTTGGGAAGAAATGTATACTGGTTCTATTCATTAAAACGTCAACCCTCAGATTACAAAAGAGGAAACTTAGGTTGGGAGAAATAATAGTTGGTGCTAAAGCTGTTCATCTAAATGTTACACAGCAATTTAGGCCCACGCAGGAAGGAGAATCCAGTTCTGATGTCTCTTCAGCACTCTAGTCATTACACAAGGCAACATTTTCTAAAACCCAATGGCCTTGATCCTGCCCTTTCATGATTTCTGACTTCATTTATCATCCATTTATCCACTTCTTCAATAAATAAATATTTACCAAGAAATTATTATGTGCCAGGGATACAAAAGGAAAAAAATATAAATCCTTTGTCTTTGTAGAGCTTTGCTTTAAATTTTATATGTGTGTGTATACATATATATGTGTATATATGTAGATATATACATATTTTTATATATTTTATATATACACACACACATATATATGTATATATATTTTATTCACACAGTCATGGTCAGAGAAATAAAAGCCATGATGAAAGAAAGCTGTAGCAAATAGATCATCTCAAAACCTCAAAATCATACTCAAATACTGAATATGGTCCATGAATTTCACCTCCTAAACATTGTTTGATCAAACACTTCACTCCCACATAGGGCACTATCAATAGGTTCACACCATGACTTATAGTGGATAAGAGATCATTTGTAGACTAATGGGGAGTCAAGAAAAGGTTAAGTCTAAGCAAAACTAATGTGGATAAAGCTTACTTTAGTACTCACTCTTTATCTTCTGTGTTATCTGTTTTTCTCTGGTGATATAGCCACACTCTTCAATCTTCCTTCTTCTTTCTTCTCTCAAATCTAAATTTCCTTCAGAGGAAGATTTAAATATATGGTGAGAGTTTTAAGTGCTTTAACTCAGGTGTTTTAGCAGAAATCAGAATGTTAGGATGAATAACTTCCTAGCAGAATTTAAAACCAGCTAATACTAAAGTTGGAATATTAAGCATGGATTGGCAAGGGATAGAGCATAGGGAAGCCTTTGAACAGTATTTGATCCTTCCAGGCATCTGAGTCTCTGAGTTTTGGATCATAATCATGATGCCATTTTGGATATTATAGTGCTTTTATTACCTTAAGATTGTTTTGAAATATAAATTTATATAAGAACTTGGAGATATTTTAAGGCAGTAATTTTTATGTTTTCTATTACTAATTAGCAAACCATTAGTTGATCTTGTTCATAAATTTAGAGATTGTTGGTAATGTAGTCATGTATTTTTTTAATTAGTCATGTAATCTTGCATGGCTTAAGTCATAATTCATAGGAATTACATTTTTCTAAAAACATCAAAATATGGGCATATTTAAATTGACCTTAGCATTAATTCTACATGCTAATCCTACATGCAGATCACAAGTTCAAACTTAAAAACCCATAGTGCAATGAAAATAAAAAGAAAAACTCACAAACATTAACACCAAAAAAAGAAAGACAAACACATATCAGAATCTTAGAAGAATCTTACCAAGTATAAGGCAAATGAAGTTTTATTTGGAAAAAGCTTCCCCAGGCTTTGCCTTTGAATGGATACGGCCTGAAAAAAATTAAGACGGTATATTGTATTTCCCATTAACTCAGAGACTCATATGTCCACTCAAGTTTGCTTACAAGCTTGCTCTCTGCTTTGGGGAGAAGCATGAAGACTGTTTCTGTCCTTGTTTATTCAATCCCAGCTATCTACATGCACTAGATTTAGCAAATTATGAAAGCCAAGAGAGCAGTAAATTGAAAATAAGCATGCTTTGCAGCTTGAGAAGCATATAGTCTCTACAAGTAAAGTGCATTAGGTCAAACAGATAAAAAGACACCTCAGAGCAGTGCTAGTTTAGTAGTGTAGCATGTCACACGCTCCTAATTATCAAATAATAAATTAATTATTATCAAATGTAGAGAATTAGGCTGGTGTTGGACAATTCGAATCCATCTTAGAAAAATAAGGAGAGTACTGATTATCTCTCAGGTTCAGGTAATCCACACTCATGTTCATTAGCGAGTACTAAGTCTGGAAGTATCTTGCCTCATTTGAGTAAAATTAAAATCAAAAATGAAAAGGTATTTTAAAACAATAGAGTAACAAACTCTAAAAATAGATGTACTTTAGAAAACAGGAAAAAGTTTTAGAAAACAAATGGGCTCACAATAAAATTTAAGAAAATACGGCCAATATAAGGCCATAAACTGTTGAGACAAAATCTAAAATAAAAAGTCAGTAGGATAAACTGTAAATGGATATAAATAGGAAATACCTCTAGAAACAAATATGCATCAACTGGAGATAGTAAAATACAGAAATGAAAAAGGAGAAATTTAATCTGTCATATGGTGTAGAGACTTGCAAATTATCTTACAGCTTAGAGCAAAAAGATAAAAAAATTAAAAGCAAGTACTAAGAAAGTGAGTCAGTTGAAAAACAGAAGAAAAAAATATAAGTATAGGTAATGTACCTGAAGAAGAAGCAAGGACTTTTGGTCAGAATCAAAAACATAACTGGAGAAAATATTCTGTACTAAAAAAGATCTAAGCAAATGTATAGTCCCATATTTTACATTAAATAACTGGGAGAAAGGCCTCTCATTAAACATTTCCAGAAAAAAATATTTGAAATACAAGGATTATGAAAATCTCCTCAAGCATTGTGAATTATCACAATGGCATGTGACTTTTCTTCACAATACCAATAAAGGAGAATGTAGCTATATATATGTAGAAATCTGAGACAAAACTTTTGTGGAATAAGATGACATAAAATTTCTCTTTCAATGGGAAAAAATATATTCTCAAATATATAATAACATGGAAGATACCCTGCCTTCTATATAATTTGTAACTGAATACTTAAAGAAATCAAACATATGGTAAAATAAAAAATGAGAAATTTAAGGACATACAATAAATAATAAAACATGTTAAACATAAATTTATTTAAAATAATTATTTATACATGATTTTAAAATTAAACTTTACATTTCAAAATTATTCAGAAAGCAATAAGTATACTATATAAATTTTAATAAAGTGACAATCTTATTCTAATATTGGTGTACATACACAAAGAGAAGTACATGACCCTAAGCTCAGATGAAAGCAAAATTATCTTTAATTATGTATCTTAAAGAGAAATGAAAAGTTATGATTTCAGCTTATGTTCAGCTGAATGAAAAATTATAGTTAATATTTTTTATGAGAAACATAAGATAACTACTAACAGACATAAAATTTATACCTCTTAAAATAACAGACTTTTAAATAAATGCTGAGAAAACATATTTAACAAAGATAAAAATAAATTAATCAGCAAAGGAAAAATAAAAATATAATGTATAAGATGACATAACCAAAGTAAGGTAAATATGTCAATAAGAAATACAAATGGACCATATCGTTTATAAAAGAAAGAAAGATTCTTAGGTTGGTTTGATGGTTATTACAATATTACATGGTGTTTATGAGTCATCTATTTCTAGTGAAATAAGATTAAAAGTTAATATATCAGCAAGACATTATATAAATATAAATTTAATATAAAAGAAGTCATAAAGAATAATTTAAAGAAAATACTGAAACTAAGGTTATTTCATACTGAGTAAAGTGCATAGTAAAGGCAGACTGCAAAATATATGACTAAACGAAAACATAGAGATATATGAATAGTATAAAATTATCAACAGTCATGAAACAAGACTTTACTATAAACTTCTACCACTTACCTGTTAGAAAGACATAGTAATGTATAAATATCAAAGCTCTCAAAATTGATTTTTATATTTAATAAAACTATCAATTAAAATTCTCAGTTTTGGACACTTAAAATTACTCCATTATCTATCAAAGCAGATGAGTATATATTTTTAGAAAAGATAACTAATGAAGCAAGATTTACTTAACCAACTATTAAAATATACTAAAAACAATTATAAATAATGAAAATAGAATAAATATAAAACAGAACAAATTAGTGAAATAAATAAAAATCCATTAAAAAATCCTATCGAAAGTCCACAACATCTAGTCACTGAACCTACGATAATTGGTTAAGTATTTGGAATAAAATACGTATTAGAGTCATCTTATGCCACAAAAATAAATACCATATTAATTACTAATTGTTAAATAATAAAGTAGATAAAAATGGATCCAATTATAGCCAAGAATTTATTAAGCATAAATGCAAAGGAATCAACAACAAAAAAGAAATGTTGCTAGAAATGAAAAGTTTGCTGGATGTTACTAATCAAATATGAAAATAAATTTATATTAAAACCATAAATAAAACAAACAAACAAATTAAAAATTTTAAAGTAATGTCTATCACATATGAGAGCCAGTGGTTTAATGTTGTTAATATAGAGAATGTTCTCAAAAATTAGTATGAAAAAGAAAAGCAGCCCACAAATGGGTAAGGTATATGAAAAATTATTTACGAATAGTATGAATAAGTATACAAATAATAAAAATGTTCAATCTGACTGGTAATCAAATAAAAAGTTTTAAAGTTTAAAGGAGACACCATTTATATCTATTAAATTTATATTTTTTAAAAATAAAAGATCACAGGCTTGGAGAGAGAGTATAAATTGTAAAACCACTGGTAGAAATAGATATAAACATTTGTAGGGTCGTTTTGAACTATATATCAAGATATATGAAAATATTCATACCCACTGTCTTACATTTTACTTCTAAGGTTAAATCCTAAGGAAATGATTCAAAACTTCCTAAGCAAATTTTGTCATACATTCACAAGATAAATGTCATGTAGCCATTACAATTATTTACTAGCAAACGACTTAATATTAATGAAAGAAAAGGGATTCAAGGTGACCTATGTGCTATGTTAAATTACATATATCATATATGTTTTATTTTAAAATCATTAAGCACATATTCATTAATTCAAAAATATTTATTGAGCTTATAAAGTAGATAATGATCTAGACACTAAAGACACAGCAATAAATAAAACTAAAGATAAAAAGTAATCACTGCCCTAATGGAGCTTATGTTCAATTTCACATAATACCATTACTAGATATAATATAGTACGTGATACTACATACAATATAGGCAAAACTTAAGTCAATTTGCATGGTGGGACTGTAGTGGTTTTCAAAAATATTTTTTATTTTATTCTCTCCCATAACCACATATTATTTTGATACAAAAAATACACTTAAAAATGACTTCTAAATTGGATTTCTTAGTAAAGATAAATTTCAGTAGAACTTTTTAATGTTAACATTCTATTAAATTGCTTTTCATAATGTTGGGCATACCTTATAGTCATGATCCAAGGTTAAAATCAGAACCATTGTTTTAATTCTGGTTATCTAATTAAAATTCCCCAAAGTGGCATTTCTTTCGTCCACTATTCCTGGAACTGTCTTCCTTATTGTGCCACCACGGAATTTAGCGGCCCGTCAGAAATTTCCCAGGCACTTCTGATGCCCTA
Source organism: Eonycteris spelaea (assembly GCA_003508835.1). Lineage (NCBI taxonomy): Eukaryota > Metazoa > Chordata > Mammalia > Chiroptera > Pteropodidae > Eonycteris > Eonycteris spelaea. The sequence goes on from PUFA01000053.1 coordinate 3,527,839, forward strand.
ATTCCAATGATTTATTTTAAATAATTTAATTTCATTTGTACTGTATCCCTTTCCTCCTGCGTTTCTGTCTGACACTAGCGGAAACAAATTGCAAAACAACACAACAAAGGTTTTCCTCACAGCTGCTTCAACCAGATGGTAGATTTGAGCTTCTGGAAACATATTAGGAAAGCCTATTCCCACATAAAGTCTTTCTCAAGCCCAGACATCCCCAAGGCTTTGCAAGACAGAGGAAGGCCTGTTAAGTTTTAGGTGTTTTTTTGGTACAGTAATTTCTATCTTTGTGCTATTCAACTGTCATGAACTTATATATTATCTCTGGTCCCTTGCCATGATATACATGCTTACAAAATACCACGAACTAAACATGTGTACTAGGTAATCTTGTTTGTACCCTTTCCCATATCTGAACACCTTGTATTTTACAATGTCATCAGAGAACCATTAAAATCTATAACGGCCCTTTTCTCCAATGAGATGATCTTTTTGAAGAACAGGATGTGAAGATGCTATTGAGACCAGCTGACATCTATTCAAATGCTGCTACAAGTCGACTTAGAAACAACCATCGAGAGTTTAGCAACAAGCGGTCCCTCTCTTTGGCCACTCATCTTTATATTTTCTTCCATATGGACAATTGAGAAACAGAAGAAACTAATCACTTGATTATAGGATGACATTTTATCACCATACTGTGGTAGTGATTATTACAAATTTGTCTTATTTTTTTGTTTTTAAATACTTAAAATTTGTGTTCCAGTTAGCAGTTTGCCATATATAAACCAGCGAGCCAAAACATTGCTGACTTTGTGTTGAATATCCAGATAGCAAGCCCAGAACCTAATTACCTCCAACTGTAGACAAGAATTTGAGTAAAGTTATTGTCTAAATTTTTACCCTAAAGAGCAGTTCCAATCATGTAACTTCATCAGATAAAGACTTTTATTGGCTCCATTACTGCCTACAGAAAGAGGCACAAACTCTTCAGTCTAGTATTTAAGAAGGTATAGCACATTGTCAAGCCATTTTTTCAGTTTTATCTTCTTTTAACCTATATGTGACTAGACTACATCAAAATAAAAGCTGTCAGATCACTTGATTATCACTCAGATTCCCAGCTTCCCCTATAAGCTTTAACTCGTTACTCCCTCATTCTTTATATCCAAGACTCACCTCTAAAGCTCATTATTTATTCAATTCTTTCTTACCTAAGCAGATCAGGCTTCTTTCCCACCTCTGATTCTCGTGGATAACCCACTGGGAAAGTCACTGGATTTGAAACTAGAAACTGTTAGTGTAATTTGGACAAGTATCCTAACTTTCCACAAACCTCCATTTTCGGATCCATAAAATGGGTCATTTATTCATCCATTCATCCATTTGGCAAGGTTTTATTCAGCATTTCTATACACGAACACTTTACTAAGAATTGAAGTTATGTAAATGACGAAACATTCTGGGCTCCTGAAGATAATGACCACCTTGGCCTTACTGTACTCTGTGCTTTGAAACAGCACCCAAGACTGAAGCTTTCTGGCATTGAAATATTAAAACAGTGTTTCCTCAGAGCAGCAGCAGTTTAGCATCGCCTGGGAAGTCATCAGAAATGAAAAATTTCAGACCCCACCCCAAATCTACTGAGTCTGAAATTCTGGAGGTGGGACTTGCCAATCTGGGACATTAACAAACCTTCCAGAGGATTCTGATGCATGCAAAAGTTTGAGAAATACTGTATTAGAGAAAACAAAGCTAAAATAAAATTCTCGCTGACTTCTCAAATCACTGTCATTCATTGTGTCTCTGTCTCCTCTAGCAACCCAAATGCATTTCATTAGCCATTATGCAGGCCCCCTCCTTCCTGTGCTGCTGTCTCCATCTCATCTGAACCCTATTCTTACCCTGCCCTTCAGGATAAGAGTACTTCCACTGTACCCTAATTCATGTAGCTCATCACTTTTTAACTACGAGCCAGCCCCTTGCCATGTTCTCCTTTTGGACCTCGGAGCTAGAGCATTAGATAGATTAATCATATTATCTAATCATATTGTTTAGCTTATTATGTAATGTCATCATTGTTCCACATAACATTTCTCTTTTTTAAATATTTATTTTCAGTTCTATTTTTTCCCCTTGTCCTAGACAGCCTCTATACTGAGCTTGCTATTTATCCTTGAGTGTATATATTTTAGTTTATATAACTGGAATTGTACTTTAAACACTGTTCAATTTTTCATTGTTCTCAGCACTGTGCATTTGCATGTGTGTGTTAATGTTGGCATGTTCTTATTTGGTGAAAAAGGTGAAGGGGAATATAGTAAATGATATTGTGGCAAATTTGCATGGTAACAGATGATTACTTGAATTAGTGGGGTGATCACATTGTAAGGTATAAAAATGTCAAATCACATCTGAAACTAATATAACTAATATAGTATTGTATACCAACTATATTTAAATTTCAAAAAAGCAGACAGAAAACCTGCTTAGTTTTTCATCATCAAATCTAAAAATTCAATCTGCATTTTCACTCATTTTAAAACTTCTGTTATGAAAGATGCATTCCTTATCTTTTCAAGGCTGACCTTTGCGCTAGATCTCATTCCCTTTGCCTTCAGAAGAACTCTGAAATCTTTCCACTTTTAACAATATCATTGGCTTCCATCTTACTGGTTCATATACATCTTTTTAAAAAGCATCTCACTACTTCCCATGCTTTAAAAAATCTGCTTAGTCCCACATCTCATAGCAGCTATTTTTTCATTTTTTCCCCAATTCTCCATGCAGTGAGAGGTCTAGAAAATACAGTCTATGCAAGTTGGTTCCACGTTATCCCCTGTGATTTTCTATTTAGCTCACTTTCTGTCCCCAAACTGTGCTTTCCAAGTCAGTATCTATCTCTTTAGCCAAATCAAAATCTAAAGTTTTCTTAATTCCTCTTTCCTAATTCCCCTTATCCAATTTTTTCAGAAAGTGCCATTGATTTTACATATACAAATCATCTCAAATCCATACAGTTTTTTTTCTGTCACCAATACTACCATCTAGGTTCTGGTATTCTTGCATGTCTTTCTTACTGCAGTAAATAGTTTCTGAACTGATGTCTTTCTTCTATTATTGTCCCCAAAATCCATTCTTGACACAGAACTCATAATGATTTATATTACATTAACTTCATATCATTTAATTCTCTTGTATAAAACCTTCTGACTGTGGCCTACAATGTCTTATGTAAACTGGCCTAATGTCTCCTTCTCTACCACTGCCTTTGTCATAATCTCAAGCAATCTCTAGTCTCTAATCTTCTTTCTTTATCTGGAAAAGCTTGTCCCTGCTTCAGCAACTTTGTACATTGAATGATCTCTCTGCACATAATCCTGTCACCCCATAACTTCACATAACTTTCTCTTTTCAGACTCTATCATGTCAGCTTCTCAGGATGGCCTTCACTCCTCCTTAATCCATCTATCATAATACTCATCAATTATTATTTTATATTACAATGTCCATTTATTTCTTCACAGTATCTATTTTAATATGCATCTATATTTTCTATACTGTATCTCCATCTCTGCCCCATATCGCAAAATGTATTTTCCTTGAGACTAGGGACTTTGTTTTACCAGAACATCTAGCACATAACATATGCTCAAGAAATATTAGTTGACTGACAATGATAGCCTTTGCTGCGTAATGATACAGCTGCAAATATTTTACAAGATAGTTGTGGACAAGCTTGTAGGTATAAAGAGGGAGGAGGGGAAGAGATTGGAATTGTTAAGCATCTACTCTGCATTAGGAAAAATATTAGACACTGCCCATACATTATTTTATTTAATCGTATTTTTACAGCTACCTTCTGAGTTATGTATCCCATTTTCAGATAAAACCAAAGCTCAGATGAGTTTATTTTTTGTCCATTATTATATAATAAGTGGCTAAGCCTATAATTAACTATAAAGCCTATGTTCTTTATTTTAACTACATTAGTCTTTGGTAACACTTTGCAAATTAGTTATTATGTTTTCTCTGGCTCTAATGCACTTACAATTTTTTAACATTCAAAATACTTGTACAAGTTATCCTGTTTCCAAAATTATACACTTCATTTAAGTAGTGGTTAACACTTGCTTATCTTTTAAATTCTGTGGTTCCTCGAACATTTCTGGAACACAGAAAATATTCCATAACATTTTATGATCTTATGTGAATTGGAGGCTGAATTTTCTTGTTAACCTTTTGGACAAAGTGCTTATCCTATTCTTCAGTCTGTATTTGCCTGAGGGTAATGTTCTTGTTAAGAAACTGACCAAGTACAGGGAGTTGATGTATTTTACCATTGTATTTATTGCATTTCTCAGCCCTGGAGACTATCGAAGTGAAGTCACTTGAAAAATTCACTTTAAAAGGAACTCCACACTTGAATATGCTTCACAGAAGAAAAAGTAAAATAAGAATTTGGTCTGTAGTAACATGAAGAAAGTCAAGTAGTTACTGGCTGTGTAATAAGCAGTGTCTGGTAAAAAACAAAATATCTATTTCTAGATTTTTAAAAGAGGAATAAGTGGAATTTTTTTTTTGAACCCCTGGGATCTGATGCTGTTTCTAATGTACAAGGGAATGAGAATTCCTTCTTGTACCCAACATTGAATTTTTAATTGTGTCCTGTGAGTTAGAGACACTATTTTTGAATCCATACTTTAACACAACAATACTTTTTGTGAGGAGTGGTTATTGTTTATTAGGAAAACTAAAATCCAAAGGGTTAACTCTCCTATAACACATTTTAATTCTAGTGATATCATGCTATGTTCTGTCCAAACTCTTAAAATAAGACTTTTAATGACTTTTAAAACTACATGACTATTTTTTAAGTCTCAAAAGTAAACCTCTAGTCTTTAACTTTATCCTTGCTTGACCATCATGCATACCTGTCTTGTATTAATCTCACTATATAATTCATCACTAGAGTTCTGCACCTTCTGTTGAATTACTTCATTGCATGGATGTATTAAGAACATTAAACTATGAGCATAAGATATGAGAAAATTAAAGAAAGCTTCCTGAATTATTTATAGCTTTAAAAACTAGAACTAAATGAATTTATCTTGCAGAATATTATGTATTCATTCTATAATTCAAGCATGTTTCCCTGGATCAACATCTTTTCTCAAAATGCAATAACAGTTACATATGATCAGTTTTAATATTATATCGATAGAGATAGTGTCAGATAGAAACACATTTGCTTTTATGTAATTCACCATGTCACTATGTCAAAAACAAACTGCTTAGTTCAAGTGACTTTTATGTTTTTTGTAGTGACTGTCTCAATGATGGATGCAGCATGTTGATTCACTTTCTAACATAACTTCCGTCATCTGGTTAATAACTTCAGAACGTTTTCCTGCCATTTCAGCTGTGTCATATGTACGTCTACATATAACTTGAACTTGAAACCACAGTTGTTGATAATGCAACCCTTCGTAGTAGTAGACAGTTCAAAGATTTTGTTTCTCTTCAATAAAGCCGACAAAAAATTCTTCCCTTCTATTATCAAGTTCCATCTGCACATCTACTAATAAGGTCATTAGAAATACATGTACGTTCATCAAGATGCCATACAAACTAATTTGCTAGCAGTATTTGTTCTATAAATTGATATACTATGAAATAGTGACATCTGCTTCTTTCAACTTTTTAAATGAGCACTCTTTTCTTTGAAGAATCTTTTTAGTTTTGGAGTTACTATGCAGTATCTTTTTAAAAATGTCAATACTGCTTACCTTACAATGATTCCATTGTTTAAACAGTCAGTTCTCTGCACACTTCAGTATCAATTATGGCTACAAAACTGAACTCAGTATTCTTTGGTTCTTCATCTATTTGAAAGTTATTTCATAATCATCATATGCTTTATCACTATCGATGCAATAAAAAAATTTTAGTTTCTTTTTTATAGGAAATTTCCAGTGAGGCTGTATGCTAATTGCAAATTAGGGTTAAAAATAAATAAATAAATTATACTTCCCTAATTTAGTAAATAATGCTAGACTATAAAAAACAGGTTTGGTTAAAAATTAAAGTGATTGCTGAAATAGCAAATTACAATGATAAATACATTTTTAAAATGAATTTTACACTTACAAGTTATAATTGTAAAACTAACCTTAATGTATTAGTGTTGTATATGTGGTACTACTGTGTATGGCCAATAGGCACCTTGTTCCAAATGTGATTTACCACATGAGTTCAACAATATGAAGCCTAATCTATTTCCTGTAGAATGAAACAAGCCCCTAATCAGGTGCTTAAATGTCGACACAATGTTACTTTTCCGTGAGAGTTTCTAAGCACTCTAAATTTCTGTATTTATTACAGACTGGTGACAAATAGTTCCCAAACCAGTTCCAGAGAATCTGATTAGGGCTTTTCTTAGGCTATGAGTTTGGGGGCAAAACTGAGGACATATTAACTGGTATTTCTATTACTTTTAGGTTTCTCTATGCTTCATAAAATTATGTTTCATTAATTTACCTCCATGAAGCAAAGCAGAGGTGGTATTTCCCCGATGCAGTTTCATTTTCCTAATCATCCCAGTCATGCCTCCTACATAATCATTCATTTGGTGGTCATTTGAATTTTGATCCTTTTTTTTGCTTCTTTCAGTGTGTAGTTGGAGAAGCTGTATCAGGTGCTACTAGCCAGGTGTCTTGTTAAACCAAAAGTGTTTGGCATATTCTTTTGATCATCGCTGGAGATAACAAATCTTGAAGCTTTGAGAATGGATTTGACCTTTAGAACTAGCCAAAACTCATCCAAAGTCAAGGTGTGGCTATACAGTAGTGGGATTAATTTATTTTTATGCTCATAATATAAACTTAAAATTTCAATGGGAAGTTCAAAACTGCTTTAAGTAATGACAATATCACTGCAAATGGTAGTCTTCCTAAAATAAAGGTTGTTTACATTAAACTCAATCAAGAATTTTTCTGATAAACTTCTTGGTCTACCAATTGAGACATTACTAATCTAGATACGATCTAGTAGTATTGCTTCTTTTACCCACACAATATCATTTGCTTCAGACATACCAAAGTTTTTGTAATTCACTCTATATATTATGCTTCCATGTATTTACACTTCTGATTCCTCCCCAAGAAGAATCATCTACTCCTAATTACCTAACACTGATTTTTCCTTCAGTCCTCACTTCTAGCATCATCTTACATTTTATCCAAACACACTGCCCAATCCGAATTACCTACCCATCTCTATAGTCTATGGTGTATGATACCCTTCAGGGTATAACGTAATCACTGACTCACTTGTTGTGATAATTATGCTATCAGTCATGAATCCAGGTGCTTTTCAGAATGCTGGATGTCATCTATTTTTAGGACACAAGATCAATTTAGTAGTTAGAAAATGAAATGCTAGGCTATGCTAGGCTAGGATAGAATAGGATAAAATGGAATGTAAAGGAAGGCTGTAGAACACAAAAGAAAATACCAGAGTGCCTCAGATGTAGTTAGAGAAAGTATGGTTTTTGAAATTTTTGCTTTGGTTAAACACAAACATTAGTCTGTTCTGCAAAAAAAAAAAAAAAAAAAAAAAAAAAAAAAAACTTTTTTTTTCCCCTCTGGGAATCACTGTCAAAAATGTTTGAAAGCCATAGCACTACGTTTTAAGTGCTTGTCAATCTCATCCTCTCAGTACCCAGCACCATTGCTAGCACATTCTAAGCAAGGAGACATTGTTGAATGATTAAGTATAAAACCTCCCATTCATTATCTTTAAAAAGATGTATTGGTTTTATAAATCTTAGTATTTTTAAAAGGAGTTATTGTTACATTATAATCAATAGCAAACAGTGTTTGAGGAGGCATAATTATTATGTTTAAGATTAACTTTTGCAAGTTCATCTCAATGCTTCTTATTTTCTCCAGGTTACCTTTCCTATGTTTGGAAAAACAATGCTTTGATTGTTGATTTCTGGGTCAAACAACCAGATGGGAATGTATAATGCAGAAAATGAACACACTTTTTCACTCACAGGTTCTTTTGCAAAACTGAAGACAAATATTTTAACAGTTAAGTTTAATAGTAATAATTCTGTATACTCTTCCCACCATGCACACAGATAAGGTACAATTCCGTGCTGTTTTTGCCAGCATTTCATTGCTATTTTAACTTAAATATTATAACCCTTGTTAACTACTTTAAAAGTTAATTTCAATCTATCTGTATTTCTTCCTTAGACATTTCTGTGGCATGTAGATGGTCCTGGATTCCCAGGTTTGTGGAGCAGTATAATGTGATGGAAAGAGCTCTGTATCATATTTAGAACATCTGGGTTGCTAGGGCCTGCTTTTTTTCTAAGTAGATTCTGTCTGGTTAATCTTCCTATACCTTAGTTTCTTCAAATGAAACACACCCTCAGGTTCCCACTCAAACTCTGATGTTCTGTGAATCAGGCAACAGGACCGCTGAAGTTCCTCCCATCTCTAGCCTTCAAAAATCTTGCATTTATTTTCATCTGTAGTGGAAAACTTTTCCCTCTGGAGAATTCCTAATAAGACATTGTTTGTTTTTCCAACACATTCTTAAATTTCTTTTTTCTATCCATGTACAAAAATAGAGCAATTGTTAGCATTGAATATCTTCATATGTTTCTTTTTCAATAATATGATTTTTTTTCTTCACCTGATGACGCTTCCAGCTTTTTTTCCCCCCATAAAATTCTCTTTAGCCATCTGCTCTCCTATTAGGCATTTGGTTTATATCAATGATTATTACTAATGACTATACATTAGAAGTGATGGAAATTTTCTAAAATACTGGTTGCTAGGCCTCATTCAAAATCAGTAATTTGAGACTAGAGGTCAGATCTGGACATGAGTATATTTTAAGCTCTACAGGTGATTCCAACTTTAGTTAAGCTTGAAAACTTCACACTAACATACATTGGTCTCCTTAGAACTTACAGGATTGTTTGTCAACTGTTCTAGATATATATTGTTTTTTCTAATGGCTTTAGCTAAAAGTACAGAATTTAAGCCATAGGTTTAAAACACATATTTAAAGAGAAAACAGAGATTTAGAGTATTTCAACCATGCTATAGTCCCATGAAACATAACCATAATAAATGTGAGTATTAGAGAAAGGGGTTACTGAAAGTTTGTCTGAAATAGGTAGAAGTAATATGTTTCTGGTATTGAGTAGAATAACTAAAGGATTAGACAGAGTCAATCAAAGGTAAAAAAGGGTTGCCAAACATCTCATTACAGATAATCATCTTTTATTTCAGTGCCCTATGCTCTTTTCGATTTTCTAGGCAGACATCCCTTAAAATTCTCAGGCAGATTTTATAATTGTGATTGTTAACACCCCATCTCTTTCTCTGTGATATCTTAATATAAATATGTGCCATATAATCAAATAAAGGCAGGACCTTCTTTGGTGGCATTTGGAAAGAAGTAAAATTCATCTTGGACATAATCTAGATCAAGGTGACATTCACGTTGGCTGTGGGAAACACGACTTTCCTTAAGCACATCAGTGTTAGGGAATCGGGTTGAGGAGAAAGTGAGAGATGCCCATATCCTATTCTAGGGTTGTCTCTTTAGGATTAGAAGGTTAGTCAACCTGTGTCATACTTTTAATTAACCTGAAAAAGAACTTAAGTATACAATTTTTCAATGTTTTGCCATTTGTGAATTGCTTTTAGAATAAGAATTTTTTTTCTTCCTTTTAAAATAACTTTAAAAAGTCTAACCTATTTATACATTTTTCTTTCAACTAAAGACCTGAAGGAGCACTATTTAGCTAAATGGTATTTTTATACTGGAAAATCTAGATATTCTTTTGAAAAGCTTGGTCTGAGTGTCATTGGTACCTTGAGAGAACACCATTGCAGAAAATACAGTAGTGCTAAGTGAGCATGACTATACATTCAGATCGATATGTGACAGTGGTAGAAAATGCAGAGCATACCTAATCCAGCTAACTATGCCCCTGACAAATGCAGTGTGAGCAGTGTGTCACTGGTGCCTTCTCTTTCTTTATTTGCATTATCCATCAGGACAGCCCATGAGGGAATGCCTGGGAACTGTGGAGCTCTCTGTAATAAGCCACAACACTAATGAAGCATAACAAATTTAGCAAGTATCATGTATAATCTTGATCTTTTATTGACACTATTACCCATCCAGATTACACTTGGCCATTTTTTTTATCTGTCTAATGCAGATGAAAAGGGAGGGTGTAGCTGAGTTACTCCATCTATAGTTAAACATTTTCTTTAAACAAATTGTCATCCTCCAAGACAAAAACTCAATAGTCCTAGCCTCTGTTTTTGATGTTGCCTCTCAGCAGGGTTGGCTGGCTGTTTTTGCAGAAGGTCAGCCAGATTTTGTCTTTCTCACAGTTTTAGTTTCCTCCCGGGATTGAGGGTCTAATATATTTCTGTAACACACCAACTGAACCCAAGATAAACAAGTGCCTAGAGAAACATGGCCCTAGTATATTCCTCTCTTTAGTTGAACAATTTAAAAATCAGATGTCTGCACCGATCCTTGTCTTTAGAAATTGTTGAGCCTCAGCCAAGAGAAGGAGGTTGCAGTGAGGTTATGTGTCAATGATGAGACTTTTGAGTTGAGACTAATAATAATTTATAAAGAATCTGTGTACATTACTACTTCACAGAACTTTTTAAAAAAGTAAATTCATTATCCTTCAAATGACCTCTTGGGAAATGCCAATGTTAGTTTTATTTTATAGATAAATGCATTTCTACACAAAGAAGTCATTACAGGAGTAGGAGAAGAATGAGTACATCCTGATGTTTAGCTCTGAAATTTTCGGAAAAGGGGGAAACAATCATAAGTTTACATATGTGCATATAAAATACATATGAAAACACCTTAGGAGATCATGAAAATGTACCAGGTCCCTTACTTTATTTCAAAAGTCTCTGAAATGCATTTTACATTTATGTCTACTAAGAACTCTGCTCTGGCTAAAGTGTTTCAGACCCAGGATGACAAAACTGTAACTTGTATATTTTTCCCTCTAAACGTAAATTCAGACCCAGGAATGACAAAATTGTAATCATATATTTATTTCCTCCAAATCTTAATTTTTTTTAAAATCAAAGAAGGAAAAGAGATATTTTACTAATCACAAATTGGTCATACTTGATAATACTAAATTAAACAAACTAAAAAGGGTTAGCTAGGAAAGGTACCAAAGAGACAATATGGAGAGTAATCATGTAGTCACATTAGTTATAATTAAACAATTGAGAAGTTTCCCATAATGGGTAATGGCTATGTACCCTAAAAAAGTACCTAAAAAGACTCACCTGTTGTTATTACCATTTCATCAAGTACTGATTTGGTCCAGTGAAAGTTCTTATTTGGGAGTTCTGGGTGTTTGGGTGGCTGGAAGGATGAGAAGACAGGGCAGAAGTTTAAAGACATAATATTGCCTACTTTTCAATTTTACCTGATTCTAGATCCAGGCTGGAAGGATGAGAAGACAGGGCAGAAGTTTAAAGACATAATATTGCCTACTTTTCAATTTTACCTGATTCTAGATCCAGGTTAATAGACTAAAATTTTCACTTTCATAATGTTGCTAGGGATATATAATTTCTATGTATTTTCTCCTTCTTAACATATTCTTGATGCTACCTTATTATTTATGACATGTTTGTAGCCTCTTTTTATGTTCATTTATTTATTTATTTTTAATATTATGGAAATCTGTGAGCAGAGGCATTTGGGGTTACAAATTTTGTATTCTCCTAGCTCAAAGACAGAAATAGCAATGTATGTTGAAAACTAACATTTATTAATATTTTTTTAGCTTATGATCTAGATTAAGCAAATAAATTAGTAGTATTGTAATTTCCCATAATTCTGTAATGCTAATTTTTAATGATTTTTAATGACTTTTAAGATAAGGTGCTTTGTCAAGCATAGCTTTGTATATTATCTAAAGTCAACTGGGGAGTAATGTTGAGAACTGCCTCCAAGTTTCAGGGATAGATGATTAGAATGGTTTGATTTTAAGCTCAAAATTGTTCTTAAATGATATCAAGTCTAGTATTATTGCAAGAACATAAATTTTTTTTTTAAAAAAGGAAATTTAAAAACTACTTTTCGTGTTTTGAAATAAATAAATTTAGATGGAATTACTTTTGCAGATAAAAGAGTCAAGCTGCCTTCCAAGCAACAGTATTATAGGTGCAAGGCTCATCCATCAATCATGAGTCTTGGAGCCTACTATATGCAAAGAACTGGAATAGGGTCTAGTGAATTCAAGAGTAAGATGGATTGCATTAGCATTTAGGGACAGAGGCTGGCATGGGTAGTTATTTTAAAAGTAACTTTGAGAAAATGACGTGAATTTTAGCCAAAAAATAATTCATACTCTTTTCTGGTCTATAGTATTTTTTTTGTGACTGTGTGGTTTGTTAAGAAGCACTTGTGTGCATGTTGCATGTGTATTCATAGAGAGAAAGCAAGCTAAATTAATAGAGTAAATAAACATAAAAAGAAATTTGGAAAGTCTCAAACATTTAAGTTAAGTCTGACCTTTATTTGAGGTTCATCATCAAAGTCTATTTGCTTGTATATGTCTATTAAGCAATATTTCACTGAAAATTTTTATTACTGAGACATTTGGATAGAATAATTTGCCTGCTATCTAGGAATGAACAAATTGGAAGATTGAACTGTTTGCTTCACTCTTAACAAAACATTGCATTTTGACTGAGATAAGCTTTTAGTTTTAAGATTCTTATATTTAAGTCTGCTTACTTGGGTTTTTAAAAATTGGAGTAACAGAAATTCAGCTAAAGTTGTTTTAATAAGCATAAATTATTTTAAAGTTTCACATTCAAAATGTTTATCAGAACCCTAACTATTAAGTCTTAATTAGAATCAATAGCCTTCCATATTTTTATGAATGAATGTTACATTTTTATGGAACAAAGAGCCATATGATTTAAAATGTAGCAGCCTGTTATAATTGAAGATATTAATTCTTTTGAAATAAAAGTACTATTTAAAAAATTGATTGCTTTCTGAAAAAAATCTTTTAAAAATGTATAACTAATGTATTCTTTGAAATCAATATTAACAAAATAATAAAAATATTGTTTAGAAGTAGGCAATTTTGAGGTTTCAGATGTGTGTTCAACTGAAATATTTTTTGTTAACTATGTAAGTAGGATATTCTGAACATTTAAAAAACTACTAGAGAATTTACTTAAAAGGCATAGGGAATGCAGTTAGCATTAATGTATTGGCTAGGTAGAGAGCCAGAGGAGAGAAAGAGCAATTAGGGGGATCGTTGTATAAACTATATAAATGTCTAACCAATTTACTGTATACTTGAAACATTTAAGAAAAAAATAGAACCAAATGTTTGCTGAAATGTAGAATTTAAAAAATAAAATAAAACAACAATTTGTTTTGATGAAGTAAGATGACCTCTAGGTTGCCTTTCATCTGTAATATTCTATTGTTGTCTAAGTAGAAAAATTCATATCTGTAGAGAAATAAGTTGTTTTTTAAATATCCTAACTCATACTTCATGCTGCATCTCTCTTAAGATGAAAGGTTCTAGGCTTCCACTGATTTCCAAAAAAAAAAAAGCCTAAATATTTCATATAGTCCCTAAGTGTTATGCTGTGGGCAGGGGAACACAGATGCCAAACTCTACCATCTGGGCGAAACCCATGGGCTGACCTCTACATCCTCTCTTAATTTATGTTACTGGAATGATACTCATTCTGAAGAGAGTGATATCAGTCTTAAGGTAGCCTTTCAACCAGGAATACCCAAACCGTAAAAATAGCACTATTTTTAGCATAGCAGGATTTTCTGGCCTGATGCGTAAAAGACTCAGCATGCCTCATTTGCCCTCTGTGTTTTTTTCTACTCACTGGCCAAGAAATTGTTCTGAAGAAGAGCAGGAACCATGTTATCACAGACAAAGTCAGATCAGGAGGAGACATAGAATCAGTCTGGGTCCAGGAGAAAGAAATAAAAATCATGCTGGTAATTTAAACCGATGCAATTGAGTACAGGAAATTGGTTACATGAGTTTCATGATGTTGGAAGAGCAAAAGATGGAAATGAAGTGACCCAGAAATCAGTAACCACTTCTAAGCTGGGGAATACAAAGAAAGAGGCTGTGTTTCAGGAACCTGGGATTGGGGAAAGAGGGCCTGGTCCTTCCGGCAGAGACCCTGCGGGATAGGGCTGCTGTGAGGAGTTCTAGGGAAATGAGGTTTCAACAGCTGGAATGGTGGGAAGGATCCAGACACTTCCTGGGACCACAGGGAAAAAAGAGAAACAAGGGAGGCAGGAAATAGGAAGAACAGTAGTTCTCTACTGCTCATAGCTTCTGATTTCCCAGCAGTAGTTCTTATTAGCAAAACCTAGCAGAAAGTAAACTAACAAAGGATCCTGGAAATGCAGTTTTCAGCTCTGGTACTGCCAAACAAAATATACAAGAGTGAGCAGAAAAATGAGAAAATAGGTAAATAATGGCCATACCTCACAACTGCTGGTTATATTGTTATACTTTATCTGCTGTTTTTAATTCTTTGGGGCACATGAAATGTCCTTCAGATAAAAGGAAATGTAGTAAAGAGTTAATACATGTGATTGTGAGAGTTTTTGCTGTGCCCATGTAAATTCTGTGTCTGATTGAAAAGAGTGAGAGATTAAAGTAAAAGGCCCAGATCTTTTTTTAGACTTATTGGGTCCTGCCCTGGGATGCTATGTGTGTTGGGCTTTGGGAAATTATTCCACATATTTTTGAACTCATAAATTCAGCTACCTGTGAGTTGTCCAGAATTGGCGAAACAGTCTTCAAACAAAATACATTGTAAAAATCTGTTATTCTTTACAGTCAGCTTTGTGCCTTCTGAATGTAGTTTAAACTTTTCAGGATATCCTCATGAAGTCCTGAATCAAAACCCACACAAATCCCTATATAAAGAGTAGAGTGATTCATATTACTTCAGTAAAATGAGCGGCTAAGAAATAATCTTAAAAATGTGTTGATAAAATAAATTTATCCAAATAGAGGATACGATTTTATTTTACCTTTCTGTGTACATTTCTTCATTTATAAAATGGGAATAATAATGGTACCTATCTCATTAAGTTATTGTTAGCATTAAATGAGTTTATGCATATAAAGTGCATATAATACCTGTCCTAGTCCACAAATTGGAGGTATTTCCAGTGCAGGTATCAATATGATGAAATGCATTATTTCCAATTGGCCTTAACTGCTTGTTCAAAAGGTCTGGAGAGTTGTTCAAGGATGACCTAGAAGAGCAGGTTAGATAAATCTCTGCAAGTATCAGACTCTCACCATAGTGGACCCGTCCACTTTCCCTGGCCTGAGGGCTTTATGCCTTCAATACCCTTATTCTCATTGTTTGAAAAAAGTAATGACTTCTGGCTGGCCTGCTCCTTACCTGAATCAAGTGTAAGGTGGGAAACATTACCACATTAACATGCTTGCTCATTAGAACAATCTTCTCCACCCCTCCCTCATCTTTCTTCCCCTTCCCTACATAAATGTTTGTGTGTGTGCATGTGTGTGTTTGCTCCTTCATTTCCACCCATCACAGGGATCTTGAACTTCTCCACATGACATCTGGAATGTCATTGTCCTCAGCTCACAGACATTCACTAGGTACAAGAGATTCCAAGGCATAATTATGCAATGGTTTCTTTGTGTTCCATTAGCACTATTCATACATATTTATGTTTAAATAACCTATAATTAAAATAAATACCAAGTACCAATGCAAGATAAGAGAATGTAAGGAGTCAAGTTCATTTTGAGGGCAAGAGCTGAAATGGGTCATTTTATCCCTTTACAGGGACTAGTTCAATTTAGTAAAATACCTTTAAAAATGTGACTTCTTTATTTTATTTTAACCAGTAGGAAAGGTCAAAATTCTTTCCAGGATGGGGGTGGGGATAATATTAAAGTAAACAAAATACTTCTGGAAAATATTATGGACATTCAAGTTGCTATTAAGTCCTCTTTTCTGCATGTGTATGGTTAGTTTTCTGCATGTAGTGCTTAGTTTCTTCATCTTAAAAGTCACCGTTGTATTAGATTTTGAATGGAAAGATAAAATCACTTCATCTAGATAAAATTGTCAGTTCATTAGAAATAATTTTATTCATGAAAATATACTCATGGAAAGGATATAGCTGTGTGTCCTCAGCATAATAACTCTCTGAGATTTCCTTTGCTTCACTGTAGCTCTGTCTAGATCTGGCATGGCTGACCAGCCTCTCATTCTTTCCCTGGCTGCAGTTACCAGTGGACAAACACTTCTTGTCAATCCATTAGACTCACTTTGGTTCTTGCTTTGAGGTGACTCTGACTCAGCCTGACCTTCTAGATTCCTGACTTTGGTTCACTTGACCTTGAGAACCTACTTGTTCACTTCTGCCTTAATTGACTTCTTGGCTTCTAGACCCTCAACTTGCCCTGAGTCACTTCTAGTTGCAAAGTCCCCGGCACCCCGCCAGGTTTCCAGGCCGTGGTCTCTGGCTGGTTTCGGATGTTTAACCAGCAGTCTGTCTGACTCTGCCTTAAACTCTGGCTTGACTCCATCAAATTTCTCCAAAGACATTTTAATCTAGTGTTCAAATTTGAAAGAACAAGCCAAATACATTGATGCAAGTGTCTAGTGTCAGTGGTTGGCTGGCTGATTGGGAACCAGAGGCCTCACAGGATGGCAGTGACTGGTAACTTCTCTGACGTCCAGGTGCAGCCAAGGAAATGTGTCATTTATTATGAGCAGTCACACTTTTATTCTCATTTATATCTGTAGCTCTGTCTCCTTTCTCATTTCTAGTTGCTTTTATTTTTCTCTATTTTTTCCCTTATTTACGCTAACTACTTGTTTATCTCTCTTATTGGTCTTTTCAAATAATCTGTTTTAGTTTTTACTTATTCTAACTGCCCAGGCTATCAACCTAGATCCACTGAATACTAGGTAGGTAACCTTGGATAAGTTATTTGGTTCCTCATAACTCCATTTTCTCACCTATTAATGAGAACAATGATAAACTTACTTCATTCAGTTGGTGTTTATACTCATCACTACTTCAGAATTAAGTTAATTACTAGGCTTACCAGCAGAATTTGTTAATTGTTGTTTGTGAAATTTTGTAATTTATTTTATGCATATATAACACTTATTTTGAGATAGGTTTTACCAGTCTGCCAGAGGATCCAATGACACATGTGAAGATTACGAAGCTCTGCCTTCCAGAATGGCAAAACAGCAGGTTGGGAGGAACTAGAACCTTGAATTAACCTATAGAACACCTTTAATCACACTTTCTCCATTGCACTGTTACATGAGAGAAATAAATTTCTATCTTTTGGGGGCTATTATATCAAAACATTAACTAACACTCTAACTCTAAAAGTTTACATACATGCAAATACCTTACTTCACTTTGACAGTGAATGTGGTTTGGGCTGAGTGAATTATTCTTAATTTGCATTCATTCCTCACTTCCACTTCCAGAAAAATTTTGTAGATGTTATTCTACCACTTTCTAACATCCAGTGTTTCAGATGAGAATTACAATGCCAGTCTGATTGTTTCTCCTTTGTAAATAATTTATAAATTTTGTCAAGAAACTTCTAATAATTTTCTCTTATTTTTGGATTCTAAGAATTTACAGTTAAGTATGATTTCTCATCAATCCCTCCTAAAACACAAATTGCCTTTTCTGCAAATATGCATTTCATCTCTGTTGGAAAATCTTATTTTATTATTTTCATTAACTACTGATTTTATCGGTTTCTTTTTTCTTTTTCAGGAATTCAATCATTCTCATGTTAAGTTTCCCAAATCTATCATCTATCTCCCTTGGTTGTTTTTCTCTAATAATTTTTAACTCTGTATTTGCTCTGTATTTGAGAAATATGTTCTACTTATTTAAGTCTCCACACTGACTATTCTCTATTTCATTATGCAGCTCTCTTAAGCTTAAATATCATGTTGTCTTTTACTTTTGTGAACTCTTCTTTTTGCTTTTCCTGTACTTAATATGTTAATAATATAGTAGCAAAAGATGAAAAACATGCATGATAGGTAAAGATTTCAGTAAAAAAATAAAAACTGTAAAAAAAGAGACAAATGGAAATGCTAGAAATGAAAACACAATATTAGAGATGAAAATTTCCTCTAAGAGTAGGTCAGCTGACCGGACACAGAGAATAAAGAATCAATAAACTGAAAATTAAGTTAATATAAATTATCTAAAATGAAATATGATGCAGAAAAAGTGTGAAAAGGAAAAATAGCCCAGATCATCCAAGCTCTGGAAAAAATATCAAATAATTTAACATGTATCTAATTGGAGTACCAGATATAGAAGAGAGAGTGAATAGGACAGAAAAAAGATATGAAAAGATACTGGCCACATTTTCCAAAATTAACGAAAGACAATAAGTTACAGATCCAAGAATCTCAGTTAGCCAGAAGAAGAAAAAATATAAGGGAAAATACACACATACAAATCCCAATCAAATTGCTAAGATAAAGAAACTTTTACAGACAACAAAAGAAAAAGAAACATTACCAGAAAATAACCTTAAAATTCCAACTGAATTGTCTAAAAACAATAATGCCAGAAGACAATGGAAAGGATGTTTAAAATGGCTTGAAACACACACGTACACACTAGAAACAAAAACAAAACACTTCACCTAGAATTCTATCCTTCAAAATATCCTTTAATAATGAGAAAGAAATAACTATATTGCAGACATAAAAGATTGAAGGTGACAGAATTTATCTTCAGCAAACCTACTTATAATAAATTAATTAAAAAGCTTTATATCTGGAAAGGCTATAATATCAAAAAGAAACTTAATTCTAAAGAAAAGAATGTAGAAACCTACAAATAGCTAATAGGTCAGTAACTATAAAATATCTTTTAAAAATTATCGCTGAATTTATAAGTATATATAATTAAATCTCCTTTAAAAATTATTGGTTGTTAAAGTAAAAATAATGAAATGAGCATGAATTTTATAGTAAACATAGAACTAAAATATATGACAAGAAGCATAGTAAGTAAATACATATTATAAAGTTCTTATTTTTCTGTGACAAAATATTTTTGAATATAGAATGTGATAAGTTAAATGCATACTACAATATCAAAAATGTTTCACTATCATACCTAAACTGATAACTAAAAAAAAAACCACACACACAAAAAGGCCTAAAAAATCTATTAAAAGAGGTAACATGAGTGCAAAAAATATATTTTATTCACTCCTAATATAAAAAAAGACAGAGAAGGAAGAAAATAGGAATAAAAAAAAGAGAATATCAATAAAAAGAAAATGTCCAGATTGTGGCTTCAATATACATATTAATAATTATAGCAAAAATAAATGACATTCGGCTTAAACAGACACCTGACAAAAGTATATGTGAAAATGGCTAATAGGAAAATGTGCTGTCATAACAAATTGGGAAAATGCAAACTAAATACTCCATGAAATACCCACCTGCAAACCTGCTAGAATGGCAAATTATCAGATCAAAGCAAATAAAAACACCAAGATTTGGTGAGGATGTAGAACAACTGAAACTCTCATACATTGGTAGCAGAAATGGAAAACCATCAGTTTCCAAAAAAGTTAAACATACATCTAACCTATGATCCAGAAATTCTACTCCAATGTATTGATTTAGGGGAAATAAAAACATTTGCCTACAAAAACATTTGTACAAAAAAGTTTATATTATCTTTATTTATCATGGTCTAAAATGATCTTCATTTACATCAATGAAACAATGGATAAATGAACTGCATTATCCACATAATAAGATACTATTAGTAATAAAAATAATCTGCAACATACCAATAACTCAAAAATATTATGCTCAGTAATAAAAATCTAACACAAAAATACATCCTGCATTATTGCATTTATATGAAATTCTAAGATAGACAAAACTAACTTGTAGTAATAGAAATCACACAGGAGTTGATTCATCAGGGAGAACAGATGTGAAGGGGCACTAGAGAGCCTTCTTGGATAATAGAAATGTTCTGTAAACTGATATGCATTCATGAACAGTGAATTATATACTTAAGGTCTGGGTATTTCATGATATGTAATTTATGCTTCAATTTAAAAAATGACACACAATATGCAAGGTACAGTTCTAAGTGATGCTAAAGAAAGACCAAAAAAAAAAAAAAAAAAGAATATAAATGTCCCTAGTCTAGATAAATAAATCAATAAAAAGTTAATTATTGGATATTTAAATATAAAATAACTGGGATGACAGTATTTATTTCAATATAATGGACACATGGGAATGTAACACTTGAGTTGAATCCTGAAGAATGAAAATAAGTAATCCATGAATTATGTTCGATAAAGAACATTCTAGGCAGAGGCCCTAACGTGCTTGGGGTATTTAAAAAACTGTAAAGAGGTCAGTATATCAGCAACATAGTGAGCTAAAGAAAGATTGGTATGAAATTAAGGAGATCTAGTCAGATGCTAAATTAATAGGTTCTTTTTAGCCATGATAAAGAGTGTAGATTTTATTTCAATATGGCCAACACTTCTGTTTCTAATGGAATAGCAGGAATCAAATTTACTTTTTCAGTTTAAACAACTAGACAACTAGGTTCGCGCGCGCTCTCTCTCTCTCTCTCTCTCTCTCTCCACACACACACACACACACACACACACACACACACACACGCGCGCGCGCGCGCGCGTGCGTGTGTGTGTGTGTGTGTGTGTGTGTGTGTGTTTAAGGTTAACATCTACATTGGCTTCTAGGAAGTACAAGACTATTCTTCCTGAGAGAATGGAAAAAAGAAAGTGAGTCTTATTATTTTCTCAGCTAAGTTCTTAGAAGTTTGCAGTACAAGAAGCAGAAACTAAAACAGATTCTATCAATCTTGCCAAGTAAAAGAGATGGAAACTGGAGTTTGGGGAAATGAAAGTAGGTGGAATAGTTTTTTGTTATTATTGTTTGTTTGATTTTTTTTTTCATAAAATAAAAAAAAAAAGGAGGGAGCTACATAAGATAAATTACCATGTATTAGAAGAGAGAGAATCCCTCAAAACTGTGGTTGTATGCTAATATCTACGTGGTGATGGGAAACTATCTTAGGCAAAGAAAACAACCACCAGAAATCAGTAGGCAAACAATTTCTAGAGCCCATACAGGGCTGAGAAGAATTTATTCCAGGTTTAAAAGAATTTACAATGCACAAGACATAGTACAAAAA
Source organism: Eonycteris spelaea (assembly GCA_003508835.1). Lineage (NCBI taxonomy): Eukaryota > Metazoa > Chordata > Mammalia > Chiroptera > Pteropodidae > Eonycteris > Eonycteris spelaea. The sequence continues at coordinate 3,549,184 of PUFA01000053.1, forward strand.
TCTTCTGAAGCCTGAATCCTCAAAAGTGTTAAACTTATTCCAAGTAAATTAACTGAATGCCATAAAAGTACAAATCTATATAAAGAACAATAAAATTTAGCACCTGATAAATAAAACACAATGTCTAACATTTAATGAAAAATTACTAAATAAGCAAAGAGTCCAGAAATTATGAATCAAGAACAGTCAGAGAATCAATAGATAGCAGCTCGTAAATGACAAAGATAATGAAATTAGCAAAAAAAAAAAAAAAAAAGGAAAAGAAAACGATGAGGGTAAAAATGTGAAATATTAAAAACACACACATCAAATGGAACATCTAAAATCAAAATGAAGTAATATTTGAAATTTAATAACAGACTGATGAAATTAGCAGCATATTAGATACTGCAGAAAGAAATATCTGTAAAATGAAAGACAAAATACAAACTTGCTAAAATGAAGCACAGAGATTTAAAAAACTCAGTAAATGAAGAAGTCATAAGTGATCTGTAATGTAAGCTAATATTAAGTAGTCTAACATATATATAATTAGTAACCTAGAAGTGAGGAGAGGAAAGAGATAATAGAGAAACAAAAGAGATTATGCCAAAAATTTATCTGAATTTGATAAAATCATACACCTCAGATTTTAAATCAATAAAATCCAAACAAAATAAACAAAGATAGAAGCCAACCAAAGCACATTATAATAAAATGTGGAAAACCAGGGGTTATGTCAAAAAATGATAATTTTAAGTAACCAAACAAAAATGACATATTACATCCAAATGAACAAAGATAACACTGACAGCAGATTTGTTGTTTCACTGTACACAAGGTAGAAGAAAATAAAGCAGTGTCTTTAAAGTACTGAAAGCAAAGAGAAGTTAATCTACAATTCTATACGCAGTAAAATTCCCTTTCACAAATTAAAGGGAAATAAAAATTTCTGGGGGAAGAAAGAACTGGATAATTAATTTCCAGAGATTTGAATAAAAAAAAAATCTAAAGAAAGTTCTTGTGAAAACTTGGATTTCACAAAGAAATTAAGAATACCATACCAGTGAATATGTAGGAAAAATTAAGAGCAAAATAAAATATTTAAAAACCGTTGAAAGACAATTTGTTGTTTAAAATTAATAACAATGTGTTGTGGGATTATAACAAATACACAAATTAATGTACAACCAAAAAAAAAAAAAAACCCCACACAAGCAATAGAAAGTAAAGGAAATACAGATGAAATGTCATACATCACAACATAAAGTATATTGTGATATATTAAAAATATTTATTCTAAACTCTGGAGCAATGACTAAAAAATAAATAAATAAAACAAAGAATTTTTCTAGTAAACAATAGTGGTGATAAAATAGAATTAGGAGAAATACCCAATTGAAAAGAATCAGAAAAAGAAAAGGGAAATAAACAACAGATGGTATAAATAGAAAACAAATAGCAATATGATAGGTTTAAACCCAAAAATACTATTAATGATATTAAATATTCATAACAAATTAATGAAATGCCATAAATTGTACTTTTAAAAAGTCAGATTTAACTCTATGCCATCTATCAAAACATAGATAGGTAAAAAGTAAAATAATTGAGAAAAACGTATCATTCTCAGACTAATCAAAAGAAAGTTGAAGTGGCTATATAACAAAATTTTAGAACTAGGATCTAAACTAAATTTTAGAACTAGGATCATTTCTAGGCCTAAAAAGGAAAATTCAAGTATGATAAAGAACAAAAACAATCCTAAATATGTATCCACCTAATAGCACAGCTTCAACATATAGGAAGATAAAACTAATAACATAAAAATAAAAATGAAGAGATCCAAAATTATAGTTGGAGATTTCAACATGTTTCTCTCGGTATGTGATAGAATGATTACATAGAATATCAGTGAGGATATAAAAATTTGGAATAAACCTTTAAAACAACTTAAACCAATTTAAATTTGTAGAACAAGTCACCCAACAACAGCAGGAAACACATTCTTTTCAAGTACACATAGACTACTCATTAAAATAGACATTTTGGACAATAAAACATGCCCCAATAAAGTTAACAGTATGTTCACTGACCATAACAGAATTAAAATAGAAATCACAACAGCAAGTTATTTTTAAAATCTTCAAATATTTGGAAATAAAATATTTTTATTTTTAAATATTTTTAAACAATTTCAAATAATTCAAAGGAAAAAACAAGTAAAATTAGAAATACTGTACTAAATGAAAATAAAAACAAAAGTTTTTATGTTAAACATTAAAGTTTTTGTCTGCAACATAGATGGAATGTTATTGTATTAAAAGTTTACATTTAAAAATAAATTCTATAAACTAGAAACAAGGAAAACATAAACAGGTTAAACACAAAGTGGAAAGAATTAAGAAAATAATATGGATTAGAACAGAAGTCAAGGAAATAGAAAACAATAGAAAAACAAACCAAGTTTTTTTAAAAAGATCAATAAAATTGATGAACCTTTGGCTATATGATTAGAAAAAAAGGTGAAAACATAAATCAACAGTAGGAGAAATGAAATAGACAGTCACTATAGGACCTACAGACACTATAAAATAATAATGAAATATTATGAATAATATTATGTGATTAAGTTAGACACTTTAAGGCAGATACCTTGAAATACGAACCATCAAAACTCACTCAAGAAGAATAAACCTGAAATTTTACGCCAATTAAATTTGTAATTATAAATCTTGTCACAAAGAAACTGCAAGTTCCAATGGCTTTACTGGTAAATTCTACTAAATGGTTAAGGAAGAAGTAATAAAAATTGTATACAAACTCTTTCCAAAAAGAGAGCAACAGGGATCACTTCCCAGTATATTTTATAATACCAGGATTACCCTGATAAATTAACCAGTAAAAAAATCACAAGGGAAGGAAACTATAGAATAATCGCCCTGATTAATATAGACACAAAAATCTGTAACATACTTTGACACAATTGAACACAGCAAATATATAGTAAAGAATAATGCAACATGATTGAGTTGGATTTATCTCAAAAATGAAAAGTGGATCTAATATCTGGAAATAATTCATTGTAATTCACCTATTAGCAAACTAAAAACAAAAACAAAAGATCGAAACCTAAAAAAAACATAATTATCTCAAAAGATGCAGAAAACATATTAGACAAAATACAGCACCCACAGCATACTGAGCATAGAAGGGAACTTTCTTGACCTGATAAAGGGCATGTAAGAAAAATGGACTGTCCTCATACTCAATTAAGGAAGATTAAATATTATCTTTTTATGGTTGCAAAAGGGCAAGAAAAATCGTTTCCTTGTATCGAAGGTGGAGATGAGAAACAGAGTTTTATTTTTTAACCCAGTGAGTCCTGGCACAATTACATTTAATGCTTATTTTTATTTTGATTCTCTCCTCTCTCATTTTCTAATACGAAGCTAAAAGAAGCTGGAGGTAGTCAACATTCTGCCTGAAAATACCTAGCTAAATCATCCAGTTTATCAGATTACTGCAAGGAATAGTGTTATTAAAATTTTTGCCACTATGTAACAAATGTCTCCTTTTCTTCAGTTTCCAATGACCTCCTCACTTTCCTTTAACCCCACACTAACAGCCACCTCAAACTGCTTCTAGCATCTGACCACAGTTCAGTCCCAAAGCCAAGGCTACATGTTTCAGTTTTTTTTATAGTATCATCTAAGTTTCAGGTACCAAAATCTTTTTAGTTATCTATTGCTGTATAACATACTACCTTAAATTTAGTGGTATAAAGCAACAGTTATTTTGGATCATCATCACCATCTCATAGTTTTGGGGTTAACTAAACTCAGCCAGGTAGGTCTTACTAGGGTCTCATATGTAACTGAAATCAATTGGTGGCTGGGTCTGGAGTCATCCCAGACTTCCTCACTCATATGTCTGATTGTTGATGCTAGCTGTCAGCTGGAACTTCAGTTGGGACTGTTGATTAAACAACTACATATGGTTTCTCCATGTGACCTGGCCATCACAGAATAGAGGATAGCTTCCAAGGACAGGATTTCCAAGAGAGAGGCAGAAGGAAGCCTCGGAAATTATACAGTGTCACTCCCTTCACGTTCCACTCTTTAGAAGCAAGTCTCTAAGGCCACCCATATCTGTGAGGGGAGAAGAATTAGGCTTCACCTCTTGATACGAGTATGAAAGAGTTTAAGGACACTTTCTAAAACAATCACCCAGAAGTATAAATTACATAGGTACCAACTGGAAAACAGTACTGGAAATATGAATATTAAGCACATGCTCTTGTAAAGTCCTAGGCACTCCACTGCATCTACTGTGACAAAGCTGGGATCCGAAAAGCACCGAGGATACCATTGCATTGGAGCAGGTACTATAAGGACTTCCTCAGAGCTCTTCCAGTTCCAGTTTAGATATGTGAATACTGTCAGGCTCCTTATATACAGCATCTTCTAACTCTATGCCTGGGCCTCTTAACCATTTTTCCCATCCTCACCACCATAAGCTTTCACAACCAAAATTGATGTCTTGTAGTCTCTATGATCCTTGGATATAAAAAATATAAAGAGTCTTTTGGAGAAGGGCCCAGAAGCTGGGAAGTCCAAAAAGATGGCAGAATCTGCCGTCCAGGGGCTTTGCCATCTCCAGTGCTGAAACTTTACACCGTTTGCCTTCATTTTGGTCCCCCTCTCTGATCTTAAACACTTCTTTCTCTTGTTTCCCAGAGTCTAGGCCAAACTTTGCGCCCTGGCTATAGGAATAAGGTCCCTTTAATTTCTTGCCTGTATCCCTGCCTGCCAGCTGGCCCCAATTGTTTTAAAGACAAAAGTCTCCATCTGAGCTCCACTGCTCATGGCTAGGGTCCTATTTGCTACTGCCAATGTACCCTCATCCTGTGCTCGGCCCACCTGCCAGGGAGCCACCTATTGCTCACCTCTGGTTCTCTTTATTGCCAACCACCTGCCTGTCTGGACCTCTAGCTTCTACCTGCAGCCAAAGCCCCTGGACAGCAGGTTCTGCCACCGTTTTGGACTTCCCAGCTGCTGGGCCCTTCTCCAAAAGACTGTTTATTCTCCAGGTCTAGCCCTCTCCATCTGTACCTAGTTCGTAGTCTTGACATGTACCAAAAAGTATTTGACTTTCTCTCTGGTTGCCACTGCCTCCTTTTTAGTCCTATGATCCACGCCCAGTGAGATCTACAGAAGCAATTAGAGAAAAATGCACCATCAACGATCAGGCTGATTTTGCTACTTTAGTCAAAAGCTCGCATAGCATCGAACTCCCTTACCTTCTCAATTGCTTCATCTCTAGGAAACCTGCCAGATCCAACTTTTCTGATTGGTTCCCGGTCTTCTTCCCCTTTGGCTTTCTCTCAGCTTCCAAGACCTGCAAACTCCACGACTACGGCCTGACGTTCTGGATTTCAAATTTCTGGCTCTCTCACAATTCAGCAGAAATCTGGCCTCCACACTGAGACTGTACCTTAAACGCTCAGCTTTCTGGACCCTGCCTAATTAGTCCTACTAGCTGCCACCCACACCTGGTTAGTTTTCTTATTATATCCGGAAAAGTGGGAAACAAGTTAAATTATTTTGCATCGATAGAACAAAACTTTATTTCTGCTACTTGTATATATTTTAGATTTTTAATGCTAAGTTTTCCTTGACCTCCACTCCGCTAAAAGAGGGCTTGAGAATTTGATTTTACGTTTATGGTATATGTTTTTTTCTAAGAATGCTCAAAACTGGCATGAATTTTTGATGGGAAGAATAATATGGTTAGCATGTTTATAAATTAACAGTCAAGGAGGTGTACAACCCCAAATTATTCCCACAGGCGCAAGCAAGTTGCTGGCTCTGACATCCCTTCTCTTTCTTAGCTTGCCAGAAACAGATGTTGACAGTTCTCTCATTTGGGGAATTTATCCAGAAGGATGAATATTACCCTTGAGAAACACAATATACCGTACATGACTTCTTATAAGCAAAGAAGTAGTTTATTTAAGCTTAGAGAAAGTACATACTGACAACCTGCGCCAAAAAAAAAAAAAAAAAGAAGAAGAAGAAGAAGGAAAAATGCCATAAAGCAATCTAAAAGCTTAGTCAGGTCTCAACTTCAGGGAAGTTGTCTAAGCTAGTTGAAAGGGGGCAATTGATATGTGCCTAGAGGTCTGCAGAAGACATCAGACCTAAGAGACCAAAGTCTTCTCCACACAAAGCCAGAATTCTCTGAGAAGAGAAAAGTATCAGCCATCCAGTTGGCTGTTTTGCCCACATTTCATAAAGGAGTCCAATTTCTTTTAACACATGAAAAACTATAATTAACCTGCTTTCACTAAAATCAAAAGGTGCTTCTTATATACCCAATTCTATACATGCTTAGGTTTGCATGTAGGCATAAAAATGGTACATGATAGTTTCTATTCGCAAAGACTTCAAAATGTAAATTGGTAGATTCTAAAAGGTAAGAAGTCCGGTGAAAAATCAAAACTAGTTTATTTGTCTAGTAGTGCCTAGAAAACCTAGCCTACATTTTAACTGTAAGGCATTTTTAGCATAAATAGTTTTTATTTTTGTTTTTTAATGCAGCAGGCTTCATTTTGGTGGGGGTCGAATATCTGACACAAACTAACAGAAATGTATTTTTTTTTTATTGAATGAATGGAACCATATACTGGGAAAGAAATGAAACAGCTTAGAAATTTCAATATACTGGGAATGAAATGAAACAGCTTAGAAATTCCAATAGATAGGGGAAAAGATTGATGCCACCAGATCCTGGTGGCGTGTGGCAATCAGAGACGGATGACTCCTTTTGAACAAAAATGTCATACTGACTTTGTGGGGAAGATGGCAGGATGCAATCCCTGCAAGCAGAATCTGGCAAAAGAACAGAGTCAATGTATAATCAAGATGACCTGAAACCACCAATCACACACCACTGTTTTCACAGACACAGGGCACTAACACTTTCAAATTTGCAATTCCACCCTTCTATGCTCATTGAGCAGGAAACCATTGTGTCTCTGGAGTCAGTGAACCTCTTCACAAAACCACTTCAGAGACCCTGAGCTGCTAGTCCGTGTGACTCTGATGCCTGTGGAAGGAGCCCTACCTGGCATTTGGTCTCAACAATTAATGGTCATTAAAACATATGTCATATTTGTTCGAAACACAACATATGTCAAAAGTTCAAAATCCTCTTTTGACCAGAAGTTGTGACAACTTTGTTGGTTTATAGAGAATCACTTGCATTAACAATACAATTTGCCTGATAGTTTCAGCTGCCAAGGACTTAGTTCAAAGTCAATATTGTTAGTTGTGTTTGTCAAAATATCTGAAAAAAGGGAAAATCATGGATACTATTTAACCCAATGTTTTATTTCTGGGAATCTTTTGGGAGAAAATAATCAAAATATAGCAAAAAAAATTGTAAAAAAGGTCATGAAAACATTATTTATAATATTTAAAAACTACATAAAATATAAATGGTTATAAAAAGCAGGTACACATATCCCTTGTCTCTTGAGTATGAGGAAATTTTTAGAAATAAGAATTGCAGTGTCAGGAAACTATCATCACAAAATAATATTAAATGATAAAAGCAGAGTGTAAAGTTATATTCATTTAACAAATATTTATTGAATGCTGACCATGTAACGACATTTTTCCAAGTCTAGAGGCATTACTAGGGATCAAAGAAAATCTCTGCCCTTGTGGAGATAACGTTCTGGTGTTTAATGCTCTCCTAACTATGTAAACAAATAACCAGGCTAACAAATAAAATAAGAAAGCATAGAAATGAAAGTAGAAGGGAATTGTAGTGGACACGCCATCCGTATCCCTTGGATCCCTTTATCATTTTTGTGAACAATATCTCCTGTGTGCTTTCCCTCCCCAAGCCGTCACCCGCATCTCTGTTGAAAGGCTGCTTTCAGACTGGCTGCAGAGCCTGCTTTGCTAGAAGGGCCTGGGAATACATAGACCCCCAGGGGCAGCCCTTTACCATGACTAAAGGGAGCATGGTGTAAATATTGCATCTCCCTTGCTCCAGTGGGGACATCACTCTCCCGTGGATCAAGCCAGAGCTACCCTCCGTACAATTTTGTTTGCTATAACACCTTTGCAGCTGGAGAGCCAAACTAAGATGAACATTTGAACAGAGATGGCACAATAATAATAAGCATAGCTTACATTTACTGAGCACCTCTTATGTTTCAGCTTTAACATGAATTATCTTAATTTTCACAGCAATCCTTTGAGATAAGTACTATTATTATCCTCAATAGTACAGTTGAATATAAGGCCGTGGGTATTTTCTTTTTCTTTCTTATACTCCATGTCCTTTACAATTTTCTGCCAAGATATGTATTACTTTTATAAGCATACAGGACATGAGCACTTGTTTTCTGGAGTGCTGGCTTTAGTAGCTACAGAGATGGGGCACTCCTGACAGCTTTAGAGCATTATTGCTCTTATATTTGAACGCAATTGTTTGTCAATCAACAAATGGTATAAATGATCAAATCATCACCAAGGATGTTTCTTAATCTTTGTGAATAAATTCCATTATGAAAGTGAACTAATATTTGGGGATTTGTGGGTTTCTGCTATTGCCTTTAAAATTTGTTTCATTATTTTGGATTTTTTTTTTTGGAAATTCTTTTTTTTTAAATTAAATTTATTGGGATGGTATTAGTTAATAAAATTATATAGGTTTCAAATACAATTCAATAACATGTCACATGTTTACTGCATTGTGTGTTCACCACTCAAAGTCAAATCTTCTGTCACCATATACGTAACCCTGTTTACCCTTATTTACCTCTACCTGCCCCTTTCCTCTGGTAACCATTAAACTGTTGTCTGTGTCTACGAGTCTCTGTTTGTTTGTCTTGTTCATTTGTTGCTTTCAGTTTTATATCCCTCATCTGAGTGAAATCTTATGGTTCTCAATTTTTTCTATCTGACCTATTTCTCTTAGCATGATAATATCAAGGTCCATCCAGGTTGTTGCAAACACCAGTATTTCATTTTTCCTTATGGTTGAGTAATATTCCACTGTATATATGTACCACAGATACCACCTCACCTGTTAGAATGTCTATCATCAACAGGACAAGTAATAGTTTTAGAGAGACTGTGGGGGAAAAGAAACCTTCATACACCACTGGTGGAATGTAAATTGGTACAGACACTATGGAAAACAGTATGGAAGTTCCTCAAAAAATTAAGAATAGAATTACCATATGAACCAGCAATCTCTCTTCTGGTTATCTACCCCCAAAATTTGAAAGCATTTATCTATAAAGATATAAGCATTTATCTATAAAGATGTTCATTGCCGCATTATTCATGGTGGAAACAGGACATGGAGACAACCCAAATGCCCTTGTTTAGCGTAAGTTAACTAAAACTTTCAGAACCACCTATATTTAAAAATGTCATCCTTTGACTTACAGGCACGCCTCAGAGATACTGCAGCATCAGTTCCAGATAATCATAATAAAGCAAAAATTGCAATAAAGTGATTGACACAAATTTGGGGGTTTCTTGATGCATACAAAATTTATGTTTACACCATACTATAGTATATTAAATGTATAATAGCATTATGCCTATAAAAACAATGTACATATCTTAGTTTAAAAATACTTATTGCTAAAAAAATGCTGATCTAAAAAATGACACCTTAGACACACTCAAAGTAGGGTTTCCACAAACCTTCAATTTGTAAAAAACACACTATCTGCAAAGCTTTATAATGTGAAGCACAATAAAAAGAGGCATCCCTGTATTCCTCCAAATTGCCCTAAAATGTCCTAATTTTGTTTTTTCAGTTAATAGTGAATTGTTCTGGTCTTAATTACACAATAACATTCAGTTTTAAATTTTTTCTAATGACATTTTCATAAGAAATTTATTGGCCCAATCCCACTTCCTCTAAGACCTAAAGGCCTACAACTGAAGTTGAACCACTCAAATATTGATATATGCAGTTTCTCTATGTTGTCTTAAAATTAGAAAATAGTTAGCTGGGAAAGTCGTCCTCTACAGTATTTCATAGTAAAAGTGATAGTCATGGACCAAAAGCAACTCTCCTTATTAGTGCTATACCCTGTAAGGTAGAAATTCCTAAAGATCTGTATTACTTAGATTTTGTCATAATGAACAAAATCTAACTAAATAGCTCAAGCCAAAAAATAAATAAATAAAATAAAAAATAAAATAAAATAAAATAAAATAAAAATAAAAAATAAAGACTGGTGAAATATTAGGAAGCTTTTAACTGCCAAGCCAGAAAGATAGCAGGAATGTGTCTAGGCCTCAGGGATGTCCCTTGACCAGAAGTGAAATCTAGAATATTATCCAGCATTCCTTAAAGTAGTATTTTCTTGGTACATGATATTTTATCTTAACGTATCTAGGTTTTTATATTCAGAGTGTGTTTCTTGGAGGCAGTGTGTAGTTTGTTCTTGTTTTATTATCCATTAGACAAGTTCTTTTTCATCATAGTGTGAAGACCATTTATGTTTAACATATCAAATCGATTGGCTTAAATTTGCCATTCTGCTATGTATTTTCCATTTTCTAACCTGTTCTTTGTTGCTTTTTATTTTTCTGCACCTCGTTTTTAAAATTATTATTATTTTTTTTTTTAGTATTCCATTTCATCCTTTCTGTTGGCTCACTGTATGATTTTGGTTTACTTTCAGTGGTTTCTCTTGAGTTTCTAGTACACATCATTAATTTATCACAGTTTACCTTCAAAGAATATTATATCATTTCACTGATGTGATAACCTTATACTTTCAATTTCTTACTCTCATTTTTTGTGCTATCATGATCATATAGTTGACATCTGAGTGTTATAAACCCCAAAACACATTATTATTGTTTTTGCTTTATGTAGTCAAACATCTTTTAAAGAAATTTAAATTGAGAAAAATCTGTCATATTCACCCATATATTTATCAATTCTAGTCCTCTTTAAACCTTTCTATTTAAATTTTCATCTGGTTTCATTTTCCTTCAGCCTGAGAATTGCCTTTAACATTTCTTTTAGTATAGATTTGTTGGTAATTGATTCTCTCAACTTTTTTGAGTGAAAAATCTATTTTACTTTCACTTTTGAAAGGTATTTTTACTAAATATATAATTTTAGGTTGAATTATTTTTTCTACACACTCACATTGTCATTCTATTGTTTTCTGATTTGCATTGCTTTCAGGTTAATCAAGTTTATCTTTGTTGCTGTGTATGTAATAATGCATCTTTTTCCCTCTGACTTCTGTCACAATTTTCTCATTATCATTGGTTTACATCAATTTGATTCTGACATATCTTTGAGTGGTTTTCTTTGTGTTTATTCTGCTTGGTATTTATTAAATGTCTATAATCTATTGGTTTATGGTTTTTATCAAAATTGGAAACTTTCTAGCTATTATTTCTTCAAATATTTTACATCCTCTAAACATCCCTTTTGAGAATACAATTACATGTATATTAGGTTATTCAATATTGGCCCACAGGTCGCTAATTTCTGTTGATTTTGTTTGTGTTTGTGTGTGCATGTCTTTTTTTTCTCTCTGTGCTTCTGGCACTATCTCCACTTTGGTTTGTCAGACCTCAAGCTGCCACTTGCTGCCTTGGTTCTCCTCCTTTTACCGTGATCTGAAAAGTGCTACCAAGCAAAAGTCAGTCACCTTGTTCTCCTACTCTCAAGGATCACAAACTTTTTCTGTCTGTTGTCCAAATTTTTGCAAACTGATATGCTCTAAAATTGTTCATTTTTTTTTCCTGGTTGTACATAATGGGAGACTCTCTGGTGTTAGTTACTCCAATGTGCCCTGAAGTAGAAGTCTCACCGTAAGATTTTTAATCAAAGGGAAAATATGATTAGGTATAATAATGTCATTTAGGAAGATCACTATAGCAGAAATTTAGGCTGTATATTGGGTAGAGGTTAGACTAAAGGCAGGAACATTCACCATTAATCATGGAAAGAGACATCAAACTGGAGAACAGGATTGAAAATCACAGCAATATTTTAGGTAATTTTTAATTAGATTTTCTATTGATAAATATTTATTTATTGCTTGCTCTGTGCTAAGAATATAAAACTGTGTTTATTTATTTAATCAACAATTACTTACTATTTCTTGTGTATCAACCAGTATGATATTTATGGGAAATATTATCTGCACACATGGCCCACTTTTTCAGGCACTCTATCCAATGAAGCTTTCTGCAATGATGGTAAGAGTAGCCACTGACTACAAGGAGATAATGATACTGAGGAACTACTTAATTTTAATCAATTAAGATTTAAATTTCAATAGTCTGATATGGCTAGTGGCAACCACAGTGGAATCTGCAGTTCTAGAAGAATTCTAATACAGAAGCATACACACACACACACACACACACACACACACACACACACTTATAATTAAACCTATTAGTACTAAATGCAGGGCTTCTAAAATTACTTTTGGAATTCAGAAGGGAGGCACTTATCCTTTTGAAATTAAGATGAGGAAGAAGAAACATCCGGAAGTTGTTTACATTGTGGTTGAATTTCTAAGAAAACAATAAAAACAACAGAAGAGTAATGGAGAAAGTGCATTTTTGGCACAGGGAAAGATAGTAGCATAGGATTTGGAGAATTGGAAATAGATTGTTCTTTTTCAGACCAGAGGAAAAGGTATTTATGGAGGAGAAAAATATAAAATGAAAGCACATAGAAAAGACATACAATATTCATTACACTAGAATGTTTGAACTTTTTGTAGATTGCCAGTAATCAGAATAAGTTAAATTTTTAATATTTTATACTTAGCTTATAGATAGAGATGTTCAAGAAGCTATCAAAATAACATAGCTGGAATTTTGAATATACCTGAGCTAGAGATGTTACTTAAAGAGAAGAGGTAAAAAAAAGAAGAAGAAAGGGCCAAGAAAGCTTTATTTGAGTTGATTTTGTTATCGAGTGCCCTAAGAAACAATTTTCTTTGACAAGAATCTTTTAAAGACCTAACTCATTTATGTTATGGCTCAGGAATGATAAGCTAAAGTTTCTGAATCCTAAGGGTCCTAACCCTGAAAAGTAACCTCATGGGTCAGACCTTATATAAAGGTCCCTGATTCATGTGGAACGGGGATCTTTACATTTCTTAACCCTTGAGTACTTTTCTCCATGCCCCAACTGCCCTGTGGAGCCAGGTCTAGGGGACTGGCATACAGGCCTATTAACATCACACACATCCCTGGCATAGATGCACAGGTAACATATGTATCCTGAACTATAGCAGAGGTGATGTGCTGTAAGTAGAGAGTCAAATTAAAGTCTCTTATTCCAAAGGTAGATTCTCCTTGTTTTTGACATTATTACTACGTTACTTTCACTGGGATTGTAAAATGACTTTATATAGGTCATCTAGGAGAAGTTAGTTTTTAGGGTGTTGTCTTAAGAGCTAAAAATAATATTAGATTAGCAGTAATTAGTGAAGTGGGTGTAATTTCATACCTTTGACTGTAATCATTTCCCAAAGTGGTTTTCTCTTGATTTGACTTTCCAGTGTGTTATATTCCCTTGTTGAAAGAAAATATGCATTCACTACCCCCTACAAGAGCAATTTAAGGAAAGTACAGTAAACATAAACTAATGTAATGATGGGCTACATAGAACACTTTGTTTTCATGAAATAAACCACTAAAAATACTTATAGTGACAATGCGAAACTAGTAATATTGTAGTTCAAAACAATTCCAAGCTATTATTTTTTGCAAGATGTTGTTGGCAGGATCTAGTCTCAATAATTACTTCTTTAAGAAGAGAGAGAGGGAGAAAAAAAAAAAACAATTTAATGCACTCCAATACAGACTCTAAAAATACCAGAGAACCAAGTATACAGGGATCAGGCTATTAATAGCTGGAAACACTGTCAGTTGGTGGGATAGGACACATTTTATTTTTTTTTTAGATTGTGAGCCAAAATCTAAATTTTACTGCCGAGATATATACTTTGAATCTGTAGCACAATCACAGGTGAGAAAAGGCTGTAAGTGATTAAACCTCGTGTGTCACAACGCCCTGCAGGAAACATTAATTGCTTCAAGAGATGAAGAAATTCTCAAATGTGATTGATTCCGTTATAATTAACTTAAAACAAAACATGTAATATAGCATTTTTACATAATTGGTAAGAGCCATACGCAAAGTAAATTATGATTTGCTGTCACAATTCTAAAAATCTAGGAATCCTTGAACTTAGCAGGAACACCAGCATGACTAAATGCAGTAGTAGGAAGTGAGCCAATGTTCAACAAACAGAGCTCAATCCTGAAAAGGTCTGCTTTCAGCTGCTGTAGATGCTGGTTGTTACTTTCTATAGTTTACTCAGACCCACTACACATACTGGGTAACTATTTCACTGGTGGCCATTTTCTTGACATGGCTGTCATTGAAAAATTTTAAAACTGCAAACACCATGAATCTGACATTATGAATAAAATAATTGAAAGGCCTTTACTTTTTATGTTTATGAAGAGAAGACAAGTGACTTCATAGACAAGTAAGGGAGAGTCAGGTGTTAGTACTGGACCAGAGGCCAATTGGAAATCCATGCATGGACGATTTAGCAAAATGTACTGGAGTCTGTAATAGCTCAGTAAGCCTCTATAGAAAAGACATATAGAAACTGCAAATTGATGTGTTCGTTTCCTTTAAAACATAAAAGCATTCTTTTCTTTTCTTTTTTTAATTCAGATATAGCTTACATAAAATGTATAAACATAAAGTGTATTGGTTTGCGCAACTCAATGATTGTTTTTTTATATGTATATATCCATATATCCACCACCAAATCAAGATATGGAATATTTCCAGCATCTTGGCAGACTTCCACATGCCTTTTACCAATTGATAACCCCATCTTTCTGACATCTAGACCCTAATGCGAGTTCCAGTTATTTCATATTCCCACTAGTACTCGGTATTGTCATTTTTAATATTTTAATGTTGGCCTTTCTGGTTTAAGTATAGTGATATCATATTGTTATTTTAATTTGCATTCCTCTGGTGCTAATATCATTGAACACCTTTTCATGTGTTTTTTTGGCTATTTGGATATCTTCTTTTATGAAGTCCCTGAGCACATTTTAAAAATCACTAAGCATAAAAGAAAAGGTTGCTGACATATGCTTATTAAAATTTTAAACTTTTTACCAAACAACAATGTTAAGAGAGTGAAAAGGTAAGCTAGAGGGTAGGAGAAGAAATTTATATATTTGACATTTGACAGGGGTTAAAGATGTTTTCACTTTTCATGCACAGTAATGACAAAGGCAGTATATGTTGCATTCCCAGTGCTGGGCATAGAGTAAGTGATTAATGAATATCTGTGAATAAATGTGCGGATGCCTGAGAGAGAATGAAGGCGTGTTCCCTATTTAAAGGTATATAGTTTATGACCCCATGATGTACTATTTGTTTTCCCCAGCACTAAGAGTAAGCTCAGTATTAGCAGGAAAGGGGACTCTGAATATGACTCTAGTCCCTGAGCAATACCAACCTGAGAGCTGGCCCAAATGACAAATAGTCCTTAGAGCTGATGTAAAAATTCCAATAGAGTACTGTCTGTTTCTCCAGCTATCTTATATTGATATCCTGGATCACAGTAGATATCTAACCAAAGATAGGCCCTCTACATTTAATCAAGAGTGGAGACTGCTCAAAAGGCTTCCTGGTTTACCAAAAAGAGAATAATACTAAAGTCTGAATACCTACACACTATCACAAATGGACCACAAATAAATAATTTTCCATTTTTAGTTTTAGTTTCCTCAGTTGTAAAATAAAAAGGATAATCTCTAGACCCTACTTACTCTGACATTCTGTCACTGAAGAGTCTAGGGAAAATAGCTTTTATGGGAGAAACAGTACTAGTCATCCCTGGAGGTCAAGATGACCTGAGCAATATATTCTGCTGAAGTCCCAGAAGCCCACGGTACCTTTACACTTGATCTCAAAAGGTAGTCTTTTAAACTGTCCCAGCACCTAACTACTCTCTTCTGCAAGCTGAGTTGAAAAAACTTCCAGACTTCTTTGGAAAAGGAACTCAAACCCGAAACAACAATGCTCCTTGGATACAAGTAACATTTTCTTCTAGAAATAGAAAATGTCCTCCAGCTTAGTTATAATTTCTACAATCTGTTCTGCCAATTTTTTTTTTTTTTTGGTTTGTAAAACTGCTATTCAGAGTCCTTTTGGAAAAAATGAAAATCTAGCTTATTTCTAATAGCCTGATAATTTTCATGGGATGTCCCATTTAAGAATGGGACAAAAAGTCACCATAAAAGTCTTGTTATAAAGAAGTTAACTCTAATTTTCTATATATTATTGAAAAACAATCTATGTAATACCTTCTGTTTAAAAGAAAAATTTTAAAAGAGTTCACCATGCCATGAACATTTTTTCTTTTCTCACTTGAAAACAGACCTTTACTTTCATCTTAAAGAGCAGTTATCCAAGAACACGATATATAATAGAGCATGTTAACTATCTTGCCTTTAAAACAATTCACTTCTCTAAATCAATCACCAAATTCAGTAGAAGAGATCCACTGGCCTGCATGACAGGCCAATTTTGACTCTCTGAATAAAGGCATATGATGTATGAATGGCAAGCCAGTGTCCAGTCTAAAGCAAAGTAGTAACATCCTGGCCTATGGGGAAAGCATTTGTGTAACCAACTCAAGATGTCAAAGACAGCAATTAGAGTATCTCCAGCATGGAAGGGAGGTGGTAAAGTTGACGTTCAGTCCTTAAAATGAAAAAAGCCATCAAAAATTGTGTCATGCTCTGCTGACAGTCTTAAGTAAAATAAAATTAAAATAAATAATAAATACCTTTAAATGCTTGTGCAAGCCTCATGGCAAGAATGTCACTGTCAAATATATATGTCTTACAATATCATCCTCAATCCTTGATAATGATAATAATAGTTGATAATATTTTCCAAGAACTAAAACAAGCAGTTTTTAATGTATTGCTTATTAAACTACTATATAGGTCAAGTACTTATCACCAGTTTATAGATGAGGATGCTAAGGCACAGAGGGGTCAAGAAATTTATCCAACATGAGTAGGGAATGAAACTTGAGATATGAACACGTGTAGTCCAGCTCTTAAGCACTTCTTCTGTGCTACTTCTGGAGAGATGCCAGGATGTTCTGTGGTATATGAAAATGGCTACAAACCCTTTGCTGCTCTTCAAATTGATAGGTAAAGTCTAATCCCCATCCTCTTGAAGTTGAGTGGGCCTTAGTGACTTTCTTGACAAATGGACTGTGGTGGAAATGAATTCTGGAACTTCTAAGGCCAGGTCATAGGAAGCCATGCAATTTCCACCTGGACCTCTTGGGAGCTCTTATGCTCTGGATTCTCATTCTCAGGACCCAGCTGCCACACTCTGAGAAGTCCAAACCACATTACGTGGCCACAAAAAGGCATTTTAACAATGTCCCCAGCTCAGCTGATGGATGACAGCCAGTGTCAACCGTGCCATTTGTGTGATCCATCTTAGACATCTAGTTTTGTCTGACTTTCAGATGACAGTCCCAGCTGCAACTATATGAGCGACCCACAAGCAAGAAGCACCCAACTGAGCAGACAACTCGCAGAACCGTGGGAGATAGAAATCATTTGGTGCCACAAAGTATTTGGGTGGTTAGTTACACGGCAAAAGACAGAACAAAAGAGCAACTCTCTCCCATTTACAAATGAAATGCCAGCTGCTTTAGGAGACAAACTCTTCCAAATTCACGGGCTTTACAGTAAACACGTACTTGTCATTCACATCTCCAGTGCCAGTGAGTAGGAGGGGCTTTGGCTTCTTATACCTTCTGCAGGGCTTTCTTCTAGATCCCTGTATTCTCATCCATGCTTGTGGTAGACAGAGAAAAAGAGTAAGGTCTGAGTGCAGGAAGTTTTTATGGACCGGGCCTAGAAGTACCACATGTCACTCTCTCACTTTCCATTGGTCAGTATTCATTTCCACCAAACTACAGAAACATCTAGAAAATTCAATTTAGTGTGTATCAGGAATCGGAGGTAAAAGACAGATATTCATGGGTACTCACAATCTCTACAACCATCTACCTTCTGGTCACTAAATATCTTTTACTCACTTCTCATACACAAACCACACTCATCCCCCTGCAAAAAAAGAAGCAGTTGCTGCATCTAGTCTCGGTCCTCCTGATGATGGTGAGTGATCTCTATCAAGCCGTAGTATGGCCGACGACTTCAGTCCAATGACCTATGAGCTAATACTGCAAGTAATGTAGCCTCTAGTCCTCCATGCTAAATGAGTTTAAATGGTGGGAAGGGAGGCAAGAAAACAGCAATAACTCCCATTTAGAGAGTGAAAGGATAAGAAGCATTGTAAAATCCTGCTGGGCACACATTTGAAGGTACCTGACCTAAAAGGTGGGACATTTCTCTGATGAGACCTTGATTCTGCTCCCTGGAAAAAACCTCTCATGCCTGTTTTTTTCTGTGGCCTCTGGATTCACCTTCCATAGTCATTCCTTGTCTATCAAAGTCCTTGGTCACACCTAAAGTGAGTGTCGAGGTGTGTATCCTGTGGGGGTATGCACCAGTTGGTTGTCACCAGAAAAAGAACGACATTCAACTTAGGATAATTTAAGAGGATTTACTTACAAACAGAAGTGTGGAGAGGGGAAGGGGAGCAAGATCTCTGGTATGAGAGAAGACAGTATTATCATCAAAATCCCAAAAAGTCTTGTGGAGAAGTTCACTTTGAAAGAAGCAGTATCCTTTGCAAAAGAGGCACATGCGGCCTAAGACAATCTTGCAGATATAGTCAGAGATAAGTCCCTGATCCCTCTTCTTTTCTCCTTACAGTCTCCTGATGTAGGGGTGTTTACTCCCTGCTGGTCCCCTTCTGTTTCTTTCTTTCTTCCTCTTCCTTCTCTCATTCTATATTGTCCTAATAAAGTTTGTGAGAAGCAGAAAAGTGTGTTATATGACAATGAAATACAAGAGGCAGTGGATGAGATGAAGAACAAGTCTACCTTTAATTCTAAAAATAGTATAGATTAATCCTAGAATAAAAGAAACGGATATATATAAACTGTGAAGAAATATGGGTTAAGGAGGAAAAAGCACAATTAATATTCCAGAATTGACTGTGTGAAGAAAATATAGTGTGAACCTTGGTGTTCAAATGGAGAAGCTGAGAATTTATGGACAGAGTGTCATTTGGAGACACATTGAATGGACCACCAACTAATTGTTTTAATAATGCTTCTCTTTGGTTAGCTACATGTCGTTCAGATGACATCTAACCTCTTACAAAAAAGACAGAGATTATGATTCATCTACTTCCAATTAGCATATTTATTTCTGCTAGCTGAAACACTTCTGACACCCTGTGAAAGAAAACTCTTGAAACTCTTTACACTTAGCAAGTCTGTCCACTTGGAAACACACTGGTGTACTTTATATTTTTCTATGCTTTTCAATTGAAAGTGTTTTATACATATAATTTCAATTACTCTTCCCAACACTATAATGTTGTTAGCATTATTTCCATTTCTACTAAAGTGAAAAGGAGGCAATAGGGTAGTTAAAATATCTACCCAAGGATTTGAGAAGGGGGTTACACATCAAGGGCAACCTTATTTCATAACCTCGAACTTCACTTGTAAGCAATAAAAACCTCAGTCTCATTGTCTAAAAGTCATCAGGTCTCATAAGATCCAGAGACATTCTGAGGATTTGAAGTGGCCTTAGACCATACCATTTGCATGAAATTTGCTTACATTTGCCTGTCTTAATTTGTGCCTAGTTTGGTGCTACTAGCTTCCTGGTCTCCCTGTCAGCAGACAAAGAAACAAATCACATTGTCACTCCTTCAGTGTTATGCCGCTGTGCCCCTGGCATTCTTTCAGTAATGACAACTGAATTGAACTTAAAATCCCCATGGAAAAGTTAGTGCAGGATAACATTTTTGCAAAAAGTTTCTCTCTCTCTCTCTCTCTCTCTCTCTCTCTCTCTGTCTCTCTCTCTGTCTCTGTCTCTCTCTCTCTCCCCCCCCCCCACACGCACACCTTAATCATTTAACCTTAATGACACTTTTTAATATTTCTTTATTGTATAAAAGTTAGTCCAAAATTTTTTCTTTATATTCAATGTGCTCCAAAATCTGGTTCACAGCTTTCTTTATCACTTCAATTTTTACCACCACTAAGAATGTCTCTACTCTAGCCAATGTCCTCCAGCCATACCATATACATCCTTGAACCTGGGACTTTGTTTATTCCATCTCATTCCATGCCTTCTGCAGGAATGTACTGCCTGTCTAATTCCACTAGAAAGTCTTGCTCTCTCCATGGACTAAGGGCAGTGATTGTTTTCTCTTTATCGGTCAGAATTCAGTCCAGAAAATAGAAACTCCCCAGGTGTCTCAAGCAGAAATAAATTTTCCCCAGGAATTTCAATGCAGGGAAATAGTTAGAAGAGCTGGAAGATCAGAAAGCTGCCACTCATCTACTGATTGGAAGGTTATGCTGTTTTAGTTGCAACCTAGCAGTGAGAAAGTTGCACGTATAGCAGCCTTTTATACTCACCAAACTGTGCACCCAATTTGGCATAAATTCCTTTGAATCTACAGTTCTAGCTGCAAAGGAGTGTGGTTATGTATTTTCTTAGCCTTCCAAATACACGGAAGGCAAAAATGGATATTAGGGGTACCTACCGAAAGCATCTATTGCACTTTTTTTTTTTTGGTAGCTAACATGACTTTGATCTATATTTTGTTATATGTCCTGTCTTTTTACTTATGAAAATAGGAGTTTCCTGATACCGAATACCTTTTATATATTTATTTTGCCTAATGAATATTGATATAATACTACCCATGTGTTCTAAGTGATGTGCAAATATTACTTTATTTAATTCTAGTAATAGCCCCAGGAAGTAGGTACTATTACTATCTCCAAACAAAGAATGATAAATCTGAGATATGGAAATATTAAGTAACTCGACTCAAGGTAACACAGCTAGAAAGTGGGGGACCAGATTTTGATCACCATCAATCTGTCTTGAAAGTTCATCTTCTTATCCATGATACTTTGTTCCCTAGAGTAAACAAAGACTGGTCCAAGAATGAATTGAATAATTGTGCATTAGTCTTGGACCTAATGACATGCCACTCTACAGAGATAGAATAAAAGCTAATTTGATGAAATAAACAAATAAATGCCATAACCTTTTGCAGATTAATTATGCAACAGTTGAGTACAGGAAATATCAGACTTTAATTTGATTCTTTGTTAAAAATATTTTAATAACAAAAGTATTATGTCCTAGATTGAGAATGTAGAAATTTATAATGTAAGAACTTCTTCCGCTACCAAAGTCCACACCCCACAGGTAACTGCTGTGCACAATTGGTCTCCAGGCTTTAAATCTTTTTATGGAAATATACTACTCATACACACTCATGTGCATGCTCATAACACACACATACATGCAGTACTTTTCCCCCAAATTTGAATCATATTATACACATGACATTGACAACTGACTTTTCTACTTAACTATAAATGACTTCTCTCTATTTCAACATATGTTCTTTCTAAGGCAATGTAATATTCCATCCTATTTTATACGTTACATATGATTTCTAACTTTTTAAAAAATCATAACTCACAGTTTGCAAAGCATCTTCATAACTATCACTTCATGGCCAAAGAGCTTTGACTAAATACATCTTCGTTCATTTTAATATAAAAAAGAAGTAATCGACAGGCTTTTTTTTTTTACATTAGTACTCTCTTTTAACAGGATCTAAGAATATTAAAGAAGCTTACTAAAATGACCTGAATTTTTTTGTATTTTAAAATTTTTTATGAGTAACTCTATTGGTGAGATACCAAATGGAAATAAGAATTTGCTGTGTTTCTACTTCTGCTGTGATCCCAGTGAATTTCTGAGCACCAGTGAGGAGGGGTAGATTACATCAGGCAACATTTAGAGGACTAAATTTCTCCCAGTGACTTCATCTGAGCTGTGACACTTTCCCTTATTTCATGAGAAACTCCTTGAGGCTGAGATGTAGCTATAAAGCTGGTTCACTGTGGGCTAACAGTAAATCTACTTTATATGGTCACCAATAGGGGGAGGGGAATGTTATTTTAACACCTCTCCTACACAGTGCTCGAGGTCCCGACTCTTTTTATACTATTTAAGCAGCAATGTTATTTTGTACTATGAAGACACATCTCCTGTAGCAAAGAGCACTCCTTGTAATGTTGTATCCTTTTTCAGAGATACTTAAGGTTCTTCCATTGCTCAAATGCAAAGTCAGAGTTGTGTGCCTAGTACCATTTGATACTCTCTTCAACACCCTACTGTTTTGTTTCAAACTATCAAGCATGGCTTGAAATTTACATTGTTGCACCACTGGAGTAGGCAAGGCCCTAAAAGGTCTTTGTCACACTTTTAAAATGTGGGATACATGAAGGGACTGTCTTTAAGTCCTCTAGCTTTCTCCCACTGGTCCAATAGCAAGCATTAGCGATACACAACTCTGCCAAATTATGGCTCAGCCAAGATTCGTGTTTATACTGGGGTTTCAAGATACTTAATTTTCTTTAAGGAAAACACAAAGGGTCAGACAATGAGATTTAGCATAGATATTTATTAAAGAATTGAAGGGGAAGCAGAAAATTCAGTGTGGCCATGGATCATCAGAGAATATTCCAGGCTGCACAGTGAGAAGAAGGAAAAGGGAGCCTAAGTGAATGGATATTGAAAGAAAAATAGCAGAAGGAAAAGAAAAACTGTGGTGGCAGATTTGAGTGTGGCTTTACAATCCCTAAGAGAGAGAGAGAGAGTGTGTGTGTGTGTGTGTGTGTAAGAGAGAGAGAGAGAGAGAGAGAGAGAGAGAGAGAGAGAGAGAGAGAGGCAGACAGACAGACAGACAGACAGAGACAGAGAGAGAGGGGAGGGAGAAATCTATGTTAGAAAGAGCAGAATTGCAGGGGAAAGTTTCACTCTTTCTATTAACATTGCAGCATTTCAGATGTCAGGACTTGAATTGTGTCACTTTGACTAAAAGTAGAGAAAGCCTCCTGGAGAATATTGTATTACCCATAGCCCTGAGGATGGCCTGTGCAGAAAGGTAAGGAGTGTGATATATGGGGAAGCACTGGTGGCAATCTGCCAGCTCTCGATAAGTATCCGCCACATCTGCAGCATCACCAAGTGGTCTCTGATTTAGCAAAAGCATCATAAATATATTCTGTGTCGTAAAAGTAACACTTTATTTAACCTTCCTGTAAAAACTTTAGGGGCATTAATCTGTCACAGTAGGCTCTATCTTGTACATGTAAATGGATGAGAATCTGTAATCAAATCCTAAATGTGTATTTGTAGCAATATGGCTTTTGAGAAGAATGTGTGATTGGAAGCAAGAGACAGAGCAGGGGACAATTAAAGGAATAGCAACATGCTTGGCGAGACCTTTTACTCCCTGAATGAAGTTTCCCGGGACTGTACTGATTTCTATATTTTCATGTTTATTTACCAGCCAGTACAACTTTATTGGGACCCCACAAGAGCTCTCCCACTCTATCACCTGCAATGGAGACTCATTTAGGATGAGAGAAACCTTGACTGGATGTGATTCAAGGAGAATTTTAATTTCCTTTCAGCACAGCTCCAATTATGGATTGCTGCTCTGTGTTCAAAATATTCTGAGTCTGAGAATAGGCCTAAAGAGAAAACACTTTGTGTAGCTTAGACATTAAAAGTGTGAGCCGCAGCTTCATGTTTCAGGATTCTGGCCTAGTGCTGTTCCCACGCAGGCTATCCCAGGGAGGAAGGAGGCACCTGCAGATGCTGCCAGCCTTGCTGGATATTTGCCAGTCTGTTTGGAGCCTATGATTTATTGAGCCTTAAATTTCAGCTACAAGAAACAAATTCTTCTCGACCAAAACCAAAAATCTTAGATTACTTTGTATAACATATTCATTGTTAAGGGTCAGGGCAGAGGAGGAAAGCAATCGTTTGGATTTGACTTCAGATCAGAAGAACAAGGATGCATTAAATGATATTGATGGGAATGATATAAGCATACTTTTTCTCCTTAAAATTTTTTTTTTAAGATTTGCATACGTGTTTATTGTACAAAACATACATCTTGCCTGGAATATATTTCATTGTGTAGCATATGGTTCCTTTCAGCAAAAGATCTTAAATGACTTTAACAGAAAGAGTTCCTCCCTTCATTCACTCCCAGAGAGTAAGGTGCTATTTAAGAGGCAGTAACTCTTTCCTGAGGTCTCTACTTATGTCTGTGGTAACCGATTTGTAAGTTACATGTCCATCAGTTTTTCTACCTTGGCGGGGCAGACTGAGCTAAACTGCCCTGGGCAACCCAGGCCCTGCAAAGCCATAATAGGAAGCAGGAGTGTCTCTTCTTCACAATTTAGATGTGAAAAAAATCCAGAAGAATTATAACCTTGGGCAGTACTGCCCAATAGAACTATAATATGAGCCACAGATGCAAGCCACATACATAATTTTGAATTTCCTAGCAGCTAAATTTTAAAAAGTAGATGGGAGAAATTAATTTTATATATTTTAAGCAATCCACTGTAGTCAAAAATATTAAAATTTCAACATGTAATCAATAAAAAATCATTCAGATATTTCATATACTTTTTTTACTGTCTTTTAAATCCAGCTTATATTTTATTCTATGGTTCATCTCAGTTTAAACTAATTACATTTCAAGTCCTCAGTAGCCTCATGTGACTAATGTCTGCCATATTGTGTAGCATAGATCTAGGAAGAATGCTGAGGGTGAACCAGATAATTATATCCAAGTTAATTTTAATCTATAGCACAAGAGGCAAGTATCAAGGGGCTAAGGTGATGATGATGATGATGATGATGATGATGATGATGATGGTGATGATGGTGGTGATGATGGTGGTGATGACAATAGTTTATATTTATTATTACCTTTTTTTACCATTTATTACTATTATTGTATTTATGTTTTATTATTTACACATTTATTTATTATTTACTACTGCTATTACTATTATAGGCTGCTTTAAATGTTTCATATATATTTACTCAATTCTCAAAAGACTCCTAAAAAAGCAAACAATGTTATCATTCTCCTTTATAGAAGAAGAAACTAAGCCACTGGCGTGACACTGAAAGAATGTGCAAGAATCTGGTGGATGAGAGCAAGGATCAGCAGACGGTGACATGTAAACAGGGAACTGTCTAAATTCAGGCTACTAGGTCAATGGCTCTGCATTCTCATACTCTCCTGGCATTGAGTCATTGGAGGGTTAGGTCCGTTGCACCAGCTCTGCTATACTAAATGGCCTCTGAGCCACCATAAAATTAATGCATTTCCCTAGGCAGCTAACTCACTGCCATAAAAGGTTAAGTTGAGAGACAAATTGAAGATAAAATGTGTTGAGAGCAAGTTTATACAAAAGAGGAGAAAAGTACATTTGGAGAGAATTCTCCATGCTTAGCCTCAAACGTTACTGGGTCACTGGAGGGCGACTTTCCTGCATAGATCTCATTGTGTGTTATGCCCCTGGAGTTGTACCCCGAGAGACCCTGTCTGGTGCTCATCTTCTGGCTGTTCTGGTCTAGGGAAATAGAAATTACAAAGTAAATAAGGAACAGACCATAAATGGTCCACTTGGTGGGAAAGATGGAATACTGAATGCATAATTCTAATATAATGTGATGGAAGTAGATATAAGACCCACCGGTGGTTGAGGAAAGGCAGTT
Source organism: Eonycteris spelaea (assembly GCA_003508835.1). Classification (NCBI taxonomy): domain Eukaryota; kingdom Metazoa; phylum Chordata; class Mammalia; order Chiroptera; family Pteropodidae; genus Eonycteris; species Eonycteris spelaea. Next base: position 3,575,037 of record PUFA01000053.1, read on the forward strand.
GGAGAGAAAGTTTGCAGGGGAAAGAGCCACACTTGGGGGTCAGCAAGGCAGGAGTTAACCCTGAGCAAAAATTCAAAGAGGGCTGAGGAACTCCCAAGAGGGAAAGCGGGAGAGGCATACCAGAGATGCAGCCCTACTTATTTATCTTATAAATTGTGCTGACAGCACACCAGCACTTTTTCACTGAGCGACAGAAACACACATCCAGGCAAAAAAAACTGAGTCATTTGGCACCACCAACATGTTCACATGCCAAAACATAGCTTGACCCACATCACTCTCTTGTACACCAAAGTATAACATATATTCACTCTAAGAAGTGATGAGAAGCAGTAAAAATTTCTTCTTCTTTCCATGGCAGCACTCTTGCTCCACACCCAGTACTCCGTGAAGTTTACACGTGGGAAATATTTAAAATGTCATGTGACATCAGATCAGCCCACACATTGGAACAGAACCCTGTTGGCAAACTGCAGACTATTGGTTCTGCAAAATTAATCGAGATGGGAACCCCAACCCTGTGAGAATGCATCTCTTTGTTTTCACAATGCCGTTCAGGAGTACGTCATGACTCTCTCAAAATACACAGTTAAGGATGTGAATCTGAAATTTAACAGAGAAGGGAGAGGAGGAGGGAGCATGAAGGAAAGGCAAAGACAGCATGCTGTTTCCCAGGATGTGACTATTCGTGCCTCTTTTTCCTCCCTAGAAAGCACTGAGCGTTGATAACAATTGTGAAGACTCAGTCCTTTCAGTGTTTTGGAGAACATTTCACAAAGCAAACTTTAGTCATGTAAAATGGGTAAACATGATGTGAAATGTATTAACACATTTGGTAAATTCTGCAAATATATTTTTACACAATTAGCTTAATTATTTAGATACATATTAAACCTTGCTTGCCTCAAGCAATTTAACATGGAATGTAGTTTCACATATTATCACAAGAAAAACACATTTATAGAAAATCTGTGTCTCTCCTTTCATAATAACACTTCAACCCACCATTATTTGAGATATAAATAGATAGCTTTTTTTTTTCAAGGATGATGAACACTGTATTTCCAGAGAAAGTGTCTCTTATTCCAAACAAGTGGCCCCCTAAATCCCACTCTGTTCATTGTTGTATTGAAATAGACCCCAGTACCGCTCCATTAGTGACACTCTAACAATATACAAACGAGGGTAACCCCACCCCATTCCAAACTGAAAATTCAGATTTGTTGTAATTTACTCTGAGGGGCTTTAAAAGAAAAGAGAATGCGGAACTAATTCAAAAGGACTTGTATAGGATGTGAGGCTGATTTAGTTCTGTGTATCTGCATGTTCCCATGCTTGCAAGGCAATAGTAGTCACTGCAACTTTAAACATCTTCCTCAAGAGTCATCGTTGATTGTCATTTTATTAATATTTTCAATGGACTGTGTGTAGTATTGCTTCCCGAGAGACAAATTATTTTTGGTAGTTTCTTGTATCCGTCTTCTTTGCAGCAACGAAAAAGGGAGTGTTAATAATCGGAATACTTTATGTTTGCATGGTGATTAAAAGATTTTGAAAGAGCTTACACATGTATTATTTTATTATGAAACAACTCGATGATCTAGGCAGTGTTTAATATTGGCCATTTACATTTAGAGAAACTTCATTTTACAAAGGGAGAAAATAAATTATAGAGAGAAGTAACTTGCCATATTCACTTAAACTGTGACCACACAGACAGAAGGATTGTTATTGAATATGTTTTGGTCATTTTACTGTATGCCAAGCAATAACATTCAAAGTGAAGGGACACACGCGCGCGCGCGCACACACACACACACACACACACACACACACACAAATGCCTTCCAAAAATTATCTTTTCAATTCCCAGTTACACAGATTTGGTCTAAAAAAATAGCCCTTTCTACATTTTGCCATTTAAAATCTTCTGGAAGTAGCTGTAGGAGAAAACTGTCTGCCTGAGGGGAGGGGTGGACAAAGAGAACAGTAGAACAGTAAGTAGTGTCCCAGGCTGAGACCACTGTGAACTTAAATGGCACCCTGCTAGCCTTAAAAGATTTTCTTTTAGGGTAGAAACCAGTCACACAGGAAGAAAGACCCTTAACTCCATTTGTGTTGCTTTTCATTTAGAACTAAGCTAAGGGGGATGAGAAAACTGTCTCTCCAGTTAGTCTGGATATGTAGCAGGTAATGACTCAAGGAGTCGAAAGCAGGACTCTATTAGAGAGAATCTAAAAGAGACCCGGGGCTGCCAGAATGAAGAAATTTACCTCGCAGACGTGTGCACAGCTCAGGTTGGTGTTAATGTCAGTTTAAATCCTTTTCCACTCAACAGACAAGCTTTGAGAAGGGGCTCTAGCTGCCAATCTGACTGGGAGTTGACACCTCAATTAGAAAAGCTTCCGTTCAGTGAAGATCCAGAGACAGAAGAAAGAGGAAGATACCGACTTTATACATACCCAGAGGAAGCAAGCCTAGTACTCTCTGGAGGACAAGGCAGCACCGTTGAACTTTGACCTTCTCATTTTTAATGTGCTCATTTTCTACAAACGTAAGGGTTCCCATTGAGCTGTTTGTAACATTGAAGCCCAATTTTAAATTGTGTTTGTTGGAAGGAAAAACTTAGTCATTGAATGAGTCCAGCTGACAACCCAAGATCTACCTCTTGCTGTGGGGTTATTCTCTCCTCCTCAGCCAGGGGCATTATCTCAAAGGAAGAATTTTTCAAAAATGTCTCGCTGTGAAAAACGATCATTGTGTCTGAAGCAGAGACCGAATACTCCTTAAATACTCCACGTTCTTTCTTGAAGTTAGATGGGCCCATGCAACTGCTCCAATGAAACATGGGCAGAAATCATATGTCACATGAGCTGCAGCATGAAAAGCCACACATGGGAGTCTCAATTCTCTTTCCCAACAATGGGACCTGAGGAAGGTTTGTCTTTCAGGGAGCAGCTACAACATGGCTGAGCCTCGGCTAGTTTTCTGAGTGATTCTGTGGAGCCGAGCCTCTCATTCACTCACGTTGAATATGGCCCATAAGTGTGAATAATCTATTTGGGGTTAAGCCACTGAGATTTTACCACCGTTATCTATCATTGCCTTATTCTTCATAACTAATGCAATAGGAGGGCTACAACTTTGTGAATATTCTAAAGCATCTCAGCTACAAAATGAAGACCCGCATTAGGAGCCTAGGGAGATCTGTTTGTTTGCAGATTTGAGGTTTGTCCTTCTCTATTAAATGCCTGATGTAAAGAATTTAGCAATAGAGAAATGAGCTGAAAATAAATGTTCGATAGCAAGGCCTTTTGGAAGACTCACATCTAACTGGTTGCCAAGTTTGGTGTTTTACCCACTAAACATATCACAAATCTCAATTATACTGGCATTAAGCTGAAGCCACCATCAGCTCCCATTTAGGCTGTGGCATTCAGTCTTGGTACCCTCTAATCCACTGGCCTCATTTCAGCCCAAGTCCTTTTTCATTCCCCTGGTTAGAACTCTTCAGTAGGTTCTCATTGCTCTTAAAATAAATTCCAAAGTACTGAACATGGCTTCAAAGGCTGTACATGAATGACTGACAAGGACAAGAAACATGGAAGGTCATCCCACTTAATTTACCCCAAAGAGTTCCTAAAGTCAACTTGTCTAAGACCTAATCAGCTATTGGAGATTTATTTCTGGGTTCAAAACAGAGTGTTTCGCAAAAAAGCTATTTATTGTTAGCAACACTCAGTTCCAAAACTGAAGATGGAAGAAGTGAGAGGAGACAAATACACGCTTTTAATAAAATGCATTAGCATTTATCTAAGTCTCATGCCTCTGTAAAATTTAGCTTTTTGGTGAAAGTTGTTTTTCAAAAACTCATTTAGATCTTGGGACCGTCCCCTCCCACCCTGCCCAAGACTCTATAATAGCCCTTCCATGACATTCAAGGCCCCTGCATGTTATGGCCCAGGCATTTCTCTTTGTATCCAAAATGCACCATGCTATTTTACAACTTAATGCTTTTGTGTTTGCATTTGGGGAAGAGAGGACCTGGAAGACCATTTTCTCCTTTTCATTCCCTACTCCTTTCATCATTTTCAAGACTTGACTCCAATGCTACCTTCCCTGAATTGAGGTTTTCCGCTATGGGTTAACATTTCGGCACCAGGATTGGCCATGTGGTATTGTCATTGACCTCATTATCATTATATCATAAAATTATCATTATAGGTTATATTATATTATTGTTTCTTTCTCATGAGGATACAAAACCTTACTAATAGACATTACTTATAAATGACTTATTTCTAAAAGGAAAAGATATTACTTTCGACCGAGGTACCATTTTTGAGGTTCCCCCAAATCCTTGAATTCTGAGAGGAGGCAAAGGGCAAAGTGCTGCTGGGAACCACTCTGAGCAATAAAAATGATGCATCTGCCATCTAGTGGTAATCATGTGTAAATGCACCTGGACTTGATTAAAGAAATCTCAAGGGCCATCCTATGGTGAACACAGTAAAAATAACACCTAACATGTACTGAGCTCTTACTATGTCCCAGGCACTGTGCTAAGCATTTTATATGAATAATTTTATTTAATGTTTAAGACAATAATATGCAATAGATTCTTTACACCCATTCTAAAAATGAAATGTTTGAGGCACTGAAAAGTTAAGATTTCTAACCCTGGCAGTCTTAAAAACTATATTATAATAAATGATGGTTAACTGAGCTAAGCTCTGTGCAGAAATATTAATTTCTATGATAAGAGATATAATCATTTTTAAAATGTGTTTATAATTTAGAGTTGAGAAAATACATTCACATTTGTTTTATCTTTACAACCTTGAAGGTTGAGTGTATCAAGGGTTTGAAGAAGAACCTGGGACTATCAGAGCACAATCAGCATGGAGTCACCAGTTCCCCTCCCTTCTGGAGGCTCACCTGTGCCAAGGGTTCCATCTAACAGAACATCTCATCTACCAACAAATCAAATCACCAGCTCCAGTTTCCAGCCTCAAAAGAAAGACCTCTTCCTCTCTAAGCACAGCTAACTTATCCAGTTTAAAACATAAGGTTTTTGTTGTCTTGATAACACCATGTAATTGATTGTGACTTCCTCCCAACATTCCAAACCTCTTAGGAAACCTGTTCAGACCCTGTTCCAGTCAGTCAGTGGGGAAGCTCTAGTTAGCTCTTGGGTCTACTTGTGCTCAACTCAGGGCCACATGTAACTTTATAACACGTATCTCAGCTTCTGGTTATAGGATATGGTCTTTCCCTTCATTGAAATGCCCTCTGTTCATTTGGGCCACACTTCAAGCTTTCCTATCTTGTTGTCCTGTCAATATTCCACTTTATTCCTTCTTTTAACATATTTATTAAGATTGGATATGTAGGTCCTACTTCAAGAAGCTTGCGATCTAGTCGAATGATATATACGAATTAAACTACCAGACAAGACAATTACAGATTGTGCTGACAAGGAAGAAAGTAAATAGCTGACGGATGGAGAGTAACAGTGCTCCTATATTTCTGGGCATTTGAGCTGAGACCCAGATGAATAAAGGGGAAGAGAAGCAGGAGAGGCTACAGTCAGTGGGAATATCTGAGCCCCTCTCAAACTTACTTTTGTGAACTATTGCCACTATAGTCACCCTTCACATTTCTTTCTTACTTTCTCATCTTCCCATCTAACCTCCCGATCTCTTGGCATTTATATTCTATCAGGATACATTGTTACATAGATTTACACATCCTTGTCCCTTATGTTTGTGCATCATCCTCACACATAAGCTCCTTAAGAGCTTATTTTCAAAGTTCTTTATATTTATACCTCTACTGATTGCCTTGATATGGTGGAATGAGTAAGAGAAAAGTAATAGGCAGATTTTTTGTGGTGAGAGAAAGGAAATGGAAAAGGGATAAAATGTGTAAAAGAAATTATTTTGGTTAGACAATGATTTTGATTACAGAACACTCAGGGCAGGTGAGAGTTATGTGATCACAACACTGGTGAGTATAATGCTCTAAACAATAAGAATTTCAAGCAATATGAAACTAGCTGTTCTTTTAGCACATGGATGATTTTGAATTAGTTGATATTTTGTGACATAGCATGATAGGAATGAAATGCTTAAATATTTTGCTGCCCACAGACATCATCTCTTTATCACGGCATTGACAAGTGTGTGGGTTGTTCTTTGGTGAGGTGCATAGAGCTTCAATTACCATCCCTTCGTAGAGAATGTATTATGTGAAGAAGAATTCAAAGTGTCTCTATAAAAGTAGAGTTTTCTTATTTAATAATTTCATGCTCTGTGTTTTCAAGTCCTATCTCCTCACTTGCCTAACCCCTCCCCAAATATTCAAACAAATGTTAAAAAAACAATGACCAAAAAAAAAAAATCCTCTTATTTTCCCTTGTTCTTCTTAGGCGAACAGAGCTAGAAATCCTTCACAGAAGAGACAAGCAAGATTGCATTCAACCTCACGCACCATCAACACGGTTGTCAGCCATGTAGTATGTTCATTACAGTGACAGTATAAGAAGCAAAGTGAACGCAGCTGGAATTTCAGATCCCAGGTTGAGTCTGCAGGGCTGACTGTTAGAAACATCATCTTTTCACTTATACACTGAGAAAATTTGATCTGGTAGTCATTGAAGGAGAATATGGAAGCCCCATGATGTCACTTTTATTGAGTGACTTTTCTATTTATGAGCTTTGGTTCAACACAAACAATTGGCAACATAAACAAAATGATCATTAAAATAACATTTTAGATATACAATTGCATACTGTTTGGAATTTTGTAACAGATAAGTTTCTGTCAGATCATTCATAATTCTGAAGTATTTTTCAAAATAATTAATTGTACACTTAAAATTTTTAAAATATTCTTTCCTCTTTATTACCACCCCCAAAAGCCACTATTTTTCTCTTGTGGAAAACTCTGCAGCTAAACTAGACTCACCATGAAAGAAGTGTAATTAATAGCTATAATAGCAGCAGTGAAAGAATGACTCTAATTGTTTGCCTTTTATGGTTCTTTCATTAAGAATTGAATTTTTATTGTGTTTGTTTTTAAATGTCATATTTAGAATTATTTTGTTTGAGATCTTAAACAAGTGGCTCTTTGTTTTTGTTCCAGAAGTTATTGAAATGCAAGCCAAGGTATTCCATATGCTTTTTTACTTAACTGCTTAATCAAACTATTCTCCTGAAGGAAAGAAGATTGTTTTCATTCATTCTTTACTGCCTGTTTCATTAATTGATTGTCTTCAGAGAGGACATGAACTTGGTATTTTGGGATTAGTCCCCTGGAAAAAGAATGACTATAATATCTGCGTATATGTGTCTTCTCATCATTCGCATCACTTTCTTCCTCCTATCATAATGTCATACACAGCCAGCACTAAACCTGGCAATGTCGCAAAACACACGTGTTATGTTCTAGACACCTAGATCAAAGTGGAGCGTCTTTGGATTATTTCCTGGACTCTCTCAATGTCTCAAGGACCCATGGCATGGTGTAGGCTTTTCATTTCATCTAACTCTCAGTTTTCAACAATGAAAATATTCTTGCAGAAATATATTCTAAAACACCCGTGCTTATTTCTTATGCAACAAGCAAACTAGCTGAATCTTTTTCCTTGAGCTACTGTATCAAATTCAGCCATTTTCATTTTATTAAAATATTTAACATATTATCAATCTCCTGACCCACAGCCTATTATTTTTCTTCATTGAGCTCCTGTATTTGTGCAAATCTTTAGGAACCTTAATTAGGACATTAAAATTCTCCACACTGATTCTCTTTTGTCACTGGCATAGAAGAACTATCTCTTGGCACTTCCCCCATGCTGTCCTTTTAAAATACTTTAAGGTAAAAAAAAAAAAAAATCACATGCTCAGCTTATGCAATGCTCTTTATCTTTGCTGAATCATGACATAAAGGGCCAAATCTTCATGTACTACAAACGCAACAGTATCTGCTAGGTCCACATGTGTCAGTTGTCTAATTTAGAAGTTTGAAATGAAGTTGCTTTTATCATTTTAAAATACTCAGCCATGCACCGCCAAAAAAGTAAGAGAATCGACTCAGAGAAATACACTATATCAGACAAGATATGTGTCCTTTCTCATTTCAATCAGACCTAGTCAGTCTGCTCTGCCAATGTGGTTTTACTGCCTGGGGCTAGCTAGTTGTTTGCCCCGGTAGTACCCGGCTGACTGGGCACTCTTGCTCGCTCTCTCTCTCTCTCTCTCTCCCTCCCCCCCCCACCTCCCGCAACCCCCTTTCTCTCTCTCTTTCATCTCTCAGGCAAGCCAACCAGCCTCATGCCCAGAGTCTCTGGCTAGACCACCAATTTTGGATTCTATGGAATCTGTGCCCCAAATGATCACTCAAAGGGCCAGATGATGTTGCAAACCACAAATTCAAGAGAATTAACCCTCATGGGTGAACTCTGACCAGTGGGTCAGGAGATGGACAACTGGGTAAGTATTCTTTGTGCTCCGAGATTCTGTCACTTAGTCTATCCAATGTCATGTGCGCTACTGAGCAAATGTACTTGCTTAGTGATCTTTTAGGTCTTCGCAGCTCATCACGAAGTGCAGGCTGAGCGGTAATGGATCACATGGCCTTGCTTCCTATGTTTTTCTGTCTCCTTTTCTTTTTCTTGTTCTCATTTCCTTGGATTTATACCTCTAAATAAAGCATCAGAACTTAATTCTTGCCTCAAGTTCTGCTTCTAAGGTGCCTAAGTAAAGGCGAAATAATAAAAGCAACAGGTTTACTTTCCTTTTTCAATTTGAGTCTATGAAAAGTATTGAGAACTATCAGCCTCAATATTAGAATCTCCAATGGCACATTTATAATTATGAATTTCAAAATTTGACTTAATACTCCAACTGACATCTGAGTGTCCTAATATAAATTATTTAGTAATTGATTTCACTTAATATTCACATTTGGAATGTTAAAAGATCTACGATTTTGTTTGGAGGTTTTAACAAATAATTATTTTAAATACTTATTTTTTAAGCTGATTATCACCTGGAAAAAATGTTAACTTTACAGTAGAGAACCTGGGGGACACTAGCTTAATCTGATGATCAAACTTGATGTCACCAGCATCGAAACAACCAACATCATGTGCCTTCTAATATAGAGAACAGCATATCATTATTGTGGTATTTCTCACCCAAATATATTATATGAATTGAACTATGAGGAAAACAACAAACTACCCACAAATGGAGGGGCATATTCTAAACAGTAAGTGAACAGTACTCTTCAAAAATACTAGGTCAAGAAAAATATGGAAGGCTGAGGAGCAATTAATTGTATCAACATTGAGAGATGCCCAGATAACATCCAAAGGTGAAAAGTTTGGGGAGAGCAGTTCTCAGGAGAGGCAAAGTGTTGAAGAAAAAACAGTGTGTGTGTGTGCGTGTGTACACGTTTAGTACTTAGTCTAATACTGACTGTTAACAAACAAATCCCAAATTTCTAGAAACATACAAAAAATAGTTTATTTCTTGTTTACATAACAATCCATGTAGTTGATTTTGGCTGATGGACAGCTTTTCTCCAGATAATGATTCGGACATCTATCTATTCATGTTCGTCTTGAGATCCCACTATTCTTTAGCATCTCCCAGTCCTCTATATATAGCAGTGAGGGGCAAAGAATGGACAGGGCATAATTGCCTCTAGAGTCTTTGGCCTGATACATATCACTTTCATTCACACTGGATTGGCAATAACTCTCACATGGACACACCTAAAATTTAGTGGAGCTGAGAAGTGTCGTTACTGGCTGGGGAGCTCCCTTCTCCCAGTAACAAAACTTTATGGAAAGTGGAACACAAATCTTTTTTTTTTATGTAGATGGGCTAGCAGAGGGAATAGATTTTCTTGTGTTGTATAATTTGCAGTAAAATAACTACCACTTATTGAGCACTTACTATGTGTTGAACATAATGCTGAAAGTTTTATGTCATTCACATCAAAATTCCTATGAAGTAAGAGTCATTACAGCCATTCTGGAGTTAAAAGCCAGAAGTTTTCTAAAGTGAAAAGCAACTTGCCAAAGGTTGATAGTATTTTGAGGTCTGCCTTGCCTTGCTCCCCTATAGTGGTTATATGATGGGTATCTGATTCAAATCTTGAAGTTCTATGATCTTTGGTAAGTTACTTTATTTTTTCAAGCTGCACTTTTTTTCCCATCCAAAAGTAGAAATAATGCTGATTGCAGAGAGTTATTCTTGTTGCTTTTTAAAGAAGAGAATTCTTATAAAGCACATATCTTGGTATTTCACTAAGTGCAGGGAATATAACACTAGTTTAGCCCTGAAAGTCTTAATCTCTCCAACTGTCAGCTACCTCACCTCTCAAAATCAAACAATGCCTATTAAAATTAAGTGGCTGAAACATAAAGTGATTAGTTCAGTAATGTTGTATAGTAATCATTTAAAAGGTGTTTGTATTAGTTTCCTATTCTGCAGCAAAAATTACCACAAATTTAGTAGCTTAAGATAATATACACTTGAGATCTCATAGTTCTGGAGGTCAGAAGTTCAGAATCAGTCTCACAGGGCTAAAGCCATAACGTCAGCATTCCTTCTGGAGGTTTTCAGGTTCTAGAGGCTGCCTGCATTCCTTGGCTTGTGGTCCTTTCCTCCATCTTCAAAGTCAACAGTGTACCTCTCTTTGTCTAACCTCTGCTTCTATCCTTACATCTTTCTTTGACTCCGATCCTCCTGCTTCCCTCTTATTAAAAACCATTGTGATTGTATTAGACCCCCTCAGATTATCCAGTACCTCAACTTAATCTCAAATTCCTCAGTTTACTCACATCTACAAAGTCCCTTTTGACATATAAGGTAATATATTCACAGGTTCCGAGGATTAAGATCTGGACATCTTTGGGGACTATTATTCAACCTACCAGCACTATTTATATAATCAGAAGTCATTCCAAATTAAATGAGACAGCACATATACGTGACTAATACAATGCCTGATATTCAGTAAGAACTTGATGAGGCTTAACTCTATCACCTCTCAAAAAAAATTTAACATATTTAAAGAGACTATTTTGATTCTCCAGGTAAAACAAGAAGAATCAAAGTAATTATCCAGCCAATTTTATTCAAGAGAGTAAAAATTAACAAGAAAACAAATAAATAAACAGAGCTGATGTGTCTCAGTTTGTATAAAAATTCTGGATAAAAATGAGATTTTAAAATTTGATTGCTTTTATTGAGATCTCTGAATATTTTAGCCTTAATCACTTTTGTGGCAAACCTAGCTCAGATCCCTGTCTTATAAATTAGCTAGAACTACTATTTCTTTGTCTTTTTTTTCTGTTGTAAAATGAGCCTGCTGCAAGATGGTGCTTTTCTGGGTCTAGGGAGAGCTTACCCTTGTCCTTTCAATAGGAGAAGTCATTAAAGACACAACTGGACTATACATTTTTAGAAACTTCCATGTACATTGGGAGGATCCTTGCTCACAAAGTAATAATTAAAAAAAACAAAAAAGCCAAATTGCTCAGCTGAACCTGTAAACAATATGGCTTCTGGTTTCTTTAAGGTGTGTCTCATGGCATTAGAAACATGGGTTATCCAGCCTGGGGAGGAAAGCAGCACCCCTAAATTCTAATCGTTTCTTTCACCAATCCAAAGGAAATCTCTTAAGGCTTTAAAAGGTTGGGTTAACAACACTGAAAATATTTTTATTTTTCACACTCCTCTGCTTTTCTTGGTTCCATCTGGGACCAGAAGCCAGCACATTGAAATACCAAGAGAAACACAGTCCTCAAACATTTCCAGCCTGATGAGAGACAGGAAATAGCAGAAAGCTCAGAAGGGCAGATTTTCTTTTCTGCTTACAAGATTTCCAGGCTAATTTAATATGTTAACAAGTTTGCATAAGTATTACTCAGTGCAATTTGGGAATACCCAAGTTCTTAAGCCTGTTGGGGTTTTTGTGTTCCAAAAATGAATATTCATCTTTATTGTCACTGTGTTATTGTTAATATAAATGATATCATTTTTATTTGTGTAAAAACTTTCTCGTGAGAATTCTGACAGTGTTAAATAACATGACTATGGCAACTACTTTTTCACTAAAGGTCTCATTAAGAGATCAGAGTTTAGATAGAAAGTTATGGTTTTTTTAAAAAGACAAGCATGATGTTGGTTTCAGTTCACTGACAAATGCAGCTGAGTCTTTCTTTAGTTATATGAATAAATGCAAGAAAAAGTAGGAGGAATACCAATTGTTTAAGAAAACCAAAATGATTTAGCAAAGAATGTAAAAAATATCTCAATATTTTCTGCACATAAGTAAACTCACCAGCTCAAAGTTCTCCAAATATGGCTTTAGAATGCTTGGAGGAGCCAGAGCCAACTCTCATGAGTCAACAAAATAAAAATACCTTAAGGGAATGATTTAATAGCTACTTTCCATTCTGGTTGTAATAGAATTGGCCTAATTTTTTTTTAATCTACAAAACATTGAGATATTGGAGTTTGTTTGATGCTTGGACCTTTTCATATACTCATACTGAAAAACATAAGAAATTCTAGGGAAGAGAATAATTTGCAGCAACAGCTTTTAGTCATAAGGGATTTAGAGATCATGGAGTTCAATAAGACTAAGCTTTCACACTATTCCAAAGCAGTCCTGAAGTAAAATGGATTTAATTTACACTAAGCATGCATTCATGTGAAATTTGTTGGCACTGGGTTTTTTTAGTCATTAACGTGCTGAAGGCAAGTCTGTAATGTGTCTCATACCGCATTTTCATTAGGTTCTAGTCACCATTCAACATTTATGGAGCAGCCAGTTCTAGGTACTGAAAACTGGGCCCTGCAAGATTAGAATGATGGGTTCCTAAACATTTTTAATGAAATGACTGATTTATGTTTTTCATCATCAAACATTTATTGGCTTTCTACTACCTGCCATGGACAAGACTATGCTTTAGATATTCAGGGATCACTGTCTTTATCAAGCTTACAATGTCACAAGAGAATACAGACAAAAAGCAGGTTAACAAACAATCACTGAATTTCAAATTTAGAAAAGTGCTGAAAAAGAAAGGAACAGGTTGTTGGGTGGGAGGGAAGGTTCAGGAAAAACCTATTTATTTGTATAATATTTAACATGCAATCTGGATTCATTAAAATAACCAAAGAGCATTCCGGAATCATATAACCTACCTATGTTATAGACTAGTGGGAGATCAATCAGATCGGCATTTTGCTCTTTGATCAGAGACGGCAAAATGTGTGTCATCCATCTCCTGGCCTGTACCAATTTGGCTTCTCCAAGAACATGTTTGGAGTCCTTAACTCAGCCTTGCTATGGCGCATTCTTTCTATGGCGCACTCTCTTCTTACCTACCAATCCCTTACCATCTCTGGGGGAAAATTAAGCTAAATGTCTAGCCAGTAGGTGTTTCCCCACTTCCAACAATATGGGCTCTAAGACACACTTGTCTGATACTCTCTTTTCCCATAATTTTAAAATCTCCTCACAATTTCAAAAAAGTATAGGTGACCTTTTTCTAATAATGTCATTACAAAAATGAAGAAGTCTGGAAAATTTAAGGAGTGATACAGTCATACATATTCCAAGTTTACTCCAAGCTCATAATTTCTAGCTCTCTTTCTAATTTTTCATTATAAACTTGCTTACCTACCTCGGCTAAGGTTTCTAGAATGAAAATGCTTTCATATAACTCCGAAATTTACTTTCTAATAATGTTAAACCAATAATTTAAAAAATTAGCGATCAAGTTTGAATTTTTACCTGCAATCCTAATATTAAGGCCAAATTTTACTTGCGAGCCAATAAATTGAATTTAAATTAGTATGCAATATTAGGGGACCAACTACCTTGTTTAAACAAAAAAATAAGCAATTATAATGCATCTTTAAAAGTTGGCATGAAAGAAGGAGGGAGAAGCATCTATAAAAAACTATGCTTTTCCAGTTTTCTGACCACACCCCAAAAGCACTAAAATGTTTCTCAAAAGAAAGCCACCAGGCTAGTTAGTGACTTCACCCTTCCACAAGTGTTGGCTGAATTCTTTCCCTTGTATATAGTTCCTTTGTGAAAAACATTTATATTTGTGCCTTTTAAGGCTTAGAATTAACCAGCTGTTTCAGCCTTTTTGCAGAATTCTTATAAATATTTATGTGCTTTGATATATCAGTTTTGGCCCCGAATTTTTGTACTAGGGCTTTATCAATATAAAACGTGTGCATTTTCAGATGGTTTGGTCATTCTATGAGCACAGGAAAAGGATTCAGAATCTATCCTTCATGGGCATTATTCCTGGAAAGGCAACAGTTTAATCTTATGATCTTACAGTTTCATTGCCTGTTTTGCTCTTGAGGGTTGTTATATTGAGGTTTGGTTTGTGGAAAGATAGTGACTGAGGTTGTGTCAGTAAAGGTAAAACATTTACTCTTTATTTAACAAACTTGTCTGCTCAGGAAAGATAAGATAAATAACTCATGAGTCTTGCCCTTAAGGTACTCATGACAGAGAGGCATGGAAATACGGATGCTGTGAGTAGAATGGAGACTATCAGAGAGGTCTTCCTGGCCTACCTGGTCCTTGGCCAGGGTCCCAATGAATGAATAAAGGTTTAAGAAGTGATCAAAAGGGAAGGGCATTCCCAAAGTAATAAACAACACCATAAAGAAATGGATGAATGAAAGAACACGAAATCCTAAGGTAAATGAAAGAGTAGTGTGAAAATAAAAGATGAGATCCGCAAGGGGGAATAGCTAGAGATGAGTGTGCAGGTCATAATTTGTATTACAAGCTTAGGAACTTGGGTGTTTTCTTGAAGTCACTGGAAATCATAGAAGGTCTTTAGCCAGGAGAGAAATATAGTCAGATTCTAATTTAGGAAGATGTCTCTAGTAGCAGGGTGTAGGAGAGATTGGGGCAGGTCAACTAGTCATGGAGATTCCTCTAGCACATATTGTAGGTGCCAGAGAGAAGTGATTCCATCTAGAATAAAAGCTGAGGCAATGCGGGTGAAGAGGAGAACTGCTTTGGTGTCTGTAGAAGCATGTCGGCTTGAGAGAGTTGGAGAAATCTAGCGCACCTCCCAGGAGCTTGGGAGTTGCCTGGGATGTAGAAGAGCATGGAACAATTTGTCAGTCGGTGCAATCTGTATTATGGCCAAAGTGGATAATTAGAGCAATGCCCACACTGCTCTTTGCCAGTTTACAGTAATGGCTAACAGGCAGTGTGGGCTGGCTCGTGCCAGGCACTGGTCTTAGTGTGTTCCATGTGTATTGCATAAGGATTGAGAGCACTGACTCAGGATCCAGACTGTCTGAATTCAAATCCTTCCTTTGCCACTACCTGACTGTATGGCTGTGGGCAAGTTATTTAATTGATAGCTCAGTTCCCTCATCTACAAAGTGAGGTAATAATAATAAAACCAACCTCAAAAGGTAGCTTATAAAGATTAAGGGATTTAAGTAATTTACTTAGATAAGTGATTGGCATGTAGAAAATTTCCACTGAATATTATTGTTATCACATGTATTAACTCATTATTATCTCCCTTTTCACAGAAAGAAATTGAGGTGCAAATAAATGGTAGAAGTAGGACATCAAACCAAAGAGTGAGACTCAGGAGCGTTTATTCTTAACTATTTCACCATAGTCCTCTGAATTTAAGGGTATTATCTGAACAAGACTGTTCCAAGGAAAGGCAGATAGAGATTTGAGTGGTACAGTGAAAGAGGTCCTAGCACTTATGATTCTATTGAAATCAAACCCGAATTTGATACTCCAATGGAGCGCTGACAGCTATAACAGTCACGTCAAATGCTGACTTCATGAAAAGCACTCTGTCTCACTTAGTAGAGAGGCGAGCTCTTCGGCCAGCTCTTCCACTATTCAGCTGATTCCTGCTTCCCCACACCTCATTCCAGGACTGCCCAGACAAAAGAAATGCCTGTCGCAACACTGCTATAAATTAGCTTAATTTGTTCCACTTTCAGTGTTATTTTGTCTGTCTAAATAAGTAATAGCCTTTGCTAAATTTGGAATTTTCAGACTTTATTTTTATGAAAAGAGGCAGTTTAGTGCGGTGACTAAGAGTTTTAGCTTGGGAATCAGAAAGACCTGTCTGGCACTGCTATCGATGAGCCAAATTTAGGGAAAAAAAAAAAAAAAGATAGATGTTCAGTTAAATTTAAATTTCAGATAAACAATGTGTATATTATATATAATATATCTGGTATATTTATATACCCCTTTATATATTTGGGATTATATATAATATATATAATGTATTTGGTATATTTTCTGAGACATACTTATACTAAAAAAAGTATTAATTATTGATCTAAAATTCAAATTTAGATAGGCATCTTGTAATTTATCAAGCAATCCTATATGAGACTTAACTTCTCAGTGCCTCCATTCTATCACCTACAAAATAAAAACAATAAGACAGTAATAGGACCACAGTTAATATTTGCTAAAAAGATTAAATGAGGCAACATGTGTTAAGCACATAGGAAATGCTCAACATGGATTGATTATTGTTGTTATTGTTATTCTGCGATGATGATAAGCTGGCAAAGTATGAGGAAGATTTTCAACACTGATTCTTTTGATAACATTTTAAAAAGTATTAGAGCCAGGATGAAAGATGTCCTGTCCAAAATGTATCGGTGCATCTCAAAAACAGAACTGTAAATCCAACTTCATTCTTCTGCTTTTCCAAGAGGAACTGGGTAAATAGCTCTTATTTCCCAACATAATTTTCATATTTTCTCTTAACTCTTCTGCCCATAAAATACTTGCCAAGCTAACTTTATAAAGAAGAGAGGTTCTAGGCACTCAGGTCTTTATCATTAAAAAATAAAGTGGAAGTAAGATGAGGTAGTGCTCATTAATCTTCCCCGATATCTTTGGGAAGAATTTGGCAAGAACAGATTCTACAAACTTAGCCAGCCATTTCTGAAGGCTATCTGCCTTGGGCCAATTATATATTACATGATAAGTATACCCAATAATTAACTAATGAATTGGTTTCTTTGGGAAATGGTTAGAAGTGTCAGAGATTGAAGAATATTTTGATTGCATCTTTGAGTCCTGCTGAAGAAACATCTGGTTCTTTTTTCTTCAATCAACATGCACCCTGAAGGGTCCCAAATTCAAAAATGATTATATTTCATGTCATTTATGTGCTTTACAGTTTGACAAATTTAACTTGTAAGAATAAGTGATTCCGTGTTCAATTTACGTTGATCCCATTTTCATCCAAACATCCAAAGAGAGAGAACCATTATAGATTGATAAAAGCTGCTGATTGATCTATTGATTTCCAGACCTTAAATCTCCTAGGGAAGTCTTTGTAAAGTTCGTGTTCATAAAATTCTTGTTCTGCCACAAAAGCTCCCAGTGGATTGTGTTTCTCAACTACAAGGAAAATCATCAGGGACAAACCCAGAAAATGTTTCTTTAGTATACACTAGGCAGGAGGGCCTTCCAAATTCAGTCTCAATCTGGTTTCTTCAAAGGTTTATTTTTATTTCATTTTTGAAAACTTTTAATTTGAAGAGGGGGAAAAAAGCCCTTTAAAGGATAACAACCCGCAGTGATGTAAGTGCCTTTCTGTCTCATATATAATCATGTCTGTTTGGACGTGCTGGGTGTCATGTCCAGGGCTATGGTGCCACATTGAGAACAATATTGAACTAAATAGTTTTGACAGAACAGCCAGACCTTTTCTTGGGGCTCCTGCTATATTGCATATCTGCTTCTTTGTACACAACGGGGTGAGCGAGTGATGGAAAGCAGAGAGTTCAATTGTGGTTAGAGTCCAAAAAAGAGCCATCAATGGAACAGCTTTACTGATTTGCACTAGCACCTAAGAGACAGAGTACAGATAACTAAGTTTTCCAGGTTATCAGGTATAAGAAAAAGCAAAATCATTTTTCTAAAATGTGTACTCTAGTACAATAATGTCATGGGTTATATCCATGCAGATTAATGTCAGGCTGTGTACGCTAGGCTGAAAGAACTTTGTTAATCTCAGCTCCTCTTCACCATTGCTTTACGGAGACTGGTTTATGGGTACTGGGTTGTGTGAGTGAACTCTAGATGCATTCATCTCTAGGCAGAGTGTTTTGTGCATTTATTGATGAGAGCTCATTTTTCTGATTGTGCAATTTACTGAGGTAATTTATTGAGAATTGAACTCAGTAATATTGTTAGTGCCAGCCTTCCAGACCTCCACTCCCATCCCTGAAGGTGGCTCAGCTTATAGTTCTCTGTGCCCCAGGGCAGACATAAGAGGCTTTGTTTTTTTTTTTTTTTTAAACTATATTAACCAAAGGAAAGAACAGGCTCAAAGAGTGGGGAGGCAGAATCTCCACTCCAGAAGACGCAGAGAAATGATGGGTTCCGGGACCTTTGTGAGTGAGGAGATCTGTATCAGGCTCCCAAGCAGCATTGAAATAAATGACAAACATCTAATGGGACAGCAGTTGGGTGCTGATGAAACCTTACTCTAACAGTAATGTTCCTTTTGAGTTCACGTAAGGATCATACTTTGAACAGATGAACCTGCTTACCTTGTATTAACCACATGGGCTTACTCAATGACCACATGAACTTACCAAATCACTACAAAAGATTAAAGATTGAATCTCAATCATCTGATAGTTCCACTTATCTTACCCTCAGTGTTATTTTGATTCTGTCACTGTTCTCACAAGTTTTACCATTAGTAGGACATCTGGAATCTCTTCATTCTGAGTTTGAAGTCTTCCCATCATGAACAGTGGCTAAGAACTTTTAAATTAGAGTTGCAATTTGGTGGCTCATAGCTAAGTTCAGCCAGGAGGTATATTTTGTTTAATTAGCATGGGTTATTTAAATTTGAGCAGCATATTATTATATGTTTTTTTTAATCAGAAGATTCCTTATAAAAGTCTAGGTTTCTGGCTTCTTTTGAAAAGAACAGAGAACCTGGCATCATTAGGCTCCCATTCCCATATCCGTCCTTCTCTCAGAGCGAGGTAATGAGTGGGACATGAGTTCTCCAGTATACTATCGTTCTTCTTACTCCTTTGTCTACCAGCATCTGCTTCCCTTGTTTGTATGTGTTGCATGGTCTTTGCAGCATATCTATTTGCAATTTCTTTAAACGGAACAGAAATGGATGGGTTAGCTGGAATCAGGGGTGAAATTCAAAGATTAAAAGGAAAACTTCAAACTTTTCAGCAAGGTCCATGATAAGTTCAGGTTAGCTTACTCATTGAGGCTAGAAACATGAAGATTGGAATCTAAGTAGAAGGAGATACAGCAGTGTATTGATACATTAGTCTATAGCTACTTAACAAATTTTCCCAATGCTTAGTGATGTGAATCAACAACAATCAATCTTCTATTTCTCACAGTTTCTGTGGCTCATGAATATGGGAATGATCTATTCAGTTCTGGCTTGGGTCATTTATGGGGGTGCAGTCACACAATAGCTAGGCAAGGCATTCTCCTGAAGGCTTCTTTACTTAATGGTCAGGAGCCTGGAGACATTCTATCATCTGGGATAGCTCTGACTCTATAAGCTTGCATGTCTATATGTATGTGATCTCTTCACCTGGTCTCCCTACACAGCAGTGAGGGCTTCAAGGCCAAGTGTTCAAGGAAGAGAGCTGGGTGGAAGTTGCATCCTTTATTATGCTAGCCTCAGATGTCTCATAGCCCCACTTTGCCTCGCGTTAGAGATGGAGCAGTCACAGTTCCCATCCAGATCTGAGAAAAGGAAACATACACCCCACCTCTTGGTGGGACAGGCGTCAGTCACATTGTAAGTAGAGTGCATGGAATAGAAGCTATGGATTGTGGGGACATCCGTCTTTTGGAAAATTAAATCTTCTATAAACAAAAACAGAATATAAAGTCAAGAACCCAGAAAGTCTGAATGATATAAAAGCAAATAAAAACCTCAAGTTTCCTCACAAGAACAAGAAATAAGAAAGACTGTCTGGAGACCGGAATACCTGCTTGCATGTGTTGGTTTGCTTTTTCTCCACCTGACTGTAGCCTAAAGGTTAACCTGCGCATGCCCAGACCACTAAACATCACCGGATTTTGAAAACCTCTCCCATTCTCTCCCCAGACAGAATAATTTGCTATTACCCAGTTTTCCACTTCAACTAACACACTGTCTCAAAATCTGCCTGGCTCCTCTGATCTGTGTTCTCTTTCCTCCTTTTACTCAATCTGTGCTCCTTCCTGCAGGGGAGACTTTGCAGCTGCTGTCAGTTCACTCCCTTCAGGAACCACCATGTATTGTACAGATTTCTCAAGCACGGTAACTGCCCTTTACTATTTATATACCTTTTTAAAAATGTGATTGAGTTTAGAAAATCATTATTCCTCTTTCCATTTAAATAGAGTATTTGAAATAGAAGGAGCCTCCATTTTCTCATTTTGGAAATGAAAACACAGAAGCCTAGACAGGTGAGGAGTCTTCCCAGGCTTACATACCTGGAGCTTGGCAGAGAAGGGGCAGCCTGTGCTTCCTGACTTGTAGTTTGGAGCTCTTTTTGCCACTCAGGGGTCAAAATTGGTGGGCAGCCCATACGCCTGGACACATCTGCTCACAGATACATCTTGGTTGGCTAGCACACAGTGTTGCGGGGTTTTTCTGTTTGTTTGTTTTGTTTTGATTTTAAGGCTTTACAGTTCTCCGCAGCCCAAATCTCTACAACAACAAGTTCATCACAGAGTTTATTACTTGCCTCGCCTCTGACTTGATGACAGTTCTCCCTCCCCATCCCCACCCCTACAACTTTGTGTACTTCCTAAGGGGAGGAATTTTACTCAATAATAACAGCTGACAATTGTTTATCTTCTACTATGTGCCAGGTAATTTAACCCATTTAATAGTAACAGCACCCCTATTGCTATCCCCATTTTGTAGATAAAGATGACTGAGACACTAAAAGGTTAAGTAATGTGCCCACATTCCAGCAAGCAGTAAAGACTGAGGGCTGGAATTTGAACCCAAACACTTTAACAGAACTCATAATCTCAACCACTCTGTTGAAGAATGTCTAGATATACAAGAGGCAGTAAAAATAAATGTGGGTGGCTTTAATCAACATTTTATAAAATAGTCATTGTATTTTCAGATTTATAAAAATCTATCTGTAGGTTTGTCGTTGAAAGACTAGGATGATAAGACATCAATGCCTTATCATGCCCATCTGCTAAATGAAGTATTATTGTTCACGTATCATGAAGAGTGAATTTCACGACCTCAAAAATGCCTACCATCTGGGTTTAATTTTTCAGGCTAAAACTCAGATTTTAAGCATTTTACTCAAATCACCATCTAAATCTTTATTTTAGTCTCCAAAACCTTTTGTGGCTAGTGTAAAGATGAATGGAATTCGAAAGTGGCCATTAAGATTGCTACCGCATGATGGAAACTAGAGTCTACTATATAAATCTAAATCCCTTCATAAATTAAAAAAAAGATTTACTGCTCAAAAATAAAAATATAAATCATTCTCATTTTCTAAATCATTGCTGCTGATGATCATCCTCAGCGTGGTGAGAGATCACTATATTATTCTGGATATAGTACCACATCTAAAATTTTCTAAGTAGTCTCAACTGCCCAGGGGATTTACTACTTCATGTACTTGCCAAGATAGAAGGTATTTCTGCATAATTCCCATAGCTGAACATTACTGATGCTCTAAACGCACAGAGCATTTAATATGTGTAGAGAGTCCAGCAGGATCAGTTACTGAGATGAATTATGATTTTTACACCAACTCATTGAAGGCCCAATTAGAAAATTGGAGTCTGTCTTCTAATATCTCTTATTTACAGAACAGGATTCAGCAGTGGGAGTAATTCATAATACAGTCAGATAGTGGTGGGCCTTGAAGACCAGGCTAACACATTTGAACCCTTACAGATAACAGGGGGCCATTTAAGGTTTTTTTGAACAAAGTAAGTGACATGATCAAAGAAGTGTTTGGGGAAGGTTCATCTGTCAGTGGTGTATACAGAATGTTCTCCATCACGTACTGACAAGAAAATAGGTGTGTGGACAAAAAACAGTGAATAACTCACAACATATGAAGAACAAACCAAGTTCAGCAGCTATCAGTCTGGACTAACATTCAGGTCTATTATCTTAAATGCTCTGATCACTTTCAAGTAACAGTTTTAAAACTCTGGATTGTTACTGACTAAAGGACTTTACAGACTATTTAGAGGTCTGGGAGGAAAGAGAGGAGAAAGGAAACAAGGAGAGCTGTGATGCAGTCAGAGGAACACTGTGTATCACCGGAACTGACCAGAAGAGGACCAGTGAGCCAGTTTGTCTTCATGATGACCTTTCATTGGGTCCTGGGATCATTTCTGACTTCCTGTTGTTTCCCTGAGCATCTCTGTTTCTTTCCAGATTAGCCCTTTTGTTGTGCCTTCTGCAGCAGATGCCCAGCACCTTCTGCAGCAAATCCAGCAGATTTGATTGCTTTTTACCCTGGCACAGACTGGGGAGGTTTCTACTCTATCTAGTGCTGATTGGCTGGGTAGGCATTTCTCAAAATAACCCATTACCTATATTGCAAGACATAAGAGCAACCATCTTCTACTATTCCAATGCAAAACTGTTAAAATATCACTTAACTAAAATCTTTTTCTAATCAATTTGGATAATGTTTTATTGTTCTACTTTTCCAGGAAATTCAACAGAACTAGGAACTGTACTCACAATAAAAACCCCTGATTTTGTTACTTACACTCTGGCATGGAGTCAGATCTGTATTAAATCAGGGGTAAGGAAATTCTTGTCCTAAGAGCAGCCTAGCCTTAAGATTTTTTTACTATGCTCAAGCTCTATATGAGCTGTCTAGAGACTTGAACCAATTGGCTGGAAAAAAGCTGAGCAGCAAAGAGACTTCTGAGCTAATAATACTTATCTCCGGATGAGATGAGTTTCACTCTCTCTCACTTCACTTTTTTTTTTTTCCTCTGAACTTCCCCTCTCTTATTTATTCATTCAGCAAATAGCCATTGGGTATGTATGGTATGCCCATACTGCACAGTGAGGTTGGGAGGAAAAGGTCAAAAAGACAGTAAGGCACCTGCCTTGTGGGGCTTATACTCTAAAGGGAAAGGCATAAATTAAACAAATGAACAAACAACTAAATATAGAATTTGAATTTATGATAAGTGCTATGAAAAAAGAAATGGATAGATGAGAGAGCAATCTGCAGGATATACCTACTTGA
This sequence comes from Eonycteris spelaea, assembly GCA_003508835.1. NCBI lineage: Eukaryota > Metazoa > Chordata > Mammalia > Chiroptera > Pteropodidae > Eonycteris > Eonycteris spelaea. The sequence goes on from PUFA01000053.1 coordinate 3,598,358, forward strand.
GATAAACTGGTCTGGGAATATCTCTCTGAAGTGATATTACAGCTAAAACCAAAAGGATTAACTGGAACTGGTTGAGTAAAAGAGTTGGGGAAAGGATATTGCTGTCATAGGAAATAGAAAGTGCAAAGGCCCTGGGGAGGGAAAGAGATAGAGGTAAATGCAAGGAACGTGTGCCCTCTCTCAGTGTCTGCCTGCCTGTCTGTCTGTCTGTCTGTCTCTCTCCTTATCCTTCATTACTTCTGTTTCCCCATTATTACTTCACTTTCTGTCATATACTTTTTGTTACTATCATTTCTCCATAAATGAAACATTCTATAAAGCACAACAGAGCTTTACGGAATTAGGGCCAAATTCCAAACCTGTATTCACTATTTACGAGTTAGACAACACTTCTTGAAAGTTATCTGTATGATCTAGACCTCTAAATACCACTGTAAGAGAAGGTGATATCCTAATTTGAAGAATTTCAGAACCTCAGGAAAGACATAAATCCATCCATTAATGAACACAGAAGTTTACTGACATGTAGATGGCTTTGATAAAAGGCAAGGAGGGACAATGGAGCCTCTGAAAGAAAACTAACAAACAAGAAGAAGGATGAAATAAAGCAGCACCAAGATGCTAGAGAAAACCGTGGCTTATATAAAATATAAGACTGTATGAGAACTACTCTAAGCAGGTATCTGTGATGCCTCCCTGCACTGGGAGGATGGGGCTGGCTTCAGAGATTACTAACTACCTTACAGATCAATATCCATTGTCTTTTTCTGTCTTAGTATGAAAACAAATTTTGCTTAGAGTGGTGTTGTGCCCAGCTAAAAGATTAAATATCTCAATCTCCTTTGCAACTAGGTGTGACCATGTGACTAAATTCTGGTTACTGTTACATGTACCTTCTAGAAAGTCTCCTTAAAGGGAGCTGACTCAGACAGAAATATGCTTCTTCTCCCCTCTCTTCATCTTTCTTTCTTCTGGCTAAAATATAGTTGTGATAGCTGGAGCTCTAGCATCTACATTACATCATGAGGTGGCCTTAAAATAAAATCATGTTACAAGAAGCAGCAGAAAGAAGTAACTTTGGGGCCTGACAAATAAAACCTCTAATTAGCCCTCAACTACTAATCTTGACATTTATGTTATATGAACAAGAATTACACTTCTATTTTATAGAAAGTAGTGTTTTGGGTTCTTGTGGTTTCTTTCTTTCTTTCTTTCTTTCTGTCTGTCTGTCTGTCTGTCTCGCTCTCTCTCTCTCTTTTCACATGAAAGATAATTGCTAAAATATATAATCAAACTTAACCTCGATTTAAGGTTGCATTATTGTTTCAGTTATCTATTGTGGACAACCATAATTTATAATTTCTCATAGTTCTGTGGGTCAGGAATTTGGACAGAACACAGTAGGGACAGTCTCTGGTTTCATTTGATGCCAGCTGAAGTCACTCATGCACCTACATTCAGCTGAGAGTTTAGCAAGGTCTGGGTCATCCAAGATGACCTCACTATCTTCAGGATTTCTCTCCATGTGACCTCTAGGCGTTCAGTAGTTTTGCTTGGACTTCCTTCTAGTGCGTCAGCTGGATCCAAAGAAGAAGAAATAGAGAGCTGCTATGTCTCTGTTAAACCTATTCTCAGGAGCCCTGAAATATTAATTTTATGGTCACATTTTATGGTCAAGGTAAGTCGCAAGCCCAACCCAGATTTAAGAAGAGGGAAAGGGAGTCAGTCACCTCTTTATGTTAGGAGCAGCATGCATGAACAAGAATGACAGTAATAACTGACAGCCATATTTGAGGACTGTTTTATCAAATTAGTTAAAATAAAAGAATAATATATCACTCCATTTGTGCTCCTTCGTTACAAAACTGCCCACTGAAAGCTAGGTGAAGACACTAAAAACTTATCCTGAGCATACTGCAAGGCTGGTGAAGACAAAGCTGCAAAATATGAGAAAGAGGCTCCTAGGGGGAGATGAAAGACAAGTCACTACCAACAACAGTGTGATCCAGAGTGTTGAAGATGACATCAGTATGGAACAAGACAGCAGTGGATGATGAGAGGAACAGCTAGAGCAAAAAGATTCCAGAGCCATAGGAATTGGTTCAAATTATGTATGAAAGCTTTCTATTCTCTCTCTCCCCTTAAAATCTTATCTCCACTTCCTGGCCTCAGCATAGACCCTTCAAGAGACTTAGGGGTTATTTCGTTTATTTGGAAGATGGGAAACTGATCAAGTTTGCCTGGTGGTACAAACTGTTAAAGTGACCTTCCTAGCCACTTGGACATCACAAACTGGTGATGTCCGAGGGACTTTTAAGTTACATGAGGATATAATATTTACATATTCTTTCTTCTTAATTTAAATGTAATTTTATATGCATTTTTTCTTATGTATACCTATGTCACCACTTACACATAGAAAAGTCTGAAAAGATATATACAAAATTTTAATATTTACTATCACTAGGTTATGAAATTACTACTGAATGAGTTTTTCTTCTCTTCACTTATTTACATGTTTTTTTCTAAAATTAATATGTATTTTTATTAAAGATACGTAATTAACTATTTTGTTTCCCTAAGTCAACTTACTTATCACTTATAAGTGACCTTTGATTGATCATTTTTACAGCAAATTGGTAGTCATCAGTTGCTAGGAAAGGTCCCCAGCCTTGCCTCCTGTCTGGCTCAGTGAAATAGTAACACTCTTGTACAAAGAGTCACAATCCCATGACATACATCTTAGGTGTTTCAATGCCTAAGATTAAAGAAATTTCAAATAAACCATCAGAAGTTTGAATTATTGAAATGCTAATGAAGACATGCCCTCAGAGAAAATACAGAGAGTCTTCACAGTTTTTAAGGCTTCATCTGAAAGACCTTTGCAGAATAAACATGGTATTCAATTTATGTTTCTCAAAAGGGCTGCTGGAATTTGAACTGGTGCTCCCAGAGAGCATTTAAAAGCACAACTTAGATCACTAATAAGTATAATTTCCATTTGGTGTCCACATGATCCATGTGTGTAAAATAAAAATTTTTAATTTAATTTCAAAACAAATTAAATCATATAATCAGTCTATAGACATATAGGGTGTTAAATAGAGTAGATTGGCCTGGGCAAGAAGAATAATGTATAGATAGCAAGACTGTGCTATATTTACATAAAAAATTGGCAACTTTTAAATGATAACACTTTTAAAAGATGTTGCCTCCCAAATAAGTACTGGTTTCACATGTTTACTAATCATCTCTTAAATATTCCTGTGATAAAAGTAATTCTATATCTCTTTCCTTTTTTTAATTAAGAAAGCCATAGAAAACACTAGATATAAATAGCCTAGATGATTGTAAAGAATCTCTACACGCATTTTGAATATGATATATATGTATATGAGTGTGTATATATGTATAGGTAGATGAAAGGAAATGTGGATAGATAATAGCTAGCTAGCTAGATAAACAGAGAGAGAGATAGATATAGGTATTTCATATAAAATATACCACATGCATAAATGTACATGTCTTTTAAGAAACACATTTATCAGGCCAAAATATGCCACTCATGATCATAATTAAGGTGTTTTCTTATAGATTAAAACATGTCTATTTTTCATGTTATTAGTTTGAACTCTAAAATTATTTGAACGCCTGATATAAAAATAAGAGAAAAATTCAACTTTTTGTGTCACTTCTGTAACACTAGAGAAAAAAGATCAAATTCTCATTGACCCTCATTTCTGACAGTTTTCATGTACGATTAAAAGAATTTTTTTAAAAGTCATCCTGCTTAGGATGTGAACATGGCATTCTAATGTAATGTGCTTGAGCCCTCATATGTTGTCACACACCCATGAACTGTAGGCTATAGGCTACAATAAATTCTACAATGGTAAATTCTTGAAACATTTGAAAGGGAAAAAGTCAGAAATTACAATGAAATGAGAATTCCGTTAGCCACCAGGGTGGGGGTGGGGGTGGGTGTGAGAATAGATAGTGCAAATGCAAGACAAAGGTCTTACTAGAGTTTTCTGTGTTTTTGCCCATTTTAACAACGACACAATGTAAAATTGTTAGTAGACCAGCCTATCACATGACTGAGCTCATATTTCCTCAAAGTTTTAGACCAAAGAGCACCCCAAGTAAGAATTTAAGTAGCACTGGTTTTTAATAATATTTTTACCCAATACAAACATAAAATGCATTACCATCTTGCCACATGAGCAGTTTCCATGATTTTGTTCTTAGTTCTAGCATGGTTAGATTACTGTGATAAACAAGCAGTTATTAGAGAGAAACTGACAACATGATATGTGTAAAAATTCTGTTGATAAGATTCCTTGATCTAAATTTATAATCCAATATGCATTTCCAGGGCAGCCAAAGTTTAATGGCAGGACGACCATTGACATAACAAGGCTCCAGTTGCTTGATATTTTGACTGTCAAGGCATTATATTTCACAGAAAAAAAGAGAGAAATGTTGTCCTTTCAGAATACAGAGACTATGAAGTAATAAGATTTCAATTTTATCCAAAAATTCATGCAAATCCAACACATGAGCAATTTCTTCAGCCCTGTATTTATTGATTTATTCACTCATCCATTAAGCAAAAACCATATTGAGCTTTAAGCTAGCAGAAACTATGGTGAGTCCAGTGAAGGGTACAATGTTATAGAAAACACAACCTCTGTCATTTGGCTGCTCCCAACTAATGCAGGTAATAATGCAGTAGATATGGTGATATGTGTTTAGCACTCTGACAGCCAGAGGAGAGAACAACCTACATTTGCCTGGAGGAGTTAGAATGGCCTCAGAGTAGTGACATTTGAAATGGGACTTGCAGAATGAGTAGGAGTTTATCAAAAAAGGGCATTCCAGGTAGAGAGAACAGAAGAACGTGAAAGCTTGAAAAAAAAAATGAATGTGGAGAACTAGTTAGTAAAGGTACCAGGGAAAAGGGAAAGGACATGGCATTAGAGAAAAGTTACTTAAATATTTGAAACCAGTTGGTAGGGAGTAATTAAAACATGGTAGCAAAATGTGGTTTGGTGCTTCATTATAAAGACTATGGCAGATGACAGTTTTCCATTCCTTGTGTAGTAGGTATATGGGTTATAGATGTACTGAGATATTTATCTAAGCAGCTCTCTTTGGGCCAGCAGCAGAGCCTGGGGGGTCAGAGATCTCAGGTCCATCATCTGTGGCCAAAATACACCTCTTTCATATGTCAGAGTTTACTCTAAAAATACTATCTTCTGTATTTGTCATGGGATGGAATCACTGTCATGCAAAGGAAGGAGTATCATTCTAGGCAACAGCAAGCTTCTGGAAAATGTTAGGCCAGAAAGTGGTGGCAGCTCAAGTCATCAGGGATAGGAACCAGGCGTAGAGCTATTGCACTAACCAAGAGAAGAGAGGGTAAAGACGTCAGCTACTTCTCACCTACATCACTCCTGAGCTCTCTTCATATCATTCTGCTGAACAGAACTCATATTCTGTGTGGTAAGAATTATCGTAGAAACACAGTCACCCTGGGATATCAAAGCAAGACCATAGAACTGATTTTTGTAAAGAAACCTCCATTTGGGTAAAAAGAACATTTAGAGATCTAACAACTAAGTTTTGGCCCACGAAATTACTACTTTGAGCAGAGAGGGTGAGGCCAAGTTTCTTTAGCCTGGCCTGATTGTCCATGAGAAGAAACAGTTTGACAGAGACTAAAATGTCAGTTCCATGACAAGAGAAATTTGGCCTGATTCACTGATCACCATTGCCTAGACTAATGCCTGACACTTTGAAGCATTAAATAAAGTGCTGACACTTTTATGTGCCTAGACTGGTGCCTGACACTTTCAGACCAATTTGTTGAATGAGGGAATGACACTATGATGTTGAGTGTTGACATGTAAATATGCTCTGGCTCAATCCTTGAGAATATGTCCATTTTTCTACAGAAAGGATTATAAAATGAAAAGATCAAACAATCGGAAAGAAGTATGGCAATTTTTATTAGATAAAAGAGAGAGAGAAAGATGGAGAGGGAGAGAAAGAGAAAGAGGGAGGAGAAGAAGATGGAGGGAAATATGGCAATTCATACTTTGTATACATATATTTTTTTAGTTGGTGCATTATTTAATTCACTTGAAATAAAATTAAAAAACTATTATAAAGTACAAGTAGATATAGTCTCTTATCTAATTAAAAAATAAAAATGATATTATCTACCACTTGGTGATACAAGGTTAGCAAAACTGCGTTATCAGAGTTACTCAATGAAACCTAGTATAATTTTACAGAAATTAGTCAATGTTGGAGAAAAAAGTTTGTACAGTGCATGTATATGTACGTGTATGTATGCGTGTACACACACACACACACACACACACACACAGAGAAGACATTGATTTAATTTATTTAGTCCAAAACACCTAAGGAATGAAATGAACTTGAATTCCACTCAAGGCTACTTAGTAGTGACAGCAGTGGCTGCTTCTGAAGATGTGGCAGGGAATGAAAACAGCAGCTAAGGAGTGACTAAGTGACAGACGGAAAAGATAAAATCCAGGACGCATGGCACCAGCAGAGTCTTTGGCAGCAGCCAAGCTAGAAAACAAATTTTCAAGGTAGATTGTGAGCCATTGGCATCCCCAAGTTGAGTGAGCACATGGAGACGGGAAAGGAGAAAGTAGGTAGGAATCCAGGAACAACAATGCAATAATGGATGAGGACCCAGAGAAAATTGTTATTATCCTTCACACTCATGAGTATTCTCTGAAATTGCTGGCATGGTTCAGGGAAACAAGGGTTACACATGCATTTGCAAGGATCTGAACTTGCTATACTCCAGCTGTACCAACACAGAGCCAGTGAAATGGACCATAGTATGGAAAATATAGTGTGTGATTTACTTCCGTCAACTTGTAAAGCTGAGACAGATTTCTGCAGCTGCATTGGACAAGCAGAGATCCACTGAGCTCATTAAGATGTCAATGACCAATCATGTTCACCATATTTTTCTAGGTTCACAACTCTATCCACAATTCTGAAGTCCAGAACCTTTTGGAAATCCAAATTTTGTAATTTTTATAAATTTGATGATTGAACAGATGTAAGTCTACTTTCAATATTTATTTCATTTACTGTGAATATTCACACATTTTGCTGCTGAAACTTTATGATTGGGTGCTGCCCCAAATACTGATGAAAGTATTGCATAATGTATGACACATGTACCAAATCACCTCTCTAAAATCCTAAACTTTCTTAACTCTGCAGTGCATCTGGCCTCAGGGGCTGCAAATAAAGAATTGTACATATACATTCTACTTTTTCTATCATAGACGCAGTCTTATTTTTTATTTAGAAGCATCTCGCATAATTATTTTTATTGTCCTTTTCTAAAAATAAAGTTGTGTTTCTATTCTTAAATTTGCTTGTAATTGTATATTCTCATGATTTCAAAAACAAAACAAAACAAAACAAAACCCAGTAATAATTATAGCTAACACCAAGCGCTTACTGTGTGCTAGCCTCTATGCTAAAAGCTTTGGATTTGTTTTCCCTCAGCAACATGAAGCTGGCCCTAGACCCTGGTGCCTTAACTAATACCAGTGACATATGCTTGTGTTCCTCTTGGTTTCTAATGACCATTATCGCTGAATCTTCTTTAGACCTCTGCTTTACTGTTGCTGAATCACTCCAGTAGCTCCCATAGACCGTGCGACTGTGCGACTCCTGAGCCCTTGTTCTTTCCACCCATAGAATTGATCGTATTTGTCAGGCTTCAGAGCTCACACCTTGTCACTTCTGCCACCTTCTACTGGTCAAAGCAAGTCACAGAATCAGTCCTTTCAAGAAATGGAAAAATAGAGACCATCTCTGAATGAGAGGAACAGCCTATGTATACTGGGGTGAGCGGAGTTTGTGGTGATAAAACTATTTACACATTCTATCACCCAGCCACAAATTACTCACAATCTTCCCACATGTAAAATATGCTTACCCCTATCCCAATACCTGTGAATCCCTGGTATTGCATGAGGCTTGTGCTTTCCTTCTGGTCTACACACAGATGAGGTTTCCCTGTGAAGCCCTTCAGCTCTCCAGAGATCTATAAACTAGAGCTATAAAGTTCTAAGATATGAAGGTGAGACAAAGGAAAGACAACCGCACTGAATACTCATTTTTAAAAAGAGAAAGAACTGAAAGTACAAAGCAGTCGCTGGTCTGTAGCAATTGTGAAATCAAAACAGGCCCATGTCCAGGGACAAGGAATGTTGCCTGCTTAGGGCGCCTTTCTCCTCTTTTGAAGTGGTTTTCTAATCCATTTTGTTCCTACACTCAGGACTGTTTGCTCAGCCTTCTGTGAGGTCCTTCCTTTACATGAGAAATAGCTCGTGCTTGCTATTTTGTTCAGTCTGCTTTGTGCCTTTATGAAATTGAGGGGCCAGAGTTTCTTAAACTGTCTCTCTCTCTTTTTTTTTAATCCAATTCAGTACAGCTAGCTCCTTTAATGTTCTTTATGGACTTTCTATGGATCAGATTAAAGTCTACTCTAATAGACAATAGCCAGGTTTACTATTCTCATCAAGACAAGCCTCCCTCTAATTTAGTGATGTGTCAAATTTGAGTGATATCCGGATTCACAGAAGATCCTTTGTTTACATGAGGCAACTACTAGACACCACCTTAAATCATTCTGAGGTCTTATGAAAAGGTCTTACAGTCACACCCTTCATTTGAACTTGCACCTGAGGCCCCATTTTACTGAAAGTAGCCTGGAATTATTTTTTTTTACTCACATTTTAATTTTCTTTGATAATCCTTTGCAACCCAGAATATCCTAGGTCTTCTATATTTTCTCTGAGCTCTACTTGCAAACAGAACAGTTCATTCTTGAGTTAATCTCTCTCTTCCTGTGTTTTATTATACATAGCTATAAAAAGCTAAGTCACAGTTGTAACATTCTGCCTGGAAATCTCCTAGCCAGATCCATGAGTTATTAGGAAAAATTCTTATCTTCCAAGTATAGCAGGCAGCATTTTGCCAATTGTCTGGCCAGTATATAACAAGGGTGGTCCTTTCTCTGCCCTCAATGGCAATTTCCTTATTCATCTCCCGGCATCTACTCATCATCTCCTCCCTGCCTCTCCAGACACCACTCCCCACCATTACCAAAGCAACACCATATGTTTTAGACTTTTGCTATGACAGTATCCCACCTCTATGTAATGATTTTATTTTTGTTAACTATTTCTGTGCAACAAACCATCCCTAAACCTAGTAACTTAAATGATAATGATTTTTATCTCCTATATAGTTCTGCAGGTTGGTTTGGATATTCTTCTGCTGGATTCATGTGCTTGTTCATGCTGGAGGGTCATCTGAACAAGAAGGATCAGCATGGCCTCACGCATATGTCTGATGATGAGTACTGACTGTGGTTAGGGAATCTTCACTCTCTTTATGTGGCCCCTCATCTTACAGCAACCCACACTGGCTTTCTTAAATGGTAATCTCCAGGTATCATTCCAGGAGGGTGAGGGCAGGCTCTGGAACTTGTACAATGTCACCCCTGCCACATTCTGTTGGTCTAAGAGGGTCACAGGTCCAATCCAGATTCAAAGTAGAGAAACAGACCTAAAGCCTGATAAGAAGAATAGGAAAGTCACAATGCAAAGGAATGTGCATCCTGGGATGGGAGGGATTTGTGGCCATTCGGCAACCTACCAGACTAAGAAGCTATTGAATGTGTGAATATTTCATTTTTATTTGGGGTATGAATATGACCTTCGGCCTTGATCTCTACTTTTTTACTGGTGGTTTGTTACTGCTAGGCTCTGATATCAAGACTCATAAAATGAGATTTCTCAAATGACTGTTTATTCTCTGATCTCCCCACTTAGTTAATTCTTGTCAACAACGGGGCTTTGAATATCTTACCTCTGTTGTTCTCTATGTCATATTCTAGACTAATCTGGAGGAACAGATAGATCTAGTTTCGAATCTTGGCTTTACCATTTACTCATTATGTGACTGTGAGTACATTATTTAAATTACTTAAAATTTCTGCATCATCAGATTTGTAGGATTAATTGGTACAATGTATTAAATTTCCTGGCATATAGTAGTATGTTAATGAATGTCAGTTTTCTTTCTTCTTTTGTGTCACCAAATAGTCAAGGACATCTCATATAAGATTAGGACTATGGATTTACAGGCAATAGTTAGTAGTTGAAGTTTGTAAGCTAAGAATTTTAAGAAATAAAAGAGATCGGAGAATTAAATTATCAGCTATGTATGACTTTTATATTAGACTATATTCTTCTAAATTATTCTGCATTACATACATAATTTCAGAGTTTGTGAAGAAGTATATTACTATAATCCCCATACAGTGATATTATTCAATTAACCTTCAAGATAATTTTAGGACACCAGAAAATTAATGCATTGGGAAAAAATAGAAAATTGTGATTATTTAATTTAAAAAAATACATAGAAATAATCACCAAGGGAAAACCCAAAATTTGTCAGACTTCCTACATACACATACACATACATATTTTAAGTTGTGTTGTTTTTACTTTTAAATACGTGGGGTAGAAGGCACTGTAGTCTTCTCAATACTTTTGATCTCAGATCCAGCCTTTCTTTCACATGCCACATAAAACCTAAAGCTTAGAATAATGTTATAAGAAAAGAAGTGGAGAGTAAATACACAAGATTTCGTAATAAGGATAAATGGTAAATCTTGGTGGATGGTGGACTGTAAAGGTGGATAGCAAGGGAAAAGTCAAAGGTCTCACTGGAACAAATATTTCAGATCACCTAAATCATTGATGCTATGTCAAATGAATTAAATAAACTATCTTATATACTCTATCTTACAATATATTTCTCTTATCTGAATGCTTTATATTTGCAGCACGGAGTCTTATTTTAAACGTTATATCCTACTTTGTCATTGAGTCTCTGAAGAAAATGCCTAACAATAATAATAATAATAATACTGCCATAAATGATGCAATTGTTTCAATCTGCAACATTTCTCCACCTCACTGCTAACCTCCATTACACTCTGTCCCCATCCCTCCATGAGGCAAAGAGAGACTGAGTAGCTGGCAGCAGAGACTGAGTTCCACAAAATTCAGGATCAGGAAGGTGAAAGGTAGAAAACGATATTAGAAACAAGAAGCAATGACACCAAAGGCGTGGGCAAAGACCAAGTTTGGGGTGATCACATATAAACCCTCGGTCCTGAGGGCGGCAGGTAGGGATAACACAGGGATCATGGAGGAATTCAGAGACAGGGGGAGCATGAGCAAAGCAGGTGTAAGAAATACGTTTTTTAGGTTGTACACATAGCTCCCTTTTATAGCAAACAAGTGGATTATGATAGGTCAGACCTTCAAAAAGGTAACAATGAACTCAGAATAGAAATTCAGTGGATACATTTTTTCTTCTACTATGCTTGATAATGTGTGGCTTTAAGCTATGATGACTAATTCAAATTTCTGTATCATTCTTTAAGATACCTTTACATTAGTAACACTCAAGGGTCAGTCCTAAGCTCATAGTAAAATTAAAGACGTTTTCAGCTATTTATTTGACAGCTTAGACACATGTCCATAAAGGCAGAGGGAAGAAGCCCTTTGGGGAGCTGTGACTCAAGTGAATTTAACTGTATGGTAAAAGTGAAATTCAAGTTTTAAGATTTGTAATGATGCATTCAAGAAAATTCTATAAAATAATAAATCATTAAATCATCCACTATGACCCAGGTACATCTAGAATCCTGTAGGGAAGATGCTCAGTTTGACTTTCTATAAGGTACTCTATACATGTGAAGCATGTCAGCTTGGTCCCCAGTGTGAGCTGAATATGTCCAGTCAAATAGTAGTGACCTCATATAAGAGTAAGATCATTAAAGTGATGTTTTTCTTATTTTGCACATTTTTTAGGACAGGAGACTTTTCTGCTATGTTTCTTATGCCCCAGAACTTTTAGACCTATGGAACCTGAAGACAGTGAAGTTGATACAATTGAAACATGTCCTTCAAGGCCATTCTTTTCTTTCAAAACCCCCAGAGATTCAAAACAGTTTGAAAACCAGTGGACTAAAACAATGAATTACAAATCTCTTCTAGAGAGATATAAATTTAACTCTAGTGTAGGAATTCAAGGGAGACAGTATCAACTGGCCTTTAAATGTTTACTGCAAGTTTTTTATTTTTCCAAAGGGCAGATGAGCTTATTGAAAAAGCATGAAGTCATAGTGTCTAAAGTCTTCAAAAGCGCTTGTCATTCTAGACTTTCCTTTAATAAACTATACACTATTGAAATAAAAGTACTGTGTGAATTGAAGCTATATAATAAACACGCACACATTTATCCTAGAATAACAAACTTATGTTGTCTGGATTAAGAAAAAAAAAACCCACAAACCTGATCATTATTTCCTTCTTCAGACAGTACACCTCCAAATGTATCTTTTGGGATGCAGGTGGTATTCTGAGGCACATCAGAAATAATTCAAGTAGCACAGACAAATTTCTTCTCTGGCATGAAGCTAGACCTTGGATTCCAGCAGTAATTCAGCAGTAAGAATCCAGTACAAGAGTTATTAAGTGGGCCACAAAAACCTCTTCTCAGTAATTGCTACCTCTTCTTCCTCTATGCCTTCAAGAGAAGAGCATGAGAACGTTCTATATTTTATGATTCAAGCGGCCAATGTATATATTAACTATTTAATTATGAATTTAAAACATTATTATACATTGTCTTCCTAAGTCTTTATATCCAGATATATTAGCACTTTTTAACTGATCTTATGAAACTCAACAAAAGCTATCAGGCTTGTTTAAAAAAAGAAAAGAAAAGAAAAGAAAATCCTCTAGTGAACATGTAATAGTGAGTTCTAGAAAGCCAGATAATTTCTTTGCTTAATAATAGTTTTCTTTCCTCTTGGCTGCAGATTCTCATAACTAGCACCATGCCAAACATTCGAAGATTGGATTATGGCCTGTCGTACTTGATTATTTTTGTCAGCATGCTGACCCGGGGTGCCCTTTTCTTGTGTTGTTCCTTCTGTTTCCATTTTTCATGTCATCCAGCTTTTCATCTTGTCAATCAGCTTTTGACTTCCTGATTAAAGTGTCTGTCACAGGAGCAGCCTGGTCTCCAGTCAGTTGTTTAATTTGTTCCTCATGGCATCCAATTGAGTTATTCATCTGGCCCAGCTGTTCCCAAGTGCTTCCAGCATCACTTTTTCATGTGTTTGGGTTTAACCTCTATATCTATGTACAACAGTGTGAATTGTTCCATTCATGCTGTTGACTGTGGATTGCTTTGCCTCCCTAATGCCTTGACGCTACTAGGCTGGCTGCTACGCTGTGGCCAAACCAACAGAGAGAAGCAATATTTCAATCTGATGTTATGGTAACGACTACAACTAAACAGACTAGTTTTCAAGAATTTATAGCAAGCCCTCTTTTTAACAATTAGGACAATGTAATGGAAACTCTGGACTATTCAGATTCAGATCCACCCAAAAATAATGTTGATGGTACTTGGCAGAGGCAAGGAAACGCTAGTCTGCCAACATTGTGGATATTGCCGCAAACGCTCCAGGACCTATTTGTTGCATTAGGTGACACGAGATACTCTTTTAGCCCGAATTGGTGCAGATAGCCAACTGGAAAAATAAAATTAAGTAAATCTGCTGAGTTTGCAAGCTAAAACTTGTCTTCTAGTGGTAAGATGATTTATATTATGCAACATTCAAGAAGCCACATAATGCAACAGGAAACTGGAGGAAAAGAAAACGAGAGCACATTTATCCACTCTCCCTTTTAGCCATTCAGACCTAATTAGTTCAAAATTTCAGTAGATTGTTTATGAGTGAGCCATTCCTTCCTGTTATTGCCTATCGTGTTTCTCCTGCGTCTTCTATAAACTTGAAATGGTAATTCCCTTACAGAAGTCATGAAAATAACCAGAGACCATGTGCCTAGGACTTAAAAAAATGTAGAACGGGTCTAATGAGAATCAGGCAGCAGGCTTAACACAACTTCACAACTTATCTCCAATTTTTGTTTGATTTCATGGAAATGTTTGCAAGGAATTCAGTTGCTACTATAAAAATATGCATCTATTTTCTTAAGTGACTAATATGAGATATAGTGAAATAGTGTATAAATCCTGAAGAGAATTGAAGTTAGTAGCATGATATATGGGAAAGGCTATTGCCAATTAAGTAGAGAAAATAAAATCATTCTTCTGACCACAATTAAAAAATATATATATTTAGAATTTTCTCAGAGGGATATTGTATACACATTAACTCATATATTAACAATAATATTGAAACTTATTTACAGATGTTTTATACATTTCATCTTTAATTAGAAAAACTATTATGAAGTAAATTTGACTTCAACTAGCAAAAATAAAATGTTTAGGGATGAGAAATCAGAAAGAAAATGTATTATGAAATGTGTTTCTGGTTTCATTCTGGTCAGAAAAATCCATCATTCCTCCTCTCCCCTCATGGAGGTTTTCTATAATGTATTTCTCAGGAAAATAATCCTTTCAATCTCTTCCCTGGGAGGTTTTCTTTGTTGTCTTACATGTATTCACTATTCTAATTTTTCCAAATTCATATCTCTGGAGGGACATCCCCCATGAGTCTTTCCACTGTTATCCTCAGGAAAGTAAATACAGTGAATTGGTACTCAGCATTCATTTCATGTCTTCTCATTTGTCTTTCTGTGCTACAGAATCTACAAAGTTAAAATCACATTTTCTAGACTCCCTTGCAGCTAGGGTTCCAGATATGCTTTAGGTCTGATCCATTAGATATACTCGTGAAAGATTTAGAAAATGTAAGTGAGGCAAAGGCCACTATCTTATCATTTCTATTGACCTGTTGGTAAGCTCAGCCTTGAAAGTATTGATCTTCGCCATAGTAGGGTTAACAGATGTTCTGTTATCAAGAGGCAAAGTGAGGAATAATCATTATTTTGGGGAGAGAGATCTCATAGGCACAGCAAGACTGAAGCCAACAATTGTGGATACAGTGTCCTAACCTAAATCACACCTAAAAGTGCTCCAGGACCTTACAGTATAGGTGATGGATTCCTGATTCCTTACTTTCCTGACTGTGACTCTGCTGGGGAGCCAGTTTTATGTTATTTCTCTGGGAGTTTTTCCTGGATGTCTAACTCATAGCCTCTGCCTATAGTTCCCTCAATAATTTGCAAGCTCCTTATTCTCTGCATCAAATTCTTCTCTAAAGAGTTATTTTTAACTGAAAATTCATTCTCATTTAATAGTTTGTCTTTGTACTTTTTCAAAATTCTCTTGCTTTACTGTCAATGTAATAGTGCAAAGAGTGAATGCTTTGGAGACATATATATCATTATAAGCTGTGTCACCCCGGGAAAACTTATGAATTTATCTAAGCTTCAGTTCCTTCATCTCACAAAATGAGCAATAATACTTAAATGTATTGTTGATATAAGGATAAAATGAGATAATAAATATTTAGTGCCTAGAGCACTAAATATTTAGTGCCTAGAGCACTGTTTTAAGTACTCAACAATGTCAGTACTCTTCTTCAATGTTTAAATTTGAACAATTAGTTCCCAACATAGGATTTCCCACTAAGCTAATAAAGGATCATATTTAGTAAGGAAAACAAAGACTCCTGGACAATATTGCATATTTCCCCGAATGCACATTCCTGTGTCAATCTGGATTCCGTGAACCAACTACTTGCGGATACTAGTACTGAGTTTCGCACAGGGAACCAGAACACTGAGATTTCTTGGTTGCTATATTCAACTTTTTGGAAAAATCAAATCAAACAAACTTATTCCTTGGGAGTAAAGAGTACCTGGTACTATGTATATACACACCTGCTTAATGCCATGAAAACATGAAGTGACTAATCTTTAATCCAAGATTAGGTTAAAGATGTTAGTTGAATTTGAACCCTACCCCTTAACTAAGCTTCAAGACATTTTTCAATCAGTAACACAATAAAACAGCGCTCTCATTCTTTCAGACAAAGGACAAGGAACCTTGCCTCTACCTGGGAATCTGGGTCAAGAAGAAAAAATCACCATGAAAAATTAACAGTGTGAGCCATGAGCAAATGAATCTTGATTTTACGTTTTGGGAGACACAAGAAGTGTCAAACCAAGAAATAAGCAGGAGAAAAAAACTTATACCAGGCACTTGCATAAGCAAATGCAAAATCAAAACACGTGGTGGGAAATATTTCCATAACTTAAGCTACTTAGATTTCTCTCTCTCTCTCTCCCTCTCTCTCTCTCTCCCCACTCCCTCTCATAAACACACACACACACATGCGCGCACGTGCACACACACACACACACACACACAATGCCTACTGCTGCTGAACTCATTTTTGAAAAACAACAACACTGTCAAAAATGCAAACTGAGAAAGAGTCAATGATGTCAAGAAATAATATTTATGGTATTGAATTAAAAACTCAATGGACATATTAAAAAGCAGATTAGGGGTGGATCCGTAGTGTAGTGGTTAGCACATCTGCTTTACATGCAGAAGGTCCTAGGTTCATGCCCCAGGTGGAGCCACAAATCATAACCTGGGTGCGCCTGGCCCCAGATGCATGCTGCAAGCATGTGAGAGGAGATACCTCACCTTTAGAGATCTAGTTCAGAAGGGGAAACAGCAACATCCATAGGTCAGGAGTGGAACTGGGGTGGGGGGGGGGAATTAAAAGAGGAGGGGGGAAAAGCAGATTAAATATAAGTCAAAAAATTAGTAAAAATGGAAAATGGAGTTGAGGATCTTATGCAGAATATGATCCTCAGATACATAGAAAGGGGAAAATTGCAAAATATTAAGAGATGTGGAGAATAAATTAAAGTAAAATAAAAAAGCATTTAAGGTAAATTCTGGGGTGGATTAGAAATAATTGTAGTAGCATACTTTTTAATAAGAAAAAGAGGAAAAACTAACTGAGACCTTTCCTAAATGGCATATATCTTCAGATTCAACAATCATGATAACTAAAGAGAAGTACAATTTCCTTCTGTGCAAGCCACTGTCAATGTTCTGCCCATATCCCCTTGATCTCTTCCTTCCCTCCACCACCAATATTGGTTCCAGGTGTGCCTTTACTCCAACCTCTAACACCTACATCTTTTTTTTTTTACAAGAGTTTCTTTTACTCTACATGCTCACCAAATACTTGTTATCTCTTGTCTTTTTTAAAATAGCCATTCTAACAGCTCATTGCAATCTTAATTTTCATTTCTCTGATTATTAGTGATGTTGAGCACCTTTTCGTGTACTTCTTAGCCATTCATATGTCTTGGAAAAATGTCTTTTCAGGTCTTTTGCTCATATTTTAATTGAATTTTGGGGAGGCTATTAAGTTACATGACTTTCTTATATATTTTGGATTTTAACCCTTACCAGATAGATGGTTTGGAAATATTTTCTATCATTCCATAGGTGGCCTTTTTATTTTGTTAGTTGTTATAAGATAGGGGTCCAACTCCATTTGCTGACATGTTATTCTCCAGTTTTCCACCACCATTTATTAAAAAGACAATTCTTTTCCCACTGAGTGTTCTTGGCTCCCTTTACAAATATTGTTGACTGTATATGTGAGGATTTGCTTATGGCTCTGTTTTCTGTTCCATTGGTCTATGTGTCTACTTTTATGTAACTACCATCCTGTTTTGATTGCTACAGTTTTGTGACATAGTTTGAAATCAGAAAGTATAATGCTGCTAGCTTTGTTCTTCTTTTTAGAATTGCTTTAGCTGTTTGGGGATTGTGGTTCCATACAAATTTTAAGATTGCTTTTTCTACTTCTCTGAAAAAAATGCCATTAGAATTTTGATAGGGATTGCACTGAATTTATAGATGTCTTTGGGTAGTATGGATATTTTAACAATATTAATTTTTCCAATTCATGAACATAAGAAATCTTTCCATTTATTTGTGTTTTCTTCAATTTCATTCATCAAAGTCTCATAGTTTTCAGTGTGCAGATCTTTCATCAACTTGGTTAAATTTATTCCAAGTATTTTATTGTTTTGATGCTATTGCGAATGGATTTGTTTCTTTATTTCTTTTTCAGTTACTGTGTTGTTAGTATATAGAAACACAATCAATTTCTGTGTATTGATTTTGTATTCTGCAACTTCACTAATTTGTTGACTATTTCTAAGAGTTTTTTGGTGGAGTCTTTTTTTCTACACATACGATTATATTATCTACAAACAGATCATTTTACTTCCTTAATTGTGACTTGGATAATAATAATTTTTAAATACTCTTCATGGATACACTAAATGAAGAGAAAGGATATGTCCTCTTATTTTCTATGATGCATCTAAACTTAATATTTTTTTTTGTTCCAATGCTGTACTGGAACTTCTCTGTTGTACTATTGTACTGCCACAAAGCCTCTCTCATTTACAGGTGTGAGTCTAAGACAGCGTTTTTCAGAGATTCTCAGACCACAGCTAAAAGCTAGAGCCAGTTTATGGGGCTCTGCAGGGTCCACAGCTGGGACCAAGGTCTATATGCCTATTATCTAAGGTACACGTGGGCTAGCCTCCTCCCAGGTCTCTTGGTTTTGGTGCTGAATCTCATACCTCCCACAAAGACACAACTTGTCTGCCAAATTGTTGTTGGGGGGGGATATAGGTGAGAAACATCTTTTTTGTTTTTCTCGCTAATGTTACTTGAAGCTAAACTTGTGGAGAAGAATATAGTTTAAGACTCCAGAATGGGTTGGGTTTGGTATTATATGTAATAATTTTTTTCGTGTTAACGCATTCTAAGATTCCTGCATTGATTGGGAAGAGAATCAAGCTATTAGACTTTCTAGAGTAAGTGTAGAAATTAAATTTTGAAACTGCAGTGAGAATTCAAAAATTGGATATTTAACATATAAATCAATGAGAAGGGAATAAATAAAACTTAATCAATCAATAGAAAGAAGAGGATTCAATAAAAAGCAAAGAAAATTATAGGAAATAGAAAAACTAAATAAAATTATAAAATATGTTTAGATGTAGTAGAAATAACAACAAATACAATTAGTGATTATTAATTTGCCCGATAAAAGAAGATGGTTATATTCATGGTGCTTAATTTTAACATATCTCACTAATTAATAAATCAAGAAAAAATATTAATAAGAATATAAAATATTCAATTAAGAATTTTAGTCTAAAGAATATGTAGAGAATCCTATCTACAAAATCAGAGAATATAATTGAAAATGTTATTAAAATTAGAAAATATTCTTTGTTTTCAAGTATAAATGGAGTTACAGAAAAATTGAACACAAAGGTACAGAAACCAAATATTTCATGAAGTCATTTCAGAGACTGACTTTTATGTGTTGAACCAACTTTGCATTCCTGAGATAAATTCCATTTGGTCATGGTATGATCCTTTTTATATATTTCTTGTTTCAGTTTGTTAGCATTTTATTTAGAATTTTTTTCTTCTGTATTCATAAGGGATATCAGTTTGTAGTTTTTATTTTGTGTGTGTGTATTGTTTTTACCTAGTTTGGTAACAGGTTAATACTGGCCTCAGAGAATAAACTGAGAAGTGATCCCTTTAAATGTTAGGTAGAACTCACCAATGAAGTAAGCAAACCATATTCTTTAAGATGAAGGTAAAATACTTTTTTAGGCTAACAAAGCTGAGAGAATTTATTGCCATTAGATGTGCACTAAGGCTGAATCATAATATTAAACGTAAACTCAGAATCGCACAAAACAACAAAGATCACAAAAAATGGTTAATATGAAGTACACATACAATACTTCTTTCTACATCCCTTAACAGAAAATGGTTTAAAACAGAAACGGTAACAATATACAATATATCATGGGGTTTATAACATATGGAGGAGTAAACTGTATAACAGCATAAATGAAGAGAAGAAATAGGCATTCACTGTTATAATTTTCCTAAATTATAGTGATATAATAGTATTTAAAGATTGATTGTGCTAAGATAAAGAACAACCAAAGGACAACCGTTGGGGGGAAAAAGAAACAAATGAAAAAGAGGTATGGCTAATATGGCGATAGAAGATAGAAAATGTAATACTAAAACTACACTCAATTAAGAAAAAGAAAGAACATAGACCAGATGGGACAAATAGCAAGACTGCAGTTTAAAATGACTATATCCATAATCATACTAAATTTAAATGGTGTAAACAGGGATCAGCAAATGTTTTCTTATAAGATCCAAGACTAAATAGACTTTGCAGGCCACACAGTCTCAGCTACTCAACTCTGAGGTTGTAGCGTGAAAACAGCTACAGACAACATATAAAATGAATGGGCATTGTCATATCCATTCTTTGTTGTTGTCACTGTTTTTTGTTTTGTTTTTTTTTTCAAAAATAGTCAGCCCATGGGCCATAGTTTGATAATGCCTGGTCTGAGTACTGTTCAATGGAAATATGTGAGCCATGAACGTAACCCACATATATAGCTTTAAATATTAGGATACCTATACTAAAAAATAAAAAGAAACAGGTAACATTAATTTTAATAATATGTTCTAGTTAACCTAATATAGTCAAGATAACATTATTTCAAAAAGTAATCAACATGTAAGTAATTAATAAGATATTTTGCATTCCTTTTTTTTTGTGCTAAATCTTTGAAATCTGGTGTATGCATTTTACATTCGAGAAGGCCGTAGCTCTCAGGGCCATTCCGACACAGAGTCCCTACCTGAGAGTGAGCGGCTTCTTAAATTTTATTTTCTGGGTGGCTCCATGTTGCATCTGTGTGCTTGTTTTGACTAATTGATTGAATAATGCTGGGATGAGAGTGATAATTCACTGACATTTCTGTCGCTATGCACATGGGTAAAGCAAATAAATAAATAAATAAATCCAAATAAATCAGATAGCCAAAAATATGCAGATGCTGACAGCTGTAACTCAAAGGGCATATGGAGCAAGAGTCAATAGTAAGCCCCAAAGAGATACAGTGGGACACCAACCGTGTCTGCTACACCTGGTGAGCAAAAAGTGGCAAGTTCCTTGGGTACTCTACAAAGGCATATGTTCCAGAGGCTGGGAAATAGCTCTATAAAGGCTTAGCGATTGTGGTAGCAGTGATGCCATTAGGGAGCCAGTTGTTTGGGGCATGCTATGTCATGCCTTCTACAGTTAAGGATAAGGCATTGTATCTTTTGTCTGCGACCACTCAGGACACAACACTTAGTATGTCTCTTTGGGTTTTAGAGACAGTAAACTACACACCTGAGAATACTGCTTGACCCACTTATTAGTTTACTCAGAAGCCTCCTAGTATTGAGTAGACTCCGGAACAAGAGAAGACTCTGCAGCAGGTACAGACTATACCACAAGTTGCCTTGCCACATCAGAGCTAGGATATCCCAGAAAGTTAGACAAATCTGTGATAGATAAGGATGCTATGTTTAGTTTCTAGAAAGCTCCAATAGGACAGCTTTAGTGCAGAGAACTAGTTACTGTTTGATAAGCTTCTCCTGGTTTGTTATTGGGCCTAGGAGACACTGATATTAAGTGTATGCAACTGTAACTTCCCATCATGAGCTGGGCATCATCAGATCCACAAAGATATAATATCAGGCAGAGGCAGCAACAATCTATGGTAACATCGTTTTAGGATTTGGACCCAGATTAGTGACTGACGGGTATTTATAAATCCCCAACATGTTCATTCTTTGGTGAGATAAATCTGGGATGCTATAATGCAGTAGCTTTTCAAAATACTAAACTCTAATTATGCACAGTGATAACTTACTGTTTGCTTTCCCTTCTTTCTCTTATTTCTCGACCCCTCTGCTATCTTTCTAGGAGAACTCCCCAGATGAGCTAAAAGTACTTGAAATACTGTCTTAGGGTCTTTCTAGGGAATCCCAAAGTAAAACACCAGGTTTCCTTAGCATCATGTCATCAATGTAGTGGACTAGCACGATATTCTGTATTATGTCAAGATGATCAAGGTCCCTTAGGACTATTCGTGAATGAGCAATGCTGTTAATACAGTACTTATTTAAGTCTATGAATGTGTATTATTGTCTCTCCCAGGAGAATGCAAATCAATTTTGATCCTCCTTCATGAGCTTTAAAAATTACCCATTCAACAAATTAGTAGCCTCATACAAATGTCAGAGACTGGACTGATCTACTCTGGTAAAGATAGCATCTCTAGCACAAAAGCTATGATTGTGACTACTTTTCACTAAGTTTATGATAGTACATTTTAATCTACAATGATTCATCTGTTTTTTGCAGAAACCATACTGTTGAATTAAATGAGGAAATAGTGGACACCACTTCATACATCCTTTAGGTCTTTTAGGGTGGTATTAAACTCTACTGTTCCACCCAGGATGTGATATTACTTCTAATTTACCATTTGACTAAGGGTAGCTGGGACAGATTTGTGAGTTTCTACTTGGCTTTTCCTACCATGATGACTATTAATCCATGAGCTAGGGAATGATGTGAGGGTTCTGAAACATATATAGATTATAGATATAGACTAGATAGATAGATAGATAGGTAATAGAGAAAGAAAGAAAGAAAGAAAGAAAGAAAGAAGAAAGAAAGAAAGAAAGAAAGAAAGAAAGAGAAAGAAAGAAAGAAAGAGAAAGAAAGAAAAAGAAAGAAAGAAAGAAGAAAGAAAGAAAGAAAGAAAGAAAGAAAGAAGAAAGAAAGAAAGAAAGAAAGATTATGTTCCTACAATGTCCTGGAGACTAGAGAAATGGATATAGAATATGTCCATGGACCCCTAGACCAGCATGAGGTGAACTTGGGTCAGGATTCCATTTATCACCTAGCCTCTTTATTCTATCATCTTTATTCTATTACCCATACCATAATGACATTTCGGGTCCTATGGTATTAGAATCAGGTCAGATACTATGTGAGATATCATAAGTTTCTATTATAGTGGCTGTTTTCCCACTAGCTTTAACTATTTTTATTTTTTTGACTTATACAAATTAAGCCATCCCCTTATCATGTGGCCATCTACCTTGCCCCTGGGAACAAAATGATATGCTGGCCATTGCCAACAAATCCCAGAAAGTCTAAGCATCTTAGCTGCCTTTTTAGCTTGCTGCCTGTTACAGTAACTATACTCACTTGCCTCTAACAGTTAAGTGCCCTAACCTGGCCTCTTTAGTTACAGACTGCTGTCATCCCCTCTGAAATCAACAGTGGGGCTCTAGAGCAGCATCTGCTATAATTAGTGCTGGCCTACAGAGAATAGTCACTCCTGAGCTTCTTAATAATGTTTGTGTCACCCTCACTAGTAAAGCAAGGATACTCTGGGTCCTCCTAGGGAGCATCCTGCTGGGTGAGAGTCCTCTGAGAGAACTGTTAGAACACCTCTCAAAAACGTCCTACCAAGATACAAAGAAGCTGGGATATATTCTATCAATTTCCATCTCTCATTGGTTGAAAGTTACTCCTGGAGATGTAAGCTCTTCAGCACTATTAGCTTGTTTGGCACACTGCGGAGCTTCTCTAGGGACCAGAAAGCCTCCAGGCAAAGAGATACAGAAGCTTGGAGGAAGAAAGCTCTGGTGTGTGCAAAGCAGCAGAAATGTGCCAAGGGTGTAGGCAGTAAGGCACAAAGCTTTCATGACAAAGAGAAACTCAACTACATTAAACTATTAAAGGGTGTCTTTATTATTACTGTTAGCTATGTTGAAGAAAAAATGGAAATAGAATAGTTATTCTTCTCTTGGAGAATACTGAGGAATAGATAAATAGTCTATTAATAAAAACACTCACTTGTTAATGTGAATAAATTAGCTTTACTTATATTATTAAGGACACATCCAAAAACATAATATTGAGAAAAAAAAGGTATAAATTTATATATGTACATATACATTTAAATTTCAATACTAAGCCAATATTAAATAATGATGTATTATTTATAGGCATTTGCATATGTAATAAAATTATAAAAATGTGCATGGGATGATACATACAAACTTCAGGATCTTGGTTATTTCTGAAAAGAAGGTTAGGATCAGACTGGGAGTTAAGCTGTTTTTATAACACATATCTCAAAATAAATTTTTAAAAGATAATCTGAAGCAAAAATGTAAAAAATGTTGGTAATTATTAAATTTCATAGTGATTGAAATGTGTCATTATTTAAAATTTAAATTTGTTTTTATCATTTAAAATAAATAGTAGAGGAGAAAATAGCTTAAGGTGGTGGTTCCTACCTCTGGCTGCTCATCAAAATTACCTGAAAAAATTGTTTTAAACATGTACCTGGATCCCATCCAACGAAAATCAGTGTGAGTAGGGACAAGGTCCCAGAATTTTTTAAAAAGCTTTTTGAGTAAGTTTGATAGATATTTACCTTGGGAACTACTGATCTGAGATAAACCTCTCTCTAGGAAATCTAAATTACATCCTAGTGTTTGGTTCTATAATTAAAAGTTAAGCCATTCGCTTGTAAACAGTTTCACTAAGTTATAACACAATAATAAGACCCTTTATTTTTATTGAAATAAAAAGAAATCGGAGATTTTCTACAAAATCATTGATTGTACATTATTAATTGCCTTATTTAGTATAGTTATGAACTGTATCTTATAAGAAATGATGTTCATATTTTAATGTCAAGAAAAAAATCCATTTTTATGAACAACTGATATTTTTCTTTTTATCAGCTAATAATTATTATATCAGTAATTATGCATAAATTTTTGCCTGGGCTGCCAAAAAACTCAGAATAAAATTTAATACTTTAAAATATTTTTTATTATTTTTATTTTAATATCTTTAATGTAGTGGTGTCTTTTAATGAAAGCCACTTCAAATGCTTTGTAAAACTAGGTTTGGTATGAATAATTGGTGATGACGGTGATGATGATAATGATGATAGCAACCCTCTGGGGTTCTTTTACTATGTAGCTTTATAAACTTAATTTTTAAATTTAATCCTCAGTTCAACCTTTTAAGGTAGGAATTATTGTCATTTTACAGAAAGCAAGTTACCAAAATACTTTTTCTTCACTCATGAAGAAAACTGGAATTTCGGAAAAAAAGGAGTGAGAGAGATTTTTAAATATACACAATAAATTATTCTCCTATGGATCTACTAAAAACTAGAAACTAGTCTATAGCCACTATATAGTATTTTATGGCTCCAATTTTCAGTTTATGCTCTTTAAATAAAAAAGATAGGTAATGGTTTCCCTCTAGTTTTATATGGTCTCAAGTCAGGAAATTTGTAAGGCTGACTTTGGCTAATACATGGCTGAGATGAAGAAGAACTATTTTCCCATTTTCTCTCCTCCTATCAGAAATCAAAAGTTTGAGGAGAATAGAGATCTACAGACTTTGTAATCTTCAAGATAATAAATACAAGGATAATCTCTAGCCTTCAAACTACATGAATATTTCAATTCAGTATTAATTCACATTCTTCCTCTATCCCATCTTAGTCTTCTTTAAATAATGCATAAGTGGATTATGATTAATAATAGTAATAAAATAAATATTGTGTGATATTTGTAGGTGAAAAATTTATGCAACAGCATAATTAACATAGTGGATGTCATGCCGGACATACATTCGAGAAGTCAGAATCTAGCCCAAAATATTATTATTCTCTTTGGTCCAAATATTTATTAACTGAAATAATTACAATAACATTTACTTCTTGGATGTTTTTGTATAACTATGTCACAAAGGTTCTCACCCCTTTTAGTTTGTCTTGTTTATACTAATGGACAGAAAAACTGCAGGGTGCATTAAAGGACATTTCAGATTATCCTCCTGTTCTACTTGTCAATGCATTTATGTCACAAAACTGTTATGCCTTGAAGAGTAACCTTATTATGAGGTGTGCCAGAATAGAACTGAAGCTGTTCTAAAGCCTTGGATCTCCACACACTGTGTGGTAGTCCACTTCTGATTTACCAAATTTCTAGGAAATACCCAAGAAGTTGCTGGGACTGTTTTTAATTACTCAGCTTGGTGATCAGATAGGCATATAACCAGGTTCTTCAGAACATTTGAGAGGGCCAGAAAGCTAAAAATTCTTGGGAAATAAGAAAAGGAGCTTCTCAAAAAGCTTGACAGTACCTTTTCCAAATTAGATGGCAGTACTGGCAGGTGAACACTTTTGGGGGAATCTGAGGCCAAACACCATAGTCTATCAGATCTGGAATGTTTCTTGGGTCCCTTGCACTAGGTAGACATCTGTGTGAGAAATCACTTCTTGTTTCTCTTTTTTTTTCTTTTTATCTGAATGAATCAGAACAGTGCAACTGAACCACAGAGAAGCTCCCCAGCATTCTTATCACCCCCTCAGTAATGGATCCATATCCTCCTTTCATTCATTGATCATACAATTACTAAATATTTATAAGTGCCTACTATATGTCAAACCATGTGCTATTAGGCCACTTTGTCTTCCCCTGCCTGAAATAACCTTCCTATGTTCTTTTTTCTCAGGCAAATTCCTCCTCATCCTTTAAGTGCTATCTAAAAGTCCCTCTCTGTGAAGTCTTCCCAAACTCCTTTAGGAAGCCAGGCTTCTTCTCCACTGTGCTATGAGAGATCACTTCACACTTCTAGTACAAACCTTAACACATCTATTGCGCTCATTCATCTGTGAATTCCAAGAGAGCATGGGTGATGCCTTCTTCTTTGTGTCATTCATTAAACTTGGTACAGCTCATTGATCACTCAGCTCAATATTATTTTTTATTCAAGAAATAAGTAAATATGTGAATAAAAACTAGATGATATTTTCCATGTGTTGCATTTTATATGGAACTTGGACAATTCACTAAATATCCTTTTTGATTTGGGCTATCTACCTCTTGGTAAAATTAAGTAATAATACTTACTCTTTTTCCTTCTGTAAAATGTCATGCCTTAAAATTTTAAGTATGAAACCCTAGACTATCTTATTGTTGCTATTAGATCTACTGTCACCTTGTGGTTGACCTTGTGGCCTCAGTGCAAACAAATGTTAAATCCAGTGATTTAGAACAAGAGATAGTAACAATAGAGTTTATGTGCTGTGCATCACATATTTTATGTGGCAAACTTCCTCATTGCCTGCTTATCAAGCAAGACCTGTTTTGGTGGAATTACAGGGCAACAAGAAAAACTAAAGCAATTTGAAGAGTGAGAGATGAGGAAATAATGGCATCATGTCTAGATAATGCTTTGACAAATTGATTCTGAGCTTAGAGAAAGGAATTGAGTAGTATCTGGTGAGGTATAGGGCTAGACCTGGTTTGTTAAGAATCCAATTGGAAAAACAAGTAGAAGAATGCTCACTGTGGCATCATATGTATCAGAAAAAAAAAAAGATGGATGCATTAGTATATTCATACAACAAAATAGTATGTAAAAAAAAACTAGAATGGACTAAAACTACATGCATCAACATGAATAGATTTCACAATATAATACTGAATAAAATGTCTGAACAACACATATACAGCATAATATTATTTATGAAAAATTTTAAACTCACAAAGTAGTGCTTTATATTATTTATACAAAAATCAATTTGTTGTAAATATATAAATATGGCGAGAAAGAACGTATCAAATTCATAATGGTGCTTTCGGGTAAAAAAAGGAGGAGAACTGGGATTGAAATACAGAACATGTTTTATAATTTTTATATATTTTGTCTACAACATGTAAATCTGCAATATAAATAAAAAACATCACCCATTTGGTAATACTAGGATGTGGGCAAATGGGTATTTGTAATGTTGTACTCCTGAATATTCTAGATTTTTAAGCAAAGGAAGAAAACCAAAGTCAATGGAAAAGACCCAGTTGAAAGAGTGAGACATCGAATCAATAGAAGTGAAACTCAATGTAGGATTTTTCAAACGCAAGAAAGGAATGAGATCCAGAAAAAAATAGTAGATTTTTTAATGTTAAAAGAAGGGATATCAGGAGCTCATAGGGCTTATCTGAGTAGGATATTTCATTTTAGAATGATAAGGGAGTTCCTACATGCTCAGGAGTGGCAAAAAATTAGGGAAGTTTGAGGACAATAGAGAATGTTTTTAAAAATGATTTTGGAGAATAAGTGTGAGTTGACTAAGGAAATAT
This sequence comes from Eonycteris spelaea, assembly GCA_003508835.1. Lineage (NCBI taxonomy): Eukaryota > Metazoa > Chordata > Mammalia > Chiroptera > Pteropodidae > Eonycteris > Eonycteris spelaea. The sequence continues at coordinate 3,626,531 of PUFA01000053.1, forward strand.
TGCAAAATTGCAAAGTAATGGGATTTTGTTTTTGGTGATCATGAATTTCTAGTCAAATTAACCCATCCTACTGTGTAAATTTCTACAGCAGTGTGCAGGCCCCAAAGAAAGCAGGTTTATCCTTTTTTAGGATTTTCTGGATGCAGGGGGAAAGTAAATTGGGGTTTTAGGGAATATTATTACTTGATGTATGAGAAAATCAAACATAGATAGGAGAAAAATGAATAAAGAAAGTACTTATGAATTAGGAGAAAGCAGAAGATTCATGAGACAGGAGGTCTTATCGAGGTCAAAGAATGATGGTGGTAGCAAAAACTAAACTAGCTATGTAGTTAGTGATTTGAGATGTAGGACAGTTATAGGTGACATGAATTAGTAATTTGAGCCAAAGGCGGGGCTAAAATGGAAGAGAAACCCACAGAGATGGAAAGATCAAGGATTTAAGAGGTTATTTGGTCACCAGGGCCATTAAGGTAGACATCTAAATCATACTAGTTAACGCAGGGCTTGGTCACTTTCTTACTGTGGAGATCACAGGTTCCTTCTGTCCCTGTTACTTATTCACTTGTCACTATTGACACATTTTCTGTCTTTCATATATTATTTAAGAGAATCAGTTTGGTTCAGTCAGTCATCATCCAGTTTGAGGTTCCCTGTTGGGATTCTTGGAGCCAGCTGTGGCATAGGCCACTGGCCAGTCTATAAAGGTTGTCACTAACTTAACCCTGGCTTAGTTTTTCCACATTAGATTATACAGAACATGAAGACCAGGGCAAGGTTCTCAGAAGGAATCTGTACATGTGGTAAGCACAATGAGCAGTTGTGTGTGTGTGTGTGTGTGTGTGTGTGAGAGAGAGAGAGAGAGTGATTATATCACATATCATTTCTTCAATAAAATATCTTTTAGCTTCTTCCCAAAGCTACTCACCAATATCTCTCTACTAGAAATGCCAGGAGAAGGAGAAGTAGCAGGGCACTTGGAACCTGCAAGTCATAGGAATTACCACTTAGCAAGCACACCACCTTTTCAAAGATTTCCAGAGCCCAGGAACTGTGGGAGCATTGAGGAGTGGAGGCGCAGTGTCTGGTGGAACAAGGACAGCTATGTGTAGTTGGCCAGAGCTGTGGATAGATGCCCAGTGGCACTTATTCCGAGCATTGAAGCACCTACTTATATGCATGACTGATTTAACTAATATAAAAGTTATTTTTTTTTTTGCACCTCAAGGAATGGGGGAAAAGCATCAAAAGAAATCCAGAATAAATGAATTGCATACACACACACACACACACACACACACACACACACACACACATGTATATGGAAAATACGAGTGAACTACATAGTAAAATCTCACAATATTTCCATCTGCTAGGTATATAAATCCAGAACGGTTTTACATTTATAATTACAGAGAGAAAGTGTGAAAGACCCTTATTCCTTTTTCCCTTCTCTTAAAAAAAATGGTGAATAGGACCTTTAATACTCAATCTTAAATGAATGTTGTGTGTTTTGGCATGGTGTCAAAGTGTTAACAGAACTTGTACTATGGTCTTCTAAAGGGAAAAAACAAATAGTTTAACACTGAGGTATTCTGAAGCAGGTGCTCTGGACAATTAAAGAACTTTGTGGCTTTTGGAGGCACCCTTCCAAGAATTAGAAATCTGAAAAATGAATACCATACAGTCACTTTGATAAAATATCTGGCTTTTACTTCTATTGGAGCAAAAACACCAGAACTCAAAGAGCACAGAGAAAAGTTATGTTTAGTAAGGTGTAATGTACAAGACCCTACTTGAAAGCTGCCAAAGCCCAAGAAAAAACAATTTATACTGCTCAGTTATTTAGTTCCAACAATAAAATACCAATAGTTTAGCTACTCTAAAATTGTCGACAACTTATTATCATCAGGATATGGATAGGAATGTATAAACGTTATAATTTAGGATAAACAGGATTATAAATAAAAGTGGAATTTTGTAATAGAGAGTGAAGGGATAATAAGCGTAAAAGAACACACGACAAATGATATAAGATTAAAGGAAAATAGGAGAGGAAAAAGAAAATGAAAGAAAAATAGGGGAATGGTGGACAGGGAAACTGTAGGACAAAATGTAAGTGAAAGAAAATGAAAACAAGAATTACTTGGATTGCTGAACAAAACCCAATTTCTAGACTGGATATTTTCAACAGAAATTGGACTATTACTAGCAATAAATAGTGATTTCAAGTAGCACTGAGACGTTAGGGAACTAACTCAATGTTTTTGAACATCAATCAGTTTTATCATCCATAAGAGGAAAATATAACCTCTGCTCTGTATACCTTACATGATTTTAGTGAGTCTCAAATGAGAAAAAGGTTGTTAAAGCATCATAAAAATAACAAGTGGATATTTTTATGATAGTTGAACCTAGAATCCTATAAAGGGAAATAAAAAACAGTCTAGAACAACACACCTTACAAATCTGGTGGCCCATGACCTAAGGAAAAGAAAGGAATAACAGTCAAGCAAACAATGCCCAGTACCCCCTGGGGGAAAAGGTCTGAGCTGACTCACCCTCAGAATGAAAGAAGCAGTGGCCTCAGGCTGTGCATACTTCCTCATGAATTCAGAAGATGACACCTTGTACAGTAATTCACCCCAACTGAAATGTTTGATTGTGGCTAAGCAAGTAGTGGTCCTATGGGTGCAAAGATTATCCTTAACTGGATAGATAATTACACAAGTCTCTATTCCCATTGTAATATAAAGCCTTTAAAACAAGTCATTTAACCCATTGAACTTTCAATAATTACCATAACCATTATAGAATTTAAAAAATATTTAGATTAGAAATTTTAATATCTATGCTTTGACTAAAAATCATCGGGCAGTTAGTAAATTCATTGCTAAAATTCATCTGGAAGTTAGTTTAAATATATTTTCTAAGACATGCATTTTATTATTTTTATTACTCTTCAGTTCCTAAGAAGCTTTCTCAAAGTCTATTTTCTTTTATATCTTATTCCTTAATTAATCAATAATTTTCTCAATTCTTCCAAGGATAGTACACAAGTAGGACCATTCTTACTGCATAGGAGAGAAGTTACTTCATCACATACAATGGACTCCTTAGTACATTAGGCCAAAATCTGAGCTGAGAAAGGCTTCTTCATCAGTAAATAGAAATTGAAGATCACTCAATACCTTTCACACCTTGACAGCACATTGTACTCATTTCTATCCATGTAACTTCCACTAATTAATTTGCTAGTCTGAAACTTTTAGATTTTTGCACATTAATACTTTCTTCATCTACTTCCACACCTGTGTCCCCCATTTATTCAAATTCTATTCTCTCCTCAAATCCCTAGACATTGGGCTATGCCCCAGGACTTCACTAAAGTCAGCCTCTTCAAGATCAACAATCTCTTTGGTTAAGTCCAATGAACTCTTTAACTCTACATAGTTTGACTTCTTTTTCACACTACAGACTACCTCATCCTTGAAACATTCTCCTTGCTAGGTTCTGTGCTGCTGATGTCCGTTTCTTCCTCTCAGCCTGCTCTTTCTTCCTCTGTTCTTTTTTCTTGTTTCTTGCTTCCTCTGTCTCTCTTAAATGTTGGCTAGCCTTGAGGTTTTACTCTTGTCTTCTCACTCTACTCACCGTTCCTGAGGTATCCTGCCTAATCCTATTTCTTCCATCATGAGCTGATTACTTCCAAATTCATGTCTCCAGCCCAGAGAAATTTCTAGACTCATATTTCAATTGCTTGTTACATCTCTTGGCCTTAATAACGAATTCTTCATTTCCAAATCTCAACCCATACCAACCTCAAATCTCGCTTTTTTCTGGAACCTCTATAGGTAACACTATAAACACGAAAAATAAAAAAGAAATAAATAATTGAGAATCAAGAAAAAGGAGGTGACACCTGGGGAAGGACAGCAGGGAACTATATGAATTTTCCTAATTCCAAATTCTTTCCTTCAGTCTTCAAGGTTTAGAAGCTTTAGTTTAACAGGAGCTGCCTCACAATAAACCGATATCATCAAATCGATGTATAAAATCTGTAGCCAAGTTATTCTAATTAATTGCAGTTCTAATATTTCTCTCAGTGTGACCAGAACATGCTCTCCCTACCAAAAAAAAAAAAAAACTGACATGGGAATTCAAACAACCAAATGTTTGTCAATAAGCATGAATACAGACAAATCATTAAGCAATTCACATGTATAATAGAATCGGGCTAAGATTAAGTACTTCACTTATTCTACAAACATTAATTGAACAAACTGACTTAACAAAGTTTTGCTAAGGACCATTCAAGTTTGTCATCCAATAACCTCTTACTCAGGAAGCTGCTTCCTGACAGCTGCTGGCCTTGGTGACATTTCTTTTTGTTCTTTACATCACTGACAAACTCCACCCTACCTTCACATACAATGTGTTACCTGTTAGTTGACATGGTCACTGATGTCTTCCTGTTTCCAGTCTACTTTCTATTATAGCCTCAGTATTCCAGAAGTCATTCCTATTCTTTAAAATAACTGCTCTGCTCTCTTCTTCCTATTTATTATTCTGCATTTTACCTCTCAGAGAAAAATTTCACTTTTAACTCCTAAGATTCTTCACTGTTCCCCACCCAAGTATCACCTACACATATAATTATTCTCCTGCTGCAAAATCCTGGGTATCATAGTAAATCTTTTTCCTTTTCCATTTCCCCAAATACTTACATATCAACTACAGTAACTTAGTCTTCACCTTTTCTCTCTAGGATCACTGATGTAGCAACTGTCTGGCCCCTGCCGCCAGTATAGAACTTCTCCAACTCATTGTCCATAATGTCTCCGAGGGTAAGAAGTAGAAAATGCTATTGCTGGGACTATCACCCCAGGCTACGCAATAACTAAGTCTGAAGTAGCTGTTTCTAATACAGTGATTCTCAACTGGGAGGTATTTTCCTCTCAAGGGACATTCGGCAATGTCTGCAGACATTTTTGGTTGTTGCAACTTAGGGATGCCAGTGGCATCTAGTACATAAAGACCAGGGATGATGTTAAAACATCCTAAGATGCACAAGATGGCCCATACCAAAGATTTATGTGGCCCAATGTAATAGTAATGCTGAGGTTAAGAAACTTTAATTAATATCATCCTAAGCAGAAAGAGGAATAACCACTGTACACATGCCATTCACTACCAGCCTCACAAATATATGCCCCAAGCCATTCTCTACCACATGCCACAAGTTCCTAATGTTCTGAAATTCATTTTTTTCAGTGCTATCCTCCACTCTTTCTCCAACCTTTCTCCCTGTTCCCCACCCATCCACCCACAAATGCCTCTCATTGGGCACTTCCTATATCGTCAGCTTCCCTTCAGAGCATCCCTTCGACTCTAACTTCTCTGAATCCTAAGTAGTCTCAGAGGAGAACATGTCTGCTGTTAGTCTTCTAGTATGTTTCTTCTCTCATACTCTAAAGAACTCAAGATTAGGAAGAAATGAAATGCTGTCCTCCTCTAATCCTCAATAATACCTACCTCTAAAACATATTATATCCACAGTCTGATCCAGAATTCATGTTTCTTTCTCTATTCTCATGTTATTTGCTTATATGAACTCTTCTGGTCTTCATTTTTGTCATACACAGCCTGTTCTGGTCGTTCCTCTTTATTCATTAAAGGTGTTGTCCCCTGGCTTACATTTCAGGTAACTTAAATACCCCCAAAATCTGCTCTTCTTAGTTCCTACACTATCTTATGTCCAATGACATTCTCCTCCACTTCTGCAGTCACACCTTCTCATGCTCTCTCTGTTCCTCTACCATCGAATAAACTTTTTCTCTCCCTGGATATCCCCTCACCCTCTACTTCCTTTTAGTGACTTTTGTTCACTTTTTAGGACTAAGCTCATTAGTTAGCTTCTCAAGGAAGCCTGTGAAGTATCCCCCGCCATGAGTTAGGTGTGCTGCGCTTCACTATCTTCACATTCATTGCAAACATATGTCCTTGAATTAAAAAATAAATAAATAAAAATAAACTTTTAAATAATTTTGCAAATTTGTGTGTCCATCTCCTTCAGTTGATTTTAGCATTCATGAGAGGGCCACATATCTAACTTGTCTTTGTATCCCCAGCACCTAACATAGTACACGGCATATAGTTGGTGACATGGCTCTTTCCACTCCTCTAGGTGGTCTCAGTTGTCCTTAGAAGTTACAACAATAACAGTCAAGGCAGCAGGCTACTCCAGTTTATAATCACCCACAAGCAGATAAATGCCACTGGCTAGTCGTGGAGTGTGTTCATGTAATGACACTAACTGGTTGTATAGTGTCCAGGCTTGTACGTTCTTTCTTTGTTATAGTCCTAATGCTGGTTGGCTTTCTCTAAGTGTTTGCCAACAGGAATTACATTACTGTGCTTAAAATGATATAGAATCTGAATGTTCTCTTCTCATCACATCTCTCTAATGACAGTTTGTATGAAACTTTTTTTATTATTATTCTTGTATGTTTGATTCTGCTTTTCAACAGAGGTTCATGTTTCTCTACATATCTTGTTTCTATACAAATTTCTTAAGTGCTCTTAAGATGTCATTTATTTTTAATTTTACTCTCTATAAGTAGTAGGCACTTAATAAGTGTTCATTCCTGAGAAAAGTATACTTTTGGGGAACTCAGGGTTCCTGCGTGTTAGAGTAGCATATGAACTTCCAGCCTAGACGAAAAGTGCCAATCAGCATGTACACCTGTGTGAGTGACTCATACCACTAATAAAATTGACTTTCATTTTCTTTTTCTGCTTCTGCTAGACATAAACTCATTGAGAATAGTACTCCATTTTATCATTTTGGTGCTCTTACCCCTAATATAGTGCTTCTCGAAGAGTAGACAATGTTTGTTGAATAAAAAAAATGAATGAAAAATAGGGAGGAAGAATCTCCCTTACACAATTCCTTTATGCAATATTGAGGGGTGCCATCTGCATACTTATAGTCATTAATAAGCTCTCACATATCTGCCATACTTTATATTTTAAAAGATCATACCAAAACAAATTCTTGTAAAATAAGAATTCTCATTCAATGGTGAAGATGCTACCACTGTGAAATCCTAAAGAAAATTATTTTCTCCATGTTTTAATACAAAAATGTGAGACTGTTATATAACAATCACCAGATATTAATAATTTTTATAAATAAATTTATTACTAAAAATAATTTTAAATAAAATTATAAACAATACTTACTCAGGAGCTGTAAGACAAAGCCCTTATTCATCTTTTCACTTCTTGCATTGACAAAGTACAAACTGGGGTTGGCTCATCTAGATTAATGACCTGGAAGCAAATTTTGCCCTATAATTATTTTGGTTTCAATCTAAGTGAAATATTAGACAGAATTTCAAAAAATAAGACTTTTGAAAATGTTCACTTAAACATAATATCTTACATCTCTCTGAGTTTCTCTTGGTTTTTATAACAATTAATTTTATTGACTTACTAGGTGACTGTTAAACAACTGTCACATATCTTCTTTTCAGGCATAACTATTTTAAATGATGAGTGATGTACATATACACACTAAGACAAAGTGTTGATAAGTTGATTCTTTGGAATGAAAGGCATACATAGTTATTAAAGTTCTACAATTAGAAATTCCACATTGAATTTTCATTTCAGATCATTTTAATAATACTTTATGTCATAATAGAATGAAAAGTTTTCCCTTTAATGTTTAAATCCATAATTCATTCAAGTTCTCAATGTCAGTATGGATTTAAAAAATTTAAGTAAAGGATTAAAAAAATGAAAAGATCTCAATACTACTTCCACCTTACTTTTTCTACCTTCTTAATTACAACCAATTATTGAACTATCTTCTTAATTACAACCAATTTTTTACTCTATTACCTCCTTCCTATTGTTTATTAAGAAAAAATGTCAATAGTCATTAATTATTTTATTTAACAAGTATTTATTTGCTTACTATGTACCAGTCATAGTTCTAGATCCTGGGGATGCAGTAAATAAGAAAAATGAAAATAAATAATATTATTGCCCACATAGAGCTTATATTTTCATGGAAATATTGAGGAAAAGAAATAAGCCAATAATAAAACACAACATCAAGTAAGAAAAGTACCAAGAGGAAAAACAGTTCAGAGTAAGAAGATAAAAGTGATGATGATTACATCTCAGAGAAAGTGAAATTTGGTCAGATATTGGAATGAATTAAAGAAACGAGGTATGCAAAAATCTTGGGAAGAGTGCTTTAGCAGAGGGGATCATGCTACAAAAGCCGGAGGCAGGAACATGTTTGAAATTTTCCATGTGGAGCAAGAAGTTCCACGTGTCTAGAGTAATGTAGATTGGTAGAGGATGGTAAGCAATCAGCCAGAGAATAGATTATGAAGGGCCTGTCAGGACTTTGAATTTCTTTCTCAGTATGAGAGGAAGAAACATGTTCCAAATAGAAGTATACAGGAGGAAACAGAAAACATGAGGAAACTTATAACTATTAGCAAAATTGTATCCTTAATGTAAAACTGATCACAAGGGAAATTTCAGATAAATAGGATCACCTGTGAATTCTGCCAAATGTTTAAGGAAGAAATAATGTCAAATACATACAAAATCTTTCAGTTGATAGAAAAAGGGGGAACACTTCCAATTTGTTTTAGGAGACCAGTATAAACTTGACCAGTACCAAAATCTAATGAGGACATTATAAGAAATGAAACTGTAGTTTAGTCTTGCTCATGAATATAAATGAAGCAACACTAAACATAACACTAGCAAACAAATACAACAATGTGTAAAGACAAAATGAAATGACAATGGGTTTATTCTAGAAAAGAAAATTTGGTTTAACATTTGAAATTGAATCAACATATTTTATCTTATAAACAAAATAAAGGAGATGCAATATCTGTTCACTGGAAAACTACTGCAAAATAAGTAAAATAAATTTTTCTTAACTAGATAAAAACATCTACAAAAGTTTAGAGCAAAGCTTACGCTTGATATTTACTGAAAACTTTCCTCTGATATTGAGCAATTCTGTATGGCTGACATTTTGAAAGCTAACATTTTATTATGAAATTAGAATAAGATAAGAATGTCTACATATCACCCTTTCTATTCAGCATTTTTGGTGGTTGTAAGCCATGCAGTAAGACATGATATAATATTTAGAAGGACTATAATGGGAAAAAATTGTTTTATTCTTTCGGATGGAGTGTTTGAACACATACAAAATTCAAAAACCTACAGATAATTTGTTTAAATAATGTGTTAGCTTAATAAGATCACTATACTAAATATAGTTAGAAAATGTTTTTAAAAATTCCATTTACAATAAAATTCACAAAATAAAATTTCTAGGAATAAACCTAACAAAGATGTATAAAACTTTTATTCAGAACTTTATAAAATACTATGGGAGAAATTAAAGAAAACTTAAATAATGCTTATGAACTAGAAGATTCAATTGGTCTGCAGATTTGATACTATCCCCCAAATTTTGAAATTGGTGTGTCTGTGTGTGCGCATGCACGTGTATGATTCGACAAATTGATTCTCATATGTGTGTAAATTGAAAGTGCCAAGATTTAATTAGATCCTATTGAAAAAGAAAAACATAATGAAAGAACTTAACGCTGCTAGATATCAAATTTTTGAACTACAGTAATTAAGACAATGAGGTGTTGGTATATGAGTGTACCATGGAACAGATTTCAGACCTATGCATATATGAGCGACTGATTTATTAACAGGTTACTAAAGGCAGAGCAGTCGGACAAACATAAAAAGTGTGGCTGAAACAATAGGACAGTCGATGGACAAAAAGTACTGAATAGCAACTCCTACTCAAGTTAAATACAAAAATGAAATCCAAGTGCATTGTAGATATAAATATGAAAGGAAATCAATGAAGTTTCTTAAAGATAATAAAGAGAAGAGTCATTACTTCTTCACTGGTAAAATAATTCTAAAAAATATTAAAAATATAGGAAAAAATAGTTAAATTCAATTATAGTAAGGGTACAATTTTTTATCACAAAAAGACACAAAGAGTGAAAAAGCAAACCACAGAATGGAAGATGTTTATAACACACATAACTATTAACAAGCTTAGGTCTAGAATATGTAAAGAATACCAAGTCAATAAGAAGATAAAAAATCCAATAGAAAAATGGGCAAGAGGCTTAAACATTGCTTCATGAAAAAAATGGCCATAAAGGTAGGAAAAGGTACTAATTCATCGTGAAGAAAATAGAAAATAAAACATACTATAAACCAAAGTGCCTCAAATTAAACAGATGGACGGTGATAATGCTGTCAAGAATTTAGAGCAGTAAGAACATTCATTCATGCATTACTGCTGGGGGTGTAAATTGGTATAAACACCAAAAAGTTTAGTAATGTATCAGTTAAGTTAGGGCATAATAATGCTGTGTATCCAACAAGAAAACAATCAGTGGGACATTCCAAAAAGCACCATGTAACTCATGCATCTACATGCTTTCTAGGCTCAGTTGATCTAGGCTGGCCTCTCTGCTGGGTTGTGATGGAGCCAAGCTCAGTTCTGTGTCTGCAGATCAATATAAAAATCAGTTGTTCTGGGCTGGGCTCAGCTAGAACATTTCATCTGGCTGGGCTCAGGTTCTGTTGACTCTCCTGGAGCACTATCTTTCCTACTGAAATTATCTTTATCTAAGACATCTCTAGAGAGGGAAGATTTAAGTTTGACTGCACTATAAGCAAATGGCAATTTGAGTTGGCTGAATATAGTTATTTAAAAAAAAAACCTGTGATCTCTGCTCTTTAGAGCTATTACAAAATATTTGAGAGATTTGCAGAAAAGAGACAGGAAAGGAAATGAAGATTGGCATTCTAAATTCAGTAAAAGAATGTTAACTACTTCGCCCTTTCCTCTTTCTTCCAGAAAAGGAATGAATAAATATTGAATCCCTTTTTCTCCCCAGTTCTTTCACTCCTCCCCACCATTTACCCAAATACAATACTGCCTTCTGGTTTCCTAAAAGTGTTTAAGTACTTTCAGATTTTGTACTCATTTTGTTCCTAACCCTAAGCTCTTCCTTTTACTCATTTCACTGCAATTACCAAAATTTACTAGAGCTACAGTTTTTCACAGAGTTAATATTCTTCAACATCTTTTTCTCAGTCTTTCTAGAAAAGATGAAGAAAGTGGGAGGAAGGTGAGAGCTTGTTGATAAGCCCGATTCTTATTCTGTTTTAGTGATGTCTGAGGTGTTAATCTTGTCTTTTCCTTTAATCTAGGTAATGATAATGGATTGTTTCCCGTATGATTTCAGTTTCATTAATATGTATGTTATCTGCTGTAATTTCTTTTTCATTCAAACAGTACTTTGAAGCTAACTATGAGTCTCTCTCTCTCCTGCTTCAGGCCTAATTTTTTTTTTTCACTCTCATATGTTTATGTTTTATATCCCATTGCAACTCCTGGTTCTTCTATTCACTGCTTTACCATTATTCTTCTTGGTTACTACATATTTTGTGTCTTATGTTTGGCCTTTTAGTATCTTGTCAATTTCCTGCTTATGAAAACTTTGTAATAAACATTAACAATAGTACTTTTCAATGATATATTTAATCAATTAATATTAGTGGTTATCCTGTGGCAGGCACTGTCCTGAGACCATCTTGAATAACCCGGTGCTCCTGCCTCACATGGATGGAGGATTTGGAGTTATCTGGACCAATACTCACCGTCACTAGATAGCTGGTACCCAAGCTTAGCCTGTTTCCCCCAGCCCCAGTAAGGCTGCTCTCATATTCACAGAAATCCCCATTGTCAAGCATTCTCTAAAAGTAGAGGGGCAAAATTTGAGGATCTCTCTCCTAGAACCTTTTCTGCAGTGCATTCAGCTGGGATTTACTTTCTGTACCCCTCTTAGCTTAATGCCCAGAGCATGAAGTTTTTACATATCATTCTGCCAAGCATCTGCCTTTAAGTTTTCTCAGTAAAGTTTGCTTTGTGATTGCATCACATATGATAGATGTTTGCCTTCACCTACAACTTCACAATGTGGAATATAACAGTCTTTGTTCTCATGGAACCTCAATGAGTTAGAGATACTATGTAAATAGAGATCACATTTATTTCAAGCCCTCAGATAGCATTTTGGTTATTAATTTTTACCTGGTAAACACCACTAATTTGAATACAGTTGGCTTATTTTCATCCTGATCCCCTTAACAACTTGGCTCTATTCCGTGGCCACAGATGGTACCTCCTGCCAAGTCAACCACCTTGTGTACCCAAAGGCACTGGAAGAAGGAAGTTAAGATAGTAAATAGATTAGCCTCAACTCACGAAATCATTAAAGAACAAAACACTCTCAGCCAACAGTCAGTACCATCATCTCCTTACTTAAGAAGCAGCAGATAGTGTTTGATTTATTTGTTTTACTAAGATGTCCCTTTTTCTTTTCTACCTAATTTATAAAAATTATAAATGAGAGTAAGCAAAAGGGGTTCTAAAACTTTGATATATAGAAACTGATAGCTTAAATTTTGGCATATTTATTATAGCTATAATTTTCCAAAATAATTTCTAGTTAAAATAATAAGTATAGATTAGATGAAATTAGCCATAAGTAAAATACTTTTCAGGAAAAACTAAGATATTGATTCAATCACTTATTTATTGATTGATTCACTCATTAAACACAAATTTCAAGATAAATGAACTGTATAAGCATCAGAATAGAATCAATGGTGGGGGTGAGGGAGAATTCAAAGATCAGAAAGATACATTCCCTATATCGAAGAGTTCTAGGCTGAGGTACAGAGAAATGTGAAAAGTGCTAAAATAGAATATGTAGTAAATTTTTCCAGTTGTAGGACACCCTTCATTGGTTCTGGCCCTCTCAGATTAATAAGATAAGCATAGTAATAATGAAGATCAATATAGCTTATGCATTTTTAAGGTAACATATTGATTGCCAGATATTCATACACAGAGTAAGGATTTCCAGCAGAGCTCCAAGTTATACATTTTGAAGACATTTGCAATAAAGCCCAACCATAGCCTATTAAGCCTCTACCAGTCCACTCTTAGTTTGGTTGGTCTGACTCTCATTACAGTAACAACTTGCAATCCAGGAAATAGTATTGATACATCTTTTGATATCTTGTGGTTTATAGCACCAAACCATCAGCAGAAAAACTCCTCATCTTGTAGGTAGGGTGTGGTCCTGCCATCAGGCATAAGAGATATTACATTAGACAACTTCATGTCCTTCTAATATTCTTTCTCTACCATCAAAGTTAAGGCATCTCAAAGTTTGCATTTATAAGTCTATAGCATGCAGAAAGATTACGAAGAATTCCAGCTCTGATTATCCAAGTACACCTTAATCATTAAAATAATCTATTAAATGTTCTAAGATAAAAACAGATGCAGGATTTTGAGGGTATAGCTCTAATTGCAGGCAAGTAAATAAAAGATGTTTTCATTTATTATTGATTATAGAAGGTACATAAGAGAACATGAGAAAGGAACATAAGGAAGAGGGAGAAAAGTCCACCTAACAAGAAGCATGGATGCAGAATTTCCATGAAGCTAATGAAGCTTAAGTTTCAAGTCCTCTCACCTGAATTAGACTGTCTGGGGCCTTGAAAGTAACCTTAGAAATGTGTTGACTTCATTATACATCAGATTTGCAGTTATGATTTAGTTCCCAAGCACTTTCATGTATATCTAAATCACTGCTAGCCATCCTGATGTATGAATGATCTGGGAGTATTACTGAGAGCCCACTGACAATGCTGCTCACCCAATATTGTGGATGAAGATGTTGCAGAATATGCAAGCATATAATCTCATTGGAGAAAATGAGATCTCAATAATACTTAAGATGCTGACCACTTTGGTATTTCATAACAGCTATGTTTTCTTTTAGGTTCTTCTCATACTATAATAATTTTAAACACACATACTAACTGGAGTTTTTCTTACCTTTACACTCAAGCATAAAGAGATGTTCCTGCTTGCAATAATGGATAAAATAACATTTTAGGGGCTCTAAAATGTTATTTTTAGATTTGAAAGAGAATTTAATAACAAAATAATCTGTAAAATGTCTATTTTAAAAAGTTTATAAAGCTTGCATACAATGTTTAACTATAACTCAAAAAAAAGGCATTTTGCAACATTTAAATAAGAGTGAGTATTAAAATCTAAAGAAATTTAACATAAAAGAGTTGAACATTAACACAAAATTTTAAAATCATTTTAAGGACAGTAACTCCATAAGAAAGGGGAAAATTCTGAAAAAGAAGAAGTAATAAGTAGAACTTTGGTTGTTTTCTAGCCCAGCTAATAAAGTGGTGTGAATTATATGAACACATTAAAAAATATTGAAATGTTTTGCTGCTTTGATATGAAACTCTGGCATAAAGTTATAAAAAATATAATATGTCCAGTAAAGATGCCAGAGACAAACTGGTAAATAAGTGCCTTCAATTCAGAGTATTTGAGATTAGTTAATGCTCAAGAAACCTTAAAATGCTGTGAAATCTTAAAGCTAACCCAGGAAAGAAACTTGATAGAGATTTTGACAAATATGACTTCAATCTTTAAAATATATAAGATAATACCAAATTCCAGTTCTGAAGCTGAAAGGAACTTCCCTAAACTTTAAATAAGTTCAATATCAAGTTTAATCAATAATAATAGAGAAATGCTGTCCAAGGGAGTGAGTGCACTAACCCACAACCAAAATGCTGGCCTGTTTAACAGGTTTCCCACAGTGGCCATCATGGAGCAGGCACCCTCCAGATACTCAGCTCCAATTTACTCTATAATAATATGATAATTAATGTAATATAATTAATATAATATAATAATTCTCTAAAGCTTATATTCACCAGGCAAGAAATTTTATTATATGAATTTATTTGGTTTTTCAAACAGATTAGAAGGAACTTCAAAGACCAATTGGAAGGAACTTCAAAGACCACAGTTTACATTTAATCAATTGTCATCTTGATTTATTTGTCACTCCTTTTTGAATTTATTTAACATGAAAAAGTGAAAAAAAATTGAGTTTCTCCTTATATATATTAAAATATATCATCCTACAGAAAACCATCTAAAAATGGAAATTCCTTAAGCTGGGCCAGTAGATCGCTCATTATCTTTGAGGTAAAGAATACCTAAAACCAGTCCACATGGTTTTCTGCCACCTTCAGGATCCTGTTAGACCAATTTGAGGAGGCTCTATTCACTGCTCAGTCAGCCCTTTGTGGTGACAACACTCAAAAGCTAAATTTTTATCTGTAAATTGTATTGAGGTAAAGTTAAAATTCTTCCAAGCACAGATTATATGTTTATATATAATTAGAATTATTATATTATATTTTTATAGTATATTATTTCCCCATATTGCATGTGGTTATTCAAACTGTAGACTACTCTCTCTCTCTCTCTCTCTCTCTCTCTCTCACAACACACACACACACACACACACACACACACACACACACGCACATACATATTACTCATCTCACTCAGTAGGATGAAACACTATTCATCGGGACTTTTACAAAAGCCCCTGTTTACCTGTTCTTTTTTATTGTGCCTGTTGAAATCACGTGAATCCAATACATGAATCCAATATACATATGTATGCGTTCCTCTAGTTTTATAGAGTTTGAATATTAAATGATGGGGCAACTGAAAAATATTTCCATAACATCTTTTTTTTCTTCATTTTTAGTATTGTCTTCCCCTTTCAATTTTAACAGATTATTTCACATCATATTCGCTCACATTTACTAATAATATTAAACTTACTATTACACAGTTTACATAATCTATCTGGTAAAGTTAGAATAGGTTTCTCTAACTTTTTATTATAATTTCTATAATATGGATGCATCATTAAAATAATTTTTACATGCTGATATGGATGTTTATTAAGACTGATAATAATGCACTGTTAAATGAACATGTTCTATGTTCTTATTAAATGGTTAGACAGTTTCATCTGTATTCCACATTATTTTTTGCTTAGTAAAATTTCATTTAAAATTTAATTAACTAATTTATTAGGAAGACAATATTCTCTCTGGTATCATTACTTTTTCATGATAAAATTTGTAGAGGACATTATTTTTATTTTTCAATTACAGTTGACAGTTATATTATTTTATATTAGTTTTAAGTATATAGGATAGTGGTTAGACATTATACAATTATGAAGTGATCTCCTTGATTAGTCTAGTACCCACCTGGCACTATATACATAGTTATTACAATATTATTGACTGTATTCCCTATACTGTACTTTACATTCCCATGATTATTTTGTAACTACCAATTTGTCCTTCTTGATCTCTTCACCTTTTTCACTCCCCCCAACTCCCTCCCACCTGGCAACCATCAAAATGTTCTCTGTGTCTATGAATTTGTTTGTTTTGTTTATTCATTTATTTTGTTCTTTAGATTCCACATATAAATGAGAACGTATGGTATTTTTCTTTCTCTGTCTGACTTATTTCATTTAGCATAATGCCCTCTAGGTCCATCCATGTTGTTGCAAAAGGTAAAACTTTATTCTTTTTATAGCCAAGTAATATTCCATTGTATATATGTACTACCTCTTCTTTATTCAATAGTCTATTGATGGGCACTTAGGTTTCTTCCATATCTTGGATATTGTAAATAGCACGACAGCAAACATTAAGGTACACATATCCTTTCAAGTTAGTGTTTTGGATTTCTTTGATAAATACCCAGAAATGGAATTGCTGGTTCATAAGGTAGTTCTATTTTTAATTTTTCAAGGAGCCACCAACCAAACTTTTTCCCATAGTGGTTGTACCAATTTGCAATCCCACCAAACAGTGCACAAGGGTTTCCTTTCTCCACATCCTCACCAACACTTATTGTTTGTTGATTTACTAATGGTAGTCACTCTGATGGGTGTGAGGTACAGGAAATGTATATAATAAATATGGTGTTAACAATTTAAGTACTTTTAACTATTTGTAGGAACTCAAATAAAATTATAATTTATTGAATGTCTAATACCTTTCTAAACTATATTAAACACTGTTCATTAATTCTTTCAAAAACCCTATGAAGTAAATCTTATCCCAGTTTTGAGTGTATGCCATTAAGACTGAACAGTTGAGCTAAGGAGTTATTAATATTATTAATATCATTGTGGAAATATTATAGATGAGAAAATTAACGATTCGGGAAGTTCAGTAATTTTCCCAAGACAGTGTGCTCAGCCCAGGGTAACTCTAGTTTTACCAAGCTCCTAGTCATCCATGCTCTGAATATGTGCACTACAATTTAACCTTCAATTAGCAACCACTTATTATGAACTGACAGTACCTAGAATCCCTAGTGCTACTGACTTTGTTTCCAGAAGAATTGCATTTATTGAATTCTTGGCAAACTTACTTAAATTGTAACAGACCTATACTCCTATAGGGAAAAAGAGACTATGCATGCATACATACACACACTATATATATATATATATATATATATATATATATATATATATATATATATATATCCATCTATCTGTCTCTCTCTCTCTTGATGTATGTAACTCATCTCCTTCTAACCTATATAACATAAGAAAACTCAATTCCATCTAATGCTTTGTAGCCTGAGCAAAGGTTAAAGAATCTTCCTGGGTTATTGAGATTAACCTTGATCTATGCTCCCACATCATTTCATTACCAGAAAAATCTCAGTTATAGATGTGAATACAGGAAAGATGAGGTTATAATGTTAATTAGAATACAGATGTTCAGTAGATAGAAAGACAGTTGATATGGAATTGATACAGATAAAGAAAAGTCTGGCTGTGCCATGCTTGGTCTACTAATTAGCTCCTCAAAGACCATTGGAGGTAGTATGAGGAAGCCTACTCTGCTCTTGCCTATATTGGCTAATAAGAAGCTTACTTAAAAGGTTAATAAAAAGATTAATAGAGAGATTAATAAAGAACTTTCATCTTCAAGTCAGAATAAAACCTAAATCTTATTTTTTTCTAAAGTTTTATTAGAATTTCTATCATAGGTGCACTTACATATAATGTAGGCAAAAAATACAATTTAACAAGTAAAATAATTTTTTTAGAAACTCATACTAAGTTCCCGCATTGTGGCTGTTCTAATTGTAGTCCCATTAAATATTTAAACGCCATTGAAATAATAAATTGTCTTCTTTTTAAAATGTGGCTTTTTAATTGAAAGAAAAATGTACAAAGACATTGAAATATTTTATTAATGGCTATCCAATTTCATTGGAAGTTTAGAGCCTTAGTTCTTGTTTCTAACTTTTCTCAGCTGAGGAAGATGTAGATTTTCTTAGCAACAGTTGCTGTGTAAATATTCTGAGATAGAATTTTTTATCATAATTAATAATAGATGAAAATTTCTGAGTTTTTGATGTTCTAAACTCTATGCTGTTTGATTTACGGTGTCTTTATAGTTGTTTTTTTGGTAATTCTCAGCCTCTTCCTGTTGGTATAAGGGTTAGTCATGTTTTTTTTTCTAGATGGGTCTGATATATTTTTCCTTTTTTCCATATCTTCATGTTTTACTTGTGTATATATTTTAATAAAATCTATCATAATGAGAATAGACTATAAGTTTTCTAAGTTTCAGGTAAATTTTCAGCACATCAGTATACAACTACCAAAATGTTCTTGCTATATCCATGCTTGTAATGTAAACACTATATGGGAGCATCATACCTTTGAAACTTATTTTCAAAACGGACACCCACGCCTTTGCCAATGATCAATAAATTTTGTTCATTGCGAAGGGTTTAGTACAAGTGTTTACACAATATTATCACTACATCACCCTTTTAATTCTTTTCGTAGTTATTAGGGGACATTTAAGATGGAATGTTGAGATATAGTTTCAATTTATACAGTACAGATAGGAATTTTTTTTAATGTTTTCCACAGAAAGCAGTCATAGAGAATGCAATCCCTGAAATGTCATCTGTTTTTCCATGATATCTCTCTCGTTCCTGAAATATAGTCTCTCCAGCAGGCAGCAACAATATAGACTTTATCATATACTCTTTTTCCTTTGTCATCTATCTTGCTGGTAACTGCAATCTAATGGCTAATTTGCACCTCTTCAATAAAATAACTTTATTGTTTTGATGTCCAATTATCAATTTGCACCTATGAGACATGCCACGTGTGTCACATTTATTGTTGAGCTTCTATGCATTTTGGTGGAAACTCTGCCTATAATATATGGGATTGTAGTCAAGGCAGAGCTGGTTTGTTTTCAGCCATCTACATCTTAATTTATAACACTGCAAATTTTGTTAAATATTTTGGTAAAAAGGGATCACGAGTCATAGCTAAGTGTAGTTATTCGAAATAAATCCAGCATGACTGACCACTTTTATTTTTCATCATTATAACTTAATAAATAGCCACTTATTTTTCTTCTGATAACCTCTGGCAATAGCATTCTTTTGTATATTTGGCCCTGTAAAAACTATGCTTGGGTGGTCTATGATTACTACTATATAGTCAGGCAGTTCACAGTTAGTATTTCTTTTTCAAGAATTAGAAAAATGTTTAGTGAGAAAATAGGTTCTTGCAAACTGCTGCATTTCTGAACGTTTGCTAGGAAATAAAAAATTATGCCCACTGTAAATTGAGGCATTTTCATTCCCAAAACATGATAATCATTTTCCTTGAAGCCTGAATTGCAAAGTACTCACTACAATTCCTGATACACACTGAACTTCTTTGTAATTATTGCCTGTCCTAAGACCTGCTATTTTCACATCAGTATTTTCGGATCAAGCACCTTTCAGGGAATGCTCTGTCAGTCTTGAAAATCAAAGTTACATAGTTAAAGGCCATGACGAGGTAAAATGCAATGTTTCCATCCTTCCTAGTCTAAAGAGAATAAGACTTTAAGTAGTTACTTAGGGTAGAAAAATCTGATTAAAGAACTAAAATTAATTTTAAGAAAAGCATGGGCCTACTGCTGTTGTGGGTCTTTACAAAGTATATGTGCTTGAATCTCCCAACCAGGAAAAAAATGGTGAGGGATGTGTGTGTCAGGGTGTGCTTAAAAAAAAACCCAGATTGTTTATGTGCAAAATACAGTCAAGAAACTTAGCAGTCTGAAGTAATAGCTAACAATGTACCTAAGATATACTGCTGTGACAATATAAATCATTAAATGCTAATATTAAGAAATATAGTTCCCTGATGTAGTCTCAATTCTAAATTATTGCAATTTAGCTTTGATTTTTTAATTTACTTTATTAAATATACTGTTTTATTTGTATGTTTATTCTGTACTCATATGCTGTCACTTAGATAACAGGAGCTCTTTAAAAAGGAATATATAAAGAATAATACGACTGTACAAAAATATATACTCCAGGAAATGAGACTTTATTCTTATCCCTGCCACTCTGGTCTCATTCTCCTCTACAATCCACCCATCTCCCAAATACTTCCTGTAGGTAATTTGCCTCTTTAGTCTCAAATTTATCCTTCTTGCACAAAAAAGTAAATACATATGTATTTTCTTATATCTCCCTTCTTTTTTTAAATAATAGCATATTATAGATATTCTTTAGTACTTTTCTTTCTGCATTTAATAACATTTCTTGGATACAATTTTAAAGCAATTTATAGATACCTTCCTCATTATGTTAGATAGCTGCATAATACTCTCTCATGTAGATGTACTATAATTTATTTAACCAGTTTCTTATTATGGAATTTATACTGCTTTCAACATTTTGCAATTACAATCAATGCTGTAATGAATAACCATTTGCATATATACAATTTTGTATCGTTAGAGGTACATCTTCAGAGTAAATTTTAGAAATAGGATTGATGAATGAAAAGATAAAGTGTATATGTAGCTTAATTAGATTTTCTCAATTTTCTTTCTAAAAGGCTTATACCATTTTTTTCCATGTTTCGATTGTGTGATATATTTTATGAATTTTTTCCCATTTGTCAGTTGTCTTTTTACTTTTGATTGAGAGTATGATGCTGTACATTTAAAAAAATTTACTGTCAAATTTTTAAATGACAATTTTCAGACAAATTTTCAAACAAAAATAATTAAATCTTTTGTAAATATTTATTGTGAAGACTCTCTAGGTATGGGTGGAGATTAGAAATAATTTAATAAAAAAATTATTTATTAAATACTTAAGGGGATAGGTTAATGATCAGGAATGTCATCAAACTTTAAAAGGGAACATATAGTCTAAGGCTCTGTGTCCCAGCTGTATCACTGACAGACACAATGATCTTGATCACTCTTTCCCTCCCTGAACGTGGACACCAAGTTCCCTTCTCACTGTTTCTGTCACTTTGGTAGATCACAGTCTACACAGAGAAAATGCAATCTGGTCAATGACCAAACACACTTAATGTCAAAATAGCATTTCAGCAGGTCGATCACCCTCCTCCCCAGCAGGGCCTTCCTTTCATTTCTCAAACCTCATCTCTCTGGACTTCTCATTGTCTTAGCCAACACCAGAGAAGAATTGTTCTTTTTGCTTATACTTTCTCACAACCAGTATATGGTCTATCCCTCTTTAAGAAACAGCTATAACCCAGGAAATATGTATACTAGGATATTAAATGCAACTCTTCTGCTTTGCATGACTTCTGCTGAGGCTTTGAAGGTCAATATCATAGTGTAGAACTATAGTGTAGAACAATATCAGAAAGTAGACTATAGGCTGAGGACTTAGGTGATTGTCTTTTATTAGAAGCTGGAGTGAGGAAAAGGCAGTGAAGCAGGGAAGGAGGAAGCCCGTAAAAGGATATGTGACAGAGCTGGTCATTGCTAAATACAGCTGATTGCTTTATTTTAAAATCATCTTTTAAGTTGCATAAACATATTTTGAGATAGTCCATCTGTCCCAAGGGGAAACAGATGAAAAATGGGGAAAACATTTATTTACTATTTCCCACTGAGTTCCACCTCATAGGGCAACAAATCCCCGGCACTTTAGTTTGCACACATATAAGTGCTGATGAGGTTCCATGGTTTCTCATGTCACCATGAAGATAAAGAAAGATCAGTACTTGGCTCAAGTCTGAGCTGAGGCAACGATCGCCGGATTTTGTATGAAGTTGTTCGGAACCTGTGCAGCCCTGGTTGCTGCAGTGTATTGATATAGAAACAGCTAAAGCTGAGAAGACCTGATGTATATAGAGGGTATGCAGTGCCACTGAGAACAAAACGATAGGAGCCAAATAGCTCTACCTCGTGAACCAAGGTGTTAGTCCACACACACAGGACATAGGAAGGATTGTGAAATTAGTTCTGCCAAAGCGAGTCCACTACCATTTTCAAACTAGATAGGAGAATGTGAAAAATTCACTGGCAGAGGTAAAATAATTGAGAGTTAGAATTTCTTTGGAGAATTGTTTAATGTGTTATTTATTATTCATTCCACCCAAACTCATACTCCCACCATAGGGAATAGGAGAGGTTACATCCCCTCACCTCCAGCTAAGCGAGAAGGGCTTGGCATATGATGCATAGTGTCTGAAAGACTTGGGAAGCAGTCTCTGACTCATTCCAGAGTATTCTGAAAATGTGAAGCTGTGACTGAAGCTGTCCCTACTTAATGACAGATCAAAGAGAGGGAGGGCGGCATGGAACTTTGGCTACTCTTCCAGTAAAGGCAGAGCAAAGGGGCTGATCTCCCATGGACCAGATGTAGTCTCTATGGAAAGAGACCAGATTGTGCTGTCTTGAAAGGCACTCTTCCCAGAAGTCTCTATGGAGGGTGTACATGACTGTGGCTTGCAGTGGTCCCTGGAAGCTAGCAAGCAGACGTAAAAAATCACAAACCACTACCACAGCAGAGAGTTCTTAGAGAGACCTCCCACACCAGGGTGAGTGTGTAGAGATGAAGGAAAATGGACCAGCTCACGCACGTTCATCAGGCCAGATTACAGCTCTAGCCATCTAGGAAGACCTCTTTTAACCTTTTTTCTTTCCCTGGTTCCCACTTTGGATGGGATCAAATGGCAGGTAGCAAGTGGTTGGGGAGAAAGTGAGAAAATGGAACAGAAACCCACCATACCCCCAACTGCAGATATATATATATATATTATAAATATAATATATAAATATATATATATATATATTTTTTTTTTTTTACTTGAGACAGGCAAGAATGGTGGTGGGAGAAAGAACTTAAGATAGCTAAAATGTGGAACTGGTTACAAAATGGAAATTTTTAATTGGTGAAATGGGTTCTAAAAGGAGCCAGAAAATCTACTGAAGCTGCCTAATAAGATTTTGACAAAATTGGGGAGGGGGACAAAAAAATAAGTTCAGAGCACAAGTTCTGAAAGTGGAGTAGGATTCAAAAACTTATTTTTTCTGCTTGCCTTCTATATAGTCAAGTTTATTCAATAGCAGAGTTAGATCACACTGACGGTATGGTCTTGTTCTTCACACACCATTCACTCTCTTTTACTATGAATCTTCTCTTTTTCTCTACAATTTGTCTTTGTTTTACCTTTAAACTAGATTACATACCTCTTAAGGGTTCTTATACCTCACTTCCCACAGCCTCTTCCCTAACTATATTGTCAGGCTGCATCAGTGACTGTAGGGTAAGGAGAAACTGTGGCTGGACAGTCACTGTTGTGGGCACCCCAACATTTATTTTCTTTACTATAGGAAATTCACCACCTTTCTGCCCTCAAAACCATGGCCTAGAAATTCTCCATGGCAAACCTTGTTAAAAGTCTCTGAGAACCAGACAGTATTTTAAAAAAACAAAACAAAACAAAACAAACAACAACAAAAAACTCAATGATTATTTTTCTAATTAAGTATGATGCCTAAAATTGTTAAAAGCATATTTTATCTTATCAAGTCAATATACAATAATGCCAACATCTAACATTCGTTGAAAATCATTTATGTGCCAGGAATCACACTAAATGCTTTACATACATATTATTATCTCATTTAATCCTGAGAGCAAGCAAGCCTTTATTGTGGATATAATTTTTCCCTCATTTCAATGATAAGATTTAGAGAGGTTTGGACAGTTGTCAAATGCGAAATATCTAGAAAAATGACAGAGATATGAGTCTGAGTCCAGGGACTGAGACTTTAACCACAGGGGTCTACTATTTCTCAGTGACAATAAATTTTAAAGAAAGCAGAACTTGATGAAAACAGAAATGAGGTTTACGTTTTCCAACATGAATCAGAGGTCTGCTCTGAAACCCAGCAAAACTAAAAATTTCTTGACACTGTGGGCCAGGTGTTACCAACTCATGAGGAATTTAGCCTAAAGTTGAGAAAAATCTTCCAGGCATGAAGGAGAGCTTGAGGTCACTTGTGTGACTAGAAACAACCTACAGGCCCTAATCGTCCAGGCTCTGGTGGGGATTTTACTTGTTTTGTTTCATTTCAGTTGCTCTGCTGGGGAATTCATTTGAATTTCCAAAAGTGGAAAGAATTCTTACCCTCATTTAATTAATGAGGAAACAAACAAAAGTATTAATAGACCTAGCAAAGATCACAACCTCAAGTTCTGAGCTGCCAAGTTCCTAATGCCTTGCCTTTTAGAGCACTGGGCAAGAAATCACCACCTCTCTCCGTGACCTACTCGTATAAAAACCATGCAAAATTAAAAGATTGTCCAATTTAACTAAGCATAAAAGATACTCTATGACCTTCAGAATCTGCAAAGGGCTTCCTTAAAAACATTCTCTATTCAATTAATTCAGGATACGTTTATGGGGCCTCTACAGTGAGTGAGGCATTGCAACTCTGATGAGAGAAGTTAAACACAGGATGGAAGAAATTTGCTCATAGCAAGGCTTGGGAGGATTCTCTGATCTATCTCATGTTGACTCAATTACTACTCATACAGCATTACTGTACTTATGAATTTGTTGAGAATTTATATATATATATGTACACTGTTATGTCTGGGAATGTATAAAGTGATATAGACAAAAAGTGACCTTTCCCTCAAGGGGCTTTCAACTTAGGTCATATACTTCCCACCTCTCTAGTTTAAAACAAATATTAAAAACACTAAAATTAGATGAATTAGTTTGCATACTCATTATTCAATTATATTTTACCACTGCAAAACAGCTTTAATTGAATCAACCATTGAGTATAGGATATAATGCTCTCCAAAATTTATGTTTTAAGCGTAAGTGTGGATTACTTGCTTTAAACATTTTTGTCTCCTATAGAGAATAAATTTTAAAATTTCTATGCCTTTATGATGGCTAAATGAAGGGCCAGGGGAGGGAGGGAACAATTGGGGGAATCATTTTATGAACAATATAGATGTCTATCCAATGTACTGTACACTTGAAACTAATTTAAATAAATTTATTTTAAAAAATAGTACAAAAATAAAAAATGCTTTAGAGTAAACATATGTGTTATCTAAAAATATTATTGAATTAAGACTGATAACTTTAGTGTAATATGATGTTTCTAAAGATTTTTTCTGTAATATCCAAACCTATCAACTCCTTTATTAGCTCCCCTTTATGAGAAATTGACAGAATTAGAAATATACTATACAAGAAATACTTAAATCTGTATTTCTGATAAATTCATATTTTAAATTTAAAACATGCAGTAGTAAAAAAACACAAATTGCTCAGTTAAAAAAAATGAATGTTTTTGAAGTTCCTTTTTAAAAGAAAAGGCAGTCATTATTTTTGGAGCATTTCACCTGAAGTTAACTTCATCAAAGGCCAAAGACTTACTTCAAAACACCTAGTATTTATTACTGTTTCTTCTAATGTCTTAAAAAATATACATCCCGAAGAAAGGAAGTATCAGGAGTATGGGAAGGGACAGAAAACTTGGCAGAAAAAGAACGCACAGCTCTGGAACAGCTTTGAGGAACATGTGGGCTGCAGAGAGGGAGGTAACTTATGGTTGTTGTTTCATATATAAAGACAGCATGAGAGAAAGGTGACAGGAATAGAGGTGATACCAAGCAAGTTTCAAAAAAAAAAAATACTTGATGTCTTTTCTGTCCAAACTATGGCCCCCAAAAGTTAATTTTTTTTGTTTGTTTTTATTGTAATCAGTCTACGTGCTACTGACAAAGAGCTCGTCAGAATTTGGGAATAAATTCAGCAAATGTCACCATCTGAAATGGAAGCAAATAAGAATCAAAAGGAAATAGATAAGCTTTGCCATCTGCAGAAGTAACTCATCTTGAATATATTGCTGATGAAAACAGGGGATCCCCATTTCCAATCATTAAGGTCCTGAGGTATCATTCATAGCTCACCAAGGTGACCATGTCAGAAAGACATGACTAAAATGTTAAAGTGAAGAAAGTCACCATCTTTATACCAACTTTGGCATGAATGAACACTGCTCTGGATAAAAAATAAAATGGATAACTTGATAGTAAGAATTTTCCCTCTGTTTTCAGGAAGAAGTAGGCTCTTGACATTTATTTGATCGATCCCGATTCTTTAAGCAGGATATTTTAGAAATGAGAAAAATAATTCCAAGTAGACTTCTATCCCAACTATTCCAGTGGCCGATTGTTGTTCCAGTCACCAATGAGCTCCATCTTGCTAAATTAATTACATGTCCTAACCTGACTTGGACTCTTAGCAGTATTCAGCTTCCTCGCCCTCAAGGCATTCTCTTTTCTGATGCTGTGACACACGCCTCTCCAGGTTTCCTTCCATCTCACTGCTGTTTCATGTCCTTTTCCTTTGCTGATTTCTTTACTGCTTCATATCAGGATTCCCTGAAGCTTCAACTTTGTCCTCTTTTTTCCTATATCAACATACTTTCTATAGATAATCTCATTCCAACACACGGTTTTAAATATCATCTAGATTCAGAGACAGTCAATAGTCAATATTACCACATTAATTAAGAGTTAAAGATTTAATATCCAACTGTCTGTCAACTTCACTTAAATGGGGAATATGTATCTCAAAGTAAATGTGACTGATGGCAAACATTTTATGGCCCAGTCAGCTCCATCTCAGCAAATGGAATCTCATTTGCCCAAGTGTTCAAGTCATAAACTAAAACACATCCTTAATGTCCCTCATCTCACACAGGTACAGTCTGTTAAATCTAATTCCAAAGCCAAAGCACATCCTTAATCTGTCCACTTCCCTCAATTCAAACAACACCCTAGTACCAGTCCAAGTCCCTGGACTACCAAATCAGCCTCATAATTGATCCCTACTTTCCTTCTGCATCCCTCCAATTATTTCCTGAGATCTTTAAGAGATAACATCATTTCCCTATTTAACTCTTTACTGCCTTCTCATATAGTGAGAATGAAAACACGAGACTTTGGACCCGAGCCCAACAAAATACCAAGACATCATCTCGCTCATTCTCTTCCTCACATCAGTCATACTGGTCTTTCTGCTTTCAAACACATTCCAGCTCATGCCTAACTTCTGGATTTTGTACTTGCTGTCCTCTCTCCCAGTAGCAATCTGTCACCAGATGCTCATATGCCCAACTTCTCTAAATTATTTAGATCTCATGTGCAATGTCACTTCCTCCAAAATTTCTTTCCTGATCATCCAGCCTGAAGTAGTCTTTCCTTCACCTGAGTCTCTCTTATCACATTACCATGTTTTGTTGTCTGTGCAATATTTATCACAAATTGAAGTCATCCTGTTTATTTATTTAATTGCTTAATTTCTATCTCCCTCTCTATATCACACACCCTAGAAAAGTAAGGTCTTTTTCTGTCTTGTACACAGTTGTGTCTCTGTCTCCTGAAATAGAATCTGAAAAAAAGTGTAAAAGCTTAGTAAATATTTTTAATTAATTACTTAATTATCTGAAATTACATATATAATAAAATACATGTAGTATATGTTAGATATATGAAGTATAAATATATGCTCTATAGACAGAGTATATATTTACATATCATAATCTCCAAGTGTTCAAATAAGTGTTCATTTCTGGATCTGTGAAGTTGTGTCTAGATTCCAGAGGACTGGTGACTCCCTTTAGGAACTGGTATTAGGCTTGATCTCAGTAGTTAGCCAGGCTCTCACAATCAACGGTCACACAAGTTTACTGGCTTTATCTCTGGTTCCCTTTCTGTAGCCCAGAAATCATAGCAAATCTAGTCTGAACAATCAAGATCAATTCGAACAAGTAAGAGATCCTCTAAACCT
Source organism: Eonycteris spelaea (assembly GCA_003508835.1). Lineage (NCBI taxonomy): Eukaryota > Metazoa > Chordata > Mammalia > Chiroptera > Pteropodidae > Eonycteris > Eonycteris spelaea. The sequence goes on from PUFA01000053.1 coordinate 3,654,760, forward strand.
CAATACAATAAAGCTTAACTCTTTCGTGACAGAGGACAAGCAGTGTGTCACATCGGTGGTTCTTTAAGGAGTGGTAAAGATTTGGAGGTAGATATGTCCTCATTCTTGTACTGTTTTACCCACAGAAAGTATCTGAATCAGTTTAAAGGGAAGAAGATATAACCAAGAAGGACCCTACCTTGTTATTATGCCAAGTACAGATTATTTGAGATCCAGGTTCTAAAAAATTGCTGGAAAGAAAAGGTAATATTTACATATTAAAGCCCTTGAAATCAATAATCTCCTCATTTAAATATATCTTTTATAATATTAATAGACTCTCATGTTAACATAAAATGCCTAAATTGTGCTTTAGGAAGATAAGGAAGAAACAGGTTGTTATAATTGATATATAAGCCTATCTTTTACTTGAAGAACAGAGACAGACAAAATTATTGCTGGCTAGAAGGAGGAAAAGAGGAAAATAGAATGAAAAAATCTCACAGAAAACAATGTGGAATATGAGGCTCAGGCAAAGAGTGATGAAAGTCAGTAGTAATTTTTAAAAGAGAATATCATAATGACAGAAACTCAAGTGCTTTCAAAAATAAATTACTAAGCTTCAAGCTGGGATTCTCTTAGCCAAACCATGCATATACATTACTTTCAAACTGTAAAAATGGCCTTGGTGTGCAAATGAAGTTTTCAGTGCTCAGTTATGGATTTGGAAGCAAACTATTATTGAGCCAATAAAGCATATTTCTTCACAAAAATAACAACAAAATTACATATAGGTAAAAGAATTTGCTTAGAATGAATGAATTTTGGTAATAGAAGGAATCTCATTAATAAAAAATGTTGCATACTGTTATAAATTTATATTTACATTATCTAAATTGTATTATTAAAATGTTATAAATATATAAAACAATGGATTCAAGTGCTTTAAAAACAAAATCTTCATATATACACAATGGTATTCACATCTAATAGATACAGTATATTACATTTTTTACCAAGGACAATTCAATGGGCTCAACATTGACAGAAATGTGGGCACATCCAGTATTATTTCAACTCTGTTACTTTATTTTGGTGATTAAATCTTGACTTTTCATTATATTAGGCACTAATAATAGCTCTTTCAAGCCACTAAAAGGTGACATACAGAACTAAGATAGAGTTACTAAATAACACCTGATGGAAAGGGAGATTATGAAATACTATTGACTTCCATCATTAAAATGTGACTTCAATTCACATTCTGTTGAGAAAAACACAATCTAGTCATATCTCAAGTTCCAAGGAAATTATACAGTAGCACTATCCTTAGCACTAATATAAGAATCTAGAGATAGGGATTAATTTAAATAGAATCTTAATGGTTAGTTATGTGATAATGCTATGCAAAATATACAGCAGACCACCTTGACGAGTCTCCCTTGATGAATGAATTATTTCTTCTTTGGTCTTAAATATTTGTATGAAGAACATAAGATCTATGAGCTTAATGAGCTGGAGAAGATAAAGGCACAATCAGAATATCTTGTGTATGGTAAATGGGTCCCATTCCTCTTTAAATTTCAGCGGCTAGGAGAACAGATCAGGGAGGAGAGTATCTAATCAATCAGATGATAGGACTTGTGCAGTGGCGCCCTTCATGCAGGATGATCACAGGGCACTTAACTTTAAGGCAACTCACTTTCCTAACTACAACAGAAGGGAGGCAGAATAAAACAAATTAGTCCTAGACTCAAAAATGCCAAGGGCCCTATTAAGTATAAAAAGTTAATAGGGTATGTTTATACCCACAAGTGTGTGCATGTGTCTCAGAGAGTAGCAGTGTAAAAAGAAATTAGCAGCACATGCTGCTTTAGCAAGACCATACAGAGTTTTCTTGATTCATAAAACCAACTTACGATCATATATACAAAACTAAGCCGCTTTAAAAGAGGAATTCAGATGGAAAGACAACAGGGTTTCTTAGATGCAAGTGTTACTTTTTTTTTTTTTTTAACATCACCCAAACAATTCATGTTATGTTTTGGTGCTAAACTGGTGAGATACTGGGGGTGGAGGGTGAAGATGGGGGGCGGGGAGGGAATCTTCCATGTTTAAGTTTTTTATGCATGTAGGGGAAAAATTAGAGAGGAAGTTTTTAGTAGTACTATCAAGTAAAACCTTGGTGACTATATGCAATTTTGCATCCTCCACTGTTTTCCATTTATTACTTTTTCATTAGTCTAGTCTTTTTTTCTTTAAAAAATACAGTGTTGTAAAGTCATTCACGTGATTCCATGGATACTTAATTTAAACATACTTAATTTAACAGAGGCAGTTGTTGAAACTATATCCAAAGATAGGCTGCAAAACGCATTGTGACACGTGTATTGCAACTGTAGTATAATTAAAACAGTAACTTCTAAAAGCCCTGGTATGAAAGAAAAGGGGTTAGGTCCTTTTGCATATGTGTTTCATTTCTAATAAGTGAATAAAATATGGGAAAAAAATAAAATAAAAACACATTACATATTTTCTTACAAATAATGTTTCAAAATTCCATTTTTTTTATAGAGTGAGAAATCACAAAATGAGAGGCATTTGGGGATCTGTTTTAGTTCATAAGAAAACCAGATGGCTGTAACCTAGAAGGCTCAAGATTATAGGCCAGTCTGACAAATAAATGATCAGTAAGAATTTATCAGTCTTTTCCATGTGTCCACTGTTACGGAATTGCCACTATCACCATTCCACACCCAAACCTTTGGCCAAGATTGGCCCAGTGGAAACATCCATGGTGAGATGATGCATGACTGGGAGGCTCTCTCGGAACTCCCAGGCAATTTTCCTACAGAGAAAGCTCTCCCCTGTATTGTACATTATAGACTCTCACAGAGATCATCTGTGTCCAAAAAGTTCCAGTTCACTATTTAAGGAAGCAGTTTATCTCTTAATAACTGTCTCAGTAGATTACATAAATTGCCACCAATGAAGTAGATTCATCACTGCACTCTTATGGGTTGTTGAAATCCACACCTATCTAAAGTATTCTTAATAGTAATAATAACAGCCAAGATTTAAAATTAGCTAGGCACTACTACATTCTCCATTTTGCAGACAAAGAGCCAAAAACTAAGAAAGGTTAAATTACTAAGGTCATATAATTATAAAGAGCAAACTGAGGTTTGAACCCACGTATATTTTATTCCAAACTATACATTTTTTAACTACTGTTCAAAATTAAGGTAATTAAATGATGTATTAAAGCAAGCTGTTTACACTTATGATAACTAACTATAGGACAACTAAAGCAAAGACTGAATTTAAAAAGAAACCTCTCACTCACTTGACTGAGAGGCTATCTACTTAACTGATTGATTTAACTCAATTGGAATCTTAACTTCATGTCAGAAACCTCTCACTCAGCAGCTTGTCCTCAACTCTCAAAAGCAGATGCATCTTTAGCAATAATCTGATCCCTAAAAGCTTCTGAACTGATCAAGGAGAAAGTGTTTGTTTACCTGTCTGGCTTTCTCTCTGTGGTGATAGTGACCATAACCTTCTGCCTATCTCTGCTGGAGGCTCTCAGCATTTCATGAGGAAGACAGAAGGAAAGGAGAAGGAAGTCAGTCTTGTGCTTCCCAAAGCAACTCTCTATTTGAATATTTCTTCATTATAGCTACCATCTCCTGCTATTATATCTGCCCAATTTGGGAGGTTTATTCCCCTATCCCTATAAGAATGGAGCAAAGTGATCTGTTGCCCTCTGCAATTACTGATACACATTACTTACTCCTTAGTTTGTTTCAGAGGAGCCTCAGATTACTATTTGAAAGCATTTTTAAAGAAGTAAGATTAAAATTTTGTACCGAAATTCAACGTTTTTAACTGGTGTTATATGTGTAGAACTTATTTTTTTTTCCTGAAGACCATTCAAAAAGACTCTAAAAAGTCACAAATCTACATAGTTTCAACAGCCTGAATATTCAATGCTGGTGACAGTTGTTAATTCAAAAGAACTTCCATGAAGGTGAATTTCTAAGATAGGAAATTTGCTTTTAGAAATCTGACATTGAAGTCATGCAGTAACAACACTCATGAAGGCAAACAGCTCTTTTGGAGCATATCTTTCCATTGATATCCCCCCAAAATTTTAAATTCAGAAAATCCTTGCATGTGATATTTACCATTCATGATTCTGAGTATCCGTGAGTATTCCCAAAGGTCTCATACTACATAGTCATTCGTGCTTTTTGTTGAGGCATGCATTTCAGTCACTGTGAGCTGTTTTGCCTAACTCATAACTGAGTCTTGCCAACCTCCCAGCATCAGCATTTCATCATGCATGTCATAGTCTCTACTCACCCCTCAGAACCATTAGTGCAATTAAAGTAAAATCCAAAGCTCTTAAATGGCCTCCAAACCCCTATATGATCCACCCCTTTCTACCCCACCCAACTTTTTGGCCACATGTCAAACTACCCTCCTCTCTTGTTTGTCTGCAGCCATACTGGCCTCCTCGTTGAACAGAGAAAGTGTGTCGCGAAGCAAGATCTCTGCCATTACTGTTCCCGTGCTCTAGAATAGTCTTTCTTCCCACCTACCTGTCTGGCATACTCCCTTGGTTCTAGTTAGTGTCTGCTCTTAATATTTTATGAAGAAGGCCTTTTTGGACCCATTATATCAAAAGAAGACTCCCAGTAGGCTTCTTCTCCCCTTCATCTCACATCTTTGCTCTTCGTGATACTTACCACTGTCTAAAATACTGTGTTCATTATTTACTGGCTTATAGTCTCTTTAAACTCTTCTTGCACGTCCCACACTGTTCTTCCTGCTTCCTGCTTCTTAACCCTCTGAAGCACCCTGTTTCTGTTACCAAGTCTAGTTGGAAAGCTGGCCCTCCAAGACCCTGGGAGCCCCAGGATACCTTTCTAGAAAATTCCTTACTCTTTAGTTAGTTCTAATCTAACCCAAATCAGCTTGTCCTAAGACACAGTAACTGGTACACCAGACTTTTGTTTTCTCATCCCTGAAATGAAAGGGGATTATTTACCTTCCAAAGGTCTTTTTGCCATAAGAGATTCTTTCTTAAATGGAGCTGTCTGGTTCTTAGGAAAAAACTGCTGTCCCTTTGGACAGTGAATTGAAGTCATTTTCTAGTTACAGTTAGATCTCATTATTTAAAAACCAGTGGTTACCACACCAAACAGTAAATTATTCAATTACCAGACAATAGAGTCTTGTCAAAAAGAAGTTCTAAAAATTAAAGCTCCAGCAAAGCAGTCTGTGTTTGTGGTACCTTGGAAATCTCGTCTGCACAACCACAACCCCACCTCAGTGAAAGTGTTTGCATGAGAGTTGTGAAGTCCGATGTGCACTGGTGCTGCACTCCCAACTCCAACCTGGACTGTTAAGGCTACTTTTGATAATTCTCTCCAGCCTCCTCAAGGCAGAAACATCAAAAGGGCACATCAAAGCTCCCAGTCACAGTGGAGAGGAGCCCTGCAAGCCAGGTGACGCTTTTTTTCTGCAGGCTCCACAACAAATACAAGTCTTCAGGCCTTCCCCCAAGGAGGAGAGAGTAATTTTTTAAAATTCTCAGCTGTCTGCCCTGAGGGAGGAGAGAAACACCGACTTTGCAGGTAGAGGATAAAGCCACTTCTCCCAATCATACATTTGTGAAGGATAGAGAGTTGTACTAACCACAACACACACACACACACACACACACACACACACACACACACACGCACACACGCACACACACGACGCAAGAGAAGTTTGAGCCATGCTTCGCTGGTGTGTATATTTTAAAATGCAAATAACAAAAGCTGAAAATGATGAAGTGAGCATGTGCTGTCTCACTGACATGTGAGACAGGCAATTAATGAAACTCTGGGCCACAATATCAGCTGCCTGCTGACTTCTGCAATTGAATTAAAACTATCATAAGAATAATACAAGGACTTGCCCTTGTCCTTCTTGTCTATGTGTTTATTTAATTTTCTGTCCAACTGACTCTCAAATAAATTGGAAACAGCTGCCATTTTTTGATTCAGTAGCTCCATTACCCCCTTGTGACATCATTCTGGGCACGAACACTAACAATAGGTCATTATGTAGCAATTACTTTATTGATTTATGGAAGTTTTTAAGCTCCATCAGGAATATGCACATTCAAGAGGGGGAAAAAGGCCACTTCTGTGCTCTTGTTAAGGAGAAAAACTGAACTGCAGTGGCTAAAATAATGTTGCTGCTCAGATGGGACCTTTCTTACAAAGGGAAACTATGGGAACAATTCCTGTTTTGTTGATTTTCTTTAAAGCAGAGAGAATGAGGAAAGACTGGTAAAAGTTTGAAAGTTATAGCACCCATAATTGAATGAAGTAACTGAGTAAACAGATGACTCAAGTGCTGCCATTAGGTAATAGAAGGACCTCAGTGATGTAACAGAAGTTGCTTAAAACAAATTAACAGTGTTCAAACTCCCAAGATGAATGAACTTTCTGAGCTTACGCGTAACATTTCAAGAATACCACTGCATGAAAACATGCTTTCTCTCTCAATTCAAATGAATATCATAAGACTTCACATTGAAGTTAAATAGCTGCCTCGCACCATTCAGCGGATCATACTTTTACTGCCTGTCAGTTCTTAGTGAGGCTGTTTACTTGGACCCTTACATATAAATAAGCAAGAGTTTCCTCTCTTGTAAACAGCTGGCTTTATTTAACACTCTTCTGGTTTGAGGAACTCTGATCTAGAGATAAAAAATTTTTTTAAAAAAGAATAATGTGTCCTCTGGGTAGTAACCTCACAGCAATATTCTAACCTGATGAGCTGAGCAAGCCTGCCTACATTTTGTGAAAAATGGTTTGTTTCCTGACTGAAATCTGTAGCTGAGATTTGTTGGCTCCTGTTGGAGGTAAAGAGTTCAATATTCTGACTCTTCTTCAATACCCTAGTCAAGGAACAATCCTAGTTCCAATATCTGGCTTGGTTCCCAATGGAAAGAGCAGCTAATGGAAGAGACATCCCTGTCTCTTCCACAAGAAACACATGAAACTGTGTATTGTCCTGGATCAGTAACCTGAGTGTAAGCAAGAGTGATGAAACTTGTATGTTTAAGAGGTAACAGGCAGCATACAATGAGCTTGAGCTTCTTATTAATTTTTTTCCCATTCTGACCAGATCATAAAAAGGATTAGTAAATAAAAGATTATTTACAAAATAAAGCAATAGGTAATTCTGCTTAGGAAATCCATGTCTTATAACTAAGACAAATTTTAGGATCCTCGATCATTCACAAGTCTTGAACCATATATTCTTAAGATAAATGCCCAAAAAGTGCTTTAGGGTGAAAGTCTCTCCTTTATTCTGATTTTTAAAACATTATTGAAACATTATTGAGGATCTTCCAGGTAGAGAGTACAACTCAGGGGAAAAGACGTCTAGTAAATGCTGAAACTGAGTCCTGCTCCAGGGAGGACAGCTCTGGAAAAAAGTGAAAGAAGATAAAGGTATGACTCTTGACCTGTGGGAGCTCACAATGCAGCTGAACCCTTCCTTACACAGCAGTTTTAAAAACACAGGTGACCATGTTATATTAAAAATAAACCACTGAGGTGCCTTTACTCTGTCTCTCTCGCCATCCTCATCTCTATCATCTCTGTCTCTCTGAGTCTCTCAGTGCCTTTACTCTGTCTCTCTTATGGTCTCTCTCACTGTCCCTCTCATTCACTGCCTCTGAGAGGAGACCTCATTCTGTCTGTGGAGTGTTATTCTTCTTCTAATAAACTTTCCTTTTGACTCAAAAAACAAACAAACAAACAAAAAACACTAAAATTCACATTAGGAGATATAGGTTATAATCACAATTATGCTATTAATTAGATGTGGCCTCTTGGAAAAGTCACGATTTTTTAATTTCCCTCAGTTGTGAACTAAGGAAAGTAAATTAAATAACACCTAGCTCCCTTTTAGTTCTCACAACCCCCATAATCCTGATAAATCACATTTCACAAAATTTTTACCTGAGTTCATATGCTATAATTTATAACTATATTCCATCTAATGTTTGAAAACAGTAAATGAGTCTCTGTTTATAACTCAAAAGAACTAGAATATTTCACCTTGTTTATGCACAACACATCTTTCACACATCTGAAAGTCACAATTCTTGCAGTCCTCACAAGCTAGCCCAAATACATTAACTCTTTATCAGGAAAATATTTGGTAGAAAACACACGTTAACATTAAACCTTTTTGTTAAATATTTCTGAACCACCAAACTGTGCTTCCTTGATAATGTTCTTTAAATTTATATTTATAGACTAAAAATTTTAGGAGAATGTAAAATAAATAAACATTTCATTTGGGATAATACAATTAATTGAAATCTTTTTGAAAGAGGTATATCTGGAGCCAGGTCTTGAAGAAAGTTATAGGCATAGCTTTGTGCAAGAGAAGAAGAGGCGATTCAATGGGACATAAGAGAAAACAAAGAAGTGGGCATAACAAGGAGACTGAGTTTTGTGAGGTGGAGTGGATGACTGTGTTGGAGATACATGGAGTTTGTATGACATGGTACACAATAAATGAGGTTCAAATGCCATTAACATAGATAGAGGGACTCCACTTGGCTTCTTGGGGGAAACACATGCTTAAAGTATTATCTAAGGAAGACTGTTCTGTAAGCTGTATGATGAGTAAGCTGAAGAATAGAGGTATTAGAAATAAATAATACAATCAAGAGATAGTTAATATAGTCAAGGAATATAGATATAAAACTTTGCACTAGGATAATAACTATAGGAATGGAAAAGAAGGCTCGGATCCAGAAAAACCAGCAAGAAAGAATTAATAGGATATGAGAACTGACTTGTTATGTGAAGCCAAATTAGATTTTTAAAAAGAAAGTAAAAATTAACTACCAGAAAAATGTCTCAGAGAATTGCACCATTGAGGCATTGGAAGAGGAATACAAAAGGGGAGAGAATGTTTATTTCATTGTATTCAGTGCTTAAGTGTCCCACCAGAAGTACAGCTAAGTGAAAATACCTAGTTAATAAATATGTGAAGACTGGTGAAAGGCCAGGGTTAGGGCATCATTTTTTCATTCAGCAAATATTTATCAAATATTCATCAAATATTTCTTATGAGCCAAGAACTGTTCTTGATACAAGAAATAAAGAGATAAAAGGCATAATCACTGCACTTCAGAAATTTTGTCTAGTGTAAGAGACAGAAAATTACTTAACTACTTATAGCATCTGGTAATCAGAACTATAGAATAAATAATCAACATTATTCAATATACGTCAAAGGACATGCCCACAGCTCAGATCATTATGTGAGTTTGAGGGAGAAATTTGGGATAATGCCTGGATCAGGGAATTTCTACTTAAATGACAAATCAGGAGAAAAAATATTCTAGAGATTACAGTTTAAGCATAACTGGTAGTGAAATAAAATATAAAAAGATAGAAAAATAAAGGAGAGTTTGCTATCATTATTTATATTCAGCACTGTATGAGATCCTATCCTGTGCCAGTAAAATAAATAAAAGACATACATTGGAAAAAAAAAAAAAACAGAACTGTCATTATGTCATTATTCACATGTGATTCTGTATGTGGAATAAACCAAAGACTCTACATACCAAATTTTAAAATTAGTGAGTCAACTTAGAAAGGCTACTATACTAAAGGCTAATGCTCAGAAATATATATATGTCTTCAAGCATCTAGCAAAAATTGGAAAATAAAAACATTTAAAACATCATTTAACATTACAACAAAATGCATCAAATACCCAGGAATAAATATAATAATACATATGCAAGACCTTTGTACTGAAAGCTATAAAACAATGCTAAGAAATTAAAGACTTAAAAAATGGATAAACATACCATGTGCACAGATTGGAAGATTCAATTTTTTAATATGATAATTCTTCCCAAATTTATTCGTGTATGTAATGTAATCATAATCAAATCAAGGTTATTTTTTTCAAAAAATATAGGTATAGATTCTATACCTACATAATAATACAAAGTACCTAGAAAATCATAGTAATACTGAAAAAGATAAACAAATCTTTCTGTACCAGATCTCAAGACTTTTATAAATCTAAAGTAATTAGAACCATGTACAAAAGTGGAACAACAAAATAGAATAGGAAGACTGGGAACAGACCCACACATGTACAATCAACTGATAAATGGCAAAACTATCAGTGCAATTCGGTGGGGGAAAGGATCCCTTTTCAATAAGTAGTGTTGCATTAACTGAATATCTACATTTAAAAGAATGACCTTGAACTATCTTTTATACCATATATATAAATTAATTTAAGATGCTTCATAGATCTAATTGCAAAGGCTCTAAAAAACATAAAAAATAATGTTTATGAAATTATTTTTAAGATTTCTTAAATGGAAGAGTGCATGAGCCTTTTTTAAAATATTAAAAATTTGATATTCTAAAATTAAGTTCTCAAATTAAGAACTTCTATACACCTAACAAAGGATCCATAGTCAAAACATATAAAGAAAAAAACATTTTTTAAATAAAGACTTGAATAAGCACTTTAAAAAAGAGGGTATCCAAATACCCAATAAACATCTATAATGAGCTTATTGTTGTTATTCCTTAGAAAAGTGCAAATTAAGCCAAAATTAGATGCCATTACATGCCCTCTAGAGTTATTAAAATAACCTGACAATATCAAGTATAGGAATAAGTTAAACTCTCATACATTGTCGATAAGAGACTAAATTAATATACTCACTTCAAAAACTTTTTGGCAGTATCTATGAAAGTCAAACATTTTTATACCCTATGACCCAGGAATTCTAGACCTAAGTATATGCCAAACTTAAATTAATGCTTATGGTACCATAAGACAAGAATGTTTGTAATAACAAACATAATAATGTTCATTAGTAATAGAATGGAAATGTCCATCATCAACAAAATGAATGAATGAATATTGTAGTATGCTCATACAGTAGAATACTACAAAGCAAGGGAATAAAACTACTGGTACACACAACAAAAATCAAAATTTTAAAGACACAATTTTAAGCAAAAGAAACCAGATAAAATAGAAACATTCCCTGATTTCATTTATATGAAGTTCAAAATAACTAAAACTAGTGTTTCAACAAATAGTGCTATAACAGTCATGTGTCCATATGCACAAACAAACAAACAAAAAACTTGGATCTGCACCTCAAACTATGTTAAAATTAACTTGAAATAATCATAGACTTAAATGTAAAGCTGAAAACTATAAAACTTCCAGAAGAAAACATAGAACAAACTCTTTATGATCTTGAATTAACAAATATTTCTTAGATATGACAACAAAAGTATAATCCATACGAGATTCTGCTCTCCAATAAACACTGTTAAGAGACTAAAAGGCAAGCCACAGACTGGAAGAAAATATTTGTAGATCATATATCTGTTGAAGTATTTGTATCCAGAATGCATAAACAAACAAACAAATGAATGAATAAATAAATAAAAACAAAAAAAAACTTCTGAAAACTCAATAAGAAAACAAACAACTTAAAAAAATTGGCACAGTATTTGAATAGACATGACTAAATAAGATTATATGGATGACAAATAGGCACATCAAAAGAAGCTCTACGTCACTTTCATAAGGAAGAGCAAAGCAAATAAAACCAGTATAAGATATTACTTCACACCTAGTAGAATGGCTAAAATTAAAAAGACTGACCATGAAAAGTAGTGATGAGAATGCCGAGAAACTGGAATTTCCATATGTGGCCAGTAGGAAAGGAATGATACAAGCACTTTAGAAAACAGATTAGCAGTTTGTTTAAAGAACTTTAAATATAAATATACCATATGATTAAACCATCCTGCTTAATATATACCCAAGAGAAATAAAAGGTATATATCATGTTCACTGCAGCTTTCTTTGTAATAGCTCAAACCTGGGAACAACTCATATATCCATCAACTGATTAATAGGTTTAAACTATATGGTACATCTGTATACTAGAAGTGTATTCAGTAATAAAATGGAAACAAAATATTTTTTATACATGCTCTACCATAGATAGATCATAAAATAAGTATGCTAACTACATTAAACAAGGCAAAAAAATTGCCTAGGTATGATTCCATTTATATAAAATTTAGTAAAATGCAATCAGTGATTGCTGGGAGACTGGAAAGTAAGGAAGCATGGGAGGCTGGTATTACAAAGAGGCATGAGGAAACTTTTCAAAGTGATGGATATGCTTTTTATCTTAATTGATGTTTTCACAGATTTATATATGTCAAAACTTGTCAAGTTATACACTTTAAAATATTCAATTTATTGTCTTTAAATGATGTCTTTTAAAGCTGTAAATTTTTTTAATTGACAAAATTAATCTCTAGGATAGTAGTTTCTCAGAGGGGCCATGAAGAAGCCTTATGGTGTGATAGTTTTCTATAGCTTCATGTTTATATATAGCCAGAAAACAAAATGTAGCTTAACAAAGTAAGTAAAGAACCTATACACTGAAAACTGCAAAATATTATTAAAAGAAATTAAAGAATACACAATGAAGTGGAAAGATAGTCTGTGTTCATAGATTGGAAGAACCAACATAGTTTAAATGGACATATCACCAAAGTAATACACAGATTTATTTCAATCCCCATCAAAATCTACATGACAATTTTAGAAGAAATATAATAAAATATTATCAGATTTGTATAGAAGCATAAAAGACCACATATAGCCAATGCAATTGGGAGAAGAAAAGAACAAAACCAGAGATATCGCACACTCTACCTTCAAATTATGCTACAAGGTGACAATAATTAAAACAGTATAGCACCAGCAGAAAAACAGACACAAAGACCAGTAAAATAAAATTGAGAGCTCAGAATTCAACCCACATATACACGGGGAAATAATTTTCAACAAAGGAGCCAAAAATATACAATGAAGAAAAGAAAGCCTCTTCAATAAATGGTCCTGGGAAAATTGGAAAGCCACATGCAGAAGAATGAAACTAGGCTGCTATTTGTCACCATACACAAAAATTAACTCAAAATGGATCTGATAAAAAAACATAGAAGAAAACAGGGGTACTAAACTCAGGGATCTTGGTCTGAGAGGATTTTATGAATTTGGCCTCAGGGGCAAGGAAAGTAAAAGCAAATATAAATAAATAGGACTCTTCTGCACAAGCAAAAGAACCATCAACAAAACAAAAAAGCAATGAACCAAATGAGAGAAGATATTTGCAAACAACACCTTCGATAAGGGGTTAATATCCAAAATATACTTTAAAAGCTCACACAAATCAACAACAAAAAATAAACAATCCATTTAAAGAATGGGCAGAGACCTTAACAGATATTTCTCCCAAGAAGACATAAAAACAGCCAACAGATATATGAAAAGATGCTCAGCTTCACTAGCTGTTAGGGAAATGCAAATCAAAACCCAATGAGTACCTGTTAGAATAGCTAGTAACATCAAGATAAGTAATAAGTTTTGGAGAGGTTGTGGAGAAAAAGGAACCCTCATGTGCTGCTGGTGGGAATATAAATTGGTACAGCCCCATTAGCTATACCAATTTACCCTTATGGTCATTGCTGCATAATTTACAATGGCAAGATATGGAAACAACCTGTGTCCATTGACAGATGAATGAATAAAGATGTGAGATATATATAATGTGAGATATATATTTTGTATATATATATATATATATATATATTATATATATATACTTTATATATATAATATATATATACAAAATATCTATATAAAATATCTAATACATATGTACTATACATATTATATAGTATTATATACTCATACATATATACTATAGATATTACTTAGCTATAAAAAATACTGAAATCTCACCATTTGCAACAACGCAAATGGACCTGATTGTATTATGCTAAGTGAAATAAGTCAGGAAGAGAACAACAAATATGTGAGATTTCACTTATATGTGGGATCAAAACGAAACAAAAGAACAAACAGAACAAAACAGAAACAGACTCATAGATAAAAAGAACAAGCTGGTGGTTACCAGAAGGACAGGGAATGGCGAGATGGTGAAATTGGTGAAAGGGATAAAGGGTACAAACTTCTAGTTATAAAATAATAAGTCATAGGGAAATAACAAACAGAATAGAAAATAATACCGTAATATCTCTGTATGGGGGAAAAAGGTAACAAGATTTATCGTCGTAACCACTTCTTAATGTATATAATTACCAGATCACTATGTTGTACACCTGAAACTAACATAATATTGTAAGCCAATTATACTTCAATTAATAAAAATAAGCAAAATTAGGTAAACTACAAAATATTCATCATACATGAATCTGACAAAGACCCATATCTGACAAAGACCCATATCCAGAACATATAAATAACTCCTACACCTCATTAATAAAAAGAAAAACTACACTATTTAAAAACTTGTTAAGACACTTTGCAAGGGAATATGTACAAATAACCAATAAGCACATAAACATTATTCAGCATCTCTAATCATCAAGGAAATGCAAACTAAAAATTTGAATAAGATATTCCTATTCACTCCTAGAATGGTTAAAACTGAAAATACTATTATCATGAAATGTTGACTAGAATATGGAACAACTAGAATTCTCATATATTGCTGGTAGGCAAGAAAAATGATGGTACAATCGGTTTGGAAGAAAATATGCCAATTTCATATAAAGTTAAACATACACCTACTGTAGACTGTGTTATATGTATTGTGATATAGTCATGTAATGGAATAATGTTCATCTGTAAAAAAGAAATAAATGACTAATAAATATAGCAATATGACATATCTCAAAGGCATTAAGCTGAGAGAAAGTAGCCAAGGACAAAAAAGAATACAATATGATTTCATTCATACAAAGTTTTATTCATACATAGACAGGCAAAACTAGTCTATGATGAAAAAAAAGTTTAAAATGGTAGCTACTGGGGTAGGTGTGATAGACTGGATAGGGACATGAAGGAATTTTCTGGGTGATAGAAACATTCTTTATCTTTACAGTGGGGTTATGAAGTTTCATTCACTTTTCAAACTCATCTTTTGAACACTTAAGATTTACACATTTTTCTGAAGGCAAATTTTGCTAAGAAATGAACTGAAAAAAATAACTTTTCCTGATATATGCTTAATATTGTTAGCTTCCTTTATCAGGATAAAGAGGATATGCATTAGACCACACTCTTTTTTTAGATGATAGATTAATGATAGATGATAGATTGATAGATAATGATAGGTGATAGATAGAAAAAAGATAGATGATAGATGATAGATAGATAGATAGATAGATAGATAGATAGATAGATAGATAGATAGATAACGGATGGATGGATGGATGGATGGATGGATGGATGGATGGATGGATGGATGAATGGAGAGTGTCAGTGACACAGCCACAATGGATTATAAGCTTTTCATAATTTGTCTGTTACTGATAGCACCTGTATTTCTATTCGTTTATACTCTGTTGACACTCCCCCCTTTCCCTATTCAGCAGTTAACAAAGACACACATTTATAAGATGGTTGAACAAATTTAAAGGCTGAAAATATTTTTGTGACAATAAATTTGGAATCAATACAGCATAGTGGAAAGAGCTGTCTTTGAAATCAAATAGACCTGCTTTCCAATCCTGGTTCTGCAATTTATTAGCTGATCTTGTGCAAGTAATTTAACTTCTCTGAGAATCTGTTTCTTAGCCATAAACTGGGATTATCCTCCAATGGGTTAATTTATTCACCTATTCAACAAGAAAACAAAGACTTCCTGTTGTTTACCAGGAACTGGCTGACATTTTGATAGATGTATCCAGCATATACAAATAACTTCTAAAACCCAATAATAAAAAGACAAATTACTTTAAAATAGGCAAAGCCTTGGAGAGACACCAGGGTGGAGAATGGGTAAGAGGAGCCCGAGAGTAAATGCAAAAAAAAAAAAAAAGTGGGTTACTTCAGTAGTTTGGGTTGGAGATTAAGTTTAAAATGGGAGAATAGAAGTGAAGCAAGAGAGATGTCAACTGACTCTAGATAATACT
The DNA here is from genome assembly GCA_003508835.1 of Eonycteris spelaea. Lineage (NCBI taxonomy): Eukaryota > Metazoa > Chordata > Mammalia > Chiroptera > Pteropodidae > Eonycteris > Eonycteris spelaea. The sequence continues at coordinate 3,670,848 of PUFA01000053.1, forward strand.
TAAAAGGTAAAATGCCACATAGAACTTGCCATAAAATGCCATAGAACTTGGTTTGACTTGGAAATAAGGGTTGTGAAAGAAGAGGCAACCAGTATGTTTCTTGCTTGCCAACTGGAGAGGTGGGGGTGTCTCTCACAGAAAGAGAAAGTACAGGGAGGGGACTAGATTGAGAGAACGGTACAAAGAGCATGCCATGAAGACTGGCCCAGATCAGGCACTCATTACATAAAAGCTACTAGGGAATAAAACAAAACTAATTAATTTATAAGGGATCAGACCTGTAAATTTGATTTGTCACTATTCAAAATAAAGTTAAAAAAAAAGAAAAGTAAAAAAAAAGCAAGCATTAGTCAGGCACACACATATGTACCCAAAGAATATATACACATTTTGTTCAGATACTGCTGCTCTAGATCTAGGTGGCAATGATCCTAATTATAACATATCTGTTTTGAGAATACTGTAGGACTATTGAATTTCTCCCTCCTCTCATCTTTGCACATACGTATAAAAGTTTCAGAATCTCAAATAAATGTATAGTAATTTGGCTGAAGAAAGAGAACATCTTTACTAAAGAATTAGTGAGTATCTAAAAAAGGAAAGAGACCAACCTTTCATTGAAGAAGAGAAAAAAAGAAAACTATATATATATAGCATTTGAATTCTGGGTAAGTAGTTGCTCTTAAAACATTTTAACAGGGTGCATGGTAATACTACCTAGCTTAGAAATAAATTTTGATGCTGTTGTATAATTAAGTTACATATGAAAGAAACGTGTAGACCTTAACAACAAAACCAGGCTTTGGAAAAGATGACTAAAATACACTTATTTTTTATTTTATGCTTCGAAACTCAAATTGAAATATTTCATTCCTCTTAAAACATGATGAAATCATGGAAGGCATCATAGCAAGAGCTAAAACCCTGGAGAGGTTATTAACAATTTTGCCTTTACACTTCCTACATGATTGTGAAAATGTGAGTTCTACTTTCCCATGAGACTCTTATTGCCAGATCTGGTACAAGTGCTGCTATATCAACAGAAAGTTTTAGGCATTACAGTGGGCCCTTTGCAGACCTTGCCTTAGAGAGTTAAATGTCCATGTCAGGTATGCTAAAGGAACACCTCAAGTTCGAGAAAATATAGTTTCCTGTAAAGTAAGAAGGCATTATACCAGAAATAAATAAATAATGGTCCTATGAAACAGATACTAATTTTCATTCACAATAGTCATAAAAAGATACAGATTTTAAATATGGAGTTATCATATGTGGTCAGAGAAAATCAAGCTTTTGTAGTGTAAGTGAAGCTTTAGTGGACAGAGATGATGAGAAGGCGTTTGATTACAAAGAATAGCATGAACAAGAGCACGAGAGTGCCCAGATAAGAGGTTCATGCAAGTGGGCCAAAGAGAAGAAAAGAAATCAACTGCCAAGATGTGACGAAGGTAGAATCTACAAGCCTTGGCAATTTGCACATGAGTAGAGGGAAACAAAAGGTGAATGGTGATGCCGTAGCATAACCACCGAAGCCATAAAAAACAAGTGAGCAGAATCATGATGAATTAGTGGAGCCTAAGTTCAGAAAATTACTTATGTTAGAGCCTCCTACCTCAGTTTATTGCTGTGGCATAATAGTTAGTTGCAGATTATGTTTAGGAACTTGTTTGTTACCTAATACTAGACTTAGGATTGACTCTTAAAAGTTTTGAATTACATAAAAGGTGCTTGATGCAGAGACAAAAATACTAGAATGCTGCTTTACAAGTAAGCTGCAAAGGAATTTCAGGGTTTTTTGAGCCATGAAAACATAAACAAATCATCAGAACAACTTATTAGCTTAATGAAATGCAGCCAAGTTGGGTATAGTCCAGATTCCAGGACAAATTATAATGTGTTTCTGGAGTCAGGGACCCAGCTTCTTGCTGCATGTGCTCTGGCTTAAGTCAATCCTGTCTATAGGTAAAGCAAGGTAGAATTTTTATTTTTATAACCTATTAACTTTGAAAAGGATTGAACTTAATAAAGGCTGTGTCCTTACCAGAGCCATTAAATCAGGGTAGGAAAGATAAGTCTACTCTTTTCCCAACACCGTAGCAATTGAAAATAGAAGGGAAGGTTTTTAGCTTGAATGTTCTCATAAATCCGTATGGATTATGAACTGACTAGTAGGGATGTTGCCCATAACTGTGGCAGCTGGTGAGTAATTTGTTGCCTGTAGCCACCTCATTCTAAATGTGTTTACAGCAAGTCTTTGGCTCAACTGTTTGAATAAGAGTCATTCTCACTGGACCTATTATCACCAGGCCACCCCATATTCATGGCATGTGACCAAGTAGTGCAGATGTTTGGAGACATTTTAGGCTGAAGATATGCTAAATTAGGAATTAGGATTCTAAGAATATAATAAAGACTTTCTGAATATAAAGAAAATTAAAGGGATCTTGGTGGATAATAAATATTTCCCACCCTAGGTGTGCCTTTACTTGAATTGGAGACTTTGAGATGCTAACCAGGATTGTGCGTAGAAGAGAAGCTTCCCAGATGACTTAGGAATCCCTAAAAGTTCTAGATGGACATTGTAAGGGGTCAGAAAACTATAGCCTCCTACTTATAAACGCAATTAGTAAGTTGTCCTTCTAACCAGGGCTGTCCTACCTAACAAGAGTGACTTGGATGAATCAATCCCTTTCTCGGGTTTCATTTTCTTTGTTTTTAAAGAAAGTAGGACAATTCCCATTTAGAATCTTAGCTCTTAGATTCACATAGTTATAGTCTCATGAGTTGCAAAAATGATACAGTTCTCTACTCCTAACTTCCTAACTGTATTCATGCCGTTTGCATTGTGAGTTTGTAGCTCCTCCATCACGGAGGTGAGTCTATTCTCTCATCCCTTGAATGTGCATTGACCTGTCACTTATTTGGGACAATAAAATAGAGCAGAAGTTGAAAGGTGTTAATTCTGCATATAGGTTTCAAAAGACCGAGGTGCTTTTGTGTACTTTTCTGGAACTCTGCCACAACTATGTGAATAAAGCTAGGCTAACCTGATAGATGATAAGAGACATGTGGTCCAATCACTCCTGTCACTCCAGCTGGCAGTCAGCAAAACACCAGCTGTATGTGAAGACATCATAGACCAACCAGACCCTTACTAATCTGCCAGCTGATGACAGGTGCATGAATGAGCCAAGTTGAGATCAGCTAGACCTGGCTCAGAAGAGCAGAACCACCCCTCTGACCTATAGAATTGTGAGCAATAATACATGCATATATTTTTTTTTAAAGAGGGGTTGACAAACTATGGCCATGGGCCAGCCACCAGCTTTTGTAAAGTTTTGTTGGGACACTGCCATGCCCATTTGTTTATGTATTATCTATGGCTTCTTTCACATTACAGTGGCAGAATTAAGTAGTTCAGAAAGAGATTGTATGGTCCACAAAGACTAAAATGTGTACGTTCTGGCCCTTTAAAAAAACATTTTCATGATTTCCTGTTTTAAATTACTAAGTTTGGGGAGTAATTTGTTACAAAGTTATAACTAACTGATGTGTTATCACAGTAAGAAATTAATAGGTCATTTTGGTTATTTATTCTTGCTAAATAAACCACTTAAAAAACTTATTGACTTAAATAACAACTAATTTGCTATCTTTTATAATTCTGTGCTTCGCTGGGCTCTGCTGGGCTGTTCTTCTGCTACACAGGATGTTTGCTGTTGATATTATCTAGGAGTAAGACTGGAGTGGAATTTCTGAGCTGGCTCATATAGGTGAATGGCAGTTGATGCTGGGTGTTGCCTGGGGGATCAGTAGGGGCTGCTAGGCATTCATTTGTAGGGTGTGCACACGGCCTGATGGTTGGGTTGTGAGAAGTAGCATCTCAAAGGTGAGTTTTGAGAAATTCAAGTCAAAGCTCACTTCTGCCATTTGCCAGTCAAAAGTGAGTCACAGAGCCAGTGCAGGGAGGGACTATAGAAAGGATTCAACACTGGGAGCAGGGTTCATAGTTCATAGATGGTGGGCAAGGGGATATTGTTGAAAACAAGCTCTCTCAGCTAGAATATATAGTCTTTCCCTTCCCTTCCTTTATCTCCTGCAGCATCTTTTTTGTCTCCATTTTGTGGTATAGGAATTATTAAACTCACCAGCATGCTTGCCATATATCTCAAGACACATATACATATATATGTGTCTATATATCTTAAGTATATTTATTAAGAACTCAATCAGAATGATGCCTAGATTAAAGTCTTAGGTTGGCTGGGTAGCAGAACAATGTTTATATATGGACCTTTTGCCTTTGGAAAGGGCCACTTCACATCTGCTTCAGTTAAAAATTGTAATGACTCTTTAACCTTAGTAGTATTAAAGCTTTTAATCAAGTATCATTTTATTCATCTTTGGCAAGATGATAATTTAGATTGGAAGGCAACCAAAATGAAATATATGAAATAATGTAACAACTTTCCATAATACTTCACTCTCTTTGGCAGCCACTGCTTCCCATACACCTGTGGGCTCAACGTGACTCAACACAAAGCGTATAAGAAGTGAGAGTGCGGGTTATCTAGATGCTACCGTTGCTCAATTTAGGGATTCTTCTCTCAGTGATTACCTAAAATTCCAGTATACATGCTTTGAGCTCTTGGTTCATTTTGTCTCAAATGATAGGTCAATTTCTTTGAACCACAAAATCCCTGTCATGTGTTTTGTGCTCTTGATTTTCAGAACACTGGCTTGCTCTCTAGTACATTTGAGATTTTAAGTTTCAAAGTGACCATCTCCAGCCCCTATCAGCGCCTTTTTCTCTCTTTCAAATTCCATGGCAACCATACCTGTCTGGACACTCCTCAATAAATACACAACACATACACACACCACAACACACACACATCACACAGACCTTTAAAGTAAAAACAAGACTAGAAGACACAAAAATTATTTCTCTTCATATTATGCTAGAAGTTAAATAGGGTGTTTGAAATGAGGCATAAATGCCTTTCTTTTGCTCACTAGTAGTTGTACTACTTCTCTTTCAAAACATTTTTTGTCCTATTCATGACATTTGCATGTTAAAATCAAAATCTTGCACTTAATTCTGCTTTCTGTATAAACATTTCAAAAATTTATGCTTTTATTACATGATCACATTGAATATTTTTTGCCTACTCACCATCTCCCTTCACTGTAATCTTTGCAACGTATTCTTTTGTGTATCTGGTTTCTCCTAGGTTACTCTGATTTCCTGAAGCAAATCTAGTGACCCATACTAGTATTTGACCCATTCAAATGCTCTTCCCCTTTTCTCCCAAGCATTCAACTGTTTCTTATCCTCCATCCCTGTTCCTTCTTAACTGCTATCCCGCACAATGATCAGATAATGGTAGGTAAGAGATCACACCTACCCCATCTGGGGCATGTCTTAGAGAAGTGTGACAGGGCATGTGGAAAAGGTAACTCTTCACCTATGTTTTCCTGAATAAACACAGAAGAAAACGGCCAGAATTTTGTTCAGGAGAAAAAGACTCTATGACACAGAACAAAGCCAAGAGAGAAAATTTAAAGCCTAGCATTTGATCCAATAGTCATAGATAGAATAAGAGAAAGGGAATAAAAAATAAGAAAGCATGACACAGAGAGTGAGAGGTAAGCAAACAAAATGTGTCCTGCAGGAATTTCGTTAGTGGAGAACGGGCCAGAGTGCCAACTTCCGTTTGGTCATGACGGGTTCATTGAAATGGCTGGAGTCAAACTCATCTGCTGTTGCCTGGAAGTGTTCCTCCTATGTTTACAGAATTTTGCATATTCTGCTCTCTGAGTGCTTTTGTTCTTTATTTATGGACGTCTTGTCAAATTCATCATGGTTCTAGACTCTTTTCTCCATATACCTTACTTTAAATCTCTTAGCTACTTTTCTGTAAAATTTCTTTTTATGGAGTTGCAATTTAAATACAGTGAAGTGTACAAATTTGAAATATACAGCTGAATTTTTTTTGCTACTTTTCCCCCTTCTTTTAGTTTCATTAAGTTTATTGGGATAACATTGGTTAATAAAATTATATAGGTTTCAACTGTAAATTCCATAATACAACATTGCATTGTGTGTTCACTGCTCAGAGTCAAATCTCCTTTTGTCATCATATATTGAACACTTTTTACCCTTTTTTTACCTCCTCTTCACCCCCCTTTTCCTCTGGTAAACATTATGCTGTGTCTGTTTCTATGAGTTTTTGTTTATTTGCTTGTCTTCTTAGTTTGTTGCTTTCAGTTTTTTATCTTACATATGAGTGAGATTGTATGGTTCTTTTTCTTTCCATCTGACGTATTTCACTTAACATTGATGTTCTCCAAGGATCCATCCATGTTGTCACAAATGGCAGTATTTCATCTTTTCTATGTCTAGTAGTTTCACTCTTAACTGTATGTGCCACATCTTCATCCAATTTTATGTCTTAGCACTACTCTTAGAAACAGTAAAATAGGTGAACATAGTAGATGTTTGTACATTTAAATGACTTTATGAAAAATGTTTTCAATTTTTTTTTTTTTAGATTTCAGAGCATTGCTTGAGTCATCCTATTGTAAACTCTATTCTTAATTTTTGTGAGGAAACTCCATATTGTTTTCCATAGTGGCTGTACCAATTTACATTCCCACCAGTAGTGGATGAGGGCTCCTTTTTCTCCACAACCACTTACTTGTATTGTTGATAATGGCCATTCTAAAAGGTATGAAATGGTAGCTCATTGGGGTTTTGATTTGCATTTCCCTAACAGCTAGTGAAGTTGAGCATCTTTTCATGTATCTGTTGACTGTTTTTATGTCTTCTTGGAGAAATGTCTGTTAAAGTCCTCTGCCCATTCTTTAAATGTATTGTTTATTTTTTGTTGTTGACTTTTGATTTTTTAAAAATATTTTAGATATTAACCCCTTATTGAAGGTGTTATTTGCAAATATCTTCTTCCATTTGGTTCACTGCCTTTTTGTTTCGTTGATGGTTTCTTTTCTTTTGCTGTGCAGAAGCTTTTTAGTTTGATAGAGTCCTATTCATTTATTTTTGCTTTTACTTTCCTTGCCTCTGAGGCCAAATTCATAAATCTTCTCTCAGACCAAGGTCCATGAGTTTAGTACCCTGTTTCTTCTATATCTTTTATCATTTCACGTCTTATATTTATGTCTTTGATCCATTTTGAGTAATTTTTGTGTATGGTGACAAATAGCAGCCTAGTTTCATTCTTCTGCATGTGGCTTTCCAATTTTCCCAGGACCATTTATTGAAGAGGCTTTCTTTTCTTCATTGTATATTTTTGGCTCCTTTGTTGAAAATTATTTCCCTGTGTATATGTGGTTGAATTCTGAGCTCTCAATTTTATTTTATTGGTCTGTCTGTTTTTCCGCCAGTGCCATGCTGTTTTAGTTATCATCACCTTGTAGCATAATTTGAAGGTAGGGAGTTGATACTTCTGCTTCGTTCTTTTCTTCTTCCAATTTCTTTGGTTATTTGGGGGTCTTGTGTGGTTCCATACAAATTTAATGATTTTTTTTGTTCTATTTCTTTAAAAAATGTCGTGGAGATTTTGATGGGGATTGAAATAAATCTGTGTATTACTTTGGGTGATATGGTCATTTTAACTATGTTCATTCTTCCAGTCCATGAAAACAGAATATCTTTTCATTTCTTTGTATTTTCTTCAATTTTTAAAAATAACGTCTATAGTTTTCAGTGAATAGGTCCTTCACAGTCTTTGTTAGGTTTATTCCTAGATATTTTTATTGTTATTGCACTTGCAAAAGGAATTGTTCTTTTCCTTTATTTTTTCTGAAATTTCATTGTTAGTATATAGGAATACAATGATTTTTGAACATCGCTTTTGTATCCTGCAACTTTTCTGTATTTATTTATTGTTTCTACTAGTTTTCTTGGTGAGTATTTAGAGTTGTGTCTATAAATAATCATGTCGTCTGCAAAAAGTAACAATTTGACTTCTTCACTCCTGATTTGTGTTTCTTTTTGATATCAGGGTAATGTCGATCTCATAAAATGAGGTAGGAAGTGTTGCTTCTACTTCAATTTTTTGGAAGAGTTTGAGAAGGATAGGTTTTCAATCCTTTGACTATTTGGTAGAATTCACTAGTGAAGCCGTCTGGTCCTGGACTTTCACCTTTTGGGAGGTTTTTGATAATTGTTTCAATTGCCTTGCTGTTGATTGGTCTATTTAGATTTCCTAGTTTTTCATGATTCAATCTAGGAAGGTTATATATTTCTAAGAACTTGTCCATTTTTTTTTAGGTTATTGAATTTGGTGGCATATTGTTTTTCATAGTATTCTTGTATGGTCCTTTGTATTTCTGTGGTGTCTGTTGTAAATTCTCCTCTTTCATTTCTGATTTTATTTCAGTCTTTTTGCTTTTATCTTAGCTAATCTAGCCAAAGATTTGTCAATTTTATTAAGTTTTTAAAAGAACTAGCTCTTTTTTTTATTAATTTTTTTCTATTGTCTTTTTTCTCTACTTTATTTAATTCTGCTCTAATTTTTATTACCTTTCATTTAGTGACTTTGGCCTTCATTTGTTGTTTTTCTGGTTCTTTAAGATGTAATTAGGTCATTTATTTGGGATATTTTTTGTTTATTTTTTGAGATAAACCTGTAATGATATAAACCTCTCTCATTACTGCTTGTGCTGTATCCCAAAAGTTTTAATATGTCATATTGTCATTCTTATTTGTCTCTATGTGTCTTTTGAGCTTTCCTTTTATTTCTTCTTTGACCCAGTTATTCTTTAGTAGCATATTATTTAATCTCCACATATTTCTGGGTTTCCCACTTTCTTTTTTTGGCTAATCTTCAATTTCAAAGCATTGTGGTTAGAGAATATACTTGGTATAACTTTAATCTTTTAACTTTGTTGAGGCTAGTTTTGTACCCAACATATGGTCATCCTTAAGAATGTTCCATGTGCACTAGAGAAGAATGTATAATTGGTATTCTGGGATAAAAGGCTCTGTAAATGTCAATTATATCCATTTGGTCTAATGTGTTTAAGGTTGATATTTCCTTATTAATTTTCTTTATGGATGATCCAACCATAGCTGTCAATGAGGTATTTCAGTCCCCTACTAAAATGGGTGTTTTTGTTAATTTCTCTTTTTAGTTCTTTTTGTTTCAGGTAGAATAACCCTCTTCGGTATTTCCTATGATGTAGATCATGTGGCAAATTCCTCAGCTTCTGTATGTGTGGGATAGTCTTTATTTCTCCTTCATATCTAAAGGATAACTTTGTTGAACATATTACTCTTGGCCAGTAATTTCTCTCTTTTAATAGTTTGAATATTTGATTCATTCTCTCCTAAGGGTTTCTGCTTAAAAATCTGACGATAATCTAATGAAATTTTTTTTAAAGGTTACTATCTTCTTTTCCCTGGCTGCCTTGAAAATTTTGTCATTAAATTTTGACAGTTTTAATATAATGTGCCTTGGAGAAAGTCTGTTTGGACTGAGATAATTAGGTGTTCTCTTTGCTTCTTGGATTTGAGGATCCTGCTCTTTCCATAGGTTTGAGAAGTTCTCATCTACTATTTGTTTGAATAGCTCTCTGTTCCCTTTTCCTTCTTTTCTCCTGGTATACCCATTATTCTTATTGCTCTTTCTGATCAAGGCAGATAGTTTTCATATAGTTCTTTTATTTTTCCCTTTTACTCTCAAGTCTCTCCCTTCTTCCATCTGTATTATCTCTATATATCTATCTTTGATATCACTAATTCTATTTGGTCAGCTCTATTTCCTAATCTTGCTAGTACTGGAATTCAGCTCCAGAATTTCTATTTGTTTTTTTCTTAAAGTTTTAACCTCTTTGGTAAAGTATTCGTTTTATTTATCGATTTTATTTCTGAGTTTATTAAACTGCCTATACGAGTTTTCTTGTTAAGGTCTTTCAGAACTGCAATCTTGAAGTCTCTGGCGTTTCAATCACATATTTCTATGTTTTTAAATTTATTTTCTAGAAATTTTTTGTTTTCTCTCTGAGCTGCCTTGTTACTTTGGTTGTTCATGGTATTTAATGGATTATTTCTCTGCCTAAGCATTTATAGGACTGAAATCTGCTTGCTTGTTTGCTTTTCTTTCTTTCTTTTTTTCTTTCTTTCTTTCCTTTTTTTTTTTTTTTGTATGAGTAATACTTCTATTTAGCAGGTTGATAAGAAGAGGTCTTCTTTTTGTTTTCTAGTAGGTGGCACTGAAGTGCAAGTTTTGTCATTTTCTCTTGCACTGCTCTGGCTTCTCAGATCTCTGCAGGGTGGTGGGAAAATCCCCTGGATTCCCTATGGAGGTGGGCATCTCCTCTGTGACCAGGTCATGTTGGTTGCACCACCCCAGAGGGAGAATGTGGTAAGTGACGAGATTCCCACTGCTGCCCCGTGCAACCTGACATTTCCAGCAGTGCTGCATTGCCCAAGGTGTTCCAAGTGCCCCTGCTGGTATCAGCCATAATGGGTGGAGGTTGGGTGGGCTGTAAGAGGCCGGCTCTTGAGTGTGTGGCTTTGTTCTCCTCCTAGTAATGGCTGCTGTGAGACCTCAGATACCTCACCTCTGTATCTCTATCCCTCTCACTGGGTTAGCAGCAGCTTGTGTTTGCTGCTCCAGGAGAAATGCTCCTGTCTCTCCAGTTCTGAAAGGAATGCTTCCTCTCTGGTTTTCAGGGCTACAGATAACATGCTCTGTAATCCAACACTCACTGCTACAGCTTCTTTTGGGGCCCACAGCGAACTCTGGAAGGGTGAGGGGAGGCGCCAGTGTTCGTGGTTTTCTTTTTCTGCCTGTCAATAGTAGCTACTAGACTACAGGCGCCCATCTCTGTGTTCTGTCTCTGTCCAGGACACTGGATTTAGCTGCAATTATGTGCTGACCACTCAGGCATGAATGCTTATTCTACCTCTCTGCTCCTGAGGCTGCAGAGAGCATCCGCTGCAACCTGATTCCACCCCTCTCCTGAGACCCACAGTGAGCTCCAGGCTGAGTCTGTGGCACCTGCCTATGTTCTTCTCCCTTCCCTCATCCCGTGTTCTCTCTATGCACCCACATTTGGATGTTTGGATGTGTGGATCTCTCAGATATGTTTGTGTGTTGAGAAGGGAATTCTTTGTTGAATTACAGCCGTGTAACTTGTTGTAACTTCAAGAGGAGAGACTTCTCATGTGGCCATGCTTCTGACATGACTTCAAGTTCATGTTCTTATTGTTTGCTGTTAGTATTTAAGAAATCCAACTGAATTTTGAATGTTGACCTTGTGTTTTGCAATCTTAGGAAATTTACTTGGTATTTCTAGAAATTACTATGTAAAGTCTTTAGGATTTTCTATGTAGACAATTGTGTCTTCTATAAAGAGGGAAAATTTTACTTCTTCTTTTCCACTATTTATATATTATTCTTTCTCTTGCCTTAAAGGACTAACTATAACTTCCAGTACATTGCCAAATAAAAATAATCAAAGCAGAAATCGTTGCATTGTTATTCCTCTTAGGTGAAAAGCATCCAGTATTGACTAACTGTTAGCTATGGACTTTATATAGATGCCCATTTTAGGTTGAAAAACTTTGTTCTCTTCTATTTCTATATAGTCTATCATGATTGCATATTTAGTTTTGTCAAATATTTTTCAATAAAAAATGAAATTATATAATTTGTCATTCTGTTAATATAGTGAATCACATTCATTGCTTTTTCACTGTTAAACCATGCAATTGCTGAAATACACTCCACTTGGTCTTGATGTAAGGTCATCTTTATACGTTGTTTGATTCTATTTACTATATTTCAACAAGGATTTTTACACTTATGTTTATGAATAGTATTGGCCTGTGATTTTTCTTCCTGATGATATCTTTGCCAGGTTCTGTTATAAAGATTTTGCTGACATCATCAAATAAAAAATTTGTGTAATATTGGTATTATTTCTTCCTTACATGCTTGATAGAACTCATCAGTGAAACTATCTGTCCATTTCACCTATACGTCTAATTGGTTAGCCATGTTGTTTATAATATTCCTATATTTTCTTGTAATACCTTTAGGATCTGTACTGATATTGATAATTTGTTGATTTTCTCTTTTTTCTTGTTCTGTCTTCCCAGATGTTTATTAGTCTCTTCAAGAAACCAAATTTGGTTCTTTAGTTGATTTCTTCTCTTATTATTTTATTTTGCTTTTTTTTTTAACTTTCTAAGGTAATAACCTAAGTCACTTATTTTAAAACTCCATTATTTTTAGATATAAGCATTTAAAGCTATAAATATTCTTTACATTGCTTTAGTTCTATACCATAAATTTTGATATGTTGTATTTTTATGATTATTCAGTTTTCAATATTCTTTAATTTCCTTTGTGATTTCTTCTTTTACTTAGGTGTTACTTAGTATTGTATTTCAAAGTATTTGGGACTTTTCTTGATACCTCAATATTATTGAGACCTAATTTAATTATTTTGTTTCTGTTTTATAGCTTAGTATATAGTCTATCTTATTGAATGTGTGTGTGCGCACACGTAAAAAGAAATGAGAGTTTGTTTGGTATTATATAAATGTCAGTTAGGCTAGGTAATTGATAGTATTTTCTCAATTTTCTTTATCCTTACTTTATGGGGTCCACTTATATTATCTATTATTAAGAATAGGATGTTGAAATTTTCAAATATTTTCATGAATTTGTTTCTCTCTTTAGTTCTTTTCTATAAATTTGTGCTTCACATGGCTACATGCTCTGTTATTAGAACCATACACATTTATGATTGCTTTGTCTCCCTAACGAATTTAAATTGATCTTTTAATCATTATAAAATGTCTTCCATATTATTTTGGTTTTATTCCCCTTTTTTTCATCTTTTTCTCTCTGTTCCTCATATTAGATAATTTATAATACTATATTTACAAATTTGCTGTAATTTTCTACCATTTTGAATGTGCTAATAGAACCATCAATGATTTTTTTTTCACTTCAAATATTATAATTTCAATTCTAAAATTTTCTTTTGGATACTTTTCATAGTCTCCAATTCTCTGTTGATATTTCCCTCTGTTCCTTCATTATGAGCATATTTCCTGTTAGTCCTTAAGCATATTTATAATAGCTGTTTTAAAGGCCTTGTCTACTAATTCAACACTGAGGTCACCTTGGTGTTTATTTATAATGACATTTTTCTTTTAACTATGGGGCACTTTGCATGCCTACTAATGTTTTATCATTTGTACATGATAACACAGCAGGGAGTCTGGATTGTATGATCTTCCTTTAAGGGATGTTGAACTTCTGCTGGCAGGGCTGTTAGGCTTGGTTTTATTTTTTGTTAAGGTGGTTCTGTTTCCGTTTTCAGCTAAGTCCTGGTACATGCTCCTTACCCTACAGTATGGATTCTCACCTGAATGCCTAAGTCTCCCAGTGTAGTCTCTCTAATCAGTTGGGGTTGCTACTCCATCACCCATCATTGCATTAGGAAATCTCTGCTAGGCCTCTTGGCATTTTGTCTTGAGCATATACACCTCGATGACTTTTCATGGTCATGTAGTAAACCCCTCCACAGACTTTTAGGTACCACTCCTCGTGAAGCTTTTTCTTCTTAGGTACCTTTCCCAGAAAATTCCAGTGATTGGAACAGCTGGGACTTCAATCTCCTCCTCAGCAAAGTGAGATGGCTGTTCTACTTAAGTTCCACATTCCTGTTCTGTGGCAGAAAAGTGCTGTAGGAAAAAGCAGGAGCATTCATAAGCATTCATGGACGACTTTGTGTGTTTTCTTTCTCTCAAGAATCACAACCTTGAACTACTTGTTTTTCAATTCCTAAAAATATTTGCCATATTTATGTTCCCTGATGTTATAATTTTTTTGTAAGGGGGTCAATTTAGTACTAGTTACTCTGTCAGTGTTAGAAGCGGAATATGCCAAGGCATAATTTTAAAATATATGTGTGAATAATTCACTGTTATATATGACTTTATTAGCTATACATTTCTATTAATCAGTGTTCCAACTAATATAAAGTGAAACTACAGATGGTACGCAGAAACATCTTATTGTTATCTCAGTAAATTACACTTTGATCTACACAAATGTAAAATTCAAAAACTGGAGGAAAAAACATACATGTAAAATATATGTAATATATATATACATATACATATATGTGTGTATATATATATATACACACACACAAACATATGTATATTCTAAACATAGAGACTCATGTCTGGAAGGAAGAATTAGAGAGGTGACTCAGGCAGCAAGTCTATTGTCATATGTAGTAAAACCAAGACTAAATTCTAGGACATAGCTCAGTATATTTCTGTACAGATAGAAGAACACTATCCTGGCATATGTCATCTTAAAGTTAATCAGAGAAATAATAACCAACCCTTTAAACAAGAAAAGTGTGCTTCCTTTAGTGTAGTTTTATTGAGGATAAAACTTTTGAGAGAGTCAGACAACATTACATGTTCTTTCCAGCTGAAATTTCAGATTGTTTTCTCCGCAAAAAGAGAAAAAAATCAAAGTATCATAACAAAATATTCTCCCAGAAGTATTTCACTATACTGTCATGATATTTGGCTATAAGTATACATTAGGGGGTCCATATACATGAAAAATATAAAACAAAGGTAAATGAAAGAAAAATAGAATACCAATAATTTTTCAAGTCAGAAAATATCCCTAGAAAAGGTTAAACGACGATTAAAAAGAAAAATTGCTGAGTTTAAAGTAGTAATATAGGAATAACTATTTGAACACCAGAGTAATGAGAAGGAAGAAGAGAATGAGAAGGGCTTCACTATCTCTAGTTTCTATATGATAACTACTGTTATAAGCGCTGTACATGAATTCACATATTTAGTCTTCACTACAACTCTATAAATTAGGCTTTAGCAAAGAGGATGGCTGACCCCAGAGAATCCTAGTGGGAAGCAGCTGTCCAGCCAGGACTACATTTCCCCACCCCCTTACATCTGGAAATGGGGTATGTAACTAGTTCTCACCACCTAAGTGTGAGTGGATGTGAGGTGTGTCATTTACAAGCTAAAGCTGTTAATACATCAGTTCTTCCTTCTTTACAGAAACACTTTATGTTGTAAAACCATTGAGAATTTGGGGATTATTGGTTATAGCTACTAGCATCACCTTAACAATTATGGTAATATGGTAACAAATAAAATATGTGATCTCCATTTCACAGATAAGGAAAATATCACCATATTAGAATAAAGATAATTAATGTTTTATTTAATTACTGCATTAATTATGTTTTTAACAAGTATATGATTGCAGTCAAGAGAAATAATGAACTCTTCCCAGTGACCTGACTTTTAAATAAATATAGAAGATAATAAAGTATATTGTTCTCTATATAAATTGTTGGCAAACATATTGTTTCATTAGAATAATAACAAAAAATGATTGATATGATTATTAGATCAGCAATGGTGGCTATTACTTTAGAATTATACATTGCAAATTTCTTTCATTATTTGTGAGATCAGATGTGTGGGTAGGAATGATTCAGGCTGAGATAGGCTGAGCTGAAGCAGAATAGGGGCCAAACTGACAAGCTTAGACCAAAAGAGTCAAACAAACAAAATCTGGGCATTGGCTTTGAGTCCATTGATATAATTTTATCTCAGAGCCAAAAACTGAGACTGGAACTTGTGCATAAATATGCCTTTATTCTAGACTTTTTTTGATACTGTTTCTTTTTATATGTTAAATAGTAAACATACAAAACTTAGAAAAAGAATGCTTTAGTGAAGAATAAAGTTGCCAAGGACAAGTTCTGGTTTTACAATGAAATGTTGTTTTTCCATTACAAGAAAAATATTTCATTTCCAAAAGTTAAATAAGGTAATACTCAAAAGAAAGAATTCCACTAAAAAAAAATTTAATCCAGACTATTTTCTAGTACTGTGTCCATTGTGCTTTCACTTGATTATCTGTTGAATACATTCATGCACTTTAATTTTTGCCACCCTGTATTGTGCCCCCCACAAAAATCCTAAAACAGAATTTTACACATCTAAAAACGCCACTAGCTCAATAATTCTGCCTTCCACAGTATCTGTGTGATTCTCATTTACTTCTATCTTAAAATAGATCAATGTTTGTAGATGTGTTTTTATTGAATGATTGTGCACTAGAATTTCCTGGGGCTTGGTCATTTATGAACCTGATCTTATCCACTTTTCTTTACACAGTATCTATTACCTTTTAAGCTAATCTCTGTGAAGGTTCAAGTGTTTCTCTATTCTTTGCCATTCTTTTGTATTTTTTTTCAACACTTTTGATACTAACATGTAACATGGTTTTAAGTTCCCATTTTCCACCAAGATTGCTCTAAGTTCAAAGTAATTTTTTTGAGGCATACAGATAATCACATAATCTTGGGAAAGAATACTAAAATCTGTTAAAGGACATACAACAGAAGAATAACGTAGGTAGATAATATTCAAGTAATTTCCAACTGTCATTTCTAAAAGTGCCATAAGAAAACAATAGACCACTAATACCTTGAAATTTTCTAGAACTATAAAATCTAAACTAATAGAGAGGTAAATATTTCAGAAGTGAAGAAAATTATATTTTATAAGTTTATTTAATAAATAAGTTTTTGAGTTCTTCAGTGTCAAGATCTGGTCTAAGACCTGGAAAATTGGATTATGCCCTGAAAAATATGCCCATTCAAAGAAACATGAGGGGGCGCCTTTTCTTATACCAAGGCTCCTTAGTGCTAGAAGAGACCTTGACTGAAGCAGATATGGCCTTGCCCTCAAGTAACTTAGAGCAGAGGACACAGCCATTAAACAAACAAACAAAAAAATGTTAAGTTACATACTGGGACAAGTGCTATGAAGGAAGTAGGGTACTAAGAGAGAAAATGATAGGAACAAAAATAAACATTTCTTGATCAAGATTCCTTGTCAGCTCTCTAATGAAATGATGTTTAGGCTGAGACCCAATAGATGAAATAGAGTACGGCAATATGAAATGTGAGTGTGTATTAGGCAATTCAAGCAAAGGGAAAAGCTTGCACAAAGGTCTTCAAACTACAAAAAAAAAACAAAAAACAAAAAACTGAAAGAAAATCAGAGTGACTTGTTTCAATTGAGTTAGTCCCAAAATGGCACCAAAAAAATGTGTTTTCAGTTTAGCCATAATGTAAAGTATGTCACTCTTCCATTTTAATGCCAATTCTTCTACTTTTTCCAATTTCTTACTTTCTGTAAATTTCTTGATAACAGATCAACCCTTGCCTGGAAGCATTTGAAAGAAAAATGTTCTGTGAGTTAGGACACAAGTCCACGAATTCTGTCTTGTCCCAGGATGCAAAACCTACCACGCCCTCCTGGAACAAGGCAAACTCAAGTGTAGCAGGGACCCATTCGACAGCCCAGCCTTGAATAGCCTGCAGGCTCACAGAATGTGAGCTGACTTGTAGGTCCAACATTAGGGGTCTAACTTACATAAGAGACTGAGGAACTTGAGAATGACCTTCCCTGCTGATGGCAGAGTGTTGAGGAGTATGAGTTTGGCCTCTAGAGGTCATAAAGGAAGGGCAATACTAAAGTATAGCAAAGCAGGTCCTATTAACATTGTCCTGCAGTCTGTTTTCATTGGAGACTGTGACTGCAGAGAGGCCTGGGAGCAAAGATGGTCAACAAAAAAATACCTGGAGCACAAGATCCATTTAAGATATGAATGGGTAAAGGAAAAGGCTCCCATCCCCTTCTTCGTCATTGCAGGTCATAGGAGCATTAAACAGAGGGCAGATATCATCGTAGCCACTTAGATTGATGGCAGCTGCATGTGAATGATAAGGACATGATATTAATAAGCACCTATAATGTACAAGGCACCGTTCTGGACTCTGGGTGCAAAAGGGACACATATCCTGCCCTCACAAAGCAGAAGAGAGCCATTGATCAATAACAATGTCAAAACATAAATATAAACTTGATAAAGACTATGAAAGAACTATACTAGGTATCAGACAGTCCTATTAGTTATGTGGCCTTGAGCATGTTAATTTCTATGAACCACAATTTCCTTATTCATTTTTTTGTTCTGTAGTAGTGCTTGAATAAAATTATATATGTAAATTACCTGATATGCACTTGATCTATAACAGGTTCAGTCAATGGTACCTATTAATAATATTTAGGGAGAAAATGAGAAGTACAAATGTTTTTTGTTCATTGTTTTTGCTTGAAGGAATATAGATTGCATAGATATTAAGGAATTCAGTAATTATCTCAAATTTCTCTTTATATACCACCATTGTTCCCCTACAATGGAGCATTGGGGAATGGGTACAAATTCAGATCTGTGGACAACTCTAGGTATTCCATAGTTCCTCAAGGTAACAAACTAAAATCTGATAATGGCCCTGTTTTAGTCTACATTAAATGCCCCCTTAGCAACTCGCATACTCAATTCCTGAAAGTGTTTAGAGTTTCAAAACTAGGCTTACTGGAACAAGGCATTTAAAAACATTTAAACTGAATATTGAAGAGCTTTTAAACAGTTATAGTATGGGATTTTACCACATGCATTTTATGTCAACACTTTTTAGTCTATCTTGTGGAACTCCTCCAACATCATACCATGCCTATCACTTTTCATTAGACAACTGAAATAAATTCCATACCTTTATTAATGTGCAGCATACTTTAAATAGATATGGCTGCACTGACCTAACTTTATCTACAAAATATATATCACAAAAAGTAGAAGACAAGTACAATATATTACTCACAACATATTAAAAATGAGAACACCTCCAGTTTCTAGAAACCAAATCAAAGACTTAAAAACACAAATATTTCCCCAAAACAATTTTAGGGAAGAACCAAACTAACAAACTAGCTAGTTTAGAAGAGGAGGTCAACCTTAGCCATAAGTACCACCACAAAATGCCTAGTAGAGTGCCTGGCACATAATAGATTATCTTTTCATGGTGTTCCATTATTTCTGACACTCTGGTCACAGATCCAAATGTTTACACTAGTTATGTAGATAACTTTGTTAGAGTGTCCATCTTTATATCCCTGGACTTTCCAGATAACTAAAACATTCTCTTGGAAATTAATTCTTTTGAAGGAAGCATTTAAAAAATGTAAAAGTATATCCTGTTTTCCTTAAATATAGTAACAAACTTTATTTGAATCTTTCTTCTTAAATCAGGGTCATTTTTACAAACATCCCTTCTTGGAGACCACTGATCTTTCTCATCTGTGCTTGATGCCAACATTATGGAAACTTCTTAATACAAAATGCTTACTTTCAAGTGAATCAGTCTACGTAAACATGCCAGTTTGGTTTTTATATTTTTCACTCATAAGACTATAGTAATGCCAATTCATATACAAATATGGTTAAAAAGAAAATAACTGAGCTCACAATAAGTAATTGTCTGAGACAAGGTGCCGCATCACTAAATGCTGTCTACAGCATTAGGAAAAAATACCAGTTCTATTATTAGATAAATCCAAGGAAGAATGCCTTCCTTCTTCCATTTCTATTTGATCATCGTGAATTTCATTCATGTACTAATTTCCGATATCAGACCATTAAGGAATGTTTATTAGAAAGGTAATTTATCCAGTTCAAATTAAGTCTTTGAAGGCCTGGTACCATATTTAAGCCAAGAAATAAATAAAACAATGCAGCCAGCAAGCACCAAATTTTATCAGCCCATTGAATTGTTTTACCAAATCCTCAGCCCCTTGAGCTAGACTGGACATTTTATTTTTAGTTACATAAAAGAAAGAAAGACAGAAAGAGAGAGAAAACAACCAAAATCAAAGCTAATTGAAAATTATGCTCTATAACAAATAGGTCTCAAGTACAGAAACGAATAGTTTGCAAAACTACCCATGATTTTAGTTTCATTTTTGTTTTGCATTTATATCTTTAATACATGTCTCTGGAAAAATTGCACAGGCTTTTTCTTACTTCAGAAGTCTTTGGTTACCCAGGGCATCTGCACAAAACACAAGAGGGTATTTAGTTTTCACTCATCTTGAGTGGCAGCAGAACTTTTTGTAAAAGCTGCACCGTGCAGAGCAATTGCAGAAAATAATTACCAGGTCAAGCAGATCCTTCATCCTCAGTAGCCATCTATCCAAAGTCCCACTGAAAGATCTAAAAATCTTTAACTTTTCTTCTAAAAAGTCCCATTGGATGCAAGCCTTCTGAAAGCACATTGTGAAGGGTCAATTCTAAAAGGCCTTCCAGTTACAAAGTGAACGAGGCAAATTATGACTCTGAAGCTTATATTTCTCTGTTAGATATTATCTCATATCCTTACATAAAGTCTGATTTATACAAATTGGCTCACTTTCTGAGGATTTGCTTTTATTTTAAATACAGCTTTTCAGTCAAACTTCACTTTTGGTGGAAACACATTTTTGATAGCCAGGGCTGAACATAAAATTCCATTATTTAAGTGGCAAAGAGCTGGTAAGTCAAGTCCACAAGGCCTGTGGCAGTAACTTACTCTGTTTGTGGTTTCTACTTTGTTAGACTCTGTGGAGCCATGAATCTATCTTGTCCTTAAAAAACTGAAAGAGGGGGCTTTTAAAATGAATGTAATGCTAAATATATGTGCCCCAGGAGCAGCGTATCAAGGCCTCCAGGCTGATTAGACCCAGATGTCGGTAACAATGTTAGTGTTATGGACCAACTGCAGGTGTGGGAATAGATCCCCTTCCCTGGGACCCTCAGCAATCAGACCAGTGGTTTCTTCTGGCTCTCAGTTTGGAGTTTTCAATTAACACTACAATGGTATTGTTGTTCTCCAGTATTAGATCATATGTCATGTAAATGAAGTTGAATATACAGTTAAACTTGACAAGGTGGTTTAGGCCAAGGATACATGTGTTCAGTATTATAACTTGATTGAGGTTAAATAATAATAATAAAAAAGCCCTGACATGCTATAAAGTTTTTATTATTTGGCTTATCAGTAGATTTTCACATTATGCTTTCATAAAACAGAATGTCATTTATAGCAGTGCGAGACGCTTATGAAAAGGGAGACACAAACCTACTTATAAATGACTGAAATGATTAATTCCAGATTGGATGCTTTTATATAGTCAGTATAGCAAATGGAAGTTCTCTACGTGCTTTTTTATGTGCTGATTTCCATTTTCCAAAACTCTGTCTTAGTTCTTTATCTTCTCCCTAAACATGCAGATCATTGCCCACATAAGCACTCCCATTGGTGACAGCAGCAGTAGTGTTTGGGCTGGAGTTATTCTGAAATATTATTCAACTCAAAGAAATGCATCTAGCTCGTCAATGACGGAGACTATATTCCACTCTCCTATGGGATCACGATGCTCAGGAGAGAAACCCAGCTCACTGAAACATGTTCTGATGGGTGTCATCGCTTTGAGTTAGACTGTAAGCTTCTCAGGGCAGGAACCTTATATCTTATGTGTTTATAGGTATCACAGACACTGACTGTCCATGAATAAATACCAATAAAAACAACTTCGCAGTCCGTTCTGTACTTTGCTCTTGTAGACCATTTATAGCTCTCATGAATGTTGATGGACCGTGCACAGTACAGACCTCTCCCATTTCACCTGTGTCTTCGTTTGTTGCAGCAGTCTCTCAGAGACCAGACCACGGTGTAAGTCAGCTCAGTAAAATGTGCTTTCGTGTGCCAGCACCTAGGGAAAGCTTCATACGCTACGAATGTGTGCGTAACAAATATAAAGAAAGATAAGATTCACTTGCTTGAGAGAATTCAGAAGTTCATGGACTAATTTCTTTACAACTCAGGACTGTTACGACTCAGAAGTAACTTCTTTCAATAAATGATAAATAACTGGGGAAATGAATTTAATCCTGAGAGTCACACCTAACCTCCCTGTTAGAATAAGAAAGGACTGAGGACATTCCAGTCTCTTTTCATTACAGCTCATCTCTGTGTGTATAGTATTTCCTTTTTAGATTTATGAATTGTTCACTATAGCCAGAATTATTGATTTCTGGCACAATGGCAAATGCTTTGGCAAGTTACTAGTGAATCTCAATTTACCTATCTACGAAATAAACATAATGTGATGGAAGAATGAGCTACTAATCTCTAAGGAAAAAGCCAAGTACTCTTTGCGGATAAATTGTTTCGAGACACTACATTGTAGTTTGGTATATTCATTCATTTAGGCATTTATTCAGCAAATGTTAATCATCTGTAATGAGCAAGGCACAGTGCGGGGCACCTGGAACAAACATGAATAATGCACAGTTCTTTTCTTAAGAGATGACAGACACATAAACCTACGTACCATAAAGCAGTTCCATAAGGGCACTGATAGAAATACATGGAGTATCGCAGAAAATATGTCCATAGCAAAACTGAGTGAATTAAACACCTATGAGAGAGAGTATAATTTTTAAGGCTGCCATATAAAGACTGTATTTATCAGACTGCAAATGAGAGCATTTATGTTGTGGAAAAATGTGATTCGAGTACTATTGTCAAGGTCATTGTCAGCACTAATTAAAACAAGTGAAAATGTATGACGTGAAAAGTGAAGACATTATTCCACTGACATAAAATAAATTCTTATTCTTTAGTCTTCTAGGGTATCATAGGTATGTTTGTCATTAATTTTCTAACTTAATTTGTATCTAGAAACTTTTCTTTATCAGCTTTTCTTACGGCCCTAATAAATGTTTATAATCTATGGACCACTACATAACTGTCCCTAGGTGCAATGATAAAATGCAGCCCATTGATTTTTCTGCCAAGTAGGTAGAAGAGTTATAAATACAGTTATTCTATATTGTATGACCCCACATTACAGTAATGTACTCTTTCCCTCCTCCGTGGTGTCCAAAAGCATGAAGAAAATGAGAAGTAATGATGTTAGTGACTGAAATTACTATTCCAAAAATAATTCATCATGTCACTTAAATTTCCAAGGCAGTTTCTGGAAGCTAATACATTTACTATAGTGGAAAGTAAAAGTAGAGCAAGTAAACATTTCTGTTATGAAGAAATCAACCGGTACATAGGTTTAGGATAGTCGCTACTATTTTCAAACCATTTCCAAAACAAACAATAGGCAATTACTTTCTTTCTGAGGAATACCAAAATAAAACTAAGGAATTATTTGCTGCTTGGGTTGAGCAACATTTCATGCAAATCATTCCAATATCAGTCATGACTCTGTAAGGGGAAGTACTATTCCTCCTACATCACAAATGAGAAAGCTGAGGGCAAAATGGCAATGCAACTCATCTATTGGATCTTAAGTTGATTGAAAAGGCAATCATAATGCATAATTCAACTTTTAATTCTCTGTTGCATACATCTAGTGAACCCACTTAGCATAAGCCATCATAGTAGGTAGAACAAGGTAAATAAAGCCTTGTCTGCTTTGAGGAGCTCATAAAGAAATTATTCTGGCTTTTGCATGTTAACAAGATTGGGGGACTAGAATGATATGCAACATCTTTTTCCTTAGGCTCTCTGTTTTTCATAACAGTAATCTCTTCTAAGTACTATACCCAAGGACTATCCTGAACTGCCTTAAGCAGTTTTTCTTGAAGATGAGAATCTTCAGTCCATATATAAGTGGTGCTAACCCTGAGCTGGTTCTGCTCATGCGTGGTTAGAAAAAGACATTTGTCCATAACCACAGAACACTAACTGCCTGTTTTAGCAAAGTGAGTTAGCATTTTGGCTCTTTGTTACTATAAACAGAAATTTTGGATCCATGATAGAATCCAAACACAAAGTTATTTTGCCCTGTTTGGGATACAAACAAACAGGGTATCTATAATTTATACATATCAAATGAAGCAAGCAAACAAGCATAATTTTTCTAAAGGGATTTGCAGATGTTATTTATTCCCACCCCCCCCCCAAATAGATACAGAAAGGGCAGTGACAATAGCACAGTGACACTCTATTATTAGTTGCACCTGCTCCTATAGGAAGGAAAAATCACTGTGTAGCTGTGTTGAGTCTTAGGCACCATTGGGCATTTTCTGGAGGATTCCTCAAGAGTGAAGAAAATATATTCTTAAAACTAAGCCATTGATCCATTCCTCTGCTTTCTGATGAGGGCGTCATATTTCAAATCATTGTTGAAAACATTCTGTGTGCTCTACATACTCCTTCCTGGAAAGTGATAGGTGAGCAAAGAAAGAAAATAAACTCAGAGTCTGTGGCTCTTTTGTCCTGATGAAGTGCAGGATGGAGTTGATGAACCAACTACTGACAAGCAGAACACATCCATGCAGTTGGCATGTGCAAAAAAAAGGGAGAGTTAACTAACATAAAAATACAGGGCTTAGAGGAATTTAGAAGCAGTAGATTGAGCACAGAAACATTGAGCTTCTGCCAAAGTTGATCTAGAGAAAGGTACTTCTGGCATCCATCCATAAATCAGGAGAAAGAACCTTCAAGCTCTTTCACATTTAGGATCCATGAAGCACAATTTGGTTTGCACATCCTTGGAAAGAATGCAATATTAAGTTTATTGAAATATAGTGCAGATCTTTGGGGACTTTCTTGTATGTAAATGTATATATGTATATACTATATATCTAAAGACTATACTATATATTTAAATTATAAAGATATATAAATTTTCTGGGAGCATATGTAAGAAATGTAAACTGAGGACTCAGGAAGTGAAAATAAGCAATTGTGTTTGAAGGAGTAAAACATTTATTTAAAAAAAAATCATCCTGTACTAGTTGAAGTTTTTAATAAGCATACTATAGCTATACTTTTTTCAGCTTGAGGTATAATTAACAAATAAAATTGTAAGATATTTCAAATGTGCTATGTGATGATCGAATATATGTATACATTGTGAAAGAATTCCTCCATCGAGTTAACACATCCTCACATATTTATTTATTTAATTTTTTGGTGAGAACATTTAAGTTCTACTTTCTGTGAAAATTTCAATTAGATAATACAGCTTTATCAACCATAGTCACCATGCTATACATTAGATGCTTAGACCTTATTCATCTTATAAACTGAAAGTTTGTATTCTTTTACCAACCTCTCCCTATTTTCTCCACTCTCAGCACCTGGCATTCACTTTTCTACTTTGTTTCGATGAATTTGACTTTTTTCAAAAATTCTCATGTAAGTGATACCATGTAGTATTTTTGTCTCTGTCTGGCTTATTTCACCTAGCATTGTGTCCTCCAGGTTTATCCACATTGTGGCCAATGGCAGGATTTCCTTTTTTTTAACGCTGAAAATACCCCACTGTGTGTGTATACACACCCCACATTTTCTTGAACCATTCATCTGTTGACAGACATGTAGGTTGTTTTATACATTTTTAAAACTATAATTACAAGAGTTGACTGGAGCTAACTATGTGCCTTACAAGCAAACAAATTGAGACAAGTAACACAAGGAAATATACCACAGAGTCCAGAAACTAGCTCAATTAGGGTCTTGGAGAGATTAGATTTTTCCTACACTATCAAAAGAGTATCTATCTGTAAAAGAGGAGAATAATAAATGATGCTTTTTGATCTCTAGCTTCCATGCCTCTGTACATGCAAGAATGTATATCCAAATAAGTATTTGCCAAATAAGTTTGAAACATAAATTGCCTTTTTAAAAACCCTTGTTTGACCTTCACTACCTCTTTCAGTTGACTTCGCTTCTTCTTCCACTGCCCTTTGGTGTTTGTTTTCATCTTATTATGCTTATTTTGTCATTGCACACCTTCTTCTGAGCAATCTGGCTCCTTTAACCACGTTAGCTCTTCTCATATATGCCAGTCCCTTTCAAACCTATAGCTCGCACCCATAACTTCTTTCCTAAACTCCACAGAACTTCTATCTGCTATGAGCCATCTGAACTTTAATTATCTACTTCATAATTTTCGCACATCTAAAACTGAACTCATTTTCCACCCAAACATGTTTCTGTTCCTATTTCCACCAGCTCTGTTAATAACACTATTGCACCCAGTGAGAAGCCTTAAAGTCATTACCTCTCTCTCTCTCTCTCACTCTCCTCTCTCTCACACACACACACACACTTTATACCCAATTTCATCATTGCATCCTCTACAAGAAAAACCAAACCAACAAATCAAACCCCACCTTTGCAAGTGCCTTCAGTCCTGTCTTGTCTAGCGTATTGCAACAGATTTTTAAAAACTAATCCCCCCTCCTTTAAAGCTCTTTTTTAATTTTGTTTCTCAGGGACACTAGACAAAATGCTCTGCTAGAAAAATCTTTGAAGGTGCCCCACTTCCTAGAGGATTAACATAGACCCAAACTATCTGCACTAGTTTAACTCCATCATCCCGTATTTCCGCCAAACAGAACTGCTTGCTTTTCCTCTGGACCTGGCATGCACTTTCACACCTTTGCAGCTTTCATCTTCAGCTTCCTTAGCCAGAAATACGACAAGTTCTGTGGGGGTCACATAAGGTGGTATCTTTTTCTAAGCTTCACCTTCCGTCCCCCATCTGGTGGCAGTCGGTGTTGGAGGCAGGAGAATGAGCCAAGAGAGTGAATAAAGACCTCTGGCCACCTCATTGCCAGGAATTGCTTTGTCAAACAATGCCTGAAGAGTCTTAGACACCATGACAACTGTTAGTCAAAGAAGTTGAACAAAAGTCACAGGTGTTTCTGAGGATTATCTAGCACAAAGGAGGAAGAGACACAAAGTTGGAAAATAAAGTGTCATCTTTTTCCATCGCTATAGGCACGAAATAATTACTGTGGCCTTCTGCTGACTGAGATGCCATCATTCTATACATCTTATTCATAAAGAGATAATCAAATGTATTTGTCTGATAACAAGGGAGAGCTTGTTCTCTGTAGTTCACACATACTTATCAGTAAACAAAAACACTAACCAAAGCTAAAATAAGTGTTCAGATGTAAATAAACTACAAAGCAACACAAATGAACTGTATGTAAGTTGAGTGCTTTGAATAAATATAGCATACCCACTATAAACTAACCCCAGAGAATACTACTAATGTAAGAATTCCAAAGCCATTTGTCCTAAAAATCATGTGGTACAAGTACATATCAATCAACAATAATACTTCAAGACTCTAAGCAAATATACTTGCCCTCTCAGTAAAACCTTTCTGTATTAATGCTTCCCTAGAGAGAAATCACGTCTCTTTTAAAATTTTTTGAAAAATAGAAAATATTGTTTGGCCCACTATATTTTCAAGTCAGTGAGCATGAATAAATGAAGGAAGAAAAACAGGAATAAAAAAAAATTATTTCTGAAGACAAATCAAAGAGGTGTGTTTGGTAAACAAGAAGCAATAGTACTTTTTAAATGTATAAAATATGTAAAAGCCTTTACCTGAAATACCCTCCCCCCAGCCTACGTATCTTTGTAAGTCTGGAACTAGGTGTCCACCTGCAGAGATCTGTGAGAAACTGCTTTCAGTAACTAATACTCTTTTCCTGAATATGTGTCTACCACAGAACTCCTGGAGAGAAGCCGCCCCGAATATTCCTTATAATTTTTTCTTGTTTTTAGAAACCAAGTTGGAAGTGAAAACAATCAGGATGAGTCAGCTGGAGTCAAAAGGAAAAGGTCCTATACTTTGCTTCTTATACCTTCACCTCCGACTTTGCTTAGTCCATTCAGCCTCATTCCCTCCTGTGGCTCGGTGCACAGCCTTCAACACTGCTTTACTGGGAAATGGGAGAAAACACCATGTTGGCCTCCTCTTCTCTCCATTCAGACCCACATCTCCACTCTACCCAAGTTCAAGCCCAAGACTGTACAGAAAATACAATCTTTAATAGCTGGCAGCTAATAATTCACCTTGGAAGGCTGATTGCAAAAAAAAAAAAAAAAACAAAAAAACCCAAACAAACAAACAAAAAAACCTGCCTCCATTTTCAGACTCTTTGTGATTATGATTCTGTAGCTACTCTATTCAAGATAGGATACAGTTTATTCTCTCACTCTTTGAATCTGGGCGGCCCTTGTGACTTATTTTAGCCTAAAAAAAGGTCAGTGAGACTGACACTGTCTTACTTCCAAGCCTAGATCCCAATGGCCTTGTGTGCTTTCTCTCTCTTTGTCAGAATCCTGCCACTGTAATGAAAAGAAACCCAGGCTGGCCTGCTGGAAGATGAGAGGCTACATGGAGAAAGGCTGAGCCAGCCCAGTTGTCCAGGCCTGGGACCCAGACATGTGAGGAAGCCCAGCAAAAATCAAAGAACCTGCTTTGAAAATGACTTCCCAGCCAAGAACAAAACTGTTCTGCCCACTCACAGACTCACGAGCTAAGTCAATGTTTATTGTTTCATACAGCTGGTTTGTGTGGTACGGTTCCCTGTTACACTGCATACTGTAACAGAATATAACTGATGTATTCATTAATTTTGAGAATATGCTGACCTGGAGCTGTCTAGGAGCATACTCACATTAGCATAACCCCCGAAATTGTCTGACTGCAATAGAGCCTAGTAGCCATAGCCTTATAAAAGCCAGAGATGAGCCCAAGAATTCACAACTAGGGTCTTGGGCAGAGACCGCTAAGACAGGAGGTGGGACAAGACATCAGGGCCTTAAGCTAAGAGTTGAAGGCAGGAGCCACAAACAGGAGGTCAGGCAGAGTGAACCAATTAAACAACCCAGTCAAGTATTTTATAACACCTGAAATCAATAGAGAGCGTTAAAACTTGTGGTATATGTCAGAAGAAAAGGATCAGTCTACGGAAGGCAGTTAGTATAAGAAAGAACCCCAAGAGAAAACAAATATAATGAGGCAGCTAGTTGAATATCTGCCTTTTTTATATACAGATGTCTGAATATTGACAGATTAAGAATTAGAATTATATTGACCAACTGAACATATTACTTTGTTATAGTAGATTATATTTTCCACAAGAACAAAAGATTTATTTGTTTGCTTGCTTGCTTTTCTGCTTGTCTTTGTTTTTGGTCTCAGCAACCACTACAGTGCTTACATATACTAGATGTTCAACAAATGTGTGGACTGAATGAATGAATGAATAAATGAATGAGTACCTATAGGAAACGTCTGATTTACAGCCAGGTCAGCCAAGCTCTGTCATTCAGAGACACAGGAAAAAGCTGGTCCACAGGACAATTAATAAGACAAGATTTTCAGGTCATGAATGCTCTTGATTAGAATTTTTATGATTATTTCATAAGTGTGAGTTTGGATCCCTGGATCTTTCACATAGCAGGTATTTAATAACGTTTATTATATTGTATTAGAGGGAATAATGGAGTAATAAATGTTCTCTCATTTATTTTAAGATATAACCAACTAGGCATTACCCAAAATGATCTTCGCCCCATCCCCTTCCTCAAGCAACTGCAATTTCTTGCTTAATTCAATTATGTATAACTGCACTAGAATCTGGACATAAAATTCGAGTGACTAGCCCAGGGAAGATACTCACAGTCTCCCTTCCAGTTTGCCTCCATCAAAACCCAACACCCAAAGTATCCCCAAGAGTATCAGAAGGCCCTGGCTGCAGGAGTGGAGACCTATAGAAGTGAACTTGCTGCCTATTTTTAAACAGACATTTACCAGGTGGCAAAAATACTATATATCAACATAATTGAAATGTAGAACTGAATCTGTGCAGTTCTAGGATTTCAGACTATCATCAAGGGAAACCCCTATGGAGGTTCCTTTAAATAAAGGCCAGGGAAGGGCTCTCTCCTGCTGTCCTGTGGTGTTAGTAATAATGCAGCTTCGGTGAGTAATAATACAAACGGTAAGGCCAATTATAGTTCTGGCATCGCAAGTTGTAGAATTTATGATCCTTCATGATGGGCTTCCTTATCTGATTAACTTCCTTCACACTGTACTCAGGGTCAGGGGAAGTCTTTCACAAAGCTTTCATTAGCATTAAGTGTGTCTTTTTCAGTGATAAGTCAAAGTTTTTAAAATGAAGGCTGCAAATAAAATGATCAGAATTTGTAGACAGAGCACAATATTACTGGTAAAATACCTGTCATTATGTGTTGTTATTTTCTAAATCATTAGATATAACAAAATGAGTCCACCTAATCAAAACATCACCAAGGTTTCATAGACACCTAAACCTCTAATCACATGTAGCATCTAAATATCAACCTTTAAAACATGTGAGCATATAGAAATATGGAAGGGACTTTATGTTCATTAGGTAATATTAAAACCATCACTCACTATGAGTTTCACTACTCTTTTTCTATTTAGTTAGTTTGAAGACTATTTTGTAAAGGTGTCTCTGTCTCTGTGTGTGTGTGTGTGTGTGTGTGTGTGTGTCAAAGCCTCATAATACTATGTACTGTAGTGCTTTAGAAAGATCTCAGATTACTAATTTACTTTCTTATAGATATTAAGAAAAGCATTTCACCATTCTCTTTGGACTTTGCTATCTGTCAGCAAAGATCAAAAATGCTTAGACTATTACTAAACTGTATTAATGGCGAAGTCATATCAGAATGCCTTGGCTTTTCAAAACTGGACTTGAAAGTCTTTTTGAAAACCTATTCTTAAAAATATTTGGTTAATCTTCTTTCTCAACCCAAATCTCAAAATATGAAATTGCTTAAAATATAGAAAAGTTAACAGGAGTATAGATATATACCTGAGTGTTTTTAAAATTTTTGATTCATGTTAGGAAATCTAAAAATTGCTTCATTGAATTTTCATAAAAAGAAAATAATTCTGCCAAAACTGCAGCATAATGATATAAATATGGGTATTGACAACTTCAAGGGGACTCTTTGAACATCAATCTAATTAATTGCTTCTCTTCTTGTCATAGTAATCATTTACTGTTAGTGGCCCTAAGACAGAATTGCTGCGAGATTTGTACAGTAGAGAAAGTTAATAGTCAGGAGATCAAATATAGCAGGAATTTATGGAGGTGAACTATAGTACTAAAATATGCCTAAACCCTAAGTGTGAAATCTTCTGAACTTCTGATGACACATTACTAAACTGAGATTTAAGGAGAAAGTTCTAGTCTAATTATAGAATTGACTTTGAACCTATACAGATAGGGATAGAAAGACTGTAATAGAAAAAAAGATGTGATGGGAGTGGGCTGAGGAATTTGAAGGGAAATATTCAGGAAAATTAAATCTAAAGGTAAGAAGACACATATGCATCACTGTGAAGCACTCTTTCAACCCATGTTTATTACAAGAAATAACATTACCTGATTTTTAAATATTACCAAGTACCCTTTCCTTCTTATATGATGACCAGTATCATGTTATGAGTAAATTGAATGAGCTAAGATAAAAAGCTAAAGCAAGAAGTTTTGACAAAATCTACACTAGTTAAAAACACTGTTCAATTCAATTCAGTAAGTATTTATTAGCATCTATATATACTGTGTCTCGTGTTATATTTAATACCATAGAAACAAAGATAAATGCAGAAAAGCCCCTGACCTCAAGAAATTTATTGTCTAGTGACAGAGAAACACTTAAACAAATAAATGTTTGTATGGTACATGCAAAATCAGAATCACAGACAGAAGGAACAGAAGAAAGAATGAGTCATTCGATCCAAAGGGACAGAAAAGAGGAAGTACCTCTTGTCCAAATACTTTAGGATGAATAAAAGTTCAAGGATAAAATGGGAAGGGACTTCTAAGCAAGTGGAATGACATATGCAAAAATACAAAGCCCAGGAGCAGCAGGTTAGGTGAAGCAAGCTAGAGACAAATTTCAAATGAGTTACATGGAGATAGATAAGGATTGAGGTATGACCAGAGTCTTGAATTTCATGCCAAGATCTTGCTTGAATGTTATCTTACAGATGGTATCCAAGATGGAAAGAGATGTAACTTGGTACCAACAGGGTTAGATTTACATTTTATAAATTGTGTCCAGGGAAAAGAGAAAGATGGATGGAAGAGTTGTAAGACAGAAGAAAAGGGACCTTCTGCTGTCCTGTGGTCTTAGTGAAAATGCAGCTTTGGTGAGTAATAATACAAACAGTAAGGCCAATTATAGTTTTGGCATTGCCAGTTCTATACCTTATGATCCTTCTTCATATGGGCTTCCTTAACTGATTAACTTCTTCACAAGGTAGGAGCCCCTGCTACAGCAAAACTTCTTTAAATTTCTTTCTTCCTAATTGTGATCATTAAAAATGGCGACCTCCCTACTTCCTACAAAACTAGAAAAAGCTTACACAATAATTCATCTTGAGGCCAAATTTTCAGATACCTAAGCTTTTTCAAGATTTGGACTTGTAAGAAAAGAAGAGAAATGACTGCTTTAAAAGCATAAAGTAATTGTGACATTTAGAAGCATCATTTATGTTCAATATTCCTGGCATATGATGAGCACTAAATATTTATTAAATGAATGAATAAATTAATAAATATAATTGCCCTTCAGATTGGGTCCTTTTCATATTGTTTACAACTTATTCTTAGTAATTTATCACTTTTAATAGTAAATAGAGTTAACTTAGCTTGAAATACTTGAAAGTAATCAAACTGAGTTTATTTATAATTTTTTCTAATAATCAGACTTTTATTTAGTCAGGCTGCCCTTTACCCCAATTAATCCAAATCAGTAAGCTTTTACTGTAATTGAAAGTTGTGCATACTTGCCATTTCCACTGACCCTCTAAGAGCCTATAATGGCAATTGGAAAATTTCCAAGGTGCTGGTACCTTTAATTTCTCCTTTACTCTTCTTGCAGACAATAGAGGTTTGCATTGTCCAATTTAAATCTCTGAAAATGCTCCCTCATGTTCTAAATATCTCCTTCAGAAGTTTTGCTATTTCTTAACCTTAGCTTTACCTAGCAATTCAGTAAACTTTCTGTATGTACCATCTCTATTAATTTTAATTACCAGCCATATAGATAGAGGCCTGAGTCAGCCTCAGTGGCTCTTCCTCACTCAGGCCGTTAGCAAGCTCTATTGAATCTACAATGCAATGCCTCTCAAATCAGTTGTTTCCATTCTACCCCTCTGTCATTCTCTGACTTCAAGCTCTCACAATTTCTGCCCAGATCTTCCCCAAATTTTCCCACCTGTAATGTCATCACATGCCTATCTATTCAGAACCATTGTCCTTGGTAATTCTCTCAGATGCAAATCTGATTACAGAACCCCCACCCCCACCCCCAGCCACCTATCCTCAGTCTTGCTTTCTGTGGTTTCAGTTACCCATGGTCAAATACAGTCCAAAAATATTAAATGGAAAATTCTAGAACTAAACAATTCATAAGTTTGAAATTTCATGCCATTCTGAGTACCATGAAGAAATCTCCCATCATCCCACTCCTTCCTGCCTTGGACATGAATCATCCTTTTATCCAGCGTATCCACAGTGTATACGCTCCCCACCTGTCAGTCACTTAATAGCCATCTCAGTTATCAGATTGACTGTCGCAGCCTCATAGTGCTTGTGTTCAAGACCCCTTATTTTCTTAGTAATGGCTCAAAGCTCAAGAGTAGTGATGCCGGCATTTCAGACATGCCAAAGAGGAGCCATAAAGTGCTTCCTTAAGTAAAAGGATAGAAGCTCTCAACTTAATAAGGAAAGAGGAAAAAACTGCATGCTGAGGTTGCTATGATCTACTGTAAAAACAAATCTATTTGTGAAATTGTGAAGGAAAAGGAAATTTGTGCTAGTTTGCTGTTGTACTTTTGACTGCAAAAGTTACAGCCACAGTGCATGATAAGTGCTGAGTTAAGATGGAAAAGTCATTAAATCTGTGGCCGGAAGATATGAACAGAAAATGTGGTCTCATGATGGCAATGTGTTGTGCCACAGAGCCTATATGAAGACTTGAGCAAGGGATCCCCTAAAATGAGTGACCACAGTCACATAACTTTTATTACAGTATATTGTTACAATTGTTCTGTTTTATTATTAACTATTTTTAATCCCTTACTGTGTCTAATTTATAAATTAAACTTCATCTTAGTTATTTGTGTATGGAAAAAACATCGTATATACAGGATTCAATACTACCTGTGGTTTCAGGCATCCGCTGGGGTCTTAGAACACATCCCCTGAGGAAGAGGGAGGGCTACTGTATGTAACTTCTCTCAATGGTTTTGAAATCCTGCAGTGGCTTTCTGCTATTCATAGGCTCAAATCCAAACTCTTAGCATGGCCCTGATGCCCTTTACATGGGGTCCTCAGACCCATTTCACATACTTCCTCACCTCTGTACTTTCATACATACCTCTCCCTCTGCCTGAAATTCTTCTCTGCCTAGCCCCCTGCTTCAACCAGCAAATTCACGTACATCCTTTCAAGATGAGCTCAAGTGAAAACCTATAGTAATATAGCGGTTAAGAGCATGGTCATTCATGTGCTTAAGCTCTGGTGTGAATGGAGTACTATTTCCAGTTGTTAACAGTTCTACCACCCCTGACTCTGGGACCTGGGACAAATTACTCAGCCTTCCTGAGTCTCAGTGTCCTCTGTAAGAAGAGTCACCATACAGGGTGTTGTGAGAAATAAAGACAACATCTCTGAAGTGCACAGTTCGTGCCTGCAACATAATAGCTGTGTAATAGAGACTTTTGTTTTTAAATGTCATCTCCTTTTTTTGAGGCTTTCTTTATTCCAGTCACAATTTCCTTATGTAGCAATTGATTGATTCTCCCCCTGTGCTCTTAGAATGTTTGGTTTAGCACTCAGCTTACTGCAGGATGCTTATTTTTTTAAATAATAATCATAGTTAACCATTCATTCAGCACATACTATGTATGTCACATTTATAAACCTCTAACATGTATTATCTAATTTAGCCCTTGGCAACTCCATAGGGTGGATACGATTATCCCATTTTAGTGATGAGGAACTAAAGCCAGGGAGGATGAGCAACTTTCCCAATGTTACTCAGCTGGGTAAGAACAGAACTGACACTTGAAACCAGGTAATTTTGCTCAGAACACATTCTTTTAACTAAAGTATAGCCCACTGGAATACATTTCTTGAATACAGAAATTGCATTCCTCTGTTCTTTATGTCATTAGTACATGCACAGCTTCTACAGACAAAGAAGGTTTATTATGAGCTTTTGAGTACTTTTTTAGTACTTGGGGATGTACTAAAAACCAAGGCACAAAAACATCCACTCAGACTTCTCCTTCCCTTTCTCTCTGCAGAACTGATTTCTCTACGTTTGGTCCAAGGGAAGTATGGAAAATCTTATTATACCAAAAGTGGTCCAGTACTGCCCCTCTATAAGGGAGGCAGCAAAGGGAGATTTCTATGAGTTGAGAAGTTATTCCAAAACATAGACTCAGCATACCTTCCAGCTTTATACAGTCATGCACTATTTAACCATGAGGATGTATTAAAAGTATAGTAGAGTAAATACATACGTAACATGGTCATTATCATTAGCAAGTATTATGTACTATATATAATTGTGTGTGCTATACTTTTATACTGCTGGCAGTGCAGTAGGTTTATTTGGAGCAGCAGCACCACAAACATATGATTAATGCACTACAATGTTAAGTTGGCTATGATGTCACTAAGCTATAGGAATTTCTAAGTTCCATTAGAATCTCATGGGGCCACCATCGGATAATCTTATGAGACCATGTTGACTGAAACATTGTTATGTGGCACATGACTGTATATGTTTTAGCAAAGGAATGAATACAAAATTATACTTGGCAATCTAGTCTCAAAGAATTCAGAGAAATTATGCCACTCGATAATTGACTAAATTTAAGAAAAGAAAATTCTGGAGAAAGCATACCTCCAAATTTACATTCAGAGATGTGCGTATAGTGAAGCTATATAGAGAGATTTTTAAAAATTCTTTAGCAGAAATAACATACTTCTGAAATATGAAGTTTTTACCAACTAAAATTATATTGCATTTGATATAGGAATAAGATTGTTTATAAAGGCCCAGATATACACTTCATGGTCTGTTTCAACTACTTGTAGTCTTATTTCCATTTATAAATGATTGCTCTTTGTAGTATAAAAAATTGTGAGCTTGTATATTCTATGTAAAAATTTGTATCTGTTGTGAATATTGTTCAATAGGTCTCTAATTTAAACACACAATGCCTTCATACTGCCCGAGTTCTTGCTGGGTCTGAGGTCATAGCATCAGCACATACACATTCAGAGCATTTCATGAACTATATGATGTCGGCAGGTCATTAATAAAAACTGAAAATGTAAAAAGCCCCATAATTAGCTCCTGAGGTAACTTTGAATGTAACATTTTCACCTCAGATTCAACACCATTAAACAAAATGACTGGGGCTTATTCACTAATGTAGCCTGAGAACCATCCCACTATAGTTAAATTTTGCCAAATTGAGGGACACTCAAATAGCAATATGTTGTGATTCATCGAATCAAAGGCCACAGACAAATCAATAGAGATAGTGGCTGCATAAAAAATGATAATGAACAAATGTAACAATATCACCAAGGTTACCTTGAGAAGAGCAAAGAAGTGGTTT
Organism: Eonycteris spelaea; assembly: GCA_003508835.1. Taxonomy (NCBI): domain Eukaryota; kingdom Metazoa; phylum Chordata; class Mammalia; order Chiroptera; family Pteropodidae; genus Eonycteris; species Eonycteris spelaea. The sequence goes on from PUFA01000053.1 coordinate 3,707,329, forward strand.
AAAACCTCACTAAAAATAGGGTCAATATATCAGCCCTGAGTAGAAAGCTCATTAATTGTTTTAGCAGATATAGGAAAAACCAGAGGGGAAAAGGCAAATAATTAACTATTGGGGGGAAAAATTAATTTATCAAGGTAGAGTGTAAGAGTTTGGTCTCAGTATTGTCAGTAACCTGAGTTGTGATAGATTCTAGAATAGGTTAAGACCTTGATGTGACAATTATAAAAGCAAATACTAAGTATGAACAGAAACCCAGTTACTACACTAAATCAGTGAGTCAATCCATATTTATTTAAAAATCTTGACGAAGCAGCATAGTAGTCAAGTGACAAATGAAGGAAAAAATAATGTGACACTATCGAATTCTTTCCTTGTTTTAAATCTATTGGATTATTTATCTTTAAACAAAACCCAGTCCCTGGAGATTAGAATGCTTACCTGAATTACTCAAATGGCTCATTGGATTATTTGTTAACATAAAGAATGCAGTAGCAAATTATTCATAACCAATTCATTGCTTATTCAGGTAAAAAGCATTATACTGATATAAACTTAAATTAGTGCTTTAGAGAGTTGGTGGGAAAGAGTCATATTTTTTCCAGTGATAGAAGCTAAAATCATACAGCTAGAAGTTGTCTTAAAAGAGTTTACTCCAGCCCACCATAAGACACCTCCTTCTTTTATATTACCTTTTCTCAATGTATTAAAGAATGAAATGTTTTTTGTTTTGACTATTCTGTGAGTTTCTCTAAGTATTTTTTAAACACTTCAACAGGAATATTGGAAAATTTCACCCAATACTTAAACATTTTTTTCTAAATCGCAAAAATCACTGTGTGCAAACAACTAAATTATAAAGCAAGTAAACCTCATTTTAAAAATTAAAGTTAATCAGGAATCTGAATGTTAAACTCTTAGGAAAGGGCTACAGGCAAGTTAAGGTCACATCTTCTCGGTTGAGAGGTTAGCTTTTTCATCCAGAAAAAGAAATTTCAATAATGTGCTTAGTATTTTACTAACACAAGATAAACACTCATTTCTTACCTAATAAAATGGTTTATAGATTGCTTTGATTTTGAGCTTTTAAAGTAATATTTAGTCTTAGAAATCATCATTTTTTTTAATACACACACAAACATGATTTTTCAACTATTTTATCTTGGAACCTCAGCACAGTGTCCTCAGTGGTATCATTTTAGAGGATTCATATCCCTAACCAGCTCTAAATAGAAAAAAAAAAAAAAAAAGAAATTACAGAGATTCACGGCAAGAATAGATGTGTTAATTTATGTAAAGAATCACAAGCAAAAGTTTATACATGTTATGAATCTGGACGACCATGCAAATGATGACCATGTTTAAGTGGTAGCATTCCAGTTTATGGCATGGCTTTATTCATTGTCCCAGAATCTGGGATTATAAACTTTCCTCCTGTGCTGTGACAGTTCTCAAGGCCACCTGATAGCTTCTGAATTACTGATTGTTTTCAATGGAGCCTAATTTAGGTAGGAAACTCTTTCATTAGTACTATTTAATTTTAATCTCCAAAATTCAAATAGGATACAAGGCCAGAAAAAGAAATAGGTAATTTTGCTACAGTGTAGAAAACAAAGATAATACTCTAACACATGACTGACTAACCCTTGACCTGAGAGGGACCACCTGAGCATACAGTTTATTTAACTTGCTGAATTTCGCCTTTGAAACTAATACTTTTAAAATGTGGGCTCCCTAACCCATATTGCAGTTTTGGAAGCTACATGGCTAAAATTACTTAACAGCAGTGATTCTTAATCATTTGGGAGACACAGATCCCTTTGACTACCTGATAAAAGCCTCAGACCCAGTCTCCTAAAAATAAGCATGCAAATACAAATTTTTGCACACTATTTCAAGGGTCACGGACCACCCAGCTGAAGCCCATGCACTGATTCCTGTTCTAGGCTAAGTCAGCAAAATTTAAAAACTTATTTTTTTAAACTAAAAATTAGCACAGTATTTTAACTACTGTGGCATTTGAATAACATTTTTTACATGTGCTGGTTTTCATCAATACGATTTCCTTCATTCTATTTAATTGCTAAATATGTAAAAAAGAAATGACATCATATGCTTTGAATAGGGATCTATATACAATGATACATTAGCATCATTCTATAGATGCAAGCTTTCTTTATATACTTTACCTAGCACTGTAAATATACAATTTCTCTGAATTATGGAGAATCAATGAAAAAAGGAAGCAGAATTTTGTCAATTTCACTTAATATGTAAGGTCTTGCAGACATGAAGAAACTTACATAAATTTTGGAGTGTAAAATCACTACCCATCTATACTAGTCTGGCCAGGCATGAAATGGTTTAAATTTATCAGAAAACTTCTATAATGAACCCTGACATCACTACCTTAAACTCCTGAGTATCTGGCATTTATAAGCCAAGTTATAATTGTTGCAGCCACATAAACAACGTTTGGGTACGTTCTACTCTCTCTAACTTGCAGATTCAAACATTCACAGAAGGGCAGCCAAAAAACCTTTCGCGTCTGCTTCCATCTGTCTGGATATTACATAACCAGCAGTACAACCTACCCAAATATCTGTACTGGGAATTATTGAGGCCAGTGTTCTAGCACTGAATCCTATATGCATACGTTATTCCAAACAAACAACCAACAACTCTGATTGGGTGTTGCTGTGCCGAGTATTGTGTTTAGCAATGGGTTAATATCAATAAAACAATTAGAACAGTGCCTACTCATTGTAAGCACTTGATAAATGTTAACTATTATTGTTACTGGTATTACTGTTTTATACAAGTTGGAATGGCTCCTAATTCCTGCACTCAAGGAGCTGTAATCTAGTGAGACATTTAAAATAGAGCGTGGTTAGTTTAGAGTAGAAATATGTAGAGTTGTCACAAAACCATGAGGTGGTCATGAAAGTCTATCTAGTAAGTTGGAGGTTTCCCAGGAGAGAAAGAATAGTGGTTAGTTACAGAAATCAGGCAAGAGATGTGGCCTTTTAGGGAGGCAATTACATACAAAACACAACACAGTACATATTTGGGTGACTACAGTTAGGTGAATATGATTGGAACAAAGTTCACATGTGAAGTTTAACAGAGATGAGGCCAGAAAGGAATGAAGAAGCAGATTATGACAAGTTGTTAGATGTTAAACTAAAGAGTTTAAATTTTATTGTAAATGCCACAGATTATTTAAAAGACTTTTACACAACAGAGTTCTGCCACTATTAGCTACGTACCTTTGATTTATTCCCTTAACCGTTTGGTTTTGGTTTTCACATGTGGTAACCAAATGAATGGGTAGAGTTCATGGCTGTTGAGGTCTCATTCAGTTCGAATTTTAAAAACTGATTCCATTGTTTTTGTTTCAAGACTGACCAAAATGAGAAGATAATTAAAAATTTCTTTTTTACTTTGCAGCAGTAAGTAATTGCAGAGATATTCATATGACTTTTGAAGTTTATATTTAGCTTATCTCTAAATGAAGTAAACAAATAACTTTCTGACTTTGGCTTACAGCCTCTACTCTATAATAATAAAACAAAGGCACATAATAAACAAAGACAGTCTTCTCAAAATTCCAGATATCTCCTTCAAAATAATAATCAAAACATATTTGAAGTTCCACTTATAATTTGCGTAAAATATTTTTTTGTTTTGAATTTGAAAAAAGGAGAAAAAAACCTACAAATTATCATTCAATCATTAACACAGTCAGGTACCACTTCAGTGGATGATATTCAATCAGCCGATTAAAATTATCTAGTCAGTTACCTTATGATTTTCCAATTTTATAGTCAGATCAGTTAGAGATGTAATTAATTAATTCATATTTAAACTATTAACAGTTTCAGTTTTGTAGTGAGTCTCCCGAGAATTCTAATTTTGATTGACAAGAATAAAATTTAACTTTTTATGACTTGAATATTTTAGTTTTATTGAGATTAAAAGGGTTCTTCATAAGCTATATCCATGACAAGCAAATACATAAAATCTGATGAGACTGTTATAAATGTATTCTGGCCACCTTCTTCTACATTCATTCCTTATAGATAAATGTAGATATGGACTAGGAAGAGCATAGTTGTCCGTTTTCTTTAATTTATCTCTTCTTGCAACAGAGTCCCCCTCCTGTTAACAGTGCAGTCAGGTGGAAATGACAGGGTCCTTAAATTTGACAACTAAAGGTATTTTACTTACTTGTCAGGGTCTCATTTCCTGTTTTTCCATTCTGTTTTCCTATCTTTTCCCTACCCCTAGTAGAAAGGGTGTTTGAATGAAAGGGTGTTACCCTAGAGTGGGACCTGAGCTCTTTACTCTGTGATATCTTCTGTGTTAGCCCATAAAATTCAGTTCTCAATATTTTAAGAGAAGTTCTTTTAGAATTTAGGAAATTCCTTTCTCTTGTTGGCAATGTTTTCTTTCCATATAATTAAATTAAAACAGTCTTCATTTAGAACACTGATCAAGGTCAATTAATGTCCTCTTAGTTTTAGTTGGTATCTTTTTTCTCTTAGAGAAGTAAATGGATACCCGGGTAATGTACTTTATGAGAAATTTAAAAAATACATTAGTCTAATAATGGATACAGGTGGTGTGGAAAATTAGAATAGAAGTGGAAATATGAAAGAAGAAAAGGGAAATAAAAGAGAAGAAAACAAAGACGATGATCAGAAAGGAAATAGGCAATGAAGGAGGAGCTAGAGAGAGCAGCAAACGTAAGAAAGAGGAGGCCGACGAAGGTCAGAAGATGGGTGTCAACATATTAATGTTTCTCCAGCCACTGAGAAGCTGGAGGGGCTGACTGTTGCTCTCCTTCCTCCCACCACCCACACTGCTGACGGAGCCCTCTTTCCTTAAGCAAATCACAGCATGGCCCCTGTAGGACAGACCTCCAGTGGCTCCCATGGCTCACAAGGTAGGTGATTCTCCACAGAGCCCTGCAGGGTTGTGCCATCACCACACCACTCTATGTACCATCATGTCTACATAAACAACATACATCTCCTCTCCTCTGTACTCCCTCATCCCCCTGAGCCATTGTATGAATTGTTCCCAATGCCCTTCTTGCCCTTTTATTCTACCTGTATATTTCCTAGTCATTCTTAAAGATACTGCTCAAATGACACATCCCCCAGAATGCCTTCTGCATCTCTCTCCATTCTATTATATGCCCTATGACAACTCTGGAATAATTCTTACAGTTAGAAATATGCATGTCTGTCAAACCCATACAACTATGCTAAAGTCACTTTATTCTCTGCTGCCCAATGCCTAATTAAGGGACCTATACACACACACAGTAGGAACTAGCTATATACTTTTACATAGCTAATTTCAACTGATTTTCTTATTCCTTAAGGGGCTGCCCCAATGCACTATGATACTGATGATGAAATCTATCTACCCCACTACTTGGCCTGATCCTTATCTTATCTTACCATCCTCATTACCCTCATTCTCTGACTCTTGTGTTGTGGTTCTGATCCCACATTCCGTGCAGGCCCAGGGTGATACACGTTAGTTACTTTCTTTCAAAAGACATGAAATACAAGTTCTAACATTCCTTGTTGAGCCTTCATTCTTTAAAATACAAATACTTTCTGTCTCATCTATGCAAACCGTGGCTTTTCTTGCTAATCAGGGGATCACAACTACTTTTTTTCATGTGTGTGCCTTCAAACCATTCCCATACCCTACACACTTCCATCATCAAAACCTTTTTTTATTTAGCGATTCTCAAGCGGGTGCCTGCACATTCTTGGGGAAATGCTTCAGAATCTCAGGGATGGAGGGTGAGGTACATACACTTTGAAAATTCCCACTGGGAGTATAGACTCTGCAGTTTTAAAATCACTGACCAATAGGATGACACAAGAGGAGTGTAAAGACAGCCTTCAGTTAAAAATTAGGTAGAGCCTGGGCTGGATCTGATGCTGATACTTTTCTGAAAGATGTTAGTACCCAGGAAAAAAGTGGTAAGTTTAAAAATAAAACCATGTCTAAACTGTATCCCTTCCAAAGGCATAACTTTTTCAAAAAAACAGAAAATCTAAACTCTTTGGGATTTGCTGGCTGTTGTGTGATCAAAAGAGTAAGGTGTATAGTGTCAGAAGGTCCAAATTGTCATAGAGCAAACCAGTATAAACGCTGGAAATTCAAGAGCTACAAAGTCTCTGTGAATAAGACTATGTCCTAAAACTTCCTGTGCCTACAAATGTATTCTACAATTACAATGACACAGAGTAAGATATCCCTGGCTATAAGTGGTCCTAGAAAACTTCTGGGGCTTAAAATTACATGAAAGTTTCTTCTACTTTTCAAAATCTCTCTATGTTCATTTTCTATTTCATATCATCAAAAGCTCTCAGATTCCCCAACTTTAAGTTAAAGTAACTATCTCCATTGCCTTGTAGAGTTATTCTACTACTTTATGATGTGTGTGTCACACCCTCGCCATATCAGAGACAAGTTTTATTTAAAAAAAAAAAAGTAGGTAGTAGTCAATAGTTAAAAAGAATAAAGAGAAGAAAGGAACATTTCAGAGTCCTACACTGTATTAAAGAAAGATTCCTCATTCTCTTCTGTAGGGATAAAGGAGATTTTCAAAACAAAGTAGTTGTTTTCAAATAGTCTTCCCCCTGCTGGTAGGTTTCCTACTCTGATATCGGTGAAGTCACCTGTCTTCAGATCTGGGAGTCATTCCAGATGAATCTGGGGTTCTCTCCAACTAGGTTGCCAGATAAATTACAGGACATCCAGTTAAATTTGAATATCAGATAAACAGCAAGTATTTATTTAGTATAACTATATACTTATGCAATATGTGAAACATACTTATATTTTAAAATATAAAATGTGAATAATCTTAAATTTAAAATGTAAAGTGTGCACAGTTGCGGGGGGCGGGGGGGGAGGAGATGCACAACTACTATGAAAAACAATATGGAGATTCCTCAAAATAAATTAATTAAAAATAGAACACTATATGATCCAGCAATTCCACTTCTGGGCATTTATACAAAGGAAACAAAAACACTAACTCAAAAAAATATCTACATCTCCAAATACATTGTAGTATTATTTACAACAGCCATGACATAGAAACAACCTAAGTGTTTGTCAGTGGATGAAGAGATAAAGAAAATGTGTGTGTATGTGTGTGTGTGTGTGTTATTCAGTCAAGTAAAAAAGTAGAAAGCCCTGCCATGGATGGCCCTTGGAAGTATTATGCTAAGTGAAATAAGTCAGATAAAGAAAGACAAATAGCAAATAATCTCGAACAAACAAACAAAAATCAAACTCATAAATACAGAGAACAGATTAGTGGTTGTGCAGGATGGGAAAAATGGGTGAAGGTGGTCAAATTTCCAGGTATAAAATAAATATGTAAAAACATCTGTTGCTTATTTGAAATTTAAATTTAATTGGGCATCTTGTATTTTTATTTGCTAGATCTAGCAACCTTATTCCAGACACTCTGGAGATTTTGGACAACCCAGCCAAACCATGGCTTGACAATTAAATATGGTAACAAAATCACACCAGCACTAATATCTCTCAGATACATAATACTATTCTTTATTTGGCTGCTAATCAATATTTGGGGTTTTGTGTAATAAATATTGTTCATCATTGCAGGTCCCAGAAAAAGCTACTGTCTAAGTTGGTGTTTAAAGCCAGCTCTATATACACAATTGGGCTCTATTTTTAATTATACTTGGGGTGAAGGTAGTTCTGGGATAGATTCTGCTGCAGCAAATGGGAGCTCATGATTCCTTCTACTAGGAACTGAGATTACACCAGAAAAAAAGCAAACTCAAAACTTTCCTAGACTTGTGCTTTCAAATACCTCTTCGTTACCTCAAAATCCTGTGATGCTAGGCTCCTTTTGAGAGAGAGACAGACAGAGACAGATTGAGAGAGAGAGACAGAGAGAGACAGAGACAGAGACAGAGAGAAGGAATGCACTTGCTCTCTGATTCTCCTTTGGTCAAGAGGTATGGTAAGCAGAGAACACCTGCCTGACCAGTATATGTTCCTTGGGCTCAGAGACTCTCTCCTGTCTCTCTCATGATTCTAGAGGTGCCAAATGGAGTGTTGACCCATAGAATCACTAAAAGGAAGAGGCCAGAATACAATAGAAAGCCAAAGAAATCAGAACCGAGAAGAGATAAAAGCAGAAAATGATATGCTCGATACAAATCACCTGTGGTCTTGGATGATTCTACCCAGCAGGAGCTTTTTCCAAGTGTTTTGGGTATTTTCTCAACATGGTGGTGAAAGGTAGAAATGGCAGAGGACTCAAGGATGGTGCAGTTTTCGAATTACATGATACTCAATGTCATCCTATTGTTTTCTTTGCCACAGCCTGGACCCAACTTTAATGATACAGGATGGGAGCTATTTCCATCTTCAGAAGCAGTGTTGTCAGGATTCTGTAATGGAGCTTCCTTATATATTTGAGCATGAGCTTAAACTCCTTCCCAGAATACCATTCTCCAAACTATGTCCTATTTCCTAAGTCTTATAACATGTTCGTTACTCTTCTCTGGAATCTTTAATTTCAACATATATAGAAGCCTTATCAGATACTAGGAAGTTGTTGTTGTGAAGAGAGTATTGGGTTAATAATCAGAGGCCTGATTTCTAGCCTCGGGTCCAAAGTTTCTGGTACAGGGTCTCTGCCGTGCCACTAATTTGCTGTATTACCTGTGATGAGTCACTTAACCCCTTTCGCTTCAGTGTGTTGTTTATAAAACAGAACTACTAACACTGTTACTATTAATAATAGCAAAAATGACAAAATAATCATAACATATATTATTAATAATACCAATGATAAAATAACAGTCTTGCCTGCAAGTAGCAGGTAAGATGTCCTGGAACAAATTAAACGTATTTTCTAGTAAATAAATACAAAGGAAAATGGCTAATGCCCAAGGCTTTCTCTCCTCATAATCCTGACCCCAGCCCATCTAGGCATCCCTCAGGAATTCCCACCCGCAGGAGGGCAACTTAGTGGGACATCTGTGGTTGCTGCACTTTCAGAACTCGATTTGCCCCTATATGGTGATGTTGGTCCTTAGAATATGAACTGCAACACATCCCTTATGCCTTTCTTGTTAGTACTTTTTCTCAAAATTAAAAATATCATTCTAATTACCTAAATGTTACTAACTTTTAGCATTTTAAAAGCTCTTAAAGATGCTCATAGATCTGTCAACATTTAAGTACTTCTCTTATATATTTCTGTTCCTTTCCTCTAATTTTGTCCCTAGATTAATGATATAAATGTTTACCAAAAAATAAAATTAATACGTGTATTCATGATTGAACACATTAGCCACATTTATCATTATTCTCTTCATTGCTAACTTGGTTCGTTTAATTTCTTAAAAGCATTCCATTGTTTATTTAAACTGAAATCCTTCTAGTTTTAGTTCTTGTTCACTTTATTTATTTATATTGCCTTATCTCCCTTACTTTTAATCTCCAAATTTTCCCCCAAAGTGTGATTATCTTTTTATTTTGTATTATTGTATTAACTTAGCTCTTTAAGGAAAACAGTGAGGACCTGGGACTGGAATAAAGGGACAACTATGAAGGTAACTCAAGTTCTAGGTAAGAAGGCTAGATTTCTTTTTTTCTAGTTAAACCAACAGTGAAATTTTTAATTACCCACCCCTTACCATTCCTTCCAGATTTCAACTTCTGAGTTTAAAACTTTCAGGCTAAGTAAACTAGTAGACTCACAGGTGAAGTCTCCTGGATAACAAAATTTCCCCGAGTGGCAATGCAGCTGAGCAGCTGAAATGGCATTGTCTTCTCCTATTATGTTTACAGGGGAATACTTGGGGAAATTTCTGCCCAGGGATGAAATCCCCAAGCTTCTGACATGCAGTGATTTTTCCTTCCTAAGGAAACACAGATTGTAGCCATTTTTTCCAACTGAAGTCGCTCTGTCCATCCCAGTAAAATATCTGCACTGAGGGAGAATAAATAACATGAAAGTCCTCACTAGAATATAAAACTTTCTAATCTATTGAGTAAAAGCCTTGGCCCTTTTGTTTGAGGTCAGATGAGACTTTGCCTCATTTAAAGGACATTTTATTTTTAATGGATCAAGTGGGGTAGATTGGGGGTCACTGAAATCAGGTTACCCATTTTGCTTGCTGGATGGTGACCCCCAATTTACCTCCTGGGGCTTGACCGTAGACTGAAGGCACCACTCTATCTTCATCCATTCTTACTCACAGCTGAGCCACGCCAGGCAGACAGGGAGGAGCCTATTATCAAACAGGGATTGAGCACATGGATGGGGTATCTGATATTACACAGGCAATGCATACAACCAAGAATAAAAGCGTATTGTAAACCCTTTTTTCAATACGGGTATGGAAATTTTTGCTACATATGATTTTAAAAATCTAAATATTACCTTGTCCAAAGAAGGAAAATTCCTTAATTTTAAAAATCCTAAATTAATTTCCATCCCTTTATGAGAGTATATATGATCTCATCACTATAAATCCTACATGTGAACCCCAATACACTGATGGAATAAGGGATGCAAGAAGCAAAAACACTCAATGTTATAACTTAGGTTTAATCTTAAAAACAACCAAAAGATCATGAACTTTCCAATAATACCCATTAAAATGAACTACATTAAGAGTCTACAGTCAAACTAATAGATTGTTTTATATCATCCTGCCTCCAGCATAGTTTTAAAAATGATTAACTTCTCTTACTATATAGATTTCCTCAACCCTCTTTCTCTATTATAAGAGATAAAATATTGACAAGGCCTTAGATTTTCCTCAAGAAGACTTTTAGAACTGAGAAAAAATACATTTAAAAAGTTCAGGACCCTACTTTAATAATCCAGGCCTGTTTAGAATTCTAGGAGCTAAAAGAACAGGGACCTCAATCATTTATGATTAGAAACCTCAAATTTGCACAGATGATGAACAGGCTCTTCCCTATATAACTGTCACTTACCTACTGTTGGGGGTTGAATTGCGTCCCCTCAAAAGATATGTTGAAGTCTTAACTCCCAGTACTTCTGAATGTAACCTTATTTGAAATAAGGTTTTTTTGCAGGATGTAACCAAGTCAAAATAAGGTTATTAGCATGGATCCTAATCTGATATGACAGGTCCTCACAAAAAGAGGAGAAGAGACAGAGCCCAGGGAGAACACTGTGTAGGACAGAGAGAGAAGTTGGAGTGATGGAGCTGCAAGCCAAGGAACACTGAGGTTGATGCCACCACCAGAAGCCAAGAAGAGGCAAAGAAGGACTCTACCCAGAGTCTGAGAGAGAAGATGCGCCCGCTAACCTCCAGAACTGTGAAAAATACATTTTTGTTGTTTTAAGATACATAGTCTGCGGTACTTTGCTACAGCAAGGATCCCTAGAAAACTAGTACAACTGCCTATGGGGAAATAAAATAACTTGCAAAGTAGGTTTGAATTTTTAAAAAACAAGTTGACTATATACATAGATTAGACTTTCACAATGTACTGTCACCCACTAAAGTGCCCATTCACTGTGCCCTGAGGTCTATCCATCCACAGAACCCGCTCACTTCCTGCTACCAATGTCTGAATGCTTGCAAACTGACAGTCGCAATGCTATAAACAGTTTACATCTATTATTTCACTCAGTCCTTACAGCATCACTCTGAGATATGTATTATTTTCCCTACTTGGCAGATGAAAAAAAAATTAGAGTTGGAGAAGTTAAACAAGTAATTTGCCCTAGGTTATCAAGCTAGGAAGTAGAGAACTGTGATTTAAACCAGATCTGTTTGATATTCATTTCCAGGCTCTTAACCATAATGCTTATTGATTTTACTTTGCACTTTGTCCAACAATATTTAACCTCTTCATATGTTCTTCTCTGTTCATGACATATAACACTGTTTCTAAATTAGGCATAGGGAAAGGACCATAATCATTCCATAAGATACTTTCAAACCTTGTAACCCCCTTAAAATTACTAGTATAAAACTTAAAATATTCTCTCTCTCTCTCTCTCTCTCTCTCTCTCTCTCTCTCTCTCTCCCCCCCCCCCCCCTCCTCTTTCTCTCTCTCTCTCTCCAATCTGCATAATCCCATTTAACTCATTCCTTTCTCAGGCTAAATACCAACTCACCCCTCTTTCAAATGTCCAATTAAATATCATTTATTTAGTGATCTTTCCTTGATGTCGCAGTCTAGTTGAAACCTATGAAAATGCAGCCTCACGCCACCCTGCATTTCTCCTTTATGGCATTTATCACAATCAAAATGAAACAATTATTTGGGTAGCAGGTAAATGATCTAAGGACCTGTTAGCATAATTTACATGGAAGGAAGCCTGGGTGACTGACTCTTATACCAGTTCCACTGCCCTAAGATTAGGAAAATATGTAGGCTGGGATGCATTAGCCTGTGTATTCATGCTCAAGTGTGCTCTCAGTACTGTCCTCTGTTATCATATCAAACATTTATAAAAATAAGATGGCTCAGTTGAAGGGTCCTGATCATGTCCAGACAAGACAGGCTTTGCTTAAAGGGAGGCGACTGATTTCAGAGGATATGGTGTGACCCTCTCTCTTGTCATCTACAACTGGGGTATCTCCAAGCTTACAGCTGCGATGGGAGATTATTGCTGTTCTCTCTGCTATATGTCTGCCTCTGCTGATTTTCTCCTGAATTCTGCAAAGAAGTAAATCTTAATTTAATTCCCCAGGTGATGTTTACTCTATGAAATAAATTACTGCATTTCCCAAGACCTAGTAAGCATTGGATATTTTCTCAATAATTATGAGTCTTCTTTCAGAGTAAAGAAGAATGAAATGTTAAATATAGGTCAAAATCTTCTAACTTTTTTCAGGGACTCTAAAAATTTTTGCTGGTAACAAACGTAGATGATAGAAAACAAGTTTCTTCTATGGGCATTAGGCTTACATGTATAAAATAATGCTGACAAAGGAAAATGTAGGCTGATCCTGTTAATCCAAGTAAATGGCAGAAGTCTCTCCTTTCACTCATATATGCTCAATTATTTAGTTATATGCGTTAGTTTATATATCTCTCCCGACAAGGAACACAGAGCCTATTTAGGTATCAGACCTTAAACTAATAGTCTCTTTTCTCTAAATATTACATGTGCTCAACATTTGACATAATTTTTTCCCAGAGGTTTAAATGCTAGGATTGGCAAAGATACTGGTCAAGATCTATCTCACAACTCTCAGGCTGTGGCCACAGGCTGCATGCAGTCTATAGATTTATTTAACTTGGGCTGTGCTGCAATTTTTTTTTAATGTTTAAATTGATGAGGATTTGCTGCATAAAAAACAACCCCAAGCCTCAATGGCTTACAACCATAAACATTTATTTCTTACTCATAGTCCTGACCATTAGCTGAGGCTCTGCTGGGCTCATCAGGAATCCACTGGCATCTACTAGGATTTACTTGGTTTCAAACTGCAGGTAAAGTTCCAGCCTGCTCTCCATGTCTCCTCCATCTAGGGCAGCAGAATGAACCTTTCTATCGGGGCAAATGCAGGAGCTCAAGTGGGATGAAAGATAAAAAGCACTTCTTAAAGCCAAACTTCATTTTTTCCCACATTTCATTGGGCAATCCAAATCACATGACCAAACCCAAAACCAATGATTTGAGTGATATGTATTCCATTTGTTCTATTGGGAAGCCCTAAGAAGTTACATGGTAAAGGCTATGAATGTATAATCCTACCACCAGGAAGGGATGAAGAGTTGGAAACAATGACTCAAATTAAAACAACACATTTAAAAATTGGGATAGTGTCCACAAAAGTCTGAAGTTCCAACTTTTCTTTAAAAATAAGATTTAGTAAGATTTAGTTTGTTATGAGCCCAGAGCTCAAACTTTAATTTATCTTATTTTCACAAAGGACCTATAGAAATAGGGCTCCCAAAAGAAGACAAAGTGGCTCTTGTTTCTTTGAATCAAGATCTCTGAAAAAGTAATCACCCACACGAGCAGTCACTCTTAGTCTAAGGGAAAACCCACCGTGTCCAGACTTCAAATGTCTGGGTTCAAATCCTGGTTCACCACTTAGTACCTGCGGAACCTTGGGCAAGTTACTACATCTCTCTGAACTTCTGTTTCTTCATCTCATAGGTTTCTAGTGAGGACTAATTGAGATAATATACATAAAAGTTGTTCTGTGAATTGAAACATGTTACACAAATGTTGATTGTCATTATTAGCAGGGCTCACCTAGTGAAACTCAAATTACTATTTAAGGAAATGACCAATTTGCATAGCCACCTGGATTTTTACTGTCAGTGACTTTGACTGGGATTCAAATGCTTTAACAGCAGGGTTATTTCATTCACTGAAGATCCAGCTGGTGTAGCAGTTTGGGATGTGCACTAAAAGATGCTCGCAAATACCTGCTGGTCTTTCAGCTATTGTGTTATAAAACCAGGTAGGGGAATCCTTTTATCATTTCCACAGCTGAATATGCTTTAAACCCCCTAACAGAGCCAAAATTGTCAGACCAAATTCCACTTGTGATGAAATCCAACCAGGTTAACATGCTCTTTCCTTGTTAACCACCCAGGCTTTTCTGGATGAAATCCTGCAGCCCTAAAACAGACAAAACTTGACTTAACTTCAAGGAAAGTTTTGGATTTCAATGGACCTTTGAAGTCCCTTCAAAAGAGATAAGGACTTCAATGAGACGTTTGCCTATACAGAGGACCACAGAGGCAAGCCATTTGTAGAAATTCAGTTAATCTAGGAGCAGAAGTTGTCTGGTAAAATTGGTTTGGTAAGGAGGGGTAAGCGAGGCATGTAAGTTTAAACTCAGTAGAATAAAAATGAGTTTTTCTAGACGATCAAACTTTGCTGTTTTGTATTTTTCCTTATGAGTTCATAAAAGCAAGCCTTTTATTTTTACTGCCATGAAAACCAATCAATTTAATAAATGTGGTTAAATTATAGCCACCGTATACTGTAAGTTAAGAAATGACTGGTGGTAAGTTTATGTATACACACACACACATGCACATACATATACATACATACATACATACATACATATATATATATAAATTTTAATTAACAAACAAGTATTTTAAAGTAAAGATTACCAAAAAGGCTATGAATACAGACTTTCATGAATAAAGACCTCCACTTTATATTGAGTGCATTCTTCGACACCGGGTAAGCTATAGTGACAATTCTTCAAATAGTATTCACCACATAATATTTTCCAAATCAAGCTAATAATAATTGCATATTGGGGATCTTTATGGCAAAACATTTCTATCGGGGCACATTATGCTGTAACTAAATCATTTTTACTGTGAAAGTTATTGTTTTCTAAGCTGCAAGAAGTGTCAAATGGTGCCACAGGAAGTTAATTATAGCAAATGTATTTAACCAGAGCTCTCTGCAGAAGAGATTCCTTCAAATAGCTGCAATACATATATATATAGTTGACATTCCATAAGAAGAATTTTCTTTCTGAAAAATGTGGTTTTTGAATATGTATTGGAATTTCTGTAGTCCTTTCAACTTGGAATACTGTAATTCTATCAGGTATGAACCAAAAAATGCTCTCTCAGCTACGAAATTGTATTATACTAACCCATATCTGCTAAAGATTTTTATAATGTTTTCCAACTGGAAGTAGTACTAAGATTCAGCAATAGTCAAAACAAAAATCCAAAAACACAATACACTTTTTCCAGAAAAATCAGCACATTGTATTCTGTGCTGATTACTAATACTTCTTAGGAATCTAAGGATTTTATTTAGTTCACAGATTAAGATCTTAGAGTAAATATAATAAAAATATTTTAAAGGTTATGTATCAACAAGGTGTCAGTGTGCATAAGGATGAAGTATTCTAGTCATAATTAAATTTCAAATCTAATTATAATTTGAGGCGTCCTTTTAATTGCATTGCAATATTTTCTTTTCCTAAGAAGATGAGTGGTATAGCATCTTTTATCTGTAATTTTCATTTAATTAAAAATGTAAATAAATCAAAACTCTTTCTTAAAAATATTTACTTTGCATGTAAAAAAGAAGATTTATAAAGGTGGGTTTTATCTCGTTAATCATATTTACTTTGAGCCATAAACATATGCTGTATGAATAGTATGAATATATAGAAGTAGAGGTCTAAATTTTTCTGAATATTATAAAGCAGAAAGAAAAAAGTGTTGCTAATAGTTATCTTTCTTGCCATTGAAAATTCTTACTTTACTTCTGGCAAAATCCTGCTAATCCTACAAAGCCAAGGTCAAAGGTTACCTCCTTTGTGTTAAACATTCCTAATTCCAAAGCCAAATTCAGGGGTAGGCAGCTGAGCAATAGCCAGTGACTTAAATCTAAATAAGGGGGGCACTAATCCCTGAAGAAAAGAATCTTTACCAGCACTCTCTCCAAAAGAGGACTGCATGTAGTTAGATAAACACTTGAACCCCCTGGGGAGGATGTAAATTATGTCCTCCCCAAAATGGCATGTATGAGTATCAGGAAGCAGCACTAAATTTTCTCCTAAGGATCCAGCTCCTTGGCCAGTTTGATTCTCCTCTGTAGGATATACAAGTTTAAAGCCAAAATGGAATTCTTGGACAATAGAGAGCAGGCTGGGAACAGGCTTGAGTATTTTGTTTCTCTTCTGCCTCACCCCCAGGCAACGATAGACCTCTTCTGTACGTTATTGTTAAACAAATATTTTCATACACCCTCTGGTCCCATTTTCTTACACTACTCACTACTCCAACATCAGACCATAACGTATAAACTAGGAAAGGAGGGATATAAGAACAGGAAAGGGTAAATCACAGTGACAAGATGATAAGATTGATGAATAGCAGTACCTATGGGATGGGAGAAATTTTAGAATGGAGAGTGAGCTAGAAACTTAGGAGGGCGTGATCAGAGAATGGGAACTTGAATTGAGATTATAGAGAGGTTGTAATTATTAGTCATGATGAAGGTTAAGCTATGACAAGAGAGACAATAACTGAGGTGAAGTGGAGGGTAAGGTAATTAGAGCAAAGGAGGCCAAGAGAAGCTAGGGAATGGGAGGACTGTCCTCAAGAATCATGAAATCACCAAGAATTATGATGATGTTAGAGTCGGTGACAGTGAGCCAGAAGTCAAATGTTCAAGGAATTAGGGAGAATGGCAATAGCAAGGAGAAGGTAGTAGATACTTCAATAGTGTGATAACTTCAGATTCATAGCTGGTGTTCGTAATCAGGAAGAAGGCCTAAAAGTAGCTGTGAGGAGCAAGGAAGGCATCTAATCTACCTCAGTGAGACAGAAAACAGATCAGTTGAAGGAGGAAGTAGTGCTTTAGGGGACAACTAAGTTTTCAGCTAGTGAAGTGATGGGGATTTGACAGTAAAGGGAGTGTTCACAAAAGAGGTTGAAGATATAAGAAATTTTTGCTGATGGTTGATTACTCGTTCAGGAGACGTACTGGAGGCATTGGTGCTATTGAAGAGAGATGGGCCATGGAGTCATGAAAGGAGATACACAGAGCTACATGGGCAATAATGCGTGGAGTTGTAGGACAACCTTGCCATGTTGAGCTTCTTGGGTTACGGGTTACTGAAATAAATAGGGTTAAAGGATAAAATTAGGCTACTGTTGATGGGTTTAAGACTGATGATGGTGATGAGGCTCTAAGGGTTCACGTAGGAAAAGGAGATATGGGTCAGCCAGGATCTGTAGCATCCTAGGGCCTTCTCTTTACCTTGGCCAATATGGACGACATGATGAGGTTGTCTCAACTGAAGCACCAGGACTCTGTGGCACTCATTTTAACAACTGGAACACTCATGACAGAGGATTTTACCCTGAACATCTGGGGCTCTCAACTCCTATTGCACTACGTCTTTTATTTTCTTTAAAGAATTTAAGAAAAATAAATATTTCTGAGAATGAGAATGATAAAATTTAAGTTGTGTTTTAGGAAAATCCATTCGTTTTCAGAAGTTGGTCTCAGAGGGCCAATGACCACTGAAAACTTTAATTTTGTTACTGATAGTGGGGACAAAGAGAAAAAAGAGAAATGTAAATGACTAAAAAGGGGGTCTCTTCACAGTTATATGTAGTGGGGCTAGAGAAGAGTCTAGAATAAGTACTAGATTTCAAGTTTGAAATTCTGAGTAGATAGTGGCTCTATTAATTAAGACAGGGAACAAAGGAGAAGGTATTTGGCAGAAGTAAAATAAGATTTTAATTTAAGACATATAGAATTTGAGGTCTCTAAGGAACATTCAGGTATAGATGCTTAAAAGGATTTGTTTATAAGAATGAAATTGGCATATCTAATTTTGAAAGACAATTCTTCATCGTTCTCCCATGTTTCTGTGTGTATTGTGAGCAGGCACTATTGACCTTTGTTCCAGACCATAATTTTAAGGAAGTTTGTGTACCAAATGGCTTAGAAGATAGTGTCTCCCTCCAGAGCAAACAGCAGTCATGTTTACTGCCTATTGTAAAAGATTCGGGTTTCTTAAGTTGGGTATTAGTCTCATGTAACACAAACTATTAAGTGTGCAGGTGTCATATGGCCCTCTTTGCATCATCCTGGGATTCAGGGAATCGATGCCAAAATGTTGACATTCTGCCTACTGCCATTGCTCCAATAAACTGTCCACTGTCTATGACCTAGAAGTTACCTGTCTTCTAATAGCACCAATGAAATTACAGCAGGTTAACATGTTAACTTGTAAGTATAGGAAAATCTTAAATCCTTCACCGTTCTTGACATTTATCTTTAAAGTATTGATTGCAACACTTTAATGTATATGAATTATCTTACTTTTTTCAGTTTCAGACCTCAGCACATTAAGTTCTTAACAATTAACTGACAGTCTCCAACATTTTTCAGACTCTTAGCAGGCTTAATATTTTAATTCTGACAGAGAAAATGATCTTCAGCATTCTATGGAAGAAAATAATCAAGATATTACACACATGGTTATTTTAATATTACAATTATTTGGCACTTAGCACATTGCTTTGTATATGGGTTCAACAAAACGTGAAATAAATCTAATTGGTTAAGATCTGATAAAATTTTTAACCAAACTTCTTCAGAATTCCAGAATCTACATTGCAACATGGATTAATGCTATAACAGAGGTCCAAAGAGAGTAAACATCAAGAAGAACCCTGCAATGACACCCCAAAGTATGTCCATATCCTAACCCAAGAAGCTGTGGATATGTTTCCCTACACAGTAAAAGTGACTTTGTAGATGTAATGAAGTTAAGGATCTTGAAATGAGGAAATTACCTTGTATTATCTGGGTGGGTTCATTGTAATTACAAGGTTCCTTGTAAAGAAAAGAGGGCGGCAGGAGAGTCAGAGTCAGATAAAGAGATGTGATGATGGAAGGAGAGTTCAGAAAGGGAGAGAGATTTGAAGATGTGGCACAGTAGACTTCCATGTTAGAGAAAAAGGCTACACACCAAGGAATGCAGGCAGCCAGGAGAAGCCTCAAATTTCAGCGACATGGATTTTCTCCCATAGCCTCCATCCAGAAGGAATGCAGCCCTACTGACACTTTCATTTTGAGACTTCTGATCTCCATAAATGTAAGAAAATAAGTTTGCGTTGTTTTAAACCACTACATTTGTGATAACTTGACAGCTTTAATAGAAAACTTCCTTGGTTATTTTTTATGCTTATATTGCTTTCTATTTCTAATGTATGTCCTTAGGCAATATTGGGCTGAAATAAATTCTCCCTTCTTATACTTGCTCTTTCTCAGTAAGAGGTAGAATCGATTCCAGAAAAGTGGGCAAAGGAGACAGAGCTGAGGGGGAAAAAGAGAGAGTTGCCTGAAGCAGGAAATAAAGAAAAACCACCACTGAAGCGTCCACAGTTAAAAAAATAATAATAAACAGAACAAAACCACTTTCCAAGGATCAATGACAGGCCTACAAGAGGAAAATAAATGGAGCAAATATATCTGTTCCGTGGCATAAAAAAGATTTGTGCTCCCCAATTCCCCTGCCTGCTTTTCTTAGTAACCAGACTAGGCTGGGACTTTACCCAAGTTGTCTGGTCATTTTCTTCCTGCAAAAGGAGATCTCGATAGGGGGGTAGAAACTGATATCTGGCCAGGAAGCACATACTAAGGTATGCATGTGAGTGTACTATTTGTACTGTTCTTGGGCATACAAAAGTCTTGTTAGAATCCAATTCATGTGATGTGGTCTACCTAGCTCTCAACCCAGAAGAGCTAGGTTTATAAGGAGAGTGCAGATTTGAATCATTGGGACAGACCAGATCTCCAGACGATGGGATAGGGGTTTGAAAGGATGTGGGAAGGAAAACCTAAAGTAATTCTTATGCTGTCACAGTTTTATAAAATTTCTGTGGTATCAGAGGGAGACAAATTCTAAGGATTTAAGGGCAGAGCTTAGAGCTGGCCAGAGCTGCCTCTGAATGATAGACTTTGCCCAGTGCTGGAGCTATTAGTGTGAATGCACTACTATGCATTTTCTTCCTATACTGCTGGGCATTCCCGAGCTACCTGTAAGGCAACCCCTAAACTGAAGCTCCCCTTATTTACACTACACTGAAAGTGCCCTCTCTAGAAAGCAATGTCCCTGTGGATCATCACGTGCCACCACTATGTCAGGACTGTCATTCACGAAGGTCTTTCCTTATCTCCTTGCAAATGGTTAATACTTCTTATATGTTTCTGCCTCTTCTTGGTTTCAGTGAAATTGTGGATTTCATTTCAATATCTGATATTCCCAGAACGTTAACCTAGTCCAGTGTAACAGTGACCACTTACTATGTGCTGAAATCATGCTAGACATGAGGAGATTAAAGACGAAAGCATGCTTTTGGCTGTTAAGGAATTAATGATTGAATGCTGTTTCAGCTCTTGTTGTATCATTCATCCCCTCTCTTGGAAGTGGAAGGGCAGGGCAACTGCAGCCCTTCCCTGACACTCCTGCATGGGGACAGGTCACCCTCACATTCCCCGCTTGTACACAGTCCATGACTCAACCCATACGATCACCATCTATGGGCGTCTAAGAGCCTCATCGTGTGAACATTCTTTAATTATATAAGTTTCTCTATTTGGGGGAGGCAGGAAGTGAGAAATCATATTTTCCTCTTTGCCTTAATCAAATTTCATTGTTACCATGGACTTCTGGGTCGAATGGAGCAAAAAATCACAAGTGCTCCATTTTTCCAAGAAAGCTACATAGCTCCCAGGGATAGCAACATATGAAGCTATCACAAAGTTCCTAGCTTTCTTTTTTTTTTTTTTTTACCTTGAGTCAAAATACATATGTCATCATTGTCTTTCTTCGTAGAAATCGGCATTGCTAAATATTTTGCAGTGACAAAGCTCAGAGCTTACAAGTATGTTAAAAGCAAAACCAAGCCTCCCGCCAAAAAAAAAAAAAAAGTAATTTTTTCTCACCAAACAGGCCTATACATAGAAAAAAAAATCACTTACATTTTTAACCAGAATTGTCATAGAATAGATTCAAAACTTTTCAAGACAAATGAAGGATCATTTTATGCCTGGTATTGGTTCGACATACTTGCACAAGCAGTTACACCTGTGCCTAAGGATTTTTCTAGGCTTTATATTTAAAACCTCTGAAGTAAGTATTCTTTCTTCACTTGGCATCTTATTTCTGCACATGAAGAGTTTTGGATCAGAAAGACGGTGATGGTGATGCTCAGTGGTGGTGCTCCTTTTCTAACTTGGCGTGTGTAGCTGCCATTCCTCTCAGTTCTCATGAAAACACACATGATTCCATGATTCTGCCCCTTCTCAATATAAGGTACATCCTGCAGGCCTCTCACAGAGGTGCCCAGGACTTTCCTACGCGAATTGTCTTCCAGCCAGTGCTGCCTTTCCTGTAGCATCCAAGCCAGACTTCGTTGCAGCCTGTGAATATTTTCCACTCCAGTGTATAGTGCCAAAATCATTCCACAAGCCCTGCTCCAAGTTTTCCTGTCAAGATAAGCTTCCAGCCTGATGTACAGTACATTAGCATAGAGTATTAAGACCATGCTCACAGTCTTATAAAACTGGCAGTGCAGCATCCTAAGTTGAACAATGGTACGGTTGTATCGTCCAAAACTGAAAATTAAAACGGATTTCCAGAAAGGACATCAATTTCTATAAGGCTGATTTGTTTAAGGACTTAAGAGAACTTATTTAAAACTAATTTTCAAATGTGAATATATTTTATACACGCAAAACATAGTAATTTTTCATTACATGAGGTTATCAAGCAATAGCAGAATTTACAAATTTGCCCTTTGTTCATCAGATCTTATTTATTTCTACTGCTTCTTCATAAATATAAATATTTCTACTGTTTCTTCACAAAATAACCAAAGAGCAAAATCACGCTGGGTTAGAACAACCTAGAACAGTAGCCTGATTTGGACAACAGTGACAAGTGAGCGTTGTAGCAAGAGATAAATATCTTCCATAAAGGCAAACTATGGATTAACAAGTGTTTATTGTCTACCTGTAAACAAATTATTTATTTCTGAATCCTCAGTGTCTAGTACCATGCCTGGCAAGCAGTATGTTTGTTCGTTTATTTATTTATTGAATGAATGAGTGAGTGAATGAGAGAATGAATAAATGAATGAGCATGCCCCATTTTCCCTAAAACTGTTAATTTACACACTCATCCTTGAGTATATTAATCCTTAAAGACATTCCATGTCCTTGGATCACAAGTTCTCCATGTTGACTACTTTTAGGAAACTACTTTAAATCTATGTTTAAAAACCTGTTGAGTTTTCATTCTGCTTAAGTTATATTGTTTTGTGCTTTAAAAGAAATAGTTTTGCATAAGGACTACCAGAAAACAATCCCAGCAGAATTTGAGATATCAGAGTCCCCAAGCTCCATAAAAAGAAGCTAAGCTTCTGAAAAGACTAGGAATGGATAACTCTAGTGTCATCTACTTCAGAAAGCTTTATTGAACCTCTACCTCCCTTTCCCCTGTACTCCCACCCCTGCCTTAACTGTTTTCTCCTGAGGCCCCCTAAATTATTGCACACAATATCACTGTCTTTTAATTGTCTGCTTTCCTGGACTGTGGACTTGATGTAAGAAATGACTGGGGATTTTCTTGGTACCTTCCATTTCTGGAATAGATACTGGTATGCAGTCAGTGCTCAATTAGTGTCTGAACAAACAAAGAAGGAGTAAATCATGATATTATATTTACCAAAGATATTTATCTATTCAACTACAGGCTGGAAAACTTTTGGGATCCTTTAAAAGTGGGAAGGTTACTTTCTTCTGTTTAGAGAAAAGATCACAGGATTTCAGCCTGAGAAGAGGCCTCCATGTGGTTTTTATTGTAATCTTTCTTTTTTCTCATACTGATTAAAAATAAGAAAGTAAGAGTCAAAATAATGAGAGACTGGCAGAGCTGTGAAAATACTGTGAAGCCATATTTCTTAGGGGCTTCTCGCAATCCTTGTCAACCCAGGAAAAGGTGGCCCAGGGCCCAGAACCATCAGTTTCTAGATGCATTGTGGACAGCTTGCTTCATGAAGGACTTGTTTCAGGGGCTCTTCAGAGGTTGCTCTGTTAATCCTGCTCTCTCTTCCTGCCAGTTACACCTGCCCGGCCCTCAGGGGGGCCCCCCGATGCCCTCTTGCTTTGTGGACTTTACAGCAAAAATTAATATCAAACTCTGCTGCTCTGGTACTAGATTTTGTCTTAGTTCTTACCAATCTCCTGGCTTGGTCCCTCTTATTTTGTTTGCCTACCTGTCCCTTTATTCTGAATTACTTGCAGAGATTTCTGACACATATTTTTATTTTGAACAGGATCTATCCTTCTCTTGTCCACAGATATCTTCTACCTGAAAAATCCAGTAGATGCATCTATTTAAAGCAGAGTAAGTTATCCAATAAAGCTCTCCTTATGAGGCAGGCAGTAAAGACCATAAAGTCAGCAAGCTCAGAATCCAAGAAGACAACCAGGGTAGTAGGAAAACTAGAAAACAGGCAGGAAGACTACTCTATGAGGAATTAAAAGCAACAAGAATTAGTGTCACAGAGGACCAGGAAGCCAAACAACAAGCATGGGAAACAGCTACAGGGTTACAGTGACATGCCCTTATTTCTGCATTAATTCTTGGCTCTGTCAAATAAATTTGTAGTTATGTCCTATTAGTGAACAATAAGAAGCCCAGGAGTGGACTGCTTATGGTTTTGAACCTGGACTCTCCACACTTGTGTTTTTTGTGTTGGACTAATTACCTAAGCTCTTGCTTTGATTTCTTCTTCTGTAAAATGAAGCTATAACAGCATCTACACCAGGAAGTTTTTCTGGGCATTAAATGAGATAATACAAGTAAAGCATTGGAGTATCGCCGTTCAACAGAAAGCTTTCGATGCGTATTAGTTATTATTATTCAGGTAGTGAAGATGATGATGCTTAGTGTGACTAGCATGAATCATGCTGGTAGAAGTTAAGGTAGAAGTTAGGATTCCCCTGAATAAAAACTAAAAGAGCCAACAGAATAACATTTGCTGAGAGGTAGCTCTGAAATAAAAAAAAAAAATTTTTAAGTTTTGTTATTGTTATTTAGAATTGTTCTTACAGCTTTATTGAGGCATAACTGGCACACAATAAACTGCATTTTAAAGTCTACACTTTGATGAGTTTTGACATATTCATACACCCGTAGAGCCATCACTACAATCAAGATAATGAGCATATCCATCACCCCCAAAAGTTTCCTCCTGCCCCTTTGTAATCATTCCCTCTCACTTCTCCCTGTCCTACTCTCCCTCCCCATCATCCTTAGGCAATCACTGATCTGCTTCCTGTCACTATAAATTAATTTACATTTTTCTGGAATTTATATAAATGGAATCACACAGTATTCTCTCTTGTGTGCGTTCGGGGGAATCTGGCATCTTTGCCTCAGTGCAATTATCTTGAAATTAATCTATGTCGTTGTTGGTGTCGATAGCTCATTCCTTTTAATTGCTGAGTAGTATTCCATTATATAGCATGATTGGCTTATTCATTCATTGGCTCATGGACACTTGGGGTTTTTTCCACAGTTTGGAGCTATTACAAATAAAGCAGCGGTGAACATTCATTTACCAGTCTATGTATGGACCTGGATTTTACTAATATCTAAATTCAGTAACTTTCACTTTATTAACTATCTAGGACTAAAATGGTTAAATCGTATAAGTGTAGATTTAACTCTTTAAGAAACTGCCAAACTGTTTTCCAAAGTGGAAAACGTACTCGATGGTAAGAGACTTATATTTGAAATATTTAAGGATTTAAAAAAGTTTTGGTTTTTGTCTCTATATAGATCTAAGATTGCTGGCTAGGTCTATGGGCATTAAGTTCTGACCTCCCTTGGGAATTTAACTGATTGTTTTTTTCTTCTGGTAAAATAAACTTTTAAAAATGCAAACCTACATAATTAAACAAATCAAATAATAAAAGCAAGCATCATAACAACTACTGGCTAAGGCATTTATTTGTTTAACTTAGAACTGTGTCAAGATTTAATAGAGGAGGCCTGGATCAAACAGTCCAGCACATGTTGAACAAATCACCTATCAACTCTCATCCCATAACCTTCCAGCCCATCCCCCTAGGTCACTGTCACCCTCTCGGACTGAAGAGTCATGATGCCAGTGCCATGCCAGAAGATACAATTCCATATTCTTATTTTCAAAGTTACCTGCAGACTTCACCTTGGAGGTACCATATGCAATTTATCAAAATGCTACTCACCTAACTAGGATGGGGAGGAATCCTCAAATGAGTCAAAACACATTCAAACTCAAAGTACACATTATTGCTCAAAAGAACTGGTCATTGCAATTCCAAAAGGTTAAAAAAATCTCTATTCCAAGTGTCTGCTGTAAAGAGGAAAACTAAATAAATCCAGGGGTGCCAACTGGATGATCTAATAATAGAATGATCAATATTACCGCTGTTTTGGCTGGCAGTTGCTAGTGTAAATGGCACTTCTCTCCTTCCAGAACCCCCTCCCACAGCCAGTCCCCAGTTCTGTCTGTCTGTCTGTCCCTCTCTTGCTCTCTCTCACTCTGTCCGTCTCTCTCTCTAAGACTGATAAAAGGGAGAGCTAACATTTATTAAGCTCTGCTATATATTAGCTAGGTATCTTACAAGTATTATTTCATTGTACCTTTAAACAAATGGATTGTCCTAGGTTTCATAGATGAGGAAGTGAAAGCACAAGGTTAAGTAACTTGCCTAGGCCACACAGCTAGTATGTGTTGGAGCTAGAATTAGGTTCAGTCAGTCTGCTTCTAGAACCCATAATCCCAGGAAATGGAGGATGGGATGGGAAGAGATTGGATACCTGTGGCACTGTCACTGGCCAGCAATTGTATGTTGTATGAAAATATGTGATCCCCCCCCACCCGCCAACTCTGGAAATGCCCATGAATAAGGAGTGGGTAGTATGAAGAAAGAGGAAGGGCCTCTACTATTGTACAGATGTAGGCTGTCCAGCATAGCCATCTGGGCACCAGAAAAACCAGGCAAGTATCAATGCCAGCAGAAGACCTTAACAATAGAATTGCATCTATTACGGATTACACTTTCAGAAACCATGCTACAGTTTTAAAAGATGTTTGTAGTGGCAGTTTCAATTCGGTCAGTTATCAATGTTCCATAAATCAGAAAAGCAAATATAGTAATCTCAGATAGACTTCCAGCAAGAAGGAGCCTTGGCTGAAGCAGTTACTAGAGAGAATGTTCAAGCACGACTGACAGAGGAGAGCTGGCCCCTGACAGCGTCTGAACTCAAGGCAGGATGGCAGTCATCAAAAGCTCCTTCCCTGAAAGGGATCTTTTTAACCATAGGAGTCACTACCTCTCAGAGACATTTGAAGGTTTGGGGAACTACGGATTTCTTTGAGGCCTGCAAAGGAATCCGCCACTGACCTGAGAGTTCTTCCAGCTTCAAGTCCCAACTTCGGGCTCAAGGATAAATCAAGTAATTAAGTTCTGCCAAGACCCTAGACAGAGCTCTGGTTCCACTCCCCTGGGCTGGTCCTCCTGCTCTTGCCCTTGGCCAGGAATGCCCCAGGCCTCTAGTCACCCAGCAGATCTCCACTCACTTAAGACGGCACAGGATCGAGCACCTCCTTGAGAAGCCTTTCCCAACACTCTCCTCTGTGCTTGCCCTTCCCAGCCTGTGGCTCTCTAGAGGTCCTACAACCAAGGAGCATATTAATTGGTTCTCAAGTCCGTCTTTCCACCCTCGCAGAAAAAATTTACAGGCTGGAATCCTATACTATTCACCTCTAGTTCATCATAGGGGACAATATTTATATTTCCTCTGTTTTTAGAAAGAAGAGATGACAATAGGGAGTTGGTATAAACTTCAGCAAAGGAAATCAGACTTGCTGGAAATCTTCGGCTCTTTACTGGATTCTCTGCACCTTCCCCTGGGTCAGAATTGCTCCTCCCTAACCACAGGGTTTAGAAATACTGGTAATAATATGTGACAGATGGATATTGTCCTCAGAACATCTTCAGCAAGCCCCAGGCCTCAGGGCACCCAATTGACAGTTCCCATGATGGATGAGATTGCTCAAAAAGAAGAGGCCGGCCAGAGCTGGCAATGCTAGGACTGAGGCAGAGAGACTAGGGCAAATGGGAAGTTTCGGGATGTCACAACAGAGATTGTCAATGTAATCCCAATTCCTGTCTAATATCCTGTAAAACAGGCCAGACCCTATTCAGGCATGACTTAAAATTTGAGACATAAAGATAAGACTCTCGTGACAATGAAAGTTGGTACCACAGCATTGTCGCCATCATCACCAAAAACTTGGGCATTCTTTTGATGTGCAGTCATAGGCTTCAGGAACAACTTTCCATATCTCCTTCTTAAGAACTGGGTGAAGAGGGCAAGAGAAGGATTATTTCAGAATATTTGTATCCTGGAGTCTTTTGATTTCATTCTCTCAGCATTGCCAGTGTCTCATCCATAGTAGTAAGAGCTGTATCTTCCTAATTATTCAATTTATAGGTCTATCAGAGTATGGGCCACTCCTGTGCAGCTTCCAGCTCTTAAGAATAACATTTAATAAAGTGTAAAATACAATAAAAATAAAACCAATGCTAATTATATGTAAGATTTTCTAAAAGAGGATATAGGCTTTTCTGTGGCTTAATTATACCTGAAAAAGATTTTGTTGTTGGGTAGGAGGGAGGTAGATGTTAATTTACCATATTGATTCCTCTGCCACATCCCTTGAGCTATAAATTGACATTAATTATTCATAGCCCAGAGAGGTCCTATATTAGGAGAAAATTTTTCCATTAAGACTTAATGCACTAGCGCAACTCTTTAAAAGTTGATGCCTGGGTTATTCAGAGCTAGAAATGTACTCTAATCATGGCAGTGTGGAGATGAGTCTGACTCTCCTGCCACAATGATGAGGGAAAATAGAGTGCAATTGACTAAGGAGAGATGAAAAAAAAAAAAAACCGTCCCTCTTGCCTACATTATTTACAGAGAGAATCATTATCATTATCGCCATCTAGATAAAAAGACTCTTGACTGAACCCCCAAGATCATCTTCCTCAATAATAAAAGACTTTGTTCCCTCTCCTCAGACTTCTTTTGTGCCCAACATTCTTGTTTTTACTATTTCCCAACTAGGACAGATAAACTCACAAAAATATTCCCCAATCTGGCTCCTCCATAGGGAATTGACCACAGGTCATGGACCATGAAATGACATACTACATTATCATCCAATCAAACAAAAAATAATAAACAGGAGGAACTAGCTACGAGGTCTTGAAAGCATAGACCTCATAGCCAGCTCTGCCTTTGAAGTTTCACTTTTTTATTCAATACTGATGTGGTGTTGTTCTTAGCCTATGACCTGTGTGCCGTCCCCTGCAGATGGTAGAGATCTGAGGACCATTGTTGTGGAGTGTGTTCATTAGATATGAAAAAAGAGACTGTGAATGAATGAAATAAAATGTCAACTCCCTTCAGATTCTTTAAGAATAAAAGCAAACAAGCCAGATATTGAATACTGCTAGGTATTATGTGTATCAGGGAACTGAATTAATGTCATCTATTAAATGTATTTTGTCAAAAGGGAAAACAAAAACAGGGAGCAATATCCAAATTAAGTTTTTTAATGATGTTTGCAAAGTCTAGGTGATATTGTTATAGCTTTTTAAAATAAAATATCATTTTCACCATATGTAGAGTATATACCAAAGTCCTCCTTATATGACTTTGAAAGGGGATAAAATTCCTCAACAGATGGAGGGAGAATGAATGCCATAGTCAGAGATAATCCATATGCCAGATAATATTGCTAAATAGATCATTTCATGGAATGAAAAGGTCAGTTGTTAGGATGGAAATTCAGATTCAGCAGGCCCGTCTCTGAGTTTCTAACTTTCTTCATTTTTTTCTTTCAAAAACTTGTAGAGTGCCTGCTATTTGCTGACACTGTATTAGGCCCTTTAGAAACAGCAGTGAGGAAAAACAAATCTCCATCCGTAAGATGACAATCCAGTCTGGGTATGACTGCCCATCACATCCGTCACTGTAATAATCTAGTGTATCACAGAGCAGGGAAGAAATCATGCTTACTGAGGACACATAATAAATACTGACCCTCATTGTGAGACTTACTGCTATTCTTTATCAATGCCTTCCTTAATCCTCCACAGGACTGGACAGTAACATCAGCTCTCCATCCCCTGTCCACTGCCCACCTGCCACTCTCACCTGTTCAGGATATTTCCTTTTTATGCCCTTAGTTTCTGTCCTCCTCCCACCCAAAAGAAGAAGTCTAGTTTTTTGTTCACATACTTTTATGAAAAAGAATTCGGAGAATGTGTAGAAGAGTGACTGGGGTAGAGAGTGGTCAAGGAAAGGGTGATGAAGGAGGAACGAAGATCAGTGTCTCACTCCAGAGTTAAAGGACAAGCTTGGGGCAGTTTCCAGAACCGGGTTATGAGCACTCCTTTCACCAAGGCAGCGGCCACAGCCGTGAGTATGCTCAGGCTTCAGAAGAGGCTCACATCCAGTGCCCTCTGCTGTGGCACAAAGAAGGTCTGCTTGGACTGCAATGAAACCACTGAAAGAGCCAGTGCCAACTCCCGGAGCCTATGACTGTCCATTCCCAGGATCGATGCTGGCAAAACACCTCGGCCTACCAAAGGGCAGGCATATTGGCAAGGTAAGCAAAAGAGAACTGCCAGTGCTTGAATACTTGAGAAGGTAACCTGAATGAGGAGGTTGAGCATTCTGCTCTGGCTACACAGAAGACACTGTGACTCTTAGAAGATCACCGCCACATGCATCACAGTCTGCACATAAAAAATGAAGGGGAATGTGTTCAAAAACAAGCAGATTCTCATGGAACACCCCCCAGGAGTTGAAGGGAGACAAGGCTTGCAAAATGCTCGTGGATGACCAGGCTGAGGCCCGCAGGTCTAATATCAAGGAATCACGCAAGGGCTGTGAAGAGCAGCACTAGGCCGAGAAGGAGGAAACCACCAAGGAGGACAAGCCCGAGAAATTCAGCTCCCCACTCTCCTCTGAACATAGTGGCCTTGGCAATCACATAGATCAGCCATTCAGTAAAATAAGACTGAATTGGCCTTTAAAAAGAAGAAAAAAAAAGGAATGAGGAGATAAGAGAGAACAGCTTTGGGACACAGGCAAGGTGGGAGAGGTGCAGATAATAGAGTGAAGGCGAAATTTTAAAATACTGCTTTGGGTTATGACTTTGATTCTCTTAACATTATTCAAGAGATGCAAGTAACAATTGGAGTATAACTGCTTTTGTCTTTTCACTGTGCCATGTGAGAACCAACGGTTTTCAAGTTAGTAGTTGTTATTCTCATTTTTTTCAATTGAAATAACTAAGGCTCGGAGAAATGGAGGGATTTACAGGGTTATGCAACTATTTTGGCAAATGTTTCAAATTAAAACCTGGATCTCCAAACTCAAGGTCTTGGACATTTTTTCACTAAAAGCACAGACTCTGAAGTTAAATTGCTTACATTCAGATCACAGCTCTGCTACTTACTAAATGTGCCTCAGTTTCCCTAATAATAGTTCATTCTCAGAGTATGACTGTGAGGATAAATAGGTTAATATATGAAAAAATTTTACGATAGTCATAGTTAAGCACTCAATAAACGTTGATAGTAGCAGCAGTACTGGTAGTAATAATCATAATAGTAATAGTGATGAAATAGTAATAGTAGTAATATTAGTAGAAATCACTTTGCCCTGCCTTATATTTTGCTGAAAAAAAGTGTACCAACTTGGTAATGGCTCCTTATACCTAGGAATATTATATACCATTTTAGCTTACTAGAGATACATTGTAATTGTTAAACAGTTTATTTCCTTCCAAAATTACAGGTGCGGGAAAGCTCCTTAGCCAATGCATCAGAATACTGTCTCCAGTGAACAAGAAAAAGAGTCTTCTAAAAATTCCATGTTAAACAGGGACCTGAGGGACTCTGGGGTTTGGTTATATGAAGAATAACTTCCCCATCCTGCTTTCCTGAATGGAATGATGTTCATAATTCTTGATCTTGACACACTTGAAAAGCAACACATTTTAAAGTAATTTTTCCCTAGAAAAGAAAGGGAATTTGGCCCACTTGTTGGAACCCAAGACTCATAACTAATGAAAGGTTCACATTGACTAGACTCCCACAACAGTAAATAACAGAAAGAGAAAGCTGTTTCTCGTCCAGCGCCTCTGTTTGTCTCCTGCAGCTTTAAAAAGTTTAAATTATCTTCTTCCTGCCATGGATGCCACGGGCCTTCTGGGATGAGGGCTCAGCAACTGCTCTGTGCTCGCCAATTTCATATATGCTATCTCTTTTCATCTTCACAACTCTGTAGCATAGGCATGGCTTATCCCTACCATAAAGTTGAGGAAATTGGGTCTTAGAAAGGCTTAAGTGCCTTCCCCAAGGTCAAAAGCCATAACTGGGTTCATCTAAGGTCACAAAGCTCAGAAGTGGTATGGGGTTCAAACCCTGACTCTCAATTCAGGGCTCTTTGCACTACCTCACAGTTTCAGGGCTGGAAGTGTGAGACAGGACAGGACATCTACAAAAGTACAAAGATACCATTGACTTTTATACCCTAGCCATCAAGCTACGCCCCCACCCCCCATCCCCCACCCCCGTGCTGATCTGCTGGCTAGCCTTCACAAAGTTAATTTTCAAAGTAAGCTTTGGTCTAAAATAACCCTCCCAGGTCAACAATATTTTCCTGCATCCAACCTATTCTCCTCAGCTCTTACAAGTTATTTGGTGAACTAATTTGAGTTTTACACCCTCCTCACTCTCCCATCTGGGTAGCATATGTTCATCTGGCTACTGAACATTTATTGAGCAATATCATGTGAAAATATCCTTGCTAGGTATCTACAGTACAGAGGAAAAATAGATAAAGCAAAGTCCCTGTCCTACAGGAGCTTATAACCTGGTAAGAAAGTAAAGAGGAACGAAATGATCACAGCAGAAAGCACAAAGTGCTGAGTACCTCAGGAGCATGACAAATATAAAAACACGTCCACAGGGACTTTTCTGGGGAGAATGCTCAGATTTAAGACTCAGATTCAGGGATGCCACAAATCAACTCAAAAGCAGGTCAATAAAAAGTCATAAAAATCTGCAATTATGCAAAGAAGGTAGGACACGTAGAAAATCTACTGAATGTGTGCAAGGCACATTGCTGTGGGAGCTGTACTCTTTCCTGAGATAGAGCTTTTAAGGGCAAAAAAAAAAAAAAAGGAAACAAACAAACAAAAAGGCTTGCTATTGATCTAGCAACACTGCCATCCAAGAGCAGCAGGTTATTTTGTTCCGAAAATCTATAATGCTATCAATTCCTGATTAAGAATTGTTTATTATTCTTTACAGAGCCGATTTAGCGTTTCCACGTCCATAAAACAACTAATCTGCACTTATTCAGTTTGAAACAGAGATGTTGACTACAGGTGTCTAAAGAACAAAGAACACACAGAGATTAAGCCGAGGTGGGGTTGGAACTGTTTGAACGGGTTGTTGGGTTGTTACGTACGCTCTTTTGTCATGAAAGCATATTGCTTCAGTGCCTAAATCCCGTTTCTTTTTTTAACCTGCCGCACTTGAAAAAGTCTACAGAAACGTGAATCTAGTTCCGAGATTGTCAAGTATTTTTTGAGGCCGGTTAAGAGAAACTGATGAAGAATGTTAGATACAATGATGCACGTGTAATCACTGATTTATGGATTTCCTCCTCTACCTGCTAATTCATGCTTGCTGAGAGTCAGGGTTCCCTAGGTCTTCACTTTTTTCAGATCCCAATTATTCAATGTAAACAAATGAAGAGGAAGTATGGGTATGCAGTGTGATTCATTTGAACAGAAGGTAGGAAAGATTAGTATCGATGTATTCCAGGACTTGCAAGCAAAGCACAACTAAATTTAGCAGCCAGTGATATTGATTTGATTAAAAATGGTTTAAGACTTGTAAATGTCACTGGAACTTAGCAAAATGAATATTATTAAATCCTTCTGGTGATGGGGAAAACTAACAAAGGGATTTGCAGTGGTTTCTGTAATTAATTGCTCTGTCATGATTTATATTAACTTACAGTACAACTCCATTAGCTCAGACCTGTCATCTCTGCTCAAGGAACCACCAAGTAATCACTAGCACATTAAAGAATAAATTAGTTTTTGGCTTGGAGCCTAGTTGTAGACTGTTTCATTTGTGTCTGCTGCAGACATATGTACCTAATAAAGTTGGGACGAATGAGTTAAAGTACATATATATCAATGTCAGCGGGTTATATTTTAGAGACAATATGCTCAGCATTGTTCATTAGAGCTAATGAATCATGGTCTTTCAGCTGCATCACCTTGTGTTTAGCAAATGCCTTCAGGTAAGCTGAGATGCAAGATTCCTTGAAAATAGGTACTTCTCCAGAGCTCACCCTCTTAGCAGTCTGTGGCCTGTGGTTGTAATAATAGCTTCATGTGGTTTTTGTTAACACTTCATTACCCTAAAGTTGGATAAATTATCCTCCTGCTTCTGCCCTACGTGCAAACACAGAGCCAAAGCCATAGCTACTACTACTTACCATAGATTATGGGGATTTGTAAAGTTCTATCAAATCATCTTTGACTTTGATAGTTGGATGATGCCTTAAGCAATGCTTGATAGAAGACTGTTTTACATTTCAAAGAGAGCTCCATTGCCTTGAGGGTTTCTGAGCTAAAACTTGAACCACTTCCTTTTCATTTCAGGCCCAGGAAAGCTAAATTGGCACTCAGCTGGCCAGGATGATAACTGACACAGAATAGAACCTGTGGGGCAATATCCTATGGAGGCTGTACCCAGAAAGCTTGTGGCCCCAAGAGTTCACCAAAATCTGCAAAGCTCCAAGGGCAAAGTCATTTCAGCTCAAAATCTTTGGGCACTACCCAGACGTTCATAATTTGTCCTGGATCATTTCTGCAATTTGAATCATCAGATGTCAGTGACTCCTTCACAGATGCTTCGCCTGCAGTGCAAGGAGCTTGCTACACAGGGGCTTCTCCTGCCTGGATGAATAGAGTGACAAATGTCCAAAATGCAGAAAGATTGCAGCTTTAGCCAGCTGGAAAATGCATACATTACTGAGGATAAAATATGAAGATTGTGAGTCAATTTATGAAGTATGGGGAAGCTTATTTTTGCTCTTATAATGTGCTGTGATTAGATTTCATATTCGCAATGAGTGGTGCCGATGGCTTTCCATTTAAGTGGAGAAAAACCTGGAAACACCCCACCCCCCAAAAATATTTTGTGTCCTGCATAGCATTATTTAACCCTGACTTCACTGTAAATAACTAAAAAGTCAAATCAAATATTTTCTCCAGAAATAAAATGATGTTTTAAAAAGTGATGGCAGGAGAGGAAGGACAGATAAGACGTGAAAAAACATTAGGAGAGAAGAGAAATGATGACCGAGAGAATGGAAACATAAGTAATGGTACAAGGGGGAAAGAGAAGTTTTTTGAAAACTAAGAATTATTTCTAAATATTTCTAAATATTGGTTTCAGCTAAGTAATAAGTGAAGAAAACACTCCTGAAACTAGCCTTTCCGTTTACTCAGGTAATGTACTTACTAAAATCATCCCATATACGTAAACAGGATTTGAAAATGTCTGTGAAACGACTTCTCAGCTAAGTAGTCTCATGTTTATTTTTAAATAAAATTACAATGATTTACCTTTGATCCTAACATATCAGCAATTAGATACAAAAATATATATATGTCCCAAACTAGACTTTAATAATAACAGCTGGCACTTAACATTTGTTCGGTGTTGAGTGAAAGATATCATCAAAGCAAGAATAAAGTGAAAACGGGTGGCAGAGAAGGAAAAAAAAAAAATCAGTCAAATGGATTAGTTTGGCTGATTATTTTTTATAAAATTGCCTCATTATTTTCAGGTCTTTCTTATCTTCCGTTGCTTTTAGAGCCAATCCAATGCACTCAGAAAGAATTCAGACTCATGTGTAGATAGAATTAAGAGGCACTACATGTAACACAAAGAGAATCCTTTCCTTAGGCGATGCTTTGTGATTTCTGCCCTTTTGTTTATGCTTCCTCAAAGGATTTGGAAATATCAAATATAGGTTCTAAATCTATTAGAACAGTAGATTCCCTATGGACAAAAAAGAAACACATGCAGATCAAACATCCAGATTTTCTAATCTCTCCTAGATTGGTAACACATAAGCAACTCTATTATCCAAACACTTAGAAAAAATATGAGTGATTCAGAAAGCACCAGTAATCCTTTTCATATTCCTTCGTCTGAATCAACTAACTAATAATCTAGATAAAGAAATTAAAAAATAATTTTTTTTCTTGTTTCTCACATCTGATGGCCAGTTTTTGTGTGCTGGACAACTTCAAACAAATTATATAGCTTTCTCCCTTCTTTTTTCCCTCTACTTTGAGCTCTGGCGGAAGTTTCACATGCAGGGTTGAGCCCCAAGTCCTTCAGTAAAGCAAATGTTTCATTTTCAGCAGAGCCCACATATTCCATTCAGACTCGTTTCTTTCACTTCTAGATGTAAAGAGCAGCTGTGTCTCCCGAGTTGTTAAAGAAGATCCTATGTACAAAGTTAACAAAACACAGCTCCGACAATGGATTTGATCTCTACAGCAGGGAAGCCGTACTTTTCAAATTCTGCTTTTTCTGGCTCCAACAAATTACAGGTCCCTGAAAAGATCTGGTGACCCTTTTTAAGTGTGTTTGTTGAACAAGCTCAGAGGTGACCATATGATTTAGTGCAGCGTGTTAACATTTTGCCAAGCACTATGGACCAGGGTAGACCATCTATGGAGTACAGGCTCCCTCAGTTGGTGGCATTTAGGGGATCCATTAACTCTGCACAAACGATATTTATTCAACCACTTTCAACTGACTGATGGAACTGTTTACCCCTCCACCGTAGGGCTGGATGTTGATGCTGATTTACGGTACCTTCTCCCTTCCCCTGACAAATACTCTTTAACTCCACAAAATGGTGTTCTTTAAATATTTGTTCTTCATTTATTTGATGAGACTGGGGAA
Source organism: Eonycteris spelaea (assembly GCA_003508835.1). NCBI lineage: Eukaryota > Metazoa > Chordata > Mammalia > Chiroptera > Pteropodidae > Eonycteris > Eonycteris spelaea. Next base: position 3,744,029 of record PUFA01000053.1, read on the forward strand.
AACAAACTTTTATTAGCAAACTTAAATAGCCTACATTCACCCACTCGGCAGACATATTCAAGCACTTAGAATATAAGTAATAAATATTCCCATGGAAAAGCATCATGCCCTATATTAATTAGTCCAGTTCACATTTTCCACTGACTTCGGATCGTGGGCACTTATGGGCTCATAGTTAGTGGTGAGGTCTATGCAACTTGCCTATGTATCTGCAAAAGATATGCAAAAGTCAAAGCTAGAAAAACATACTTATTAATTTCTACTTGAGTATATGGCGGAAACAGTACTAATTTTTCAGGTAACATATGTGGGAACACAAACTGAAGGGTGCTATACGTCTGCTTTAGTGCACTGATTTTACTGCCTCTTAAACATGGTGCCTTAGCCAGGTGGTTGGATGACCCAGGTCTTAAACTGTCTCTGTCTTTCTGTCTTCAGATTCAACCAAAGTTGCCCATCTCATGTGTTAGACCTGTCCCTACCAGCAGAGGGGGCACATTCCTCCCTCTAAAAGAAAGAATTCCTACCGCATATTTATTTCCATATTTTGTTACCAATAGATATATCTTTTTAATTCTTCTTGTGAACCCTCAAGAGATTGAATTATGACTTCTTTATTCTCCCTTTGTAATTAGCTCAGATTCTGTAACTGTAGATAAGAACCCTCTAAGCATGAAATATCAGTTAATTAAAATAATTCCATGAAAACTAAATTTTAATATTGTGACAGGTGATGTCCCACCTCTACTTTCAATATTTCCAAATTTCCTCACATTTCTACATTTTTAAACAAATCTATGTTTGCATGTATGAATGCTGGCTAAGTTGAGTACCCTAAAAGAGGCACCCAACTAGCATTAAAATTGCTTCAGGAAGCATAATGCCAGGAAAAATATTTGCTGTATTAGGGCTAAAAAAAAAAAAAAAAAAAAAAAAAAAAAAACTACTTAAGAGGCTTATTCATGCTCTGCACAATGGAAAATTAGTGCCCTTTGTCTAGAGTTAATAGTAATTTGATGACATTAAACTCTGAAAATGTCAAACCAAACAGGATCTGTTTCAAAATACAGATTCATGAAGACAGGTAATAAATTTACTTATATAATGACAATAAAATTCAGAAGAGACTCTGAGTGTCTACCTTGAACTAATTAATCATACAGAGAGCTTCACATAAATCAAAAAGAAAAAGTGAAAAAGTGGAATATTCTATTTAATAAGTATATTAGAGCTCTCTATCTCTTTGCTCCATGTAAAATCTATACAAAGTAAATATAAAAGATCTGCTATTTGGATTCATTTAGAAAAGGTGCTTTAAATTAAAAAGGCATGAGCTTAAAAAATGCATATGTCAATCAGCTTTATCAGCCACAGATGAAGATGTCCTGGCCCAGGTGATTCGAATGTGCACTGTTCATCAGATAAGAACATCAGAAAAAGAGTGTGGATGAATCAGCACAACAATATTTATTCCTACATTTTATCCTAATAAATAAACATATATTTTTAATTTTCCCACGAGCTCACTACCAGGAAGGAGGAAAAAACCTTTAAAGCACATACACTCTTACAATGATGTGTTAAATGCAAAAGAAACACACACACACAGGGATTTGGTATAACTTGGCATGGACCTTGGAGCCTGTCCCACCTAAAACTGTAGCTACAAGACTTTGGTCAAGTTGCAATTGCCCAGAGGTAAAATAGAAGACATAGAAGATATAGCACTTCCTAGTGTTGTTTTAAAAAGCACTCATGCTCTCTCTCTTTCTCTCGCTATGTATATATCTGTATATACATATGTATATATACATATGTGTGTGTATATATATATATATACACACACACACACACACACACACACACACACACAAATCTTTCTATTTAAAAAGGTAACACCTTGTAGATGCTCTCAATACAAAGCTTCATCCTATTGTCCTTGTCTCTCCACTTAGGTAGTTCACCATATAAAGCAGCACCAGTGTGATTCTTACCTATGATTCGTTTTGACTGTTAGCGCTTTGGAGAGTAATTTTGTTATTCACAACTTCAAAGACTTAAAACATCGATTATAGGATATCATTGCAGGTATATACCTCCTTGATAATGACTCACCACCTTGAGCGCGTTATTTACTGCTTGGGATAACTACCAACCTCGGGTCATTTTTGAATTCTTAATAAACCCTCCCTCCCCCCAATAATATTACCAAATAACTAAAGCTCCCATAATTATAACCATTCATTTACTCAACAAAAGTTTTCTTAAGCAGCTAATATGTTCTAGAGCCTAGAGATTCAGTAATAAATGACAAGGTTTGTCCTTGCCTTCAAAGACCATAAAGTCTGTTGATGGAGCTAGACACATAAACTTCTATTTATTATACATGGCAGAATAAACATAATTTAAGAGAGAACAAACCAAATGCTGAATTATAAAGGAAGATCAGGAAAGGTTTCACAGAAGAGGCACAATGTGTGTCGGGCCTTTAAACGGCAGAGAAAGGGACTTCCACAATGAGCACACTAATGTCCACAAAGATTTGGAACCTCAGTAACAGCAAGCCATTTGGTTTGGTGAGACCATAACCTGAATTGACAGATACCATGGCAAATGAGGCAGGTCATTAGAGTAATAAGGGAGGGTGCTGGGTGCCATGCTAAGGAACTAGGAATTTTTCTAAGAGGTAGAAGGAATTCAAGGTTTGGCGAGAAGTCACATAAACAAATCAATATTTTTCAAAAGAAAACTCTTCAGCATAGAGCCGAATTGGAGAGGCAAGGGCTTAGAAGAACAGAAACTATCGAAATTGAATAGCTAGAAAAAGAGACAAGCAGTGAGCTTAGAAAATATGATATGCACTGGTTGAATTGAGAAATCTCAGCAGTTGGTTGGCTATGGGAAGGAGAAAGCCGAGGACTGTAGTGATACAGAGATTCGAGCCTGAATTAATAAGGGAAGTGGAAAGGAAGAGCAGGTTTGGGGAAAAGGAAAATACTAGGTTGATTTTGGACAATGAGAAAAAGCAGATAGGATTAAAAGAACGAGGAAAAGAAGAAAGAAAATGGAGGAAGAAAAAAAAAGAAAAGAAAAATAGCCAGAAAAGTTAAACAGAAAACGAGGCTCATTTTCCAAAACGGAATCATTGAAGGTTGAACTGTTAGTTTTAAAAAGCCTAATTTTTTTGATGTCAGATGAAGAGGAAAAACAGCTGATTTTTTTTAACCTGTCAATTGTATGATTTATCTCTCCCTTGCACTCTCATTCATCTGTCACTAAACTACTTAATTTCAGATTACTCATTCAAAACCATAATGTAATGGACCAACTACAAATGAATTTATTCACTTATTTATTCAACAAATATTTATTGAGTGCCTACTATATGCTAGGCACTGTGGTAAGAATTGGGCATAAGACAGTGAATGTAACAAAAATCCCTTCTCTGACAGATTCTGTCATCTTTGAAAAAAAGCATGTTCAAGGGAAATAAACTTGTCAGATTAAGACCTCGTTACTTGTTTTCACATGAAAGGAAGTTAGACACACTCACTAATATTTACAATGGAAGTTCAAGAACATGAGATTTTTATGGCTGCAGGAAACTTCAACTCATTTAAGGAGTATTGTCTTCTGTTAAACCTGGCTCTGTTTCCTCTCCTGCATGATGATCCCTGTACTCGTCCTGGAAACTGAGATAGTGTAAATTGAAATCAGCAATTCATAACTGGTTTTTTGTCAGGATCACTTGGGAGAGTTTGAAACACAGACAGACACTGGGCCCCACTCAGGCCAATGAAAGCAGCACCTCTGAGGGTGGAAAGTTTTCTTCCAAAAGCTACCTCAGTGATTCTAAAGGGCATTGCCAGAACTGAGAACCACCAATTATACTAAAAATTTCGAGTTTCACAAAGGAGGAAACGAGATCTCCACTCCCACCTTCTACGTTATGTAATCTCATGGTTCTGCAAGACCAGTATTCAGGCTCTTGGGTTTGGATACATTCACTTCTTTGAAGGTACATTTCATTTCACATTAGCAAGCTGTTTGGTCTTACAAGGAGCTATAACCTGTGCGACATAAGCTGAAGTGGAGAACTGGCACCTCTCCAGGAACTGGAGATAATTGTATGGCCAATCTAGATAAATTAGAATAAAAATTCATCGCATACCCACCAATGATATTTTCTTTTGCTAACCCCTTAAAAACCAGGAAACACAGATTTTCAGTCCTTAAATATCTGAAGCCATTTCTGTAAATATCTGTTTTACAGAATATCCTCAAAGAAATAGTACTGATGACTTAGACTTAGTACTAATATAATATTTCTTAAATATCTATATATGTAGCAGATTCTTGAATTCCATTAATAATTGATATCCTTTCAGTTAATACTGGGTGGACCTTTCTTAAAAAAATTGTTTTCTTCAGGCTTTTAACTGAAACACCATTCAGAAGCCTAAGGTCATGTTACCTTACCTCTAAAAACCATGGTTAAGGATGGTCTAATAGAGAGACTATGGTCGTAGCCTTAAACGAATGTGGAATTCTGTGGAATCCAAGATAAAAATAAGTCTTTCTGATAATAACTTCAAGTTGATGATGTTACTTTGCAATTCAATTCATCTAAAATGTCTTTTTTATTCTTCTTTCAAAATGCCCTCACCATCATACAGCCCTAAGAACTCAGCTCCTCAAATGGTTTGATTAAAACTGGTTGTTAAAAGTTAAGATCAGAGATTCCTCTTCACACATTCACTCTCTGCTTTGGTGGCGTCTTGGTTTTACAGGAGGCTCATTAATAGACCACCTTGCCCAGTTTGTCATCTATTTCATTATGCAAAATATATACTTTTCAATTACTTTTCCTGTGTGAAAACCTCTTCATTCTAACCTAACATAATGATTTCTTTGGATTTCTTCTCAACCTCTGAATGGCACAGCTTTCCTAAAATCTCACCTGGGGGTAGGATGCTTAGAAACCCTGATGGGAATTAATTTCAGTGCAATGATCTTTATGTGCCCATTAAAATAGGAGTGAAATAGCTTGCAAAGCTGACCGCTGGGCAAGCCCAGTATTGACCTCAAAGGAAGGGGAAAAAAAAACTATTTAAAGCTGTCTGATCATTTTGTTAATCTATTTAATATGAAACATAAAGAAGCTATCCCTAAAATAAAGCTTTGGTTCACAACACTAATTTTATTTCAATTTGCGAATAAAGTGGAAAAGATAAAAATAGGATCCACTTATCTTCAATCGTTTTATCTAAAGTTTAAAATTTTACATCAGCAGTAATTGGAGTCATGCATGTACTAAGGAGCTGTAATAATTATTAAAATAACAGGTATTTGGTGGACAACTTTGCTCTTACATTTAAGACGTGTTTTTTTTTTATTTACCATGTATACTTCTCCTCCCATAGACGAATCTAGATACCTCGAGTTGTTCAGACAGATCTTTCTGGCTGTCTCCTAGGTAGACCCAGATGCATTTACATGCCACAAGTCTACTTACTGGGCCTCCATCACATATGGGTGCATTAATCTGGATATCTTGCTCCACCTGATCCCAAAATATTTTACTTCACAAAGCCTTACCACATAATAATTTTGTAATGTATTAATTCCCACAAAAATCCCACAAAAATTAGGAGCAGGCATGAAAAGCAAATCTGAAGGTTTTCCTTTATTGCCATGATCTTTCATTCCAGAAACAAGCAAGCAGCGCTGGCTAAGATAATGCTTCTGTGAGACTGGAGTAAAGCTGCCGTTTTCTCAAGACACTTTAGTGTCATCTGTCTTAAAATCGCTGTTGATCAATATACCAATATATGATATTACAAATGTGAATGGTGTCCTCTAGAGGTGTGAAATGCACAATTTGCACAACTGTACATAGCAGCCCTGGGAAGCAGTTCAAAGAAAACAGAAAATCCACTTGTGATTTTGCTTCTCTGAGCTTTCATCCTAACTCAATCAGGAACTAGAAAGGAATGAGTTTTATTATAAGGCACTCTATAAATGAGAAATCAAAACTACACACATACACAGAGAGAGAGAGAGAGAGAGAGAGAGAGAGAGAGAGAGAGAGAGAGAGAGATGTTTGTGTGTACTTCCTCAGCAAGAAGAAATCCTACTTCTGAATCTCTTGATTTGGCATTTATGATTCAGAGGGACTAGGGTACCTTTAAGGTGGTTCTTTTAAAGCCAACAGTAGCTCAGAAAAATCCATGCTTATATACCACATTATCTGAAACTTGGTTGAGAGCAGAACTTACCATACCAGGGAGGGTTTGAAGAATAGAAAATAGATATGCAGAGGGAGGGAAATTAAGCTTGGAAGATTCCAGAAGTAAGCCTCTGAGAAACTCAAGGTAGGCAGGTGTGGTCAAGGGATTACAGTGGTAAATCCAGATAGGCTCTGGATGTCCCAGTAAATGCAGAAATTATCACCTCAGGTTTCTGGAGTTATGCAGAAGGTAGAGAAGCACAAGGTAAAGAGCTCTGACACTATACACACATAATTCAAATCTTGCATCTACCTTTTACTCATTGAGTGACTTAGAAAAAAAAAATTGCTTAATTTTCCTGATCTCAGTTTCTCCTCTAAAGACTAGATATAAAAATACTTAGCCTTCAGGGCTACTCTAATGAGGTGAACAGCAAGTTCTCTGTACATTTCTGCTTTGTTATAATAATGAAGTATAGTAGGTAATTAAACAGATCTAATGTATGTATTTGTATATTTGATATTCATAATTTAAATAGAAGGTAACATCATTTAAAATAAATTCTTGTCATTAAACCAGCTTCATAATAATTCTGATGCTATTTCTCTCGTAAAAAAAAAAAAATTCACTTGACCCTAGTGATTTTTCGAGCACATACACTTAAGAGAGCATTTGACAAAATATAAGTGTATTCATCCTAGAAATATTTCCTAGTAATTTATTAATTATATTTAAAATTGAAGCTCATCCATTTAGTACTTTTCCTGTCACAGCTGACCAGCGTGCACTGACAAATTTACTGACATAAAGTCACTCTGATCTTACATAAAGAAACAAGGATGTCAAAAATATTCTACAATTGCAAATGATAAAATAGACAATGTCTGGAAATGAGAACGTTATTACCAAAAGTGCCCCATCAGTTACCAGAGGGGGCTGGCAGGATGCGGTGACTTCACTGTGATTGACCATGACACATAAAGGCTGCAAGAACCAACACCCACCCAGAGACTGGCCCTTCGTTTTCCCAGCAGATTATTGATGGCACTTCTGTTGGACCAGAAGGAAACTTTGCTTGACTTCAGTTTGGCCAAATCATACAGAAGATCCAACTGGGACAAGTCTGGAGGAAGAGGGGAGAAAATGTTTTATCAAACCCCTTCCACATTTTCCCTGGGAAACTGGCACAGAGAGACTGCAGGCTGGTTTGCCAGATCTGTCTACAATTGGCAGAACTGACACAAAGGACAGACAGACGCCCTATTACTCTGAGCTAAACAATAATGCTCTTAAATGGACAGATGTCGAGATTATTAGAATAATATTAATAATTAATCAACAAATATTTATCAAAACCCCAGTACATTAGAGGGATACTGCTGTTTTGTTTTGAATTTAAAGAAAAAGAGTGTCTTGTTTTTGAAAATTTAAAATGTATATTCAGTAGACCAACATTTAAATTGTATATCCAAGGAAAGAGAACCATCAGTCAATTCGGGTTTGGCTATGCTGCATTAACAAATGACCCCAAAATCTTAGTGGCTTCCTAAAACAAAGGTTTATTTCTTGCCTTTGTTACTGTCCATTATTATTAGCTCCGACACCGCTCCACATTTCTTCAGTCAAAGAACCATTCACTAAATTCCTATCATTTGTCAGACTCTATATAGATCTGGGAATCTCAGAGACAAAATGATACTACTCTTGTGGAAAATTCTAGTGGGAAAAGAAGACTTATGAACTGTAATTGAAGTGCCACGTGACGTCATTAAAATAAGTTAACCAGGCATCCCTATTTGACCAAAATACGCCAGTTTAAATCTGTCGTCTTAATGTAATTACTGAGAAAGCCTTCTTTCACTCTCAAATATGTCCCTATTTAGATGAAAAATTATATATTCTCCTGGGGATAATAGAGAAGAAAGCAAATTCTTGGTAAAATCAGAAAAGACTCCCAAAGGCAAGTGATATATAAGCTAGGTTTCAATTGATTAGTAGGTGTGTGCTGGGTGGAGAAAGTAGTAACCAATCATATCAGAGAAACACACACACACACACACACAACAGAGTAAGCCTGAAGCAACAGAGTTAGAAAAAGCCACAAGCGGTCAAATATTGCTAGAACTCCAAATGATTCTTCATTGCCCTGAAGATGAAGTTCATTAATTTTTACTGCCCCAAAGGTTTTCATGATCTGACCACTGTTACCTCTGTAACTTCATCTTCTATCACTCTCTCCTTGCTGGCTCCACATCAGGCGCCCTGGCCTCCTAATTATTCCTCAAACATACTCCTCCTCAGTGCATCTGTACTTCTCTCTTCTTGGAGCACTTTTCTCCCTATTTATATATATATATGTATGTATATCTTTATGGCTTGTTTCTTCACCGCATTCAGGTCTTTGCTGAAGTTTCTCCTTGTTAGAGAAGGCTTCCCTATCTATGACAGCATACCAACAATTCTCTATACTTGCTTCATTTTTATGCAAAGTACTTATTATCATCCAACATGGTAGAGATTAATGTTTTTTTATTGGTTGCCCCTTGTACTTCCATGCCACCTTGTTGAGGGCAAAGGCTTTATTTATTTTGTTCACTGCTATATCTTAAGTCCCTGGCACATAATAGGTGCTCAATAAATATTTCCTGCATAAATAAAGTACAGGAGTCATAAACACAATGGGAGGTGATAGCAAGAGATGTAGTTAAGAGAGTTAAGTGCTTTCCAGAGAGTTGATGTGCATTGGGGTGAGGGGGATTCATAATTGGCAAGCATGATTACAGATCTCCCTCAGGACATGATAACTATTATAATTTGATTCTTATTTTTCCTAGCAGTCTGAGTCTTAAAATGGAAGTGAATAAAAATATCATATTTGTCCTAAATTTTTATTTTTCCATATTAATGAGTTTAATCAATAGGTAACAAAAATGATGAGATCTAGTGAAACTCTTAATGGTTACCAGAAAGCAAACTGCTTTCCTCTATTGACCTTTTACAAAAGGCCCTAAAGAAAGTGCTTTCCAGACCAGCTAGAGTAAAAGAGAATATGATAGTTACCTATTACTATATACCTCAAATCTGAGTGGCTCAAAACAACAATCATTTATTATTTCTCATAAGCCTATGGGTTCATTTCTGATAAGCATTCAGGCCAGGCCTGGATGATCTTTTTGGGGTTTGCTTATTATGAATTTGAGTTGACAGGTCAGCTAAAGACTGACTAATCTAGGCTAGGTTTGACCAGGATGGCTCAATTCTGTCTCATGGCTCCTACCATTTGGTGGGTTACCTCATGCTTGTTCCCATGGAGAAGGGGCATGTGACAGAAAGAGAATTGTGTAAGGCCTCTTGAGACTTAGGCTTAGCACTAGCACACAAACAAATCCACTATATCCTGTTGTCAAAGCAAGACACAAGGCCAGTTTCAATTTAAAAGGTGGGGAAAGAGGCTCTACCTTTTAACAGAAGGAACTGAAAAGTCATATCACAAAATATAAAAAGAATCAGGAAAAGGTGAAAAATGAGAACCATTTTTCCAATCTATCACGGTTTGCCCTCTATCCACTATATAAGTTATATTCTTCCCATATGTTAAATGCACTCACACACTTATATCAATGGAACACCTGCTCACTGAATTATCTATTAACTTATACTATGATCACTTTTTAAGTTTACATTTCAAAAAGCATAAAAACGTTTGGCACAACTAATAAGTTGGGTTAGGAAGAACCCTGCATGCATATGGAGCTGACTATTCATAGCCCCTGAGATTGAGCTGTCAGTAATAATATTTTCCAAGGAAAAAATAGGGGGAGAGAATCGAACACCAGCTATGTCCAGCAGATACCGAGTCCTGTTTTAAAAAATTTAAAATTTGGAAGATGATGAATAATTTATATATAATATATTTATAATATTTTATATTCCCAGTTATTTCAGTCCATGGTAAAAGAATCAATAGTCTCCCAGATAACCTATTGGGAGTAATCAGGGAACTAAACTATAAATTATCTTTGCAGATCTGTCCTTTCATGTCATTTAAAAACTTGGCAAATAATAAAATTATTTTGCAATAGTAGCTTAACACAAATTGAAAGACTAGCCTTCAATCTGACGAGTGTAAATGCAGCTAGTTTAAGCAAGCTTAATTTTCTGCCCAAGCATTTGACCACCCAGAGGCATGTAATAAAAAGCAATTGAACTTGTTTCTGTAAGACTATTTACTCCCTTCAGTTATTGGGTTTATGGACCCATTGTTCAGTAGTTCTCTCTTGGATTTCAACCCATGCTTGATTGGTTGCTAAGCAAAAATATAAACAATGCCAAAAAGTGTAGTAGGTATTTGGACAGATTAGGTGATAAAGTACCATAATTATGCAATCAACAATTAAAAGGCCAAATTGAAAATTTAAAAGGCCAGGACCCAAATGTTTGTTTGCAGTTATCATCCCAGTATATGCTTGGAACAATGTACACCAACAAGTGTGGGTAGCCAATTTAAATCATTCAAACAGTGCTACCACTGTATTTCCTTATCTAGAATGCACTATAACGTAGTGAACCAATAATAAAATATATATCATAGACGAGAGCTGCCACTATTATTCCAGGTTCAGATGAGAATTTATGGCTGGTAAAAAACTGAACTCTCAGAAGCACTACTGGGAAGACAGTTTGAGAGGAGTTATTAAATAAGGAGTAATTAATTGGACTAGAATTTTAGCTATATTAATTCCAAGTCCTAGCAACTCTCTTTATGGGAAGTAGGAGCAACAACCATCACTATGGTTAATCACACAATGTAGGAGCTGTGGAAGATTGGTGTAGTAATATGCCTCAATGAATTATGCCTGCTTTATTGAGACTCTCGTGTCACTCCCTCCCACACTGATTCTGAGCCTTGGCCTTATGACTCTTTTTGGTTAATGGAACATTGGCCAAATGACATAACAAAGACTTGAAAAGGGTTTGTGCATTGGGCCTTATTCTCTTGGAATGTAACTGCCATGTGAAAAAAAATCTGAATTAGCCTCTTAAAGAAACATGATTTAGTCAACAGGCAGCAACAGCTGCTAGAAATGAGAGTAATATCATCTTAGACCTTCCAAACTCAGTTGATCTGCCAGACAATTTCAATCACATGAGTGACTCCAGCAAGAGTTACAGAAGGACTACCCGACTGAACTCAGCCTAAATTATCGATCCATAGATTTGTGAGCACATTAAATGGTTATTGTTTAAGCTACTACAGTTAGGTACCATTTGTAATATAGGAGGATATAACTGATATGGCAGCAAAGTGTCACTGCCTTCCTTTCTTCTCTTAAGGTTTTCCCATAGCTTGGCTCATATTTCCAATCCTGCCTATTTCTTCAGCTTCCCAGACTCTTCAGTCCATCCTTCATTGTACCTGTCCTTAGTGTCCGAGATGCTATCAATTCAATTCAACTCAATTCAACCAGTATTTGAGCACTTATTAAATTAATGAAGAAGCCATCAGTTACTCATTCACTAAATGGACTTCATTCTGGCCTAGCCTGTTTGTATGAATATATGTTAGACAATACACGTATTACAGAGTTCATTTATATGAAAAACACAATTGATTTTTAAGAGGGAATTAAGCTCCCTATAAAGGGAGCTTAACAGACTCATATGTGAGTACTAGAGAATAGGAAGTGTGGTGAGTCTTTAGATGTGTAACTATGGTTGGTGAGAATGAGGGAAGGATGATTAGAAGGAAAATAAAAAATCTGAAAAAGAGCCATGGGAATCAATATCAAGTTTTATGCCTTTGCTTTATATGTCCAGTTATCTTCCTTCCCGATGTCTTTTCTTATAATTCCTTATGTTATTTACTTATTATTTTTTATTATTATTTTCTTATACTTCCATCTTCTTCCAGGCTTATTGTAAATATCATAAAGCTTCAGTATAGACAGAAGACTATGTAAAATACATTATTATTTTTTTAATTCTCACAGGGAAAAGCACAGTAGTCCACTGGCATCTCCCCTACCATAGTGTTTGTATCATTATTAGCCACAAAAATCTGGTTGAAAGTGCAACAAAAACAAAGTAGTGGGTGAGGATGAGCCACATGGCTGGACATGCTTCAACAGCAGGCGCCTGGCCAGCCATGTCAACAAATGTGGTCCACATGGCACCGAGTTGTTTCACTGAAACGGGCCATGCAGTAAAGAGAAGAGAAATAGCCAGTCCTCTCTCCCACTGTAGATGCTGTCCTCAAACATATACCCTCTATTTAGTCAGCAGATTATACAATTTGAGGCAGACTCATCTGTAATAGTACAGTGTGGCAACTCTATTCTGTCATAAGAATGGAAATTTAACCTTTTCTTATATATTATGCCTTCTTCCTGGCTTAATTGGCTGTGTCTACTTACTACCATGGAGAAAGACATTGCTTCTAGGTAGCATAGAACCTGCCTGGTTCCTGGACCATAGCACAATAACAGGATAAAATGGGAATTGTCATATTGAAAATTGGGCAACAGTCATTTTATGCAACCAAATTTTGTTGAAATTCTTTTTGTTCAAGCAAGTTTAGCTACAGGTAGCCAAAAACCAATGCAGGGCATGGTTATATTGTCTTAGCACAGCAAATGAGAGGCATTTAGTTTAGAAATTCCCAAGGTGAAACGGAAAAGTTACAATTCAAAACATAGTATCTCGGTAATTCATCTCTATCTACCCTATTAGTTTAACTCTTTAAACCTTTTGCAGATAGGTATTAAAATATTCTCAGATAATTCCTTTTTTATGTAAGAAAAAATAAGAAACAATTTTATTCAGGGAAATGTATTGAATAAACCTATAAATCAAAAATCTGTAGTGAACTATACTACTATGCTGATTCTAAAACAGCAAAACTAACCCACATATAGTTATCTACAAACCAGAATTACTTTTAAAATTACTTCAATTTATAAATATTTTACCTTATCTAATTTCATTTAGATTTTTCTTTACCTTCCTCTCTAGCTCCAGTAGTATAGTTAAGGATATGCTTTTCTAATAATACTTTGTATATATTTTGTCCTTTATAGTTATCCAAAATTTTTAAAGTATTTTCTTTTTGAATGCACACAGAACTGTTAGGAATTTTTCAGAGGTGGGAATGAAGATTTGGCCTATTTTAACGATTTGGCCATGCTCACAAGGGGAGTAGCGGCCATGGGCCCCAAGTCCAGGCTAGATCCTACCTCTGACTCCTACCCAAGTTTCTCCCATGTTCTCAGGTGCTTTTGCCCATTATGGCCATTTGACTGCTTCATGTGACAGACCTGGGCAACGTTTGTCCATGGATGTCTATGGAGGCTATGTTTTCATTTGCGTAGCTTCTATTTTTTGTTTGTTAGTTTTTACTCCGTTTCTCCATCCTTTTATAAATAAGTTGTACTTGGAATTCTCAGGTATGGGGACCTTTGTAAAAGAAACACATTTGTGAGATGTCAAATTTAAAATGTAAACCAAAATAAAATAATGACTTTTCACTTTATTAATATGATTTTTCTGGAACCTGAATAGATAAACAATTCTGGTAGATAAATAAATATGGAAAAAGAATGTGTTCTTTATCTTTATAACAGTGGAAAAGATTTTCAAAATGGGAATTTGAAAAATACCTAAAAATTTATTTGGGGACTATATGCTATAATTCATTTTTAATATCTTATTTTAATTAATATCCAAAAAAAGAATTCCTATAAAATATCCTTTGCATTTATTTCTAAAAATATTATTCTTTCCATAAAACCAGTGGCTTTTATAGGTCATTAAAATATTAAGTAAAAAAATGGCCTGGAAACAGTAACAGTCTAAATTATCAAAGAAATTTGATTTAAAGATCAAAACATTTCTACACTAAAAGAGAAAAATATATATATTCTTTGCCTAAGAACATTTTTGTTTACATATTCTTAACATAGAACTAAAGTATGTAGTATGTCTTATCTAACATGTTATTATATATGTTAGAACTATTGAGTATAACTAACATAACTATTAAGTATGTTTCTTATATATAGTTTTTATATCCTTTAGAGAGATTTGAAATCCATAGTAATATTTAAATCATAAAATCAAATTAAAAATATTATGGCATACTTGTTAATTTTTTCCCTTAAGTAAGCTAATTAAAACCTATATATTTTTTAAGACTCTCAATGGGAACATGAAATACTTTCTGATACCAACTTGAACCAACTATGTCATTTAATCCTTAGATAATGAACCCAAATATGCAAAATTCTCATGCTACATTATCTAAACTTACAAAGTAACAATCTAAAATAAAGCCTATTTTCTCATCTGAAGATGAAAGCAAATATTTAATCCTGGATTTTTTTTCCCTTTCATATTGAAAAAATTTACATTGAAATATCTGACCTGACTTCAGCATAAGTGGCAGCTAGAAAAAGATAGGAGAAACAAGAGAAATGAAAATAGAAACAGAGATCGTAAAAGAGAGAAAGAAAAAAGTACTTTCACAAGACAGGAAAATAAGAAAAGAGGTTTAATGTAAATGTGATACAGTCATGATGATTTAACTCATACATAAGTACATAGGGCAAAAAAATGGCCACATAAATGTGCTGGGTAAACTTTAAGGATCCAGAAAGGAGCCATTTATTGCTCTGTAACCTCAGCGGGAAGCAAAAATTATTTCCTAAATAACAGATTTCCAGTCTTGCTGAATTATTGTGCAACAGAGGAGCAATAACTTGCACTGAATCTCTCCCTTGGCTATCTGTAAAATGAGCAGCATGAACTAGATCCAGGTAATCTTAGGTGACGTTTTCAGAAAACTCAATTCATGGAAACTTTCTGTGAAAAACAGAGTCACAATAGTTCAGGTTATGAGAGTTTTAATTAATTATCTAAATGATTAAAATATAAGAATTGAAAGAAAATAGCATCGCTCTAATTAAAACTTTTTGGTAACACCTTTGTTATTTTCCTTTTTACACCCTGTCATCATGAAGAAGAAGTAAGTTGTTAGGTCAGGCATTTTTCAGAACTGCTGCTGCTAGAAAAATTTAACTCAGATGTCATAGTTTCTCTCATGGAATATTGAAATTTCCAAAGAATACATAATTTATAACAATGTCATAAGTCAATTTTAAAATTTACTCCTATCAGTAATGGGAATGATAAGTGAGAGATAGCAAATTCATATTGGTTTTTATATTAATTCATTTATACATATATTTAATAGATATTCGCTGATTCAGACAAATGGGTTTAGCCAATGAAGTCCTTTATATTTTCTTTTAGTATTAGCAATTTCAAATTCAATACAACCTACCACTGTGGTTTACTGGTTGGTGGTTATCTTGCTAAACATTACAATTTTTATTTGAGAATTATCATGAAAATAAACTATTTTTATATAGATTCAGATAATTGCACACATGCTCTTAATTATTGATAAATAGGGTCAAAAGTTAATCAATTTTTTCTCTGAATGATGCAACTTATTTTATAGCTTCATATTGGTACATTGTGTTTTTTAAATAAAACTTTAAAAAGCTGGAAAAATAAAAAGAAAAAATTAATCTTATATCACATATCTTATAAATGAAAAAAATTAGTTATTTAACCTGATAAAAATGTTATTAGTTAGATGTAACTGTTGATTTAACCTTTAAAAAAAAAAGTGTTAAAACTTTAAACCCCTATTTCTAGTTCTAGTTCAAGACGGTAAATTGGTCACACACTGTGGCCAACCATATTTCCTGAGAAAACTTTGTAATATAATATAGAAGTTATTTTTTAAATAAAATAATGGAGAAAAACCATAACTGAGAGCATGCTACCTTCCGAGCTACAGAGGAGGTTAATGTTGATCTGCCTGTCAGAACACTAGTTCGGGTTCAGAACTGAGAGATCCTATGGAGGGAGAGAGTTACAAGTGAGGTTAAAACCAGAGATTAATTAGGCAGTTAGTATTTACCTCTGAGCAAGCAAAAAAAAAAAAAAAAAAAAAAAAAAAGGTGGTAGAGGAAGGTTTTCCTGTAAATAAGTGGCAGAAGATGTTGGTAAAAAACTAGAATTCAAATAAGGATATTGGTCCTCCAGAGTAAATAAAATTCTGGAATTTGGAAAGCCTTAATACTACCTGGCTTTTTGCCTACTTATTTTACAGTAAATCCTTCTAAAGGAATTATTTCACCCCATTCCCCTCCACTTCACAAAAGATTGCTAGTTATGGAGAGAATTAATGGGAAAATTAACTGTCTTACATATAACAATAGAGGAAATACATATCATTCCATGTATTATCTTTCTTCTTATTAGGGTGGGCAACAAGGCATATTAAAAAATCAGTAGCAGCGTCATAGAAGAAAAAGATTAAGATGAACAAAAAAACCTCCATAGAGATAATTGAGAGAACAGAAAATTTATAAAATCTAATAAATATTCAGAGATTTGGACAGATGTTAAATCCATGGAATAAAATTGGGTTACAATGAAAAAGGCTCAGTCAGAGACCAGGAAAGAGTCCTCAAAAGTTAAAACTAATTGAAGAAATTTAAAAATTCAATAAGGAAACTAAATATGAAAGTCAAAGAAATAGTATAGAATATAGAACAGAAAGACAAAAGGAAGAACTAAATGAGGAGACAAATAATGAAAAAATAGATCTATCTACATTTACATTTGTATATATGTATAAATACCAACACAGGAGCCCTATAGAGAAAGAATGGAGATTGTAGAGGGGAAAACAATATCATAGAAATAATAGAAGAGACTTTCTCAGACTAAATATAGTCATAAGTGTGCAGTTTGAACTTATATATTAAGTGTTCAGCACATTAAATGATGAAAGGCACCTAGACACACCCTTGAGAAATCTGAACACCTCAATGAGAAAGAGAAAATTGAAAAAGCTTTCAGAGACAATAAGTAACTACAAAGGAAGAAAGATCAGATAAGAATTAGACTTTTTATCAGCAATACAGGAGACTAAAAGACAATCAAACAATAACCTTAAAATGCCAAAGGAATATTATTTCCAACCTAGAATTCCATACCTAGCTAAACTATCAATCAAGTATGGGTGGGATTATGACATTTGCATATATGCAAGGACTCAGAAAATATAACCCTCTTCATATTTTTTAGAAAGTCAGCTAAAGATATACTCCAGTAAATTGAGGAATTAAACTATAGATCCCACCAGAAGAGTATAGCAGTCCTGAAGAATGGCAATACAGCTGACCTTAGAGGGGAACCAGTAGAGTAGAGGAGGATAGAGGGTAGAATTCATAAAATGTGAAGAGTAGCTCTAGGATAAAAATGATCAACAGCAAGGATAACCTGTAGGTTTCAATAAAAGTAAAATATGCCAAAGAGGTAAATTGAAAACTTCATTGAATATAAAATAATTTTACAAGAAACTCTCAGACTAAATATTAAACAAATAAAAATGTGGCCATTAATGGGATATGTAAAAAAGAAAATCCACTTTATTTTGATGCCAGCAAAATTATCTTCCTATTGCCTTGGGACATTGGACTTGACAAGATGTAAATGTGACTTTAGCAAATTGGTCCAGGAGGAAACAATATTTACAAAGCCATAATAATATACATTTAATTATTATAGGCACATCTATATATATAATAATTGGTTCTTAAATTTAAGTCAACACAGACAGAGCCTAGAAACTTTGACTATGATTACAGGACAAAATGTAAATGTTAACAGCCCTGACAATATAAAGTAAAAATGTAGTTAACAGACTATGGGACATGGCAAATAGTGCAAAATTGCCATCAAATTTTAGTTTAGGGAATGAGGAAATATTGTCAAATGTTGCTAAAACAAAAAATAGAAGTTTTAGTGTATTTTTAATGTTTTACATATAAAAAATAAAAACATGTAAATATGTAGTAATATATAATTAAAATATAACTAACAAATATTGAGAATAAGAATGAGAAAATGCACAGTTTTCTAAATATGTGACTTTAACAGGAAGTACTCAATGGATGTGGCATAAAGGTATAAATCAAAAAATAAAGAAATATTATCAGAGATACAAAGATAAAAATCAATAGAAAATGGTTGACTTTGCCTCTGTGGAATGGGCCTAGTGATGGCTGTGACTATTTCTTTGAATGGTATGTCCCTTCTACTATTTGTTACCGTATTCATGTGTTACTTTGATAAAACAATTTTTTCAAAATTAAATAAATAATTTAAAATCGTACAGATTTTGCTTAGGCATAAAAAAGAACTGTCAAGCCAACATAATTCTGGACTGGTCCATCTGCTGAAGAAAGTGATCAGAGCTACTATTTCCTAAGGACCTACTTTGTGCAAGACAGGATACTAAGCACTTGTTTCTAAATATTACCATTAGATAGAAATTATAATGCTCATTTCACAGAATTAGAAACTGAGCTTCAGGGAATGTAAGTAACTCATCCAAGATAACAAAGGGGTTGAGGAGTAGAGCTGAAACAACTCCAAAGCCAAAATGAAATTTAAAAACAAAATGAAAGAGGTCATGTTAGACCGTCCCTGTAAGTATATTTCAAATGTGACAGTCTCTGATTTCAAGAGCAGAACGAGACTTCATTTTTCACGTTAACCTAAAAATCTATGCAGACATCCAAAAGAATGTGGTTACTAGATAAGTTTTTATTTCCAGGGGTTGTGTATAGGGTCAAAAGGTTCATTATCTAGTACAGATGCAGGGATTTTCCTTTGTAGGCCCTTCCAACCTCTGGTGTGTCTGCACTGCATTTATACATATTTTATTCAATTAACATTTTCTTGGGCCTACAACATTTCTGCATACAAAAGAATTGCACTGGTATCGTATAACAGTAAATCAAAGAAGAAAAGGGTCCCTTTATCAAAGCTTCGTTTATGTTTATTTTAAGAGTGTTCAAAAATTCACTCAATGTGGTTAGGTTTTACAGCTCTTAAAAACAAGCTCCAAATTTACAGATATTTCATAACATTCTTATCAGCATATAAGAGCTTCTTTCACAGCTGGCACAGAGTGTCCTTTCTTCTCTCTCTTCTAAATCGGTAGGATGCTCCTTAGATCTCCTTTTGTGAACATTTTCTCTCCTGGCAGTGGGGAATCACAAAGGGGATGCTATTGATCTGGCACTGAAGTGAAAATTTCCACATGATGAGATAGCTAACATAAGTACAAGTTCAGGCAGGAAACCAATGATTTTATTAATTATTGCTGGTCGTGTCATTATTAAAAAAATACTCAGGCTAAAAGGAAAAATACAGAATGTGAGTGTGTGTGAGTGAGTGAGTGAGTGAGTGCGTGTGTGTGTGTGTGTGTGTGTGTGTGTGTGTGTGTGTAAGAATAGGAGAGGGAGAGAGAAGAGAAAGGGGACAAGGAATGAGAATGAATGCCATCCTGTAGACACCCCACCAGCACTCACCAGAGGAAATCAAGTTGCCGCCAGTTTGGCTGGGGTTCAGCGCCATCTGCATAGTATTTAAAAGTGAGAGCCAAGCTCTGAGCTATTTTATTGGAGTTAGCAAGGAAGCTCTCCAATCTATATCTGAAACTCAACCGTTCCAGCTTTTGAGCATCACTAAAAAGAGCTTACGGAGGTCAAGGAACTTAAAAACAGCATGAGGAGCCTCTTTGCAGTCCTTATAAAACCAGGAATCAGTAGCCTAAGCATTTGATTAGGCCATTTGGTCTCTAAGGAATGGTGGGAAAATTCTGAGGCAGTTCTTGAGGACAAAGGTATGAGATAAAGAAAAATAGTACTAATAGATAAAGTATACAAAGTACTTAGGGCCAAGCACTCCTTTAAGATTTTTATATTTAATAATCATTCAATTCCTGCAGTAACCTTGCATGGAATTATTATTATTATTTTTATTTTGCAGATGAGGAATCTCCCAGGATGAGTTCCTGTGATATAAATTTTCTTTTAATGTTGGCTTTCAATTTTTGATCCTTCAAAATCCAACACTAGTTTTGTTCCCATGTGATTAAGAAGTTTGCAAATGTGATTCTTATTTTCTGTCAATATCCATGAAGCATTTAAGAAAAAATAAAATAAACATAGCTTTTTTGAAAAAGAATAGATTACTAAGATTTGTCTAGACATGTAGTTAATACTAATGTTAATTAACATGTATTGACTGGCTTCTGTCACCAAACTCTGCTTTTCACATAATAAATTACATTAATCCTTCCAATAAACCCATAAGGTAGGTGTTATTATGACACCCATTTGCAAATGAGGAAGCTAAGTCATAAAGCTAGGTAACTTGCCTAAGATCACAAGAATATCAAGTAGCTGAGACAAGACTTAACCCAAGACAATTGGCTCTTGAGTCTATGCTGTTCTGGTATCTATTGCTGCCTCAAAAATTAGTGGCTAAAACCAACAATTTCATATTATTTCTCTCAGTTCTGTTGGACAACTGGACTCAATGAGTGCTCTCAAGCATAGCAATCAGATTACAGCTGGGGCTGGAGTCAAATGAAGGCATAACTCGGCTGGACGTCTAAAATGACTTTTTACTCGCAAAATTGGCACCACAGCAGGAATGGCTGGTATTGCTGAGGGCTAGCTGTCCCTCTCTCTCTCTGCGTCTCTGCACAGTCTCTCAGTGTGGTTACCCCGGGCTTTCTTACAGCATCATGGCCTCAAGATAGTCAGATTTCTTACATAGCAGCTGGCTTCTCCCTGTGCGAGCAATCCAAGAGACCTGAGGAGAAGCTGGAAAGTTTCTATTTACCTAGCCTTGAAAGTCAAACAGCACCACTACTCTACATCATATTGGTCAAAAGCAAGTCACAAGGCCCACCCAGATCCAAAAGAGGGGTGTTCACTAGAGAGTAAATGTGGGAAGCATGATTTGTTAGGGCCTGTCTTTGGAGATCAGCACCATAGCTCTTAGCTACAATTATTTGTTGTTTATACTGCAAACTGCAGAGCCAAAGATTTAAGTCCAGTTTGAACAAGGACAGAAAATAAGCACAGAGTAAATCCTTTTTAAAATAACTGTCTTTTTCTACTAGAGAAATCTGCAGAGAAGGCACTGAGTTACCTCCAGATAATATCAGTGAGAGGAATTCCAAAAATGTCTGGAAAGATTGTAAGCCTCATTAGGTAAGATAAAAATTAGTGTTTTTCTTATTCCTTCACTCTTAAGAACAAAGTTTAAAGTTTCCCCGGAATGCAGGTGTTTTCCTGATTCTTGTCCTGGCTCTGCTGATAATTAGCTTTGGCCATGTCACAAAACTTCTCAGCAGTACTTTCCCCTTCTCTTAAGTGTGATTATTAGTATTCTGCATCATGGAATTGATGAAGGAATCAAATGAGATGATGAACATGAAGGTACTTTGAGAACTAAAAAGTAAAGCTCTGTCGTTTGGGATCTTGCTATTGGTGGATTAATGGTTTGATGTATTTTCCTCTACTGGGCTATAAGTTTCATGATATCAAAGGCCATCTTGTGCAATACTACCACCTTACTGCTGAGAATAGTGTTAAGTCCATAGTTAAGACTAACTTGGATGATATACTTTATCATCCAAGCAAGAATATTTTCAAGTGCAAAAGGGAACATTTTTAATAACTATGTTATAGACTAACAGATGTAAAAAGGACATATGTTCATTCTGTTCTAGGGGGCACTCTAAACATTTGTTCAGTATAAATATTATTTATATTACTTATTTTTATTATTTATTTTTGTTCCTTTTTTTATATGAATCTTGTCATTCTCTTTTATCCGATCCTTCCTTCATTATCATCCAGTTTTGTCTTTATTTCCAATGCCAGAACTAATTCCTTCCTACCTGTAATGACAAATTGACTCTTTCATTAATAGATTACCACTTTAAATGTCAAGCTACCTCCCAGGAATTAGA
Organism: Eonycteris spelaea; assembly: GCA_003508835.1. Taxonomy (NCBI): domain Eukaryota; kingdom Metazoa; phylum Chordata; class Mammalia; order Chiroptera; family Pteropodidae; genus Eonycteris; species Eonycteris spelaea. The sequence goes on from PUFA01000053.1 coordinate 3,766,172, forward strand.
GTAACATTTTTTTAAATTCCAAATATAATTGTACAGTGCCTACTACATAGCAAGCTCTATTTTACATGGGCCTGGCAGCAAAGACCAAGACAAGCAAGATCCCTGTCTTCAGAGAACTTACATCCTTGTAAAACTAGACAATATAAATACAAGTATAACAATTTCGAATTGTGGTAAGTACTATGAAGAATAGAAAATAGAAAAATTTGGGAGTCGGTGATGTGGGTTTTAGAAAAGACTATCTAGAGAATGAAGACTTTGAAGCTGAAATCTGAATGAATGGAAAACCCAGGCATATGAAGGGCTGGGGAAAGTGCTGAGAGCAGAGAGATCGGCAGATACGAAGGGTGAACGCACTGGTCAGCACATTGAGGAAGGGCCGGAGCCTCGGAAGCATGGGGGAGAGTGGTATGGTCGAGGTTGGAGAGCACTGGCTTTGAGGTCAGATAGACCCCCATTAGAAGTGCCGACTCTCCTTATTTCATTGGTATGACGTAGGCATGTTATTTAGATTCTCTGAGCCTACTTTTCAGGGTTGATGTGAGGATTAAACAAAGAGAAATGAATGTGGAAGGGTTCCTGCATGTAATAAATACCATATAAATGGGAGGTGCTATCAAGCCACAAAATTACTTTAAGTTTCTCAAGGGATTAGTCTTAATGTAATCATAAATAACTGTATTTGTAAAGTACTAACCCAAAAACTAGACTTAAACTTAAAACTACTATCATCTTTAAGTTTTGTTTTGTTTTGTTTTTATATTTCCCTGATGGTCACCAAAAAGTCATGTGTTCAATCTGCATATAGATTGGGCAGAACAAAGACTACAGCAGGTCACTTATCATTTCTGGAAACTCTGGTATCCCAGGCTGGGTGCCCTTTCCCTGTTTCCTAACCCCCTTGTCTCAGTGCCCCTTATGTATTGCTATTAATTTCCCAACTAATACAACCAGTCCTCAGGCACCAGTTTCCCTATCCTCTTTTTAACCCTCTCCGCATCCCACTTTGTATCTTTCACAGAATAAAACACTGCTGTTTATAAAGAAATCCCAAGCTAGTCCGTCTGTGCTGAAAAGGCTTCAGCTTTCTAGTTAGCACTTGGCCCTTTAGTGCTCGTCCTGAGCCGCACCTGTTGTGCAGGTGCCATTTCAACAGCTCTCCACTGAAATGGACAGTGTATGAAGTCCTTTGTGCAGCTCTGCAGGTACATTAATTATAGACTACCTGGATCATCTAGAACTCTTGGCAGTAGCAAGACGGTACTTAATGTTCTGTTAAATGATGTCTCCAATAGTGTGTATTGTGGAGGATTATTAGAGACAGTCAGATAACGGTTTAGTATGATCAGGAGTCATTTGATCACCCCAATTGTGTCCATACTCAATTTTGTTGCAAAATAAATCTTTTTCTTTGATAATAATCCTCCAAAATTGATAATAGGTATCAGCCTTGGAACAAGGAATGAGAGAGTTATATTTACTGCCGTGAAAATAATCTCCAGTCGGGGAAATTCATTAGCATTACTGAAATGTTGGCTCTTGCATGGATGTGCCCCTAGTTCTTCTCTGAAGCCAGCAATCCCAAAGGCATTTTCTTACTTTGATTTCAAATGTGGAAAAACTCAGTACTGCCAAAGATCGCATTTTTTGAAAAAGACAAATGTGAGCAGATTTTTTTTTTTTACCAAATGCATAACAAACTGAAGCAATTTGAATGACCTGTGTTGAAAATTAAAAAGCACTCATCAAAGAATCAGCATGTGGATCTCTCATTTAAAAAAGAATGGAGGTAATTAAATCATCCTTTTTTAGTGTGTCCAAGGAAATCCACTAAGATGAAACCAGTTTGCCAGCTCATTAGGTAAAATACATAAAGGTGGTCAGAATTATCTTAGCTTCCTTAAAGCTCAGGGTAAGGGAATGGACTAACCAATATAGAAAGACTGGTCAGGTACATGCCCCAACTCCTTGGAGAATATCTTCTCTAACAGAGGGATAGCCTGTTTTTCTAGTCTTATTTTTATTTTAACTGAGTAGTTCTTTGACTCATGGAGGGAGACACGGATGATGGCAAGGGCTGGGAGTTTTCTTAGTAGAAGGAAAAGAAACCTAAGGAATCACACTGTTGTCATCACCAGTTCCAGGGAAAACTGATTTTCCATTATTTCATGTCATTCATCTTGTAATAACAACAAAGAAATATCAAGGAAGGATCTACAAAAGAAAGTTTTTTATGGCTGAGTTTTAGTAGCTCCTTCAGTTCCATCATCAGGCCCTTAGTAGCTAATGAAAACAGCAATTTAGATCATGAAAACGTAGTCTACAGCCAAGCCAACCTGTACACGCCCAATCTCATCTGATCTTAGAAGTTAAGCAGGGTCTAACTGATTAGTACTTGGATGTGAGACTACCTAAGATTAAAAATGTAGGCACAAACAAACAAACAAACAAATAAATTTTAAAAATATGAAAAGGGGTAAAGTAGAGAAAACTGGAAAGAAATCCCTTAAGAAGGGAAACAAGCAGGCCCGTGCTAATACTTAATTTAATACTCATGGTGAACTAGGTCCTTTTTTTGTTCCTCCTTGTTTACTGCTTCCAAAGGACATGGCCCAGGTGGCATGAGAAAAAAAAGCTGCCTTTCATCCCTCTTAGTAATTTTATTTCAAATCCCATCACATGACTAGGGAAAATATGCTGACTTAAGGGAAATAGCATAACAGTATTCCATTTACCTCTGGACTCTCAGAATCACAAATGTAAGAAAAGCATTTTTCTTAAAGCTAAACTTTTAATTAAAGCATCCATCAAAAACCACAATCATATTTCCTAATCATTAGTACCTATATTGTATCTCAGCCCCAATCTCACTCTTTATTTTGAGTCCCATGTGTACAATTTCCCATAGGATGTTGCCACTGAGATGCCTCTTACGCCTTAAAATTTAAACTCGATCCATAACCTCTTCACAGTTTACAGCATAAATAGACTTCCAGATTCTTATTCTTCTACCCTCAGAATTATTTGGGAGCTCTTTCTCTTCTTCTTTGTAGAGAATTCCATTCCATTTATTGCACAGAATATATATTGGACCCTAATAAGTGCATGAGATTTAAGCTAAGTAAAAGAACAATCCTACCTTCAAGAGACTCAGAGTGTGGTGTGAAAGAAAGACACATACGCAAGTGACAACACAAGTTGGACTAAGATCAGTTCGAGCATAGACATGTAGAGTGAAATGACTGAGGAGGAGAGTTTCAACAGGCAGAATGTGAGGGAAAGCATTCAAAGCAACTGTGACAACATGAGCACAGCAAATATAGTGAGTATATTCAAGGAAATGAGAGCGACAGGACGGGGAACGGATGGTGGAATGTGGTCAGAGATGAGGCTGGAAAGTTGATTCATTGCCCTCTGTCACAGATCAGCAATTGTGATCCTTCCTTTACCCTGCATTGTTTTAAAATATTTTTTTTTATCTTATTCGTATTGCCAAGATAGTTTTCAGTCAGTTCATCTCTTCATGTTCGAGCTGTTTAATTAGATTATAAATTCTTCAGGAAGAAAAAAAAAACCCATGTCTTCTATGTTTTTTGTGTATTCCAAATAAGAATAAGTATTGTACACAAAAGCAGTCTCCAATTTCTTGGTGATTCTATGTTTCACTGCACACATTCCTTCAGTGCCCATGGTTTACAGGCAATTTTCTTCACAAGTGAGGACTCCACAAGAGAAGTCAACATCCATAGGAAGTATCACTAGTTATCAAGGTAGGGACAGGGGCAGAACACAGATGAATAGGAGGTCTGGAAGATTATGACATTCACAATTCCCTGATTATCAGAAAATGGGAAATATATTAAGGTACTAAGAAACAACTCCTGCCCAGTCCAACATCCATCTCAAACTAGATATAATGGATTATGAAAGTCCAATTTCAAGATCTACTAAAAATCATCAGCCTGAGACATTTTATTCTTTTTTTATCTCCTCCTACAACAATATTTCACAGTTCAAGTTTTGTCTTTACTTGTCCTTTTTACAATCTTTTTCACAATTTTAAAGAATGCAACATGCATTCTGTGGAAAAAAAAAAAAAAGACAGGATAGCACCAGATTTACTCTGACCTTTTTAGGGTTCCAAATTTAGTTAGTTAGCCATTTCTATCCTCTTAGCTCTTCAGAAGCTCATGTGTTAGAGAGAACTAAAAATGGCAAACCCCTCCAAATTACCAGCATTTAAAAGGTTAAACAGTTTATTTTTATCCCACTAGCAGAGAATTAAAACTCCAATGTGTTTGGGCTTAGCATGACAAAGATCACAGCAAAAATCTAGAAATTATCTGTTCTTAACCCTTTCCATTTACAGACCTCAGACCTTACTCTGAGGGGTTTCTTGCCAAATTTTACAAAACTGTTGAACTGTGGCTTTCAAGATTCATCACAAGGCAGCACAGCTGCTACCTTTCTTCCTCAGAGTTGATCATCTCTGTCCACAGGAGCCCAGAGTGCAGGATTCAAAGACCCCGGAATATGGAACTCTCACCGGCGACAAATAAACTCCACCCTCTCAGCTGCTTCAGCGAGCATAGGATTTTTCTATATAGGCAGTTTAACCTCAAATGAACATCCTTATTCAGGTTGCTGGATGGCTTTCTCTGTGACCAGAAATAACTATTTTCAGTGATATCGAGTGAAACAAGAAGCAGACTCACATACCTTTTGTGTAAAGAGGCACAAGGGCATACAAAGACAGCCAGGAACTTTGGGTACAAATACTTTATCATTTATAAGTTATATGTTTTACTACTCTCTCTTTCTTCTCCTCTTTCTCGGAATATTAACGCCATAAATTGCTTCTCTAAATACACCACTTTGGGGCACACACGCAAAAAGTGAGAATCCCAACAGTAGATAGTGGAGGATTTGTCTTATCACCTATGAATTAGGTCTGTGTGAGACTTCTCCTTGTTCAAGAGAAATGGGGTCACCAAGAAACATGGTTTAGCAAAGAAAGAGACCCATCCAGTACTTAACAGCTTTGATCCTTTCTCCCTCTCCTCCAGACTACTCTCAATTTTCTAACAAAAATAGCCATGGCTTGTCTTTTCTTACCCGTTTCAAAACCTGCTTTGATAACACATAAATGGGTGGCATAATTTCCAAGCATGAGAAAAGTGAGCTACCCACTCTCACAAAACAAAGACAGCCCGCTGGCCTGTTAAAAAAAATGGAAGAATTAAAAATGGAGTTTTTTGTTTCTAACACAAGAACGCTTGGTTTGGTCTTTGGAGGGGTAGTTTAGGCTTTTGTGACCTGCGCTCTGAGAGCTAACCTGGAAAGCAGGTTAAAATACAGGTCTTAGTTAAAGAAATTCACTACTTATGTAAAAGTGATATTCTCCGGGGTCCTAAAACTATACTCTATTCTCAGAAAATGAAAACGTAAGTGACACTAATGTGTTACATTCCTTGAATGTATCAGCCTTACAAAACCAGGCTAGCCTAGGTTTTAAAAAATGTATTTGCTCTCTTCAAGGGATTTTCTTGCATAATATAGAAGTTCTCCTTTACGCCATCTTTAGAGCACAAAGATGATGGGAACACAGGGGAGTCAAATCTTACATGGAGTTCAGTTTCAAATTCAGCATGTAAGGTGAAAATTACATAGTCAAAATTACCCTTGAAAAGCCTTCAAATTATCTCTAAAGTAGAGTATACATATTTTTGTATATATAACATTATATAGTAATTTTTATTCATGCTAAATTGTGGGAATTTTAATGCTAGATTAATGAAAAGAATAAAAGGAAAGTCTATGAAATCTTTACAGCTCTGTGGGCATTCAAACTAGGAAAAGCAGGAAAAGATAGAGAATTGAAAATCTGGTTTGTTCTATTCTTCATTCATAGTTAGTCTCTATAACCTTAGTACATATTAATAGAATTTTTTTGATGGGCATTAAATAAGGTTAGTAGAGTCAAATCATAGCCCCAAAATTGCATATGTAGGCTTGTTGTGACTCCTATAATCAATTATGATTCTACACACCCAATCATTTTATAAATGTATTTGCACCCATTATGTTACTCGACTCTTATTAGGTAGGTAGCAGGGACAGATATGAGCATTCTCAATTGTAGATGAAAAGATAACCTATAGTTTAAGCCATTTGTTCAAGGTCACTCTGTTTATTAGGGTAGCACAGGGAATTCATACCAGATCATCTCATTCCCAGTGCAGTGTCTATTCCACAGGATCCCCTGTTCAGAAGGCAGTTGACACAGGAACAGTGTACTTTATTCAGGAGGCTGTAGGGTGTGAGTGAATGAATGAATGAATGAATGATAGATAGATAGATAGATAGATAGATAGATAGACGATAAATAAATAAATAAATGGAGAGAGGAGGGAAAGAAAAGCAATGCCTGATGTGGTCACCCACTTTGGAAAGAGAATGAGATCTGTGAATAAGCAAGAATAATATAGTTTTCAAAAAGTTATGGATGGTTTCTGGGAATTCTAGGGAAAGAGGAAATCAAATCCTAGTAACTTGGTAATATTTGGACCTTCAGTTACCTAGAAAGACTTCCCCTGTCACCGACCACAGCTGAAAGATAAATTTTGCCCTCACCCTAAATACTTCAGAAAATATACCGAGGAGGAAGAAGAAAAAGGAGAAGAATGAATAAAAAAGGAGGAATAGAAGAAAACCATAGCAAAATATATTCAGGAGTCATTTCCTCAGACTGGAGCTCACTCAGACCCCTCTCTCCACTCAACTCCTTTATAACTCAACACCCACATTTATGTTAAGAAGTAAAGAGAACTCTACTTTTGGACTATTGAATAAAAATAATAAAAATGACATTATGAACTAAGCAGCCAAGGGGATTGTGTTTGATAGGATGGTTTTGTTTTAAAGATGCCAAAAGAAAAAAAGACCACCCTTTGGTATGAGGAAATCCATTTAGAGTTTAATATCCTGCTTTAATTTAAAGAGAAAATAGCTAGTGTTAGGAGCAACAAAAATAATTTTTCCCCCCAGACTGGGATTAGCTAGCAGCAGATGCTAATTCATTTTATAAATTAGCAGCAGATATTTTCATTCTCATTCCCCAAGCAAAATGGAAAAATTCATTTTTTAAATAACAGAATACAACTATGTTTTGATGAAAAAAAAATAATAAGATAAATACCTCATCACCCAAATAAGCAATTGCATTATAATTCATCTTAACTTGGAGTTGAAGGGAATCTCTCATAAGTCAATATTAACCACTTATATTTGTAAGAAGGTAAAGATTGTGTCAACTTTATCATAGTGCTAGAATTCCTATGACAAGAAATTGGAGGGGAAAAATAAAACCATGGATGAATATGTTGAGAATAGAGGAGAGAAACAGAGAAATTAGCAAGAGAAGATCAAGGCAGGGAATTCATAGGGAACTGGCCAGTGAAAATTCTACTATGGTAAACATTTAAGAGTTTAAAAAATGTCTTAAGATTTTAAGAACATTTTAAGAATGGAACTCTCTAATATTCAATTTATCATTTCAATTTCTGCTGTAGTGAAGTTCTTCACTCTCTCCCTACCCCAGTGTGTGTGTGTGTGTGTGTGTGTGTGTGTGTGTGTGTGTGTGTGGTAAAAGTTAAAGTCTATCATCTCTATGAATATTTTGCATGAAAGAGTTTTTGGTTGAACTCAGTAAGGGTTGAGTTTCTCATCTTAGTTTTCCGAGTGTAGGAAAAATGAAGCAGAGACCCAGAGGCAATAATTAGCATCCATTTCTTCATTTAATCGAGTATTATTAATGGAATACTCGCTACAGATTTGCTTTATTCTGGGCAAGGAAAATAGAACAGTGAACAAAAACACAAATTCCCTTTTCTCATGGAGCTTAGATTCTAACAGGTAAGAATGATAACGATAAATCAAAATATAAAATAATGTCAGGTAATACTAAGAAAGATAGAGAATGTTTTGAAAGAAAACCCAAAAAATGATATATTATGTGCAATAATAAGTATTTACACTGACTTCTCTTCTGAAAAAGGGGATGCAGAAGACAATAGAATAATATCTCTGAAGTGCTAAAAGAAAATAATTGAAAAAATAATAATTGTCATTTCAGAATTTTTATCACAAAAATATTCTTCAAAAATGAGGGTGACTAATTTGACAAGGCTACATAGTGTATGATTCCAACTATGCGAAGTTCTGGAAAAAGCAAAATTTAGAGACAATACTAAGATCAGTAGTTTCTGAGGGTAGGGGGTATAGGGATGACTAGGAATAGCACAGAGGAATTTTAGGGCAGTTAAAATACTCTGAAACCATAACAATGAATATCTGTTATTATACATTTGTTCAAACCCATTCAATGTACAACACCAAGACTGAGCCCCTTAGGTAAATATGAACTTTGGGTGACTATGGTGTCTCAATGAACCTTCATCTATGATTTTTAAAAAATGTGCCATTCTGATGAATAATGTTGATAATGGGAAAGACTATGCATGTATGGGGCAGGCAGTATATGGAAAATCTCTGTACCTTTCTATCAATTTTAATGTAAAACCTAAAACTGCTCTTAAAAATAAAGTCTTTTTTTTTAAACAATAAATAGGTCTTAGTCTTAAACACCAAATGTGAGGCCATTTTAATGACCAAACTGTGGAACCTCGAATCTAGTCCTGATTTTTAAAGACCCAATATCCAATGGGGAAATGGAGTTGACAGAACACAGTTAAAAGCCATGCTTGGAAAAAATAAAAAATAAAACCACTTCCTGTTTATACTTCTAACCAGTTTTAAATTCTTCAATACATATATTACATATTCTAAAAATGAGGATGAAATAGAAACTTTTACAAATAAAAGAAAACTGGAAGAACTCATTGCCAGGAGACTTGCATTAAAAGTTTTTCAAACTGAAGGGAAATGATAGCAGATGTGAAGTTAAATCTATATAAAGGAATGAAGAGCACCCAAAATGGTAATTAAGTGTGCAAATAGGATATTTTGTTGTTTTCTTACTGAAGTTTTCTTAAATGGTGATTGACAAATTAAAAAAAAAAACTGTGGTAATAAAAGTCAGAAAATAGTAGTTACATTAAACAAAGAGGTAATGGTATAAATGTTCTATATTTTTATATAAGTAGGAACATATGAGTATATAGGTTCATTAAAATCCATCACACTTATGCAAGTCATATCTCATTTTGCTACAGGAAATTCAGCTTCAATAAAGTAGTGTTAAGATGAAAAGCACATGAGGACACGGACAGGTTTGAGGTCATGTGATGTGCAAAGATATAACAGGAAAATAATAATAAAAGAATACAGCTACACTAATATTAGTCTAAATAGTTTTAAGGAAAAATCATTACAGATAAAAGTATGCTATATCATAAAAAATGTTTACTATATCAAGAAGATTTTTAAATGTAGCCTCAAAATATAAAGTGAAAGTAGAATTACATGAAAAAATAGAAAAATCTACCTTCAAATAGGACATTTCAACATATCTTTCTCAGGAATCAATATTTTAAACAGAAAAAAAATCAGTAAGGTAATATAATATTTGAATGGTAAGATTAATAAGCTTGATCTAATGGACACAGATAGACCATTCAACCCAACAATTGGAGGTTCGCATTCCATTCAAGTACAAAGGGTACATTTACAAAGGCCGACCATGTAAATGGTATTTCCTATCCTATTCTATTATTGTATTATGCCACAACTACAGCAAGTCTCTACCAATTCCATTCACACCAATAAAATTAATTTAGAAGTCGATAATCAGAATCCTCTAAGTTAAGCAATCTTTAAAACTGCATTTCTAAATGACTCAGTCAAAGAAGAAATAATAATGGAAATAAGGTTATCAGAAGTGGAAATTTTACTATCAATCAGAGCAGAGAAATGGTGTTGTTTTGGGAAAAAATGTGGAGTTGAAGGAGGTTTTTTTTTCGTTTTAAGATGGGATATATAGCAGCATGTTTGTGCAGGATGATGAGGCAGATCTTTAGGATATGGGGGAAATAAGGCTGCTGATTGGGTCAGCAGGTGTATAATTCCAGAGACAGTGTCCTTAGGAAAGTGAGATAGATAGAATCTAATACACAGATGGAAAAGTTTCCTTTATTATCCATACATTATAACAAGAACGAAGGCAGAGGCTGCAGAAACTCATGTAGGTAAATGGAGAAATTTGGAGGTGGACAGATTAGAAATTACTATGTGATTGCTTATACTTTCTCAGTAAAACAAGCAACAACATAATCAACTTATAGTGAGGAGTGGGGATGGAGATGTTGTAAGTTTGAGGAGAAATGACAATGCATATGACCTTTGTCTTGGCAAGTGGGATATGCAGTGAGGTTTGTCATTAGGCCCCCTTCAGATTTCTGCTTACAAATTTAAAGGGAATCCAATCAACCAGCCAATGTGTGTCTTTCTCTAGTCATGATAAATTATTCTCATACCTGGATATACCTAAGGGTTGGGATTTTGCCAAAAGAGGAAGAAGGAGGGATAGACCAGCAAGACAAAGCCAGAAAGGATCACTAACCTGCTAAGTGTAACACAAGGCTCAGGGAAGGTAATAACAAGGTACAGGATTGAATCAAATATGATCTGAAGATATAAGCCCACCAATCCATTTCAGAAATCTTGAGGAGCTTTTTGAATTTTCTGAAATGATCCAACATAGACATATCCAAGAGTAATGACTTCCAAAACTTTTGGACTGTGACCCACTGATAGATATGCACTGTCTTAACCACCTAGAGCGTTATAACAAATGCCATAGACTGAGTGGCTTAAACAACAACATTTATTAGAGCTTCAATATATGAATTTGGGGGGAACATAAACATTCAGTCTATAGCATACATATTACACCACAACCCAGCATTTATATACACACATACACAACACACACACACACACACACACACCACACACACACGCACACACACACACAATGAAAAAGTTTCATGAAGTAATACTTGTCCTGGCTTATGGGTACTTACCCTTACTTATGAAAAATAAATCTTGATATTTCTTATTCTATTCTATTATTTCTTAAAGTTGGTAGCAGCTAATTAATTTGATTTCACAACCCTAGCAGGTAGCAATCTGAAGTTTGCATAAGACTACCATCAAATGACTTTAGTCCTTGCCATTCTTTATCTTCTCCTACTTTCCAAGTTGAAGGACATGGTCTCAACAGTTTTTTTACAGGTGAGAGATAGCTCATAATCACTGTCCTAATAACACAGACACCTTCCATTTATAAAATGCTTTAAACTTTTGAATGCTGACTCCTACTTTCTTTCCTATGCAACAGCTTGGTGATTCAAGCAGAGAAATGCATTATACACATTTTATAGCATAGGAAACTAAGATTAAAAGACATTAAATAACTTGGCCAAGGTCACAGAATCAATTAGCAGCACACCTGTAACTGGTAGTTGTTCTGTCTCCAAATCAGCACGCTTAACTGTGTCTCAGTCATCAAAAACCAAAATGCAGGATGAGACCCACTGAATTCTACCACATTTCTGGGAGACCCAAAATAAAGTAAATTGGTAAGGTAACACAAAGGAAAAAGAAAGGATCCTGGTTGGAAGTCTAAGGAGTAGGGAAAAGTCTGTGAGAGAAAAAGTAAATGCTAATTGCCCTATAGAAAAAGGGATATTAATATGTATGGGTATATATACATATAAAGTAGGATAGCTTATCACCAAGATCATATAAAACAATAAGACCTTATCCTTACTTACCACCTAATTCATCTAGGACTAGCACACAGACTTAAAACAGATGTCTTTATACTAATTATCAAGTTAATCTAGGCCTGGTTTTCAACAAAAACATGAAAAAAAGGCTATTCAAAAACTCTTGCCTTTTTTAATAAGCATGCCTTCATTCTCCTTGGTATCATGAAAAATATCCCCTCAGGAAATTAAAAATTATACATCATTGTGTGCTTATCTTACAGCCATGTTATGTTACAGAAGCACTGAAGACAAAGGCTTAACTGTTTTTAGAGACAAATTTATTACCTGTAAAAACAAAGACTATCTCCTGTTATTCATATACATCCTTCAGACCCTAGGCAAAATAAATGATGATAACAAAATAAGCCTCTGTTTAAACTGAATAATAGCAGAAAGTTAACAAGCACTGGATCCAGATTTAAAAACAAAAACAAAAACAAAAACAAAAAACAAAGAGAAGCACATGTGTTTTCCTTATAGCACTGTCTAATGTTGTTGGAAAACATACACAAAAGTTATCCACCCTAGAAGTTGTTGTTGTTATTATTATTATTATTATTATTATTATTATTATTATTATTGCATTTGCATTTGCCAGCCTTGGCAAAGCAGTTTCTCTACAAGATTTATTAAGTATAAAGTTGGACCATTTCTGTAAGAGATGAAATACTCAGGAGATGCAAAAATACTGATCATAAAGTTGTTTCAAGGAAGGTTTTAAGAATGCTTATTGGAAGTTAGTGGATGGGTCAGAACATGAGAGCTATCTTGAAAAAATCTTGAATTAACAACTTTAGGAAACATCTTCAAGGTGATTGCAGGACAGCACTTTGGAATCGATTTTAAATAATGAAAATAAATTCAGTGTCTCCATATGAAAAACTAAAGATTTAATTGTAAAAGCCCTTAATGTTGTCTGCTACATTACAGATCTTTTGTTGCACAGTGTTTTATTATTTTTAACTACTCTCTGTATAATCTTGCTCTGTGTTTACTCTACAGTTCCCTTTTGCTTCTTTGTGAACACACTAACTACAGATAAGAAGATTCTATTATTTCAGCTTACTCCGTGGCTCTTAGATTGCTCATTCAGAAGATCACATCACATCTCACCACAGCTGTTGGCAACATGTCTCACTTGAAATAAACAAACAGATTTCATTTCTTCAATATAGAGTTCAGCTAATTGATTTTACCAGTGAACTCAAACATCATTTTAAAAATCTGAAAGGTTTTAAATCTAAGATACATGAGTATGCCAGTCTCTAATGTCTTTTCCTAGGGTTAAGAAAGGGAAATAAATAGCCATAATGCCATTTACACATACAAGCGGGATTTTTTAAGCTAATGAATATTCTGCATTCCATGAATTACTAAGTTACCATGACTAAAACTGTTATACCAAGTGGAAACTTGGAAGTGCTTTTATTCCCAGTCCACAGGTTTCAGGTCAGGTTACCTGCTTCTGTTTTCGGAGTGACTAGCATGCACCACCCTGTTGCCTGATTGGTCCAAAGCTGGACATATGATGCTGCAAGGCCAATCAAAGGGATTTTTGCTAGAAAATCGCCAAGATTTTTTTTTTTCCTGAAATAAAAGGTACCAAAGACCAAGTAATCCTAGAGCTGACAGACAGGTATCATCTTTACCAATGCAGGGGGACAGCCTGTCTGAGAAGAAAGCCAACCTGGAAAACAGCAAAGGGAGAGATGGAAAGAGCTATGCCCCAATGATATTGGTTCACCACTGGATCCAGCTGTGCTTGATCTAGATATGAACTTTGAGTTCTGTTTTCACATACCCTGGGTTTCTGTCACTTGCAAACAAAATGGCTCTGGCAAACGTTACAGATACCAAAAAGAATTAAGTGTTGCCATTTCTTTTATAGTATATTCACCGAAAGTGACCAAAATAAAATGTTAAGTTGATTTCCACCCCCCCAGCCTCCCATTATGCTCATTCCTCTACTCTAGGTCTCCCCTCGGCCCCATGCCACTGCCCCGCCTCAAACTCTCCATGCTCTAGTCTCCCCTACCCTGAATCCAAACCGACTCACAGAGTAATGATAGAAATCAGTTATATCTTAGTGTAAATATATTCACTTAACAGGTAAATATTAAAAGTATTAGAATCATATTAGAGTTTTTCATGTTATTTTATTTCTGCCAGTACCGCCATTCAATCTCCAGGGATAGAAATCTCAAACCATATTTCACTCTGTTTCTTCTTCCAACCAGTCTCAAATCGAGTCATATTTTCTTTAATTCTTTTGTATTACTTTAAAATTTGTCCCTTTATTTCATTTAATTTCTATTGTTTAGCCTAGATAATTTCAACTGACTCTCACTAAAACCCTACCTGGTCTCTTCATTAGATTATTATTGTTAACATAATATTTATCAATTACCATTTCATCAGGTCATTTAACAGTGATTTACTTCATCCTCTCAATTACACATGCCTAAAATTAGGATGAGCGTCAATTCTTCTTTCCTTATTCTTCATATGAAGCTGATCATCAAGTCCTGTCATACCTACCTCCATAATGTCATCCCTAAATATCTTTTTAGAGGGCTAATATATAGGGGTATCATTTTAAAAAGAAAGAAATGTAACTGGTCCTTAACCATATGAAATCATACACAGTCTCATTAGTCATAAAAATTTATATTAAATTACAGACCTGCTAGAGTATCTATTATAAAAAGGGAAAGAAAAAAAAAAAGAAGTGTTGAGGTTGTGAGGAAATTACAGTGGGATTGCTGTACATGGCTGGCGGGAATGTAAGATGGCGTCGCTGCTGGGGAAACAGTTTGGCAATTCCCCAAAAAGCTAAACATAGAATTTACCGTATGACCTAAAAATGTCACTTCTAGGTATATACCCAAAAGAATTCAAATGGATTCAAACTGATACTTGTACACTGGGTTCACTGCAGCATTATTCCCAATAGCCAAAAGGTAGAAACAATCCAAGTGTCTATCAAAAGATGAATAGGTAAACAAAATGTAGTATCTACATACAATGGAAAATTACTGAACCATAAAATCTTACAACAATGGATGAACCTTGAAAACATTATGTTAAGTGAAATAAGCCAGTCACAAAATGAGAAATATTGTATGACTCCACTTATATGAAACAGCTAGCTTATGCAACTTCCAGACAGAAAGTAGATTAGATTGTTTATCTGAGAAAAGTCGAACCTCTCCTTAACTTTTGAAGAATAATTTCAGAGGATAGAGAATTCTAAATGGGTGGTTTATTTTTGTTGTTGTTTGCTTGTTTTTCTCTCAACACTTAAAATATTTCACACCACTCTCTTCTTGCTTGCATGATTTCTTAGGAGAGGTCAGGTGTAATTTTCATCTTTGTTCTTCTATAGGTAAAGTGTGCTTTTTGTCCCTGTGGATTTTTTCACCTTTGATTTTCTGAAGTTTGAAAATGTTATGCCTAGATGTAGTTCTTATTTGGTTTTGTTTTGTTTTGGGTTTTTTTGTTTGTTTGTTTGGCATTTATCTTTCTTGGTGTTCTCTGAATTTTCTGGATCTGTGGTTTGGAGTCTGACATTAACTGGGGAAATTCTGTCCTTAGTGTTTCAAATATTTTATCTATTCTTTTCTCTCTTTATTTTCATTCTGGTATTTCCAGAATGTATATGTTCTGCCTTTCTAGTTGTCCACAGTCCTTAGGTTATTATTATGTTCTGGTTTTTTTCACTCTTTATTCTCCTTGATTTTTAGTTTTGGAGGTTTTCATTACTATATCCTCACGCTCA
Organism: Eonycteris spelaea; assembly: GCA_003508835.1. Lineage (NCBI taxonomy): Eukaryota > Metazoa > Chordata > Mammalia > Chiroptera > Pteropodidae > Eonycteris > Eonycteris spelaea. Next base: position 3,781,742 of record PUFA01000053.1, read on the forward strand.
AAGATTCTTTCCCCATCCATGCACACTCTACTAATGATCTCATCAAAGGCATTTTTCATTCCTGTTTTTGATCTCTTTGTAAAAGTTTCGTGTCTCTTCTTATGTTGCCCATCTGTTCTTGCATGCTGTCTTCTTTATCCACAGAGCCCTTGGCATATTTTAATAACAGTTGTTTTAATGTCCAGTTTCATAATCTTCCAGCATCACCACCATATCTGGTTCTGATTCTTGCTCTCTCTTCAGATTGTGTTTTTTGCCTTTTAGTATGCCTAGTAATCTTTTCTTAGTAGCTAGCCGTTTGTACCATATAAAAGAAATTGCTATAAATAGGCCTTTAGTAATGTAATGGAAAGGTGCAGGGAAGGGAAGCATTTTATAGTACTGTGATTAGGTCTCAGTCTTGTAGTGAGCTTGTGCCTCTTTAGTAATGTAATGGAAAGGTGCGGGGAAGGGAAGCATTTTACAGTACTGTGATTAGGTCTCAGTCTTGTAGTGAGTCTTGTAGTGAGCTTGTGACTTTGAACCTAGCAAGTATTTCTCAGTTTGGTTTTTTTTTTTCTCCTCTCTCAGGTGGGACAGGGTGGCTATAATTTTCTGGAGTTGGGTATTTCCCTTCTCCTAGGTCAATTAGACTCTCATAATACTCTACCAAGTTAAGCTCTGGTTAGTTTCTCTTAAAGGCAGGCCTTGCTAACAGTGTGAGGCATAATTGGAAATGGTTCTTTTTCCTTTCTTCTAGCTAGAAGCACAAGGAGATTCTTCTCCAATATTTACTGTGAGACCCTAGTTAACTTCTTAGAGGTAAACTCACAAAATGTGCAAAGTCCCTGAAGACTGGGTTCCCCAGGAGTTTTTTATCTCTCAGACTTGTCCACATTGAGCTCCCAGCAATTCATCAGGTACAATTCAAGTTTTCCTGTCTCGGGATTGGTTCCACCCATGGTTCCCCCGGTGAGTCCCTTCTCTGGTAAGCCACGACTGTCTGTATTTGCCTGTCTTTCCAATCTTGGGAACAGAGGTTTGCCCTGTGTCCTTACTTCTTTTATGGATCCAAGAAGAATTGTTGATTGTTCAATCTGTTCAGTTTTTTACTTAGACAGAGTGACAATTTCCAAGCTCCTTACATGTGTAACCAGAAACTCTATATATTCTCATATCATAGCATCTGTAATGAGTTTATGGTATGCCTAATTCAAAAGAAATACCTAACTGTTCTATTTATTAAGTAGTTAGGCCCAAACAACTTTTTAAATATTTATGTTCTAACATCTTAATAGCCATTTGAAAATAAATAATACAAATCAATTGAGATCAAAGTTTTTTTTTTTAATTCTTTATCACAATTATTTAGCAAGGGGATGTGTATACCTATTGACCACTGCACAATTTCTCAAACCTTAAAACAAGATTGAAATACACTTCCTTCATTTTATATTCCACATGACTTTCACATGAAATTTGTTTTCTATTACAGCAATCACCAAAATCCCAATTTTAAAAAGACATGACATCATCAAAGGAATATAGCATAATCTAATGTTAAACAGTGATTTACCTCAAGCTAGTTGTTTGTGCAGTCTGACAAATATAAAACACTACTGTGTTTCTCTAAAGAATTTAAAATACCCCACAATTTCTAAGGGTTGATAAATGATGCATCCACCCAAAGGGTCATATGCAGCTGTAAACAGCTATGAAGATTATCTCTATATCCTCCCATAAGATGATCTTCAGTACATGTTGCTAAGTAATTAAGGTGAGTAGAAAAGATGTATAAAGCATATTTACCAAAGGAGGCATAAATAGGAGTATAAATATATTTTTTCATATTTAAAAGTAGAAGGAGAAACTATAAAGTTATTTTCAATATTAACCTATATGCATAGGAAGGTAACAGAATGTCAGAGTCTGAGGTAAAATCTAGACTCTTCTAAATATACTTTGTTCTTTGACTTAATAATCTTATACATGTTTTACATAATTATAAAACAATCTTTGAAAGTAGTCTCTAAAAATAGAAAGCTAAGTGAAGCAAATGAATTTAACTGCGTATTGATTTTTATGTCACAACCACACAGAGAGTAACTATTTTGTATAATTTTAAAACACAAAATTTAAAAGCTAGTGAGAAATTCTTCACCTGTATGAAGAACTACAAAACGCATTAAGCTGTTGTTAGTTACTATAGTCCTGGTAGTAGTGTTGATATTGTTACTCTGAGACTATTTTTTGTGTACTATTGTTTGAAACGATTATGTTGATGTTGTTGAAAACTGAGATTCTTAGGTTAGTAGATAATTGGGAAAGTAGATAAAGATGTAAGCTACATGAGAGTAAAAGAATCTTAGTCCTATAGTTGAGCTGTAAGAATCAGTATGATTTCACGATATAGTTTATCTTAAAATATACAAATATTTCTTAACTCTACTCCCAAAGCAGCATCCAGCATTAATTCTCTCCTCCAGAAAAAGGCCAGTATAACATCATGACTAGTTCATTCCTTTTCACTTTACTGAAGAGTCCTCTGGGCCCTCCTGGGAAATGGTTAACTGGTGGGTTCTCTGGTTTTATATTATTAATCCATTACAATATACCCACTCTATTAGCCTTTTTATCTCCTTCTCAAATTTCTGCCATAATAGTTCTGGTATCTCAATTTCATTTACTGTGGGCTGTTTTTTTCCCCAGTTTTAAGTAACACTCAGACTTGCCTTAGGATTGGTTTCTAGTATATTTGTCAGAACATTAAGTTCTGAGTCATGGAAGGATGCCCCATATCAATATATTTCCATTTATCCAGCCTTTTTTAAAAAAAAAAAAAAAATGCCTACAGTACCTGTCTCCCATCCATGTACCAACCAGATCCGACCCTGTTTAGCTTCTGAGATCAGACAACAGGTTTGTTCAGGGTGGCACGGCCGTAGACCATGAACCATAGCTCCACTGGGGCAAACCCAGGACCTTCTACATGTAAAGCAGACGTGCTAAGCACTACACTATGGAACCACATCGCACTTATCAAGCTTTATGTTCTGTCTCTGAGATCTAGCATTTTGCAGTCCATTCCAAGATATTTCACCTTGGTTTCTGCTAGTACATATTAGCCAGGTCCTGTAGGTTTTTGTGTGACTAAACCCTTTCCTCCCATACAGGGACGATAATTTCCAATTGGGCCATGCTAAGACCTGATCTTAGTTATCGGTTTAGAATAATGGTATGTAAGGACTATCAAGTCTTTCCTCATTACCCCAGTTGATATTAACTCATCTGTTCCCTACATTACCATAGCACTTTGTTTATATCTCTATCTCAGCACCTTGTACATTTTGCACAGTAATAAAGCTATTTGAATAATATCTATCTTGCTCACTAGATCTGAGTTATTTGAGGGCAAGGACCAAAGCATATAAGCATTTCCAAATATCCCAAAACCAGAATAATGCATTTAAATACAATTTGTTTAATAAGCAACTATTATTCTATTCATTCATTCATCTATTCAACAAATATTTATTGAATGCCTACTAAGTACCAGGCCTAATGCTAACTACTTGGGATATAACAAAGAGCCACAAAGGCATGGAAGCCACTTCCTCCCTCCATTCCCCACCAAAAACTTTAATTTTTTTTTTCAATTAACTAATGAATGAGTCCATTTTTCTGCCCTCTAAGATGTGTATTACCTTTTTTTTTTATTTTCCCCTGCATCATTCTTCCCCATGTAGCTATAATAATGGTAATGCATATTGCACACATACTCCATGTTGCTTATTTCAACTCATTTAAATCTTTGGGGTTAAATTAATAATTCCATTTATAAATTGGTAACTTAAGTACAATAGATAAATAATTTACACAAAATATAGAGTTGGAGGGTGATAGAAAGAGCTGGTACTCAAAACATTTTATACTATATATGTGATTTTCATTCTTACTATTCAAAATGCCCCCTGTAAGTGTGGTATACCATATCTGCTGATAATAACAACTGGAATGCCCTCTTACTTTTATTCATCCAAACCCTTGAACTAGTAATTGCTATACCTGTATCCCTCTCCACTACCTGTGTTCATGTTTTCTGTTGAGGGCATATAAAAATTTGGCTTTCTCTATTTTGAGCTATTGAAAAGATTTTTTACCAGTGATAAAATTATCTTTCTTTGATATTCTGTACCTCTATGCACTAAACATTTAAACTTCTCTTTGAAATACAGACAGAAGAAAATTATTAGCAGAATTGTAATAAATAGCTCCTTCCTTCTTTTCAGATAAGTTTTGGTTTAGGTATTTTGCTATTTTCCTTAGGTTAAATAATAGGTATGTGGGTAGGGCGAGAGAAGCTAATATTATTGGAATAAAAAGCCAACTGTTCTCAGGAAAAGAATAATTTTTACTTCAGTGTAAAGTAAAGGGCAATGGGAAAATCAAATGGAGAAAAAAAAGAAATTATGTTTAATTCTAAAATTAATTTTAAAATATTAAAATATGTAACTTTGCAAAGTTATTGGTTTTAAAGCCTTTCTAATGTGATTTATATTAATTGTCAAATTCTAAATTGTCTTAATGATTGCAACCTCTAAGTCATGCATATATTGAGACTATGTTAAGTATTTTTAAGATTCTATTGTGATGCCTGATGTAGGATTGGCAGTATTTAAATAATTCTAGTCCACAGCTTGTCATCTCAGGCTGTGAACTTATTAAATTTGAAATGAGGTAGTCAAAAGATTCATTCTAATAAGAGAATCTAGCAGAGTGAGCAGGTTGGTCCAAGAGGTGCTGATGGGTGTCTTTGAAGAATGGTAGTACACCTTATCCTAAGTAAGAGCTGAGTATTATAGCATATGGTGCTTGTAAACACATATGCACTCTCTTGGCAAAAGAGAAAACAGCCCTTGATCACCTAAGCTGTCCAAATGGAAATTATCCTATTGTCTCACCCATCATTGCTTGGTTCAAGCACTGTATAATTCATTTCCTACTCTTGGGCCTCTGTATACTATCACAAGAGCTACTGTAATATTTAGTATTTCAGGTTGGAAATGGGAAGTGATGTATAGACATAGTACTTAGTTTAAGATGATTACAGAACATTGTGACTTGTAAAAGGTTCTCAGAAATAAATAAATTCAGGAGTTAACTTGAAACCTTAACATTAAAAATATTATAGCCAATGGAATTGTCTGCATTTTCTGAGGATGTGGTTTTCTGGTGAAGATAATATTGGATTCTGAAGCTTTTCTTTCTCACAGCGAAGAACACTTGAAACTGGCTTTAAAGACTCATTACGCAAGCTTAAAAATCTACCTTTAGGAAAGTGGGTCTGGCAGTTAACCTAGCAGGGAAAGAGAAGCAAATGAATATATACACTCTTCCTATGGGAATTCCAGACCTAAAAAGTAATGTAAAAAGACAGTTTGCTCTCTTCTTCTTCTTCAAAATTACCATAAAATGATAATGACCTCAAGAGTCTGTGTGTGGCCCATCTGATGTGATTTGGGCCTAAGGAAAAGCTAAAGGCTAAATGTATTTCAAGTGGGGGAAAACCAAGATAAACACATCCCTGAGGTCATTATTTCCATTAGTTGACAGACTGTATACAATATTAAAAGCATTGTAAAAACAATGTATACTTTTTCAATGTTTGACTTTCAAAGAGCATTTATCTACACTCAGTTTCTGAACACCAACTCAAAGTAAAAGTAACTTTTATCCTTAGGGGAAGAAATATTTAAAAAAACAAACAATAAACAAATTATGCTGTACAGAGTAGAGTAGCTTTAGTTCAGTAAATACTCTAAACACAGAGCTGCATAAAACAAGCCATGGAGGCCAATTATATAGTGCATGTTAGAAATGTGTAGAAGTGTTTAGCAAACAGTTTTTAGCATATTGCATAGTTATTGATCTTTATAAAATATATCCTACCTATTTCCAAAATCAATTTGAGGAAGCAAGCCCAATGCTCAGTATGAAATGAACCACCATTAAGCTAAGTTTTATTTTATCCACACCTCAAATTGATTTGGTTTACAATATAATTTTACTTTGTGATTTTGGTATGGGCCTTTAAAACATCAATATCAACAGATATTAGCCAGTAATATGTAAATACAGTTGTAGAAGCTGATTCTTTGAGTCTAAAGGCTATAATTCCATTTTACACATAAGCTTTATTTGATATCTCTAAGTCAACAATAGATAGTTCAAACAGAAGTATTTATTCCTTTGTGTAGATTCCAGTATTAGGAAATATCTTTTCATATATCTCTGTACTATACATACAGTTCTAAAGATTTAGATGATTCATGTGACTCTAAAACATAGCCTAACAATCTTTTCAATCTCTCCTTTCTCCTGGAGCTATTAGAGATGTGTTTCACCTTGTCTGCTAGGTCTTTCCTGTTTATGTTTTCTAACAGATTTCAGAGAAGATATTAATAAAATTTATTTTATTTCTATGATACTTGGGCTAGTTTTATTTGTGACTGAGCATGCCATTTTGCAGAACATGAAGGATAACTTTTCTCCCAAATGCCCATATGTACATCAGAATAGCTAAAACGATAAAGATAGAAATACTAAATGTTGGAGAGGATATAGAACAACTGACACCTCCATGCATTGCAGATGGGAGTGTAAAATGGTACAACTACTAGAAAAATTATTTGGCAGTTTTCACTAATGGTAAATACATGCCTACACTGTGACCCAGCAATTCTATTCCTAGGTTCATTTCTTAAGAAAAAAAAAAATGAGTGCATCTTGTTGTGGTGCGTTTCAATCTGAGACCCACGGAGCCAATTGAGATTAATTATGAGCCTTTATTAGCCGGTGGGCAACTGACTCTCCCCACTAGAGAATCAACCCCAAACTTCCAGAGGAGGCAGTTTATAAAGCCCAAAACTACATTAAACAAGCAAGTAGGTTTACAGAAGCAGAAGTTAGCCGTTAGCATATCTTTGCACAGGATATCGCCTAGAACTATACCCTGGTTAAGCGTTAAACAAGCAAGCAGAAGTTGGCCATTTGAAAATTTTCCCCCCTTAACACATCTGTCTACAAAATAGTTTACAGTAGCACTCTTCTTAATATCCTAAAACTAGAAACAACCCAAATATAAATCAACAGTAGAATGGATAAATAAATATATATCCAATGAAAGACTATACAACAACAAACAAAAATGAACTAATGGTATATTCATCAAATGGATGAAACTCATAGATATTATGTTTTATAAAATACTCTAGATACAAAAGAACATATCATATAATTCAATTTATATAAATTCCTGAAGTAGGAAAAACTAACCAATGATAATAGGTTTCAGGATAGTAGTTACCTCCTGGGAGATAGGGCACAGATTGGGAAGGAGCATGAGGTGATTTTATGTGGTGATGGAAATGTGTATCTTAATGTGAGTGGTAGTTACATGAGTTTACATAAGTTTGGAAATATCACTGAGTATCAGTACAACTCTTTTCTATGTTTATATGTGGTGCTTTAATATAATTGAGACAAAGTGACTTTATTTGTATGTAAAACTTGTAAAGATATGATGACTGTGTATACACAGGCACTGGAGTGCTGTGCTCCTATGTCAAATTTCCTTCCGCCCTGGGAAAATAAAAGAAGTGATGAAAAACAGGAAATTGTGCTATTGATAAATAATGACATTTTAACAAACTATGTAAACACAACGGACAATATGAATACTCTCAACATCTGAATTCTGCTTGGTGCTGCTTTGGGCCATGAGCTCACATCTACAGGGACATTGGTTTACACTCCCCTGCTGTTGGGATTTCTTGATAGAAAGTTTGAAAGGGGCTTCTCCACAAACTATCAAGAAAAGAGGTGGGGGAAACTTTTTGAAGGGCAGGAATGTCAACCCACTGCATGTGACTGGACTAGAATTCTAGACCTAAGAAGAATCAAGACCAAGAACTAAGAAAGATCAAGTTTTGGTTTTGTTAGGATTTTAGAGGGATTTAACATGGTCTTTCTCATGATTCCCTAATTGTTGAAAAGTGAGATTAAATCTACTACTAGTCATGTTATTTTAAAACTAGTCTTATACAATAATTTAAACTATTCTTTTAGGTAAGCCAATATATGGGGATGGTTGGACAATCTTTCTATTTTTACCCATTCTTTTTTCTTTTTGTACCTGAGAATAAATGCCTCTTGACATTTGAGTATGTTGGAAAGAAAGAGCTCACGTGATCTCCTCCAGCTAGCTAAGTGAAAGAGACTTGTGTTCTGGGAGTTGGGAACTGTTCCTCTGGTCCCCTTCTGGTCCCCCTTATGGGTACTGGGAGAAAGGGTGCTGGTGCAGATGCTATTGACCAAGGATGCTATTGACCAAGTCCCAAGAACGGTGTTTCTACTGACAACTGTGGCCAATGAATGTACAAGTCATTTTTTCAAAAAAAAATTCTGCGAATATTGGTTTATAACATCACATAATTTTTAGGTATATAACTTTGTAATTCAACATCTATAGACTATGGCGTGCTCACCACCAGAAGTGTAGTTTCCATCCCTCGCCATACATTTCACCTTCTTTACCCATTTCACCCCACCCCTGCCCCCTTCCTTGAGGGTAACCACCAGTCTGTTGTCTGTATCTATGCATCTGTTGTACAGGTCATTCTTAATTAGCTCCTTCGGGCTGAGTGATCTCTCTAGGCTCCTGTTGGCTGTATAACCTACTGAGTTCTTGCCAAGTCCTCCATTCCAGTTCACTAGTCAATCTCCAGTCCGAGAGCCGGCCCAGGGGACTTTGACTCAATGTTCACTTAGAGAACCAAAGGAAGCTTTTAGTTAGACAGACCTTCATCATGTTCCGTAATGCTACTGTTTCATTGTGCTACTCCACTGTCTTAATTATGCTGTCCATCTCATAGTGTATAGTGATCTCTTGAAAAGTCCCAAATATGAAATAGGTCAAATGGCATCTCTCGCTGAAACCTCCTCCCCCTCATTAAATCTCTTCCTCTTGACCAAGGTCTAGAAGGAGATACTCAAAGTGATGTGTACTTTCTACTTCTTTTATCTCTCCGTTCTCAGGATCCCCTAAAACCAGAAGCAGCTGCCTTTTTTTTAAACTTCATGTCATATCTTATTTTTGTCAGATAACAGCAATCTTTGTGTCTCAGTATTAAAAGTGAAAGTAAATTCTAGTAAAAACTCTGAAGTTCATTCAGCCCACTAGACCTAGATTTTTATAAATCCAATCAGAGTCAAAGGAAATCCTTTCATTCTTTTTTTTTTTAACGAAGCCCAAATTTCAAGCCTATTACCTAGATGCAAAATCCTATTTTGAATTTCAGAAGCTGAATTTCAACTTTCTCTTTTTGTTCCTGTAACTTATTCCCCATTTCCTCCCACCCACATTATGCCTATTTTGACCCCAGGCAGATGAAGGGTTGATTTGGAGAAAAACCTTACACGCAGAACACTCATTTTTAAAAAATAAAAAATTAATCCTATTAAATCTAAGACTCTTCTTAACAGGCTCTAAATCAGGGTGGTTACGAAAATGGGCTTTAAAATCTAATGGTCCTTAGGTTTTAGATTCTATTCTGTAACTTTTTGGCTCTTTTCCAAATTTCTAAAAGATTTATTGCTGCTGACTAAAAGAAAATAGAACTATAGGAGAAAGGGGAAGTTCCAAAGTTACAATCACCAGCACAACATCATCATCAACTGTCATTCTCCTCCTCACAGCTGCTATTAACTACCCATTGAACTCCTATAATGTGTTATTTGCTTGTGATGAAAAAACCGAAGCTCCTTGAGGTTATGTAACTTGCCAAAATCATGCAACATGAAAGTGGTAGAGCTAGAATTTTAACCTAGGAACATCTGACTCTGGAACCTATGGTTTACCCATGCCCGTTTCACAGACTGGGAAACTAGAGCACAGAGATTTAAATAACTTGCCTAGGTCGACACCACCAGTAAATTTATACTTAGCCTGTGCCTTTCCACAAGACCACACTGCCTCTCAGCAGTGTGGAGCAAGCACCATGCCATATGCATTCCTATGCTGCCTTTCAAACACAGAGCATCATGTTCTGAACATAGGAAAACATCAAAGAATATTAGAGCTGGTAGGAATTGTGAAACTAAGTAGAAATCTCTCATTTTGCACGTGTGAATTCTGAAGCAAAGCTACATGGTTAGAGTCGGGCTAAAACCCAGATCTCTTGACACCATGATCTGCATTCTTTCGCCTTCCTCCCTGCACCCCACTAGATGTTTGTTTATCTTGTCCCATTCCAGATCCTAAGAAGAAAAACATGTGGGGAAGAACAGGTGGTGGCAGTCAGAAGAGAGTGGGTGGACCAATCCCTGCAACTCTTAAAAGAAGAAAGGAGCACTGGGCCAGGTCCAAGAAGTGTCCCTGGGGGCTTATGTCAGCAGGAATCCCCACATCTCCACATGCAGATCCAAGAGAAGTGCCTGGCAGATTCAATCATAGCGACTCAAATGTCACAGCATGACTATAGAGAAAGAATAATAGTGGAAGCATGCTGGCCAATTTTCAACAGAAGGGCTCAGGATAAGGAAGCTTAAGAAAATTGCTGAAGAGAATGATAATGACAATAATAAAAACAAATAGCTACCATTTATTGAGCACTTATGTGTCTGGCACTGTGCAACACACTTTACATATCAACCTGATAAAGTACAGTTATTATCCCCATTTTATGAGGAGGAAACTGAGGCGTGGCAAGGCTGAGGAACTCGCCCAAGGATACACAGCTTGTAAGGGATAGAGCTTGGGTATGAACCCAGGTCTGCCTAACTTGAAGCACATTAGTCTGTAATCATAATAGCAGCCATTAGATATTCAAAGCTGCAGTAGTGCTTGGAATATATCATCTCTTTTCCTCCTCACAAACACCCTGCTAGTGTGTCTCTTCATTTTATAGGTGAGGTAATAGCTTGAAGACACTAATTGTTCAAGGTCACATAGTTAGCTAGTGACAGAGCCAAGACTCAAAACTACTAGGTTTTATTGTGAAGCTCATCGTGAGCATGGAAATAACTGCAACAAAAAGTTGACGCACCTGGCTAAAAATAATTGTGTGGGAGTTGTCCGTTTGACAAGGTATTCGTAACTAACTCCTCCTGACTCTATAAGCTGCCTGTAACCCAGGCCCTAAAAGAAGAGAAGCATGAGGTTCAGTCATTTTTCCTATGAATGTCAAACCACTTCTCACCACAACCTTCACTATCCTAAGTGACAAGAGCAGACACTTGTGTAAGCGTCAGCACTTTTAGAATAAAGGTATTCATCCCTTCCCCCACAGGCTCTTGATCTAATCACTTTGATTAAAAAAAAAAAAAGATACAATGAAAGATAAAAAATACAAGAACCCAGAAAACCTTTCTCTTCCCAGAAAATTATAGAAACTTTTCCAAAGAGAATCCAGTTCTGTAATCCCAAAGATTCTTTACTCCACTAGTCTTTACGTCTTCCATATATGAACAATTCACCAAAAAGGAAATAAATGTGGCTCTCAAACATCTAAACAAATGTCCCTCCTCAAAAAATCCTCACAGATAAAGTCAAATTAAAAAAGCACATGGTCAATTTTAACCAAAAACATTGGCAAAGTTGTAAAGGGAAACCACTCTCGTGCATTGATGGTGGTGCTGCCTCACAAATTCCTATGACCCTTAGGGAGGGCAATTTTCCCACATCTATCAAATTTACAATTTATGTACCATTTGACCCAGCAGTCTACTTCTGAAAGTTTATCCTTCAGATTTACTTTCACAGGTACAAAATGATCTATTTATAAAGTTATTTATTGCAGCATTGCTTTTAACAGCAAAGATGTGAATCAATGTCCATCAGTCAGGGACTGTTCCCAAATCATGGTTCAGCCATGCAATGAAGCACCACCCGCCACAGAAGAAACGAGAAGCTCTTTACATGCAGATAATTCTGAGATCTACTGTTAAGTAAAACATGCAAGGTGCAAGACAGTGAATGCTAGATATGACCATGTGTATAAAAAGTTAGGAGGAGAAATTTTAAAATACGTACTTAAATAAAAATAAAACATTCATAAAGACACGCTAAAAAGTGCCAACATTCATTGCCCTTCAGGAAGGGAAGTGGATGTCTGAGGAATAGAAGTGAGAAGAAGACACATTTAATTCCTCTTGTACCATATGAATTTTTAGCCATGTGAGTACATATCACCTATTCAAAAAACATTTTTTAATAAAATAAAAATATTTTTAATTGCTTTCCCCACAGAGGGTAAGTTGCAAAACTGACCAAGAGTAAAAAAAAAAAAAAAAAAACCTAAGTATTTTTTCTATATGCCTCCAAATTGTCATAAACATATATACTTTTCAAATTTAAACAACTCAAAAAATAAATAAATAAATTTAAACAACTCTGATAAAGATTTAAAAGATATTTTTTCATAATTCCTAACAGTTAATTTTACTATTAACAGAAAACATCAACTATTATGGTTTTAAGTGTTCAGAAAATCTGAACCAGCTGTATCTCTTTTTTCTTTAAGAATTAATTGCCCTATTTTCCATTTGGCAAAGGATTATTTGTTTTGTTTTGTTTTCTAGAGTACCTTAGAAAGATAGTGATACTTGAATCCAAACTTTGTTTTCTAAAGGTTTCAACACTCCCAATGGCAACTTTTCTTTGCACATCACAACATTCTGAACGTTGGTCATCCCTGGCCATGCTCTAATCAAGTCTCCTTCTTAGGAAATGCATCAGTGAAAATTCTACATTTTCACTTTCATTTGTGAACATGATCCTAGAAAGCTTTTTGATTCTTTAAATGTTTTCAAATGTTAATTGAAGAGCAGAGCAGCTGTACCAAGTCATAAGCAGCATAACTTCAAGACTCTCAACTCCGTTCTTTATGAAGTGACAGACGTTTCCTGCAGTCGCAGGAAAATGTGACTAGAGAGAAACTAAATGGCCACTAAATTGACAAAAAGCTCTTTTTTCATATGTGATTATAATGTACATGAAACATAAGCAGTCTCTCGTTAGACATGAACCTGGTAAAATGAAAACTGTGAGTTATTGGCCAGTAACACTAGTATCCCAGCTAAATTCCTTGGAACAGGTATATGAGAGAATCAAAGAAGCTTCAGCTTCTGGTAATGTGTGAATCCATAGGATAGAACATGATCATATCCTGGCCCCATACATAGACTACACATTCTTTAGGCAAAACGCTAGAGGCTGATGAGTGGGACAAGAGGCCAATAGAGAAAACCTATTCAAAAATGCCTCTTAGTCAGTTTATATTAAAAGCTACTTAGAACTTCGAAGAGTAACAACAAGGTAAAATCATTTCACAGGAGATGTAGTAGAACTTCACCTGAAGCTAGTTAGTGCGACTAGATTCCTGCCCAACTATCCAGATGGCTAGTATGAAATCATATAAAATTTAAAAACTAAATATAGATTTTGTTGTTTTTTGGTAGAGATCTTTGGTATTTCAAAGCATGGCCTATAGTCCAGCAGTTTCAGAATTACCTGGGAGCATGACAGAAATGTAGAGCCCCAGGCCCCCCTCAGACAATGAAATTAGAATCTGCATTTTAACAAGATCTTTAGTTGGTGAGTCAAATACACATTAAAGTTTGAGAAGCACTGGAATAGAGCATGAACACAAAAGGCAGACAGATCTACATTAAAATCATAGCTCTGGCACTTAGCTTAGTGAATGAGCAAATTAAGTAATCTCTTAAAACTCTCATTTCCTCATTTTAAGAATGGAAATTATAATAGCTAGCTCATATGTTTGTTATGACAATTAAATGAGAGCATATATGGACAACGCCAAGCAGACTACTAGGCACTAAGTATGTGTTCCATGAACATTGATGCTCTCCTACTCTTTTTCCCATTTTAAGAGGAAAGAAAAATATTCAAGTAATAAAAAACTAAAGAAACTACAAAAACTGCAACATTTAGAAATTCTTAAAAACCATCCTACAATGTTACTGAGCTCTCAGTTAAGACTTCAACCTGTATATAAGCAAAGTGTCTTTGGCTGATTCCATTAACACAGACTGGGATTCATGTTCTTGCACAGCCATCAGTGATATACTCCAGGTTACATTTTAAATAACATAAACCTATCATTAATGTTATGAAAATATTCATAACATCGCATGTCCTGCTGACTCATTTTCATATACAAAGACAAATCATATGTCAATATTCAGAAATGAATTTATACTTATATTTTTTTCTTTCAAATCATATAATCAATTTAAAATATAGCAGTTACTACCTATAAGTTACTTTCTTAGAGTGCTTTAAAGAAATAATAACATTAAAATAATAATAACAGACTAATTGTATTGCAAAGCTACTCTTGTGCCAAGAACTATGTTAGACTATTTAAATATTTGCAACAAAACTATGTAAAGAGAAACACTGCAGTGGGTTGTATTGTTATAAGAATTATCTTAAAGGAAATAGTGCAAAGATTGAAAAAATCCTTCTTCATGGCAATGTAGGGGAGGAAATGTAATTTTTCCTCTACCCTTCTGGTTCTTAGCTCAGATCTCTGTAACACAAGACATATTAACTAGAGAAAAACAAATAGAAATTCATTAACATGTGTATCTTGTGCATACATGAGAGATCCCCAGGGAAAAATAAGTAACTCCCTGAGGTGGCATAGAATTCAGGGTTAAATACCACATTGATAGGAAAAAGGAAGGAGGGATGTACACCTCTTAGGGGAAAGTAATTGATTTTCAGGAAGGATGAATGGGCTCTTACATAGATGGAAGGTATGACAGCTGTGATGAAGTTTGTCTGGGTGCCATGTTGACTATTCTAGTCTCCTTTCCTGTGACAAGAGTCAGTCTTCTCTGGTTGATGAAACTCCAGTGGAGGAGATAGATGACCAATGAATTTCTTCGGGAGGATCTGTCTTTAGGCAGATAGGGAGCACGGAGAAAGCCTCTTCCTGCATTTGCTGTTTTCAAGTGCCTATAGCGCAAATAACCAATATACCAAAGCAGCTTGTGTATGGGCGGCAGTCCTGAACGGCTAGTCATATTTTGGGTGGCATATTCTGTGACCCTTTAGTGAAAACAAAACTAGTACAAGCAGCTGGCTCTCTTCCCATCCACCCCTTCCCCTAGTCCAACCCTGCAGATGCCATAGAAGTGAAAGGAGGGCAATGCCCTTGGTAAGTTGATATAAAGACCAAGAAAGTAGCCTGGTTGGGGTTAGGAAGGAAACAACAGCCTAGAAGGAAAGAGTTGGGCCTGCTAACCAGGAGGTAGAAAGGGGGTGATGCTTTAGCAATGCCCATTGTTTTAGCTGAGAAGGGTATGAAAAGTCACTACTGAAAGAATTAAAATAGCAGTTAGCCAGCAGAAGGCAGAAAATATGAAATAGCATTGAACATTCGATCAGCAAGGTGGCAGCAATGATCAACAGATTTGCCAGGCCTGAGGCTTTCTCCTCTCACCCTACCTCTCTCAACCAGAGAGTCAGGTAGTTACAACTGACCAAGATATCGCTTAAGAAAGAGAAATGCCATCACACTGGGTCTTGATAGTGAGGAAATTCTGCCTAACCCACAGGCAGGACACAAACTAAGGTGAGGCTTTAGCCAAGACACACATCATCAAAGGAGACTAACACCTCTAAAGAATGTGAGCTCTAAAGAAAATTATGGCTTCATTGCAGAAAAACAACAGCTTTGAAAGAAAGGCAACAAAGTGAAAACTTATGACCGAGAAAACAAAACGAATGGACAAAAACCAAATAATAATTTTAAATAATCTTAATAAAGTCTTGGAAAGATAAGGAAGGATAATGCAAACCAGAAGCTGAACCAAGAAGACATAAAGAAAAACCAAAAGGACATACTAGATATGCAAGATAATATTTAAGATAAAATGAATTTAATTGCAGTAAGGAAACAATGTAATGTACTGTTGAGAGAAAAAAAAAATAGATCCAGAAGAAATAATCACTATGAACATATATCAACCAAATATATCCACAAAATATGTGAAACATCAGAAATCTGAGTAGATCTCAATCTTTGCACTTTATGATTTCAAGATACCCCACTCAGAAACTGATAGATAAGACTCTGAAGTAAGCAACTGAATGGAAGAGCTAAATAATACATTGTTAATTTCGAATTTATTGATATATAAAATCTTATAGCCCCAAAAGATATATACATTTTTTAAAACACATATGAATATTTACAAAATTAACTATGTACTCAGTTGCAAAGAAGTCTCAATAAATTCCACAAAATTAGCATCATAGAGATTATGTTCTCTTATTATGACATAATAAATTTAAAATTTTTAAATCTTTTAAATCCAAAGTTAAAATATCATACTGCTGAATAATCATTATATTTAAGAAAAATTATTTTAAAAATGATGAAATATTTTGAACTAAATAGGAATAAAACATAAAAAATTTGGTATGCAACTAAAGCAATACTTAAAAGAAAACTTATAGGTTTCCAAGAAACCAAGAAAGCATGAAAACAAATGAGCAAAGCATTCAAATAAAAGTAAAACCAGAAAAAAAGCAATAAGTAAACACAAAGAGTCATGCAGAAAAGAAATAATAAAGGACAGAAAATCAACAAAATGAATCATTAGAAAAACAAATAGTGAAGTTTAATAAAATAAAAAAACTGGTTTTTGAAAAAATTAATAAGATCAAAAAGTTATGCTAAAACTGGAAAAAAGAAAATATGCAAAATGCAGAAAGAAAGAAAGAACTCAGACACAAGTTATTTTCAAAAAATATAATAAAGCTAACAATAATATGATAATGGATTTAGAAAACCTAGACAAAAGGAATAACTTCTGGGCAATTATCAAGCCCAAAAATAGTCCTAGAAATATAGAAAACTTGAATTTAAGTTCAAAGAACCTCTTTAGAGGGCCCAAAAAAGATTGTGGCAGATTAAGAAAAAACATTTGCAATATCAAAATCAATGAGGAAGTACTGCTTAGAACACATAAGAAAGCAAAGCTAAACAACAAGAAAAAAACAGGAAACTCAGTCGAAAAACAGGCAGAGGCAATGAATTGTTGGTAATCCACAGGAGATAAACCTAATGACTCACATTGCTTGGTCTTACAAGGAAGAAGAAAAATACAAAACAATTTTTTACCATCTTCACACTTTACACTCTTCAGATTGTTAAAAGGGGGCGGGGGGAGAGAGAGAAAGTCATGAATTGGCAAATGTGAACACACATGCAGGGAAAAGGGAACCTTTATGCACTGCTGCTGCAAGTGTAGATTGGTGAAGTTATTCTGGAAAGAAATCTGGCAATCCTTTCTGAAACCAAGCATCCAGCAATCTCACTGAAAACATATACTCCCCAAAGAAACCCAGACACAGCTCTGCAATGGTACCTGTACGAGAATCCTCCATGCAGCCTCTTTGTGGAAATGGGTTGTTGAATATCACTCCTGGGCACTATGTGTAAATAACAAGGGGCAGATAAATACTAAGAAGCAACAAACTCAAAATGCATACAGAAACATGGGCCGATGATAAAAATATATTGTCGAAAGAAACCAAATCCATAGTACAAGAACATTTAAGTAAATTTTAAAACATATTTGTAAAACTAGATACTATGTATATTTAGGGTATATACATAGGTAAGTGTATATATCACTTATGCATTTATATATCAAACACATTACCCTGGATGCCTTTAAGGGAGGGAGATGGTGGTGAGGAGCAGCAAAGTGGGAGACATGCAAGAGGGTGGAGAGATGGTAATGCATTGATTGGGTTTCCTGGTCAATGTAAAACCTACTTGAGCTCTGCATATGATCCACGGATTTAAACTAAGTAAGACAAACTGACGCTGCCCAGCAGCCCCTGCTCAGACTGGGGGTAGTTTGCAAATCCTAGAAGGATGAACAGCAATGCAAGAATGAATAAGGATGCTACTACCTGCCCCCACAAACCTTGGAGCTGAAGGATGAATACTGGCCTCTCTAAGCTAGATGATAAAACCAGTGTGATACAATAAAACCTAAAGATTTGGTCTTTTTCCCTGCTCCTAGAAAAACGTTATAAAACTCTTGGAATCTTCTGAAAAAAAGAAGTGTCTTTGTATGCTAGTGAAATGACTCCTGGCCCGGCCTTTAGACACTTTTAGACACCAAAATAAACAAGCCATCCTTGATGGGTTGGAACTTCCAGCCCATCACCTCTTCCCCTCTACCTCTAAGAAGTAAAAAGGGACCAGAGATTGAGTTCAATTACCAATGCCACAATTTAATCAATCATATCCACATTAAGAAACCTCCATTTAAAAAAAACCCTAAATGATGGGGTTAGGAGAGCTTCCAAGTTACGTTGATGTGCTGGAAAGTGGCTCACTGGGAAAGAACTGGAGGTGACGCCCACCCCATGCTCAAACGATGCCGTATGCATCTCTGCCATTTCATTGTTCCTGAGTTGCATCCTTTATAACAAACCAGAAAATATAAAAAATTATTTTCTTAAGTTCTATGAGTTGTTCCAGCAAATTATCAAACTCCTAGTTTATAGCCAGTTCATCAGAAGTATTGGTGGCCCAGGACTTGCAATTGACATCTAAAGTGAGCTCTGTTTTGTAGGACTGAGGGATCTGACACGCTAACTCCAAGTCGATAGTGTCAAAACTGAATTGGGTTGTTGGACACCCAGTAGGTGTCAGAGAACTGAGAAGCAATGTCAGAGGAAACCACAGAACCCGCCGGATGCGTAATCAGTGGTTCGGGAATGAAGGATTTGCAACTTTCTGTGATAATCACCTTAAAATAAAACTAGTTTGGCAATATTTTATGCCAATTAAAAGTATTAATGAAACTCTGGGCTGTAGAGCAATGGTGAGTTTTGAAGATCTCTACCAGTCCCAAATATGTAGCACAAAGGTACAACACACACCAAAGTGAGATCATCTTAAAACTCTATTGCCTTCCTTTTGTGGCAGCAAGAGGCATGAAAGTTACTTATTAAGTAAAATACACTCCCCAGCTCCCAAAGTCAGTTTGCGCTGGATCGGACAGAATTTTCTTCTGACTGCAAATTTCACTAACGTGCTGTTCTATCTGCAATGTCACTGACATACTGATCTATCTGCATACTTTTCCGCTAGATATAGAAACAGCAAATATTAATGGGTCTAATGCTGATAGAGTAGCTTTGCTTTTGTTTTTGTTTTTTCACTTAAGGTGCTTTCATAATAGCAAAATAGCCTCTCCACATCTCACTTTGAAAAACCTGCTCTCAGCCCAGATTTGTAGATTTACTTAATGGCCACATGGACTAAAGCCTGCTTATCCAACAATGAACATTTTGGGGCTGCCATTCATTTTAACTATAAAGATTCATTCTCTACCTAGAAGTTATGTCCTCTTCTCACTCTATGGGAATTCAGTCATAAGGGAAAAAATATATATTTTTACAAGGTATGAAATGCGGGCCATAAACACAAATGTGAAAAATGCAACTTTATTTATTATTCCATAATCGTTTAATTTCTACTTTGGGCTCCCAGTACTCCAAACTCAACATGGAGTTGTGTCTAAATTCTGGGAGTCTGAGACAAATTAAGAGAGGGTCATGACCCTCAGAGCTGCTTGTTGCTCATGTGCATCTTCTGAGACGTCAGCATCTCAGTGGGCTTATGGGATGCACTGGCTTATCCAGGCACACCAGCTGTTGATGAGGAATACCCTCATGTACATAGCCCCTTCAGGTCTGGTTGTGCTTATCACTACTTTCATGACATTCTAGAAGGCACAAGAGTAGTCTGCTGGAGCCCAGAGATCTCAGTGCCACTGACTATGATGTCATGTAATCTAAAGATTTGCTCTCCTCCTCAGAACCCTAACCCAGAAAACAGGCCACAGGGCCCCTGTCTCTGGGACACTACTTTCTTCTATCATGCTCACTTCTTAATTTTTCCTTATGGCTCCTCTCCCCACCAGCCTAAGAGAATGTCTTCTGCTTCAGGATTAAAGAAGCTTGCTCTCCTTCATTGTGCTTTTTTTCAACATCCTATCCATGCCCAATACCAAAGTTGCCCCTGCTATCCTGAGGAAGGGAAGCCAGGTAGAACCCTTTTGCTCTGCTTTCCAACCTGCTGAGAACTTCCCCTAAGGAAATAGCGCAAAGGAGGATCTTACTTGAAGAGACAAGGGAGATTGCAAGCCACAGAAAAGGCGGAAAGGGGAAAGGTGACTCCCAAAAGAATGAATACAAGCTTCGCTCTCAAAAATGATATTCCACATTATCACCACCTTTTTCTAAATAACTCACTATGTTCCATGTCTAAAAAGCCCCATGCTTAAATAAGCGCTTAAAAGGAATGATGACTAAGAGGAAGAGCTGGCACATCATAAAATATTGAATTTAAGACAACTGAAAACTGATAAGGATTAGGCGTAGTGTCCTTTGCATTCCCAGCCATATCACTGGCACATCGTTTACATTCTAAAATGTATACTTGCTAGTATGAGATTCAGCTGTCAATATCCAAAAATGAGATTGCTGTTTTTCAAACAGAACATGAAAGGATTATACTGAAACTTCCATCTAATTTACTATCAGTGGAACAGAAATAAGAAGGTTGCTATTTGTCTAAGTTTGTAAAATGTACAAACTCAAGAAAGAGTGATTAGTTAGGACTCATTAAGGTGTAAGTGGCAGAACTCCACCTCAAACTGGCTTAAAGCCAAAGAAATTTATTTTTCATGTGACTGATATGGACAGAGACAATGCAGGTTTCCTGTTGAAATCATAATGACGATAAAGTTGAGGCCTTGGTCTCTCTAAGGGTGTCTTGCCTCTGTCCTCCTCCTTGGTTCAATTTCATCCTCCAAACTGTTACCAGGCCTAGGTTCATTCACTCCACAAATATTTATTAAGTATCTCTAATGTGCCAGGCATTGTTCTATGTTCTGAGAATAAAGACGTGAACTAGTGAGATAAAGATTACACTCTGGTAGGAGAGACATATAACAAACACAGGGGTGAAAAATAGACATAAAATACCATGTTTGATATTTTTTTGATATCAGAGTTTGATAAGCACTCTGAATAAAACATAAAACAGGGCAAAAGAGAGTGACAAGAATACTATTTCAGCCAAAGTGATCATAGACGTTTTCTCTGAGGGAAAAAAACAAGGCCCTAATTAAAATGATAAGACGTATAGTGAAAGGGTCTCAAGCAGCAGGAACATCTACTGCAGAGACCCAAGAAAAGGGGCTTGTGTGGCATGCTGGAGGAATAGGAGAGGGGCCAGTATATAGTTGGAGTCCTCTGAGTAAAAAGGAGAGAAGGCGAAGTGGGAGAAGCCAAGACACCGTGGCAGGGACTGGTAGGCGTAGTGCAGATGTGGAATATGAATTAATGCAATGGTGACAAGGAGTCATTGAAGGTTTGAGCAGAGACGTGTCTCACTTGAGATTTAAAGGACCACTGCATGATACACAGAATAGTCAGTAGAAGTATTAAGGCAGAAATGAAGAGTAGAGAGTGAATTGGGTTGGATAGTGGCTTCCCAAAAGATATGTTTAAGTCCTAACCTCAGAATGTGAACTTATTTAGAAAAAGGTCTTTGTAGATGTAATTAAGAATCGCAAGAGGAGATCATCCTGGGTATAGGATGGGTCCTAAGTGCGATGACAGGTATCTCATAAGAGAAAGGCAGAGGGAGACTTGACACAGAGAGCCAGAGAAGAAGGCCTGTCTGAGGCCTTTTGTATTAACTCTAATGCTAAAAAATTACCATGTAAAGGCTGAGGCAGAAACTGGAGTTATGCTACCACAAACCAAGAAACTCCTGAGACTACTCAAAGCTGGAAGCAGCAAGAAAGGGTTCTCTCTCCTAGAGCTTTTGAAGGGAACATGGCCCTGCTGACGCCTTGATTTCAGACTTCTGGCCTCTAGAACTGTGAGAGAAAAATGTTTGTGATTTGAAGTCATGAAATGTGTGGAATTTGTCGCAGCAGCCCTAGGAGACAAGTACAGGAGCTATAGCAGTATCCAGACAAGAGGTGCTGGTGGCTCGGAGAGAGATGGTAGTGATGAGGATGGTAAAACGTGGTCAGTTGGGCTTACAACTGAGAGTGAAGAGGAAGAAGAATGGTTTCCTAGAAATAATAGGATTTGCTACTCTACTCTCTTCCCACAATCATTAAGCCAAAGTTCTGACTTTTATTTTTACTGAGCCATTCTATTCATAAGCCCTACCTGTCAGAAAGATACCATGTAATGAAGGGAACAGGCCTGGGCTGTACACCTGGAGTGGACACTGTGTCCTACAGCTATTTCATCTTTCCTAAAGAACTCAAATATATCCCAACCATCTACTTCTCTTAAAAACAGCCCAAAACCTCAGGGAAATTAACCTCATCTCCAGGTCCAGGAGAGATCCATGTCAGTCCAAGATGGAGGTTCCCACTAATGTGCTACAGAAATGATTACTTTCAGCATTTAGTCACTGACTTCTTCAGCAGTCACAATGGCCGGGTGAACCTGAGTCAGTTACAGCCCCAGGACCAGTCACTTCTAGCCCCAAGCCTTCATCTTTGCCCAAGCTACCATGAAATATTCTCATTTCAAATGTGTGTCATGATGGGAAAAAGAAAATGGGACAACTAATAATCCCCCACTCTGCCAGTAATTTGTTTAATAGTCCAAACTTAAACCAATGAGTTCATGAGCTCTAAGCATTCTCCAGGTAACTGCTACTGGTCTGGCGTGACCTTGTTATTAAGTTCCCATGAACAAGGAAGCATGTGCTCCTGCATCTACTACCTTGTGAATCAAAGTAACCAGCCAGAGGTAAGTGATACATAAAGAAAAGAGAATGATTACAGAAATAGACCTGGAGCCCTGATCATACCTTGCCTTCAGCCCATGCTCCCAGTCTGGATTTTCAGCTATGAAAACTAACAAATTTCCTTATTTTAAGCTTATTCGAATTATATTTCCAGTTACTTGTACCTCAACGTATCCTGAGAAATCTAGTATCCTATCTAGATGAGTTGAGTCTTTGCAACATAAAGGATTCTTACTGATATACTGAAGAAGAGAGATTCCATGAGCTTCCATGGGGCCTAACATTGGGATGAAGCTTCCACAGTATGTCACTCTAGCGCTGTGATAAAGAGAAATCCACCCCAGCCTCGACGGGAAGCATGTTCCTACTCTCATCACATCTGCCCAATACCTGGTGCTGTAGGGGTATGGTTTCCTTTCCTATCACAACACAGATAATACAATAAAAATTAGCACTGTTGACCAGGTAGAAAGAAGGAAAGAATCCAGAAGGACCAAACAGTAAGATCCTGTATTCCTTTATTCAAAGAATAAAGTATGTCCCTCCTAATTTTCCATATCAGTTTCCCTTCCCTAACAAATATATGTATCCTTAAACTAGCAGATTTGATTTCTCCGTTTTTTGCAAGCCTATGCTACAGCTTCCACATTTACTCTTTTTACTTTGATGTGAAATTCTGCAAACAATCTAAGGCAGTGATCATTACCCTTTTGAAAATGAGAACTTTGGAACAGAGCAGCCAATTTGCTCACCCAGGACCCCATTTCTAGCAGGAAAGACTGTGTCAGAAGTAAGTTGTATAGAATTCTATTCTATTGCTCTTCCCACTGAATCATGCCATGGCAACTCACTCCACCATCACAACCCACCTCAGATAGAATTACTATACTGTCATTATTGCTTTGTATTTAAGTAGTGATACTTAAAAGAAATATGATTTTTTAATGCAAAGAATAATGATAGTTTGCCTTCTTTCTAAAATTCCTCTGATTCAATAACAAAACACTAAAGTATATGGATGTGCCATCTTTTATATATGAAAGTAATGCTCTTGAAACATTTTCTGGGGGCAAGTGCTTTGAGTTACATTTTTATTCGTGATGTCAAATTTGTCTTGACTCTACCATTCTATCCTACCTTATCAGAGGCAATGGAATGGCAGAGTTTAGGAACACTATTTAAGGTGTAAACTGACAATCCCTTTAACGTAACGGCTTAATAGATTTGACCAGTCACCCATGTAACAGTGAGCAAATTTCTAAGGAAATACGAGTAGAATAGGGAACAAAAGTTAATATTTATTTAAGTCGAGGGGGAAAGTTAAAAGAAAATAAAAGTAGTCATTCACACAAATGTTCGCTCAGAACTTTGATGCAATTACTACCAACCACTGGAATGATGGCTGCGTGTACCACAGAAAGAAGAGCGGCCACTGAGAGAGGTCAGAATCGAGGTCTGAGATTTCAATTACAACTCAATAGCACTGCCATTTTATACGGAGTGGAGGGCATTGGCTGGAAATGACTACTCGCTTAAAGATTAATTCTAATACAAAAAAAAATGCCATAGAATTAACAATCTATCCAATTTTAGCAATGATTTCTAAGACAGTTTCCTTCTGTGACACCACATTCAAAGATCCATAAAGCAGCCTTTTTTTGGATTTATTTCACATTCCTCTAGCAGATCCCACAGTGTTCAAAGGAGCGACAGCCAGAATTGGCACAGTAGTTTCCCGTATTTTCCTTGTATCCGAGGAGAAACAGGTTGTAAAGTTCTAATCAAATGCTGTCCTTGCAAGAGCAAGAGACAGAGATGCAGGGAAAGAAGGTACTTCCTGCCAGTCTCCTCTCCCCCACCACCAGCTCTCACACACCTGCAATGACCCCCAAACCCCAGAGGCTGGAATAAACATGGAGAGAATCCAATTAATATTTGTGAGTAGACAAAGTAAAATATTCATAAAAATATGAGAGCAACCTGAATTCATGCTTTTTAGTGGGGGAAAAAAATCATTAGGATAATTGACTAATATATGACAAGCTGCAGCTGGTTTGCCTCCTGCTGGATCTTGGGTTTGCCCCGTGCAGAGAAAACCCCAAGAACTTGTTCAAATATGTCACTCATCTCTCTTGTGACAGCTTTCACTAAATAGTTGGGGTAGAGAGGCTCTGAATGGTCTTTTTATTTTTTCCGTTGAATCATTCTGCATTTGCAAAATCAAGTTATTTTCAAATGAGGAGATTTTAACTTTTTACGAAAAGTCATAGAGCACTATAACCCAGGATAAATATAACTTCCCTGAATTAGTCTAGCGACTGAAGGAGGGCTATCCAGCCTTTTTCACACCTATTTAGCGATATTGTGATCCCCTGGCTAAAGAGAGGCTAAAGGTGCAGAGGCAAGCTCAGAGTTTCCCCATAACCACAGCTAAAAATCAACAGGACATGGAGGCCTGAGGGAGAGGGCAAAACTATTATGACTTTAAAAGGCAAAGTTGACTGTGTACTTCAAGATAATGAAGAAAAGAGAAGAGTAATATTGGGGTATTGGGGGCTCTTTGTGAGTTCAGCTAAAATACTGATAATCTCTCATGAGACCTAAAATTCAGAAGATTAAATGTATTTGTGGAAGAAGAGTGAAAAAAAACAACCCATTGCACATGACTAGCGGTGAGGAACTGAAGTGTGGACATAAACCCAGAGCGCTGCAGTCCAGGGTACTAGCGCATGCTGAATTGGAAGAACTGAGCTAGGAATGTCCTTACAGCAGGAAAAACCTTTTTAAAATTTGTAATCCCTCACAGACTCATACTTTTGTAAGAGTAATTTAAAATAAATTATTAGAAAAATAATGGTGTGCTTAGATACTGTGGCAATGCCAGATTTCTGTAAAAGTGTAAAATGTTTACTCTTGATTTCTCTGCTGATCTCATCTCTGACCAGTAACACATAGTTCAAAGGTAGGCAGTGGTCTATGGATCACACTTTGAATAGCACTGACTTGCTCCACAGACTGATCACAAAGGATTCAACATGCAACGTACCCTTCGACTTCGCAGATGTTCACTTCCATGGAGTAACTTTTCAAAAGCAGAAATTCTGGATCCCAGTTCCCCAGAAAAGTCTGAGTACGGGCAACAAAGATAAAGCTTTAAAGTTGGGGGAAAGTGGTGGTAAAGAGGGTAAAGGCAGGAATAAAGTTCTTAAAAACAGAAACGATACCACAAAAAAATAGTTTAGTGTCCCAAAGATGCCCTTAGAGGAGCAAAGGAAAGCAGGAAGAACCTAACATTCATATGAAACCACCAAAGACTCCGAATTGCCAAAGCATTCTTTCGAAAGAAAAACAAAGTTGAAGGCATCATACTCCCTAATTTCAAACTATACTACAAAGCTATGGTCACCAAAACAGTATGGCAGTGCCACAAAAATGGATGCAGATCAACAGAACAGAATACAGAACCCAGAAATAAACCACGCTTATATGGTCAAGAACAAGGGAGGGAAGACTATACAATGGGAAAATAACAATTTCTTAATAAATAGTGTTGGAAAAACTGAATAGATGCATGCAAAAAAAAAAATCAATCTGGATCACTTTCTTACACAAATACAAAAATAAATTCAAAATGGATAAAGACCCAAAATGATAAAAGTCTTAGAAGACAAAAAGGCAGTAAATTCTCTGACATTAGTCTCAGCAATATGCATTTACTTGTTTGTTTGTTTGTTTGTTTGTTTGTTTTTGGATGTGTGTCCCTGGTCAAGGGCAACAAAAGCAAAATAAACAAATGGAAATACATCCAACTAAAAGCTTTTGCACAGCAAAAGAAACCATCAATAAAACGAAAAGACAACCACTGAACGGGGGAAGATATTTGCAAATGACATAAAAAGGGGTTAATATCCAAATACAGAAATAACATACAACACAACATCAATAAAAGCAAAAAAATCTAATTAAAAAAATGGGCAGATGACCTAAGTAGACAGCATACCAAAGAATACTGATGGCCAACAGATGTGAAAAGATGTTCAACATCACTAATTATCAAAGAAATACCAATTAAAACCACAATGATTTATTACTTCACACCTGTTAGGATGGCTATTATCTAAAAGATAACAAATAACAAGTATTGGAGAGGATGTGGAGAAATGAGAACCCTCATATACTATTGGCATGAGTGTGGAATGTTGTAGCCATTATGAAAAACAGTATGGAGTTTCCTCCAAAAAAAAAAATTAAAATAATCATCAGATTTATCTGGAAGTACAAAAGACCCTGAATTGCCAAACCAACCTGAGACAAAAGAATAAGATCTAACTTCAAATTATAATACAAAGCCACAATAATCAAAACAGCATGACATTGGCAGAAAAACAGACCCAGAGACCAATGAAACAGAATTGAGTGTCCAGAAATAAACTCCTATATATACAGGCAAATAATTTTCAACAAAGAAGCCAAAAACAACAATGGAGAAAGACAAGTCTCTTCAATAAATGGTGCTGGCAAAACTGGAAAACCACATGCAAAAGAGTAAAACTATACTGTTGTCTATCACTACACACAAAAACTAACTCAAAATGGATCAAGGACATGAATGTAAGACCTGAAACAATAAATTGCATATAAGAAAACAAAAGTACTGAACTCATGGACCTTGGATTTAGAGAGAATTTTATGAATTCGACTTCAAAGGCAAGGGAAGTAAAGCAAGTATAAATAAATGGGACTATATCAAACTAAAAAGCTTCTTCACAGCAAAAGAAACTATCAACAAAGCAAAAAGGCAACCATCCAAATGGGAGAATATATTTGTGAACAATGCCTACAATAAGGACCTAATATCCAGAATGTGTAAAGAACTCATACAACTCAACAATTACAAAAAAAAAACCCAAAAAACAAAAAATCAAAAAAACTCAATTCAAAAATGAGCGGTGAACCTGAACAAACACTTCTCCCAAGAAGACAGACAAATGGCCAACCGACATTTAAGAAGATGCTCAAATTTACTTCATTAGGGAAATGCAAACCAAAACCACAATGAGATTCCATCTCACACCTGTTAGAATAGCCGTTATCAACAGGACAAATAACAAATGTTGGAGAGGATGCAGAGAAAAAGGAAC
Source organism: Eonycteris spelaea (assembly GCA_003508835.1). Classification (NCBI taxonomy): domain Eukaryota; kingdom Metazoa; phylum Chordata; class Mammalia; order Chiroptera; family Pteropodidae; genus Eonycteris; species Eonycteris spelaea. The sequence continues at coordinate 3,809,766 of PUFA01000053.1, forward strand.
CTTCATACACTGTTGGTGGGACTGCAAATTGGTACGGCCACTATGGAAAACAATTTGGAAATTCCTCAAAAACTAAGAATTGAGCTAACATATGATCCAGCAATCCCTCTACTGGATATTTACCCCAAAGACTTGAAAACCCATATCAGAAAAGATATTTGCACACCGATGTTCATAGCAGCAGTATTCACAGTGGCCAGGACATGGAAACAACTGAAGTGTCCTTTGATAGATGATTGAATAAAGATGTGATACACATATACAATGGAATATTATTCAGTCAAAAGAAAAGATGAAATACTGCCATTTACGACAACATAAATGGATCTTGAAATAATTATGCCAAGCAAAATAAATCAGATGGAAAAAGTTGAAAACCATATGATTTCACTCATATGTGGGATATAAAACTGAAACAACAAACATACATGACAAACAAAGAGAGACTCGTGAACATGGACAGTGGATTAATAGTTACCTGAGAGAAGGGGGAGGGGAAGGTAGACAGGGGTGAAAGGAGTCAAATATTTGGTCGATGGAAGGAAATTTAACTTTGGGTGGTGAACATGCAATGCAATAAATATATGACGTATTGTTAAACTATACACCTGAAATTTATTTGATTTTATTAACCAATGTCACACCAATAATTTTTATTTAAAATATTAAACAGAGCTACCACCATATGACCCAGCAATCCCACTTCTGGGCATTTGCCCAAAGAAAACAAAAACACTAATTTGAGAAAATATAAGCACTACTATGTTCATGGCAGCATTATTTACAATAGCCAAGAAATGAGAGCAACCTAGGTGCCCATCAACAAGTTAACAGATAAAGAAGACGTCACACACACTAGAATATTATTCAACCATAAAAAATAATGAAATTTGTCATTTACAACATGAATGGACCTAGAGGATATTATGCTCTGTGTGAAATCAGTCAGACTGAAAATGGCAAATATATGATTTTACTTTTGTGTGAAATCTAAAAAAAAAAAAAGCAAGCAAGCAAGATATAAACAGACTCATAGCCACAAAGAGGGCTGTGGGTGATAGATGGAAAAGGTAAAGGGGAATAACAAGTACAAACTTCCAGTTATAAAGTAAATAAGTCACAGGAAAGTAATGTACAACACAGGAAATACAGTTACTATTATAATAACTTTGTATCATGATCTATGATTACTGGATATGTGCTGATTGTACACTTGAAACTGATATATTGGTATGTTGACTATATTTTTAAAAATAAGTTAATTAAATTTTTTAAAAGCCTAAATCAGATGAGTAATGAGAAGACTGCCCATAACAGTAACTGTGGAATCAGGAGGCAGATCACTAGGCAGATCACTACGGAAATTGTCTGGGTGGTGGTTTTGTCTATCTGCCCCGAAGCCACAGTCTGAGCCTCCTTGACTCAAAGCAGAGTAGCGTTGCCCAAGGCTCTGTAGCAATGAGGACTTCACCATCAATACCTGCCAGGAGGCTGAAAAGAGAGCTCAGCTTATTACATTTATGCAAGAAGTTACCCATCATTGCCCTGTATCTATTTTTCTAATATCTTGAGTCACATGTTATCTCTTAATTTTACTTATGTGTTTTGAAAGCTTCGCAGTTTCTCCATTTATTAAATCTTCTTTTTGCTTCTTCCCAGAAGCTCCTCTTTAAAAACACATAAACAGTTCAATGTGAAAATTAGCTGTGGTTGATTTATAATTCATTCTAGAAGAGCAGCTTTTAAAAAGACAGAGGGAATTAAGCTGTGAGTTAGGCCTGAGAGATGAACGTGCCTCCCTCGGCTTTTGAATTAGATGTATTTAATGTGAACGTGGACACGAGGGCTGTGAGTAGTGGATAAAATCTATTGGCCCTGCTGATACTAAACATTCCAGCTGCGAGTGAAATTCATTTCGAAATACATAAAGTGAATGAGCCTGGACAGGCTTTGAAGCACCGTTAAAAAGACCTGGCCTCTCCCTACCTTCATCAGTCCACCAGGTATCTCTTCTGTTGAAACGCTGCTCTTTCTCAAAGAGAAGCTCAAATCCCAAAGCCCTTCATTGTAGCCATCAGTGGAAAGTAATTTTGAAATTTTCATTGTAGTCCCTATTGAGGACCAACACTCTCTCCAAACACTGACTGGTATTTTCCATCTAGTTAGCGGTGATGCTCCTGCAGCCCCACATGAGGAAGTTTTAGCCCCAGGTGGAGAACTGATGCATTGAAGGAGTCCCGGACTTCAGAGGCTTGAGAGATAGAAAGAGTCTGCGTTGTTCCTTCATCTACATTGTTTTAATTAGCGTTAGCAACGCTACAAAAGCACACAAAGAGAAGATTTGAGCCGAATTCTGTTAGGAGAAAAATTAGGCTAGAGACAAGAAGGTGAAAGGAATGTCAAAAAAAGTAACTTTAAAGAATCTGCTTCAGCAATTTACCTTTGATTAGAGTAAAAAACACTTCAACTGCTATGCATGAGGCAGTTTCTGGCAAATTGATTTTATTTTTTAAAGGTTCAACATTATTTTAGTAGACAAAATCCATATCTATAGGAAATAATAAAAAAAAAAATCCTGCTTCTATAATAGGGCCTTGCTTTCATATCTTCAGTTCAGAAGAATTGCCCCAAAGGATGATACCCCTGGTTCATGCAATCCAGGATTCTAAGTTTGATAGTGACCCCCCCCCCCCCCCGCACATGCCTGAAAGAGCTTGGATGTGCTGTTTGAGGTCACCCTGAAAGAGGAGACAGGTCCTAGCTTTTCCAAGGAGTGTCTGTCATTGAGAAACGTGCGAAAACCCTATCGAAGTCCATTACCGTCTCTTGATGTTTTCATATATTTAAAAGATTGCTTTCTGCTGTTATTCTGATTCTTATCTGTATACTTTGCTAATATTTTGAGATTTAATAAATGTCAATGTTTTACCTTATGCATCCCTTTCCAGAATGTATAGATTTAAACCATGTCTCTTTAAAACCTTCAACTCTCTAGGATTTGAGAGAAAAAATAAAAGTGTTTTTAATTTCTCCACACATGGCATCTGTCATCTCATTTCAGTTGCCCTTTTATGGAACCTCTCTGGTTCCAGTACACAGAAATTAAATACACAATTTAACATTGTGACATAATCCTTATTAGCTGCATCATTTGGGGCTGTTCTAATTTTACAGAGTTGAGGTCTCCCTTTTCTGTACTAAGGTCTTCATTTCCTACAAGCAAGCTGCTCTCCCTCCTGAGCACCTTACTTTCCAGAGTAGTAGGAGAACTACACACACACAACACACACACACACACACACACACACACACACACCACACACACCCCAGTTCTGTTCTAGGAAGTTTCACACACAGTATCTTTTTTAATCCTGAAACATTACTATCAGGCATCTTTTACCATCCTCATTTTATAGTCACAGAAACTGAAGTTCTAAGAGGCAAAGTAAACTAACCAAAACTATACCACTAGTAAGAGATATAATCACAATGTTAAACCAAGTATGCTAGTCTCTTCATTTTTTTATTTTCTTTATCGCATCAAGGAAACATGGACCATATAACAAATAATTAGAGAAAAATGCCATGACACCACTTGCCAGATCAAAACATAGAATATTGCCAGCAACTCAGTGAAGCACTCCATGAGCCCCTCCAATGATCACCACCTTTTCTCTCCAGAGATAATACTACCTCGAGTTCTGGATTAATAGTTTCATTTCTTTATAATTTTATCAACACTGAATGCATCCCTAAACAACATAATTAAGTTTTTGGCTGTTTTTTTCAATGTACATGAATGGAACCATATAGTAAAAATTATTTTATTCTTGCTTTTCTTTCTAAATTTGTATATGCATTGTTCCCAGGTCTACAGTTCATTCACTGACATTGTGTGAAAGTCTACTCTTTGCAGGACTAACATTCAGGAACATATCTTTCCCACTGCAATTATTTTCAGTCAATGCAATGATATTCTGATTGGGTCTGCTCTCATTCTGATTGCTTAGTACCAAAGTCATAACAATTTGGACACCATTCTGACTGTGTGTATATATCATAATACATTTATTCCATTCTACTATTGAGAGATATCTCTCAATCTCATCTGAATATTTACTATTATTTATTTCTATGATTAAAAGAGGCTTAAAAGGAAATACCTTCCTCATCAGAGAACTCATTTTTCTGTCTATATTTAACACCCTTTTTCTACCTATATATAATTTACATACATTAAAGTTCACCAGTATGAAATGTATATTTATGGAATTATGCAACAACCACCACCACTAGCTAATTCCAGAACATTTTTATCATCCCCAAGAGAAGCCTTCTTATCCACTAGCATTCACTTCTCACTCTTCCTCACCACCCTGGACAACTAGATATTTACATTCGGTCTCCATGGATATGCCTGTCTTAGCGTACCATATAAATGGGGTCATATAATATGTGGTCTTTTGTGACTGGCTTCTTTTGTTTAGCATAATATTTCAATATTTATCCATGTTGTAGCATGAATTAGTACTTCATTCCTTTTTATGAGTGAATAATATTCCATTGTATGGATATACCACTTTGCTTTTGCATTCATCAGTTGATAGACATTTGGGTTGTTTCTGCTTTTGGGTATTTTAAATAATGTTGCTATGATAGAGAATATAGTCAATAATATTATAATAACTATGTACTGTGTCAGATGGGTACTAGACTTATTGGGGTGATCACTTCATAAAGTACATAAATGTCTAATCACTATGTCGTACACCTGAAACTAATATAATATTGTATGTCAACTGTAATTAAAAAATAATTAAAATTCTAAAAATAATGCTATGAGTATTCATATACGAGTTTTTGTGTAGCCATATATTTTTATTTCTCTTGGGTAGATATCTAGAGAGAATTGCTGGATCATATGATAACTCTATTTTTAATATTCTGAGGAACTTACAACTGTTTATCAAAGTGGGTGAACCATTTTACATGCCCACCAGCAATATGTAAGGGTTTTAATTTCTTCACATACTTGCCAACACTTGTCTGCCCTTTTTATTGTAGGTATTCTAATGAATGTGAAGTTGTATGTAATTGTAATTTTGAAATTTGCATTTCCATATGACTAAAATATCAAGCATCTTTTGCGAGCTTATTGGCCACTTGTATATCTTCGGAGAAATGTCTATTCAAATAATTTGCCTATTTTAAACTTGATTTACTTGTGTTTCTCATATTGAGTTATGAGTAATATATATATGCTGGTGAAAGACTCTTATCAATATATGATTTGCAAATATTTGTTTCCATTATATGACCTGTCTTTTCACTTTCTTGGTAGTATTTTGTGAAGCACAAAAAGGTTTTAAATTTGATAAAGTCCAAATGATCAATCTCTTTCATCACTTGTGATTTTGGTACCATATATAAGAAATTATTACCTAATCCAAGATTATGTGTTTTGTCTAAGAGTTTTATCATTTTAGCTCTTACATTTAGGTTTATGGCCCAGTTTGAATTAATTTTTAAGTATGGTGTGAGGTAGAGGTCCAAATCCATTATTTTGCATGTAGATATCCAGTTTCCCCAGCAGCATTTCTTAAAAAGACAATTCTTTTCAAAATGAATGGTATTGACCTCTTCATTATTATGTAAAATTAAAAATCAGTAAAAATATTGTTTATGAGTATAATTTGTTATGTAGGATAACTATAGAAATAAAAAAGTTTTTAACAAATATATGTTTTAAGAGAATAAATGTATATATTATGTTTTAATTGAATATATATAGATACATAACATGCAAACTGAAATGATGATGGAAGAGTGTTAGGCTGGTAATATTACTTCCTGTGATTGGGGTAGAAGGATGGGCTATTAAGAAATCATTTAAAATACTAAAAAAAACTCTTGTCAAAGCAAGAGAACCAAATTAAAATATATAAGAGCGAAGTGTCATGATGCCTGGCACTTATTTTAAAATGATAAAATAGATTATACTCAGGGAGAAATGTAAAAAATTTTGGCAAATGTGTAAAATGTTTCATTTGTAATTAACACTGTAGATCTAAAATGGTTGAATATCAACAATTATACATGGTTCAACCTAATAAATTAAGAGTATATGATCAAATCTAAATTAAGGTTGCTCAGTATTGGAACTATTGGCATTGTTTTCATACCTTATTGTAGGAGAAGGCTGCTCTCTGAATTGTAGGATGTTTAGAAGCATCTCTGGCTTCTGCCTACCAGGTGACAGTAACACCCTCAACTGTGCAACCAAAAATGTCTCTAGACAGTGCCTATGTCCCCTAGGGGCAAAATTTCCCCAGTTGAGAACCACTGATCTAGAGAAATATATAAGAATGTATAGATGAAAGGTACTTTTTTCAACTTTTCTTTAGGTTAATATTTTTTCGAAATAAAGAGTTAGAAAAATAAAATATACAGTATGATTTATATATTCATAATATTACTAATTATTATTAATCAATAATTTATACAACTTGTTCTGGCACCATATTTGGATGATTTATTTTTTTTACAATTTTAAAACTCCTAAGCCCTTAAAGGATTTAATTTATAGACTTCTCTAATATTTTCACTTGATTCCATACCTGAAGCGGAAACTCTTTACTGTCCCCTATTCACCTGAGCCTTAGAGAACACAATAGGACAGAAAGAGAATTAACATTTATTGAATATCTACCAAGAAAATTTGCTGGTCCCTGGCCTTTCTCTGTTACAATAATAACACAAATGCCTGTTATGTTCAAACACATTAAAGTTAAATATTGGACATTTTATTTTTTAAATTCTTACTGAACTATTCTATATTAGGGTTTAGTCAACTCCTTTTTTTCTCTCTCTCTCTCTGCCCCATCTCTCTTGGCTTTCCCTTACTGCCATATTGCTTTCTCCCTGACCCCACTCTCTCTTTGGAGTCATGAAGACACTTTACTTCCTTGGAAATCATTCACAATTTAATGGAAAGAACACAATAGAACTGCATTCTTGTTCCATCTTCACCATGTTCTCACTAGGTGCTATTAGAGAATTCGCTGAACCTCAGATTATTTAGGTGCTGAGTAAAATGGAAATAATAAAAAGAATACATATATCAAGACTTGTTGGGAAGCACAAACAAAAGCAAAAAAGTGCTTTGTAAGCTTTAAAATATTAAAATTATACATTAAAGCTTTAAAATATTATAAATTATACATTATCGTAGAATATACACTGCCCATTAAGCTTTAGCACAAGGCAGGTGTTGCTTTTCTGCTCAGGCAGAATTCCTTTATGTTTCTGCCTGAGTAAAATTTTCATACTTCATAGTTGTTCTGAACATTATCAAGAAAAAAAAAAATGAAGAAAAAGAGGAAGAAGAGTGTTGAATGCCAAGAACATCCCCAAAGTAAACAGTCATTCTGTTTAAACAGGGAGAAAGCAGCATTTTACTACTCAAAGCTCTAGATAGTTTCCCTCTTTAGGGAAAGATAGTGAGCTGTAAAGTATCTGTGCTGGCAACAAATTCATGAATCACAACAGTTACTTGTTTCTTTTGGATACTGGCTCTGTAAATTATCCACCAAAGTTTAGATTGGACAGCTGCTACCTGACTTCATTTAGTATCCAATATGGAATGCTTTGGCAGAGAATTGGTTTCTCTTTTCCCACCAGGAAAATGGAAAATGAATTGGAAGTGTCAAAGGTTCAGAAATAGCCAAGGTAAAACCAATGAATCACTGAAGTAGTAATTAGTAAAAACTTATTGTGCACACACCAAAAAGACAGTTGTAAATGGGGAGCACTCAAACCAAAATATGGAATGAGGCTCAAGGGTATATGTTATAAAGCAACTTGTATAGTGAGAAGGCAATAACTGTTTTTCTTCACAGTGATTGGTTACAATTTTAGAATGTTCAGTAGTTACCTCATATGGACCTTGGGAAACAGTTCAAGTTCTGCCTATGATTTCCAGAGGTATAAGTAAGAAATGACCAAGGTCAAGTGAGTCTTGCAAATTAAGCTAAACTAAGTTTTAGTTGTATGACTTAACTGGTTCTGTCTGCTCAGGGAATCTTCAAAGAGGGTCTTTTTTTTTTTTTTAATAGAAGACTTTACTACAATTTATTAAAATATGAAAAAAAAAACTACCTCTAGGTGTTTGAATCTTGGATTGACTGTTAAACAATCACTAGGTCAAGGAAAAGTACTAATATGTAAGTGGATGATTAGTTGTAGGTGGATTGAAAATGGGAGAGCGCTCAGTGAGGACTAGAAATGCTAGCAGGTTAAAAGAATAACATGTGTTTTAACAAAATTGTATTTAATTTTGCCTTATATATGAGCAGAGACATATGGAATTTAGATGTTGAAATTACCAGTAGTGTCTGTTCATCCTTAGTTTTATCCCTTAAATCAGAAGAAAACTACAGCATATTTCAGAGATCTGGGTAAAACAAATGAAAATATGATATGCTCCTTTTAATATATAAGTGTAAAATAATACTATAATAATTACTCATTTTAGTTTTAAGTTCTATTCCTAGCCACTAATTAAAATATATGATTGATAAATTCTTCCATTTTCTATGTAATTTACTATTTATGATTGATAGAAGTATTGAATAAAAAAGCAAAGTTTTTATTTATGTTTTTAATTCAAGTAATTAACAAGAGGAAAAACTAAGTAACAGATTTGAGTCAGCAAGTGCACAATAAACTGTGTAAAAATTAGTCTACCTATTTTTTAATCCTGAAAATATTTAGCATAATTAAAACGGAAAAACTACCTACAACAAAAGAAGAAAGGAAAGTTTACCAACAGTTATAGAAAATACTAAAGGTGTGTAAATTTCACTTATCGTTAGAGGAAAATATTGATTTCCCTTAACAGGAGAAGGTAGTCTTGTCCAGGGATGTCAAACAACAAGTTGATTTATATCCTAATAGCAAATCCTTTGCATGAAAAAAGAAAGAAACTTTTTGTTGCAGTAACTCTATCACCATAAAGACAACTGAATAAAAACAAAGTAGAATATGCAATGTTAGTGATGTTCCAGCAACTGTATAAAAACTGTCAAAACAAAAAAAATCAAATAAGGATTTTCTCTCTTCCTCTTCTCTCCTTTCTTCCTTCTTTTCTGTCTTTTATCTTCATCACATTACTTTATTTTCTCCTTTCTATTTTCTGACATATTTAAAGTTAATTTTACAGTTTTTTTTAATTTCAAGGAACAATTTTTAACTAATTATAGAATTTTAGTGTTTAGCATGTAGTTTCACTCCATGATTTCATAATTGAAGAAACTGAGAGCAAGAGAAAGTACCAGTCTGTTAGCTTATTGCAGAGCAATGATAAGTACAAGTAATAATTATTAGTGTTCTGTTGTTTTTAATTTATATTTTGGAACTTTTTCACATGTACATTTATAAATTTTAAACTTTTTGCTGTTTTCCAGCAAGTTTACACTTTTTCTAACAGAATCAACAATACAAGAATGTTTAAACACTAATATAAATATGCATATATAGGATATGTACAAGTATGTATACAGTCAGGATATATATGCATACATATTTATACATATAAATATTAAGTATATATAGAATATTTATCTGTATCTTCTGTTTTTTCCCAATATTGAATCAAAATAAACATTTTGTACTCTTTTCTCTGCTGTTTGCTTTTTCACCTGATGGTATATACAGATAGCCCTACAAGTATGTGTGTATGTGTCTATATGTTTTTAAAATTTATGAGTTTACATAAACATAATTTTATATTAAAGAATAAAATCATATGTTAGAAATTTTCAAAGCAGTATTGCTTTCTTGTTTGTTTGTTTGTTTTTTGTTTTTGTTCTTTGTTGTTACTTGTCTCCTAACACAATCTCCTTCCCTCCCTGAGGTCATTCATTTCCACACACACACACACACACACACACACACACACACATTTTCTGTTTTGTAAATTTCTACTTCTTATAATTATATAATATAAACATGCATACAGACAAAATGGCAGGCAACCTTTTCTCTCCTCCTATTACAGAAACACACACTCACATACACACTTACACACACACTCACATACACACTCACACACATATTCAATTTACCAGAAAATCATTGACTTTGATACTTTCCAGTGTTAAAGTATAATTTTTGAACAATTTGAACGAGAACTTTATACGAATTTGGAATGAGAACATAACAAAGGTTTATTAAATTCATTAATGAGAGAACCAGCAAGATGGTAAAGCTGCTTGAACAGAATTCAAGAAATAGAGGTTTCTATCATCAGGCAAGGTCACCTTCCTTTGCGGAAGGGTGGTGTCTATAATGCAGATCATCTCACTAGTGCTGACCAGGTAATACCACATTGACTGGCTCACATAGTCAAGGGAAAGGTTGAAACTGCAATTAAGTGTTAGTTTACTGATGTGGGGCTTAGCACATGTGACTACATTTTGGGTCTGTTGTTTCTTTTTTAACAATAATAAATAAAACAAAAATATATCTCTTATCTGAACTTAAAATGCTTCAGTGTAACATTGAAAAGACATGCAATCATCCTTTTGCCTTATTTCCTTGTTTTGAATAATATTTCTTCACACCATGTTGACATCTGCAGACTATGGAAGTGTGTCAAGTTTTAGTCACACCCTAAGAAAATTTAGAGATTTTTCCAGATGACCACTTCATGTTTTTCTTTTTCTGACAGTTATGATACAACCCCCAGACCTGTCTTTTGGGCCACTTCATTATATAAAAGCTAAACTTTTGCTGGTACCCAGGAAGACCATGGCTCTTCTGTCATCCTGAGTGAACACAAAAAGTAATTGCTCTAAATCCTTCACATAAAAAGCCTTCATGTAACTAATGAGTTTATTATGACAACAATAAATTTAATAGCTGTGATGATCTAAAAAATTAGTGTTAATCAGCATTCTCACTGACCAACATAAAAGAACTTTTTGGCTTGGGTTTATATTTCAGAGTTGGATTAATCCACTTCTTTGTTGTAGCAAGGAATGATCAGATTTTTTTAGCATATATAAATTTAATGATTTTGCTTTTCTTCATTTTCTTAGCTACACTAAAAGGGTAGTTCCTCCCATTTCCCTGCATTGGAAGAGAAGTTGTTTTTGGTTACTAACAATTTGGCCTTTGTGCTTAATGGGCATTAACAGTCTATTGGAAAAAGATCAGAAGAGATGACAGGTTAAGGTAAGAGGGACAAAGAAGTGCTTCAGGCTGCAAGGGAATTTAGAATTACAGTGCACCTTGCAAGCAGCCAGCCCTCAGACTGGATAAAAGCACAGGTTTATCCAGGAAGATAAAATTATGCAGTAAGTTTCCCAGCTTTAGCAAAGCTTTACACACATGCAAAGTTACAAAAGCAGAGAGCTCCTTAACTTTAAGAGACTACTACCCATTTGAACAATTCTGCAGCTATTATGGCAGACCGAAAATTAGAGATCCTTTTCCTGGGCTCCAGGTAGTACATAAACCTTCTGATTTCTGATGCAACTCTAAAAGGAAGAAGGGGAAGAAGTGGGAAGGAAAGAGGAGAGGAGGGAAAAAGTAGAAAGCTCAAGTCATAGCTGAGATAGAATGTCCTGTCTGCCCTATAGGATGGAGCATCAAATTAATTAACTTGTGTTAGGTTAAGAAGTAATATTTTGCACACTCAAGTTTACTGGGATACAAATCTGTCCTTTTTTATCCAGGTGAGGTTGGTGACTACCAATATTGAATCCCCACAGTCATTTATAACCAATCAGAACCAACCTCAGCATTTGGTTCTTTGGTCCCAAATCATATCTTCCAGAAATCTTTCTGTACTGAGGGAGGTAAGTGAGTCTTGTTCTTCTGAGACCTACTATAGGTCGGGGAGGGGAGAAGAAATATGATTGAGTGGAATAGCACCAAATTAGATATCAGGACATTAGCACCTTTATACCACAATGAATGCTGTATGCAAATTTGGACAAGTGGCAACCTACTTTTTATCAGCAAAATAGCTCTTTTGGCTTTAGAGTTATGTGCGTCTCTCCCTCTCTCACTAAAAACTGGACCACCTCTATTAGGTCTAACTTCTCACGCTTTCCCCAAGATTCTGGATGTGACTATTCGTTGGGGAACTCTGCTGTAGAAACTTAGCTGCTGCTGCTACCCCCAAAGAAGTCGTAGGGTCTTGAATGCTCACCAGGATTGGGGAGAAGTAGTTAAATAGGCTTCCCTAGGGCTCTACTAGAGTCCCTACTCTCCCACATTCAAAGACATCTCAGTGCACAAGCAGTCTAACATAAAGAGAAAAAAGTTTCAAATATTTCTACGTAAAGTTATTAAAGTTCATAAATGATTTAAATAAATGAAGAGATATACCATGTTCATGGATAACATGATTTAACATAATCAAAATTTTAATTCTCCTGATAGAAATCTATCTAAAACCATCCTTGTGGAATGGGTTCTTTCATAGAAATTCAGGTTTCTTAGAATTCAACAAATTTTATATCTAAAAATATGGATTAAAATGTTATCAATAAATTATTTGATTTTTTAAAAAATAAGGTGTTGTAAGTTTCCCCAACAGATATTAAAACAGACGTGCCCACAAATCCAGAGTAACATAAACAAGGCAGTAATTTATAACAAGAGACAAATACAACAACAAAAACAAATACAGAACAATAGATACAGGAATGTATGGTAGTTTGAAATATATTAAGGTGTTGCTACAAAAAAGAAGGCTCACTACATAAAGAAAAATAAAGCTAGACTCCTACTTTGCATCACATGAAGGAAATTCCAAATTAATTAAAGATCTGAATGAGAAGGTAAAAGTAAGACGCTAACAGAATAAAATGTAGAAAAATATCTCTATGCTGTATTAGTTTTCTATTGTGGCTGTAACAAATTACCACAAACTTAGTGACTTAAACAATATAAATTTATTACTATTATTATTTTATATTTCTATAGGTCAGAAGTGCATCACAGATCTTACTTATATCAAGGTTTTGGCAGGGCTGCATTCCTTTCTGAAGGCCCTAGGAGAAAATTATTTTCTTTACCTTTTCCAGCTTCTAGAGACAGTGCATCTTCCTTGGTTTATGGCACCTTCTCTCTATTTTCAAAGGCAGAAATATAGCATCTCTCCAATCCTGCTTCTATTTTTACATCTCTCTTTGAAAAACTACAGCCAAGAAAAATTTTTCACTGTTAACAATTCACATGATTAGAGTAGACCTTTCTGGATAAATAACAATAATCTCCCTTGTTTTAAGGTCCTAAATCTTAATTCCATCTGCAAAGTCTCTTTCATCATATAAGGTAACATATTCATGGGATTAAGGCATGGACATCTTAGAAGGGCCATTATTTTACCTGTCATAATGACCTAGGAGAATATTTTTATAACTAGAGCAGAAGAGAAATTTTACAAAGCACAAATCATAAGGTTAAAACTTATAGATATAACTACACCAAAATTAAAGATTTCTGTTCAATGATGAACATCATAAACAAAGTTAACAGACAAATGACATAATGGAAGTAAATATTTTCAAAGTCAAACTGGGCAAAGGGTTAGCATCTAGAGTATACAAAGGATCCTACCTTATTGGTAATTATTTAAATACAAATGAACTAAAAACTTTAATAAAAAGTCAGAAATAGGCAAAATAAAGTTTTAAAAAGTTGAACTATACACTACCTATAAGAGACATGCTTGGGTAAGGAAACAAACACCTGGAAAGTAAATGGATACAAAAAGTTATACCATAAAAACAGTATCCAAAAACAGCTGGAGTGGCTATATCAATGTCAGATTAATTTTAAAGGAAAAAATTTTACTAGAAACAAAGAAAAACTTTTTTAATAATGAGATCTGTCCACCAAGAGGATATGGTACTTATAAGCATAAATATACCAAGCAATAGAACTCCAAAACACATGAAGCAAAACTGACAAAACCGAACCAAAAAATGGATAACTCAATGATAATAGAATTCGATACCCATTATCCAATACCAGATCTGACAACTAGGAAGATCAACAAGAAAATAGAAGCCTTGAAAACATATTAACCAACTGGACTTAAAGAAACTCACTGTCAGCAGATTACATATTTTTCTCAAGTGTATATGACACATTCTCTAGCATAGACCACATAGTAGACCATAAGACAAGTCTCAATAAAGTTAAAGGGTTGAGATCATATAAATGTGTTCTTTAAGCACAATGGAATTCAATTAGAAATCAGTAAGAAAAGGAAATCTTAGAAATTTATAAATGAGTGAAATTAAACAACACACTTCTAAATAAAAAATTAGTCATGGAAGAAATCACAAAGGAAATTAGAGAATACATGAAGAACACATATACCAAACACAATGTATCAAACACAGCACACCAAACATAACAACATATCATAACTTATGGGATGCAGCTCCAGCAGTACTTAGAGGGAAATTTGTAGCTATAGGCAACTATATTAAAAAAGAGGAAGAAGAAGAGAATACAAACAATAGCTTAATGTTCCACCTTAATAAATACGGATATAGAAATTCTTCACAAAATGCTAGAAAACAAAATCTGGAAACATATAAAAATGTCACGGTATACACCATCACCAAGTGGGATTTATGCAAAGAATGAAAGGTTCATTAACTAACAAAAATGTGGAAACAAACTAAATGTACATAATCAACTAATGAACAGATAAGTACATGTGGTATATCCATTTATTGGAATATTCTTTTGTATTAAAAAGGAATAAATTACTGATACATGCTACAGCATGGATGAACCTCTAAAACATTGTGTTAAGTAAAACAATTCAGAATAAAAGGGCACATATTTATGGTTCTATTTATACAAAATGTCTAGAATAGGTGAATCCATAGAGACAGAAAAAAGGTTAGTTGCTGCCAGAGTCTACAATAAGGGAAGAATGGAAAGTGAGTGTTTACAGGCACAGAGTTTATTCTTAAGGTGATGAAAATGTTCTGGAATTAGACAATTTAACAGTTGCACAACTCTGTTGTTATACTAAAAACTTAATTGTACAATTTAAATGTGCAAATTAATGGTATGTGAATTATACCACAATAAAGCTTCTATTTAAAAAGTCCATTAGGTAAGAAGTTGTGAAATTTGAATTCTAATCTAGATGCTGCTATATTTTTACCATATGCCTTCAGACATCTTACTCTTTCTGGTTTCAGTCTCCTCATCTGTGAAATGAAAAGTAATCCTATGTGCCCTCCCATTTCT
Source organism: Eonycteris spelaea (assembly GCA_003508835.1). NCBI lineage: Eukaryota > Metazoa > Chordata > Mammalia > Chiroptera > Pteropodidae > Eonycteris > Eonycteris spelaea. The sequence continues at coordinate 3,825,057 of PUFA01000053.1, forward strand.
GACAATTTATGGTTCAATACCTCTCTCACTTCCTTTATAAAATAGTCCTTTGCCCAGCTATCTAAAGGTGATCTCTCCCTGCTTTGAACTCTCATAATACTAACTGCCTTGTATTGCTACTTGTATTTGTGCTTCATCTTCTCTCTTCTGCTAGAAATGTGAACCACTGGACTCAGGACTGTTGTTGTATATGACAGGGATTCAATCATTTTTTAAGATGACTACAGATATAAAATTTATATTTAGAAGACACCATATGAAATGGTCAGTAAAAAAAAATCAAAATTTTAAAAATTTTGTTTAAATTTTGTTTACATGTCACTAAAAAAAAAGAGATTAATCAATACCTCTAAATTTGACACCGATTTAAGGTTAACTTTTGGCATAATGGAATTGTAAACTTGATAGTTTGATACACCATATTAATTCCCTTGTTATCTCATACAGAGGCGTCTCTACCCTATTTTCAAATAGATTGCCCATACTATGGCAGCTTCATTTGTTGATATTAAACATGATGAAAAAAATCCCAAAATGAAAATAAATAAAATGCTTGAACAGTGTTATTTAATTGCAATTAATCAAGTCTTTAGTATTCCAATAGGTGTCCTGAACCACATTGCTGTTTTTAAGCAATGAAATTTTACCAATTAGATACCTCAGTGTAGTACAGTATTATTAAAGTGTTTAGGCCTCTATTTTCCTATAGCTATTATTGACTTTGCAATTTTTTTTAAAAAAATTGGAAATTATATAGGCTTTGCTGCTCTGTATAACTTTCCATAATGTATGTTTGACAACCTGAAATTTTTAGACTAAGAAGAAAATTGAGTAAAAATGTATTCACTGCTTTCTTATTTTTTTCTTTAAATACAAAAGACAATTATCCAAAACCTAATCTTTAATTTTATATTTCATTCTTCTACTGATGAACTACATAATTTAACTCAAAAACATTTATCCTTCATTAATAAAAATACAAAAGAAAAAATGATGAAAAATTAGCTCTAGCCTCCTAAGATTTAACTGTAACTTCATAATCCCACCATGTTCCCTCTTTGGTCTGCATAATTACCAGTTCAGAATACCTGAATTCATTCTTACATGTGGAATTCAGAAAAATTCTTTGTAATTGATAAGAACAAACAAAAGTAGCATTGAAACACTTTAAGAACCTATGTAAAATTACATTTCTGGTATATAACTGGTAACGTCTGAGAAAATTTTTGTTCTATACTTTGTTTTGCATATGCGATGTACCTGAAAATCATGTTTTATAATATTGGCGGTATTTTCACTAAGTACCTGATCCTCTCAAATGTATTAAGTCAAGCTTCTATATAGTGTTCTTATTCTTCATCTTGGGCATAGTAATTTCTATTTGTGCTGTCATTTTATATTTGTATTTAATGAATATTTATTGAATACAAAATATTCTGCTGGTACAGATAATACAAATACCAAAAAAAGTAAGATTTATTGAGTGCTTCTTATAGTACTCAGCACTATATTAAATTTTTGTAATCTTATCTCAATTAGCCCTAACAACAATCCTATAAAGTGGTAGTTTACTCTTACTATTCACTTTTTACAAATGGGAAAATTGGAGAATAATGACATGAAGTAATTTGCACAAAGTTACACAGCTAATAAGTGGTTCAGCATTATGCTAGACAATTTAGGGGTACACACATGGAAAAAAACCACTTAGATGTCCTCAAAGAACTTACAATCCTATAAGGCTGTCAGAGAAGGAACCAAAAAAACAGACATGAACTAAGTTAAAAGTGATGACTCATGGTTGAATATGGAACTATTCAACTTAAAGATTACAATTTAATACATTAATGTTATGGTGTGGGTTGTGTATTGAACAGGGTTCTCCAAACAAGAAACACAACTAATAGGAGGTGATAGATACATAGATGATAGTTAGATAGATAGATAGATAGATAGATAGATAGATAGATAGATAGATAATACACACACACACACACACACACACCACACATCGAGAGAGAGAGATTTTTTTTAAATGGCTCATGTGACTATGGTGACCAGAGAAGAGCCAGTGTTGAAGTTCAAGTCATAAAGCCATCTGCTAGAAGAATTCCTTTTAGTCTTTGTTCTAGTAAGGCCTTTAACTGATTGGATGAGGCCCACCCACATTATGGAGGCCAATCTGCTTTATTCAAAGTTCACTGATTTAAATGTTAATTTTATCCAAAAAAAACACTTTCACAGAAACACCCAGAATAAGGTTTGACCACATATCTGGGCACCATGGCTGAGTCAAGTTGTCACATAAAATGAACCATCTCACAGTGCTTTAAAAATACGTAAGAAGTCATAGTCAAAATGTGATGCCCTATGGTAGAGTCCTACAAATTTATCTTCTCCAACAGAGCTATATCCCTTGAGCTGAGGACTACATTATATTTACTTTTTATTCCCAGGGTCTGTCACAATGAGAGACATATAGAACATTTTTAGAAAGTCTGGTTGAATTAATTTTAGGAGACTTTGCTTGAATTAAATTGAATTAAATTCAGTTTCTGGCCTTTTAAAATGTCTTTAAAAGAAAGATGTGTTCAGAATAAATAAGTGCCATTGATAAGTTCAATAATTTGAGAATTTATAACTCTGTCAGCTTCCTTGGTTGCCCAATTTGTGGAGAAAGTTATGTATTAGTTATATATTGTTTATAACAAATTACTAGAAACATAGCAATTTAAACCAACACACACTTAGAATCTCATAGTTTCTGAGTCAGGAATCCAGTCATGGCATAGCTAGGTGCCCCTCTTCAGTATCTTTCTCAAGGCTGCAAGGAAGGGTTAGCCAGGCCTGGGATCTCACCTGAGGCTGATTGGAGAAGAATCTCTTCATAAGCTCACATGGCTGTTCTCACAATCCAGTTCCTCAGTCCCTTACAGGCTGTTGGCCAGACACTGCCCTCAGCTACTTGCCATGTGGGCCTGTCCCCATGAAGTCTTACTTACTTCATTAAAGCCAACAAGGGAGAGAGTCAGTGTGGAAAGTCTACCAGTAATATGGATGTTACAATCTTATGTAATTATAAAATGATATCCTATCACCTTTGCTATATTCTGTTCGTTAGTAGCAAGTCAGAAGTCCTATTCATGTTCAAAGCAAGGGGATTACACGACAGCATGAATACTAGGACATAGAGATAATTGGAGGATTTCTAAAAGTTTGTTCCTCACATATGGTTAGACTTTGGGTTAAGTTTTTAGAAATTTCAGCCCTATGGCTCAAGGAAATAAGGGTTTCTATCAAGGCAGTCATAAAAAATTTCAAGGGTACCTAACTGAATCACATAGGAGTTATTAATCCAGAGATGAGACAAGGCAAGCCACCCTGCCTCAAAGAGAAATGGAGCATATGATCCAGCAACCTCACTCTCATTGTCAGGAGGATTCCTGAGATTGCCCCTACACCCAGACACCAGTTGGGAAGAAAGCCTCTAGAAAATTTAACATTCAATTTTCTAAAGACTTAATAGAAAGAAACTGTTTAAAACTGGAAGAAAATTATTTTCTATAATCTAGCAAGCTAAAAGTTTCATTCATTGATCTAGGCATGTGTGTGTGTGTGTGTGTGTGTGTGTGTGTGTGTGTGTGTTTCTGTTACCATCTTGAAGAGTAAAGTACTCAGGAGGTAACTAGCTTAGACATAGAAAATAAAGAATTAGTTACTAATCTAAAAGCATGGTACCGGCATAAAAACAGACATGTCGGTCAATGGCACAGAATAGAAAGCCCAGAAATAAACCCACACCTGTGTGGTCATTTACTCTATGACAAAGAAGGCAAGAATATACAATGGGGTAAAGACAATCTATTCAATAAATGATATTGGAAAAACTAGAGAGATACATGCAAAAAATGAAACGACCATCTTCTTACACCATATACAAGAATAAAAGGATTAAAGACTTAAATGTAAGACCCAAAACAATAAAACTAGAAGAAAACATAGGCAGTAAACTTTCTGACAGCGCTCTTAGTAATATTTTTTTCTGATTATATCTTCTCGAACAAGGGAAATGAAAGAAAAAAAATAAATGGTACTACATCAAGCTAAAAAGTTTTCACACAACAGAGGAAACCATCAACAAAATAAAATGGGAAAAGATATTTGCCTATAATATATCTGATAAAGAGTTAATATCCAAAATTTATAAAGAACTCAAACAACTCAACATCTCCCCCACCCCAATAAAAAACAATCCAAAAAATGCGCACAGGACTTGAATAGGCACTTCTCCAAACAGGACATACAGTTGGACAATAGACATATGAAAAGATGCTCAACATAACCATCAGATAAATGCAAATTAAAACAACAGTGAGTTATTACCTCACACCTGTCAGAATGACTATCATCAATAAATCAAAAAAAACAATTAGTGTTGGTGAGGATATGGAGAAAAGAAACACTTGTGCACTATTGGTGGGATTGCAAATTGGTACAGCCATGATGGAAAACAGTTTGGAGATTCCTCAAAAAATTAAAAATAGAACTACCTTATGATCCAGCAATTGCTCTTCTGAGAATTTATCCAAAGAAAACCAAAATACTAATCGAAAAAATACATGCACCCCTATGTTCACTGCAGCACTGTTAAAATGGCCAAGATATAGAAGTAACCTCAGTGGATGATTGGATAAAGAAGTTGTGGTACATATATACAATGGAATACTACTCAGGCATAAAAAATGAAATCTTACCTTTTGTGACAACATGGATGGACCTAGAGATAATTATGCTAAGTGAAATAAGCCTGACAGAGAAAGATAAATGACATATGATTTCACTGACATGTGGAATCTAAAGAACAAAATAAACAACCAAAATATAACAAGCAGATACATAGATACAGAGAACAAATTGATGGTTGCTACATAAGAGGGGAGTTGGGCAGCTGGGTGAAAAAGATGAAGGGATTAAGAAGTATAAATTGGGAGTTACAAAATAGTCATAGAGATATAAATTATAGCATGGGAAACATAGTCAATGATATTGTAATAACTATGTATAGTGCCAGCTGGGAATCTAGACTAACTGTGGGAATCATTTCATAAAGTATATAAATGTCTAACTACTATGCTATACACTTGAAACTAATACAAAATAATATTGAATGCCAATGTATTGAAAAATTTTAAAAAAGTTACTGAACTTAATGTGATCACATCATAAAATATATAACTGTTTCAGTTTCAAATCACTATGCTGTACACCTGAAACTAATATGACATCGCATGCCCACTATAATTAAAAAGCATTTTTTAAAGAATTAGTGCAGTGTGAGTGAACTTTCAACTGTCTTAAATTACAACTGATTGTACCTATGAATAATTAAGCGATCACCTATACACGCTAGGTATACCCTGGCACTCTATACCAGTAGATTGCCACAATACCAAAGTCCCAATTCATCTTTAAAAGAAAGGACATGCAAGCAGAGTCACTCTTGTCTCTAAATGTTTAAATTACCTAAGAATGGGGTTAGGGAGCCCTCTCCCATAGATATAATGCAAGATTAATAAAATAATAGCTATCATTTATTGAACGCTCATTATATACTGGGAAACGCTCTGCTGTCTCCTAACTTTTAGTTTGAAATTTTTTACATCTACGGAACACTTGGAAATATGGCACAATGAACACACATTGCTTGCATTGGTTAACCAGTTATTAACACCTTCTACATTTCTATATAGATAGACATGTGATAGATGATAGATGATGATGAGATATAGATAGATAATAGATGATAGATGATAGATGATAGACAGACAGATAGATGACAGACAATGAATATGATACATATACAATTCCCTATTAAATTTTTATAAAATTGACACCTTTGGTGTCTCTCACAATGAGGGACATATGAAAAGTTTTTAGGAATTTTTAATTGTACTGAATTAAATACAATTTTTAGCTTTTTAAATCTCTAAAAAGGAAAGAGTATTCAGAATTAATAATTATCATGGATAATTCCAGAATTTTAGGAACGTGTGTGTGTGTGTACACACACACACACACACCACACACACACACATATACAATATATATAGTGGTATAAATGTAGTATAAAATATATGCTATACTATATAGTCTATAATATATACTAATATACTATATATAGTTATGTGAATGTATATAAATATATGTATATAAATATATAAACACACACAGAAACCTTTTTATGGTTAAATTATTTGAAAGTAGGTTTCAGACATCATGACGCTTTGACACTTTTTACATTTTTTGCAATAAGTTACCCAAGTTTTCAAAAGCTGGACAGGGAAACTGCTGATCTTGGAATGCTGGCAGTCTAAACTTGGAACTTAGGGTCTTAATAACTGTGCTATTGCAATTCATGTTCAGCAGGGAAAGCGCGAGAAGTGTGACAGGTGGAAAAGATGGGGTTCCTATCAACCACAGTCAGGATAAAATCAACACGAGAGAGCTTGAGGGAAGGGTATGGGAGGGAAGGGGGAGAACGCAGATGAATTAAAGGGCAGAGAGAAGGAAGGGGGAGAGAGAGAGAACTTTTTATGTAACTGCCAAATGAGAAGTACCAGTAAAAGAAAATCTCCCACTTTTCTTTTTTATCTAGGGTAAAAAATACACATTATTTTAAACTTGATATTTGAGAGTATAAATCCCAAAAGAGCAGAGTAGGTTTCTGGTTGTGAATCCTGCACAGTACAGCGTGCAGCCAGGTACTTTGTCAGGCACTTAGTCTGCTTCTGATGTTAATGGGCACAAATTTTTGGGTCACTGATGTATCCAGTCATTAAAATTATATTTAACATTATATGAACAATATACCAAAACTCGTGAAAACTTTTAAAATTTATCTCTTTGCTAACATGAATATAGCCCTGGGGATCTGTAATGTAGGAGCAATTATAGAGGATCCATTTTACAACATGGATATGTATTAACTCTTGCTCATAATAGTTGAAAAAGAAGCATCCAAACAGTTATAAAAAGAAAACCCTTGAATTCTTTAAAGGTTATTCGTTATGTTTAACATTAAGAAACTAACTCAATCACTATAATGTATACTCAACATAGTTTTTTGCATCTCTATATAAATTGGTATATAACTCGAGAAAAAATATATTAGTTGAGGGAAGGAAACAAAGCAATCTTTTAGGTTTACCAAACAACAAATAAAAGATAAATAAAAGTAAATCTTGGTTACATTATACTCGGCTTCTCCTCTCAAGGCTGCCAATTCTATTCATCCACTTGCCTATGAGGGAAGTTTCAATTCTCTCATTTTTTAAGGCAGGGGTTTACTACATTTTTTGCACAGTGACTTATGGTGAGGAATAGATTTTGGATATAAAAATATATTTAGAGAAACATTTATATTTTTAAGAATTACATCTGCACATAAACTTTAAAAATTCTTCATTCTCTCAATAAAGTATGTTTCAATCTGATTAGCAACACTGTAACGATCACATGACTAATTTGGTGAGTTTAATCACCTATTTAGAAAATAGAAAAAATATATCAAAAGTGAATCACAGGGAATATAAATTTTGTTTAATGAAAATTTTCTTTCAAGTTTGCGTATATGTAGGTGTGTGTTCTGGACATGGAGTTAAATATATTTCTCACAGTGGGTCTTAGTCAAAGACATTTGACACTTTACCATTTTGTGGCATCGCAGTTTGAAAAAAATTACAATCTAAGAAACCACAATTCACTGCCATCATCTTCAAAATATGTTTTATTATAATAGTCATAATCTTGAAAGTTTTCATTATGTCACATCTTAGTATCTTATCCTCTGTCCCAGAGAAAATGAGTTTGAGAAATGTGACTCAGCAATGTGTAGTGACACAGAGGCTATTTGGAAGAACAGAACAAAGAACACACTGAATCATGATGCTCTATTCAGTTTTAGACCCTTGGCACATAAAAAAGATCAAAGATAAGTGCAGAAAACATCAAAACGGCAACAAATGGTTCAAACACTTAAAAATGCACTTATAAGGAAATATTTATGGCAAATGAAACTGAAATGCTAATCAAATATTAGCTATCTCTATATTTGACTAAGATTTCATAATTAGACAATATAAATTCTTTCAAATTTGACATAAAAAATGTATGGTTTTGACGCTCACAAAGATTTCCTTTTTAATTATAGTTTTGCCTATTTTCACCAACAACAAGTTTCTATAATGAGAACCACTATAAACATCTAGATGCAAAGATTAGCAAATAATTAAGAACTGAGTATATGGTCCAAGAGATGATAGCATTAACAATTAGAAAAACTTAACAGTCAGAGATGAGTAAAACTTTTTATCTTGGTATTAAAAGAAGGCATTTGTCACAGTGGGAAGAAGTTTTTAGTGAGGGAATGTTTGAGTTGACTCCTAAAGAGCATTTTGTGGTTTTATGTTTTAACACTGGAAATTATTAGAGTAAAAAGATTTTTAAGAACCCTCTGAAAAAGATAAATTCAAACTGAAATAGTTCACAGCAGCTAAAGCAAGAGATGATATAAGTAGTGTATTGAACTAAAGTGTTGGATAAGATTACCTAACAACTTTACTCTCTTCTAATATTAAGGAGTTAAAAAGTCTTTGGTAATTAACATGTTACCTCAGTCAACTGTTGCCAGTAAGTAAAGCAGACCTGAAAATGATCCCTGGCTTTTTATTTTCAGAGACACAGATGAACTTGGCACTGAGTAGTAAACCAACCTCTGATAGCACCATAAGTCGGCTTTCTGGACAGCTCTGTCATTATGAATCATAGAATAGAATATACAGAAACTCTTGAAAGGCATTCTTATTGGTATTTCTACCTAACATCACCTAACTTTGGACTATATCTCCACTGCAGGAGGAGTGTGTAGAAGGAAGGGAGATGGGGAAAGGGCAAAGGTTTCAAAAAAACCAGCAGTGCCCTGAGACAGGAGTTTCTTTATGTATAGTAAAGTAAGAGATGAAGCTTAACTGATGAGCTACTAAGAGAGAATAATGAGATCTACTGCCCAAAATTTACTGCCAATTTTTGCTTTCTGTTTTAAACACAACTACAAAACAAGATATTGGGCTGCCAGGCTTTCTTCCTCAGTTTTCACATAGAGAGATAATGAAAAAGAATAGAAATTCCAAAGATGTATCCTTACCACAATTAAAGCATGTTCTTTCTATCTTTCCCAATATTTCTCATCCAATTAAGTTTTGTATACAACAACCAAAGTCCCACTAAAATCTTCCACATAATTTCCAATTAGTCTTCAGCTAAGGGTGTTTCAGTTTTTAATGGCATTTTAGCATTTAAAGCATTTTAGCATTTAAAGATGATGCTTTCTTGCATTAACTGATGTGATCTCGAAAGTATAGCAATAGTATGAGAATTTCTCTAAAACCTAGGGGAAGGACAAGGAAGAAAGCTACTACCTAGTCATTACTCTCTCCAAATGTCTTGTCTTTTGTAAATAGAATAATAAAAGAGATAGAAGCAGTAATACTGTAGTTATTTTATTTCAATCTAAATAACATTACTTTTATTATTAGGATCTAATTGATTAAGCATGAAGTTATCAGCAAGTGAGTTCTGTTATACTTAGATAGGTACTAAACAGCTTGATGATAATTTTAATAGTGACAAGCTGTAGTGTTAACTCATTCGTGAACAAAAATAATATTACAGTGTTCAGCCTACTTAAATGGGAGGGTAAATATCATTTAAATATCTTACATAAAGGGAAAATATCTAATAGAATAATAATCTGTTAATAAGTTAAGTTTAATTATAAAAGTAAAAACTACAAATAAGCATTAATTATGCCTCTACTATATGCCAGGCACTGGAGATTTAAGTATAAAAAAAAGCCACTGACATCAATATTTCATTGTTCAGAGACATGTAAACATATAATGCCAATTCAGTGAATAACATATGAATATAAGTTATACAAAGCATGAGAACATAGAAAATAAACAATTTACTAGAAGACTTCCTGAAAAATGGTGATTTAGAGGAGGAGAAATTTACATGGTAATTGTTCCCAGGGAAAAGGTATTTCTGACAGAGGTAAATTATGTTCAAACAAAAACACACTCTGGATAATAGGCTGACACAATAGTAATTAAAAAATATTACCTGTAAAGTTAAAATTTAAGCAAAAAATTAAGCAACCATACAGCGCCTAGGATCCAATAGAGTAGAGTATGCTAGACATTTGTTTTGGGAATTCCCAGCATATATTTCCTCCTTCTTAACTATATCCAGAGTCCTTTTGTCATATCATCCCTCCCACATTGTATAGAACCTTCAGGAAGTGGTAAATCCAGTTCTCTCTTGCTAAGAGAACAAGCATATTCTCCATGGAACCCCAGCTCAGGAAGAAGGGCGAAAGCATGACCTAAGTTTGCTTAATAAGACAAACTCTTCTGGGACTCTGACACTTGACCAAGAACAGAAGCTGTTGAATATTATTCATCTCAAAGGGCATCAAGATCAGACTATTTCAACTGATGGTTGCCAGATAGGACGGGGTTGGGGGACTGAGTGAAAAAGGTGAAGAGATTAAGAAGTACAAATTGGTAGTTATAAAATAGCCATGAGATGTCAAGTATAGCATAGGGAATATAGTTAATAATATTGTAATAACTATATATAGTGCCAGGTGGGTACTAGACTAACTGAGGGGATCACTTCATAAATTATATAAATGTCTAACTACTCTGTTATACCTCTGAAACTAATACAAAATAATATTGATTATCAATTGTAATTGAAAAATAATAAATAATAAATAAGTAAATAAATAACCGACCAGACTGTTTCTAAAGTTCTTATATTCTAGCACCCTTTCAGAGTTTACCCTTAGGTGAGACATCAAGTGACCAGAAATCTATAGCCACTAGAGTAAGCAGATACAGACTCTCCCTCAGAGAAATCATGTGTTTTCTCCAAAGCCATAGAAGTCTGCTCAGCTCATGCACAGGGACATCTGGAAAGTGCAGAAAGGCTAACACCCTCATGTATCCTTGTATTACAAAACCAAAGCTTTTTGTTACTATGTGTTATAGCAAACAATTGCTATTTTTGTATTTCTTGCCTTCGTTCTACCTAACTTTAGTGAATGCACACAAATTTTCCTTGGAAAACTTCTTTCCTATTTTCCATCTATTCAGTTTGAGTGGAATTGTCTCCACTTCACTTTTTAGTTCCAGAGGTAGGCATGAATCCCAAATCTGTCCAATGAGAGCTAATGAGACTCAGTTTCAAATGTTTGTTTGTTTGTTTGTTTGTTGTAACTGTTAATAAAGACTGGAACATCCAAGAGCTAAAATGAGGTGCAGGTCTGGCTGCAAATGAAATCAATTAAGAGGGGAAAAGAGTAAAGTCAGTTTAATTGGGTTTTCGTCATTTATAATTAAGAATCTCAACAAATATAGGCGATTTGATTTCTTTCTTCTTTTATTCTCTATGGTCCGTTTCTAAAATCTCAAGCTTATAAGTGATTTTAAAAACCACTTTGTCCTCCAGCACCTTACTTTCAGTAATAAGCAACCCTCAAAATAGATTATTCTTAAAGTGCTTGAGATTTTTAAAAATCCTAGTGAAAGCTACCTTCTAGACATGAAAGGGACAAAAAATAAATGATATACATAATAAATCGGTTAATTATCAAGCACGTTAAATGTTAATAAGTGGTATAAAAATAAGGAAAACCAGTTAAAGTGAGCGGGGATGGTTAGAATGAGGGAGACAGTTTGTCTTTTTAAGCAGGTTGGCCAGAGCAAGTCTCATTGACAAGATGAGATTTGAAGGAAGACTTAAACATTGGTAGGAAGTTACGCAAGAAGATATCTAGAGAATTGATATTTTTGACACAGAAAGCAGCTAGAGCAAAGGTATATTCTAGAAATTACAAGGAAGCCAGCATGTCTGGAGATGAATGACCAAGACAAAGAGTTGTAGGAGGTGAGGCCTGAGAGCCAGAAGAGAGATATCCATCATGTAAGCTTATAAGGCATGTATTAGTTATCTATTGCTATGCAACAAATTACTCTACACTATAGCAGCTTTAAACAATAATAAACACTTATCATCTCACACAATTTCTATGGTTCTAGAATTGAAGAACTGGTGGTTCTGGCCCAGGGCCTCTCATGAGTTTGCAGTTATGATATTGATTGGGGCTGCAATCATCTGAAGTTTTGACTGGGGCTGGAGCAAGATGACTCATTCCCATGGCTGTTGGCAGGAGGCCTCAGTTCCTCGCCATGTGGACATTTCCTCAGGGCTGCCTGAGCATCCCTACAGAATGTACCCATTTCTTCCAAAATAACTTATTCAAGAGAGGGAGGAAAAAGTCATAATGTAGAGCCTCAGAAGACACATTTCTACAACATCCTCTCATAGACACAGGTCAAGGTTATTCAATACGGGAAGGAATTACAATGCTACTAGGAGGCTAGAATTATTTAGTGGCATATTAGACACTGGCTATAGCAGGCCATAATTAGGAATTTGAGTTTTACTCTTAGAAAAATGAGGAGTCATTACAAATTTTTTAAAAGAGCAGTGATGTAATCTAATATTTTTAAAGGATTACTCTGGCTATGTTTTTTGAGTAGAGTTAAGGAGGCAAGTAGTAGAAGCAGGAACAATATTAGAAGCTATTTCAGTAATCAAACTGAGGGATGATATTAGATGGTAGCCATGGAAGAGAAAAGAAGTGATTAAATTACAAATATGTGAAGGTTTAGTACAGAATTTCTTTACATATTTTATGTGGGACTTGAAGAACTTAGAAAAATCAAACACAAATTTTTGACTAAGCAACTAGAAGTATAGAATTGCCATCAACTGAGAAGAAGGCAATTAGTAACAAGGCAGGTGAGGTAGGAGGGGCGAGTCTAGAGATTCAGTTTTGAAAAGCTGAGTATGGTGTCTGATAGACATCTGATTACACAGCCTGGAGTTTTAGAGAGACACTTTCCTACAGCACTATAAATACATACACATGATATTTAAAGTTATAAGACTGAATAAGATCACCAAGAGAGTGACTTTGGATAAAGAAAAAAGGAGGTCCAAGGACTGAGCCCTGGGGCTTTCTAGTATGAAAAGATGAAGAAGAGAAGGAGCCAGAAAGGAAAGTTAACAAGAGCTTTTAGTAAGGTAGGAAGAAATCCAAGAAAGTGTGGTGCCTAGAATAAAAGTGAAGAATATATATCAAGGAAGATGGATGATGCAAATGCGATTAATGGGCTAACATTAAAGCAGAAATTTGATCATGGGACATAGTAAACTGGATGAGCTCCAGGGAAGAAGGTTCGGAGGGGTGGCGAAGGCAAAAGCCTGACTGAAGTGGGTTAAAGAAAGAATAAGCAGAGATAAATTGGAGATATCACTATGGGTAACTTGTTCAAGTGTTGCTGCAAGCAGGAGCAATAAAGTGGGACAATGGCAGTTGGGAAAAGGGATCAAGAGAAGGTTTTTAGGTTGGGAGAAGTAACATTATTTTTGTATGATGATACAGTGAAAAGGATGGATGATATTATGAAGAAAGAGAATTTCTTAGATAACACAATGAGAGATAAGTTCTAGGGCACAGTGGAAGGGTTGACTTGAAATAAGAGCATGGATGGTTCACTTATGGTGACAGGCAGGATGTCAGCATGTATGGGCTGACAAGTTGAAGTGGTAGTGATAATCTCTGTCAGTTTTCTTGCGAATGTTTCAATTTTCTTAGTGGAGAAGAAGGCATCTGAATTTCAAATCTTCATCGAGAGTGGGAGAACCATCTAGTATAATCACTTTGCAAAATTAAAGATCTACTTCAGGGAGCACAATGAGTGAGTTTCAGAACTCGGGAAGGGTGACAGGAACAAGGCAGGAGTTCTACACCGGGACTAGAAGCATCTGAATCACCTCAGAACTTTTAGAAATTCCAATTCTCACGCTGGACCCTGTGCCTACTGAAACAAATTCAGGCCCAACAATTCATGTTTTAGCAAACCCTCTAGATGATTCTTACAGGTAATAACGTTTGAGAACCATTGGAAAGTAGCAGATTCACTTGGGCTTAAAGTGTAGGAGAGAAGAGTAACCTGGATAACTGGGGATTTGTGGTGGCTGATGGAAGCATGACTATAGATATAATGAGATTATGTCTGGATTCAAAGCAGATAGTGGAGATATTAAGTCTTGAGTGGTAGGGAAAGGGGGAAAACAGGCAGGGGAAGGTTTCTGGGTCTCTTCACCCCTGGAGAGTCACAGATACAAAATTTCTCCACCCTTTTGGCTTAAAGGGCTTCTTTGATGATATTGTCACCACACTAAAGCTTATATGTACCAGTATCTCTTTCTTCCATTCTCTTTATTTTGTCTATCTTGATCAAAGTTTTTTTTTTGTGGTGGTGGTTGTTATTGTTTTGCTGTGATTGTTGTTACTAATAACAGAAAGCCACTGTAATTAGCTTAAATGTATAAAGAAAAATTGATTTTAAGGACATAAGGATTACAAAGCAGAAAGCATAGTGGTACCTAATAAGGAGTTACTTGTGTGTGTGCTCACAGTGTGCATGTGCATGCCTGTATGTGTGAATTTCTAGGACAGTCTGGGTTAGGTAAGTACTGTGGTTGACTACAGCTTGAGATGTGATGTAGTAAAATACAAACATTGTTGACAGGGCCCATCTGTATGAGCACAGTCAGAAAAGGAGTCATTTCTCTAAGGTGTGTTGTGGGTGGACTGCGACTTCGTTCTATAATAACTGAGACTTCGTTCTAAATTAAGGACTTAGCATAATTTAGGTATATAAATACCTGGTAACTTCCTTGCAAATGAAAGTGGAATAGCACCTTGGCTAAATGTCTCTTTTCTAATTGTTTTGAACACTGATTTAATAATTTGAAAAGGCTCTTCTTTATAAGATAGAAGGTAGCAATTACCCTGAAAGTGCAACATACATATTTATACATCAATTTAATAGGTTCAATATTTCCTCTCATTGACTTAAATATGATATATCTGTCATCCTAGATACTTACAAACCTGTGTGTGTGTGCATGTGCATGTGCATGTGTATATCTTTTGCTGGATGTGTGTGTTTTACCAACTATATCTGTACCTTACATGACTTCTGTAAGGTAGGTTAGAGTATATTTCACACTTCTGGCTTTATCACACACCTTTCTTGAGCAAAATCCCCCCAAATAGATTTTAATTCCGTAAGCTTTCGACTTCTCGGGTTCCAAAAATATTTTATGAAATCTAATTTTCTGAATTTAGTAATACATTTCATTTTTCTATCAGTTATTTCTAAGTATCTATAAAATAAAAGCAAGAAACAGAGGTCGCAATATAGCTAAAGTCAAATGACAAAACAGACTCAAAACATGACATAAAAACTAAGTGCAGAAGAGGTTCTCAATGAGATCAATTGCATGTACCTATTCCTCTCTTCTCTTTCTCTCATCCCTCACTTGGTCTGTCCCAATGCCATACTCCTGTTTTTTTGTTTTTTTTGTTTTCTTATTCACTTTTATTGCTTGTGATAACATTTTCTTTTTTATGTCTCTGGGAAACGTTTGAAAACGTTTGTAATGCTAGGCCAGCCGCCTGTTTTTCTGGGTGAAGGCTTAGAGACAACAGTCCAATATATTTATCCAGAACAGATATTGAATGTTCTACAGATTTTTAAAACTATAATTGTACTGCCCTCACTTTTATCTCAATTTATCCTTTTCATGAAACATTTAAAGGAAATAAAAGCAGGAATAAAGGGCTTTAAAACACCTGTATAGCTATATGGTAAAAAAAGTTTTTCACACAGTGATCATGTGTTATTGTTTTGGTGATGCTATACAGAATTAAGGCGTAACTGTTTTAACATATAATGTTCTGGATTTGAATACCATTTCTCTACCCTATTTATTAGAAAAATTATTTGGCACCAGGCTATTTACATTCTTTTTGTATAAATGTTATTCAGTGTGGAAAAATTCCACAGAGAATTTCTTAATTCATAGCCATTTCATTTTCAGTACTTTTCCATTTTATTCATAATTCTCTTGTAGAAGGGCAGTAAGGTGTCATGGAATTTACTCTGATTTGGGAAGACCTAAATTTTCCCATCATTTCTGCAAAGAGATAAACTTGAAAGTAAGCCCCTTAGATCAAACATTCTTTATAAACACAAACTTTTGGAATCTAACATGAAAATAAAGTCTTACTATTTAAGTTTTAAATGAATGTATTTCTTTCTAATCCTTTTATTTTTCAATTACAGTTGACATAGAATATTATATTAGTTTCAGGTGTACTGAAACTAATTCAGATATAATTATATAAATATCTAATCACTGTTAGTGATTATCTGTTAGTGATTAACAGAGTGATTAGATATAATACCCATCTGATACCACGCATAGTTATTATAATGTTATTGACTATATTCCATGTGCTGTACTTTACATATTCATGACTGTTATAACTGACAATTGGTACTTCTTAATCCCTTTACATTTTAGATGAATGTTTTTCTTGACAAGCCTCTCTTCACACACCTAGACACAAACTAAATAGTGAGTTTCTTTAAAACACTACTTTTGTTATAGTTAGATCAGTTGTACAGTCTGCCCTTTCTGGGCACTATAGATCTGCAACCACGGGAGGTGAAAATCAATTAAGACTTGTTGTGCTGTCATTTGATATTTTCTTTATGCTTCGTTTGTTTACAACCACAATACCAGGAATAAATGTTAAATTAATTCTGTGTATTTTGCATAACCGCAATATTTGCCACTGGCACACGGTCTTCGCACAGAAATAATTCACAGGTTGTGAGTCTCCAATATATCAGAGTATCTAAATTATGAGAAGGAAACAAACAGGGAGAGAAAGAAAGAGAAGGACAGCAGGAAGGAGGGAGGGAGGGAGGGAGAGACAAGGAGAGAGGAGAGAGGAAGTACCAAGTCTGAGTGTATATAATTTACAGCAGCAATTTATATGGGATAAAAATATTATAAATATAAGAAGTATTGTAGCAAAATAAATAAATGGATAAACAGAAACAAACGTAATTAAACAGAAGTCCAGTAAATAGAAGTATTCTATTCCCTCAGGGACTTAGCAATGGGGATGAGGGAGAGGGAGGGGAGGTGGATAATGTAAAAGGCGGGTGTGAAAAAGGGAAAAAGAAAAATCAGACATTCTTCATTTCATGACTGTGAGGTTGAGGGTCTTCCCCACCTTTTTCCAAACTTCTGGAAATTGGCAGGTAGGTGGCGGCGGGGGGTGGAAGGGGGACCGGATGTCCTCCTTTCCCTCATCCTTCATATCCAGCACTAAATCTCATCAAGCCCACTGGGGAAGACCGGTCCTTACATCACCTTTGCGGCCACAGCTCCAGTTCTCCCCAGCGCGGGCAGCGCTGCCCCTGGCTCATTGCCTCTGCAATCAACACCCAGCCAGCCTGGCAGCCCAGGCTCCCCCCTACCCCACGTCCATTCTTCACCTAGAAGCTATGGTGATTTTCCAGAAACAAGCAACTAATCTTGTCATCTCCATCCACTGTTTCAAGATAAAATCCACATTCCTTATCCAAGCTTATAAAACTCCTACCGGTCTCTTCAATCGCTACCCACCCCCAACCTCATTTCTTGCATTGAGGTAGGAGGCTGCAGGCAAGCCATGTATTTGTCAGGAGTCCTGACAGTAGTTGTATCACCTGGATGACAGCACGCTCTCCTCGCATTTTGATTCTTCCCTATTCATTGTTCTTATGGCCAGAATGGCCTCCCCTCTTCCCCTTCACCCACTCCCCTGCCCTTCATTTAGCTCAGACAATTCCCTGAAGTCTCAGTTCACAAACTCAGTGTAATATGCCAGAGGAAAAAGAGGCTCCATTGAAGAGTCTTTTATGGGCAGAATCAAAATGGACTTCCACCCATTTATATAGGCATTCTCTGTGGGATTCTCTTTCCCCACTTTGTATCAACCACATTCTCATTGGAAGGCATTAGATTAGACTTCAACCCATGGAGGATGAGCATCCTCATGGTATCCTGAAATTCCCCCCACCAGACACCAGCCCATTGCCGAGGGCTCCACCCGCATTTCCTGAAAAGCCAGAGCAGTTTACCTCATGGAGTGTTGCAGGGGCTAAATACAGAGACCTCCACCCTCAGCCTGACAACCTGTCTCACTGTTGAAAAACAGTTCAAGGTAGCACTTGAGACCAAACGTGTCATTTTCCTTGTCAAAATGAAAGCTATAAATTTTAAACCTAATGCTTAATGTATCCAGATATTGAACACAGGAACTTTTATCCTCTGCTTAATGGTCTGTCTAAAACATCAAAAAAGATTACTTAAAAACTCTGGGCCTCAGAGGTCCCATAAAATTACATGAAGTACCCCACCTCCTCCAAGTTTTAAAAAATTTATTAGAAAACACTTATGTAATATATGAACTCCTTTTTCCTTAGCCTTAGATACTAAGACTATGTGCTTGATTGCTGGGGGTGGTTAAAAAAAGCAATAGAATAAGATGAAATTTTATTAGATTACAATCTAGAATTTTAATAGAATTTCCACTTCTGGGAATAGATGGGAAACCTTATTCAGCAACTTCTTAAACAGGGAAAATATAAAAGCATGACTTTTCTCCTTTAATATAATGTGACAATAAAGAATGGCAGAGCTTTTTAATTTTTTTAAATTCAGATATTTGTAGACATGATTAGAACAGCAAGACAGGAGAAGGTAAGTGAACACATTGAAAGGGAGTTAGAATTACTATCTCCAATAAAAGGAGACTTGGAGTAAAGCCTAATTGCTAAGATTTTAGGGATGGAGAAATTCTAACACTGTACCTTATTAGCTGCATCAAAAACTCAAGTTTAAGCCTCTTTCTGAGGCCCTAAGAAAATACTCCACAGCCACAGTATCTGTGAGGCAGTGATGTGGCAAAGTTTGCTTTGAAGGTCATACGACACAGCCCTAAAAATTCCTTGTTGACACAAACTGAATCGTTATTGCCTCTCGGCTATAAAAAGATAGGGGGTGTTTTACATACGGTCATTATCTTTCTGCCCAGAGAAAATTGCTTACCAGGAAGTTTAGAGGGATCAAGTCTGCTTTCAACCGTTGCATTAAATCTAAGACTTCATACTGTACACTGCTCTTTTCTAGAAAACAGATTTGCTAATTAGGGGACAAGATGTTAGGGAAATGGAAAGCTTCCAAGTTCCTCCTGAATTCTAAATTTTCAATATTTTTAAAACACTATAAACTCACAAAATCGTAAGAGTACCATTTGCTTTACCCTCCTTAAGTGTGCTCTCTGATGTACCTGCCTCTGATGTAATAGTAACCCCATTATAGACCCCACATTTAAGGTTCTTGTTTTAATGGCCTAACGTTTTGGTACATGCCTGGCATCCCTATAACACAGCAGCCTCATTAAGGATGACTCCCGGGCTAGAGCAGCATCTAATGGGTTAATGAGGTTGGGCTGTTTCTGCCTATTAGCCACTACTTAAACAGCTGGGCTGGGGAAAGCTCTGTTGATTTTCATTCTTCACTGCTGAGTGATGAAGGGCAACCTATATGCTAGAAGTCTAGTCAGACCACAACCTGTACTCAACGTACAAAAAAATTCAATTCAATCCACACCCCAGGTCAACAATTACTCCATGATATATGATATAAGGGTAAAGTCAATGCATTTATAGTGCATAAGGGGCTAAAACCAGGGCTTGGGAGGTTAGTCACTGTTTTGATTATCCTTTACTGGGAAAATTAAGATTCTATTGGATCTGATCTAGAATCTGAATAGTTCCTTGATCGATGATTATACATATCTTGATTAAAGTTATTGATGCTTTCAGCAATAATATTTTTAGTTGATTACTTTAGGTCTCTGAACTCATTTGGGATACACAGCTCAAAACTCTACTACTAAACACAGTATACTATTTTCTAATAAAAATATCATATTTTCAAAAACAAAGTAATTTTAATATAAAAAGAGAATTGTCACCTAATGTTCACTTGATAGACATGAAACACCTCCTCTGTTCAGCATCACTGTGTAAAAGAACCACCTGAAGTGCTCGATAAATGATTCCTGAGGCCCATCTCCAGAGATTCCTGTGCAGTAGGTCTGGGGTAGGGTTTGAGAATTTATATTTCTAAATAACTCCCAGGCAATACTGATATTGCAGGTTCACCAACCACATCTGAGCAACACTGTTCTAGAATACTACTTTCTTAATATTCTTTCTCAGTCTCCTTTGCTGGGTTTTCTCTTCTCCATGACCTCTCACGTGGTATGATAGATAGCTGTCTTACACCCTTCAAACTTCCCACCTGAGACATCTCATTCAGTCCCATAATTCTATATTAAATCTATTAACTGATAAAACCTCATTTGGCCTCAAATTCATGAGCATGTATCTACTTGCCATTCAGCATCTCCTGATTCTCTATTCAACCCTAAAACGGGATTCTCTCCAACGTTCTCCCACTCAGCAAATGGCACCAACACTTGAGAAACTGCTCAAGCCAAATTCTTCATCATCCTTAACTCATTTCTTTTTCTCATACCCCCACTTTAATCCATCAATAAGTCTTGTTGGCTCTCCTTTCAAAATATATTCAAAATCAGGCCATTTCTTATGACCTATCCTGGCCAAGCCACCATCATCTCTTGCTTGGACTACTGCTATTATTTCCCAGCTGATCTCCCTACTTGTCCCCTTG
Source organism: Eonycteris spelaea (assembly GCA_003508835.1). Classification (NCBI taxonomy): domain Eukaryota; kingdom Metazoa; phylum Chordata; class Mammalia; order Chiroptera; family Pteropodidae; genus Eonycteris; species Eonycteris spelaea. The sequence goes on from PUFA01000053.1 coordinate 3,845,865, forward strand.
TCCCCTACCACACTCCCTTCACAGAGCAAAAGAGTGATTCTAAAATATGAATCAGCTCTCACTATTCTGTTCTAAACGTTCTCCATAGAACTGAGAATAAAAAGCTGGAGGTCTGACAGTACCCCCATAAGATTCTACATGATCTGACCACATTCAGGTCTCAATCCCTCACTCTGTTCTGGGCTCTGCTCAGAAGTCTACCAAAGGGGCTTCCGCAGTTCCCTCTCTAAAAGAGCACAGAGCCCTGAGACATACCACTCGTCATCCTCCTAACCCTGTTTCTCTTTCTTTGCCTGGGTGCTTATCACCCCTTATGACTCCTTATTTATGTATTTGGTTATTGCTCATCTCCCTCCTCAAGCTCTAGGGAAGAAATTATTTTTCTATCCACTGCCATATTCCCAGGACCAGAAATATGGCCTCTTATAGGAGCTTGATAACTATTCAGTGACTACACGAATAAACTGATTGAAAAGTGAACACTTTAGTCCGTCAAAAAAGAAATTGACTCATTGTTTTTTCTTCTCTAGAATTGATCAGTTATTTTTCTTAATGCTTTATCACTTTAAGATGCAACATTTTTGCAATATTTACTTCAAAATATAGATACATTACTTAAGTAAAAATTATCCCAAATATTCATTGCACAAGTTTTCATTTCACACTCCCAATAAAATTCTGCAGAACTTACTCCAGTCCACCTCTGTTCCCTCCACACCCATTTCCCCTTGAGTCCATGGTCCCCAGGAACATTACCCTGAGAAACATAGTCTTTTGAGTGACCCTGGACACAGAAAAAGCTTCTGAGTCTATATATCAAACTGATTGGTCACAGGTGGTCACAACTTTGGACACAGAATATAAATTTTTAAACACCGTGGTAACTGCATAGAGTAATACTGCCTGTTTGAAATGCTACCGCAGCTAATTAATGCAACCCAAGAGTTCTTACAGCTGATAAATACAAGAGATGGCAAAAGTCTGAGTTAGGTAAAGAAACCAGTATGAAAATAGCTTTGGAAAAATACACTACAGCACACAGCCACCATTCATCCCTAACACTGAAAAATTGTATTAGTGCTTAAAATGACTCCTCTCACTAACTTTCCACCCAACTCAATTTAATTTAATTCAATTTAGACTTAAATGCTTATACTCTGAACTTGACCATCTTTGAGCTTTTTAAAGAGTAATGACATTGATAGTTGAACCTATGGACCATGTTGCGTGTTTTCTAATGTTAATTGTTGGACTGAAGCTTGCAATAAAAAGCGACTATTAAAAAAATAAATGCGTGTGGAGATTAGAGTCCACATTTTGAAATGTCAGTAAATACAGTATTTATGTGACAGATCATAATGACTTGTAAAAGGCAGCCATATGTGTATCAAGCTCTCAGTCTTCCTAATGTTTTTTCCTTAAAACTCTTTTATTTTTAAATCTGAAGAAAACAGCACTAAAGAGAGCTATCTTTCAAATTTTCTGAGGAATGAAGACTCAAATCCGACATCCTCAGCCTGCGGATTTCTCCCTTTCAAAGAGAAACCAGGGAATCATTTCCAGTTTGTGCACGACTGTCATATCACAACATTTAGGGCAACGGAAAGATTTAAGAAAAGAAATCAAGGATAGAACATTAGAGTCAGTTCCTCAGTCTTTAATGTACTGTTTCACTACTTAACAGTGCCTAAAGGTAGTTTGCCGGCGTACTTTCACAAATAGCACCATTAACAGAATTTTACATGCCTGGGTCACTTTCCTTTGATCCCAAAGAAGTCTTAAAACATTGTACAAACAACAGACTTGAGGCTACATCCCTGAAAGACAGCCACTTCTGGGGCGTAGAAGTGGTCCCTGAAATAGCAACAGGACATGCAGGACAATTTCAAACAAAGAACAAAGACAAATGATGGTCCTTCTGAAAAACACCAAGGATGTTAAGTGTTTTCAGAGAGTGAAATCAAACACAACAGCAGAAGGCCAGTGGAGGATTTTCTGAGGAGACGGAACCTCTGCTTAAAAGTGATTAAGCACTTAATGGTCATCGCAGACCTCCAAATTTCATGGTCCTCTATACATAATCCATGTCTCCAAATGCACTGAAATGATATCTCAAGCATAAGCTTTCTTTTGTTCTGAAGCCAATTTGTAAAGACCTTTACATGAACAAAAGCTTCTGTCTTTACAATAAACATCTTTCTTTAGAAAAGGCAAAGCAATATACTTTTTGGGATGCGAAATACACAATGGAGTAAACCAAATAATTCCAGAGAGGTTTGATGAGCCCTCAGCAAATCCTACAACAATTCTAGTCATCTGTCACTCAGGAAGTATCTTATAAAGAATTGCGTGGCATTGCTACTGTCTATTACCTGCAATATTCCTTTTGGTTCACTTGAGATTTTTAAAAAAATATATAATAAATGCATTCAATAATTGTTTGAATTGCTGCTGTGCATTCTGCCATAAATGGTTTATGGATAACCATCAATTGGTTCTGCTCATCAGTCTAACAAGTTCAATGTACTACTCAGAGCAAAGGATGACTATTTATTTAACAGCTTTTGGCAGGAAAATTTGTTGCATGCCACAACTTTACAAAGAACATTAAAATCAATGACAATTTATAAACCAAAGGCTGGGAATTATGCTTTGGATTCCCATAATTCATCAGAATAAAGCTGTCAGATACCTTTTATTATAAATTAATAGCATGTTGTCCAAGAGCTCAGAGGAACAGATGTTTTGCCAGTTCAGTACTGACATCTAGTGGACAATAAAAGAATATTTCCCCATCTTCTCCCAGCTCTGATTTTCCCTTTCCCAAGCGATGTTTGTTGCTGCTGTGTCACTCAGATTTTTATCATGCAAGCAACTGTATTTGAATTTAAGTTTTGAGTATTTTTATTTGAGCTGACATATATGTCACAAGTTTAAAATTTTAATGCTAATTACTGGGCACGTATACGTAACATAATTTAAAACCTGCTCAGCTAACCAGACCTTCTTTTTTTCTTTTATTTGTTTCCATAATATATTTTAAACTTTTTGCTACTTTTCATATTTGGGGAATTAATTATATGTAATTGTATACTTTAAATTAACTGTACTATATTAAAGCATCAAACTTCCAACTCTAATGTTCTCATAAAGAAATAGAAATATAGTTTTAAATATAATTCTAAAATAAGTGTTGTTTTGGCTTGTGTACAATAAAAGTTAAAGCTCATGTTAATTGTGAACTTTTTTTCCAGTTTAATGTGATTTATTAATGGCCACTATATTGCAGAGAAAGGAGAGAGGGAGAGGAGAGGAGAGGAGGAGAGGAGAGGAGAGGAGGAGAGAAGAGAAGAGGAGAGAAGAGGGGAGGAGAGAAGAGGAGACAGACAGACAGATAGTACTTAAATGCATTGTTTGTGGGTTTTGCTTCCTTAAGCAGTATTTCCAGGTTCATCTACACAATAACGTTCCATGGTCATTAACATACTTAAAAACTGGGAAAAAACCCATCTTAATGTACACTGGCAACGTCTCAGGCACGTGGTCTTGGCAAGGCACCACCCTGGAGTAGGCTAGGAGTGCTTTAATGCCTTAGGTAAGGGACAAATCTGAGGCTTTCCAAGTGTCCATGTTATCTGATCTGGATCCATGCTGGACTTGACTTTTCAGGGGATTATAAAGATTAAGGAGTACATTCTCCTCAGAGTCTTTTGGAATTTAGTTTCTCTAAAAGTAGAAAAGAGAAAAGAGACTAGTGTTTACTGTGTATCTGCTTTCATGTCTGGCCCTGCGATGGACACTTTACGTAAGAGATTAATGGAGTACAGGTCAGGGTTGAAAATTATTGGTTCGTTTTTATATGCCTTAAAGGAAACATGATTAACATGCTCTAGGACGGTATCAAGCTGAAATTTCTGGGAGAGAAGAAATATCTCTTTCTGACTTGGTTGTTATTAGGAGACAACTGGAGAAACTCTACCAAAAGCATCTCTGCCCTATTCTACTTTACTGAACTATAAAGTGGTGAGAATGGTATATGAAACCACCTTATAAATGTTGTGAAGTTTGTAAAATCTATTTGAGGTTACTTTGAGAGCAGTGCATTACAATTATTTCAGAAGCCTTACGTGATTACTATGAAGGTGAATAAATAGAACAGAATACAATATCTTCCCATAATAAAGAGAATTCGACTTCAGAAGTTCTTTATGCAAAAGTAGGAGATAAACCTGCTTAAAGCATAAACCCACAATTTTTTATAGAGTAATGTAAAAGGAACTATTTCAAGATTTTCATAGTTCTCTTATTTAAGCAACCCTATGATCCAGTCCCAACCTTTATATTGCTGTTTGAACATCTTCTTAAACAAGTTTTTGCGAGTCATTAAAATAAAGACATTGTATGAATAAAGACAACTGCATAGCATTTTATCAACTAATGCGACCTCTCAGTGGGCAGATTTTTTATATTACTAAAAGATAAAGTAGGCTGGCTTCCGCTCTTATAAATAACTAATCTTAGTTCTTTTAATAAAATAATCTTTATCACACATTAGTCTTTAACTAACATTCTCTTATTTTTAAAATGATTTGTAACTCTCTAATCATTCTAAATTCTATATCCTAAGTTATGAACCTAAACAAATTTCTTCTATATAGAGACATTTTAAAGATTCCCATTGATAAAGAAATCCACAAGTGCTGATGTTCAACTGCCGCATTCAGTGCAAACAAGTTAGGACCAAAAGGCACACCAGGAGAACCAGAGACCCACAAAGGCAACTTCCTCCTAATTAGCATAGGATCAGGTTCTTACAATTACAATAACTTTATTAAAGCTGTCCTCTCATCCTTATTATTTTAGGATGTGATTGAAGTAGGTAGAATTATTATATATTTGATCTGGAAAAAAATGTCAAAGAACAACTAACCAAACTCTTCAACCCTAGACAAGGAGAAAAGCTTCAGAGAGGTTAGGGATGCTGCAAGTCAATAATACAATAACCAGGTACCATTATGCAATGGGATAGGAGGTCACTGGAGACTGTAGGAAGTCATCAAGCCCAGGAAACATTCGGGACCAGGAGGATGGGGTAAGGCTCAGAGTAAAAACTAGAAGATAACAAAAACAGGGAAGACCTGTCTCAGAAATGTGTGGTCAGACAGAGCTGAAATTCCTAAATGAGGGGAGCTGCCAGAAGCAAGGACACATCCAGGTGCCAAACACCGAACCAGGCTTAGGGTCAGAACTCAAGTACTCAAGGCAAGCGAGAAATCAAGGCAAACAGCACAAGAAAGGAGAGCAAAGCAAGGCAGATGAATAAGAACCTGTAGATCCCCAAAAGGAAAAAGGATAGTCAAATTCACAATCCAAAAAGCGAGACTTCAACTTCATTTTTGACTACCTGGAAAGGACTTCAAAACCTGAGGTAACTGACTCAGGCTCATTTCGTGATGACAGGGTTCAATCCCAGCCCAGCTAACGTGTCAGTTTTGAGTTGGTCATCGGAGCATCTAGTTAGGTGATGGTATGTGAAGATTAGGTATCCAGAATGTCAAGAGGGCAGATCTTAATAGAACTTATGTTAGTTGAATGTACTGTACATATCTAGAAGGGCAAATCGATAAGATTTATACACATGCACAGGTTAGTATGTGTATACCCATGCAGAGACCACAACTGGATAATCTGGAAACACTCCATGTTCACCTCCTTATTTCCTTCCTTCAACTTTTAGTCATTTTACTGTTTGTTAATAGTCTTTCCACCACAGACTCCCCAATGCATTTTAAAATTATTTTCCTACGTAAATTCACATCTCTTATTTATTTTTCAAGTTTGTTTATTAAAATGTCTACTTTAAAATGTCATTTTCTAAAGAGCCAGGGTACATATTCATTTAATAAATGTTTATGCTTCTTTTGAATCTGCCTTAGCATTCTGTGTCTAACTAGGGGCTCAAGAATAAAGACATACAATGAATTCAAATTAGTCTGTTTTCCAGCTGAGAATTTTGAACCTAAAAATTTTTAATTTTTCCTAAACACACTAGAAACCATCTTTTTACTGTATACAAAAAAAAATCTTAATAAACTTTAATTACATGGGCTAGTTCAAATGATAATAAAATTGCATCATTAGGAATTTTAACTGAATAATTCCAGGTTAATTAGACAATAGCAGCAGAAAGGAAGCTGGGTGGTTTATAAATTAAAGTATTTAATTAATGATTTATAGTTAATTTACTTCACTAAGTTCCTTCTTCAATCTGTCATTAAGACTTTCATCTTTGAATTTCAGAATAAAAAAGGCCAAACTATTATTTGGAGAAATGGATGGAGGTGGGTAGCCAATTGAAAACTCTTACAGCTTTCTGTACATTCTTTTTGATATCTTATCAGTAAAATTTTAATAGTTACACAAGAACCACATGTTAATGTTATGTGATAGTCCCAAGCAGAGATATCAATGACTATAGCGGATAAAATAACTAAATATCAACAATAAAAAGACCTCCAAGACGGTAAAAAAAACATCACAGAGGGGGTAAAATGAGTTGCTGGCCAACATGTAAACAAGAATTTGATTCTGTTTATTTCTTCCTTCCTTCAGATATATTGGAGAATTGCTTTGTGCCTTGTACCTTTAATGGTCCAATTTAATATTTTCCTGTTTTTAGAAGGTGGTTTATGCAACTTATTGGAATATTTCCAGGAAAAGAATGAGAGCAAGAGAGAGAAAGAGCGTGCAAGTGCAAACAAGAAGGGGGGGGGAGCAGGAGAGGAAGGGAGGGAAAAAGAGAAACTCACAGGAATATAAGGCTTAGTGTATAATATCCTTGGCACAAGCTTTCCAACGCCCCCATTCTCGTCTTAATTCTATTTACGTTCTTATGTTGTGAGAATGGTGATCCCTGAGAATCAAGATCTTTATTTTGCCCGAAAATGAGTATAACAGAAAGAGCAGTGGTAACTTCCCTGAACTCTTGCGCTTATTTTTAACCCTAACTTGATATTCTTCAGAGACCATAAAGCTGATCAAGAGAATTTCTGATGCTCAATAACAAAAGACCTATCATGTTAAAGATTGTGAAGACCTCTCCCATGGCACACCATAGCAGTGGCATTGCTCAGACATGTTCTCACTAACTGTGAAATAGAGGAAAATGACCGAGAGGATAGAGGTCTGAGCCACATGTAGGATTATCGTATGTTGCATTAAACCAAAGAATCTGCCAAGACCCTTTCTGCTTCAAGGAGAATTGTCATCTCCTGTTTCAATCTGCAGTCAGAAACTAGTGCAGGCTCTCAGAGGAGCAGCAACACAGAGGGAGTAACCATCTCCTCCCCAGGCTCCTCTCAGGTTGCTTTGGAAGAATAGGAGTGTGTGCCTGCTAACTCACCGCCTTGTTTGGGAAATAAATTGCCTTTTTCTCCATTTATAATTCTCACCTCTTGACAAAATCCCTAAGGTAGCACTCTCCAGTAGAACTTTTTGCCACGATGAAATGTTCTCTGTGTTATCCAACATGATCACTATTAGCCAGCCACATGTTGCTATTGACACTTAAAATGTGGCTAGGTGACTGAGGAACTGAATTTTAAATTTTATTTAATTATTTTTCATTCGAATTTGGACAGTGAAGTCTTAAGGAGTAATGAAGACCATCAGACACTATTTTAGGCAGATCCAAAATATTAGAGGGTCTATCCCTCAAATCACAATGATAGATAGGTACCTATACTGTTATGACTATGACCAGCCCTGGGCATTTCAAAACATTCTTTTTTTTTTTTTTTACAAAATAATATTTTTAGATAACTCTCTCAACATAAAAAGTCTAATTTAATTTATAAACTGTGTATTTTTTAAACAACTTTTTTGGGAATCCATCAACTGGATTAAATGTGTGACACCTTTATTTCTCTTTATATAGCATTGTGTTAAACTTGAGTTAACAAATAAATTGCACCTAAATTGTAGGAGTTGAGGATTTATCACTGCCTTCAGTATGCTCACTACATATCTTAAAATACAGACATAAAAACAAAGCAGTATAATGCAATATGTTAAATTCCTTAATAGAGGAATATATTTCACTAACAGAAATATGGAACAACTAAATTGCCTGGGAGTAGATGAATCACACTAAAAAGAGTAGGAAATAACTGAGTTAAGCATTGGTTGTGAATAAGGAGGGAAAGTATTTCAGAAAAAGAGAGCAGCATTAGCAGAGTCATATAAATGGGTAATATATACTAGTTTTGAGGGATGATTACAACATAGGATGCAGTGTTGGAGTGGCTAGAGATAAATTCAGGTAAGTAGGCTGGGATCAGATTGAAAAAGCCATAATTTGTTTGGAAAATATCTTTCAGGCACTGAAAAGTTACCATAGGTTTTACAACTTGGGCAGATGTTTTAGTTAAGATCTTTGTTATCATTCCGGCAGCAGCATGGAAGACAGTTTACAAAGACTGGAGGCAACAAGAGTGTGCAAAGAAAAGCTTCACATTGCTTTTTAATGCTGCAGATAAAAAAAGAAAAAGACTAAGAAGATCGTACATCATGGAATTAATAGTCATGAATGTTCCCCCCAATTTGGTGAAACATAGATCCATGTCACAAGGTGTAGGCCATAGGACCAAATTTAGGCCACAGATGTGTTTTGTTTGTCTTACAGTGTTCTTTTAATATCTCGATTTGGTTGCCAATATTTATATAACAAAGGATTTTACATGAAAACCCAGATTTCTCTTTATAATGGCTATTTCCTTTTTAAAATCATAAGACTGAACAACAGTGGGCCTGTATTTTCTCCTGGTGACAATTTACTAGGCCTCAGCCACTGACCTCTTCCCATTGAGCACTCTCTGGTTTTCCATGGTCCTCACCACTTCCAATTACTTGGTTTCTAACCAGTTTCATTCATTTATAACACCTACCTAGCCCTGAAGTCATTCGAGTTATTTACTCCAACTTAAGATAGTTGATTTTGTTAAAAGTTTAAATTTTCATTTGGTTTCAGAAATTTCTTCTGTGAATATTATCTTCTATAATACCCACTATATTTTTATCCTAACCACAATGAAACTTAAAAAGGTTGCCTTCTTTAAAATATTTAACCTTCCCAACCTTTGAATTAACTTAGGCATATCCATCCTTCTTGAATAGCTTCATCTCAAAAATTTAGAGGAAAGAAATGATAACCTAAAGAACTGGAAAATAGATATTGGACATTAGCCTTAAGCAGGTATGTTACTTCTATTGGACCTGTACAGTTGGCAAATCTCAAGCCCAACTGGCTTTCTCAGGATGACTTGTACTATATATCTATATGTGCCATCTCCCCTGTGACTTCCTGGCAAATATAAAAAAGACAATTATCAAGATTTGGTTAGTCCTGAAACTTGGGGCTTGGTGCTAGCTGAGAAAAGCCTCCTGTTATTTTAAATACCTGGTAAACTCATCCATTTTGAAATAATCTTTCTACTTGAAGATTAGAGGTTTTCATCTGCTTAGCATTAATTAAGATGCAGATAATGAGCAATATTAGTGTTTGTCAAATTGGAATTAATTGTAAACTAGAGCAGTTGTAGTACACCAAGGCCTTGACTGAGTAGATGCTGTAGCTCTGATGACCTGCTACTTGCCAAGTAATGGGATGTCCATATATGATCGTCAGTGATTGGTGACATGTTTTCTACTTGGTTTTTAAAACCATGAGCATACATGTTTGTGTGTTTCTTTAAAACTATTTCTATTGATCATAATATTGAGTGAGAGTGAAATATGTTTCTTGTGTGTTAGTATAAAGCCTTCGTGATCTTACACAGCACAGTATAAAACCACATTGGTTTTATACAAAGTCTGTTTTCATTTTAAGTTTCAAAAAGTGGGGAGGAGATAAAACTGGGGAACCATGAATAATTCTGATTATATGACTATAGAGACAGGAGGGCAAGGAAGATTTATGAGGAACCATTTCCGCTCAGTCTTTTTTACTAAGAGTTTAGAATGTCCTACTCTTGTAAGTACTAAAAGTGGGGGCTGGGTTGGAGGGCGAAAACTTTCACTGTGTAGATTCCTATCCTGAAATCACAAGTAATTGTAATATTTAAATCTTAGATCCTAACCTCAGGCCAAATTTTAAGAGAGATGATTCTCTCAAGCCCTCACAAAGCACTTAGGGAAACCCCACAGAGCTCCTGAGCCCTAGGAGGCACAGCACAGAGGCAGGTGTCTCCACTCCAGGCTCAGAACTTGGTTCCCATATGGCTCTCCCTGAGTAGCTGATACTGGGCACGGAGTTGGAAGAAGTTAGTTTTGCTCACTGGTGCTAAAAATTGCTCTTCATCAGCTTGACTAAGCTAATGCAGCCAATCAAAGGCTTGGGAAAAAATTCCTGCCAAGGCTAAATGGCAAGTAGCCAAAGGGGAAAAAAAATCAAAAAGTTGGAGGTTCAGGGCTGCATCTCTGAGGCAGGAGCCTAGTTTTACAAGCCGAAGTATACCTAGTAGCCATAGAAGTTTCTGAGGTTATACACAGAACATTTATGTTCCAAAGATATTTCTCCCTTCCATATTTGATAAGTTCTTTTTTACCCCAAGATAAACAGCAGCAACAACAACAACAACAACAAAAACACAACTTTTCCCACTATCCACACTTCTCTTAGAACCTCAGCCTTGCCCAACTAAATTTATTTTCCATGTTCTCCGGGAGCCCACACTACACTTTGCTTTGGGATTATTTTCTAAATCAGAAGAATCCGACATAGATTTTACTTAGGGGACATTTGGATACAGGTATCTTCCAACAGCCCTTTTGAAACACACCCTCAAAAAGCCACCATGCATAATTCTTGATACCAAATAATATGCATCCCTTACTCTGTCTTCAGCCCATCTATTATGAAGAACTTTCCACTTTGTTCAGTTCAGTGTTCTGTGGATTTCAGCAGAATGTACACTATGAACTCTCTTAACCAATCTCTACTCAGTAAACTGGCTGAATGAGTAAACGTTCTCCATTCCCTCAGTAAATCTTACTGGTTGATGCCCACAACACACTAAATGCTCAGGTCAATGGGCCTGCAGAGTGCTCCCCAAAAGCCAGCCAAGTGCATTTGTCCCCAACCTGTTATGTCAGTCGTATTTATTTTAGTTGTCTAATCTAATAATAATAAAAAATAAATAAACCATTTTAAAATGAGTGTGAAGAGAAAGAGTTATTTCTATGAAAACTAAGTTGAACGTTTGGAAAGATTTCATAAAGGCGAGTTACAAAACCAAACAGTAAACTTAAGTGAGAAGAGACAACTGCAGAAGATTATGGGATCGTGGAAAGTAGCTGATAAAAATTTAGGTTTTCATATTGCTTCATGAAAATCATTAATTCCTCTCTCTACTTTAAATAATCTGTAACTGCATTTTGAAATTAGAGGTGCACTTAAGGAAAGAAATACCATCAGCAAATCCACACTCAGTGAAAAACCTTGCCTCTGTATCAAAAGATTGGTGAATGAATGTACTTTTAGATGTTTGAAGTTAAAATAAAATGTTTAAGATATGCATGTATCACTTTTATGAGCCTGGTTTTCACTACCTTTTTCAATTCATCGGCCAACTGACCGCAAGTCTCAGTTACATCAGATAAGAGGAAATTTACAGCAAAAGCTGAAAATTAAGTAATCTACTTCAGAACCTAATTTATGTAACATTTACTGAGCCCTACCAAATGCCAGGCACTGTGGCAGGTAGAGACTGCAGAAATGAATGACCCAAAGTCCCTGCCCTGGGTGAGTCTCGTAGGAGAGACAAACCACATAAACTGTCATAATACATTAAGGCAGAGTATTGGTCATTTATATAACACAGTGGATCCACAGAGAAAGGAGCAGATGAAAGCCTCAAGAAACCAGTGAACTCTTTCAAGGATTTGATATAAATTGACTCTTCAAATAAAGAGCCAGTAGAAACCATCAGGAAGATAATATACAAAAAACCTCTCCATGTATAAGAATGTTGAGGTCATTGTTGTTACTGGGAGGGTGTGTTGGAGGAAGAGATCCATTACAGCAGTTAAGACACATTTGTTCTCTTTTTTTCTTTTTCCTATTAATAGATTTAAGGAGAAAGACTTTAGAGTACTTGAGAAGAAAGGACGGATTAAATCTATGATTCAGACAAATCCATTTTGGATAACTGACAAGAGGCTTTAAATTATGTCTATATTTATAGAATATTTATAGAATATCTGTCTCCCAAAGCATTAAGTTATTATCATTTTTAAATCAAACTGTAGGTCCCTAAAAGGAATACTTACCTCCCATATAAAAATAATTGTGCTTAATAATGATTTTTTGTAAGAAAGTACTTAACGTATTTATGGTTTTTCCATTTCAATAATATGTATTGCTTTTTTTCTTATTGCAAAATCTATATATATTAATTGTATAAAATTTAGAAATATAGATATAAAAGTAAGAAAATTAAATTACTCATAAGTTTAATTCCTCGAAATAGTTACTGTTAACATTTTTGGTGTATGTCCATCCTATATTTTCTCTAAGCATGTAAATTTGTAAGAATATTATGGGTTACTAAATATGTGAACACAGTAAGTACATTTTGCAACCTGCTCTCTTCCTTTAGTAATAATATGCAATCAAAATCCTTCAATATTGTTATATAGCCTTCTATAAAATCATTTTTAATGACTGCATAGTATTCCATGATAGAAATGTTCTTTATCCAGTTTCTTACTATGGGAACATTTTGGTGGGTTCCAATTTTTACTATTAAAACAAGCATGCTATTACTATCTTATAGCCAGATTTTTATTTTAAATCTCGATTATTTCCCTAAAATACATCTCTAGAAGTACATTTGCATAGTCAAAGAATAGGCAAAAAAATTAAGATTTTGCTAGCTATTGCCAAACTGCTCCAGAAATATTGTGTATGTGTTTCAGTGAACCAGTGGCCTTCTCCCTTCCTGTCTTTATCTGAATCTTTGCCGTTTAAATAGGAGAAAAACGAACTTTGGTTTTAATTTTTACTTCTCGGATAACTAGTAGGTGATAAAATAGTATCTACCCTCAAAGAGCCCATTTTCTGACAGGAGAGGTGTTTTACATGGTTTGAAGATTAAAACCATAATTTATATAAATATATTTAAATGTGTATCATATATAAACTCAATTCTCACTTCCTAAAATTTCATATCACTTTGTCCAGTCATACAAGTCCTGGCTGTTTGTCTCACAAACCAAACATTCTCCTCCAACCCGCATGACAAAGCCTTTAAGTTGGCAGTTTTCTCTACCTGGGACACTCTTTCCCCTATTATCACATTCCTGATACCTTCCTTGTATTTTTTTCAAAAGTGCCCCACACCACTCTGCAGCCCCTTACCCAGCTTTATTTTCCTTCATAGCACTTATTATTACGGCCATAAAATTAGATATTTATTTGCTTGTTTTTTCATTACCTGGCTTCCCAACTAATATGTAAGTGCAACAAGAGCAGGAGTTGTGTTTTATTTGCTGCCATATTCTTAGCACCTAAAATAGTAGGTGCTCAGCAATAAACATGCACGTCTGTTTAGCACTAAACAGAAGAAGGATTTCAAGGCAGTTATTCATGCACTAGACTTTTGAAAATAACTTTTTTCCCCTTAGTTGTTTAAGTCATCTAATCTTGGGTAAGTCATCTAATCTCTCTTTCTCAGCTTCCTTGGCCCAGCAATGTGAATAACAATATATACTACCAGGGTTGTTGTAGAAATTAGAAGAAATATATTTCAGCTTTTTCTTAAAACCTATAGAGTGCTAACAAATATTAGGATATCGGTATATAATAATAATAATAATAATAATAATAATAATAATAATAATAATGGCTTTTTCTCTCAATTACTTGATTATTGACTGAGAATCCAAACCATAGTGATTTGCCATCTACCAAAGCACATACTTTGATTTTTTTTAAAGTAAATGTTTCAAAGTGTATACACTCAGAATGGATTTTTTTTTTAATGTCCGCAAAAATAAATGAAAAATATTCTTGCGGTATCTCCAAAACACTTTTGAAACCTACTACTAAAATTGCCACCAAACTAGCAAAGTGGCTAATGTAGATTAAAATGTTGATTTACAATAATGTTCATTTTTTGAAATTTAGAAGGAGAAAACTTTATTCGTACAAGTATAATAGAAGATGGTACCTCAAAAGGGAAAAAAAATACCAAATTTTACCCTAAAACCATCTAAACTTAGGTACTTATGTACCTGGATAACATCTAGTCCCTCAAACCAAACCATCAATCCCTACTTTATCTTTTTCATCTCAGCATTTTATAGGGCAAAATAATGAAAGAAAATATTGCTAAAAGCAGCACATTTACATCCATCACAAAATGATCATACCACTTCCCTTGTAGCCCAGAGTGCATTTAATATAATTGAAGAGAAAGAGGAAAATGGATTAAAAGGAATAGGGATTTTGTTTTTTCTTTTCAAAAACATAACTGAGGTTGCTTTCCACTTCTGTCTAGGGAGAAACAGGAACCAAATTTACCCTCCAACTAGAAAAAAACTAAAAAAACCATACAAAATATATGAAACAATGGTTTTTATAACATTAGATGCTGTCAACAATGAACAGAGACCCCTGAAAGATGAGAAACAAATGAAGTGAGCCCAACCGTTGTTTCAGTATATTTCCTTAAGAGAGTTTCCAGGCCACAATACAGAGAAACGGAGAATGAGAGGAAAGCTTGGTAGTTTTCCTGAGTTGAGGAGACCTTAGTGACAGTCAAAAGAGGCCAAGACAGCTAGAGCTCCTTGGGCAGAGGAGAGAGCTACCCAAAAAGGGGGCATAGGATACCTGCAAAGAATTCTCCTCATGACTTCAGCTGAGTACCGATCAGAATGTGCATGTGAGGTAACTCCTCAAGACTGAGGGTAAAACCACCTGACAGAATCAAAGGAAAAATCCTGGGAGCTAACTGAGACTAGAACTAGTCCTGTTCTGACCAGCCAGCATGGAAAAACTTATAATAAGAGGTATCAGAGAGAGCCCTCAGAAGATTTTTGCTTCAGTAATGAGTCCAAATTAGCTCTAGATTAAATGCAGCTTTGCTCCCACCTTAAAAAGTCAAGAGCAAGACCAACGAGGATCAAAGTGTTTCCAAGTCACTTAACTATATCCAAGAACAGAGTACTAAAAAAAGATTGTAGAAATACAAAAAATACAGAAATCAAGATTCTCAACATCCAAAATCCAACTAAAAATGGCCATGCATGTAAAGAAGCGAAATAATATGACCCAGGATAAGGAAAAATATCAATGAATTGAAATAAACCCAGAAATGGCACAGATGATAAACTGCAAATAAGACCATTAAAATAGTTATGATAACTTTATTCTACATGTTTAGGAGGCTAGAAGAAAGACTAAATATATTTAAGCAGAAACATAGACACATATTTTTTTAAAAGACCCAAATCAGACTTATGAGGATGAAAACTGCAAAGTATGAGATGAAAAATACTGGGATGAACTGCTGCTTTAATCATTACAGAAGAAAAGATAGTGGACTTGAAGGCACAGGAATAGAGACAAAATTAAACTCGGAGAGAAATACATTTATTAATGAACAGATCATCAGTCAGCTATCGGACAAATTCAAGCAGTCTAATAAACTTGTGATTGGAGTCCCCCAACTGAATAATTAAAAAAAATTTTTTTAAATAATGTTTTCTCAAATTATATAAAAATTTAAACTACAGATGAAATTCAAAAATAAGAAACACGAAGGAACATGCACCAAGAAAAAGGATGAAAAAGTTACTTATAAAGTGGTAAAAAAGAAACGTAAAAAGAAGCTGATACCAAAAAAAAAAAAAAAAGGCATATTGGTGCAGAAAAACAATAATGACAGCAGATTATGTGTTGAAAATAATGCAAGCAATAAGAGAGAGGTGCAGCATCTTTAAAGTACAGAAACAAGGAAACTGTTATACTGGAAGTCTCGATTCAGCAAAAATATCTTTTAAGAAGAAGGCAAAACAAAAAATTCTTAGACAAAAGATGAAAGAATTAATCAGTAGCAGACCTGCAGCAAAATAAATGTTAAAGGAATTTACTGTTTGTTTGTTTGTTTCTTTTTCAGTCCTAGATGCTTTGGGAACAATGAGCTGCAGTGTAAACATGGCCAAGGTCAAGAACCACATCACATACAACCAGTCCCCAAAATGGCATGGAAACAGCATCAAGAAGTCCTGATCACAAAGATATTAATCTCTTAAGGGGGTAGACCTCAAGTTTCTGGAGAACACACATTTTACCAACAGGCATAAAAAAGACCTGATGAAGGTGCAGGCCCAAAATGCCAAGGCCATGAGTGCTCGCGACAAGACTATGGAGGCCCACTTAAAGCCAAGGAGGACAATGTCAAGATCCCTAAGGGTATCAGCCACAAACTCAGTGGACTTACCTGTATTGCTCACCCCAAGTTTGGGAAATGTGCTCATGTTACATCATGAAGGATCTCAGGCTTGTCCTGCCAAAGGTCAAGGCCAAGGCCACTGCTACAGCTATAGCTCTGGCTTCAGTTCAGGCTCCTAAAGGTGCCCAGTCCACCAAAAAGTCTCCAGTATTGAGGCCACTGTCTGCAATGGGAAGAAGGAAGGACTGGTGTGACCTTGGGCTGCTCTCTGCATAGACTGGTCCTCCTTTGAACAAATAAACCTGAGGCAAGAAAAAAATAATAATTTATTCAGGCAGCAGAAAAATAATACAAGATGGAAATCTGGATCTAAACGAAGGCATCAGAAATGATAAATATTTGGATAAATAGAAAGTAAATTTTTATCCAAAGTTCTTTCAAAAATTATTCACTACTTAAAACAAAAATAAAACAACACAGAATGGAATTTAGGACATATGTAGAACTAAATTATGTGACAACAACAGGACAAAAGGCATGGGGGGAAAACAGAAGTACTCGTTGTACCTTTCTTATACTGTATAT
Organism: Eonycteris spelaea; assembly: GCA_003508835.1. NCBI lineage: Eukaryota > Metazoa > Chordata > Mammalia > Chiroptera > Pteropodidae > Eonycteris > Eonycteris spelaea. Next base: position 3,862,904 of record PUFA01000053.1, read on the forward strand.
GACAGAGTATATTATCGCTAAACATAGACAGCAGTAAGTTAAATATGTGTACTATAAACTCTAAATAAGCACTATAAATTACAATGGTTATAGCTTGTACGCCAACAAAGAAACATTTTTTTAATAATTCAAAAGAAGGTAGAAAAAAATAAGGGAAAAAGGAACATAGAACAGAAAGTAAAAATAAAAAGAGCAAGAAGCAAAATTTAAACTTAACATTACTAATGATGCAATTAAATATAAATGGTCTAAAATCCATAATTAAAAGCAGAGTTTTTTGGATTGGATTAAAAGAAGCAAAACACAACTACATTCTACTTACAAATGCATACTTAAAATGTAAAGGAGAAGTTGGTTAAAAAGTAAAAGGATAGGAAAAGAACAAACCAATCAAAAACATCTGACTGGTTCCAGCCAATGGCGGGGTAGGTAAATTCTGTGCTTGCCTCTTCCCATGACCACATTAAAATTATAACTAAATTATAGAACAGTCAATATGAAAACCTTCTGAAGATTAGCTAAACATAAATCCTATAACTAAGGATATAAATAGGAGGCCACATCGAGACTGGTAGGAAGGCAGAGATGCAAACCGGGTTGCCCCACAGCTGTGTGTGTGATTAAGCATTGGGAGTGATATCTCAGCCATGGAGTTTCCCCTGGGGGAAAGGGGCACCAGCCCCACACCAGCACCTCAGCCCAAGGTTCCAGTCCCAGGAAAAGGAGTTCTCACAAAATCTAGCTGTAAAAATTGGTGGAAAGTCTGACCATCCAGGTGAGATGGAAAGCTGCTGAAAAAACAGATGTCCCCTTAAGGATTACACACAGACTCACTTTTGTTTGCAGGCACTCACCCTGGGCTCTGGTGGAGGGACAGCAGCTCGGAAGGCACCAGAGACATACAGGGAAAGACTGAGTTGTGTGGCTTCAGGGTGAGGGCTGGAGGGACAGCTGCCATTATCCCTCCTCCTATGCAGCCTACAGGTGGGTACCATCTTGCCTGTGTTGAGCCCTCCCCTCACATGGCTAAATTTGGAACAGCATTGACCCTGTGAGTTCTGCTCGCTCCACCCTATGACTCCCAGAAACCTTGCTCCAACCAATTCACAAATTACCACAGGTCTATTCATGGCTAGGCAAATCAGCACTACTCAGCCCTCTCAGTAGGAAGCTATCTTAGCAGCAATCAACAGGCCTCAGCTCACAGGCCTCCAGAGACAATGCAGGTGGTAGCCATTCTGACCTGGTCCAAACTACAATATTTCTTGAACAAATCTGAAGGTCTATGGACCCAAAGAGGGTGACTGCCAGCCTCAATATGATCAGAGACTCTTGCAAATGGCCACAGGCTCAGCACTGGCACCAAATCTGAATCAGCACTAACCTGGAGAACACCACTCTTCCCACTCTGGTGATTTCCTGGGGCCTCACCTTACCCAATTTATATACCACCCAAGACTCCTTCAGCTGCTGAGCCTTACGGGCAGCCATCAGGCAACCTCAGGCCTTAAGGCGCCCTGGCCTTTTGCTAAGCTTCCCTAGACCTGGTACTGGTGGCAGTCGGCCTCAGTTTATACTGTGGCCTCTCCCACATACCTCCAGGACCAGCACTGGCAGCAACAACAGCAGATCTTTTTAGTTCCTACTACGTAGCCCAGGCAGTCACAGGAAGCAGCTGACCTTGGCCTACACAGGAACCCCTCCCAAGTGGCCCTAGAACCAACATATTGGAGGCTGGCATCAGACCACAACAGAACACCACTTAATTAACCCCACAAGTGGCACACCCAAAGGGTGTCCCAACAAGCATATGAGCCTACCAGGGTGAATCCCACTTCATGGGGTCAGCCTCCACACAGCAGCTCATACCTGCAGGCATGGTCAATCTTCACAGCCAATCAGCCTGAGAGTCAATCCCACCCACTCATGTGCCAATAGCAATCAAGTCTCAACTGCAACAGGGGAGCACACACAATCTAGATAAGGACTGCTCTTGGAGCACCCAGTGCAGGTGACCAGGGAGACTGCCACTGGGTCACAAAGCACCTACTACATAAGGCCACCCACCAAGACTGGGAGACATAGATCTACCTAATATATAGAAACAAACACAGAGAGACAGTCAAAATGAGAAAACAAAGAAACATGTCCCAAATGAAAGAACAGGAGGCAACTCCAGAAGAAGAACTAAATAAAATGGAGGCAAACAACCTACCACATACAAAGTTCAAAACACTGCTTATAAGGATGCTCAATAAACAAGATCCCTTAGGGGAAGAATAGATTACCTCAGTAAGAACTTCAACAAAGATACAGTAAACATAAAAAAAGGATGTAGAAACCATACAAAGAACCAGTCAGAAAAGAATTCAATTACTGAAATAAAGAATACACTATATGGAATCAACAGTAGAATATGTGAAGCATAGGATCAACTCAGTGGTTTTGGAAGACAAGGTAGCAGAAAACAGCCAATTAGAACAGCAAAAAGAAAAAGGAATTTTTTAAAAATTAAGAAAGTTTAAGGGACCTCTGGGACAACATCAAACATAACAACATTTGCATCACAGAGGTACCAGAAAAGTGAGAGAATAAGGGATTGAGAACCTAGACAAAGAAAAAATGATGGAAAACTTCCTTAACCTAACAAAGAAAATAGAGATACAAATCCAGTAAGCTCAGAAAGTCCCAAACAAGGTGAACTCAAACAGGCCCACACCAAGATATATCATAATTAAAATGCCATGGTAAAGACAAAGAGAATCCTAAAAGCAACAAGAGAAAGACAGCTAATTACTTTAAAGGGAGCCCCATAATACTGTCAGCTGATTTCTCAACAGAAACTTTGCAGGCCAGAAGGAATTGGCATGAAATATTCAAAGCAATGAAAAGCAAGGACCTACAAACAAGATTACTCTACCTGGCAAGGCGATCAATTAAAATTGTAGGTGAGATAAAGAGTTTCTCAGATAAGAAAAAGCTAAGGGAATGCATCACCACCAAGCCAGTATTATAAGAAATGTTAAAGGGATTTCTTTAAGAAGATGAGGGGAAAAAGGAACATAAATATGAATGATAAAATGGTTATCAATATCACTTTAAATAAAAATAGATTGAATGCTTCAATCAAAAGACATAGGGTAGCTGAAAGGATAAGAAATAAGACCCATACATATGCTGTCTACCCACTCCAGCTCAAAAGACACAAATAGACTGAAAATAAAGGGATAGAAAAAGATATTTCATGCAAATGGAAATGAAAAAAAAAGCTAGGGTAGAAATAGACAAAAAAAAAAGACTTAAAAACAAAGGCTATAATAAGACAAAGAAGAACATTACATTGTAATAAAGGGATCAATCCAATAAGAGGCTATAACCCTAGTAAACATTTATGGACCAAACATAGGAGCAATTAAATATATAAAGCAATACTGACTGACATATAGGGAAAGATCAACAGTAATACAATTATATTAGGGAACTTTAACACCCCATTGACACCAATGGACAGGTCTTCCAGACAGAAAATCAACAAAGAAACAGTGGCCTTAAATGACACATAAGACCAAATGAATTTAATTGATTTATTTAGAGCATTTCACCCCAAAGCAGCAGAATATGCATCCTTCTCAAGTGCACATGGATCATTTTTCAAGATAGGCCACATTTAGGCCCCAAAACAACTCTCAATAAATTTTAAAGACTGAAATCATACCAAGTGTCTTCTCCAACCACAATGGTATGAAACCAGAAATTAATTACAAGAAAAAAACTGAAAAAGACGCAAACACATGGAGGCTAGATAATATGCTACTAAACAAGGAAGAAGTCAAAACATACCTTTAAATAAATGAAAATGAAAACGCAACTCAAAATCTATGGGACACAGCAAAAGCAATCCTGTTTTATAGCGGTACAGGACTACCATCAGAAATAAGAAAAATCTCAAATAAACAATCTAACCTTACACTTAAAGGAACTAGAAAAAGAACAGCAAATAAGACCCAAAGTGAGTAGAAGGAAATAATAAAGATCAGAGCAGAAATAAAAAAACAGAATCTTAAAAAAAAAAATACAAAATATCAATAAAAGCAAGATAAACAAAGCCGATAAAACTTTAATCAGACTCATTAAAAAAATAAAGCGGAGCCAAATAAGAAAAATCAGAAATAAAAGAGGAGTGACTACTGACACTACGGAAATACAAAGGAATATAACAAAATACTATGAATAATTATATGCCAACAAATTGGACAATCTGGAAGAAATGGATACAGTTCTTGAAACATAGACTCTTCAAGACTGAGTCAAGAACGAACCAATAATTACTAACAAAATCAAATTAGTGATCAAAAAACAATGAACAAATGTCCTGGAGCAGATAGCTTCACAGGTGAATTTTACCAAACATTCAAAGAAGAATTAACACCTATTCTCAAAGTATTCCAAAAAATTCAAGCTTTTTTTTACAAGGCCACCCTATGTTCACTGCAGAGCTATTTACAATGCCAAGATATGAAAGCAATCTAAATGTCCATTACTAGATGATTGGATAAAGAAGTTGTGGTATATATCTACAATGGAATATTACTCAGCCATAAAAAATTAAATCGTACTATTTGTGGAATCTAAAGAACAAAATAAAAGAACAAACAAAATGAAAACAGACACATAGATACAGATACTGATGGTTGCTGCATGGGAGGTGGGTTAGGGGGTTGGGTGAAAAAGGCGAAAGGATTAAGAAATACAAATTGGCAGTTACAAAATAGTCACAGGGATGTAAAGTACAATATAGGGATATAGTCGATAATGTCATAACCATGTATAGTGCCAGGTGGATACTAATCAGAGGATCACTCCATAAATTATATAAATGTCTAGCCATTATGCTGTTTACCTGAGAGTAATATAAAATAATATTGAATGCCAACTCAAATTGAAAAATAAAAATTAGGAACACTGGGGAAAATGGTGCAAATGATAGAGGCTTTGTTCATCTCTTCTTGAGACCAAATCAAAGTTGTGATGGAAACACAGAGCAAACAGCAAGCGGCGTTGCCTGGGGTCTAGATGACCAGAAGTCCTACGAGTAGGAGAGAAATAAGAAATCACCCCGCAACAGTAGGAGTTAAGAGGGGGCAAAGACAAGAGGCTGCCCAGTCCCAAGTGGCTCAGTGGGACAGAAGCTGCAGCTGCAGCCATTCCTCTTAAAGGGGCCGCATCTGCAACTAGATTTGCGCTATGATGGACTCACTTGCTCTGAGCACCGACACCAGGTTGGCTGCTTTGGGGCCACGAGGGACTTACAGGGGACAATGAGTTGTTAGAGCGAGGGCCAGAGGTGAGGCTTCCTCCCAGGCAGAAGTGCTGACGGTATCCATTGTTCTTCTGTTGAGCCCTTTCCTATCCCAGCGTGGCGACGCAGTGCCGCCGCCATAGCTGGTACATCATCAAACCGGATAACATAAGTCGCTCCACCCACAGGATTCCCTGAAACTCCACCTCCCCCAACTCAGGGCCCTACTCAAGCCACACCAGTTGTGTCCCTGGCCAATCCTGTGCCCCTTGCTAGCAGCTCCAAGACCCACACTGGTGGCAGGTGCCTCAGTTTCTGGTGTGGCCTCCAGAGGCAACTATAAGCACCATCCATGGATTGTTTGCTGAATTTTAACAGATGGTCCCAAGGGGCACAGGCTGGGGCTAAACTTGGCTCACAGTTGAGCCGCTCTCAGGAATGTGCCACTGGACACTTAATACACAAACCCACGCTAATAAGACCGGGAGAGTTAGGAGCTTTGCTTAGTACATAGACACAGAAAGGCAACCAAAATGGGAAGAAAGATGCAGAATCTACGAAAGAACAGAACAGAGATCAAGGAAAAATGGAGTCAAGCAATTTAACAGATGCAGAATTCAAAACACTGGTTATAAGGATGTTCAATGAACTTATGGGAAGTGTAGGAGAACCCATTGAGAACTTTAACAAAGAGATAAAAAACATAAATATGGAAAAGGAAATTATAAAAGAGAATGTAGAATTCCTAGTCAGAAATGTAGACTACATTACCTGAGATGAAGAGCTGATCGAGAAAGGAAGGTTTCCATGGTGAGGCCCCAGTTTAAAGAACACTTGAGGGGCCGACATGAGAAGGAAATGGCAGAGACCAACTTTACTGTGGGGAGTGTGTTCCTCCGCTCTAGGGGACTGCATGGGCGCCACATATATCAGAGAACAACAGTGGCATTCTGCCACCCATGCATGATACAATAAGCTGAATCATGCTTACATGAGCTGAGCATAGGTGCCTTCCTACACTAATGTAACATTCTAAATCTGGGGTCCTGTTTCTAGCCGCAAGCCTGGTCACAGCCAGACCTGGGACCAGCCAGGCCTGGAGCCCAGAAGTATAGTACAGGGAATCAACAGAGTGGATGAAGAAGAGGATCAAACCACCAATGTAGACAATGGGGAAGCCAAAGACACCCAACAAGCATGCAAGAAAAAAGGAGCCAAGACTGTAGTAATAATTTAAGGAGCCTATGGGACACAATTAAATGTAAAAATATTCGTGTCATTGGGGTACCTAAAGAAAAACAAGAAGTTGAAGAGCTATTTGAAGAAATAATTATGGAAAACTTCCCTAACCTGGTGAAGGAAATAGACACACAACCCCAGAAAGCTTAGAGAGTCCCCCAAAAGATGAACCCAAAGAGGCCCACACCAAGACTCATCAAAATTAAAATGCCAAAGGTTAAATACAAGAAAGAATCTTAATAGCAGCAAGAGAAAAACAGTTAGTACCTACACAGGAGCACCCATAAGACTGGCAGCTGATTTCTCAAAAGAAACTTGCAGGACAGAAGAGCTTAGCACAAAATAGTCAACGTGATGAAAATCCAGGATCTATAATCAAGAATACTTTATCCAGCAAAGCTATCATTTAGAGTTGAAGGACAGGTAAAGAGCTTCCCAGACAAAAATAAGCTAAAGGAATTTATCAACACCAAGCCAGTATTACAGGAAATATTGGAGGGACTTCTTTAAGAAAAAAAACATGTATCAAAAACATGAATAAAGAAAGGTAATAACTACATTCCTATCAACAAGTACCTCAAATGGAAAAGAATTAAGTGTTCCAACCAAAAGGTAGTGTGGCTGAATGGATAAGAAAACAAGACCCCTACATATACTACCTACGAGAGATACACTTCAGATTAAAAGACACACACAGACTAAAAGGAGGGGGATGGTAAAAGGACTGCCTTGATGGACCTAGAGGGTGTTGTACTGAATGAAATGGGTCAGATAGAAAAAGACAAATCCCATATGATTTCAGGTACGTGTGGAATCTAAAGAACAAAATAAATGAGAACATCAAAAATGGAAATAAATTTATAGATACAAAGAATATTTTGAGGGCTACTAGACTGGAGGGGTTGGGGAAGACAGTGAAAAGGGCAAAAAGAATCAGAAAGTACACATGAATAGTTAGAAAATAGTCATGGAGATATAAAGTGTAGCATGAGGAAAATAGTCAACAATGTTGTAATAAATATGTAAAGGGGAGAGGGTACTAGATTTAGTGGGCTGATCACTTTGTGAGTTATATAGATCTCTAATTACTATGCCATACAACTGAAACTGATACATTATATGCCAATTATAATTTTAAAAACTCATGAATTGTACAGTGTAAATATGAGAAACTAATTATCTCTTACATTTCAATAAAGCTGTAAAAAAGAAAATTTTTTTAAAATCCGAATATTATTAGTATTGGAAAAAGTATATTTTAGAATAACCAAGGATAAAGAAGATAATTTCATAATGAATAGAAGACATTAATTTATCAAGAGGACATAACAACCTTAAATATTTATTCACATAGGGAAAGAGCTTTAAAATACATGAATCAAAAACCGATAGAACTGTAAGGAGAAATAAGCAAATCTACATTTATAGCTAGAAAATTTCAACAACCTCCAATGAACAATTGACAGAAAATCAGCAACCATGGAGACCATTTGAGCAACCTTAAGTCATTGAGCTTGACATGACTGACATTTATGTTCCACCCAACAATACCATAGTATAATTTTAAAATTATTACCATATTTTGTTAGATGATAAGCAGATAAAAGAAGAAAACATAAACATTTGCCATATACATAGACATAAAATAAAAAAGGAATGCTCATAAATATTACAGTCCTCCTTTATGCAACTGGTCAAATGGTTGTGGCTAGTATTTATAATTAACTACCTTCTTTCTCCACCCATTCCGCATTTCTTTTGCCGTCAGCAAACACCTCAGCTTGGCTGCTACGTCTGGGCCATTAATAGTCCAGCCTAAATTGCATTGTTATAGTTTTTCATTAACCTAATTATAGGACACTCATTGTCAGACTCCACTTACTGTGAAAATATGTTTTCTTGATCAGAAGTAATGCTGTGTAGAATACCATGCCAGTAGATAAGACACTCTGTGAGTTTACAGATGGTGGATTTGCAGAAGCATTGTGGGAGAGGAAAGAAATTAACATTCAGAGTAAATGTTTATTCCAGGAAGAGCAAAGTAGTGCCCCTTCCATGATAGAAGTAGTTCAATGTAATCAAGACACCACCATATAACTGGCTAATCACCCAAATAATAGTGTCATATCAAGGGTTGGTGTTGCGCTCAGCACTGGCAACCATCATCCCTGATGAATCTGAGCCCTTAGGGATCCTGCATGTATGAGATTTTCATAAGTTTCTATTCACCTTTCCCAGAGGTTTGTCTTTTGTTATATAAAGCTTCAATTAAATGGGTAATCATTAATGTTCAGGAGGATATTAAGACACAAAGGACCTCAAGAAAGAGTGGCCAAAAGGGCAGGAAGAAAACTTGAAAAGTGTGCTTTCATAATAAAAGGGAAAAAAAAAGGATATTTTAGGAAGATGGAGGTGATCAAAAGACAAGATGATTACTAAAAAAATGACCTTTGGGTTTAGCTACATGAAGATCCTTGATGACTTACTAAGAGCCGTTTCCATGGAGTAATAGAGGGATAGCCAGAAAAGTTTTATGTGATGATATGTATCATGGCTTATGAAACACAGTATCCCCCTTTATCTGTGGTTTTGCTTTCCGCTGTTTCAGTTGCCCACAACCAACTGCGGTCCAAAAATATTAAATGGAAATTCCAGAAACAAACAATTTATAAGTTTAGTTTGCACACCATCCTGGGTGGTGTGATGAATCTTGTGCTTTCTCACTTGTCTCACCCAGGACGTGAACCATCTGTCCAGCATATCCATGCTATATAGGCTCCCCACCCATCAGTCACTTAGTAGTCCTCTCGGTGCTTATCAGATCAACTGTTGTGCTATCTCAATGCTTATGCTCAAGTCACTCTTATTTTACTTAATAATGGCCCCAAAGCATAAGAGTACTGTTGCTGGCAATTCAAATACGCCAAAGAGAAGCTGTAAAGTGTCCCTTTACTGTACTGAGTACAGTACAATAAGATTTTTGAGAGAACAAGACCGTATTAACATAGCTTTTATTGCAGTATATTGTTATAATTGTTCTTTTTTAGTATTGTTAATCTCTTACTGTGCCTAATTTATAAATGAAACTTTATTATAAATGTATATGTATAGGGAAAAAACATAGTATATTTGGGGTTCAGTACTACCTAGGGTTTCAGGCATCCACTGGGGGTCTTGGAACATATATCATGTGGATAAGAGGGGGCTATTGTAGTTATAAAGAAAAATAAAGAAATAAACCAGCTCTTTTTCTGGCACTGCCCTTCCCACTGGATGCACTGGCTCCCAGTCTGGTATGACAGTTACTGCACACCCCATTGTACCAGTGGACTCTGATGTGCTCAGTTTACCCATCTACCCACAAGCACAAGTGCCCCTATTCAGCCTTGTCTTCGCTAATCCCACGGAGTTAGGAATCCTGATGGGATTCAGGACATCTCTGCCACTCATTTCCATAACCTGCTGCTCCTTCACATGCAGTGGGTTATAGATCATCCTATTTCCCTTTCTCCTAGTTTCATCCCTTTCTTGTACACTGTCTTCAAAGTGATGGTATATGGTTTTCACCTCTCCAAAATTTCTAGCATTAATACAATGTGGTTGATGTTTATCTCTCTCTCTTTTTTTTTTTTTTTGACATTTTAGTGGAAATCTAGGAAGAATTTTATTGTTATATACACTATCTATAAAAAATATGTGTATTTAATATATAACATTATTTTATATGTATTCAAGTTGCCTTACACCTAGAAATCCTAGAAGTTTAAATTTTTTCAACAGACAAAAACTAGAGTCCTTTTTGTGATTATGATGTTTCTTTAAGTTTAGAAACCTCTTAATCGAGAGATGTATCAAGGAAATGTATTTCCTTCTAGATTTTTTTATTAATATGATGATACTGCTCTTGCAAATAGCTTAACAATTATGTGAGGTGAGAGGACTAAGTTTATAAATTTGTAGAGAAGGTTACATCTGGGGCAGGGGGTCAGGTTATATAAAAATGTGTAAAAAGTGTTACTGTTCAAAAATCTAAATGTGGAAAATTTATTCTTACATAAATCTGAACATTTGTGTCCCCTGAGGTCAAAGTATATTCATAAAATTTCTTCAGAAATAATTAAATATAGAAAATTAAATAGGCATTATTCACCTTTAGCTTCTCTGGTTATCTAGCAATTAAAGCTAATGCTTAATTTACAGACTTTGTAGAAAAGATAATCATTAGCTTGCAAACACACAGCTGGCAACATGGACATTCAATTATCATGGTGTGGCTTCAGCGCCATTTTATTTCTGAATAAATACTCATACTTTGATCCATCCTTTTAAGGTAAGCAAAAATTCTTTTCTTTAAAGAAAGGTAACATAATTTACAGGTATAAAAATGACACAGCAAAACCTGAAAAAAAATAAATATTCTAACTAAATTAAATTTTGTATTCTGCTACCTTCTATTTTAGTGAGAATAAAGCAAGTAGTACATTGGAGTTTTTCTATGGGCCAGGCCCTGAAATAAGTACTTTTTATAAATTAATTTACCTACTGTTTTTGTGCTACTGAGTCAGGTGCCGGTGGTCCCACTTTGTAGGTTAGGAAAGCAAGGCTTAGATAGGTTGCTTTAGACACTTTTCTTAAATAGCCATGAATCAAATATAACATTGAACTTGCATGACATAGAAAGGGGTGATACATAACTATATAGTCTCTCTACCATAATCCCCAGAACTGTGTCTTCCATAATGCTATATATTATATATATTTTTGTAAAGCTCTCCAACTTGATTAATACTGGAAAAAAATGATTCACTTAAGTGAAACTTCTGTGGGTATTTTTATTTTAAATAATATACCTCACTGAGTATGTGATGGTGAGGGTCTTACAATATACATCATAGAATAAGTCCTATCTAATATTATATCTTAAAATAGGAATTATGTGACACATCTCATATTAGGAATTATTTTTACAGTATACTTCAATGTTGGATTTAAAGAACAATTTTAATCTCAGTATTCTGCAATAAGACATCTTTTAAAATGCATATAATATACTTGCTTCATATAAAGATAATATTACATACATTCTTTTTCATTAAAATGCAAAAAGCAGCCTTAAGGATCCTAAGACATATATTTTAAATGAAATGCCTGCTGGTATTCTTTGTATTTTAGCATATTCCCTAAACCCTTCTACCACTAACATCGCCTAATCAGATATTCTTCATTTTTAGTGTCCTCCCCTATTACTCTCACTTACTGACAGTTTGCCAGATTCTCACAGACTTCCAGAATTGACAAAACACACTGTGAAAAAATGTCTTAACAATGTGCAAAGTTTTTCATGTATCTTATTGAAATATGTGCATATTACTCACAATACTGCTTAATAAGACATAAAACTGGAAAATGTTCAAAAGTTAAAGCCCAGGCTGCTGTCATCATCTTCATTCTTGTGAACTTAAGTTACTTTTGTTGAAAAGAAAGAAAAATATAAATAAATTTGGGGTTCTAGATACTTAAAAAAAAAAAAATAGATGACAGACTTTAAGTCAATCCAAACTACAGATAAGGTCATCTAGCAAAGAGGACCAGTTAAGATTACCCACTCCTTCCTCTGTCACACTTAGGTGAGACACAGTTGCATAGCAGTACTGCCACTGAAGAGAGGAAGAGAGTAATTTCCTTTTAGTGCCTATGATAAGAGACTTCAAGCTAAAATGAATTTTAGAGGACATTGAGTCTAACCTGTTTATTTTACAGATGTGAAAAACAAGGTTCAACACTTTCTAAAGGGTTTTTTTTTTTTCAGTTTCTAACAAAGAGCTTAAGTTAAGCTAATTATTTACCAATTTCATCAATAAATGAAATAATAGATTTCTTAGCAACCTTCAGTGTTAGAGAAAATAAACTTGTGCTCTTCAAAGTCTTCCCTGGCACCATAAAGAATATGAGTTTATTTTTAAATATATATACTATAAAATAAAAATATATAAATAAAAATACAATATCAACAAAATAAATATAATTGAGTGTCAAGTTGTGTCAAGCGTGTAGGTTAGCTAGGATAGAAGGCAGATACTGAATTCTAATGGAGGCTCAGAGGCTCTGAGATTCTGCAGGGACAGAAAATGTGAACTAATTACACATTTTCATTGTCCTGAGAGTAAATAAAGCCTTACAAAACTTAAAAAAACTAAATTCTTGTTTGTAGATTTAATTAGTAAAAGTTAAAAGTCCTAGCAACAAGAAAAATTTGCAAGAAATGTGATTGTTCCCAGAAATTCATTTGACTGACCTGAGCCAAAAACTACATAGGGAGTCTGACAGTGGCCTTCTACTAATATCTCTTTAAAGTCTGACTTATTTACTCCTTCTACTTTTCTTTCCTTTCTAAAATGAGAGATCTTTTTTTCTTAATCCTTTTTAGAGCATCCACTTCCCTTCATGTTCAAGGGCTATTTAAACAATTTTATCTATAGATACTATATATAATATAGAGAGATATACAGGATTTATATAATGGAGTCTCAGATTATATATACATATATACATATATATATGTGTGTATATATATATATATATACACACACATACATACATACATACATACATACATATATATATAGCCTATATACCAATCATAAATTTTCTAGTTGTACTGAATATATATTTTAAGTCAAAATCATGTTTCATCAATATGAAAAAACATACCCAAAAGGTATAATATTTTACCCATTGCTTCAAATTTAATTGGTTTCCAAGCATCTAGGAAATGTCTTTTCTCTCGTTTCGTGTTATGAAACTTTGAAGTTCAGGCTTAGACATACGGCAACTGCCATTTTATTGTTTTCCAAACTGTATTAGAGTAATTGCTGGAGAGTTACCCAGGACTTTGCCAAAGACACAGTACAGTACTACTATGGATATTTCAATGTAGATATTTTTTTCTGAGGGATCAAATGACACCTGATAGTTTGAACATGTGTGTGATTTAATGATCAGTCTTTCCTACCTTAGTATAATCACCAAAATGGTACTTTTTTAATGAAAAAAGATACCCAATTATAGTATTCCTTCTGTTAATACTGAAATTCTCATGTCATGTGAACAAAGTGTACGAGTTGAGTTTCTCAGCTACAAGCACACTCTTGATTTGTTGAAAAGATCTTGAGGAGCTCATAAAACTGCCATGGAGCTTCAATTCTGGAAGAGGGAAAGAACAAGGGATTTCCAACACTACAGACAGAGTGACATCACAAAACCAGTCTGATGAAGACATACATGCATCACCCCACACAAAAGTCACCATAGCTTGTACTAACTACCACCACCAGACCTGAGACTGATGCTGCTGCTGTGGCCTTGCCACACTGCCTAGACCCCAGTGTTGCTGCCTTTGCTGTCGCCCACCATCAAGATGAATTCTATGTCGACTCACTTCATTGCATCAGCTGCTCCCAAAATTCAAAGCAAGTGCATCCAAATAATGGTTCAACTTTCCCAAGCCCTTGGTAGCAAAGGAGACTAAGAAAACAAATAAGTGGCCATTTCGAACTCCCTAGTAGGAGGTGGGATACACCTTCCACAAAGGTTCTTAAAAGAAATCCCCCTGAATAAAAGAATGGGGTTCAGATGCTTATAACTTGTGATCCTCATAATCAAATCTTTTCCAACGTCCCAATTTTACCAAAAGCAACATTGTTAATAGCATTACTGACAATATCGTTAATTGATAATGATCGGCCTTAAAAAAAATGGTAAATAAATCACTTTGTGAGTCACTCTTTAACCTGAAAATAAGCTATAGATTCATCCACTATATCAAGGTTTTAGCTCTTTGCTGTATAACAAATTGTTTTCCACAAGAAAAAAAATTCAATTCCAGGTCTAAAATTTCTGACCAGTATCTTCTAGTTGCCAAATTAACATATATCTATGTCTCAGAAACTATTCCAAAGTTTTTTTTGCCATTTTGTTACAAAATTTTCCCAGACAATGAAATTCAAATAAATACAAAGACTTATATTTTACTGAACACACTGAAAAATATCCTTTCTGAAGAAAAATATTCTATCTGAACAATTAGTCACTTCTAGCATAGCAAACGTTCACAGATCTTAGATGAGCTGCCCCTGTTTAAAATTTCCAGAACAGCCATCTAGATATGACAATGTCATGATTTTATGGAGAAGACAGGACTCCTTCATAGTACGGATAATTATTTATATAGCATGAGGTACCTTAAAATAAACTCAGCCTTCGGTCTTGTGCAGACAGACACCTTAGATTCATAGCGTACCTAAGAAATTATGGACCTCTCTGTTAGACTTATTTCTGAATTCTGGTCCTGCCAGAATTATTATTTTTTGACCCATTAATAATTTATTTAAATTTTATTGAAATAAAGTTTATTTAAATTTATTTTTTTATTTATTTAAAGTTTTTCCTCATTTGTACAATGAGATTAATATAGTCAGCCTTCTATATCTGCAGGTTCTGCATCCACAGATTGAACCAGCTGTGGGTGAAAAATATTCAAAAAAAATGTTATGTTGTTGCTGACTTGTACTATGCAGTTAGGACTGAAATAGTTGTATCTGTACTAAACGTGCATAGACTTTTTCCTATCATTTTTTTCTAAATACAGAATAACGAATATTCACATAGCATTTACATTTTATTAGGTATTATAAATAACCTAGAGATGATTTAAAGTATACGGAAGGATGTGCTTAGGTTATGTGCAAATACTACAGCATTTTATCATACCAGGGACCTGAACATCCACAGATGTTAGTATCTGAAGGGGATGCTAGAACCAGTTCCCTGTGGACAATGAGAGACGACCGTAATTCCTACCTTAAAAGGTCATGGTAAGATTTAAATAGAGCAAGTATTTAAAGCACATGCCACTCGCAGCATAGGCATTCAATCATGTGAAGCACACTTGCCCATTTTAATATAAGGTACTAAAAGTATTGCAGGTCCCTATTAAAATGCAAGTGTTGCCGGGCAAGTGATTACACGAGTTTCCAGCAGAACCAGAGAAAATGGGTTAGCATGTATGGGGTTTAGACAGGCCTGTTTGAGGACCAGAAACACTTTGGCTAACTGAGGGAACAGGAGAGTTGTACAGACCTAGCAGCAAGTTCTAGCAACTGTTGGCAGAATGAGTCAAGAAGAAAGAAAAAAGACACTTAAAATAGGAGAAGGTCCTAAAATAGGATAATAGGTAAGACTTCAGTAAATTTATCAAGTCCCTACACAAGCCTGAACAATAATTTAGTTTCATAGGTACAATATAATCCTCAAGGTTTAATTCAAATAGCATTTTTATGCTATACCCAGACTATAAAGATATGAAAGTTTGGAGATTTCAGTCAAAACTATTAATTATGCAGACGACAATCTTTGCTAGCAATCACTAGGACATGATCTCACTCTGCTTGTCTGAATAATGTTCAAGAAGGCTTTTTACATGCTTTGCTATAAAACAAATATCATTTTTCTATTCTAAAGAGATTTCTTT
The DNA here is from genome assembly GCA_003508835.1 of Eonycteris spelaea. NCBI lineage: Eukaryota > Metazoa > Chordata > Mammalia > Chiroptera > Pteropodidae > Eonycteris > Eonycteris spelaea. Next base: position 3,878,971 of record PUFA01000053.1, read on the forward strand.
AAATGCCCTCGTAACAATAGGATCAAATACCTTGTCCTTCGTGATACAGAACTTTCTGGAATAAAGAAAAGAATTGAAAGTAACATTTGAGCGGTACAATTTAATTATAAAACTTCAGCATTCATTTTGACAATTTGATTTTTTTTTAATGAGCGTAATCAGCATTTAAAGATTATCAAAAAATTTTTTAAAATAAAGACATCATAATTGCAAATTATGTAAGTAGGGTTTTTGAGGCAGGGTTTTTCAATTTGAAAATATGGAACTATAAAATAATTTAAATATCATAATAATATTATTGAGTATTCACTTTAAAAAGGGGGAAGCAAAAACTCTCTCTGATCAGAGTCAGAAACTGAGAACATTTATTGTAACTTTAATACCTATCTCTCTTTTAATTTTTTATGTGTGACTTTGTCCAATTTATTCAATTCATTTGGTGGTTTTATTTCTTTTGAAATCATCAAATTTTTCTGGGTTACTAAAGATGCCTTATTTTTACTAACCCAAAGAAATTCTACTAGAGTAACAGTTATAAAGTGATTTGAGAGTTTTCATTTGAATGCTAAATTTAATTAGAACTTTATTTATGCATTTAGGCTTTTTGATTGAACAAAGCCTTAAACATACTTACCTAGAAAAATGTAGAACTGTAAGGTCTTTTGCGTTAACTCGAAGCAATTTTTTTCAATAATATTTAATAGTCTCCATTTCTCCTTGAGAAATAATACTGCCATGAGCATTTTTGTGATATTTTATCCACTAAAGTAAAAACTTATGGCAGTTTAATTCCCCAAATAAAAAAGGGCTGCTATAAACATAACTGAGCTACCAGGAAGCAGATGGTTTTAATTATCTACATAAAAAGCTATTTATATTGGGAATTTGAAAAAACAATCTAGAAACAATACTCATTGTAGAAACATACATTTTAATTAATTTGGGCTTTAAAAAAGAGTAACGAGTGATTATTATGTGTTACCTAAAGTCAAATTGGCATTAAAGGCTAGATATGAGTGCCTCTGTGGTAAGCCTTAGAGAATTGCAGTTGCACATGTAATTGTATATTTGATCTCTTATGAATAAATTGAGGAGAAGAGAATTACTTGAAATCAGCATAAGCCCACTTGCGCAATGATGTACAATAATAGCCTTGTTTGACTGGGGAGGTAAAAAAGTGTATGTTATATACTGTGCAAAGCATCCCAAATTTTGAATCCAGGAACATTTATTAAGACTTCAGAACCAAGGGCAAATCATGCTGGATGATTTTTTTTTTCTCCTTCCCTAAAGAATTTTTTTTTAAATCGAATACAGAATAGGGTAGTGCTTAACAGCAAACAGTCCCTGAGTGAGGGTTGCCAGATACAGCAATAAAAATACATACTTATACTTCAAAATTATTTGTTGTTTATCTGAAATTCAAATTTAACTGGATGTCCTGTAGTTAATCTGGCAACCCTATATAAGTGCCAATTTCATCTCAATTACTTGCTAGCTATGTGAACTTCAGCAAGTTATTTATTGTCTTGTGCCTCATTTTCTTTATTAGTACACTGAGGATAATAATAGTACCTAACTTACAGGTTTGTTTGACAATTAAATGAGTTAGTATTTATAGAATGCTTAGTTTGTACTTAGTATAGAGTGAGTGCTGTATGTTTTGTTAAATAAATATTATTTCTGCCTAGAAGAAAAAAAATAAGTAAAAAAAGATAGCTTTGGAGTCTATGTGGACTGGTCTTTTGCCCTATTGTTACTGAAAGTACTTGCATGTTAATTACAGTTATCTGTGCCTCAAATCTTCTCCCCCCACACCGCCTTCCTTTAATCCTTCTACTACCACCTCCCACACCCACACCTCTCTCTCCTGCTGTTCACTGGCTCCCTCCCTAAGTCACTGCTGAAGCTCTGGCTTGGAGAGGTCACCCTTCTCCCAAACACCTGGAGATTACATAGGCCTTCACTACTCAAATAGTTTCCTATTCAGAACAGCCATTTTTTATCCAGAACTGGACAAATACAAGGGCAGTATAACTCAAAAGTAGGTGGGCAAAAAAAAAAAAAAAAAAAACAATTTAAGAGTGAAATCCTTAGCTGCAGTAGTCAAGGCGGGCATTTAACCATGTTATATCAGCATTTTCTGGGAGTCTGTATTTCTCCCTCATGGTGATTTTTTTTTTTCTGCTCAGTCTCCAAACAGGAAGCTATTTTTCTCTCTCCCCAAAAGGATGAAAATTGGTCAACTGTTACAACTGAAGCATGAAGGAACACACAAGTAGAACAGCAGACAATAAAGAGAGTGGGTGCAAATTTGGTGTTTCACAAGGAGCAGAGCCTCCATTTTCATATGGCCTTCTTCCCTGTGTCTCTCTGTCTTCTGAAAAAGCCACCCATCATTGGATTTATGGCTCACCCTAATCCAAGAGGATCTCCTCTCAAAATCCTTACTTTAATTATATCTGAATTGGCCCTTATTCCAAATAAGGTTGCATTGTGAAGTTACTGGTAGACATATCATTCTGGAGGTGAGAGAAGAAACGCCCTTCAATTCACTACAGACCCAGAAACAAGCAATTGATGTTTCAGGATAGACCATCTTAGAATCAGAGCAAAACAGAGATTTCAGAAGAAAATAAGAAATTGAAAAGTATAGGGTGAGAGGAATTTAGCTGAGACCTAATTGGAGACCTGCCTTTAAGAAATATTAGACTAAGGGTTTTCAACATTTATTTCGTGAAGAATTAGAGGTTGATATTAAAAACTCACTATCACAGATAATGTGCTAAATACCATTTCTAATAATCTTAAAAAGTTTATTTTTGATAATTCTCAACAAACCATTTTTATTATCTTTAAAATTCCCCAGTTAGCCACTTCACCACTCCCAGCGGAGATTGTTATAAGATAAATAACAACAAGAATGTGGCACCCATGGACAGAACTAGTAAGCAGAAAAACTCAGGGAAATCTGTCTTATTCAAGCTTCTTTCTAAATATGGTCCATGCTACCCGGGACATTCTGGAAACAACCAGAACTCTTCTCTAGCCAAATAATTTTAACTTTCATCTTTAATACTCTATTGTCAGGCACTAAACCAGGAGAGTTTAGTGTTTTGTTTTGTTTTTTCTTTTTTTGTTTTTCATTAGGAGTTTATTTCTTTTAGAGCAGTTTTAGGTTCATAGTAAAATTGAGGGGAAGGTACGGAGATTTCTTTTACACTCCTAACCCCGATACATGCATAGACTCCTCTATTATCAACATCATCACCAAAGTGGTACATCTGTAACAATTGATGAATCTACACTGACTGACACATCATAATCACATTACAATCCACTCTTCATGTTGTACATTCAATGTGTTTGGACAAATGTATAATGACATATATCTATCATTTATAGATATATGTGGTTTTGCCTTGAGAGTTTGTTTTTAATATTTTATGTAATTCTCATAGCTGCACTATAATGTAGGTATTATATACATTTTATAAGTAACAAAGTCAGAATATAAAGCTAGATCTTTCTGAATTGTAAATCTATGCTGTTTCCTTGATACATTGCCTCCCAATGCTTCCTACAAATTGAAGACTACATTTTGAATATGGGAACCCACTCCAGTTATGAGAATTCATCATTCACTTGCCTATCACATTATCCTTCTTCTTTGATCTAGCACTACATGTAGCAACACGGATGCTACATACTTAGCATGCCTATATGCGTATATAAAGTAGGCAAATGATTTATTGAGTGCACAGGTGAAAGGTCCTGCAACAAACCTGGGCTGACTAATTTAACTGAGCCCAATTCATTATGTAGCACTAAAAAATGACTACTACTAAAAAAAGTTAAACTTTTGCAAATGCCTGGGAAGTTCAATTAGATAGAATGATGTAATTTTCACAGTAAATACCTACAGTCTGGTCAGACAACCTTCAAGGGCTAAAACTTCTGACTCAGAAAAGTATCTTTTCCTAAAAATGCAAAAGAAGCAACAAGAAGACAGCTGTGTTATTCAGTTTAAGTAACAAGGCCATACTGTTTCGAATACCATTTAAAGGTAGACCATATGAAACTCAGTATTTATACATTGCCATGCAGATTTTGTGGTTATTAAAAAAAATACCACAATTCTTTGAATTTAACAAATTATTCTCCACTCATCCATCGAAATAACATTTTAAACTAACTCTTGGTTATTCAAAAGTAGTTTATCCCATTTTCCTAGACACTTTGCTTCTCTTCCTCCTAATTAGTCCTGATGATAACTATGAATTTCCTATTAAAGAGCAGAGGGACATGTCCGAATCCTGGAAACCTGTGAATAATGTATTCTACATGACAAAGGAAGTTTGCAGACATGATTAAATAAAGTATCTTGACATTATCCCGATGGGCTCAATATAATCATGAGGATCTTTGTAAGTTGATATGACATTCTATATGAACTTTATAATTTTTTAACAAAATATCAGTCATTTTTAAAAGTACATCCCAAGTGGCTTTAGTTGTCATTTGTCTCATTATTGCCAAGGTAGAGTTTATGTACCTCAAAACAAGTTTTTTAAAAAGCTCTTAAAACTCCCAACTCTCTCAACCCATCACTGGAACTATGATATGTACTAGGTCCCAAGATATAAGCCTCTCCAGCCTATTCCCTTATGGCATACTTAACTTATCCATAATGTATTATATGAAAGGGTACCAAGAGAAACAGGAGTCTACGTATTAAGGAGATCACCAAGAGCCTTGTACATTTTTTAATGGTATGTCTATTTCTTCTCTGCCACACCGCACCCCATTACCACTACTCCCAGTTCCAACAAGTTTTGGTAAATACTTTAAGAGCGTTTTTCTGCCACTGTGATTGACCCGTTTTTTGTTATTGTTGTTATGTTCTGTTTTGTTCTGTTTGGGGGAGAGGAATCATTTTTATAAATCCAAGTGTCTTTTCTTTGCAATTAGATCTTACCCTAATCTATGTTGCCTGCTTCTTTATACTTCTGTCTATTACCAATTATTATCACACAAACCAATACTATATGCAAATTCTATGTATTTACTGAAGGTAAAATTTTGTTCTTAAGGAGCTTATAGTGCATTAGACCCAAAAAGAGACATATGATAAGGTAGAGGTCAGCATAGGCTCCAAGTCTGAAACTAATCCCAGGAACTCTGAGAAGAAACACTGGAAAACATAATAACTGAGCTCTATAGAGACTGAGAAGTACCAATAAATCTAAATTTGGTAAAATGTAGTCAGAACAATTCTCAAATATCTGAGTCACCAATAATAACACAACTAACACTGGCTAAGAACCTCATAGTTTGCAAAGCACTGTTTCATCTATCATTCTCTCGAATGCCTTGTAAGATAAATGGAATCATATCTTTTATTGTATCCTTATTGAACACTTAGGAAAAGAGAACAGATAAGTTAAATGAGCTGATCAAGGAAACACAATTGTAGCTAAGTAAAGATCTTTCATCACCAAATTCCCCAACTGCCACACTACTTCCTAAGCAAAACACAGTTTAAATGAATCATTAGAGACTGCATTATGACTTAAGAACAAATATATCTTATCTCTAGAAAAATAATTACTGAATAAAATGATATTCGGCTACTCGCCAATAAACATCACAGCCATCTGACAAAACTATCTAAATGTAAGCAATGAAAAACTAGATTCAATAATATTACATTTAATTAACTAACAGCAAATTGTAGCAGTTTTCTGAGTAAAATTTAAAACAAAAATGAACAAAAAATTAAAGTTAATTATTTTCAATGATTACTTTGAATCACATGCTGTTACTAACACCTCCAACCTTCCTTAAGGTTGCTAATTCCAAGAAAAAAGGTAGGTTTTTTGCAAAGTCATGAGATATTTCACTTTACCAAAACACAAAACTAGTAGCCCCGAAACCAGGTCATAAGTTATTCGGGGCAATATTTTAAGATAACGACTATGTGAAACTATTTCAATATCAGGTTCAGCTGCAAACCTCAACTTTTCCCACATTCCAAAATGAGGGCAAGATAAGCATGCAAAAATGGCAGTCAAAACTTGTTTTGCCACTTAGTCATATCAAGGTTAAGAAAAATTATCTAAAATTTGCAATTACAGCAAAAAGATTACTCTGTGCCCTTTCAAAGCTGTTAGAAAGCATGACCTAACAAGCCTGCCTGTGGGTTACCTGATGTTCTAGAGTAGAAGTCAGGAAACTTTCTGTAAAGGAATATATAGTAAATATTTGGGGGCTCTGTGAACTATATATATAGTCTCTATGTCATCTACTACACACTGCCATTGCATAGGTAATACACAATGAATGGATGGTTGTGGTTATGTTTCAATAAAACTTTATATATAAAAATCAGCCTGGTTTCATTGGGCCTGCAAGCTACAGTTTGCCTCCCACTGTCTAGAGAAAGATAATTTTCTTCTTTACTATAGCTTTGGGTCTAGAATCTGTGAAATTAAATATTAACTTGTATAAAACTGATGTTATAAATTATTTTGGCTAATAGAAACACAAATGATTTCTGCCTGGTAGAAGAAATAACTCCAAAGAATATCATCTCATTGCTCTATAGGACATGAGCCAGTTTTATAACTAACTTTGCACCTTATCTTTGTGTTCGCTTTTTCACCGACTACAGTATACTTACACGCCTCGCAGTAAGTATGTATGGGAAAAAGACAGTCTACGTAGGGTTCCGTACTTCCCGCAGTTTCAGACATCCACTGGGGGTCCTGGAAATTATTTCCCGGGAATAAGAAAGGATTTCTGTAACGTAAATCTTTGGCATGTGCTCACTCCATATCTGTATAAGAATTACCCTTGTAACTTTTGGAAAGGTAAATTTTGACAGGTCTAAAAGAGTCAAGTAGGAGCCTGGAGAAGGATTTCTTTGAAACAAGCTAACTTGTGAGTACAAAATCCACTCCTTGGAGGAAGGTGCATAAGCTTCCTCTTTCTCTCATGCCTAGGAAATGGGTTTCATCAGGTCCCTTAGAGTGCTTGACGTGTATCTTCTGCAGCACGGGGAAATAATGCACTGATGTTTGACTCATTCCTATAAACTCTGAAGGGCGAGTGACTATGGTTTGCTGGCTGCTCTGCTATTGGAGGAAAGAGACTTGGCAGATCTCGGGGTGCCCTACACATCCAAGGTTAGTCAGGACAAATAATACCTGACTGAGTATTTTCTACTTTCCAGATGTGAAGTATGCAAGAGGGAGCTAGCCTGGAGTTGTCTTAGAATCAGTTGAAGAGAGTGCCCTAGAAGGGCAAGGCCCCATTATATATCTAGGGGCTAAAGAAGGAGGTAACCAGGAACTAGCCAGAGTCAAGTGCTTGGGAGATGGGGCATCCAAACAAACAAACAAACAAACAAACAAAAACTCACACACACACAAAAACCCTAAAAGGAAGAAGCCCAGAAAAGGCTAACACGACTCAACAACATTATCAGTCAAGTAAAACCTCTTCTGCTCCCTTTGGCTCCTCATTTTCTTGTTGCAATTCCAAATGGATCCCAAAGTCAGCCTAGTAGAGTGGGGGTGGAGGGAGACAGAAGGGGAGGAATAAAAGCTCTAGGCAGGGAAATGGAAAAGTTGGCCATTCTTTTCAAACTACAGGCAGCCAGCTCTCAGACATAAGCTGGGATAGGAGGAAATAGCACATTTTGAATATTATACTGAACTGAATATTATTAATTACTAACCTGGGCAGCCAGTGATCAGAACAACCTTTATTACCAACAGCAATCAGAAAGTCTTGAGACTGCCTAAAGAGCAGGTTTGTCAGGCAGTGAGAAAAAGGAATGGGGTGATTTTCTGATGACATCCCCCTGCCCCAGTAAGAGGGGAAGGTGAAAATACACCTTCCCTCTGGGGACACCACTAAGTGCTCAAAGACTTTCTCATTTGGAGGCACTTTGCTATGCCAGGAAATCAGAGAATATAGCCTATATTGCTCAATAAGAAAAAGGAACAATTGGAAAACAAGACTGGTTTTGAGTGACTACATTTAGTGCTCAAGATTCCATCTGAGGTTTTTTCCTTTGCTAGAGAAAATTTTCTCAACCATATTTTAATTTGTTTTATCATTCACACAGTCCTTACAAATTTATTTTAGACTTAAATGAGGCGGAGTTTTTTAAAATTACGTACATATGCCATTTGAGAAGCAATTTTATAACTTTTAGATCTGCTTGATTTTCTAGTAAGAGATATAGATCAATGATATTCAGCTAGGAGGATTTTATCACTCAGGGACAGTTGGCAATATGTGGAGACATTGTTGGTTGTCACTACTGGGGTGATACCATTGGCATCTAGGGGATAGAGCCCAAGGATGCTGCTAAACATTCTTCGTTCGACAGGTCAGCTTTCCACAACAAAGCATTATCTATCACAAAAGGTCAATTGTGCCAAAGATGAGAAACCCTAATATAAACTGATCTTTATAAAAAGGGTGTGTTTAATTGTTGTAGAGAATAGAAACAAAATGCAGGCGTACCCTCTTATAAGTTACAGATTATAGTATGAACTAAAGTGAAATTTTAGTCTTAAAATTTTTAGTCTGAACTAATTTTTTTTTAATTTTTGTTTCAGGCTGGATTTCATTTAAGGTATATGCTACATTCCCAGCTTTTGTAAAAAAAAAATACATATATATGTATATGTGTGTTATATATATTATATATATCTTATATATATATGTACATTACAAACGTCCCCTTGTTTATCTGGATTTTATCCTTAATTTTCTTTATCTAACCCATTTCTATCCCCTACTGTTCTGAGAATTTATATGCTGCCAACTGCATAAATGCTTCTCACATATTCATCACATGCTTATTTTTCAAGCAACTTCTCAGAGATGTTCCCGTACAGATACTCTCCTTTCCACTGTTTACTGCCTTTCTACATAAATAACAGATTGCAGTAGTGATATCACTGGAACTGGTAGGGGGAAAAAACACCAATAATAATGTTTTCCTTTTCAGTCAATCTATTAGCAGCACATGTGCCTTTACCATCAGCCATTTTCGCTACCCATTACCAAAGCTACCAACTACTGAAATCATCTTTGCTTTTAAAAATAACTCTTTTCCTTTCAGAGAACTGACTGTCATTTATTAGGTTGGAAAATTAATTTTTGGTTTTGGTATTTGGATTTAGATTTGTCTTTACAATGTTTGTGATAAGAAACAAACTCATTATAGTTTCTTGTATGTCATTACATTCTCGTTTCGTAGAATTGAGAATGAACAATAATACTGAGATAGATAGATATAGATATACACACACACACACGCATACACACATATACATATACATGAGGAGGGGAGAGAGAGAAAGAGAGAGAGAGAGAGAGAGCTTGTTGATAAATCTCTCAGATTTTAATTCCAGAATTTTGAATACCCGTTATTTTAAAACTTAAATGTATATAAGGAAAATAATTTCTTTTTTTTCCTGACTTATCTACAATTATTTCAAGGCAGAAAGTCATGGATATCCAAGAAGTCTGTGGAGCATGTTTTTATAAACCTACATCTATTTCTTGGAATCTAAATGTCATAGTGCTGAGGGGACTTATTTGAAAAGATTCAAGTCCCCTTCTAAAAAGAAGGCCATATGGTCCAATTTCACTGAGTGGCATAAATAATTTCCTAAGGCAAGACTGGCCTTAAAGGTCAACTAGACAATATCTAGAGTTAACTTTCTCTTTTTTGAGACTGGTTGGCAAGCAGCCATGATCACCTTTTCCCTCTCCTCACATTTGTAATTACCAACCTCCTTTCTCTCTCCTTCCTCTATCTTCCCTCTGGTCCCACCAATATTGATTTTATTGATTGATTGAATTATTTTAACTTTTGACTGCATTTATTCAATATCTATTCAGATTAGTTTTGTATTCTAATGATTTTTACCCCAAACTTCAATCATACGGATGCTGCTATTGTTCATAGTGGAAAGAGTTTGGTCCTTTAGCAAGAGCCATAAAGCTGAGATGAATAGAAAGAAACAGACAAAGATAATGAAACACTTCCACTCACCCAGGATTCATCAACTGCTTCTATTTCTGCTGTTGGCATATGCCTTGCTACTCATCTGCTATAGATTGCAAAGCAAGACGTTGCATTTCTATACTCCAGTTTTTCTTAACATTTAGAGATTTTGAGTCTTGTGTAGAAGGAACGCAGTTTAATTAAATCATTTGTATCTAGTCTCATATGTTGTATGTGAAATCTCTCTCACCCTTCCAACTCCTATTTTCTGTTCAGAGTTACTTATGATTGATTAGTGCTCACTTGCCTTTTTATTTATAGGCATTGGCTTTCCATTTAATATTTCTTAGTGCACTTATTTTTTTTAACTGCTGCTGCTCTGATTTTTTGGCACACACACTAGTGCCTTCTGGACTGCGCTAAGCTTTGACAAGACTGAAGAGGAGGCCCGACTGAATTTGTCTAGTACAGCTAGCACTCCACTCAAAATAACTTTTCCTTTAAAAAGTCTATTTTTACTGGTTCAAGCCTCATCTCATCTTTCAATCATAAGGTTGAACCTTGCATTTTATTTTAAAGCACAAGAGATAACATTGAAGACATTAATAAATAGGAAATCCTTTTTAACTCTGTACATTCAGCATGGATTAATTTGATTAAATCTGTTGTTTGACTCCTCTGAGCTAATCAGCTTTATACGCCAAAAATATCAAACACTTGGCCTTTTCCAGTAAAATATCTTATAGTGAAAATCTTTTTTCCTTTTGCCACTTCTTGAATTTTATATGTGACATCGGGCACTATTTTCAATCATAAATGAATAATCAAGTAAGAAATTATCTAGCTTGTCATAAGATGATTTTATATAGAACTTGTTCTAACACAACTGCCCGACAGTGTGCATTTCTACAACTGATGCTAAATTAACACCATCTGAGTTATTTAGTTTTTAAGGAAACAGGATTAACAAAAGGAAATCAAGAGATCAGGAGAAACATTTTTTAATTGGTCTAAATTTGTTTGTGGCTGACCAGAGCACTTTGTCATCTCCTGATGGGCTCTGGTTCATTGTGTTCTTTCAGGCTTTAGGAGAAATTAATAATAAGATGAAATAGGAAGTGGCAAGACAAAATTAATTCAAGAAAAATAAGTCATTATTTGTAACTTCCTATGATCATGGAAAGAATGTAACTATTGATTCAAGAGACAGAAAACTTTTATTTTATGTTATTTCATTCTTGAGTAGGTAATAAATGTACCTGGTTATAAATTAAAACAATATTAAAAACAATGCAGTAAAAGGTCTCACTCCTATTCCTGCTTCTATCTGCCCTGTTCACCACCTGCTACCACAAAGGTAACCAATTTTATTAGTTTCTTTATGCAATTATAATAAAATATACATTTATTTTCCTATTCTCCCAGTGTTATACAAAAATAGAATATTATTTACATTGTTCCAGATCGTTTTGTTTTTACTACTCAATATCTCTGGACGAATTTTCCATTTCAGCACATAGAGAGCATTTTTTTTTTTTTTAGAGCTACCTTGTATCATATTGTAGAGAATGGACCACCATATTTTAAAAATCAGTCATTTATTGATGGACACATAGGTTATTTTCAATCTTTTGCTATTACAAACAAGGTTACAACAAATAAACTTGTATATAAGTCATTCTGTATGTCTACAGTTTTATCTAGGATAAATTTCCAGAAGTTAAATTGTTAAGTCCAAGGGAAATGTATTTATAAATTTGATAGATAATGTCAAATTGTACTTCAAAGGAATTATACCATTTCAAACTGTTAGGTAAAAATTTGCTTTTTGGTATAGATCTAATTTTATTAGGATGAGGGACTTGAAGTATATTCTACATTTTTAAAGGTCCAATTGTATTTCCTTTCCTGTGAATTCCATTCATTTATTTGTCCACTTTCAAAAAAACAACTATTCTTTTTCATACCTATCTCAAAAGCTCTGTATATATTAGGGAGATTAGTATTTTATCCATAAGAATTACAGATTGCCTTTCCCAATATGTTATTTTCTTCTGATTAGCTTATTATAGTTTTTACCCTGCAGAAGGTTTTGCTATATTAATACATATTTTTTAATGTGGTCAAATTATCAGTCTCTTTTTTATGACTTCTAGATTTTTAGTCATGGGTAGAAAAACTTTCCTACTCCAAAGCTAGAAAAAATTCACTCATGCTTTTTATTCTATTACTTTCATTTTTTTGTTTTGTTTTGTTTCATTTTTAATTATAATTGACATTATATTAGTTTCAAGTGTATGACAGTGATTCAACATTCATATGCCTTACAAAATAATCACCAAAATAATCTAGTAATTATTTGCCACTATGTATAGTTATTATGATATTACTGACTCTATTCCCTATGCTGTAAATTGTATCCCCATGATGAATTTTATAACTAAAAATCTACTTCTTAATTTCCTTTCCCTTTTCCACCAATCTTCCTACCTCTCTTCCCTTTAGCAACCATCAGTTTGTTCTCTATATGAGTTTCTGGGGGTTTTTTTTGTTTTTTTGTTTTTGTTTTTGTTTTTAGATTCCATATGTAAGTGAAATCATATTGTATTTGTCTTTGTCTGTCCAACTTATTTCACTTCACATAATATCCTCTAGGTCCATCCACATTGTTGCAAATGGCAAGAGTTCGATCTTTTTTATGGCTGACTAATATTCCATTGTGTATGTATATGTATATGTGTGCATATATATATGCACATATACATACACATATATATACCACATCTTTATATACTCATCTATGACTTTTATGATTTCATATTTTACATTTAAGTATTTAATATATTTGGAGTTTTTCATGGTACATTGTATGAGCTATGAATCAAACTTAGTTTTTCCCAGTAGACTATCTTATTATCCCAATAACAATATAATTTAATAAAATTTATTCCATCTTTTCACCACTGATTAGAGATGTCACATAGGTTTTTAAGGAAACAAATTAACATATTTGTAAAATTTAGTAAATAAATTGCTGGGGTTTAGCTAAGTATTCAAACCACATTATCATATATTATATTTCAATTCTGTCTTTCTAGAAACAGAAATAGAAATAAACAGCTCAATTTTTAAAAACAATTGATTTTTGCCCAGTCTATATTATATAAAAGAAATCACTAAATTTATAGGAATATTTATTAATACTTCTTAGCAATAGCTTTAAAAGGTCATTCTAAAAGAACTATGATCAGAAATGACCACTAAAAGACATGTAATAATAATAGACGATAGCCATTAAGTGCCTATTAATAACTAGAGAATTGATTAGGCAATAATGTATATTTTTATGTCACAACAAGCCTACAAAACTTATTATATTCATTGTGCAATTTAAAAACAACTGTGACTCAGTAAGTACATAGGACAGCCAGGATTGAAATTTAGGTCTGCCTTTTACCTTTTACCCAAATTTGTGTTCTATAATATATTGACATTTAATATTGATATTTATTCTATCTATCTATCTATCTATCTATCTATCTATCTATCTATCTAATTTTACTATTCCTACAAGCTCCTTTTCTTAGCATCTTGCCCTAGTAAACATAGAATACAGAAAATAATGTGACCTTCCTTTAAAATTAAATATCTTGTGGAAATATCCAGTTATCAAAACCGTAATAGAATTTTATACATATCTCCTCCCTAGGATTTTCCTAAACTTTCCCTCTTTTGACCACTGAGCAGCAGCTGCATTCGCCATGCTCCAGCCCAACTTTGAATAGACCTTCGTGACAGCAATAAGCATTAATGTTACCTGCTGATGTCCCTGCTTCTCCCAGATACTACTTCTCACCTCCACTCCCATCCCCACTCCTATTTAAAGGTACTGACTTATTTATACTTATGTCTAGACCCAAATCTGGCACATAAGAGTGCTCATATGTGTTTGTTTTATTAAATAACACCTTAAATGATCTCCTACTTCCTCTTTCTACACTTTGCCTTGTTTCCTAGAATGTGTCACTTTCTCCTTCCCACCAGCCACAAGTCCCTTATGCCTTCATATTGCCCACCACCAACTCCTAAATGGGCAATATCCTCTGATGGGATTTATTCTATGCTTCAAAATTATTCTTCCCTCATTTAATAAGGCTTCTAGCTCCGTAGTATTCTGATCTCAGCCAAATGGCCCTAGGGAAAAGTAAATCAACTAAAACTGTTAGTAGATACTAAACAACCCAAAGCGCTAATTATCTAAGTAAAATCTAATTTTAAAAGAGACAAATCTAAACCAAAGAAACGAACTGCCAACATTGCATTATAGATATTTTGGCAAGGAAGATGCCTTCCTGAGGTTCCTTAAGTACCACCTACATAACTATCCATTCTTCACACCTCCATTGTAGATGTAGATATACATACAACATTTAATAAAAAGGAAACCAAACCCACACCATATTTTGAATATTTGAGTTTTTTTGTCATTGCTACATTACCTGTTTTCTTATTTTCCTCTTTCTATTTTAAAGCCAAGTACAGAAGTTTTTTAGTTAATTCAGGGTTCATATTACAATCTGCTTTAGGTATAACTATTAATCATTCAATCTCACTGCTTCCTTTTTAGTTTATGAAACCCCACTGAGAGTTTTACCAACCTACATAGGCTCATTTGTAACTAAGTTTTTGTTTCATTGATACCATAAAAAGAGCTAAAATATGTCATTAATTCCTGCACATAAGAATTTTATAGCATATTAAATCACTGCTGATTCACCATATTTGATTCACCATATTAACAAACTAAAAAATAAAAACCATACAATCTTCTCAATAGATTCAAAAAAACTTTGAAAAAACTTATGTATATTCCTGATAAAAGCTCTCAGCAATAGGAATAGAAGGGAAATTCCAAAACCTGATAAGGGGTATCCATAAAAAATCTACAGCTAATATCATGCTCAATAGGCGTATTAGTTTGCTAGGGTTTCTGTACAAAATACTATACACTGGATAGTTTAAACAATAGAAATTTATTTTTGCATAATTCTGGAGGCTTGAAGTCCAAGATCAAGGTTTTGGCAGGACTGATTTCATCCTGAAGTCTCTTCTTGACTTGTAGATGGTCCTCTCTCTGTCTTCACATGGTCTTTCCTCTGTACTTGTGCATATGTGTCCTAATGCTTTCTTCTAAAGACTTCAGTTATACTGAATTAGGGCCCACTCATAAGACCTCATTTTACCTCAATTGTCCCTTTAAGGACCACATCTCCAAAAACAGTCATATTCTGAGGTACTGGTGGCTACGGGCTTTACCATAGAATTTTAGGAGGACACAATTCCACCAGTAATAATGGTTAAAAACAAAACAAAACAAAACAAAACAAAACAAAACAAAACAAAACAAAAAAAGGCTTTTCCCTAAGAGCAGGACATGGCAGGATGCCTGCTCTTACTACTCTATTCAACATTGTACTGGATATCCTAATAATTTCAGTAAGGCAAGAAAAATAAACAAGAGGTGTCCAGATAGAAAAGGAAGAAACAAAACTCTTTATTCACAGATGACATGACCATCTATGTAGAAAATCTAATGAAATCTATAGAAATAGCTAATAGAACTAATAAATGAGTTAGCAAACTTTTAGGATACATGGTCAAAGTACAAAATTTAAATTAATTTCTGAATGCTGCTAATGAACAATTGAAAATAAAATTTAAAAATACCATTTACAATAGCATCAAAAAACATGAAATACTTAGGGATAAATCTCATAAAATATGTGCGAAGTTTGTACAATGAAAATGAGGACTTTGCTGAGGAATTAAAAAGCTAAATAATGGAGACATATACCTTTTACATTGTTTAGAGACTCAATGCTGTTAATATGCCAACCTCTTTCCCCTACAATTGATCTATATATTTAACTCAAACCCAATCAAAACCTTGGCAGACTTTTCTGCAGAAACTGGCAAACTGATTTTGAAAATGCGAATGGCCTAGAATAGCCAAAATAATTAAAAAGGAAAAACAGTGGATGAACTAACTCTATCTGATAAAAATAGTTCTATAAAAATATAGAACTATCTTAATTGACTAAAGATAGTCAAATAGACCAATAAAACAGATCAAAAAGAACATAAATATTCCTACTCATATATAAACAGATTTTTGAGGAAGATGCAAAGACAGCTCGGTAGAGAAATGATAATCTTTTCAATAAATGGTACCATTTTCAGCAAATAAATATTAGAAAAAAATGAACTTCATGCCATATATAAAAATGAATTTACAATAGATCATAGACCTAAATATAAGATAAAAATGATAGGACTTCTAAAAAATCATAAATTAGAATCTTTATGACCTTGGGATAGGTAAAGATTTATTAGAAAAGAGGAGAAATATGAATATGACTATCCACAAAAAGAAAAGTTAATAAATTATTACTTACCCAAATTAAACATGTCTGTTCAAAAGACTATTAAGAGAATAAAAAGACTGCTATTCAAGATGACAGAGTAGGTAAACACTGTGCTTGCCTTCTCCCATGATCACATCAAAATTAGAACTAAATTATAGAACAAACCACCCTTGAGAACCTCCTGAAAACTAGCTGAACAGTTCTCATAACCAAGGATATATAGAAGCCATGTGGAGACTGGTAGGAGAAGCAGAGACATTAAAGGGGCAGGTTCCACACCCATATGTGGCAGTTAAGCATCAGGAGGGATATCTGCTACTAAGGTTTCCCCTGAAGAGGGAGGGATTCCAGCCCCACACTTGGCTCCTCAGTTCAGACCACCAGTGCTAAGAAGAAGAGTCCCTACATCATCTGGCTATGAAAATCAGTGGGGATTCTGTTTGGGTGAGGGCTGTTGAAGTCCCAGACATTCCTCTTAAAGGCGCCTCACAGTGACTTACTCACTGTCAGACTCATTTATTTTGAGGTCCTTCTGAGATCCAGCACTGGGCAGCAACTTGGAAAGTGCCAGGGACCATATGGGGAGAAACTGAATTGTCTGGCTTCAGGGCTGGAGCTGGAGGGGCAGGATTCTCTGCTATTTTGTTCCTTTACTGAGTCCTCCCCACCCAGAACCAGTGGGCAGATCTTAAATTCGAATTTCTATCAAATTTACCCCAATCTGGTTATTCCCTGAGAACCTGCCCCACCCAATGAGCACACTAGCTGGAACTTCTTTCAACAGCTGTTACAAAGAAACAGCTGGCCTCAGCCCCTGCTATGGACTTCTTTGTAATCTCTGAATGACCCACAAACCCCAAACAAGCAGTTGCTGGTCCTATATCTTTTGTTAAGCATCTCCAAGCCCAGCACTCATGGCAGCCAGCTTTAATCTCAGGTGCCTCCAAGCAGCTACCAACCTCAGATCACATTGTTTCTGCTACCATATGGCCCAGGTTGGGCAAGGCAGCGGCTGACCTGGGCCTGCACCAGAGCCCTTCCCAAGAGTTCCCAGAACCAACATACCTGTTGGTGAGCTTCAGGTCACACTAAAGCACCACCCAACCATCTCCACAAACAACAAATAGAAACAAACACACACACAAACAAAAACTGGAGTAGCAATACTCATATCAGACAAAATAGACTTTAAAACTAAGGTTACAATGAGACAAAAAAGAACCTAGAAATTGCCCATTAATTAATTGTGGTATTTTTATTCAGTTTTAAAAGTCTGGGTATTTATCAGAAGAAACATAAAACACTAATTCAAAAAGATATATGCATCCCTATGGTTCACTACAGTATTATTTACAACACCTAAGTTATGGAAGCAACTTTAGTGTCCATAGACAGACAAATGGATAAAGAAGATACAATACATACATACTTATTATTCAGCCATAAAAAGAGTGAAATTTTGCCATTGTGAGAACATGGATAGACTTAGAAGGTATTATACTTAGTGAAATAAGTCAGAAAAGACAAATATCACATGAACAAACAAAACAGAAACAAACTCATTGATACAGAGAACAAACTGACGATTGTCAGGTAGGAGGGGTTTGAAGAGCTAGGTGAAAAAGGTAGAAAAATTAAGAAGTGCAAATTAGCAGTTACTAAATAGTCACATGATGTAAAATACATCATGGGAATATAGCCAATAATATTGTAATAACTATATATGGTGTCAGGGGGGTAGTAGACTGAGGGGGAATCACTTTGTAAATTATATAAATGTCTAACCACTATGCTCTACACCTAAAACTAATATAATTATTGAATGTCAACTGTAATGAAAATTTTTTAATTAAAAAAAAAATAGACAGCCACAGACTGGAATAAAGTATTTTAAATCCCATGGTCAATGGAGAACTGATATCCAAAGAACTCTCAAAATTTAATTTTAAAAAAGGAATCAATATATGGACAAAAGATTTAAAAAGACACTTCACCAAAGAAGATATACTGCTGGCAAATAAGTATATGAAAAAAATGCACAATGTCATTATTCTTTAGAAAAACACAAATTGAAAGCATGATTAGGTACTACCACACATCATTTACAATGGCTAAAATTAAAAAGCCTGACCATACTAAGCGCTAATCAAGATGTGGAAGAACTGAAACTCACATACGTTGCTAATTGAAATGTAAAACAGTACAATCACTTTGGAAAACAGTTTGGCAATATTTTTAAAAGGTTAAGTATATACCTACCATACAATCCAGCCATTCTACCACTAGGTATTTACCCAAGAATGATGGCACTTACCCATGTAAAGACTTTTACATGAATGTTCATACAGCATTATTCATCATAGCCATAAACTTAAAATAATACAAATTTCCATTAATAGCTGAATAGATAAACAAATTATGGGATATCCATACAATAAAATACAACTTGTCAATAAAAAGGAATGAACTATTGATACAGACAAATGGATTTCAAAATAGTCGCGTTAAATCGAAGAAACATTAACAAAAAGAAGAGTATATTGTACAATTCCACTTACACAAATGTCTAGAAAATGGAAACTATAGTGATAGAAAGCAGATCAGTGGTTGCCTGAAGGAATGAAAGGGGAAAATTATCAAGGGGCACAAGTAAATGTTGGAGGGAATGAATATTTCATGATCTTGACTGTGGTGATTATTTCAGTGATGTCTACATATAACAAACTCATGTGCAGTTCACTGTATATCACTTATACTTCAGTAAAGCATTTGAAAACAATTCATAGGAAATATCTCCTTCTCCAGATATTTCCAAATTCTAATCTTGGAAATTTACTCTGCCTTTGCTTATGCTGCTCTCTCAAATTAGAAAACTCCCCCTTTCTTACTCTTATCCCCTATCATTCCTCTTCTGTCTATTGAAATTGTTTCTTTCTTTTCAATGTCTAATTCAAGCTCAAATAAAATGCCTTCTCTCCACAAAGCTGTTCTCAGTATTACATGCCAACATGAGCTTCTCCTGTCCTTATAATCTCACCTGTTTATTTCATTTTGCCTTTGTAGTATAGTTAATTTTATTTGCTCGTCGAATGCACTATACTGCAAGGTCCTTTAAGGAGAGGCTGTTCATTTTTTAAAAAATTCTATTTATGGCTTAGCAGAGATAATGATTATAGAAGTAATCTGGAACTGTTTCAAGAGTGGATGGATACATGGTGGAATAAACAGAAAATAACATTCCATTCTCTTAGCTCAACTTTCTTCTGAAGGCAACTTGTAGTCTAATAATGCAATCAGTGCAGATGTGCTAAATGGCATTCATGTGTTATCTACACATGGAGTTCATTTTAAACATGTCTCCCTAGAGATAACCTCTTAACCCAAAGGAGCTATTCTTGTGGTAGACATTTCAGACATTCTGGAAGACTGGTGGGGAAAATAAACATTAAGAAAAACAAGACCTTGCAATGCCCTCATATGATTCCCGGCTGGCAGCCTGCCCTCAGAACAGTGGTGCAGCAAATGACTCTCACCAGCTCAGCAAAGAGATTCCTTCAAGACTCCTCAGTGATCTCGAGGGAGTCACTGTGAGACTGAAAGAATCTGACTTTCTGTATCTATCTTACCTGAAAATGAGAGGTTTCTATTACGTTATTTAGTCTTTACAGATGAGGATACTGAGGGACAGAGGGATCCAGAGGTCACAGAATAGTTTACAGGCAAAACAAAATGTTAAGTATTTCTCTTAAAACCAGGTCAGAATCCTTTTAGATCATGTTGCTTTAATATTTCATTAAACACTGGGAAAATATTTGACATCCTAACCAAAATTGTTGAATATGAAAAAACAAAATATAGCAAAAGCAATACTAACAGTTTGGAGACACAGATTATTTATTTGGATAGAGAGGCCAATAGTTTTTTCATCAGTGTCTTAGTTTAAGAGCTATTTCTTTTTTAAGGACTGATATACCCTACTTAGAAAGAAATGGCATGTGTGTTTAATGTAGCAGCAACTTCATAGAGGCTGCAAAGGCTGCGGGAAGGCCTTTGAGCTTGAAGCTAAGAAATATTAACTCCTTGACCACTCATAAACCCTCAGATTATAATAAATCATGCACTTTGTTTGCAAGATTGTAAAATCCATGAATGTAAAAACGGTGTTTTACTTCTTGATGTGTCCCCATTCACTCATTTATTTATCAAATATCTTCTGTGTACCTAATATATGAGAAGTCTCTTTTGCACTGGAGACAATCAATCAATTAACAATCCACAAAGCAAGGGATTATTAATGCTTTTCAGAGAATTAAAATAGGGGAAAGTATTTGAGTTAACAGGCGGCCACTAGATCGAGTGGTCAGGAGAATGTCTGAAGAGGCAACATCTAGGCTGAGAACTGAGTGACAAGGCATGTGAAGAACCAATAAAGCACCTTCTAGGTAGAAGGACCAGCCTGCTAAAGCACAAAAGAGGTGGGCTTGTTCCAGAAAAGGAAATAAACATAATGTAGTTAGAACCTGGGTGTGGAAGAGAGTAATGATGGACGAGGAGGAGGAAGAGACAGGTAGGACACAAGGAGGACTTTGAGAGAAGAAGAAAGAAGCTGAGATTTTATTCAAAGTATGACAAGATGTCAGCAGAGGGGTTTGGGCATTGGAGTCACATGATATGATTTACATTCTTAAAAGATCCCTCTGGCTACTGCATAGAGAGTGGGTTGTGGAGCAGGAAAGTGTAGAAGGAAGGACACTAGTTAAGATAATATTACGGTAGTCCAGAAAACAATAGTGACTTGGACCATGGCCGTAGCAGCAGCAATAAAGATAAATGGGTGGATTCAAGATAAGTTTAGCAGGTAGAATTGATGAGACTTGATGCTAAACCAGATATGGCATTTGCGAGAAGGGATTCAAGGATAATGCTTAGATTTTTAGCTTCGCTAAGTAGGTTCCTATGACTTAATAGTTTCTAAAAAAAAAAAAAAAGGCACTGTTTAATTGAATTTTAATCTAGCTAACTCATTAGACCAAAGTTAACCACCATAAAAATTTTTAACTGGAATTTTAGACACTAAAATCTAATATTTGACAAATGATAAAAATAAATTCACACCAAGTGGTTAGGAGACTTTCCCAAAGTCACTCTAGTTGGTGGCAGACTTCATATTATGACATGGATTTCTTTGACTTCCAATCCACTGCTCTTTTGTGACACCATGCTAAGTACAATATAGCCACAGGAGCTATTATTCCTACTGCCTATGGGCAATAGGACATCAGAAAACATCGGCAGCGCTGTGATGAATAGTACCTTTCCCAAATTGTACACATTGAGCCAGAACCTGAGAGAAGGTCAATACCCATTTCCCCTCCACCTGCCATGTCCAATTAAGCAATAAGACTTGCTCATTTCACCTCTTATGTAATCTTTCTAATCCAACAGCTTTAGCTTTAGTCCATTCCCTCTGCCACTTCTCCAATCCAAACTTCCAGTTCTCCTTCCAACATAGACTTGCCTCTTCCAGTACATTTCCCACCAGCATCAGCTCAACCTTTTTAAAAATAAGTTTGCTCAACCTTTTTAAAATTAAGTTTCCTTAAGTGCCTGAGAAGTGTCATGCTCCTTCCTGTTCAGGATGGCATATGTTAGCTTGCTCCCTGAAACCTCTCCCTTTGACCAGCTCACTCCCCTTTACTTGGGCCTGGTTAATATATATTTTTCTTTTAAAGCTTTGCTCAAGTTTTGTTTTCTCAAGTAAGTATTTTTTCCACCATCATCCCACAATTAGGTCACATATCTCTGTTATATCATTTACAGATCACTTTAAATTTTTTGTAGAACTGTTTCAAAATTGTGCAATTAGTTGTTTAATACTCATCCTTTCTGGTAGTTGAATAACTGTCACTTATGCTCTAATGTAAGGTCAATGAAGTTTCAGACCACGTCAGTCTTGTTTATTCTGTATCTGCAATTCCTATAAAGCACCTGACATAGGCACATAGATAATTAATAATTAGATCATTAAATTAATGTATATATTCCTTTTGGCTGTAGACAAGATATGTCTCATATTTTATATTACTAAAATGTTTTATTAAGTGCTAATTTCATATGACTGTATTTGGTAGGAAACTAAATAATGAAAAGATAATAAGGATGCTTAACATATACAGAAGGGGAAAATGTAATGAGGTTGAGCTCAAACTTAATCACTGTTACTTGAACATTTACACAAGTACTTACTTTTACTTTATATTCATTACATTCATGTCACAGAGGCCTTCCCTGACCAACCTGTCTAAAATAGTTCACCCCATCACTCCATCACCCTACCACCCACCACTCATGGCAAACACTCTCTAATTACCATGCCTAATTTTGCTTCATAGTGCTTAAGTACTACCCACCATTATATCATTTATTTGCTTACATCTGCCTTTCCCTCTATAAGGTCCATAAGGGCAAGAACTTTGTACTGTTTAATGCTACATTCTCACTTGAACCTGGCACATGGTCGTTGTATAATAAATATTTGTTAAGTGAATGAATGACAACACTTTTTCTGAACACTAGGTAATGCAAGTTTTAGTATTCTCATTTGGCATGTGACAAAACTATTTTTCTACGATCATGAATTACTACATGCTGAAAACTGTACAATTTGTAAGTGACCAAGCCCCAATTCGAACTTTAGGTTTTATGCTCTCCAGAGCAGGGTTCTACCCACAGAACAGAACCCACGCTTGCTAAAAGAGCCTGAAGCAGGAGGGTAGTTTGTTAACTCAGAATGAATTTATTCATTTAGAGTAAGATTTCTGATTGTTGGAACCAAGTTGTGGGTGAAATACCTGAACAAAGTTTCTAGCTTCACTAAGAAGCTGAGCCTGCACAATCAACCAGCGAGACATTTGCTTTTCGTATCCTAAACAGATTTGATAGTGGTGGGGAGGAGTCTATGGAAATCTTGAGTTGTAGATGGGTAGAACTAGAGATTTGGGGGAAAACAGGAAATAGGAGGAAAAAGGTATCAAATAAACAAGTTGCCTTATGAATATTCTACCATTACCTGACCCATGGATGATACCCCAGTCATTGCCACTGTCATTTCTTACATGGGGAGAGGTTCCCAGAAAGTGGATCCAGAACTATCTGCATCAGAAATAACTGTGTTGCTTATTAAAAATGGAAATTGTGGTGCCCTACCCCAGAACTGATGAATTACAAACTCTGGGGTGGGGCCTAGAAGTGTGCCTTTTTAACGAGCACCTGACTGATTGCTATGCATGTGAAAGTTAGATCACTACTGACTTAAAAACTGGAATAATTAACATGTCAACATGATACCTAGAAACATTAAAGAGCTTTAAAAAGAAGGCTGATGTAAACACACCCAGACCAGGGCCAATGAAGTTAAGAAAAGAAAAATTAACTAACAGGTATGTCTAGTTATGATTTTCTTTTTGCACAGCTGAACATAATCAAGGTAATACTCCCTGAAACGTTTGCTTTGATTTTTTTCATCTTTGGTCATTATGACATTTCCTGTGAAAATATTCAGTATGAATAAATCTTCAAACATCTATGAGCTGATTATCAGCAGTGTTAAGAACAACAAATAAACCTATTTTTTTTATCAATTATTAAGTAATTGGAAGCAAATTTTATTTTAAATTTTTGTGACTTCTTAGTTTTCTTTTTTAATTTGTTTGATTTATGAGCACAAATGGGGACGCTAGATAACAGATTCCTGGGAGGGTCTTCACACTAAACCTACAGAATTATATATAAGAAAAACGTTACCTTCCTTGAGGAGTTTTTCTAAGAACTAAATGAGAACATTGAAAAGTACCCAGCCCACTGCCTGAAGCCCTGTAGAAACTCAACAGATGGCAGCTGTTATTACTATATTTCAATTGCTAAATAAAATGCACTTATGTCCAAATATAAAGAGAGGAGGCAAAGCTTTTGAGATTTCCATTGTTTTACTTCTTAAAAAATATCCTTAACTAAGCCTAAACTGGGAGCATACTACTATTTTGGATTTACCGCTCCCCTTCCCCTCTTTATTATTAACACAGATAATGAAAGCCAACCATTTTTCTTAATAAAGACAGTCATAGGAGCTGTTGCCCAAAAACTCACCTTCCAGGAATAAAGTTGTGGTCTGGAGTTCACAACCCCTTTGATGGCCCTGACTCCAGAACCTTCCTTGACTTCTTCTCTACAAGATGGTGTGGCTATCACTTCAAACATGTAACTTGGTCAGCTTCCTTTCTTTACCCAGAGATGTCAAACCTGGCTTTCTATTTATGTACTGATCTTCAGAAAAGAGCCTTTGATTCTTAGGTGTTTTTCAGAAAGTTAACCTCAAACTCTTTATCACAACTTAATTTTCAATGGTAATATTTTAAGAACCTTGCCTAAAGGGCAAGTTATCTACTCAGAACACTCCAAATTTTATCCTTAAGGAAAACAACCACTCAAAGAGCTACCCATCTGGATACTTGCGCCCCTTGCAGAGGAGCTTCTATGTCATATTTCTCCAGTGTCACACCACAGTGCATGGCCATGAGCATGAGCAGCAAAGCACCCACCATGAGCATGTTCAGGCCCACCAACATCCTATGGTGTCACTTGTACAAGGACTCACAGAAAATGATTTTCTCTCAGGCCCTCAGGAACTGTGTAGCTAAAAAAGAAAAGAAAAAAAAAAAAGCCCTCTAACAGAACAAGCAGACAAAAACAAAACAAAACTTGTTTAACTATGCAGGTCACCTATTCTACCTTTTGCTCCATTTCCTGTGTTAGAAGAGAAAATGGGAAATATCCATACCAATATTATAGCACAAATTAAAACATTTGCCTTTTAGAAAGACCATCTTGGTCTACAGAGTGAAGTTTACCACTAAAAATTTTCTTCAAGATTTTAAAACTGAGAAACTATGTTTCTGCAGGTTATTCAGTAAAACCAAACAGGTGAGTTGCAATCATCATTCCAAGAAAAGTTTTAAAGTATTGGTCAAGCCTCCTACTGTATGCGTTGAAAATTAATCCTGACTCAGTGAAGCAGAAAGAGGATTTTAAAAAGGATATTGGGCATTCAAAGAAAACTAGAGAATCAAGCCATGGAGACCATCAATCAGAAATCATTCCCAAAATCATGAAACCATCACTGTCACCCCACCAGTGGCATGCACCCTGCAGATGGCACCACTGTCAGACACCATAACCACCAGGCACTCGACCAGGATACCATTTTAATGCCTCCCTTTAAGAATGGATGCGATTAATTGCCATCCCTGTCAGCACTTCCATCAGAATGCAATCTAGAAAGTTCCCCTTCTATTCATCAGCTTCCCATGCCAATTTGGGCAGAAGTGTGTATCTGGCAGAACTTTGAGGTCATGTGCCCATACCCTACCTGCAAGAAACACCAGAAAGATGATTTTCTGACATGTACAGCTTTAGAGTGGGTACCAGTATCTGCCTCATAAAAGGAGAAATTCCTGGACATTGGAAAGGAAGTTATGTTAGGTAGCCAAAAACAATAAATAAACGTTTGCTATAGCAATTGATCTACTTGTCTTTAGTAACTGAATTTGAAATGTCACTCAAATATGGGACATTGTAGTGGATGTATGAAATCTTTTTGAATCAAGGTACACCCAGAAGGGTCATTTCTTTATCATCCCTGCTATGGTCCTTAAAATTGCAAGTACAGAAATTAAGACAAAACAGATATTTTCAATTTTTCACAAAGGAAGGCACAGCTCTTTGTATATTACAATTTAACTCATGATTCCTTCATTCTTGCTCCTTCCATTTGCACCCATCCAGTAATGTTTTTTCCAGGGAATGTAGCAAATTAACATAGCCAGATTCTTGCTATATTCTGGATATACCACAGTTCAAGAAACTTCAAGATAATAAAACAGCTCCATGGAGAAAGAGTAAATCCAAAACTTTATATCATAATGAATAATTATTTATTACAAAGACTATCTCAAACATTGGGTAATAATATTTATGGTTCTTAAACATAAATCTAAGATGGTCTTTTTCTCAGCATTATTTAAGCAGGTTCTCCTGGTTACTTGAGAATATGCCCTATGTCTACATAATATTTTCTTTTAACTTCAAATTCCCAATTTTCTATTTTGTATTATATAGGCAATTGATAAATACCCATTGACTGGATAAGACTGTGTCACTTGGTTTTCAAGAAGTCAAAAAGTAGCCATGAGTGGTCACTATGGGAAAATACACCTGTCTTTCTTTTAGGGATATTTGCCCATCGGCTTTTTGAAAATTGCCTAGCTATGACAGAGTATATTAGTAACAAATCGATGGGATATTCTATGAACAATATTCATCTGAATATGAATCTGCCCCTCACCTCACCCTTTTTATAAGGAGTGGGTACAGGATTCTTTGAGACCCATGAGATAGGCGAGGGAGGCAGGCAGTAAGAAGCTAGACTGTCAAGGGCCCACCAGCAGAAAGCATATGGGAGATGCTAAAATAGTCAAGATGGGGTTAGATAGAAAAGGGTCAGCAGAAGTGAGAATCAACATGTGAGGATAAAATAAAGGGTCTGGGACCAGGAGATAAGACCAAGAGACAAAATTGTGCAGAGACAAGATATGTTCAAACATAAAAGGCAGAGGGGAGGAAGAAACTCCCACGCCATTGCCTAAAGCAATGGTTCTCAAACTTGGGTGACTATTGGAATCAGTTGGAGACCTAATAAAGGGCAAAAAGTTAGCCCAGACTCCTAGAAACAGGAAAGGGCCTCGCCCTGTGTATTTTTACCAAGTTCCCTAGAAAATTCTGATTTCCACCAAAGTTTAATAACTATTGGCCCAGAACCTCAGCTAAGGGATGAGGAGACTGGACTCTGAAATATGTTAATAACATGTTAAGTACAAAATTATACTCTCCTAAAATAATCGGTGTTGGATTTCCTACTTCATAAAATGTATTTTAGGAAAGGTAATTACCTCCCCTGGTACAAGTCTTTAGGAACAAAAAGCAAAAAATATTTCCCCCCAAAATGGGGATAAAAATGCAAGTTAAATGTTGTATATGATGCCTTCACCAGGTTGTTATCAGCCTCAGTGTTCGGTGTTTAAAAAAAAAAGAAAAGAAAAACTATCAGAAAACCCTTTATCTTTTGCTCAATTCATTTGTTCTTTATACTTCAATTAGGTATTTAGCCACTGCAAACTTCATATAGACATGCTATTGAAGCACCAGTTTCTACCTGAGCAAGCAGCTACCTCTGCCAGATCTCAGCTCTATGCTGTTTAGGAACTGGATTTCTGCAAATAACCAGCTTTACAAAAGTATTCTTCAAGCAAATACAGCTCTCTCCCCTCACTTGTGCCTCTCTGGCTGAATCATTACTGTGGTCTTCCTTCTGTAACTTTTGACTGACTTAATTAAAATAAAAAATCAAACAAAACAAAACATTAGAAAACTTATCTCAAGTGCATAATATTTCTGTCTAGGAAATATGCTTTATTTCCCTTTATGATCATAATTGGCAATGTGGCCAGAAGAACTTCCTTAGGGTTTAGTGCCATTTTGCTGAGTAAAGTAGCATTATAGAGAAAAAGAAACCACCCCAACTATGATATTTTAACAGCAAATGAGACATGTCTGTGTATGTGGAGGAGGGAAGGGGATGTGTCATCAGGGTGTTTGTGATTGAAGAGTTAGGTTAGGTATTATACCATAAATTATAGATACTAAATCTGAAATCTCTATCACTCTAGATAAATTGAGAGTCTTGCTCATAATTAACATGGTCACTGACTCTAGCAGCCAAAACCTGTTCTGTTTCATGCAAAAAGGGATATTAAAGTTCTGTATCTCCCTAATCTTCAAGTCAACTGACCTTTAAACTGATCACATCAAAAGCATCTATTATATGTTTGATGCCTTCATTCAAGCCTGTTGAGTCACTATGCCAGGGCTTGGGTATTCAAAGATAAAAAAGACATATCTTATCCCCCAAAAGCTCACAATCTAAAAGAAAAGTCAGACACGATTGAAAAATACACTGGCTTACTTTTCCAAACAACCTCCAGAGTTGTCTCAGGAATCCCTTGATTATTACGATACTCTTCTGTGAGTCTGTTTTCAAATCTATTTTTACTACTCACTTGTCTTTTTCTTTTCAAGTCAAATTTAATTCCTTTGAGGTTCCTTTCTAAAGCATACCCCCAAAAGCATTTTAGTTCTATGATCAAAATTCATAAGAGCAATGGCCTTTTTCTTAAAGTGCTAGAGATATCTAGTTCTAGGCTCTTCAAAATCCAAAGAATTCAAAACCTCCCTGGGGATGTAAAATGACTATATTGAAAAAACACACCTATGTGAAACCAAAAGTCTTAACAAGAGCTACACAGCTGTCCATGTTGCAAAGAGAACAGTATATTAAAGAGAAAAGAAGACAGGCTTTGAAGCAAATAGAACTGAGGTTGAATTTAAACTCTAAACATTCTGTCTATGTGACATTTAGGCAAGTTGTTGAAGCTTCTGAAATTTCTAATGTTTAGGTGCACATAAAAGCTGCCTTGTACTGTGACCATCGGGATTAGAAAAAAGTTTGTGGCATGCCTTGTACATAATGGATACTTTAAAATGATAACTCTGACTGCATTATATCTAGCTCAATTACTTCTAGAAATTAAATTATTAACTAACCACTTGGATAATTACACACCAACCAAATGACCACTTGAAAAAAAAAATCTGGCTTAATAATAAAAGCCTGGAACAAAATAGGTTTTTATTTGGGGGGGGGAGGGGAGAAGGTTTTCCTGCCTATGTTATTAAAAATACACAATTATTGACCTAGCTTGATCACTGTGGGAAGACTCCAGTCAGTCATCTTGAGCCTGTCCTAGAAGGGGATGAGCAAAGTGTCTCCCTGGTGACTCACTGGCTTCCACAGCCCTTGCTTCCCTTCCCCTTCCTCTTCCTCTTGCCACACATGTCTCATTTGTTTCTTTCCTCTTGAATACTTCCAACATGGAGATGAACATATGAAAATATATATACATGAAGAAATATTAAGTAGTCAGAGTTCCTTGAAACGAGGGGAAAACCATTTGCAAAAGTCAGGTTTCTTTGTTACCTAGTTTCAGTTTTATAAATTTTCCCTTACAATATCATATGTTGACCAGGATCACTAAAAATCACTGCTTCCAGACACACTCTGCGTTATGATGAGAATCTGAGCACCCCATGACCAATAAAAATCCGATCTTAGATTATGGCCCTTGAGAGCCCATGAACTAGTTCTCACAACTTATAAATCTAAATCACTTTGTGATTAGTTTACTCATAAGAAGGCTGAAAGATTAAAGAAAATCAAATGTAATTGTTTCTGGTGAGAAATACATCAATGAGTGAGCCATCGTCTGCTATCTCATGCTGCTCAGAACTGTGAATGGGACTTACTGTATGTATATATTATTTAAAATAATAAGGAAACAAATCATCTTAATAACAACAGTGCCAAGGACAATGTTTTAAATAAAGGAGCTCTAAGTGAAAAATAAAGCCTATTATTTGCAGCGGGTTGGGGATTTTGGGAGACATTAATCTATCTTATTTATTTAGTAGTAAAACTTTTATTAAACCATAACAGTATCTTAGCTGTCCTCTCCAATGCCACCATCACAATCTCAAAGGAAGTACCCTGTGGCCTGTGATTTCTTGGCTGATTCCCTTTTTCTGTTCTTGGTAGCATCAGACAGTTTCTGTGCCTCTCATCAACCACCATTGCTCAATGGATGATCAATAAGGAGAACTAAAAGAATTAATGTATTTTGTAAATTGAATGCATTCTTGTGTTTTCCAGAACTGCATAATTTATAACGAAAAAAATCAATTAGTAAAACTCATTCATTGCAATATATTCACAGAATACCTGAGAGCTATAGTTAGAAATAAGATATTGCCCCAAAGCATTCTGAGACCTGTTAACATCCAAATGCCCTATTGTAAAGCAAACTAATTACCACAACAAACCTGTTTTAATTAACTTTATTTATTTATGTGCCTCTTCTAATTGCATTTCCCCTATAAGACTCACACCTTTCTAACACTGTATGGTACGATAAAATATAAGTCTGTCTGTCAAGAACAAATTCTTACTGGACCATTACTAAGGAATTTCTTCTATCAAGATAAACACTGGAAGCCATTTCCTGTTGGTAAAATGGATTCTTGACTTGTGTGGCCAATCATTTCATCTCTGAGACAGAAACACTGCGTCTAAGTGCATGTAAGAAATGAAGCTGGCTGGAGAATGGAGAACCCTTGGAAGAAAGCAATCATTTCACCTAAGGGGTATGTTACAGCCAGGGACGAGAGATCAGCATTCTAAAGAAAACAGATTTCAAAAAGATTACTTGAGTAGGATTCCTTAGAAATGCTAAGAAGGGAGATAGCTTAAGAGGGAAGGAAGGCTTATACACAAAAAATTCTGACAACACAATGTCAAATAATCCCTCTGAGGAAAAGAGAAGACATGGCAATCAAATGTAGGTGAACCACAGACAAGTGACATGGAACTGAAAGAACAGTGTCTAGCGGGCTAAAAGCTGAGAACAGGAAAAGGCTTTCAAAAATGCTAACGATCAACAACAACAACAACAACAAAAGGCGCTTTTTTGCAGCAGATGAAGAAACTAAAAAAAGAGAGAGAGAGATACAGGATTTGGGGCCATTGAAAGTGAAGAAATGACAGGAATCTTTTCTTCTGTAAGGAGAAATGGTAATAAGCCCAGAAAAGCAAGAATGAATCTCAGAAGGTGAAATTAAACACCAAGATTGGGCAAAATTATATTCAAAATGCCAGGCAGTTTTATTAGATGGGCTAAGTCTTGTGACTTGGTGAATTCCATCTCAGGCTTCAGAAAGAAATTACAAAATGAAATAGCTGAACCGTATTAGAATATGCACCGAGGAAACTTGGAGAGAAGGAAAGGCACCAGAGGACAGAGATGAGCTAATATTGACTTAACATACTTAAAAGATGAGCGTGGTTTTCATTAATTGAACTCTTAAATTCTGTGTTGATTCTGGGCAAGGCAAGAATTGAGAAAAATCAAACAGGGTCAGTACGGAGCCAACATAGATTTGCGATGAACAATTCAAGCCAGACCTAGCTTATTTTCTTTTTTGATAAAATTACTAGAGCGGGAGACAAGGAGAATCCTGTGGACCTATGTGTCTGAATTTCAGCAAGGCATTCGACATGCTCTCTCATTTTACCATTGCAGGGAGTATTTTCAAAATTGATGTCTGCAAAGAACACTTCTATGGGATATTCATATATATGCAGGGAATAGGGTTTATACACAAGTACATTTGGAAAACAAGAGTAAAACAACATATAAAATTTGAAGAGTAATATATATGGTAATATGCACTGTGGCTCTCCAGGAAGAGAATGTAATATGCGGTACCTCCCAAACTTTCTTTAATATGATACCCAATTTTATTTAGGTACATCTATTAACATCTCTTGAAACAAAATTTGGGAACTGCTTTAATGAAGAAATATGCATTGAATAAAATTTGCGATTAGAAGGTGTCCTGATCAACTATACCCATAAATAGAGTACTGGGCTGAAAAGAGGTCTTCAATGAGGACACACAAGCCTAACTTTAATGCTTCTGTTAATATCATCATCAGAGACTTGTTTGAAGAATTGAATAGCACTTTGCAAAACTATAACTACTATAGAATAGGAAGAGATAACCAATATGTCACCTTACAGAATTAAACCCCCAAAAGATTTCAAATGGATGTAACCACGAGTTGATTCTAACAAGATGAAGTTGAATAATAAATATAAAGTCCTACCACTGGTGGGAGAAAAAAAAAAAAGGTATAAATGCAAAATAGGGGTAGGCTGAAGGAGGAGAAAAGTTAATAGTTGTGTTTATGAAAAAACATTCCAGACTTGGCAAAAAGTTCATTGTAAATCAACAGTGTGATGTAGCTGACCACCCCCAGCCCCCCCAAAAATGCTTTTAGACATTAATAGAATTATAGAATCCAACCAAGATATGGAAGCAACCCTGACATCCATTAATAGATGAATGGATAAAGAAAATACACAGATAAATCTGGAGAAAGATGGCAACTACGTAAAAGCAGGGTTCACCTCCTCCCAGGTCCACTTTGAAATTACCACCAATTTATAAAATGATCAACATGGAGAATCGCCTGAAGTCCAGCTGATTATAACACATAAATCTGATAATATAAAGATGGAGCCACATCAAAGCCAGTAGTGAATCGGGCTGGACCCACATCTGTGAGTGGGGTGGTGGAGGAACACCGAAAGGGAGAGTGAGGCTGCAGAGGCTCCCCTGAAGGACAGGGGTGTCCTGGCCTCATTTGGGGGCTTCCCAGCCCAGGGAAGAGAGGTTTCCAATAACTCAGACTGTAAAAACTAGAGGGGATTCTGGCCGTCTGAGTGAGACAGGAGACCGAAACCCTAGAAGCCCCTTTGAAGGGCCCACACACAGGTTCTTTCACCTGTGGACACTCACCTGGGGCATCGGCGGTGGGTCAGAGCCTCACACAAGATTCATGCTGGGAAAGTCTGCATTACCTAGCGCTAGAACGAGCCCTGGACAGGTATCCACCGCTGTGCTTTAGTCTGAACCCCTGTGGGGCAATCTACAGACCTGACCAGCTGCACTGTGCAGACCCCTCCCACAGGGCAATAGGAAGCCTTGGCCTGAGGAGATCAGCCCACCCCACCCTGCCTGCAGATTCCCCAGGGCTTTTGTTGCTGGATGCCTGCCACGCCCTGCACCTATTCAGGGCCAGGCGTTCGCAGTTGACAGCCAGCACTGTGAGCCTGCATTTCGAAAACAGTTTCAGGCAGATCACTGCTGCCAACATGAACGTGGGTAGATCTCAGGGATCTGTGGCCCAGTCCCAGACAGCAGCTGGTCTTGCTGTGATCTGAGATTTTCCTGGGACTGCAAGAACACTTACCGAAGTTGCAGCAAGGCTGAGGCTGTACAGATCCCAACGGCCATTGTCTCCCTGAGACCCTGCCTCACCAACCCACACATTGCCCCAGGCAGCCCATTGCCGGTCAACTACCACCACCCTGCTCCTCCTCTCCCCCACCTCTCCCCTCCCCCCACCCCATCTTCCAATCTACACAGGCAACAAACTGGCTAGCACAGGGCAGGCACACTACAAAAATCAGGTGCATGCAAACGACCTCTGCTGTCTGCAAGAGCTGCAATATCACACAGGAGTTGCAGCAACACTGAGGCTGTGTTGGCCTGATGGCCCTTGTGTCCCTGAGATCCTGCTTCACCCAAGCCATAAAGTGCCCGCAGCCCATTGACAGGCAGCCTCACCTCCCACTCCGCTTTTCTCTAGGGTTGTGCATTCTGCGCAGGAAACAGACCTTGGCTAGCACAGTGAGCACCTTTTAGGGAAAACAGTTGTGGGCAGACAACTGCTGCCTGTACGAGCTACAATATCTCTTGAGGAGATTGCAGGGGTCTGTGGGACCGCTCCAGACAGCAGCTTGTCTCCCTGTGATCTGAGATTACTGCAGGAATGTGCAGACACAGAAATTGCAGAAAACTGAGACTATTGGCCTGACGGCCCTTGACTCCCTGAGATCCTGCCGCATCTAATACACAAAGTGCCCACCGCATGTTGATAGGCAGCCCTGGGATGCAGCGTTCTGCTCAGTCAACAGATCTCAGCCAGCAAGATGAGCAAAGTTCAGGGAAGACAGTGACGAGAAGATTACTATTGCCAGCATGAGATACAGTATCTCTTGGGTAAATGTCAGGGGTTTTGTGGGCCCATCACAGAAAACAGTAGGTCACACAGTGATACATGACTTTGATGGGAGCCCGCAGTGCCAGAACTGGGAGCAGATCTGGTGCTGTGTAGGCCTGATGACCCCTGTACCTCTCTGAGACTACGCCCCACCTAATCCACAAATTACCTGTGGCAAGCCTGCTCCCAGGCAACCCAGTCCTATCCTGTGCTTTCCTTCGGTCACAAATTCAACAGCAAACAATAGCACTCAGTTTGTGCAGCTCACATAAAGCCATTCACCCAGGAGAAGCATTAGGTGGTGGGCCACATACTCACACTCATGAGCTTCAGTAAGTCTTAGACAGAGCTTGTGTGTTTGCAAGCCTGAGGTGGGCAGCCGCTGACCTTGCTATGATTGGAAACTTGTACAGGGAGCCACAGAGATAGTGATGGCATATAAATTGACACTGCAGTGGCAGGGAGAAATTTACTCCATTGATCAAAGAGACTCCCAGAGTCCCTACACTATCCAACATGCATATCGCTCAGAGGCTCCTCCAGTTTCAGAGACTTACTGGCAAATGACAAGCAGTGTCAGACCTGGAGGAGCACTGGTCCCTCTGCTAAACTGCCCTAGGTCAGGGACAGGGGATAACCAAGAGCTGCCTACAGAATTGTCTCTTTCACT
This sequence comes from Eonycteris spelaea, assembly GCA_003508835.1. Taxonomy (NCBI): domain Eukaryota; kingdom Metazoa; phylum Chordata; class Mammalia; order Chiroptera; family Pteropodidae; genus Eonycteris; species Eonycteris spelaea. The sequence goes on from PUFA01000053.1 coordinate 3,913,950, forward strand.
TACCTATAGATCTACATAGGCAACAACCATCAGCAGATCGCTTTGTAATTCTCACTGGGTAGCCCTGAGCAATCAAAAGCAGTGACTGACCTTGGCCTATGGGGGAGCCACTCCCAAGGGGCCGCAAAACCAACGCATCTGGAGGCTGGCACCAGACCGCAACAGAGCAACTTCTGACTAGTTCCAGCAGTGATACGCACAAAGGTTGGTTGCAATAAATACATAAGTCTGCTAGGGCAAATCCCACTCAGTGGAGTCAGCCCCCACACAACAACTTTTATCCTAAGGGTGCAGCCAATTCCCACATTTGGTCAGCCTGAACGTCAATCTCGCCCACTGATCTACTAACAATAAAGGCTTGGTGACAACAGAAGGTCACACGCAACTCACACAAAGGTCACCTCCAGAGCTCCCGGCACAAGGGATCAGGGAGAGTGTGTCACTGGATCGCACAGGACACCTTCCACATTAGGCCATCTGGCCAAGGTGAGAGATGAAACAAATATTCCTGACACATAGAAATGAATACAGAGAGGCTAATGAAATGAGAAAACAAAGAAACATGCTACAAATGAAACAGCAGGAGAAAACTCCAGAAAATAAGCTAAACGAAATGGAGGCAAGCAACCTACCAAGAGACAGAGTTCAAAATAATAGTTATAAGGATGATCAATGAACTTAGGGGAAGAATAGATGAGTACAATGAAAACCTCAACAGAGAGACAGTAAGCGTAAAAAAAGACATAGAAACCAGAAAAAAGAACCAGACAGAAATGAAGAATACAATAACTGAAATGAAGAATATACTAGAAGGATTCAACAGTAGATTGGATGAAACAGAAGATCAAATCAGCAAAGTGGAAGAAAAGGTAGCAGAATACACCCAGTTAGAACAACAACAACAAAAAAAGAATTTTAAAAAATGAGGATAGTTTAGGAGTCCTCCGGAGAAATATGAAGCATAACAATATCAAGATCATAACAATATCGAGTATCAAAAGAAGAGAGAGAGCAAGAGATTGAGAACTTATTTGAAGAAATAATGACAGAAAACTTCCCTAACCTGGTGAAGGAATTAGACATACAAGTTCAGGAAGGACAAAGAGTCCCAAACAAGAGGAATTCAAACAGACTCACACCAAGACACATCATATGGAAAGAAATATTCAAAGTTATGAAAAACAAGAAACTACAACTACGAATACTCTACCCAGCAAGGTTTTCGATTAAAATGGAAGGTGAGATAAAGAGCTTGCCAGACAGGGTAAAGGTTAAGGAATTTATCACCAACAAGCCAGTATTACAAGAAATGTTAGAGACTTCTGTAAAAAAAAAAAAAAAAAGAAAGAAAAAGAAAAAGAAAAGAAAAAAGGGGGTTAAAAAAAAAAAGAAGAACAAATACAAATAATAAAATAGCAGTAACTATGTATCTATTAGGATAAGAAACAAGACCCATATACATGCTGTCTATGAGAAACCCATTTCAGATCGAATGACACTCACAGACTGAAAGTAAAGAGATGGAAAAAGATATTTCATGCAAATGGAAATGAAAAAAAAAAGTGGAGTAGTAATACTTATTTCAGATAAAATAGACTTTAAAACAAAGGCTATAGCTTCTTTTAGGCCAGAATTGCCAAAATGACCAAAACAAAGGGAAATAGGATAGGCACCTGGTTCTCTAGGCCTTTTAGAAAACACAGAGTTGTTCCTTTGGCCACATACATGCAAATCTACAAAAAAGGTGATATTGTAAACATCAAGGGAACGGACACTGTTCAAAAAGGAATGCCTCACAAATGGCTAAACTGGAAGAGTTTACAATGTTACCCAGCATATTGTTGGCATTGTTGTAAACAAATGAGTTAAGAGCAAGATTCTTGCCAAGAGAATCAATGTATGTATTGAGCACATTAAGCACTCTAAGAGCCAAGATAGCTTCCTGAAACATGTGAAGGAAAATGACCAAAAAAAGAAGGAAGCCAAAGAGAAAGTTACCTGGGTTAAACTCAAGTGCCAGCCTGCTCTACCTAGAGAAGCACACTTTGTGAGAATGAATGGAAAGGAACCTGAGCTGCTGGAGCCCAATCCTACAAATTCAAGGCATGATAGATTTTAAAAAATAAAAGATTTATAATTAAATAAATAATAATAAATAAATAGAGCAAAGGCTATAATAAGAGACAAAGGAGAACATTACATAATGATAAAGGAGTCAATAAATCAAGAGGACATAACCCTAGTAAACATATACACACCCAATATAGGAGCACCTACATACATAAAGCAATTATTGACTGCCATAAAAGGAGAGAGCAACAGTAATACACTCATAGTAGGCGACTTTAACATCCCATTGACACCAATGGACAGATCTTCCAGACAAAAAAAATCAATAAAGAAACATAGGCCTAAAAGACACACTAGACCAGATGGATTTAATAAATATTTTCAGAGTATTTTACTCCAACACAACAAAATATATATTCTTCTCAAATGCATATGGAATATTTTCCAGGATAGACCACATGTTAGGACACAAAATCAGTCTCAATAAATTTAAGAAGACTGAAATCTTATCAACCATCTTCTCCGATCACAGTGGTATGGAACTAAAAATCAACTACAAGAAAAGAACTGGAAAGTATACAAACACATGGAGGCTGAATAACATGTTACTAAACAATAAATGGGTTATAATGAGATCAAAGAAGAAATCAAAAGATACCTAGAGATAAATGAAGATGAAAACACAAGGACATGCCAAAAGCAGCCCTAAGATGGAAATTTATAGCAATACAGGCCTACCTCAAGAAACAAGAAAAAGCTCAGATAAACAATCCAACCTTACATTTAAAAGAACTAGAAAAAGAATAGCAAATGAAGCTCAAAATGTCTAGAAGGAAGGAGATAATAAATATCAGAGCAGAAATAAACAAAATAGAGTCTATAAAAACAATACAAAAGATTAATGAAACAATGAGCTGGTTCTTTGAAAGGATAAACAAAATTGACAGACCTTTAGCCAGACTCTTCAAAGAAAAAAGAAAGAGAACTCAAATAAATGAAATCAGAAATGAAAGAGGAAAAATAACCATGGACTGCAGAGAAATACAAAGTATTATTTAAAAAAAAATACTACAAGTAATTATATGCTAACAAATTAGACCATCTGGAAGAAATGGACACAATTCCTAGAAACATACAATCACCCAAGACTGAGTCAAAAAGAAACAGAAAATTTGAACTGACTGATTACCACCAATGAAATAGAATCAGTAATTAAAAACCTCCCAAAAGACAAAAGCCCTGGACCAGATGGCTTCAAAGGCAAATTTCAAAGAATTAATACCTATTCTCCTCAAACTATTCCAAAATATTCAAAAAGAGAGAAGTCTCTCTAACTACTTTTATGAGGCCACCATTACCTTAAATCCAAACCCAAAGACATTACAAAAAGAGGAAACTATAGACTGATATCTCTTATGAGTGCTAATGCAAAAATCCTTAACAAAATATTAGAAACTGAATTCAGCAATATATCTAAAAAATCATACACCATGATTTAGTTGGATTTATTCCTGGGATGCAAGGTTGGTTCAATATCCACAAATCAATTAATGTGATATACCACATTTAAAAACTAAAAGATAAACACCATATGATCATATCAAGAGATGCAGAAAAGTGTTTGACAAAATCCAGCAACATTTATGATAAAAACTCTCAGCAAAGTGGGAATAGAGAGAACATACCCCAATCATAGAAAGGCCATATATGACAAACCTATAGCTAAATCATACTCAATGGGGAAAGGCTAAAAGCATTTTCCTTAAGATCAGGAACAGTACAAGATGCTCACTTTAACCATTCCTCTTCAACATATTGGAAGTCTTAGCCACAGCAATAAGACAAAAAGGAAAATAAAAGGTATCCGAATTAGAAAGGAAGAAGTAAAACTCATTATTTGCCATCAAACTAAAAGTATTTGCACAGCAAAGGAAACCATCAACAAAATAAAAAGACAACTGCCTGGGAGAAAATATTTACTTATGATACATCTGATAAGAGGTTAATATTCAAAATATATAAAGAACTCATACAACTCAACAACAAAAACAAATAATCCAATTTGGAAATAGGCAGAAGACCCGAACAAATATTTCTCTAAAGAGGACATACAGATGGCCAATAGACATGTGAAAAGATGCTCAAGAGTACTAATTATCAGAGAAATCCAAATTAAAACCACAATGAAATATCACCTCATACCTGTCAGAATAGCTATCATCAATAAATCAAAAAACAAGTGTTGGTGAGCATGTGGAGAAAAGGAAACTCTCATGCACTGTTGGTGGGATTGCAAATTGGTACAGCCATTAAGGAAAACAGTCTGGAGGTTTCTCAAAAAATTTAAAAGGGATATACCTTTTGACCTAGCAACTGCACTTCTGGGTATTTGTCCAAAGAAAACCAAAATAATAATTTGTAAAGATCTATGCACATGTTCATGGCACTACAATTTATAATAGCCAAAATATGGAAGCAACCTAAATGCCCATCAACGGATAATTGGATAAAGAAGTTATGGCTCATATATACAATGGAATATTACTCAGCCATTAAAAATGAAATCCTACCATTTGCAACAACATAGATGGACCTAGAGGTTATTATGCTATGTGAAATAAGTCAGAGAAAGATAAATACCATATGATTTTATTTATATGCAGAATCTAAGGAACAAAAGAGAACAAACTAATCAAAAACAGACTCACAAATATAGAGGGCAATATGGTGACCACCAGAGGGGAGAGGGATGGAGGGCTGGGAGAATGGGGTGAAGGGTTAAAGAAATACAAATTCGTAGTTGATAAATGGTCACAGAGATAGGGAGCCCAGCATAGGGAATGCATTTAACTTTAAAGTAAAGGCTAGGTGGAGAGCCAGAGGAGAGAAAGAGCAATCAGAGGGATTGTTTTATAAACTATATAAATGTCTAACCAATGCACTATATACCTGAAACTAATAAAATAAAAATTTTTTAAAAGGAGATATACATACACATGCCCACACATGAAATAGTAGTCGGCCATAAAAAAGAATGAATCTTGCCATTTTTAACAACATAGATGAACCTAGAGGGCATTATGCTAAGTGAAATAAGTCAGATAGAAAAGACAAATACATTTGATTTCACTTATATGTGCAATCTAAAGAAATAAAACAAAATAAAAATAGACTCATAGACACAGAGAAGAAACTCATTGTTGTCAGAGGGGAGGAACATAGAGGGATGGATAAAAAAGATAAAGGTAAATAAAAGGTATAAACCTCCAGTTTAAAAAAAAATAAGTGACAAAGATATATTGTATATCATAGGGGAAATAGTTAATATTGTAGTAATAACTTTATATGGTTACACATGGTCAATGGACTTTTTGTGATAAATTATAAGTAAAATAAATGTTGAATCACTGTGTTTTCCACTGAAAACTAACATAATATTGTATGTCAGCTACACATTAATTTTTTAAAAAGAATTATAGAACCAAGGATGATGGAAGCAATAGGCTACATCTACTCTCCACTGGTCCCACCATATATATATAGGGAATCCTGTTATGTTTTAGGGGGCCCTGCTTCAAAAACACACTGCCAAGCTGAATAGGGACCAAAGGAGTTAGCAGTAGGGTAAAGGGCATGAAATCATTCCACGAAGCATTAAAAAATGAAGCAGAGCCTAGGACTGCTTCATCTACAGATGGAGGACTAAGGGGGCCCAACAGTTGTCTCCAAATATTTGGAGAACTGTCCTTTGGATGGAACAATAAACTTCTACAGGACAGAACTATGCTGAGCGAAGGCTCCAGGAAGCACGGTTTTGCCTGAACCTACTATACTCATAATTGGGGCTGTTTGAAGATGAGCTTACCCTGATATTTGTGAGTTCCCTGTCATTGGTGTGTTCAAACAAAGGTTTGACAAATGGTAAATAAAATTATAGTAGAGAGAAGTCACATGGACTACGATTCTTAGGATGCTATTTAAATCTTAAGGTTCATACCTTAAGATTTGAGCTAAGGACACAGCGTGGTGGCCCTCAATTCATGGCCTGGAGTTGTTGTAGAGACTAGAGAAGTCAGAACTGTGAACAGAACCTGTGCACTAGGACAAAAGTAGAACACCTTAGGTCCTAAAGTCTTAATCTTTGGAGCTTAGTCTTGGGCTTGAGAACAGCCAGGTCACTCTTGAGGTAAGATGGAGCCTCAGCCTTTATGACAGAGTCATCAGATCTTAAACCTTCCAAAGAGTTTGAGTTGAGGATGTTGAGGATGTTGACTTGCCTCAAGATATCCATTCCCACAGCCAGAACTAGCCCAGCAGCTGACACAAAAACTGAGTCTCATGGTGGGGTGTAGTTTGGGGGAGATAACCAATCCTTCCAACCATGAGATGGTAGAGTAGCAGACATTGGGGAATAAGTCCATTACTTTATGACACTTGGACCTGTAATTTTCATCTGTAAAGAATATTATCGCCAATGTTACAATTTCAATTTTAAATTGAATTTTAAATTAAATTTTAAAATAACCAAGAAAAATCGTATTATCTAACACACAAAAATAGGAAAAAATTAGAAAAAGTAATAAATAAGGATAGCAAACACTATGTGCCAAGCACTCTTCTATGCAATTTAAATATATGAAAAAACTTTATTCCCTGATGTAGCTACTATTATTACGTGATTTTTACGGAACAAAACATGAGGAATAGAAGAATAAAGTAATAGAGACAAATACAACTGCAGAGTAATATATTTAAGCAGAAAACAAAAAGGCACAAATTCAAATTGGGCCACAAAAGAGAAAAAAGAAAAAGAATCCTAGAACCCTGTGATGCTCAGGGTATAGGAAAGCAGACATCTCATCTGCTGATGGTGAGAGTATAAACTGATACAGTATTTCTGGAAGGGAATTCGGTAATAGGTATAAGAAGCCTTAAAAATATCCATTCTCTTCTCCATTCTAGTAATTCCACTTCTGGAATGTTTCCTAAGGAAAGATAAATATGTGAACAAAGGTTTTGCCACAAGATTATCCATAGTGTCATTGCTTATAATAGGAAACTAAAAATACTAAAATGCCATGAGATTTCTAAAAATGACACCGTAAATATATTGATACTCATGTAAAGATACTCCTAATATCTTCTAAGTGAAACAAATAGTAAATTTGTTCTGGAAAAAAATATCTGGAAATGTATGTACCAAAATAAAAATGGTAGTTTATCTGAATAGTGGGATTATTAGTCCACATTATTTTCTTCCTTTGGAGTTTTCTGTATTTTCAAATATTGTGACAATGAGCCCATTACATGAGAAGTAGTTAAGAGTTTACTTAAGAGTGCACTTTAGAGCCAAAATACCAGGATTTCAAATTCCAGCTCTACTGTTACTCACTTGGGTAAATTACTTAATTTCCTCATCTGTAAAATGGGAATAAAAATGATACCTATGTCATAGGGTTAATATGAGAATTAAATTAATATACATAAATACTTAGAACAGTGCCTGGGCCCTGGTAAACATCAAAAGAACTATTATCCATAATAATAATAATTATTATTGCTTAATATTCTCAACAAAAACAAAAATAATATTACCAACCAAACAGTTTATCAGAATAGGAAGTTATCTACTTTCAATCTATATATTTATGACTTTTCATAGCTAAGAAAAAAGCAACATACCACCTCAATCAAGAGAAAAACAGTCAATTTTGTCTGTAACCACACACTTATTTTAGTCTCAGAGAGCACCTGTTTGTTGTGTCCGTCTGGTTTTTGAGATATTTTATAGTTTTACAGTTATTATTAGTTACACCATGTCCACTTAAAAAAGTGGTAAGTTTAAAGGATAGTAAAGCATGAAGAGGCATATGATTATAATGGGAAAAAAAGGAGAGAAAAATAAACTGAAAATAGTGGGAAAATGATGAGATGTTATACAGATAGGTGAGACAAATCACTGGTCCATAAGAAAAATTCATTAGAGAAATAGAAAACATGTGACATTTGAAAAATGCCAGGCCTGTTTGATCTGTAGTAATCAACATCAGATGAGGAAAAGTGAATAAGGATAATAAATAACTTTGAGGATGTGGCCAGATGATGAGCATCAAAGCTGGACATCTGGAAACCTAATGGTAATTCATTGGGACTGGTTATTTGTTTGAGAACTTAAATGCTAAGCAAGGTTAGTATGCTACAAATGAAACCTGTGTTGCAGACCATGGATAAGTCTATTGGTAAAGGTCCTGTTTGAATCTGCCCAATTCCCTTATGAAACTGGGAGGTGGTAAGAATTTTATCTGAAGCACTAAGGAGTTCTCCCACCCTAGTTATGGAGAGAATCAGGCAGGGAGCTTTCAACGGCCTCGATAGATTTGCAACGTAGACAAAAACCAATATTTTGGAAAAAGGTCTCTGATAGACTGCATATTAATTGGAAGAATTACATGCCTTGTTTCAACTTTTCAAATTTATATTTCATGGCAATACATTTGAGAAATGAAGGCTTAAACTACCTTCTTAGGAATATTGTTGTGGCTTTATTATTCATTTAATAGCTAGTCCTATGTTCTTTTCACATTTAAAGTAGTGTAGTGCCATTTCTATGTATGTGCAAATAGACTTAGAAACAACTTTTTTTATATAAGTAGAAGTGCCCAGAAAACTTAGAAAGAGGGGAGAAAAAAAAACAGCTGGTGAATACATGTTGCATAGATATGCAAAGTCACCTGAATGAGGCAGAATGCTTCCTCAGCCATGACTCAATTATAACCACAGCAATTATTTTAAAATAACAAAACAATAAATTAGGCAAAAAGCAATGTCCAGCCTAGAAATAGAAGAATCATTGAGGCAAAGTCTGGCAGTGCATCCTAGCATTGCCAGGAAAGAGGAGATGAGACTAATGGATTTTGAGTATTCCAGCCTTGTTGGTAAGGCAAATGCTAGTGGAAAGATGGCAAGTTGGCAAGAAACCAGCAACAACATCTTATTATGTCAGGCTAGTTCCATTAAACATGAGAGTATCTCTTTCCATTCCGTTTACTTGATCAACAAGCAACCATCAAATTATGATCTAGCTTCCTAAGTAGATATCTCTACAGAGACATAATACTGCCTTGACGAAGCCCATAATAAACATGGTCCTTGTGACACTGACATTTTAAAAATTGGTGTTATTTTATACATCAGTCTCTCTAAACTTGGTTAATGTGAGTCAGCCCTTAAGAACCAGATCCACTCTTATAGAGACAATGCAAGACTGAGGAGCCTGACTCTGGGCATAAGTAACTAAGGCCATCCTGTGCAATTTCCACTAAGCTTCCCTGGCAGTGATACCCTGATGTTGCTGTTAGTTGCAAGCAAACATTCTACATTTCTACAAGGAACAAATCAAAAATTCTGTCTGTACTCAATGGTTCCTTTTAGCCTTCACTGAAAGACTCATAAATTGGAAAGGAACCAGGGAAAAGCAACAAACATGATGTTTGATTAACTACTTGTTTTAATCCTGGAAAATACAACGCTGAGGGAAAGAGAAGTAGTCAGAGCCATAGGACTTCAGAAAAGAATGATGCTCGCCATGACTAAGTAGACTGTGGACTCCAATTACCATCACTTCATAAACATAGTGCACTCCTTGGCACTGTTTTAGGAACACTGAGAATCTCACTAAATTTATTATCATTTCCTGCCTAATATATAATAGCACCGCTTGTTGTCCATGATTGCTATTGATCATTTGGAAACCACTGTGCCAAGTTATAAAATGCTATCATTCACTTTGAATTTACTGCAGAAACTTTACAATAAGTGTCTGTCCCACAGTGATTTGAACAACTTAATCTACTCATAGATATCTTGTATCCTGTCCTCTGCTTCCTTGAGACATCATTTCTGATGTTAACTAACTAGAACATCTGACCCTCTTATTAAGTCAGATTTCTTCACTGCAAGAATGCAAGTAACCAACAAAAGCTCCTCGCGAGGCTCAGAGAAAGGAAGTAGTTAAATGATAAAAATGTGAAATGTTATGCAGCAAGCTGTGTACAATTAACTAGAATTCAAATATATACCTTGTTCCAATCCAAGCCATTTATCAGATAAAAATAGTCTGCTACAAGAATGTCATGATTAATGAGGTGAGACTCCAGCTAATTACTGTTTCCTCCAGAAGTAATTAGGTTGGCATTGCTAATCAAGATGAATGAACACTCTGACCTGCTTTTTTAAATGTAAAACTATGAGCCGCTACTGCAATAACATCATTTAGTTCAGGCAATGTAGTCTTTATTAGGCTTGTAGTTTGATTAAATTCTTTTGTTACACCAGGCTTTCCACACATGAACAGATGAATGCCGTGATGTTCAAAGAGTTTTTCACCCTTAATTAAAGACTGAAAAGGCTTGTTCAATTCACAGGGCAATACATAGGACAGCTCTAAATTGATAGCTTTTAAGTAGAGAATAACAGAAAGAGTCTTAGGGCTTGTCCAGCTGTGAGAGGTTTCCTCCTCCTACTGTAATTCCACTTATTACAGTTGAGAAATGAATGTGAAATACTTTTACTATATTTTATTAAACAGCTTTTTCATTTTATCACAGCCTCTTTTAAGGAACACAATGCATATATCTGTACTTACTTATTTTTTTAATGCAATTAATAAGGGGAGGTGAGTATAGCAGATTCAATGCCATTAATAGAACAAACCGCAGTGAGGAACGGAGGTCTGTAAAAGCAGGCAGGGTCCAACCTCTGATTCCGGCGGTTTATGTGAGTGACTGACATCTCATACTAACAGTGATGGTGACGTGAAACAATATTTTCTCGAGGTGATTATATTTCATTTCCTTTCGAGCAAAGGGGTTAACTCCTTGATTAGCAAGCTAAGTTTATATCAGATAAACTCTGAAGATGATCTCTTATTAATTTTTTACCAAAAGGTCAATACCTCTGCCTCCAAATTAGTTTGTTAGAAGCTTGTCTCAGATCTTCACGACCTTATCAATTCCACACACTTAATAGATTCTCATCTGCCTCCTCTACGTTCACTTTTCACAAATTTCCGTTTTTTGATTCCTAATGTTTTTCTATAGCTATTCCAAAAGGGTGGGAATATCCTCTCCCCTCTTCCTCTGCCAGTTGGTTTATATTTCCACTTGCCAGGTTGGGAAATCCTATTTTTATATCTTCTACTTAATTATATTCCCAGTCTAGAATGTGCTGTCTCCTCTTTGATTGACATGTTTGGACCTCCTGCTGCTTTGTTTTTCTCTGTAATTTTGTATACAGGAGGATAAAATAATCTTCAATTTTGACACCTTGTCTAGGCCTAAGAATCAGTTTCTTTTTCAGGGTTTTTCCTTGTTGTAGAATTTTATAAACGGCTCTTAGGATTAGTCATTTCCATTTTTAAAAAATTCTGTCTTCATTTAGAAAGATATGAATACGGCTGACCTGCAGGTCCTACAGTGTCTGTTCTCCTGAACGCCTTTTGACAAGCAACAGACGACGGCCATTCTAAGCCCCATGCCTGACAGAGACTCAGAGATGGAAAATGGGCCACAGTGGTGCACAAAGCCTCATTGTGCAAACAGAAAGCCTAGACACCAATGCCTGCAGCACCAGGATAGGTAAATGTGTCAGGACATGCCCCGCTGCTCGAGGGTAATTGTCAGGGTGTCATTATACACGACACTTCATTCTCTTTCCTAATTTTCCAGTTGGGTTTTGAATTTGTCATAGTTCCGTGTCATTTACTTTACTCCATCATTATTCTACACCAGGCTGCCTTTCTTAAATGTGGCTCCCCTCACATCTACGGGCAGCGTTAGATTTCATCCTAGGATGTTGTATTAAATAGCTCCCAAGCTTTTTTAGACTTGTCTCTCGGGTTCTCTCTTTTCCTTGGTGCCTGTCTGTTTAGCACAAGGATAGCTCCTGTTCTGCCTGATAAACCCAAGCTGGTATCTTGTGCTTTCTGCCATGTGTTATTTAATTAAAACATGTAGTTCTTTCTTGGTCTTCTAAATAGTGCTGGCACCATGGTAGTTGCTGAGACTCAGGGCAGAAGTAGGACTTAACACAGGGCTCTTGACCTTGATTTAGCCTTTTACAGTTTCATAATTTTTGTTGTTGTTTTTTTATGTAGTCTCAACTCCCTGGTGAGAATTAAAATAAACTTTTGAGTTCAGGTATAGTGCCAAGGGCTTCCAATACATATTCCTAAGGATACAATATATATGAGAAATTCTTATTGACTAAATTATACATTCAAAAAGAAAAAAACCTCAGAAGAAATTTTCTATGAAAAAATAATGTCGTGAAGCTGGGATCCATCATCTATCTATGGGTCGAATTTATATAGCAAAAATGAAGTTAAATATTAACATGTAACAATATCCATCAATAAAGTAATTTATAATATTACCCCTTCTTTTATTTTTTTAAATATCATCATATTTGATTGGATTTTTCAGATTTTTTCCAACTCTGCACTTCACCAGTCAGTTTTGAAGATATTATAAGGGAAATAAAAGTTAATCTAATCCTTCTCAGGATCCCTGTTCAACACAGAGTTCCCGTGTTTCCAACTCAAGACTGTAAGTTTTGTGATTCAATTTCTTAATTATAAGGCAAGATTTTTTAAAATGATTTTTACTGAATTCATAAAAAGGTATAAATATTTACTAAATAATAGCAGTTGAACCTGAGAGTCATAATTTCTTGGAGTGAGCAAAAAGAAAATTCTATTAAGGCAGCAGTGATGAGTTTAGAAAGTTTGGTTCTCTTTTCTCATGTTATTATTTTATGGGTGGACTAAGGATAGACAAACAGTGGCTTCTTAATTAAAATAGGAGGGTGAAAAAGTCAGGAGTTTGTACAACACCAGCTTACCAGGGCCAAGACATGAACCTAGTCAACAGCAGGGGTTTCAGCAGGTAAGCCAGGCAAATACACAGAAAGAAATGGTGAATTATGTCTCGGTTTAGCCAACTGTCAGCACTAGGGTTGCATGATATGGTAGAAGGTCCTAGTATAGTGGATGGAATCTAGGGGCCAATTGATATTTGGACGTTTTAAGATCAATCATTTCTGATATAAGTCCATCTATCCATTTAAATTACAGACACTGGGAAACAGAAAAGAAGACTAAGAGCAGCAAGGGCCCTATCACCTTGCTAAGGTTCAAGAGCAGGGCCCGAGAACCATGGGAGGAGACTATAAGACAAAATCAAAGACACCACAGCATTAACCCAGTGCCTGCTGCTAGAGTACACACAGGAAAAGTGGTGACTTGCCAGAGCCACGTAGGAGCCTGCGAGGTTTAGTCATCTGTTCAACAATTTTTAAATAAATGTCCACAAAGTGTACTGCAAAAATGAGGCCTCTAAGCATCATAGTTTACAAATGAGTGGAGACATCAATAAAAGTCCTAACAATAATAAACCATGAAAATGCTATAGGGGAATAGCAAGGGTCCCTAACATATGCTGAGATAGGGAGAAATGGGTATCCGAAAACCTCCTGAAGGAACTTGTGTTTAAGCTTGTAATAGATCTAGAGTCTAATCTGCTGTGAAGAAGAACCAGGGAGCAGCTCCAGAGACCCACATTCAACCACACCTACCAGATTCATAAAAGAGAGTGTGATAGAGGAAGTCAGGGAAATACACACTATTTATTATCAGCTAGGGATCTAATCATAAACAATTACGTGGAAACTTTGATCCTTGTGAACTCATATAAGCAGAGACTAATACTTCTTGGGCGATAAGCAATTTAAGCAATCCAGACTCGAATTCATGAAAGGATGTTCTATGAGTCACTAGCCCCATACAATACTCCATGTCATATGGTCAATTGCTTTTGGAAAACTTTGAATACTCTATTATCATCTCTTTAATAGATACAAATCAAAACATATATTTAATTAAATGTATTTTATCTAATTTATTATTAGTTATATATACTTATACAGTTACATTTATATTTTTATATATTTATATTAATTTACTTAAATATATAAATAAAATATAGTGATATATACATATTTAAGGCACTAAAAAGATTCACAATTGAAAAATGCTTGAATTCTATAACCATGATAATTCACAAATTTATTTAACCATGGAGCTCATTTTCATGTAAAAACTATTAATATTTCTAGAATTAGTTTTCTATACGTCATACTTTAAGAAACAGTGTTCTAAACTAGGCACCAGCAAACTTTTTCCGTAAAGGGCCAGATAGTAAATATTTGGGGCTTTGGGGGGGCTGTAAAATCTCTGTAGCAACTAATCAGTTCTATCATTGTAGTGTAAAAATGGTCACGGATAATATGTAAATAAATGGACATGGCTGTTTTCTAATAAAATTTTAGTTATAAAACAGGCATTATGCCAGATTTGGCTCACAGGCCATAGTTTGCTTTGCCTTGTTATAGACAATTACTCATTACCATAGGTCCCACACAAGCATTTTCTCTTAGCTATCCAGTGACTGGTACGCTAGTGAGGAAAGAGTGATAGCCAGCCTCAGTAGAGACGATCTGAGGCATACATTATCCAGAGAGAAGAATCCAAAAAGAACATAATGAGTAGAAGGAGAAAGCCCAAGAGATTACACAAATGAAAACAAAATATTTTAGTGTATTTGCCAAATACATGATAGCTCTATCACTTAGTGCCATGCACTAATCATGACCTTGGCCAGATCCCTTAACAGCATTTTCCTTGGTAGGGAGAGTGGGCAAGAAAGCAAAGATCGGGGAGTAAGAGCACAGGATATTAACATTAATACCGTCAAAATACAGATCCTTTCCAGTATCAGAAGAATCCCTCTTATTGCCCACTTACAATCACACCCACTTGCCTCCTGCCCACACCTCCTCCTTAAGCTCCAGTAACCCCTAATCTGTTCTCCATTTCCATAATTTTGTCATTTTAAGAATGTTATATAAATGGAATTGTGCAATATGTAATTCTTTGGATACTAGTTGTTTTCACTCAACATAACTCGAGATTCATCCAGGTTTTTGGGTGAATCAATAGTCTGTTCTTTTTTATTGTTGAATAATATTCCGTGGTACAAATGTACCACAATTTGTTGAACCACTCACCTGTTGTAAGATATTTTAGTTATTTCAGTTTCTGGCTACTGTTAATAAAGCTGCTATGGACATTCACATAGAGGTTTTTGTATGAACATGTCACATAGTCTAACTTAAAGCAAGGTGAGACTTCCTTCCAGTCCACCTTGAGTCTTGACAAGGGGTGGATGTATTTATTACCTTGCTACAGAAGAATGAAGTTTAGGGACCAATAATTCGATCTACCACAGAGGAGCTACCTCCAGCTCTCGGCTACCAAAAATAATGAAGCAAAACCTTCCTTGGACGTGTTCCTTTATAAATCTTTGTAGAGTTTCCAAGGAATATGAACCTAAAAGTGGGACAGTAGGTTATAGGTCATGGGCATGTTTCTCCAAACACTGCTTGGCTGCTGTCTTCAATGACTATGCCTGTTAACACTCCCAGAAGCAATATAAGGGAGTTCCTGTCTCTTCAATCTTGCTAACACTCAATATTTACCTACCCTTTGCACTTTTTATTTTCTGATATGTATAAAGTGGTATTTCATTGTTGTTTTAATTTGTGTATCTTAGATTATAGATGAGTTAGTTCATAAACCTGCTACCATTTAATCTGTACAGTCTGAATTGTCTATTCATATGTGTTGCTCTTCTTTTTTTCTGTTTGCTGCTTATTTTTTGTAGATTTTCAGGAATTATTTCCATTTTTGTATCTCAAACCTTCACCAGTTTAACATGCTAGAATGTTTTTTCCCATTCCACCACCTGTTTGTTAATATTATCTGCAATCTCCTTTAGTAAACAGAAATCCATAGTTTTGATGTAATTGAGTTTTTAAATTTTTACTTGAATTCATAAAGAATCCACTCTTATAAGTGTTGAGAGATAAGAATCTAGCAATATTTTCTTCCATTTTAGTAAGCTTTTTTTACAGCATTTTGCACCAAACAGTTTGTATTTTCCCCCATTAATTTGTGATGCTACATTTATTGTATGTTGAGTTCTCATATTTAAATAAATCTATTTCTGAGAACTTTATGCTCCATTCATCAATTTGCTTACTCATGAGTCAGACAAAACTATTTTATTTCCAATAGCTATAAAGTATGACAATATCCTGTAGGACAAGAATCTCAATTTTGTTCTTGTTCAAGATTGATGTAGCTATTTATTAACATTACTATATATTTTATAATGTGTTTGGCAAGCTTCTCAAAAATCCAGTTGGAATTCATCATTTAGTTTGTAGATTAACTGGGGAAGAATTAATATGTTTTCTTAGAGGAGTCATCTCACCTATCAACAAGGAATATTGTTTCATTTAGTGTAATCTTTGATGTCCTTTAATAGGATTACAAATTATCCTACTAAGTTCTTATACATTCTTTGATAGTTTGATTCATAGATATAGCATGGTCTTTATTGTGATGTGTATATTATCTTACATTTTATTAAATTTATAGTTAATTATTGCTGATTAGAACACTACTGATTTTTATTAAATCTTTTATCTAGAAAATTTGCTGAACTCTTATTAACATTATTCCTAATAACTTTTTTTTGTTGATTCCATTGGTTTTCTATGAAGATCATATCATTTGCAAATGACTACTTTCTTCCAAACTCTTCATATACATTTTTCTTAGCTTATAGCATTGAACATGACTTCCAAAATTATGTTAAACAGTTGTATTGATAGTGGTTATCTTATCTTGTTCTTAATCTTAATGGATATGTAGCTAAATTTTCTCCAGGTTGTATAATATATTCTAAAAGTTTCAGTACATATCCTTTATCAAAATTAAAAAATCCCTTCCATTCTTGATTTTATAAGATTTTTAAAAATATATATTAATATTGAACTTAGTCAAATGCTTTTTCTGCTTCTATTGAGATGATAACTTTTTTGTTCCATATATGTGGAAAATTATACTGTCTTTTCTGATTGTATACCACTCTGGCATTCCTGGGATAAAATAATAACAATGTAGTTTTTGATGCATTGTTGTGTTGAATTCAACTAGCTAATACGTTACCTAGGATTTTACATCTATGTTCATACACTAAGTTATGTGTGTCAAATATATAGATATAGATATATATTACTATATTATGCAGTTTGAAATTAAAGTTCTTCTAGTTGTATAAAATAAGTTAAGCAGCTCTAAATTGTTTTTTATTACAGAACAGTAAGATAAGGATTATCATATTCTTAAAATTTTGGTAAACTTCTCTGAAAAATTGTTTGGACCTAAAGATTTTGGGATAGAAGATATATGATTTCTATGTCCATTTTGTTCAACTGGTTATTTATTTTTCTCTTTCTTCTTGCCTCATTTTTGTCATTTTATTTTTTCATTTGTTATCAAATTTATTTGCATGTAGTTGTTCATACTTTATAATCTCATTATCTATAGTCATTCCATTTTATTTTTTTACTTTATTTGTACCACTTTTATTTTATTAACCCTTTCATAAAAACATCTTTTAAATTTTGTTAGTCTCAATTTTTTTGTCATCTATTTCATTGATTTCTGCCTTTATGCTTTGTATTTTATTAACTCTTAGAAAGGTCTCCTCTATTCGTATTTGTCAAACTTCTTGAACCGAGTGTTTACTCATTTATTTTTAATAAAACTTCCCCCAAGCTACTGTTGTACCATGTTATACATATTTCATCATGTAAATTTTTATAATTCATCAAGTCTAATTTCTTTTATTTTCTTTAGATTTTATACCTTATTATAAGGATGTTTGTAGCAATATTGATTTCTGATATACAGCCATTTAAAAGCTACTGTTTTATTATTTATTGGTAGACTGAAAATATGATCAGTGTGATTCCTTGGAACTTACTAAATTTCCTTTAAAGAGTTACAGTTCTTATGTATGTCTCCTGCATTCTTTACAAGAATACATATTTACTGATTTGTGAAGAAATCCATGTAAATATGTAGAATTATAATCTAAAAATAATACCTATGACATCTAAAAAATTTTATATCTAACAATACATTTCATGTATGTTTGAGCAAATTAATTATCCTATTCCACATAATTTTTATTGTCTCTGATTTACCAGTCACTGAGAGTTAATTAAAAACTCCAACTATGGTTATTGAGTCATCTGTCTCACCTCATAAATCTATCACTTGTTGCTTTGTATACTTTTAACCTAAATTGTTAAGTACATACGTTTTTTTTATTATTATCGTATCTTTATCTATTTTTATTTTATGTCATGTAAGTATCTCTTTATCTTTTATGACTTTGGCTTTGAATTCTATTTATCCAATATTAAAAGTCGTTTCCTCAGAGTACTCATTTTAGTTTATATTGACCCAGAAATATTTTTGCTGCTTTAAAACTTTTGTGTCTTACTGACTATATATTGCTCTATTTTTATCATAGTATGAGATACTTCTGCCATCTAATTTCATGTTTTCTGTTCAGTATATTTTTATACTTAATCCCTACCTTTCTGTCTTCTGTTAAGTAAGTTAAAATTTCTTCTACTACATAAATTTTAGACATTTTACTTGTAATTTCTGGTGGATACCAATATCTTACTGAGACATATATTCATGTTCACTTATTCACATCAATTTACTGAACTTTCAATACTTAAGAATATTTTCCTACAGAAATCTCTTTTGAAGAAACTTTGTCTTAGCAATCACTTTCAGGAATAGGACACCAAAATCACAAGAACAAAAGCAAAAATAAAGTAGTCATAATACAGCAAACTAAAAAGTTCTACACAGGAAAAGAAACAAGAAAATGAAAAGGCAACTTACAAAATGGGAGAAGATACAGGCAAATCATATACCTGAAAGTCATTAACATCCAAAATATATAAGGAACTGAATATAACTCCATAGCAAAAACACAAATAATCTAACTAAAAGATGGGCCAAGGACCTGAATAGACATTTTTTTCCAATGAAGACAAACAAATGGGCCAACAGGTTAATTAAAGGTGCTCAGCATCAATTCATTGTCAGGGAAATGCAAATTAAAACCACAGTGTGATGTTCATCTCACACTGTTAGATTATCTATTATCAAAAAGACAGGAGATAAAAAATGCTTGCAAGGTATGGAGAAAAGGGAACCTTTTGCACTATTGGTGGGAATGTAAATTGGTATAGCCATAGGAAAATAGTAATGAAGTTTCTTCAAGAAAATAAAAATAAAAATAGAATACCATAAATCGAGCAATCTCACTTCTGAGTATATATCTGAAGGTAATGAAATTACCATTTCGAAAAAGCTATCTCTATCCCTATGTTCATTTGCAGCATTATTTGCAATAGCCAAGACATGGAAACAAACTAAGTGTATATCAACAGATGAATAAATAAAGAAGTTTTGCTATATAAGTACAATGTTATTCAGCCATAAAAAAAAAAAAAAGAATCCTGCCATTTGCAACCAACATGACGGACCTTGAAAATATTATGCTAAGTGAAATAAGTCAGACAGAGAAAAATAGATACTGGATAATCTCATTTATATGTAATACAATAGAAAAAGAAAGAAAGAAAAAGGAGCTCACAGAAACAGAGAGTAGATTGGTGGTTGTCAGGAGCAGGGTCCTAGGGAATGGCTGAATGTGATCAAAAGATACAAATTTTCAGTTATAAGATGAGTAAGTCCTGCAGATCCAATGTACAGTATGGTGCAATGGTTAACAAAAACTGTATTATTGTGTATTTGTGAGTTGCTGAGAGTAAATCTTAAAGTTCTCACCATGAAAAAATGGCAACTGAGTGCAGTGATGGATGTTTTAAAATAAACTTATTGTGGTAACCATTTTACAATACATATGTATATTCAAAACATCACACCATATATAAATGTGATAAACTTACACAATGTATATATCATTTATATCTCAATAAAGCTGGAGTTGGGGGAGAATATTTTCTCACAAATATATTCTCACCTCAGGCTGCTGTACCTATTTGTTCCTAGCTATGTTAATATACATCCTAAATTTAGTTCTGAATTATAATAAAATTATAATTTGTTTTCTTTATGAGGAAATTTTTCTTGTTTGGATCATAATAAACTTTCCTAAGTTATTTATAACCCATACTTCATATGTTCAATCAAAGCATCCTCCTGGACTTACTTCTTTCCCTCTTGGAGTATTTTCCAAAAGAATTTTAAAAATTTGGTCTTTATGTGTCAAAATTTCTAAGGTTTGTGTCATGAACAAACATCTTTATCGTGATCTTGCATTTTAAAAGATAGTTTAGCTGAATATAAATTATACTTGGAACAGACTTTGAAATTAGACGGATCTGACTTACATCCATATTCTGCCACTTATCCATATTACTTTAACAAATTGCTTAACATCATCCGTGAGCCTCACTTTCCTCACGTTTAATGAAGAATGCTAATGCATTATCAGGGCAATTGATGATGCAACACAAGGTAATTGAAATGCTATATTAACCAGGGACTTAATAAATGGTAATTGACTTTTTAAAGACACTATAGTTTGGGAGGAAAAGAAATGGCATAAATGATAAAAGGCTCTGTTCATCCCTCTGGCGACCAAATCAAAGTTGTGACAGAAACAAGGAGGCAGCAGCAAGGAAAAATTGCTGAGATGAACAAGCCACACCACTAGGGAGAGATCCAAGATATTACCTGAAACGGCAGGAGGTGGGATGGGGCAAGGTTGGGGGCTACCCGGTCTCCAGCAGCTGCCGTGAAAACCAAGGCTGCAGTAGCGGCAGACGCCTCTTAAAGGGGCGCTTCCGCAGTGGATTTTCCTGGTGACGGACCTGCTCACTTGAGCACAAGTACTGATTTGGCTGTGCACAGAGGGCACTAGGGACTTACAGGGAGACATTGTTGGAATGAGGGCCAAGGAGAGACTCACTCTGTACAGAAGTGCCAGCGGAATCCATTGTTCCTGTTGAGACCTCCCCTCTACCAGTGCACCAGACACAGCACCACCATAGCCATGACATCATCAAACTGGATTACAGAGGTCGCTCTGCCCAGAGGATTCCCTGGAACCCCACCTCCCGCAACTCGTGGACCCATCCAAGCCACATCCAGGTGTATCCTCAGTGAGCAGGTGCTTCTTGCTGGGCAGCACCTAGACTCACACTGGAGGCAGCTGGCCTCAGTTTCTGGTGTGGCCTTTTGAGCAACTATAAGCACAGCATCTGTGGATTGCTTGCTGAATCTTAACAGGTGGCCCAGAGGGGTACAAGCTAGGATAAATTTGGCCTGCAGCTGAACCCCTCTCAGGAATGTGCCACTGGACACCTACTTCATAAATCCACACTAATAAGACTGGGAGACTTAGGAGCTTTGCTTAGTACACAGAAACAGGCATGAAAGACAGCCAAAATGGGAAGACAAAGAAGCAGAAACCATATGAGGAACAGAACAGAGATCCAGATATAATGGAGTCAAGTAATATAACAGATGCAGAGTTTAAAACACTGGTTATAAATATGCTCAATGAACTTCGAGGGAGTGTAGAGAACTTCAACAAAGTGATAAAAAAATATATAAAAATGGAAATGGAAATTATAAAAGGGAACCAGTCTGAAATTATATTAAATGGAAAAGTATATTAAATGGAATAAACAAAGAATAAGCAAAGTGAATAAAGAAGAGGATCAAATGCCTTATCTAGAGAACAAGAAAGCCAAGGGCATGCAATCAGAACAGCAAGAGACAAGATGCCAAGACTATAAAAATAACTTAAGGAGCTATGGGACAATATTAAGGGTCCAATATTCATCTAATTAGAGTAACTGAAGAAAATCAAGATGTTGAACAGCTATTTGAAGAAATAATGATGGAAAACTTCCTAACTGGTGAAGGAAATGGACATAAAACCCCAGGAAGCTCAGAGAATTCCAAAAATCAGGGATCCAAAAAGTCCATACCAAGACATCATCAATTAAAATGCCAAAGGTTAAATACAAAGAAATATTAAAAGCAGCAAGAGAAAAACAGATAGTTACTATAAGGGAACACCCATAAGACTGGCAGCTGATTTCTCAAAAGAAACTATGCAGGACAGAAGGGCTTGGCAAAATACAACAGGATGAAGACCCAGGATCTACAACCAAGAATAATTTATCCAGCAAAGCTATCATTTAGAGTTGAAGGACAGATAAAGAGCTTCCCAGACAAAAATAAGCTAAAGGAATTTATCACCACCAAGCCAGTATTACAGGAAATGTTGGAGGGACTTCTTTAAGAAGAAAAAATGTATCAAAACAGGAATAAAAATGTAACAACTACATTCCATCATAAGTACCTTAAAGGAAGAATTAAGTGCTCCAACCAAAAGATAGAGTGGCTGAAAGGATAAGAAAACAAGACCCTACATATGAAAAGGAAGGGGATGGAAAAAGATATTGCTTTGATGGACCTTAGAAGGTATTAAGTCAGACAGAGATAAACACTATATGATTTCACTTAATGCAGAATCTAAGGAATAAAAAGAACAAACTAATCAAAAACAGACTCACAAATATAGTGGATTGATTTGGTATGACGGTGGGGGGAGTTGGGGGCTGGGAGAATGGGATGAAGGGTTAAAGAAGTACAAATTAGTAGCTGATGGATGGTCACAGTGGATGGGAGCATGGCATAGGGAATGCAGTTAGCATTAATACAGTGGCTAGGTAGAGGGTCAGGAGAAGGAGGGAGCAATGGGGGGATCGTTTTATGAACTATATAGATATCTAACCAATGTACTGAATGCTTGAAACTAATGTAAATTAAAAAATAAAAACACTATAGTTTGAGGTTATTTTCCTTCAACACATTGACAGTATTATTCCATTATCTTCTCTCGGCTTCCAGTATTCTGAGAAGTCTAATTCTAATCTGATATTTTTAATTTTGTGAATTATCTTTATATCTAGAACTTTCAGAATTCTAAAAATTTTCTCATTGATTTTGATGTTCTAAATTTCACACCTCTCAGTGTGAGTTTTTTCTTATTTATCCTATTTGGTACTCTATAAACTCTTTCATATAACAATTGTTCGTAGTTTCTTAATTTCTGGAAACTCCATTGCCATTATCTCTCAGGGTTTCCTGACTTTGAAATGCCACCATAGGTATACTGGCACTTCTCACTTACTTTTTATTCTTTTCTGTCACTTCTGGGAGATACTCTTAGAGCAAGCTTCCAGTTTACTGATTAATTCTTTGTCTCTAACCTTCAAGCTATTTAACTCTCATTGAAATTCTTTATTTTAACTTTATAATTTTTATACCCATTGTTTCTACTTGGCTCTTTATAACTGCTCCTTCTGCTTCACGTAACCAACATTCTTTCATCTCTTTAAGAACATTTATATTTATGTTAAATTCTTAATCTGTCTGTTTCATTAATTCTGATTTGCCTATGATAAATAGTATCATTGTTGTCACTATTTAGGCATGTTGTGTTTCTCAGCCATCTGGCTATTATTGTGTTTTTCAGCTACCTGCTAATTGAAGCATATTTTATTCTAGAGAATTGCCTGTATTAGCTAAAATGTGAGAAGGGTGAAGTTCAGGCCTCAGCTTGTGCTCTCTTTACAGGTTTATGAAAGAAGGGGTGACTCTCACCACAGGCCAGGGAACTCACTGTCTTGACCTGTTCCATTTACTGCCCTCTTTCCTATGATCCAGATTCTCAGGGGATATTTCTACTCTTCTGACCTTGGACATTGTTTTCTTCTGAGGGCTTTTTCATCCTTGAAATATTGACCCATTTGGGATATGCAGGGGTAGGAAAATGAGAAGGAAGGACTACTTAGAGGATAACAAGTCATTGTTCGTCTGTTAGCTGATCCTCACTCAAGCCAGTCTCTGGCATTGCCCTGATGATGCCTACAAACCTTTGAGATATTAAGCTGGCACTATCATATTTCTGTTCCACAGTTACATGGGAGCAAACGATCTTTCCAGGACAATGGATCCAGAGGGAAATGTCCACAACTCAAAAGCTCCCTGCTAACAAATTACCCAGCACACAAACACATATACACTAAAATCTTGCTAAGAAATTGTCTTTATTTTTCTACTACATTAAATAGAAGAGTTTTTTCCAGCCTAGTGAATAATGAGAGAACTGAACCTATTTTCATAATTTTCCCCAAATGTAAAGTGTAAACATGCCACATTTAATAAATGGATACATATCCCTGTCTATTAACCATGAGTAATGGGGGGTAGAGAAGCTATCCAAAAGACATATGGCCCATCCTTCAGACAAGGTAAACAAACCCAGCTTTAGAGTCAGGTTGTTTCATGACATAGAGGTAACTACTATAGGGGACTTTCTCTGGAAGAGATAGTTTTCAACTTCTTGTCCTATATTTTCTAGGTGTAGACTCAGAAGTCCATCCTAAACAAGCTTTGAGCAATGCCCAGTGAGCAAGTTAATAACCAAGAGGCTACCATACTCACTGTCACCTGAGAACCAAGCAGTGGGTAGGTCACACATAATCTAAGCTGTTCATCTCTAGTGCTTGAGGAAATTGGTTTATTATTAACTGGGAAAAAATCTACTTTTCCAAAATTCTACTTTTCCAAAACTTCTACAGTTTCCAAAGGAGATGGAAATTTTTACCAAGGTCTATTTCAAATATCAATTGCTGTGTAACAGATTACTTCAAATTACTTCAAAAGTAATTTCAAATTACTTCAAAATTCAGCTGCTTGAAACAAAACATTTATCATTTCATAGTATCTGTGAGTCAGGAATTCAATAGCAGCTTAGCTGATTGGTATGGCTCAAAGACTCTCAGGAAGTTCTAGCAAAGATGCCAGTAAAAATGCAATTATCTGAAAGCTTGCCTGGAGCTGGAGGATCTGCTTCACTTCCATTGTTGTTGGCCAGAGGCCTCAGCTTTGTGCTGGCTGTTGGCAAAAGACTTCAGTTCGCCACGAGCTGCTTGAGTGTCCTCACACAACATGGTTGCTAGTTTTCCCTAGGGTAAGTAATTTGAGAAGAGAGTAAGGAGGAAGCCAAATGCCTTTTATAACCTTGTCTCGGTTCTACACCACCACTTCCATCGTATTCAATATGTTAAAAGCAAGTCACTAAGTCCAGGCCACACAAAAGGCTAGAGGAATTAATCTATACCTCTCAAAGAAAAAAAAAGTATAAAAGAATTCGTGAACACTTTTTTTTTTTTAAATCACCACCAAAACATGGAATAGTACAAATAAATGATTTGTCTCCTTTGACCAACATAGGTTTAACAGGTTTGGGACTTTCTTTGTAAATTAATTTAACAAAGAATTTGAGACATTCAATCATTTCTCTAAGCCTTTACAATATTGAAAAATGCTAAGTAATGTTAAAGACTCTAAGACATTAGAACTGCTCAGAAAAATTATCCAAAACTTTGAAATAAGGAAAAAGATGCCAGTTTCTTGTCAGTGTCATACTGAAGCATTGTCTAGTAGATCTGCCCAAGGTTTATTTAATTTTCTAGTGGAATATATCTTTGTTTGACTCATTATTTACTGTTTCCTTAATAGCCACAGATTCTGAAGATGCATATTAATTTGTGAATTTTTGTCTGATAAGTGATAGCTTCTCCCCAATAGAAAAAATAACCTTAATGCTTATGGTTCTATTGCTCTGTAAGACATAACTTGTTTTGTCTCTTATTTAGCAAGCTCATTTCATCATGTCTTTCATGAATGACTATATAAATATTTATTCCTTAAATTCTTCTTTAAACCAGTTTTACCTTCCAGCTATATCCTTCATTTGTGAGTTAAATAAATCTTTAACACATTCTTACTTTATATTCGTATGAGTCATGTTTTTAACTTTCTGAAAAGTATGCTTTATTAATCTGTGAGGATTTTCCCACCGAGATAGACTCATCTGCTGAAGTCTATTAAACTGTATTGTCCAAGAAGCATACCTTATGAGCTCTTTTCTCCCAGGAATATCTCTTCATGAGTCCTAGAGTGAATCCCAAGGACAATATAATTTTTCCTTCATTGATTCAGTTTTTTATGCTTCTGACTTTATGTCTCTATTTTTTTTTTTTCTGGCTATCATTCTGTCTATATTTTGTCCAATTTGTGGTTTGGGCCATGTCTTTTTCCATCATCTAGCCCAGGAAATAGTAAATGATGGATCATAGGCCAATTCCAACCCAGGTACTCTAGAGATCACTCTGTGCATCCAAATATAAAGTCCATATAGATTATATCCATCGGTTCTATATAAATGACTTCTTTGACACATTTTCACTTTATATTTATGAAGGACATATGTTTTAATTTTTTGAAATATTTAATTAGACAGAATAAAATTACTGGAATTCCATTTTTGAAAAGTCAAATGATCACATGTGAAATTTTGGTTGTCAGCAGGACTAATAGAGAATCTTCTCCAAAAAGTTATTGTATGTGTTTGTTTAGGGGATGACAAATGTAGCCTTAGACAATTTCATGTAGTAGCTGATTTCATGAGGCAAACAAAACCTAGATGTATAGGATTAAATGCTACTTTATAAATCATTAAAACCATCCTAAATCAATTTTAAAAATGGACTAAGCCACTGCACTTTGCTCTGAAGAGAAATAACATGCTGAGTAAGCAAGACAAATGTTACTCACTCTTTTCCAAAGTGAAATAACCTGCTGGGTCAGCACGGTGACAACTAAAACTCTGGAGCACAATGGCAGTAAAAGTTAAAACCAGCAAAACCTCCTGAATAAAAGCCAAAATATTGGCGTTTTTATTATCTTTGTTGTTAGTACTATATTAATATAAGTTTTAAGAAAAGCATAATGGCAGCATATGGCATAAATCATATACAAAAAAATATTTTGAAATATGCACAAGAAAGCTATCTCGAAAATAAGAGAAATGCCATAAATTCTTCTATATCACCTGGTATTGATCAAGAGACCTAAACTCAAATTGATTAGAGATTTGACCTCAGAGGACTGCAGCAGCCCTGGCAACAGAGCCAGCAGCTGTTTTATTGCAGATGATTTAGCTTCTTTACACTCCTCTTCCCAAGTGTTCTCCTGAAGTCACCAGAATTGGTTCTTCTAAGCTCATGTAAACACACTAAGGTCCTGCTGTAATGATATCCTTGTGGCCCTCACCCTGATGTTACTGTAGATAATATTTTCTTAAAGTATATATTCTCGTATCTCCAAAAATTAAACAGGTCTGGCTGGGTTCAATAAATAAGTACAATCTTTTCCTGCCCTCCTCCCACAGGAAAAAAAAAAAAAAAGTAAAAATTCCACAACATGCCATTTCATAATGGGAAAACCTTGCTAAATGAAGATGAAATGCATATATGAAAAATAATCTTAGAAAATGGACCAGCAAATACTCTCAAAATTAATTTTTTTTAATTGCTTACCTACTTTTTAATTTTTTATTGTTATTTATTATTACGTACTTACAAAAGCTTATACTGGAAATGCAGTATAAAGTGGGAAAAAAATAGAGGGTAACATTTTAAGATTTTTTTTCCTCCACAAAGTCCATAGATTATAGGAGAGAAGTGAAAGACATAAAGAGGAACATATAGTATTAATCAGAGGACATAGCTTTCAACACACTTAAGAAGAAAATTATGTTTTTATTTTGGTGTTTTGTTTTTATAAGCCTGCTATGCTGTGAGTTCTGTGATATAGGGATGAGCTATTAAAAAGTTCTGTGATAATTTACCATTATTTATAAATCAGATTTCAGTTAAGGCTAGGTATGAAGAAGCATTCCAGGCTAGAGCTTCTCAAACTTTAATTCATATAAATCACCTAGATAGTTTGTTAAAATACAGATTCTGACTCAGTAATCTATAATGGGGCTGAAAAGTCTGTATTTCTAAGAGCCAGGTGATGATAATGCTGCTGGTTCATGGACCACATTCTGAGAACCCAGATTTGGGCCAGTGTAAGGCTTCATGTCAATAAGGATGCTCTCGAGTGGATGTCAATGAGAAATGTTAGGCTATCAAGAAAAGAGGAAGGCTTGGGCTAAACACGCATGGCAATAGTGCCAGGGTAGGTGGCCACCCAGGGAGTATGTTCACTATTTCCTTCCTTTTCACTCTGTTAAATGAAAACTTCTATCCCCTGTTTAAAAAACAAAACAACAACAAAAACAACAACAAAACTGTTTCAAGAATCAATGAGCAAGTGGAAAGCAGGAGCAAACTATCTCCTTACTCTTGAAACCATAGTATGGCCATCCATATGGTTTTATGAGGCTGCATGAGAAGGAATATAAAAGACCAGTCCTCTCTCCTACGACATCTTCCAAGGGTCCTCATTTCCTGGAGGAGAGATCTTGAGTATGACCACAGTAGTCTTATTTCCCAAGAACTTCGAAGTTTAAAGAAGAATATTCTGGCACTACTAGCCTCTCAAGCAGATTTCACCGATTATCTTCCCCATTCCCTCTCTCTTTCTACCCACTCCTTAACTGTAAACCTTCCCCTTCTGCTCCAAGACTCTCAAATACTGAAGATAACAAAATGATTCACACTACGCCTGCGCCCTCCCCTAGGCCTGGTTAGCCATCATTTCCATAATGGCTATCATACTAACAGAGACTAAAATGCACCCAAAGAGATTGTCCCTTGTCTGGGAATATTATTTAAAGGTCAAAGCGAGTGAATCTAATCACTTAGGTTACTAACCCAGAGGTTTCATGAACCTCCCATTTTAGCTCCTGAAGTTATCTTTTGAACTGAAGTTTTATACAAACACAAAACAATTATCGAGAACAGAAGTCAAGGTCTGGGGCGGTGGGCGGGGAGGAACCCCACATGATTATTTCCTGCTTCTTACTCTTCACCAAAGGTGAGATGTATAATAGTTTCCTACCTCTCCTATTATTATAGTGACTTCTGTTCCCAGCACTAGGACACTGGGCTGGAGAGCCTGGTGTGGGATGGGACCCTCACATCTCAGGGTGACCTCCATAGCCAAGATATCTTTCCCATTTCTTAACAGCCATACTATGAGTGTGGAACCTGCCTGGTCCAAGTCTCCATCCCTCTTAACAGGCTTCTTTACATCCTTAGTTATAGGAATTCTGCTCAGCTAATCTCCAGGGGTTCTCAATGATATTGTTCTGTAATTTAGTTGTTATTTTGATGTGGTTGTGTGAGGAGGTGTTTATCTACTTTGTCATCTTGACTAGGAATAACCGTTGATTAATAGCACTATTTGGGGAGAATGACTTTGAGAAAAAATTATTCATGTTCTCAGCAAAAGAAGTTGAATAGAAATATAAACTAAAGTCTGACACAGTTAAGGCTAAATAAAAGCCTTAGAAAAAGTCAGAGTTCTTTGGTCTAGTCTTAATTTCCAGAAAATGTTTTTACAAATGGTCAGGCAACTGAGCATCTGAGATCTAATTGTGTCTAACAAACTGATTTGATGATCTCCTTTTAGAAAAGCAGATGGAGTAGTCCAAAGACTATGAGAAGCCCCTGAAAATGTGACAATCTGAGGGACAGACTAAAACTAATGTTTAAAAAAATAAATGCCTTCATGAATTAGCAAGGATTCTGCAACACAGATCTAAATAAAATTTTCATCATTCTTTAAACAAGGCTAAAGTAATTCTGGTTTTAAAAAAATGACAAGAATTTAAAAAGTTAAATAAAAAGCAATTGATGAAAATGGGTTCAGCGTAATGCAACATCAAGGAAAATGGTTATAGATAGTTTTTCTTCTATTAATTTTTTTTGAATACAGGGAAATGCAAAATAATACAATAAGCACTTATGCATCTACTATACAATTTTAAAAATGCTAGCATTTTGTAATATTTGCTTTATGTCACTTTTGAGAGAAATAAAACTTTACGTATATAGTTGAAGTTTCCTATATTATTCTTCTCATCCAATTCTCCTCTCTTTCTCCCCAGAGCAAATATTATAATGAGTTTTGATGTGTATTATATCTACTATATACATAAGTAGTATAAAAGTAAATAATACATATATACATAGTATATATGAAGTATGTGTAATATTAAAATATGGATCGGAAAAACAGCAAACTTGTATATTTTATAAACTCATATATGTCATATATCTTTTAAAATATATTTTTAAAATTGTTTTTAATCTGAGAAATTTTAGAGAATAAATTTCAGAGTTAGTGGATATGGCTAAAAACCAGTGGCTATTTCTTCTTGGAAAATAATAAGAATCGAAATAAAATTTAGAGTGAAGATTTTATTATAGTAATTCTGAAAGCATTTTATAAATTTTATAAATTTGGAATTAAGACTGAAACAAGTCCAAAATAGATTTCAAAAGTGAACCCAGGTGTTCTAAAGATCATGGTCGTTCATTGAACTTTCTTCCAGACATGCTTAGCAGCTCTCTGGAGTAACTTACACACCTTCAGAAATATTAACTCTTCAAACCTCCAGGGTGCTGTTTAATAAGTTATTATCTGATGTACTAAATTTTCTTAGCACTTAAATTATCCTCACACGAGCTATTCCCTGGGATTAAGTTATGGCCTCCATACGCCATATAGTTTTCTGATCACTTAAGAGTTTATGTGACTCCCAAATGTGCTCAACTCATTCACAAAAGTAATTTAGGCCACCTAGAAAATTCAGCTAAACAAGTGAGATTCACCCTGATGCCACTGTGTCCATATGCTTGAAGACAACAGAGTGAAAAAGGTCAATCTGATATATGCAAGCCTATTAAAGATAGAATCTATTAACTGTACAGTCAATCCAAATGGCCATTATGATTCAGAAGCAAAGCCGATTAAATAAAGAATGCTTTACTTATTGGTTTTATGTAGTCAGAGCTTTAGTAAGTTATAAATGCTCCAGAAGTCTGGCTTTCGGTCAGGCTTCCTGGGATCATTAGCAGTCCCTTGGTAATTTTATCACAGAGAGAAGTATTGATCCAGTATTCCAGCCAAATTCTAATTTACAGAATTATTGTCTACCCTCTCCAGATCTCCTCAGATTAAGTGATATATTCTGAGAAGACAACCACCCCAGCCTCTAATGTGCTTCTCCCAACCCCAAGCCTCTCTCGGGTGGCTAAAATAAACTCTCTTTGGGCCAACTCAATAACACAGAAGCCTCAATGTGATCACAGAAGCCTCTTAACCCACTACACACTTAACAAAAAATGTATTTATTCTAATTCTTTTTTATCGAGAGGTATGTTTCCAGTCATTCCATCGTCAGGATAAACTGAACAGGACATGGACAGATATTTATTTACAACTATCTAATTTCTCTACAGACTATCCCAGGAGTGACAGAGAGAAGGTAAAGTGTGAGAAGCAAAGTGTGAGCTTCTAATCCAGCTGAAAGAAGAGGAAATAAAGAATTAACCTTACTGTTATTCCCCTCGGAAGTAAACATTAGCCTTCCTGGTTCAGAAATGGAGGCTAGAAAACACCAACTTTATTATTTTAGCCAATTCAGAAATATGTTTACCTTTTCCCTCAGAACAACTAGGGGAGATACTCTTTAAAGGGGCATAAATAACTACATGAAGTAAAGTGCCTGGGCAGGTCAAGTAAAAAGTGTGGTGGCCTACCAGTCTGCAGGATAACTCGGGATGAGAAACCACAGACCAGATGATTTTTAAAATCATCATCAGTCTTACAGTTTTGTCAATAGGAAGCTAAATAATAAGGTATTTATTTATTTGATTTATTTGAAAAATCAATTGATTCAGTGAGAAAAAAATGGAATTATTATGATTTGGTATCACATAGGCTTTAATAGTTAACATATTAATAGGTTGATGGAGTTTTAGTTTTCATATGCTTGTTTCGCCTCATACGTATATAGTTCAAGCTACCTATAAACTCTAGGAAGAGATTTCTTTGGTAATAGTGTTAGGGGCATTGTTATTATGGCAATTAATAAAAATGACCATAGCTCAGAAAGCATTAGTGCCATCTCTGTGCATTTAAACTACAGTGTAGTTGGCTGTGAAACATAAATACATTTACTTAACACATAAGTACATACTGAGTTTCTAAACACTCATCATTTCTCTTTATAAGCAGTACTGACACTAATTAGCATCTTTGAATATGATTTCATGCAATTTAATTTTTTATTCATAAAGCTGTTTCCAGGTGTGATTATTATTCATCCATCAAAAGATATATTTTTAAAAATAAAAACTGACAACATTCGCTTTTAAAATTTATATATGCTGGCAGAATACTCTAATTATACAACAAAGGAATTTTGTTAATGTATTGTTTGGTATTAGGTTATACTCCCTAAAGATGTTTGCAAAGTTAAAAAAAAAAATTTAATTCCGAAGTCCAGGTATTTTCCATTAACACTATCTTCTTGTGGATTATAACTATGCAATGCAAGGAGATGTCTGGTAATTCTCTATTTGGGACAGAGAGAAATAGCATCTTATGATTGCAAACTTATTGTTACCAGAGCAAACTGTGACAACAGAGTATGAAAGAATTACTTCAGAAAGAAGGTCCTAAAAGTGAGAAAACTCAGGAAAGTTTCAGACAAACTTCATCTCTTTGTGATTCCAGGCAACAAAATTCTGATGAATTACCCCTGTACTAAAGAACTCCAGAAAAGAAATGTACCCTACAGAATTGGGGTTTTCCACTGCAGAGATATATCCAATATTTGTTGAGCACCTACTAGATGACAGGTGATGCACACGAGTTGGTGGGGATCCAAGGGTGAAAAGACTGGGTCTCTACTCCAGTCGAGTTGGGGAGAGGGATACGCAAGAGATTCGCCTGTGGTGATTCAGATTGAGTGTGGAAGATGAGCTTCTCCTGGAAATGAGGGTTATTCAGGGGAAACATCGATCTGGCCTGCTCTGGAGCAAGACAGTCACATTCAAGAACAACAGAGAGCAAAAGGTACTGGCCTCAGTCAGGGTTCCTCCTCTGACGGGGATCAGAATCTGCGGGCAGAGACCCCGTGCTCTGTTTAGAAGGTCCCTCTTGCACCTCCAGGTGCCTACAGACACCGTCCTTTGGGACACTCCCTGACAGTAGGAAGTGGTAGTACTTTCTGTCTACTGCATTGTTTATTTTTCCTTTCTCATAATTAAGCCTTCTCCTAATCCTACAAGGTAATAATATTTGCAAATGGAGAACACCTGGCCTTCCAACATGATGAATTTTCCAGGCTTCTGGGAAAAGAGTTGTTCAAGCCAAAAGAAATCTAACATACTCACCAGAAAAGAAACCTAATACACCCCCAGAAAGTAATCTGAGCCTTTCATAACATGAATACACAGGCACAAGGGTTAAATGTGTATTAAGCACAGAGAAATCATGAATATTGTGTCTGTGTGTGTGTGTGTGTGTAACCATAGAATTCAAAGTTTGTAGGGTGTGCTTTATATCTATATCATATGTTATCCAGATACCAGTTGTATATTATAAGCTGCATATGCAATACCATATGGACACCATAAAATATCACATGTGTTGTCAGGATAATTTTACATTTAGTGAATGATTAAATTGTCTTATACTATATACCTATCTTTTCTGTGCGTACATGGATTTGTCTAACAAATTGTTTTCATTATCAAATTCAGATATAAATCAAAGTTAAAGTCTCTGTGCTTAAATTTAATGAAAAGCAATATAGAAACGTGAATACGGTTTGCTTTTCTTCACTAGATTTTTCTGCCATACAGCATTTAACACTGGTGCAGCTGTCAATACCCATTCATCTGCTATCGGGCAGCTTTTCCCTTTCACTCACTGTGACATTTTTAAAGTGGCAAAAAAAAAAAAAAAAAAAAAAAAAAAAAAAAAAAAGCTTAAAACAGCATATTTGTCACTTTTTTCTTTCTAGTGACCTTTTAAGCACTAAGGAAAATTACTCTATATGTACTAAACCCTTTAATCATTACACATACATTTCACAATAGTGCTTATATAGGGGTATCATTTAATTAAATTTAAGAAATTTACATTGTATGACCTGCTGTTCATTTAATTATTCAAAAATTCAAACATAAGAAAAACTCATAGCTCTTAGCTATGGCAACCATGAATGCAACTTATATTTACATTTTATATTAAGAATCATTTTTATAAGTAGAATTTCAGAAATAACTTGTATACACCCTCCGTTTCCGGTTTTAAGTTCCAATAAATAGCTACATGAAATACTTTTCTTCAGTAAATAAAAAAAGATATGCGGATGGTAAGGCATCGCAGGGAAGGATTTGAGAAGGAAGATGTAAGATTGAGTTTCAGCTCTAATTTGGATCAGCTGTGTGACTTTGATGGCGTCACTGTGTATCTCTGATTTGCACCTGGTATCTCATGTACAAAATAAGATGCTAGCAGCCACTTCTCTCCATTACAGAGTAATCATGAGGACCAAATTGGCAAATACTTGTGAATATGCTCTGAAGTCTATAAAAATGAAAAGTAATATGATTTGTAGTTTAAAAACAAATATTCTCTGTTTTCTAGAAGTGGAGAAATTTAAAATTCTTATAACACACTAGAAAGAAATCAAATGTTTAAAATGAGCTAAAATATCAATATTAGCAATATATTTTTTAACGTTAGTGTCTCTTCTAAAAATAGAAACAGAAATACTGCTGCACCTGCTATATAATGGCATTAAAACTTTAAAAAATAGTTATGAGTTGCCCATTTAGTCTCACTTTTATTCTTTCTCTTCACTAAACTGGCATATCTTTAGAAGGTCTTTTTCCTTCTACCCTCTCTACTTCAGGGCCTTGAATAAGAAACAGTGAAGGGACTGCACACACTAGGACAGAATATCTACTTCACTACTTATTAATTAGGCACCAAGAATAACTTAGCTTCTCAAAGCATCAGCTTCCTTGTCTTTATAAAAGAGAACATAATACCTATAACATAAGGTTATTTTGTGGATCATAAATGGTATATATTCAGGGCTTGGTACATATGCTCTTGATAAATGGTATTCATCATTGTTCTGACAAGAAATCTCTTACCATGTTTTGTTCTAACAGCAAGGGAAGGACTTAACTAATTCTGCAGTTCAGCAAGAATTCAGCCAGGAATCCAGATGCAGGTCCCCCCTATCCTTCAAGTAGTCCTCTGGCTGCACTCGCCATTTGGTTTTAGCATCCTGTTGAAACAAGGGCTGAAAAGGACAGTCCTCCCTTAAAGCCAAAGATTCTTGCCTGTTTGTAATCCCACGAGTTTGCTTTGTAACCTGGGTGAAACTTAAAATTGGCCCCATACGTATAGGGCAAAAGAATAGGCCAAAGAAAGGGACAGATTGCTTCAGACTAGCAGGCAGCAGGTTTACTAAGCAAGGGTACTTACTTGCATAGAAGCCTTGACTTGAGGAACTACAAGACAAAAATCTCTGCTCACGCCCGGCCAGAATCTTAAAAGTTTACATAGAGGCCTTAACTGGGTTCAGTCCCATATACCATCCAAATGATCTCAACACCTTTCTCTCTCAAGGCTATGTCCTTGAAATACAGTCATTTCCCACATAACAACATTTCAGTCAACAACAGAACATATGTGTGTATTATAGTGGTCCCATAAGATTATAGTGGAGCTGAAAAATTTCTATCACCTGGTGATGACTAGCTGTCATGTATGTATGATGCCATGACGTCATGGCATCGTGACATGATGAAATCTAGGTCATAATGTCTAGCCATGAGTGTATTACTTACATGTTTGTGGTGATGATGGTCCAAACAAATCTATCACACTGCTAATCATATAAAAGTATACATACAATTATGTATAGTATATAATACTTAATAATGATAATAGATGACTATTACTGGTTTAGGTATTTACTATGTACTTTTTATCATTTTAAAGTGTACTCTTTCTATTCATAAAGAAGTTTGCTATAACAATGGCACCAGGGATTGACGCTCCTATGAGAATCTAATGCCTTATGATTTGAGGTGGAGCTAAGGCAGTGTGATGCAAGCACTGGGGAGTAGCTGCAATATAGATGGGTTTGTGTAAGTGCACTCTATGATGTTCACGCAACAATGAAAGAGTCTAGAGATGCATTTCTCAGAACATAATTCCATCATTAAGTGGTACATGACTGTAGCTTCTAGTGTGGGAGTGGTGAGCGGAGTGTATATTCCAAGGACAGAGGAGGGGGTGAGGCGCCTCTGATTTCCTGCATCTAGTTTGCAAGTCAACTGGCAGCCATGTCCTCTCAATGACCTCCTCCAGCAATCATGGTGTCACTCTCCCCTCCTCACCAGTTTTCTCATAGAGACAGGGATATGCTTGGTAATGCTAATGTTGTTATTTGTGGACACCTCAATGCTTTTCTCTGAAGGATCCCTTCAAATGTCTCACCGGTATACAGTTCTGTACTGGGCACTGATATAGATAGCTAAAATGGCTCACCGTAAGCAGACACCCCTGGGAAATTCTAGCACTTCTATATCTCAACGGGTGCATTCTAGTCCTTCCTTAATCCTTTTATAGCAGCTAAATTTGGCTCGATGAAGCAAGGGTGTAAAAACAGACTCACTCATGCTTCACTCAACCTGCTGCCCATACAAGGCCAAGCTTGAGGAAAAGACACAGTAGCCTCAAAAGAAACTTAAAGCTAACAAATCCCCAAGCTTCAGTTTCTGGGCCAAAAAGAGTTAAGAGTTTTGTCAGCTTCAGAGTCACCAGAGGCTTCAGAAGTCAGTCAAATCTGCCGACTCAATGCATTTTGCTTTAAATAGAAAAGATGCCAACTGAAGTTGAATGGCAGAAGAGATTTCCAGAGAGTGGTAAAACTATGAAGGCAGGAGAAGGGAATATATAGTAATAGTAATGATTCCTACTTCAAACAATCTGACAGCACTTTCACTGGCTATTCTGTCTTCTTTCTCACTATGTCTTCTGAGTTAAGTATTCTTTTGGCCATTTTACAAATACAAAATTAGAATGGTCAGATAAATAAGCTAGTTCCAGGACATTTGAAGAAAACACAAATTAATCCTAGTCTTCTGATTTGTCTCAATTATCTGACTCTAGGTTCATGTTGTCCATTTGGTAACATGAAAATAACATAACTAAAATATCCCTTGAACTCTATCAATGCTTATGTTTTTACATTCATGAACTTCTTTTAAAATAATTGAAACAGACATCCATTTAATTCAATTAAATAGTAGCATGTTTTTAAAAAAATCAAGATAGAAATAATTCTATATGCTCTTGCTTCTTATAATTTTTCTTTTTTTCCTTTTTTAAATAGCTTTATTGAGATGTAATAAGCATACGATGAACATAAAGTACATTATGCGATGTTTTGATATATGTATAAATCCGTGAACCCATAACCACATTCAAGATAATCAATATTCCATCACCCCCAGAACTTCGTAGTGACTTTTGTAATCTTTTTCATCTACCCATCCCACCTACTACCCTTAGGCAACACTTGATCTGCTCTGTCAGTATAGATAAGTTTTCATTTTCAAAGTTTTAT
This sequence comes from Eonycteris spelaea, assembly GCA_003508835.1. NCBI lineage: Eukaryota > Metazoa > Chordata > Mammalia > Chiroptera > Pteropodidae > Eonycteris > Eonycteris spelaea. The sequence continues at coordinate 3,951,593 of PUFA01000053.1, forward strand.
AAAAATTAGACAATATATAGTCTGTTTCTGACCTCTTTCACTTAGCATAATAATTCTGAGATGTATCTGTGTTGTTTCATATATCAATATTTCCTTCTATTTTGTTACCGAGTAGCAATCCATATCCACAATTTGTTTAATCATTCACCTACTGAAGAATATTCAGGTATTTTACAGTTTGGTGCTATTACAAATCAAACTGCTATTAATAGTCATGTAAAAGTCTTTGTAACAGATAATTCTTTCTTTCCTCTTAGGTTAATAACTTAGACGATAACGGCTGAGTCATATATGTATATGTTTAACTATTGAAGTAACTGCTTACACTTTTCCAAAATGGCTGTATCATTTTATTTCTCAACAGCATAGTTTGAGAATTTTAGTTCCTCCATATCTCAGCCAAGACTTAGTTAATCTTTTTAATTTTATCCATTCTAATAGGTATGTAGGGGTATCTTATTGTGGTTTTAATTTGCATTTTCCTATTAAATAACGACATTAAGCATCTGCTCATGTGTTTATTTACCATCCACATATCTTCTTTAGTGAAGTCTATTTAAATCTGTTGCCTATTTTTTAATTCAGTTATTTTCACATTATTGAGCTTAGAGAGGTCATTACATATTGAGCATCCTTTAGCAGATATATGCTTTGCAAATATTTTCTCCTCGTCTGTGGTTTACCTTTTTATATTCTTAACAGTATCCCTTGGAGAAGAAAATTTTTAAAATTTTAATGAAATCTAATTTACCAATATTTTATTTTATAGATCATGCTTTTGATGTCATATCTAAGAAATCTTTGTCTAACCTAAGGTCACAAAGATCTTTACTTATTTTTTTTCTAGACCTTTTATAGTTTTAATTTTCACATTTAGGTCTATGATGCATTTTGAGATTTTGAGTTAATTTTTGTATATGGTTGAAGGCTTGGAGTTTGTTTTGTTTTCTTTTACATATAGATATCTAATTATTCCAGTACCATTTGTTGAAAAGACTATTCTTTCTCTGCTGAACTGTCTCTGAACCTTTGTCAAAAATCAGTTGTCCATATATGTGTAGGTCTATTTCTATACTATGTTTCATTGATCTATTTGTCTATCCTTATACTGTTGCTATTGCTTAGTGATTACCACAGTTTTACAATAAGTCTTGCAATCAAGTGGTACTAGCCTTCTAATTTTGTTCTTCAATTTCAAAGTCATTTTGGTTATTCTAGGTCCTTGACATCTCCATGTGAATTTTAGAATCAGCTTGTTGATATCACAGACAGACACATACATATAGCCTGCTAGGATTTTAATCAGATTTCTATTAAATCTATAGATCAATTTGTAGAGAACTGACCATTGTATTTCTATATACATGAAACACTCAAAAATTAAAAATAATGTCACTTACAATAGCATCAAAATATGAAATACTTAAAAATAAATCTGATAAAAGATGTGAAAGACCTGTTCACTGAAAACTACAAAACATTTCTGAGAAAATACAGACCTAAATAACTAGAGCAATATACCTTGTTCACAATTCAGAAGACTCAATATTGGGACGATTTCTTCTTCCTTTTAATAGTAGAAGCCATCACATTTTAGCTTCTCTTGTTGGTAGATGTGGCCTTTTAACGATGTTCTGCCTTAAAAAAATCTAAGCAGAAGAAATACGGGTAACTTCTGGGTCATACCTTTTTCACCCTCTGTTTTTTCCTTCTCCTGGGCCAATGAGGATGAAGACAGCACTCTAGGACCCCTGACCAGCAGCAGAAGCATCACCTGGAAACTTGTTAGAAATGCAAATTCTTCATCCCCACCCCAGACCTATTGAATCAGAAAGCCTGCAGTTGGGGCCCAGCACTCTGAGTTTTAAAAAGCCATCCAGGTGGTTCTGATGCATGCTAACATTTGAGAACAGCTGCCCTTGGGACTGCAAAGCATCAGTTCGGGCCTGGTTGGCTGACACTGTAATTGAGCAGAGTCATCCACTCTTCCTGGACTGTCAGCCTCCTTCCACCCTCTTATATAATAGAGAAATAAACTCTTACTTGAGACTTTTTAATAATTTTTTTTCTCATTTTTATGCCAGCTTAATCAATCCCTAACTATACCTTCTTCCTACTTCTATATGATATTATCCTTCCCTTGTATCCAGGAAGATTTTCTTTTAGGATACACTATTTATCTCTAAAATAGTATCAAGAGCATCACTTCATGTCATGGGTTGTATTTGCAAGGACTAAGCCCCGAAGGGTATACTTCATAATAATAAGTAGTATTTTTTCTATATAAATTTTAACATTTTGAAAAGTTGCATAAATAATAAAGTTATATATAATATGCTGTATTCGAATAGATATAATTTATAAATTGTCATATATAAATCACTCTTAAAATATGAACCATGTATTTTCTGCCATTTTCCCATTTTTTATAATTTCTTTTTTTCTAATTTTGCAGAGGAACTATACGGTTTTTCTTTTTCCTCCAAAGTACTCACTTTTTAAAATCCATTCCCATCATGTAGGTACTTTGATTGTCGATAGCAGCAAGAATTACCCTGAGAAGGTATACATAGTAGTAGCTGAAAGTTCGAGAAATAATACTTTCAATAATATTTGTACTTGATTGTCCTACTCAAATCTTCAAGCAGAAAAAAAAGGAAAATTATGACCTGAAAAATATTATTGCTTTCATCAGAGAGATAAATAAAAGCTTTGAATCTAACATATTTTAGATGATAGATAGATAGATAGATAGATAGATAGATAGATAGATAGATAGCTTTCTAAAATATAGTAGCAGTACAGTCCAATAACTTGCTGGAAACTTTTCAATGGTTCATCATGAAACACGTCCTATGATGCTTGAATGAGCTTGTCAAACAACTTAAATACTTCCTAGTGACAGGAGATTCAAGTGTTCACAACTCATTCAATATTCTACTTATTTGTTAAGCACCTACTCTGTATCAAGCAGCCTCTTTAATTTTCGAAGAGTTATAATTGCTTAAAAGTTCCAACTCATATTGAGGTGAAATCCTCTTGTAAATAGCTTCAACACAGGCCCATCACAGAAACACAGCGCTAGGAGCTGGAGATGTAGACAAACTGCCTTCAGGGAGCTCACAGTATAATGAGAGTAGGGACGAGGAGTCTGAAAATGGAATTAACAAATGCCAATACACAGATGTACAAAGTGCTTTGAGAAACTGGAGGAAAAAGCCACTAACTCTGCTAAGGGATTAATCAAAAAAGGCTTCAGAGAGAACATGGTGTTAGAGAGAGTTCTAAAAAATGAATGGAAATCAAAAGGGAAGGGATGTTATGGATACAAGCATGGAAGCATAAAAGAACAGGACATATTTAGGAAACTTCAGGTAGTTCATTATGTCCAGAATAAAAGGTTGTTGGGTAGAAGAGGATAACACTGGCAAAAATCTACAAGAGGCAAATTAGGGAGAGATTTGTACAGCATAAGAGATTTGGACATTATTTTCCAAGCAATGGGGAATCACTAAAGAGTGTTAAATTAGGGAATGATGTGATTAGCTTTCTAATTTGAACAATTACTCTGTCTGAAGTATAGAGAATGAACCAAAGAAAGGAAAAAACATGAAGAACAGAGAGGAAATTTTCAAACAGTTTATAAGTTCCTTCCCCTTTCTTCTCCTGCCCTCTGCCTCTGTCTGTTCCTTCCTCCTGCATCATAAAGTATATCTAACCTACAGTAGTAGAAGTGAGGATACAGATGAATCAACAAACTTGAGAGGTAAGGAAATAAATCGTCATTAGTTTTTAATGACCAATTCAATACAGGGATTGAGGAAGAAGGCTTTAATTCTGTCCCCTGTTGCATCACAAAATTCTCTCCTATAATAACTCTTCTGTCATTTGAGAATAATATCACATTCTTTCCCTCTCCACGTAAACAAACCAATCTTTGCCTCTTCAACCTGAGAACAACTAAATGCCATTCCCCTGTCCTACTGCCCTCCAGTGTTTAAATTAGGTAAAAAGGGTGCCTTATCTAAAAGATCTCAACTCAACAATAAACTCAAATCTCAGTAAGTAGTAGATAAATGCATTTCTCTTCAGCCTATAGGTATTTTCTCCAGCCAGAAAATCTTTCTCACTGTTCAGTTGTCGAGAAAATATATTAATGCTTCTAAATCAAGAACAAAAATAAAATCACTCAGAAATAAAGTTTAACATTTCATATTTTTGGCACTTAAAATAGTCTTCTATTTGTGCTATCCTAACATGAGCATATGACTTGCAAAGTGAAGTAGCCGTAAATCAGGCTACTATAACACCCCTCCTCGCAGACATTTGTCAGGAAAAATAATTAGTATACTGGCTAAGAGAACACTAATAAAGCAGTACATTTCATTTCATTTGGTCCCTATTCAACAATGGCAAAGAATTCCAAAGCAAAAGACAAAGAAAATTAAAATGATCATTATCCTATACCCAGCCACGCTGATGAAGCACATTTCTTGATGCTGGCAAAACTCCTGGACCTAATCTTTATTTTTTAACCTATTGATCCTTTTCCATCAGTGACAGACTTGTTCTGCCACAAGAGATGGGTTTCCAAATTGGCCTGAGGGAGGCATGTGGGTTAGAAACAATATTGTCATTGGCCTGGTTTTGGCAGGATTGGTGGAAAATCAGACAACTGTTATGTTTTGGAGTTGTAGTGCCCTCTGTTTTCCATTTTTTGCTCCCATCAACAGAATCACCAGATGGCCAAGAAGCCACTAGAATGGAAGTAATGTTCCAATATAGTGGAAAAAGACCAATCCAGTAAACATTTTAATATCTAGCAGCTTAGAAAAGCAATCGAAATGTTTAAAGATGATAGGTTGAAGGGAAGAATACATAGCAGAAACTCTCAAAGCCTCACACTTTTACCAGTTTACCTGGTCTCTTTAGAGAACTAAATTCATTGCAGATTCCAGCACCCTCGAAATATCTCACCCATCTTCCCAAATGTCAAACCTTACAACCCAGCAGATTACAGTTACCTGAAAGATTTGTAAGACTTTTCCTAAGCCCCCCAGAGATTCTGAGTTGGTGAGTCCATATGCAGCATAAGAATCTATAATTTAAAAAAATTTTTTTCAGGTGATTCTGATAGTTACTTCGGGGAACCATTTAGAGGAGTCTGAGGTCTGTCTATGGGAGGAATTTTGAAATGAGGGTACTGGACAGGGTAGTAATCAGTTGGATAGCTTTTCAGTGTACATGTTCTCTGCTCCCATGCCCACGTTTCTTCTGTGCCTCCTAGTGGATAGAGGGTATACTACACAGTATTTGAGTTTCCATCCTCAAGTTGAAAACCAACGCTCTTTAGAATGAAGAATCAAGAAACTGCTTGAGGGGCAGGAGGTGGAGGCTTACTTTCTCCCTAAAAGTGTGAACACGCAAAACCAGGAAGGTGCAATCATAAAACCACCGTTTTTTGGTTTTTTGGTTTTTTTTCACCACTGCCCTCAATCTCAGTTCATTCTATAGGACTAGTTCTTCCTCTGCTCCTGAAAAAAATCCTAGGAAGATGAAACTGGTTTTTCTAGGCAGTCTCGGATAATAAAGTCATTTTTTAATAGTGTCTCAATGTATAATCAAAGTTTAAAACCACAGAGTTGAAAGTTAAAATTTCCTTTCACCCACATTTGGACATGCACATTCAACTTGTTCTCAATTTTCTCCCTTGCTTCTCCCCACCTTCACCTCAGTCAGTTTCCTCTCTCCAGTGCAAGGTTGAAGGTGAGACTGGGATCAGGAGAGGGAAGAGAGAAAAGGTAACAGAGAGAAGGGTCTTTCTTACCTGACAAAAACTGATGCAGTCTGACACTGGTTCTCTCTGGCTGACTGGTGTATAAAGCTCACCCTCACTCATGAGGTACATTAAGAGTTCTCTGAAGAGCTCCTGCCCTCAGAGACCTCGTGAGACCTGTAGAACTAGGAGAATTCATTTGCTCTGCTTCCTGGCTCACAATTTCTCTGTCAGCTCCTGACTTCCACCATGTCTTACAGCCTTTCGCTGATGATCTCTTTGCCCTCTCTACCCCGGCTACATGGGCAGGATCTAAGGTAGTTCAAGGCCAACTTTTTTTCTCACATGTGGCCCAAGATTGACCTGTAGAAAAGACTCATATGTGATTCCCTCTCCTCTAGTCAAAGCAAGACGTTCTAGCCAGAGCTTCTTGCTTTTAGGTGCTTCAAGCCTGTCTCAGACACCTGTCAACTGTGTCCTACAAAAAGCAGAGAAGCATAACGAAATCTCCATTTTATCCCTTTAAAGCCCATTCTGTTTGATTTGAAGTAAAGAAGATACCTCTCTTCCACAACATCCCCACGAGAGAAAGAAATGAGTAGCATACTAAAAACTCTCTCTTTTTAAAATATCCTCTCCTGTCTCCAACCCACCCCTCCAGATCTCTCCAACTTTCTCCACAGCTTGGAGGCTAATGGTCTGCAAAATCAGTTCATAGTTACCACTTTCTCAAAATGTGTTTAAATGATCTTGTACCCCGCTTTGCATCATTCTATTGTCTTTAGGCCTTAGATAAAACAGGAATTTAAAGAGTCCAATTTTGCAATTGGGTAGCTAAAATCCTAGTCATTTAAACTGCCAAACTGAGAAGGACAGTGGATTTCCATTAGAAGATCTGAAAATGCCCTGCATTCAGTTGGCTCTTTGACATTTGAAGTCTGGGCAGATTGGCAGGTCTCATTTGCCAACAAGCAATTACTTCTGTAGTAATTAGGTCTGAAATCACATTTCCTTTTTGAATCAAAAGCAGTTATATGCACAAGATAGCATTCAACTGGTGCAGATACAGAAGAGTAAATAAACAACCAATGTTTCTTCAACCAGAGACAGCACCGAATTTCATACAGATAGATTCTGAGACTATTAAATATTATAAGACTGTAATCATAAAGATTTTAAAGAGATTTATTACTTAAAGACAAAATCTGGAAACCTAAACTGTTGATTATTATTTATAATAGGAAAGGAACAGACAACGGGGGGAAAAAGAAAATCTTAAATGGCAAACTGAAAAGTAAAATAAAAATGGGGATATACCAAGGATTCTAAAGATCAACTACTTTAATCCTTGTTTTATATAAAATAATAACAATAGTAATAGGCAACCTTATTGAGCATTAGTATGTTTTAAGCTCTTTGTATATGTTATTTCATTCAATCATCATGTATGAAAGATTATTGTTTGTAGGTCTTCCTTCACTCCCTCTCTCTGCTATGTAGAAGAGAGAGGATATTTCTCCACCCTTTTGATATTGAATTTGGCCACGTGACTTGCTTTGACTAATGGGTTGTTAGCACATGTGACACAGGTAGAGGAACTACGTGTGTTTGTGTCATGTGACTCATCTCACACTCACACTCTTGAGATTGTTGCTGGTCCAAATAGAACAAAAAAGACACATGGAGCAGACCTCAGCAACCTGAAACCTAGAGCCACGGTCAGCCAATGAACTTTCTGAATCAGATATGCCCCCAAAACTTGCAGCCCCACGAGCTGTGCTGAGCCACTGAGTTCAGGGCAGACTCATATGTGACATTATTTTGGCAACAGCTGATGAATGTGGAGGCCTCACCAAAGGGAAAGAATTTCTACTCATCACCAGGACTGAATAAAGTTCAAAATAGTCATATTCCTAGTTTTCCCCATACTTAGCTATTTGTCTCTATTAGAGACTGTGACTCCAATCTGTAGTCACTGCTGGAAGTTAAAGATTTTATTTGGAAAATTTCTACAAGAAACTCACAGAACTTCTGAATTAAAATTTAGTTCAGAATTCTGAACTAAAAATTTTGCCCACCTTCCTTTTATTTTCCTCTTGGTGTTTTCTTTGTGTGAGATGTAAAGACAACCAGACAACTACAGCTTGACTCAAGCAACATATCAGTTTTAGGATGAGCAAGAATAAAGCAGATACGCCAAAGTTTATGTAAAATGAACCTTCATTCCCAGGACCAGAAGCATATAAATCCTTGGCATTAATCAATGGGTATTTCTTGAATGCTTATGCAATATTAGGGTGAGAGCAAAGGTGGCAGTGGAGAGCGGTGCTTGGGGTGTGGCTAAAAATAAAACCATAAGAAAAAAATTGGGGACAATTTTGAGAAAAAAAATTGGTAAATTTTATCATCTTTAAACAGAAACTCTCAGAAGTTAAAATTCATTGCTTCAAACCCTAAAGCATTCAGAACTGCATGAAAAGTCATAATCTGCTTTTTAAAATTTTTTCAAATTTGCTAACAAACTGAAATATCTACTCCCCACCAGATAAAACCTATAGCAAACATCAACACAATAGTAAAAAGTTTATAGCATTAACTTTAAAATTAGAAATAAGACAAAAATAGCTGATATCACAACTTCTATTCATAATATACTGGACATCTGAATCAGTTAAAAAAGAAAAAAAGATATCAAAGCATAAGACAGAAAGGAAAAAATCAACAACCATCACTATTTATAGAATATGTGATTGTATATAGAGAAAATTCAAAAAGATTATATTAAGATTAGAACTATGGAAATATTTTAACAGATATCTGTATATAAGATTTAGTTTTAAAATCAACATTAAAACGTCAATTTATGTACCTGAAACAGACATTTAGAATATATAACTTTTAAAAATACCACTTAAAAATCAAGAATAAAAAAGCATGTGAATAGATTTAACAAAAACTTTGAAAGATCTCTAAGAAGAAAAATGCAATACTTTAGTGGAAGGTCTGAAATATGACAAATAAATGAAAGATATAACAAGTTTATGAGTTATATGAACATGTTTATATTACAACCATGTCAGTTATCATTAGTTGTTCTATATACCCAATTTAGTTCCAGTCACAATTCCATAAGCTTTTGTGTGATATTAAAATCTAATTTAAAAAACTCTTATGTAGATTAATAGATGGTAAAGAGAGAAATACTTATGTTTCAAAGCAGTATAGTAAAAAGTTAATTGTAGAATCTAAGTAGTAGGTTCATGGGTGTTTGCTATGAAATTTTAACTTCTTTTAACTTTTGAAATGTTTCATGATAAAATGTTGAGGACAAATCATATAAAAAGAATAGGTCAGACACTCCTGAAAAGGAAGAATCAGCTGCTTTACCAAACAGAAAAAGTTTGAATAAAAGTTATAATAATTAAGAGAGTGTGCTATTGGTGTGAGACCAGTAAATGAGTCAATGGAATGTAACAGAGAGCAGGCATTTATGGAAACTTTATTTACATCATATTTGACATTATAGATCCTGGGCAAAAGATGGGCCATTCGATAAATAGTACAGGAAAATTGGTTATGCACATGGAAAATAATAAAAATATTAAGGCAAAAAGAGCAAGAGAATATCTTCTAAATATCTTTACAAAGGAGATTTTTTTTTAATGTCAAATAAGCATAACCCACAAGGGAAAAGACTATAAATTTTATTACAGTAAAATTACAAACTGCTGGTCAACAAAAGAAGACAGTAAGAGAGTAAAGATTATTCCACAATCTGGAAGCATTTATTTTCAACTCATATAACTGAGAAAATATTGATATCTGTGTTTTATGCATAACTCTTATAAAGCTTTGAGAAAAAGACAACCATATAGAAAACATGGGCATAAGTCACAAATAGGCATCACACAGAAGATGGAACACAAATAGACCACACATATATTAAAACATATTCAAATCATTAGTTACAGAGAATACACAAATTAAAACCACAATGATATGTTTTAATTGGGTGATATATATATAAATGTTCATTTTATTAACATTATTAACCTGGATGCATATATACTACTTTACATATGATTTAATTCTCATATGTCTTTTAAAACGATACATAATATCTATGTGTGTGTGTATATGTATATTTTAACTAAACAAAATTTTAAATCAAGTGCAGAAAAATGCTGAAAAGCCTAATAGGAAAGTAAAAATTTTAAAGGCTCATCAAGAAGGAAAGGATAATCAAATTCCCTTAGATATCTTAACATTTTAGTGCCCTTTAACTTTAAAAGAAAGAACTTAAAACGAAGGTGGCACTGGCTTATAACGTACTTTAGTAAGTATACTAAACCTTCTATAAAGTTTAATCTAGAAGCTTAAAAACCACAGAGGACTTCATGAAACTTATTTATTACTCTCCTCAAAATTTATGAATTGTGGCTAAGTATATCTTTCTGTCCTAGGAAAGAGCGCAAGGAAGTGGAATTATAACCAAATATTCTATTTTCCTTCCTTCCTTTCTCTCTTACTTCCTACCTTCTCCTCTTTCTCTCTTCTTTCTTCCTTTTTCCTTCCCTCTCCCTTCCTTCCATTTTTTCCCTACCCTTCTGTATTAGCTTTCTATTACTACATCACAAATTACACACACACACACACACACACACACACAACACACACACAAAGCAGCTTAAGACAAAACAAATTTATTATTTCACAATTTCATGAGTCAGGAGTTCAGTCACATATCTGAGTCCTCTGGTCAGGGTCTCTCCAGGCTGAAAGCAAGGCGTGGGCAAAACTGTGATCTCAGCTGTGACTCACGGTTCCCTTCCAAGCTCACATGGGTTGTTGGCTGAATTTAGTTTCGTGTGGTTGTAGTATTCTTACTGAGCATTGGCTGGGTCGCTTTCAGGCTGATCTCAGTCCTAGTTACGTGGCAGTCCTACAACATGCTGTGTACTTCTTTGAAGCCAGCAGGTAAATCTCTCTCATGCTTCAAATCTCTCTAACCTCTTTGAAGGGTTCACCTGATTAAGCCAGGCTCTCGTAAAATGACCTCTCTTTTGATTAACACCAATTCAACTGACTAGGGACCTTAATTATAGCTGGAAACCATAAATTATTTAAGATGTCTGAAACATAGAGTGACAAGTGACATTGAATAGGAGAAAGCTAAAGAAATAAAGGCTAAGTCATAGAGGACTTAGTAAGCCATCTATGTGGCCATTGCCCTAACAGTTAGAAACCGTTGAATGAATGAAGAATGAAGGAATGTTAGAATGAAGTGGTCAGATCTTCATTTTAGAAGGATGGCTCTAGAAGGCAGTATGAATGATAAAGAGGACAATTCAATTGAGCACGTATCTGTGGGATGAAAGAAGAATGAATATGTGGCAAAAATAACTCTAGAAACTGTCCCCCAAATACTATGGAATACTCTCAGAAACTCTTTAATTTGAAAAACAATTACTGACTGTCTATTTCCTGCCCAGGAACAAAGCTTATAACCAGAAAAAAGAGTCATAGGTCCCTTCTCCTCCACAAATATAAATACATGGCCTTTGATAAAAGTTTAGAGAGAACAAAAGCCAAAAGCAAAAGAGAATAAAATTTAGAGGAAAAGATTAGCACACCACCATCCATACCATCATCCATCCTGCCAGGTAGGGTAAAATTTCATTCTCAAATGTCCTTGAAGTCAACGGGTAAAAAAAAAAACTTGCTCCGGAGAACAAACATGCCTGATGGTGAGATCGAGGGAAACTTTTCCCATGGATTCTCTGTTATTGTAAATGGTACCCAGAGTGTTGAAAGAGGTCAAAATAGAGTGACCAATGCACAGATGGGTTTGCCAAAAAAGGTCTCCTGGCGAAGACTGCAGAGAAAAGGGGCAAATCCTAGTAATAAATTTATCTCTGTATACGGCATTCGATGCTTCCCGTTTGACTTGTCAAAGGGCTTTTTGTGATGGGTGCATCCCATGTGTATAATAAATTGCTAACTTTATCTCTTGACTGACTTGTAAATCTTGGTCGTTTTCAGGGATTAACTACTTGCTAAATTCATTTATCAAAATTAAAACTAGGTCTTCAGAATGCTGCTCTCCAAATCCCAAGAAACCATGAAAGATTAACCTTTTGCAGATCCTTCCAGGCTGAACGCCAGTGGGTGACATCAATACAAGTGATTAATAGGCCCTATCTAAGGTCTGCAGGAGATGCTGACAGACATTTCCCCACGTGATAGCACAAGTCATCTAATCAGCCTAAGAAAACACACATCCTAATGCTCTCCATACTAATGGAACATCACCAATTAGTATTTAGGAGATGCATAGGAACTCTGTTTTTGCACTAGTACCACAGGCTTTTACACATGTATCAAACCTCCTTAATGTTGTAAACAAAATTCATTCACTTGGGCTTTTAAAATCATTCTAGAAGCATCAGGAGCAGCAACAGAATGGAACGTCAAATCCAGAATGATTAGTCATAGCCTTTCTGTGATGCTGTTTTGAAAAAGAAGACATCAGCTAACATTTTTATCTCACAGACCCCCGCATCATTTGAATCGTATGCAGCCCGTGTCCTCATCACAGAGAAGCACATTCCTCTTATGTCTTCTTTCTCCCTTGTCTATTTACAGCATGTGGTGCTATCTTGGAGCTTTAGAGGCATTTCATCCAAATATCCACATTCACACCAAATGTGCCAACACCTTCCCAGTACGATCCTTGACATTTCCTCCTCCCTCCCTTCCTCCTTGCCTGTGAAATGGCAGCTGGGTTCGTTAATGTTGCCTCAGATCCTCTACCTCTTTTGTTCCTCAAAATAAACTCTCCGCCTCCGTTCATAACAGGTCTGATGATGCTCTAAAGTGCCACCGAGACCATGTTTCTCACTAAGGGGTACAGGTTAGACAGATGGAGTATAAATGTGCCCTATCAAAGTGGACCCAGATTCCTTTAATTAATTATGCTTTATCGAATTTAAAGAGGATCCCTTTGAATCATCTAAACCAGTGGTGAGTAATCTTTTCTTTTTCCCTTGGGCTACCAGCTGATAATATAATCATTTAACTGTGGATCTTACATGTATGCTAATTTCTTTCAATTGATAAGCTTCTGATAAGGCTAGTATTACTGATCATGTATGGTTACCATGTACCATGTGAAGCAATTTATATTCATTATTTCCACTAATCTTTATGACAATTCTGTGAGATATGTTCAATTCCAGTATTCATTTACGCATGAGGAAACTGAGGCACAGAGAGTGTATGTAACTTATCTAAAGTCACACAGGTAGTGAATGGCCAAACCAGCAGTCAGACCCTGGTCTGTCTGGCCCCAGAGCCTAAGCTCTGCTCACATATGACTGGCTGCCTTCTCCTTCACCCTGGGAGAAGCTGTACAGGGGCTCCTAAATCCCTGGATGGATGAGTCGCATGAATGCATTTATTTCTGCCACACCTCCACCTAGAGCTTAAATTCCAAGGGGAAAACAAACAAACAAACATGTTACAGCTTTTACAGAGCTAAGAACAGCGTAGTGGTGCAGAATGGAGGATGGAAAAGCTAACTCAGCCCAGAGGAGTGAAGAAAGCTTCCTCATAAGAGTAACATTCAAATCATAAATGTGCTAAAGAATATTCTCGACAGAAGAACAGGCAAAGTACTAAAGTTATAGTGTTAGAAAAGGGCACATACTAGGAAAGGCAAGAAGCTCAACGTTACAGCAATAGACGGAGGGAGTGGAGAAAGGAAGCAAACAGAGGAGAGAAACAGGAGACTAGAAAGACCCAGTTATGCCTTCACTGCAATGCTAAAAAGTCTGAATATTATTTTTCAGGTAAGGGAGACAATCGCTTTTAAGCAAAAGGATTGCAGTACTAACGTTAACTTTTGGTTTTTGTTTGTTTGTTACAGAATATTAGCCAAGTGGAAATATAGATAATGGAGTGCAGTATGAAGAAAGACTAGAAGCAAAGGCACCTGTTTGGAGGCCAGAAAAACAGTGAAAGCAAGACAGACAGACGGCTTGAGCTAGACCCCTGGCAGCACAAGAGGAAAGGCCAGACAAGATACATTTAAAATTTCTCCCGACTACTTACAACCATCTTTTATATGACCTACTGACTTAAGGATTTGTTTATTTTCTTTCTCACACTAGATTGTCAGTTTTATGAGGAGGGATTTTTGTCAAATCTCTAATACTTAGCACGTTGCCCGCAGACCCTCCATAAGTATATCGAGAATAAAAGAAGTGAATCAAAGAAATTTAAAGATTGATTGGCTTGAATAGACAGGATTGTTAGATGACTCGAATTTCTAGTGTGGGAAACTGAATGGATGGTGACAGAGATCAAGAATGCACCACACAGGACAGTTTTAAGTGTCTATAGAATTCTAGATTGATCAATGGTGACAGTTGTTTCAAGTTTGGGACTGGCATGCAAGAGAAAAGTTGAGACTGGTTTTAGAGATTTAGAGTTCAGATTTAGAAATGATGCTGAAGCCGTGGAAATGGATAAAACCAGGCAGAGCTGACGAGGGGGAGAAAGGAGAGCAGCAGAAAACCGTGAGTAATCACAAAATTTAAGAGATTGGAGACGCCAGCAGAAGAAACAGGCGAAACATTGAAAAAGCTAAGAGGAGAACTGGGGAGGTGCTCCGGGAGACGCCAGAGGGGAGAGCCTTGAAAAGTAGAGCCTGGGACAGTTAGGGGTGATCAGTTGTGCCATTATCTATATCAGGGTAAAACAGAAGATAAAAGAGAGGCTATTTGTATCTGAAACTAGATACTTATTAGAATCTTTAGAGAGAACACCTTGAGGTGTGGAGATGAACACTGAATGAAAATCGTTAAAATGGTTGAAGGAGGTAGGAATAGGCTACCACTAGCTCACTGACCCCTTTGTGCAAATTAGAGAAAAGCTCCTCTTCAGGCAGAGGCACTTGCACCAGGGCATGCAGACTGTCAGGCAGAGCGCCCCCTCTCCTTGAGCTGAGTGTCTTTGTGTGGTGCCAAACTTGCATGACATCATGAGGTGTCCCTTGCTAGGAATTAGGCAAGGAATTATTTTAGGATAGGGAGACCAGAATGCAAAGACCAATGGAGAAGCCAGCCTAAGATAAAGGAAGAAAGGGAGCCAATGAAGACCGTGCGGGAGGAAAAGGAATACACCTCAGAGTTTAAAAGCAAGTAAAGGTTTGAAACAGGAAAATAAAACTTATTAGATGCAAAAAAAAAAAAAAAAAAAAAAGTGATGACCTGATCTGTATCGAGAGTTCACCTAAGCTTGGATACTGCTGCCACAAATTATAAAGGTGTGTAATTTTTTTCCATCAGTGTTCAGAAGCTCACCAACATAAAATAAGCAGTTCACTTCTCAAATTTTTTTGGAGAATTACTAAACGCTCCACTATTCATTTTTAAAATTGAAAGCAAACATAAAAATCTAGATCGTGGGAAACTACAGGAAGAATAACTAAGTTCCTTCAAAAAATAAATTGCAAGTTAAAAAAGAGAAAGAAACCAGAAGTCTGTATAGTTAAAAAAATGTGAAGAGAAAAAAAAACAACTAATCATGATGTGTAAACTCTATTTGAATTCTGATTTCACAGACAAATTATTAAACAATTTTTAGCTGATATTAAGGTGCAATTGGACATTTGAACATTAAATGGATTTTGTAATATTAAGGAATTATTAACATTTTAAGAGGAACAAATGTGGTTATGTCTGAAGTCCCCGTTGTATGAAAGATACACATTGCATTGTGGTTATGTTTGAGTCCCCATGTGTGAGAGATACACACAGACATATTTACAGATGTACTTGTTACAGAACTGAACTTGCTTCAGAATAAAATCAGAAGCAGGGACAGGAGTGGGGGTAAAGGTAAAATAAGATCGACCATGAATTGATAAATTTGCAGTGGGAAGATATGTACATAGGGACTCATTAAACTATTCTGCATACTTTCATATGTTTCAATTGTTCTATATTCAATTTTCTTTACATTAATGACAACATTCTATTCAATAAATAATGGAAAAATTATATTAGTTTTAATGATGGCCAGTTAAGGCGATAACATGAGAAATAAAAGAGGGGAATAATTTCGAAGAAAACATACATAAGTCCAAATAAAGGCAGAAAAATTTAAAGGATTGAAACACAGAAATAAAGGCATAAATACAAGCAGAACTAGAGGAAGCAACCAGAGTGAGACAGACTTGTGAAATGACATTACCACCTTGTGGTCTTTTAGGATATTGCCCCTGAAGACTCAAACCATGATGTGTTTTTCACACCTATAGGCATTTGTGGGAACATTGTGCCTACATTTGCGCCAAGTGTAACTGAGTTAAAGGCCATACACGAGCTTCGGTCTGGGGGGTTCTTAATTTGTGATAAACTTTCTTGACTCGCTTAATATTTTCAGATGTACTTCCACTCATTGTTTCAAGGTCCCTACATGTACTAAGCTTTGTTGTCCTAAATTTCCCACTTTATACATCCATGGTTAGTTCCTAATTTGCTATTTTAGGACTTCATTAACAAATCTTTCTTCATCTTTCTCCATATTCTTAATTTTTTTTTATTAAACAGCTTTATGAGGTCTAATTGATATACAAAAAAATAACGACAACATATTCGATGTATAGAACTTGATGATTATGGAGATAGGCGTACACCCAGGAAACCACCACCACGATCAAGTTAATAAACATATTCATCACCTCCATTCATCGTATCCTTTTTCACCATTTTGATCCGCCTAACTAATTCTAATGCCTAACTCCTCCATCTCCTTGGGCATTCCACACAGGATGTATGCCATCCTGTGCTCTGTGATTAGATCTTTTTTTGTTGCAATTGTAAGTGAACTCATTTTTTATTTTTAAAATTTTTATAACTTTTTTGGTGACATCGGTTATGTGTGATTAAATCTTACTCCATCCTGCTCCCTATATCCACAATGTATACTCTCTCCATCCGTTAGTCACTTAGTAGCCATCTCATTTGGATCATCGGTCTCCGTATTGCATGTAATACTTTCCTGTAACCCTCATTTTACTTAATAGTGGTCCCCAAGTGCAAGAGTGGTGATGCTGGCAATTTGGATAGCCCAAAAAGCTACAAAGTGCTTCCCTTTAGATAAATAGGTGAAAGTTCTTGAGTCAACAAGAAAAAAATTATATGCTGAGGTTGTTAAAATTGAAGTAAGAAAAAATATTCTGTGAAATTGTGAAGGAAAAAAAATTTATGCTCATTTGCTGAGAGACCACATTCACATAATTTTTATTATAGTATATTGTTGTAATTTTTCTATTTTATTATTAGTTATTATTAATCTCTTACTGTCTAGTTTATAAAATAAATTTAATCATATGCATGTATGTATATATAGGAAAAAACATAGTCTATACAGGGATTGGTACTATCTGCGGCTTCAGGCATCCACTGAGGATCTTGGAACGTACCCCCTGTGAATAAAGTATGATGACTTATATAACTGTATCATGAAATTCTAGGCAGCCATTAAAAATGACATAATATAAAATTGAAAATTATTCTTTTGAAAAGCAAAAAAAAAAATGCTGGTTCTAACTGCTATAGTGTGTGTGTGTATTTGTTTCTTGCAATGCAATAGATTTCTGTACATACATCCACTACGCTCAAACTTAAGATACTCATGCATAATGAAAGTTAGAAAATATGTACACCAAAATGAAAATAAGTTTATAAATACTTTAATTGTTGGCTTATCTATATTTTCTGATTTTTCTCCAGTGAACAGGTATTGTTTTATAATAAATAATAAGGGGAAAATTCATTGTTTTTTTTTTTTTAAGAGAAAAAGAAGGGAAAGGAGGCTGAGTCCCTGAGGCCATCAAAAGGGAAACATAAGTAGTTGGCTTGAATTTAAAAGAGCAGCTGAATCTCAATAACAGAAAGAAGTATGGAATTTTACAGAAGGTTAAACCAATTGGTCATATGTGCCTTAGTGTCAAGTACTCAGATCAATATGTACTTGAGGTCAGTGCCAGTGAATGAAAATAATTTGGAGAGGAGGGAGCTAGGAGGAAGAGGTGATGTCAGTCAATACTATGGGTCAGAGTATTCACATAACCCTCTCCTTGGCTGTCCCACTCCCACCCCCTCCACTAAGCCTCCATCCTTACTACAGGAACTTGGAGAATAGTAGAAACTTCCTTCCTTCACAGAATACAGGAAAAATATCTGTGGAAGTAGTACACGAAGAATATCTAGGCCATATGCCTGCCCCATCTACCTGGACCTGCTTCATTAAACTTGGGCTTCTCTCCCCTAGCCAGAGTTCAGTGGATAGACTGATTCTTTCCAAATGCTTGGAAATTTATTTGTTAGGTTTCACTAAAAATTACACTGATTGATTTACAAAGAAAATCGATATTAAAAAATCTCTGCTTCCATTAGAATGGATATCAAATATTCATTTTGAAAATTGTTTCAACAAAACAAAACAATCCCACTAAAACCATAATAGATGGAAGAAGTTGTTAAAGGTTGTGATGGCTAACCATCTCTACCAGGGATAATCCTTAGGTGTGTAGGGATCTGAGTAAATGTCTTAGGAATCTGGTTGACTCCATATGCAAGGTATAGAGCCAAAGAGCTCTCAAAGGGGAGAAATGGGAACTGGAGCCCAGAGAGTCCTGGGTCACTCACCTGGATGGCAGTCCCCGCCAAGCTAAGCATAGGCACAAGAGGAAGACTTTAAAAAATTACCAGGAAGGTACTCCGAAGCTTGGAGCTCACAGCAAGGCCTCTGCTGCTTACATCTAATGGTGGTAAGATCCTCATAATTCTGAACAAGTCAGGCTCTCTTGGCTGCTATCCCATGTTTGTTGGTTACTTTGAGAATCATGACCCCTAGTTCCCAGCAATATGCACCACCATTTGGTCTGTTTACTTTAAGAGTGCTATCATCATCCCTGCTACCAGAGACACATTCTGTGATAACGTCTATCAATTGCTACTATCAACCTCAGCTTCCATAGGAGAGCCATCACTGACCTCGTTCGTAATGCTGGGACCCCTTTCACCTACTCATTCTTGATATTCATGATAAATGATATGTCCTCCAAGCCTACCTTTGAAACAAAATCCTCTGATGAGTCTTCTGACTTGAAATATGCAATTTCAGTATGTCCATTTTCCTGATCCTTTAGTATCTTTTTCTAATGCCTGTCATGGCATTATAGGCATATCGACCTCACCCATGTGGGCCACTACATTTGCCAGCTTCTAGGAACCACCCTAGTAGCAAGTTTGTATCATCCCCTGGAGCCCTTACTAGGATGTCATATTGCATAGCCCAAGAGAGTCCCTCCAAGTCAACTAACCAGTAAGCAACCAAAGACGACTCTATACTTAGGTTTCAATCATCTGCTAATTGACCTGTTTTTTCATTATTCAACTGCAGGGTGTCAACACAATTTACTAAAGAATCCAATTCTGTTATCTTCATATTTATGATTCCTCCTGTTATTTTAAACTTCTGAATAATCACACAGACCAATGCCTTCCATCCATCAGCACACTATCCCAGTTCACCATCAGTGAAAGTATTACCAATTAATCAGCCACGTAGTGCCAGGATCTGTCTGTGCAACACCTACTGGGGGGATGAACTAATTCCAAATCTAATGTTTCTCTTGGACCACTCCTGACATCAATTGTTGCACATTGGGTTTTCCAGGAAACAGATGCCAAGATAAGAGTTTGAAATGTAAAAGGCTTATTGGGGAATAGCACCTGTGGAAGAAAAGGGGAGGAAGCAAGATTTGTCATGTGGAAATTCCAGACCATGAGGCAGACCTGATGATGTCTCTGCCAGATCAACAGGGAGCTCCAAAGCGAAGACTTCCCACTAGGGGCTGAGATTGCTAGGTCTTTGTACCACTGGATGGGTAGCAGTCCTGAAAAGAGTGTGATGTCAGTTTGAATGATGCAGCGGAACTTGAAAATGATAAAAGCTGTGTCAATGAATCATGCTCCACACAAACCAAGTTCTTTCTTGGAGATTGGAACAGCATATTTACAAATCTGCCATAGATATTGATAGGTATGCAATATTGATAAGTTCAATAAGTTAAATAAATATGAGCATGGTTTGTAAATCAAGGTCAACCACCATAAGAATAAAAATAATATGTATAATTTTTAACCCAGCAATAGCAAATTTTATATGTAGAACAGAAAGTCAGGAGTAAAAGGAAACAGAGTAAATACAATAAAATTCTTAGAACTGGTTTTAATATAATTGCACTAAAAGTAAATGTATTAACTCACCAATTGAAAGACAGAGACTCTCAGATTGAATTAAAAAATATAGAATGTGTTGTCTCCGATAGCTGTTCAGAGCAAAAAAAGACACAGAAAGGCTGAACATAAACAATGGAAAAAAAGATATACCAGGCAAATATGAACGAAAATAAATAAGAAGCCTGTAGTAGGAGGTGACTTGATCACTTCAACAATAGAAATTAGTTCTGGAGGCTAGAAGTCCATGATCAAGGTGCCAGGTGATTAGGTTTCTGATGAGAGCTCTCTTCTGGGATTATAAATGTTGTGTGCTCACATGGCCTTTCCTACGAGTGCTCACTAACAGAGCACTCTAGTGTCTCTTTTTATAAGGACACTAATTTCCGCATATAGCCACACTGGAGGTTAGATCTACAACATAATGAATTTGGGACATACTCAGTCCATAATATCATCCAAAACTTACATGAAAATGGCCCCTACTCAAGAAGAACCTACATAATATTTCAGAGATAAAAGACAGGAATAAGTAAAACTCAGAGCCTGAGGCCTCCAAAGCACCTTTCTGTGGTAGCTAGTGTTCAGATTAATGTGGAGCTACAGGGGTTGTCAGCTCATGCGCCTTCTGAGTTGGAATTTTAAGTAGGGAGCATAACAAAAAAAAAGTAAGTGATGTGCCAAACTGACAGAATAATATCAGAGTCCCAATTTTTATATGACATCTTTTCAAAAAGTACTTTAGTTACTGTATTCTAGCCTTTTAAAACTAGAAGAAACTCTTATTTAATCTGATCATTTTACAAATGAGAAAATGAAGCCCACGAGACCCATGGTCATTCTTGGAAGTTCCTGCCACTTGAATAGGGTCTTTCCACTATATACTTTCTCTCTAGATTATGGTGTCTCTAGAGAGATATTCTGAGTTGACAAGAAAAAGTCAGAAACTAAAAGATCAGAAACTAAACTCCAATCAACCTTTACGAAGACAGGTGCTATTAGCAACAGTACCTCCCCTGCCTCAGCTTGCATTCCTTATTACAAAAGATAAATGAGCTAATGTTGTCAACACAATATCAGGTGACATAAGACAAAGAACTCTGCTTCTCTAACCAAGAAAGAATTCATTGGCAAGTGTGGTCAAGTGGTTACAATTCTTTCGTGTTAATTTTTCTTTTTAGAATATTTCAAAGCTGGAACTCAGAAATAATTTTTAGCAGGATTACTTTAAGTTCTTGTTAGGGATATCGCAAAGACAGTCTTTTACAAGGCACCTACACAGCCTTCTGCTTACATGTGAAAAAAGAAAAAACAGGGGCAAAAAAACTGTAAGAGGCACAATAAAACTTTAAAATTTTCCCTAAGTGTTACAAAACTGGGAAAAAAGACAGTTTGAGTTAGATTCTTAAAATGTGAGATTAAAATGGCAATCCTTTATCAACTAATTACAAAATATAGTTTTTATAAGACCAAATAATTTTTCAACCATTAACATTCATAATATAGTTGAGAAAACAAGAAACTGCAGTAGAAAACTAGTATGTTTGATTCACGATCTTGTGTTGAATTAAAATAACAGTAAAATGCCTGATATGTCTGTCACAAGATAGGTTTAGGTTGATTTCTCTTTTGTGATATTCTGCTTGAGTTAAGAGGAGCAGAGCAGGTAATCCAATGCAACTGACAAATCTTTTGAAAGAAAAGTAGGCTGTTTCCTGCATAATGAAATATTAGTAATGTCATTTCAAAGTTCTGATATAAGTCAATGATGCACATCTTGGGTTTTATTGACATTTATGCAATATTATGAGAAAAACAATTACAGATTTTGACTAAAACTCATCTAGAGAGAAAATTTTTCATTGCCGTTTCAATGTTATAGACTTACATTTAAAAAGCACACACTGTGTGGGACCTGAAAAGCTGCTGGGATGCTAGATCCTGAGAACATTAAATTCTGGTCGCCTCTAGGGAGTGAAAGGTAGTTAATAAGTATCTACATATGTCTACAAGTTGGGGCTTGACTTAATAAATTAAAAGCAAACCATGCAAAAGCATATGGTAAAAAATGAAATGAGATCAGAGGATAGGAAGAAGGGGAAAAGGGGAAGGGGAGGTAGATGGGGTAAAGAGGGTCAAATGTGTGGTGATAGAGAGAAATCTAACTATGGGAGGTGAACACACAGTGTAAATATATATATATATACCTTACTGTTAAAGTGTACAGATGAAACATTGGATTTTGTTAACCAATGTCACCATAAAAAAAAATTGTAAAAAAATAAAATAAAATAAAATGAATTTGTAACTTCTGAAGTAGTGAAGTACAGCTTCCTCAATGAAGTAGCTTTTCAGGTACATATTAATTCAGAAAAGTTATTCTAGATAGCCATTTCTAGAGTTTGTCTCTCTTCAAGATTAAATTCTGTGTTCTTATTTCACTTACTTTTCCCTTGTTGGAAATAATTAACTAATTCAATCATTTCATTTAACAAACATAAAGTGAAGTCTCATTACATAGCACTATGTAAGTCTCTATGATACTATAAAGCAAGCTCAGGTCCTTAAGGAACATAAAATCTACTCAGGGAGGCAAACTCATAAACAGAGAATTGTTAAGTTCACCAGTGTGAGGTGCAATGGTTTACGTGTCATTTGAAACTCAAAGATGATAATGGGTCTTGTATATATACTTCAGGAAATAATGGCTGAAATTTCTCCCGAATTTAGTAAAAGACATTAATTTACAGAATCAAAATGGTCAAATCTCAGACAGGATAATAAATACAAAGGAAATCACACCTAAATACATCATAATCAAATTTCCAAAAACCAATTTATGAAGAAAATCTTGAAATCAGCCAGAAAAAAAATAACAGTACATACAGAGGAACATTCATTTGATCACCAACTCTTCATCAGAAACAATAGAGGTCAAAGGACAGTGTTCTTAGGAAATACAAGTATTGAGGGGTAAAGGAGATGTATATGTGCAAATAATTCACAAAAATAGAGAAAATGATAGAGCCAAAAGATGTAAAATATTAAATTAGGGGACTCTGGAACAAAGGATATATTGAAGTGCACTAATATTCTCATGACTTTTGGGTCTGAAATGATCAAAGTTACAAAAACAGATGGATCAAGAAATATAGGTGCCATGTTATTTTGTTATTTTCTGATATTGTCAACTGACCAAATTTAGAAGTAACACTCCAGTAACGATGAATACACCTGGCACCCAGATCTGTTTCTAAATATCATTCTCAGGGGTGGAAGAAGGAAGGAAAGAAGGAAGGAAGGGAGGGAGGGAGGGAGGGAGAGGGGAGGGGAGGGGAGGGGAGGGGAGAGGAGAGGAGAGGAGAGGAGAGGAGAGGAGAGGAGAGGAGAGGAGAGGAGAGGAAAAAGAGAAGTGAAAAAAGAAAAAAAAAGAAAAGGAAAGGAAAAGAAAAAAAGTCAGGGTTCCTTAAAGAAATAGTTGAATTGAGGGTTGTTGAGACAGAGAAGGTACAAGTCTAGCCTGGAATGTCTCATCTTGCAAGAAAAGGAAATACTCAAAAAATGATGCACGCAAGGATATAGCAGCCAGTTCGAAGCAGCTCTCAATCACTAAACTCGAACAAATTGAGCACCAAAATGACTGTTACGGATTATAGCCCATAGAATTAAATATCTTTGTCCTGACATAAACAGTAGAACATAGGGAAAGCACACTACTTCCTTACAGTAAAATTCCAATTTATGAATGGAGAAGAAAAACGGGCAATAAAAAAAAAAATCAACATTGGTAAACATCACAGTTGTTGCAGGCAAAATCTGCCAATGGGTGCTAAAATAGCCAAAAAAAAAAAAAAAATCATTTTCAAATTATCCCCACAATATATTAAAAGGAGAAAATGGGGAGAAACCTGGCAAAACCCACTTTAATCAAGTGACTTAAGGTTAGAATCACTAGTAATATACATATTATTGTTTCCCCATATGATACACTGAAAAGGGCCCATCAACTCTACAGTTCTTAACAAAAGCACATATCTATATTATCAGAGTAAAAAAAGAAGGGAAAAACAAATGCCAAACAGTAAAGGAAAACTTCTGTAAAGTTCGATTAGAAATTGGGAGGTGTCAGTATGGACTCACAATTTCTAAAACCTATTTGTTTATTGTCTTCACTTTGCCAGATCAAAGGGTCTAGGATCAGTGATATCCAAAGAAGCAATGAGCATATGTAGTCCTCAGATCTAAGTTTCTAAGTATCAGTCCCCATAAAAGGAACCAGACTCGGGAAAATAGCTGACTCCAGCGCTCATAAAGGGAGGTACAAGATGGGTCTGAACATCTTATTTTACTAGAAAGGAAGTGCTCAAAAAATGTTGGGGCACAAAAATGACACAGGGACCAGATTTGATGGGGCTCCCCAAGCCAAATCTCAATTTTAACAACATATACAGTAACAGATTATAATCCACTAAAATAGAAACTTGAGTCTATACTTAAAAATCATCTTAAAATGTAGATGATCAATAGATTAGGCAGATAGGTAGATGGACATGAAGCATGTAGCAGAACTAAAAAATGACTGTTTTGCAGCCATCATAATAAAGATTGGTTTAGACAATTGTCAAGTGTTGCTAATTCAAGGGAGAGGGAGAGGAGATGTTTGACAAGCATAGAAATATTTACATGATCTTAAAGTATCTCCCAGTAGATTGCTTATTATTTACTAAGGGGAAAATATTCAGTAAAGACACTGATTATACTTTGACCAGGTGATCAAAATTAATAACGAGGGTCTGAAATATAATACCCTAACAAGGACACATCACTTTTCTAGTATTTTCGCTGGAGATACATAACCTCAACCTAATCATTAGAAAACGCCACATAAAACCAAATTAGAAAACATTCTATAAAACAATTTTTTGTTATACAGAATTGATCTTATGATAAACATTACCTGAAGGTGGAGATAATCTTTGTATCTCCACCACCTATAACATTAATTGACAATTAGAAAGAGCTTGATAAAAGCTAGTTGAATGAATAACTCCCTGCCTTGACTGTAGTCCCAGTGTCTTGATTCAGTCATTTCCAGCCCCAGGCACAATGAAGACACAAAGTTTAATAGAAGAATAAACTAGGTAAACAGAATTTTGTTCATAAGTTTTATAATATTCTGCACTCAACAAATTTTCCAAAATAAACTTTTTTCAAAACTTAACACTATATTACTATATTACCTAAATAATTAGAAATTAAAGAATCACTTCAAATATACAACGTTCTACACTAACTTTGAAGTCTTGCTTTTCCACAAAAGGAAAACAACGAAAATTAGTTGAAGTATATATAACAAGATTTATGGATACACTCAGAACCCAACTTTATTGTTACAACCAATTTTTATTTACAGACTATAAATCTCTTCAAAAAGATACATTCCTTCATTTAATCAATGGTAAAAGGCCCTATTAAACAAAATAAAGCCTGAACATCACTTATATTTAAACAGAAGTACAAACAGCTTCATTAAACGTTTATGAACATAGAGCAAAACTGTATTTTTACTTAAGCAGTTACATGAATGAGGCTGTTTTTAATTTTCTTCACTGGCAACCCCATTTTATCCACAGAACAAATTTTACTTAAATTAACAGTAGTAAAAATGTAAAAATTAAATTTTAAACATGAAAATATGCAACAAAAAAACAGGAAGTATCTTCATTACCAAACAGATTAACAAATTCTCACTCAGATACTTTCTGAGGCATATTAAAACACCTACGTCAAAAGTTGCATTCATTTGAGAGGTATCAATACATTTTCAGTGCTGAGACTATTTGTAGCACTTACAGTATATACAAAGCAGCATTATACTACTATGGTTCACATTTAATAAACACAAATTTAAACTTTATGCCACAATTTCCCAATTCAACATACAACACAATGACAATTATTCATTTTGTTTTTTCTTCTGAAATGGAGTAAAAAAATTATCATTTCAGAACATGGAATAATGCTGTGTCTTCCTTCTTATAACAATAGTATATTTTAAAATTGAAATACTTCAAATCATGGAAACTTCACCCAGCTGTACAAAGGCTCCTAAATACAGTACACTTAAAAAGTTCTCTCTTTGCAGATTCCACCAATTAATCGTTACCTTACTACAGAAATAAAGGAAACTTCCTCAGATTATTGGACAATAAAATTTCAGCGTGTCACTACCTAAATTGGAGTAGCAGCACACCACAAGCATGGCAAGTAAATGCTCTCATTTCTCCACTGCTTTTGGGGGGTCTTTTTCAGGTCATAGGAGATAGTTTACATGAATACCATCGAGTCTCAATCTACTTCTGAAAGTTTCTTTATTAAGAGTTTTTAAATTTAACTAATGGAACAATTTAAATCAGCCAGTTTCTTCTTACTCTTCACTAGTTCAAATACAATCT
Source organism: Eonycteris spelaea (assembly GCA_003508835.1). Lineage (NCBI taxonomy): Eukaryota > Metazoa > Chordata > Mammalia > Chiroptera > Pteropodidae > Eonycteris > Eonycteris spelaea. The sequence goes on from PUFA01000053.1 coordinate 3,978,139, forward strand.
GTGATGTTTTCAATTTTTATAAACATCTAAGTGTTTTCTTAAAACGATTAATGGTACTCATACCATTAATGAGTAAGATGTAAACAAAATATGCCTACACTTAAGGATTAGGGTATTTTACAACAGCGATTTTTCTTTTAAGTAGAAAAGCTATTGAATTCATAATTAACAGATTCTATTTTAACCTGCTGTTTGATAACATCAGTAGCATGGTAAGTGCACAGGGAAAAAAAGAAAGCAGATTTCAGGACAGAAAACCTACTAAAAACTTTAATTTTGGATGCCTCCAACACAAAAGGGTATTTTTTTCTATTATCATTTTTTCCATTCAAATAGTTGAAACCTGTTTCAACTTATTTCAAATTATCCAGTAAGTGTAAAGACTGTATTCAGAAAAATCTAATTAATCACGTAATATATCTTATTAATTTCAGTTTTCAAGTATTAATGCAAACCCAAACTTTTTTTTACATTAACACATTTTACAGACTATGCTTCAAGTCGAGGGGGGCAAATTAATTTAAAATAACTGATACACTTTTCTGCCAAAGATCTCAAACCCAAAACATAACACTGTAATCACACAGGTGGTATATGAGAGGAGAAAAAAAGCAGTTCAATATAACTAATGTCTTTAAAACAAGAAACAAAAATGAAACAGATTGCCTTAATATGTAACTAAGTTTCCATTCAAAGGACAGTGTCAACTCCAATGCATTAAAGAAAAATCAAAGCAAATCAATTTTGAAATAAAGATAAAGCTGCTTTACCACATACTTAGAATTCCATTTTCCTCTGTACATAAAAATTAAGCGTTTGCCTCTGTGTAAAGTAGTGCAAGTCGCTGCCAATAACAAAACTCTCCTCTTAGCATAAAGCTCTTTTAACTTTGTCTATCAACTGAATGACTGATTAATATTATACGCTTATGTCGATATCACTTTGGAATGCAGTATAAAATGATTAAAGGCAATTTAAAGCAGAAAATCAAACTGATAGTATTCTCATTTATTTTACGAAAGAATTAAAAATGGCACAGAAGGCTTTTAGTAATGTAAAAAAGAAATACCTATATAATTATTAAAGCGGAGGTTTTTAACTTGTTAACTGAAAGTGTCTGTTGCTCTGCGGTGTCAAAAAAGAAAAGAAAGAGTCTTTTTCTTTACATTTGGAAGCTTTTGTAATATTTATGGCTAAAATAATTATTTCTAGTACAGCAAAAATGGAAACAGCAGTCATTAAAAGATTGCTTAAGTCGTCTCTGTCTTTTACAATTCCATAATGAACAACTTTATACTTAGAGATGTTTAAACTAAGAGCTATTATTTATCATATCACTTGTGTATGTGGAATTTAGATTCACACTGAGACATCTAAAATTTCAAGGCATTTTTTTTTTTGTAGAAAAAGGTTAACAGCCTTGAAAATAGGAAAGAATACTTCAGTTTGTAATCATTAATTATATTTTTAATTTGCTTCAGCTTAGAATCATGACTCAAAGAACGGAGATTTAGCGACGTATTAACTGACTGCTTGCAGGAATCTAACCTCACAAAAACTAATGGACAACCAAAGAATGAAGTAAAGTCCTATTAGGCACTGAGAGGCTAAATAAATAAGTACTGACATTAACAAAAACTGATAAACCCTATTTCCAGTTCCTCTTGTTACCCCACTGTGCAGCCAGAAAGGTTGGCTATTTCCAGTCTAAAACCAAAGAACTGGATCATTTCCTTACAGAAAAATTTCTACAAAAGGGAAGAGAATGCAAAACAATTCACAATTTCATATGCAAGATACAATCCACATTAATTTACAAATTTTATTTACACTGTTTTATGTACATTCCAGGCAGACCTAGTTGAAGAATTTTGTGCTCATATTGATCTCAAATGATCATGTGAACAGTAAGATTTACTACCACATCTCTTTGATTTCCAGAAAATGGTGGTAGCATGGGGTTAGGAGGGGGAAAAGAATCAAATATTACTGGTCAGGTAAGATCTTACAAGTAGGTAAGGAACAAAAAGGGAAAAATGTGGAATTTTGCTTGTTAAAGCATCCAGGCCACTATGGTCTATTGACTAACAGTGAGTACAAATGAATGCCACTTCTCTAACAACCATTTTCATATTTACAAAATGAGCTTACAAGTTATTAGGTAAGGCATTCATTCAAGTTCTTTAGCTTAACATAAAAAGGCAACAGACAACAAGTTAAAGGATAAATTTTAGATGAATGCTTTTCCTTGAGAATCCCTTAAATGGTCAATAAAAAGGGAAGTAATTTTAAACCATATTTTAGCTGCAGTATGATCCCAAAAACCTGTGGGAACATCACAATACCCAAAATCTAGCCAAAGAGTGGGGGAAATATCTGATTTTGTCCCCAGGATAAACTACACACTCATAGGGCTAAAGTGAGAGCCTTATTCCCTTTACATTCACTTCCATATGAAACTCTCTGAAATGCTTATAATAGTGTCACAGCCAGCAGCTATGCAGTTTACCAGCAATGGCTCAGTGAATCTCTATTCAAAATAGTTTAGAGAATATGGAGTAAAGTAGAAAAATGATCTTCTCTCCTCCCATAGTTCTCCAAGATACATACTGTTGTACTTTAAGAAGTCAGAAACAAACAAACAAAAAATCGAGAGTATTCAGACTTCATCATTCTAAGAAAATATTCCAATCACAGATGAAAATTCCCCAAAAACCAATTTTTCAAGTTCACGCTAAATTACATAAAAAGCTATTAATTGTTATAATTGGTTCCATTCATTTAGTCAATTAGGTAAAATTCTATTGATCAATCCTACAGTTATGTGGTTTATAAAAACAGAAATGAACATTTGTAACATTGGGGAGGTAGAAAACAATCTTGGTCTAACACTGTTATAGATACAAACAAGTTTTAAGATTCTATTTATGTAACTAGAATTTACCATTTAAAATGGCCTTTAAGTGTTTCTACTTAATTAGCTTTAAACATCTTGAGATAATCCAAGTATTTTAAAGCACTTATTTGAGAACATAAGTCATTTGGAATAATACATCAGACTCCCCAGAAGATTTCTCAGAGGATAAATTCGTAGTTGCATATTTTGAATATGCAGATCCATTAAGCCAACTTTGTACATGGGCACTTATGTGACCAAAGTGCAAAGCTTGTCAGACTAATTTTCTAAGTAAAGACAACCATGACTACTCAACTCCACACAACAGTCTTCAAAACTTGAAGCCTACTTATCCGAAAGATATAACTTCCTTCCAAATAATTACCATCCTCTCACTCCCAAACAAAATTAAAAATACACTTAAAACAAAATGAAGAGAAATCAAAACAGAAGCCTTCCTACCATGAGCATTTCTGCTTAATTCACATTGTTACATCAGATTTTAAGTGTACAAGATCAATGTCATAAATGTTCCTTATTTAATTCTTTTAACCACCTCAACTTATTTCTCTGAACTACATGTATAAGTAATCACTTGCTGTCATTCTAAAGACATGGAGCCAAACTAAAACAAGAAACCAAAAAATGAATCTGGAGGGGTAAAAAAATTAATCTAAAAGATATTTTCTTGTTGCCAAGTATGATAAACATTCAATCTTTGTTTCCAAACTAGCAATTAATCTACTAGCTACTATTTATTTAATAATAAACAAATACATAGTACATCTTTCAGAAAGTAAAATAAAACTTTTGGTTAGAAACAATTTGATATACTAAAATCTTAAAAATAAAACTAGTAACCTAAATGACCACATTTAGTATATGAGAACATTATTGAATGCAGATTCTTGTAACATAAAATCATTATATCTATTCCGGGATTATACATTAACATTAGTATTTATTTATACTGCCAAACTATGCAAGGAGATGGCAATTTAAGATGTACTCCCCAAAAAGAAATACCTTTCAATATTCAATTCAAAAAGATGTACACTAGCATAGATAGAGAATGTATTTCACCCTTCTAAACAAGATTTTTCAATGAACAATCTAAGTTATCTAAACTAGTATATGGCATTTCAAGAGTAAATGATCCATTTTACTTACAGTGAGCACATCAAGGTAAAAAGGTTACACTGAACACCTAAATGTTTACTAAAAGTAATCCTATTAAAGTAAAACAACAACAACAAAAAAACATTTTCTCTGGAACATTTTCATTGCTTAAACAGATGAAATGGATGAAAGCAGTCACAGATTCGTGTTACAATTATAATAAATAATTCACATATAACAGATTATCAAAGAAAAGATTAAACTGGTCTTTATACGTTTTTGCAGATTTAACAAATTTCTAATTGACCACATACTGATAGCAGTAGGTATATTTTTGACATCATTCAGTCTATTTAAAAATTAGATTGGTTGTTTAGAGGCATAATTTATAAAGCAAGGTAACCAAATTAAATAACAGAAGTTTAACAAGCATTGGCTTTTCTGAATTTCTTAAGATTCATAAACACTGTTCAGCTTCTTGAGAATAATTAAATCTCTTCTTTACTCAGGCATTTTTAATGCAGTGACTTCAGGCTTCATTTTAAAGTATTGGTTAAAACGAACAATTGCATACCTAGTGAGAAAAGAGAATAATGACAGAATTAGTCAAAGCTGAAAAACTTAATCCTTCCTTTATTTCCACTCATCCTTCTAAGCTGATTTTTTTTTGTTTTAAGATTTTCAAAGAACGCATTTTTAATTTATTGCACCACCTACTGGACACTTTTCTAATACTAAGCACATTTAACAGATTATATACCAGATTTCCTCTCAGATCAATTACTAAATGTATGCAACCTTTATAACATTTGACTGAAATAATAACTGCAATGTCCCCTATGAGCTCTAAATGTTAATTCAAAAGGAAGTAGAGACAAATATAATGCACACAGTAAAATTAAACTTACCCAAGGAAATCAAACTCAATAGTAGAGTATTTGGCTTGAATCAAAGCCCACAATCCCCAAAAGAAATGAGAAGCCTAAAAAGGAAGGAAGAAAAATCAAGAATAATAATAATGTATTTCTTTTTATAACAAATATCAAATTGTTAAATTTTCCCCTTTTCATCACTTACATAAACAATACTTTCTTGATGCGTTTTTCATATTGAATATCTAAAACGCAGGCAATATTTATATATATAGTTATCTAGATGTCTATACATCACTTTTGTCTACATCAAAAAAGGTTATAAGAAATTAGTCATTTAAAAACAGAACTCAATTTGTATAAGCTGTTTTGTGTTGGCAGAATTCAACATCAATACTGATAGATGCTAACAGGCTCTCCTATAAAATACACTATCAAAGGACTTAATTTCTTGACATAAAAATATAAACAAAATGGAAAATCCAAATATATTTAAATGTGTAAAATATTCTTGAGGTGACAAACATCTGAAAATAATTTTTATTGATCCCCAAATTCTACAAAACCAACTACAACATAAAGTTAACACTTTACTTATGTCAGAGGAAAATGGGTCTTAGGACTTAACAGGTAAAACAGATGACTGTGTATGAGAAACTGTATGTGTGCACTTTACAATCTATTTTCAGTTAAACATGATTTTAAGATTCTGATAACGCTAATAAGACTTCACTTCCCAAGGTATACATTAAAATACCATTAAAAACTTTTACCCTCATAAGACCTATTTAAAAAGTATGTTGCTAGAAAAATCTCTATTTAAAATATACTATTGCACTTTGTTATCTTCCTCAAAAAATATCACTAAAAGGATATAGAACTTTTCATCGAATACAGGTTTAAGACTAAAAAGTGTAGTAAACAGCTAAAATTTCATGCACGTGAAGCCTACTAGTTTAAGAAAAAGACTGGGCTCTGGAGTCAAACTGTAAAAATTACTAGCTGTGTGGCTTTGAGCAATTTAACTCCTCTGTACATTTGTTTCCTCATCTGTAAAATACTAAGTGTGATATTATATTCTATAATAAGAAATATACACTTGGTCTTCATCCACTGTTCCTGACTCGGAGCTCCCCAATTCTCAGAATTTCCTAAGCATGGCAGTCTTATGGGACTGAACCCTCAACCTGTGGAGTCTGACACTGTCAGAATTGTCAAAATTGAGTTAAATTTGTAAGACATCCAGTCACTGTCTGCTAAGAACAGAACAATTATTTGATGGTGTGGAAAAAACATACACCAGAGGAGGTAATAAATAGTACCTACACCTAGGATATACCAAACATTCAATAAAATGTTAATTATTATATGAAATTAGAATGATAAAAATGATAAAAATTAGCATTTTTTAAAATGGCCTTCTTCCTAAGGAAGTATCTTACATATTGAGAAGTGAATGAAATAAGATGTCTTTTTTCTTTTGAAAGTCGAAATCAGTTGCTCTCAAAGTATTTCATGAATTCACGGGAGGTTCCTAAGGCCTAAAACTATTTTCATAACAATACCAATATGTTACACTTGCCTTTTTGACTATGTTAACATTTGCACTGATGGTTCAAAAACAAGTGAAGCTACTGGCACCTTAACATAAGTCAAAGCAGTAACATCAGACTGTATTAGTATAGTATCCTATTCTTCTATCACCACATACAATAAAAAGTCAGTTTCACTAAAGAATGTCCTTTATGAAGACTTTAAAACTATTCATTTTATTAAACCTTTACCTTTAAGTAGTAATATTTTGTGGGAAGATATAGGAAGTACACATAAAGCACATCTACTACATACCCAAAGCAAGACTGGCTAAAAGAAAAACACTTACATAACTGAGTTGTGAGCTGAACTTGCATTTATTTTTATAGAATGCCAAATTTTTACTTTAAAGAACAACTGACATACAAACTAGAGTTATTAGACTTAGGTATTCAGCAGACAATTCTTAAATACAAAATGAGAACTTGTCATTTCACTGAAAATCATTGATAGTTTGTTGCCAATGATAGACTTCAAGTATTCGACCTAAAATATGAACCCTGGAAAATTTGTATTTGATTTTATGAGCTTATCGAATTCGCAATACAGTACTTAAAACTTTTCTGATGATACTAGTAGCGATATCAATGAATTTGATTTTGTGATAACACACGAGATATACTGACATTTGGAAGATCTATACAACTCAATGGATCAATATTTTTCAAAGACTAATGAATAGTGCTAAAATTACAAAACCATGCACTGGTAGAAGAGTCACTCGAAGTACAAGATAAACCAATAGATTTTAATGTAACAGAGTATAAAGAGTCAACTGATGTATTCAGATTGCACACTGCAACTATCACTTACTGAATTTTGGTGAATTATCAAAAAGAATACCCACAATTATCTGAAAAGGTAAAATACTCCTCTCTTTTCTAACAATACCTTTGTGTGAAAAAGAACTTTATTCATATACTTCAACCAAAATATACTGCAACATATGAAATGCAGAAGCAGATATGCAATTCCAGCATTTCCTGAGTCAGACATTACAGAGATTTGCAAAAGAAGAATAATGCTGTTTTTCTCACTAAATTGTTTTACTTCATAAAAGTTATTTTTCATTTAACATATGCTGTTTAATATGAGTTTATTATTTTAAAAAATGCATTTAATAAATATTGAGTCTGTTGTAATGTCTAGTATGGTAAATATTGATAACCTATATAAACAAAATCTCGAGGTCTTCTAAAATTTTTTGAAGTACAAAGGAGGGTTCTGAGCTCCCCCTCCCCCAAAATAAGTTTGAGAAACACTAGTCTAAATTACCTAAGCGTATTTTAAGTGATATAAAGATCATCTGTGGATGGTATCATAATCTCTTCCTATTATGCTGGTTCTATAGTGGAAAGGACTAAAATCGTGGGACAGACTACACCTAAAAATAACATCAAACGAGTTCTCCCCACCTTTTTAAGCAGTGCTAGTTAACTGTATTTCTCAATTCATTTTCATTCATATAGTAACTATAGTATAAATGTAGAAAACAGCCCATTCATTTCACCCAAAATGGCAGAGACTACTTAAGTCCAAATAAAATAATATTCTGTGACTCCATGATTTACTTAAACTATTCCCCTCAGATTTGGAAGTTCTAAGTATGTAAGTCTCTCTATCAAAGGGCATTTTAATTTCTGGGCTACCCACTTCTGTTGCAAAGAAAAACTCAAAGCTTTATATGGTGAACAAATAACTAAAATGAATCCTCAAACTGTTTTCTGGAAAACCCCTATATAACTCTAACGTTTTACTTAGAAGGAATCCGAAGTCTGTAAACAATATGCCTAAAAACTCCTCAAAGCTTAAAATACCCATATGGTATCTATTTGATCTTATAATGCAAATACCTCCTTTTGTTTGCCATCTCCTCAAAATTAACTAATCATAGTAATCAAAAATAAGTGAAGTCTTAATTTTTAGAAGTCTAATCATGCCCTGAGCAATGAACATTTACCAAGCATTTATTTAAAAACATCTACACCTTGGTCTTATTCAAACATTTCTCCCTCCAACTCCCCATCAAAACAGTTTTTAATTTATGTATGCAGCCTTATTTGTGACAAGTGAACAAGGAAGGAGCTGTCCCAAAGGAGGAAATAGTTATTGAAGACATGTCCATAAGGAACAAGAGGAACTTGCCAGAGTATTGTATTCAGGGTAAAGGGAATTCTAGGTAAAAAGAAATAGCCTATACAAAAACATACAGGCTTGAAACACTGTGGAATGTACAGAAAACCAAGAAGACTGCTACAGCAGAAGTGAGATGTAGGAAACAGTTGGTAATAAGACAAAATTTGTAGATGCTATCATTCGGAATTCATTCTGTAGGTCACGAAGAGCTATAAAGTATAAAAGCAACAAACCAGATTCATTAGTCTAGTTATTAGAGAAATCACTTTATTTAAATGTAGAGAATGGATTATAGTCAGAAAAATCTGCAGTCAGAGACCAGTAAAAGATATTAAGGCCTTAATGAAAGGTTATAAAACAAGGAAAACGTGTAGAACTGAGAGAATTTTAGGACCCAAGAATAAGAGAACTTGGAAATAGAAAAAATGTGAGAATGAAGAAGAGGAACACATGAAAGAAAACTTCTTTCTAGGTTTCAGAAGACAGCAACTGAATGCATGGTATTTTAATTAAGTCAATATAGTGGAATAATGGGATAGAGGACAGAGGCATGAATAAAATCCATGTTTAGACATACTGTGGTCAAATACAAAAAGAGCCTGGGACAGAGATATCTGGTGCTGACGTGGACAGAGGAGAGAAACTCAACTTGGGATCATTAACAAAAAGAGCAATAAAAGCCATAGGACTAGATCGCCCCCCCCACCAAATATACATACATACATACATACATACATACATACATACATACATGCATGCATGCATGCATACATACAGTAAAAGGAGCGGGGAGAGCCCAAAATCAGAACACTAACGTAAGAGGGTTTGGAGAAGAGGAAGAAAATAAGAGCCAGAGGAGACTGAGCAGGAAAACACAAAAGAGGAGACTCAAGGAAGAATGGTATCACAAAAGTTAATGAGACAAAGTTCTAAAAATCAATAGTAAATATTATCAATGCTATGGGTAGATCAAGTTAATTTAAAGAGAAAAAAGCTTAAGCTCAACTTATCAATTATGTCACTATTGGTAACCCTGACCTGAATTTTTTTTTTTTTTTTACAATAGCAAGACAGATTGCAGTGGCGTGAGGAGTGCATGAAAGATGACAAAGGAGAAAAACTGAGGGATTGCTTTTATGTTGCCCTACCTTTTCAATTATTTATTCATTCAAACACTTGAGATTATAACAGGTATTTACTTAATGATTGGTGCGATAAAATTAGGAATTGGTAAGAAAGGTAAACAGGCTAGCTTAAGAAAAAAAGAAAGCTACAAAAACAAAAAAAACCCAAAAAAACCCAGAAGCCTTGAAATAGAAAAATGCCTCAAAGTAGGAGTTAGTAATCTCAATGAGAAGGGCTGGTGAAGCCAAGTGTGAGTTCTCTGCTATATTCTATCTGAAGATAGCAACAGAGAAAGAAACCCACCTCAGAAGAAAAAGGTCAAGAGAAAGAACAAGAAAAGCACATGTCGGAGGATTAGTAGAATTTAGATAAAATAGAGAAATTCAAACCAAAACTGGTTTAATAAATGGTTTTCAATGGCATTTTAATGAGGAAGAAATCAGCATAATAGATTTACCATATAAAGCTTACATGAAAACTAAGATATGTACATTCTGAAGACATACTAGATGAGAAATAAGTATTTTTTTAAAAAGTGTTAAAGTTGTATGTCTCTATAAGACCTTCTATTGAACATAGAACATTTCATGAATGTTTGCTGAACATATTATAGATACATATTCCTTTTTTAAAAAATTCAGGTTAAATTTCCTTCTAATTCTAATTTCCTAAGAATTTTAAAAGGAATGTGCACATTTCATCCAAAAAGAGGCATTTTGTACATTTTATTTGCTATTTTAAATTATAAGCAATTTGAAGGAAGGTACTATCTTTTATTCCTTTTTAAGCCTATGATCTTTCAGTAACAACCTAGAGTAACAATAAGTAATTGATACCTGATTGATGAATATTTATAAATAATCAGCTCAAGCCAGAAGTAATTGTGTTTTTCAATACCATGTATATATATAAAACAACAGTATCCAAACAAAGATGTTAAGTATCATCAAAAGTTTACAAGGGAACCCAAGTTAGAGATCTAATAGTAAACAGTGGGATTGCTGACTAAGAATTTATAAGCTATTTGGACTTTGAGTAGAAATTAATAAATTGAATGCCTTAGCAATAATTTAATTTCTTTAAATGGGTACATGGAAAAAATACAAAATATAGCAATAATAATACTCCTCATGTTAATACAGAAACTGGTAAATAAAAGTACTAGATTGATTCTGAAGTTCATTAAATGACCTTTTGAGAAAGAAACCCTACATTCTCTACTTTAAGATCATGTTTAAAAATTATAAATAGAAAGAACAGGCATCCTAAGGCCGGCTGTAGAGTTGATTATTAATGTAACCAACAGTTCTACCATAACAGCAGCAGGTAAAGTCACATTTCAGCACACCCTTTTACTTGAAATGTTTTCTGAATGGCTCTGGAGAAAAGTATACCTGTGAGCCACCAATAGCATCTATCTATCTGTAAAGAATATACAGCAAATATTCCCCAAGTCAATTGTGCAGAATTACATTAAAACGTAAAAAAAAAAAAAAAGTAGCTAATATAACTTCAACCTAGTATTCAATTTCATTGTGTAACATCCTAGCTGAAAGCTCATTCTAATGCATCACGTAATTCTCAAGATTAATTTAAATCAACTAACTTAAAAAAAAATAAATGCATTAGAGTACAGAGAAATGGGTCTTCTAAATAATAAGACATTAATACATCAAAGAACCTGGAAGTAGCTACTTATCAAAAGAAAGTCAAGAAGACAAAATCCTGAGTAAGTTTTGAAAATTCTTCTGGTTCTTTCAATATACTTTGTCATGTGAACACATTAAGATGTGATAATTAAATAAATGTACTGTAGGAAACCTCATTTCCCATAAATCTGTCCTTTACTTTATATTTTTCATAATGCAAAGAGAATACAAAGTAATATAAAAAACTGCTTCACAATTAATCCTAACTCTAGAATCTATTCATTAAACAAATAATTACTGAGCACTTACCATGTTGCCAGGCCTTGTTGTTCTAGGGGTTGGGATTATAATTTTTAATGAAATAAAAAATATTTGTCCTCAACTGTATTATAATGAGAACTGTAAACAATTGTATTTTGTCATTATTTTGAACAAAAATTCACAAAACTCAAAATAGGAAACTGGTTTATAAGGTAATGAAAATTTTAAAGATTTTTAAATCATACTAAGAATATTTCGTTAATTGTTTACATTTAAACTTACCAATGCAAACTGATTGACTTGAATGAAGAGTATTTCTACCTCCTTTTCAGTAACTTCAGTCCCAAAGCCCTTATATTCTTTGTAGGCTTCAAGGTAAGAACGCAGCCACTGGCCCTGAAGTTCTCTATCTGGATAGAGACTATAGTCTACATCACTCACACCTACAATGGAAAAAAATTATACTAAAGATTTTAAAAATACATAACTTCTGCATATTTTACTAATCCTTACCATCTACATAATTTTTTGGAAAAAATATAAGACATTTGGCTGAAATACTAGAAGTTAAATATAGCATTTATTAAAATAAACCAATCATAATGTATTCCAACTTAAATTCTAATGCACAATACATTTGATCAGCAGGCTTAATCAACTCTTATTGCTTCAAATATTTCTCAAAGTGTGAAGCTTGAGCTACCTCAGAAGCACTATATCTTCATTTTAATAAGTACTCCACTAGGAGATTCTTGAGTACACTAATATTTAGAGCTTTCCCTAGAACTGTGGCTCTAAAACTTTTCTGATCGTTACTCACAGGATAAGAAATACATTTATATTTATACTGAAACCTTATACACACACCTAATATTAAGATTGACAAACAATATTTACCCTAACTATATCTTACAACTCTGATATTTCCTTATTTCCTACTCCTTGCTTTAAAATATTATCTCATAAATTTGATTTCGCAATCTACAATTTGAAAATAAAGTTCATACTATTTTGTCTAGCATTCAAGGTTAAGTCAGTCCAAACTTATTTCTCCACTCTTATCATCTTTCATCTTCTATTCTCGTTCATGCATTTTACGACCTACAAAAATAAATACATTCACCATGAAGTTTTCTTCTTCCTTCCTGAAGTACTCTCCTTTCTCTTCTACTTGCACATTCAAACATTACCTAACTTTCAAGTTTTAGCTTAAAGTTTTCTATACAAAATCGTATTAAGATCAGTAGTATCCCCTTTCATATCCACTAATAACACAGTGATAGCTATATGAACAACTGCTCTCCCTTCGTTCAGATATGTGGAAATATGTACAGTATATATAAGGATATGGATTGTATATGATAAGCTCGGTAAAGGGAAATAACTGAAAATATGTAAACTGAAACTTTCCCCCCAACTTTTTTCCAGACTGGTAACCTAAAGTATGTGAAAATGCATGAATGTATAGATACAAATTTAGTGATGAAAAACTACATGTAAACCATCCAGGGGAATTTCCTAATCTTTAGTTTTTGAGCATTTCATGTTCTTAAATATAGTCATGAAATTTATTTTAAATCAATTCCAGTTACATTGAAAAACTAAAACTTTTATATTTGATGGTGATAATAAATTGATTTTCAGAGGCAAAACTGAACCAGCTTTTCAATTATTCATAGTCAATGACAAAAAAATTCTTAAGCTTTTTAGTTAATCAACATTCCAAAAGCCCAAATACACAATGGAAATAGCAAAGGCTATTAATGATAACTTGCATCAAATCTTAGTTCTCTGTATTTTTACAGTGACATAGGTAAGTTACTTTCCTCATCTATGTACTGGGAATATTACCTAACTTATCAAATTGTTGTGGGGAAAAAAATAAGGTGAGATGAGATTTATAAAGCACCTTGCACTATGTCAGGTCTTAAGAGGAGCCATAGTTAGTATTTTTTCTTGTTTTCCTTAAGAAATTAAGGAAATCATCTCCTCTGTCATCCAGTAATAAAGAAAAACAAAACACAAAGATCAGTAAGAAGTTAAAATGATGCTCCTATTCCCAGTTTATCTTCTCGAAAGAAAAAAAAATCTAAAAGTATCACTTTAAAGTTATACATGCTACTCTATTAATTAAGCCCTAAATTTTACCTGCAAATTCATTGAAATGATTTCCAATATCATACGCCAGATAGTTGTATCCAGAATATTCATAATCAATGAACTGTACATCACCTATGTGAGACACAAAACCAAAGACATAAGAAATCATATATAAGATCAGAAAACCCCTATGCTATTTGTAATTAAATAGCTTCCAATATTTTGTCTCATTGTACGTGCTTGGTTAACATGCACTTCTGAGACAATACAGGGTAAGGCTGTGAATTTTATGGCAATGAGCTTTACAAATTTCTATCTTGGTCAACAGCTTCTTTGTGAACATTTATGTCCATTATATTATAGAAAGTTAAAATATTGATTGTATTAGGCATTCTCCAAGTTCCAATAAAAGCAAAATATGTCTTTCACCACATGGGGGCACCAGTTACTTAAAAATTCAAATTTAATTAGAAATAAATGCTATTTTTGTAAGTTGTTAATAAACTTAAGCAATTTTAACAAAAATTTAGTCTATGATATTCCAAAAATGAACTGACAAGCTAATCTACAAATAGGAATCACATATAAACTTTAAAAGACCTGAATTCTGTGAACCCTGCAGTTATGCTATAATACTTGCTGATCAACTTAACAATATCCCTAACTTAAGAATACCATTGCAATCAAACTCTTACACTTTCCTGGAATGCTACATAATTAGGGTTTCCAAGAGCAGACCTAAGCAGCATTAAGGTGATTGTTTTATCTTTAAAAATAAAAAGCAAAGCTATATTGAGTATTGCAGAGGATCTTACTCAACAAAGATATATGTTCAAATTTTTAAAAGAGAAGAGGAAGTTGAGAGGGGCAGGGGAAGAGAGAAGCGCTGTGAATTAAAATGAGTCACTACACCAGGAATCACAAACTCAAAGGCTTATGGGGGGCAAACAGTTAAAATGGATACATCAACGGAGATGGCTGTAAGTATAATTTCTAAGCTGCTTACATTGTGAAAATGAATAGCATATGCCCAGTTACACTCTCTTCTAAAGATCATCCTAAGGTAACAAAACAAACTCCTGATCTATATACACTGGAACTTCCCCACAAAGGTGCTTTTAAACTCTAATGTCATGATATAGATATATGTTTAATTTGGGGATGTATGTTGATCATATTCAAACTCAGAAAAAACAATTATATGACAAAAAAAGTCATAGTAAATGAAGTATTTTACATAAAAGCAGATTCGTGTAACTGCATTAAATAAATAATTCTAAACTTGTATAAATAATAGTAAAGTCTAAAATAAAATTAATGAGAATCATCAGTAAAATAAATGAGAAAGTATCAAAGTCCAGTTATCAAAATCTACATGTATACTGACAAAATATAAGGTTATAAATGTTGGTGACTATAATAAATCACTGCAATTCAACCATCAAAAGTATTATATTCTTGAATTCACAAAAAAACATCCCACAGGAAAGTCTTAAAGTTCACGAAATCACTTTACTTAAAAGTGTAGAATGGGAAGATAAAATTTTCAACCAAATTAACTAAATTGCAGAATGGGAAGTCAGAACATGTTTTAATTTTTTTTCCCAGGTACCACCGGGAATGAGGTGAAGACCACTATCATAATAAAACACTTTGCAGCCATGAAAAGCACATTTCATTTTCAGAAATGATTTAATGATGAGAATTACAAATGTTATGTGAAAAAAGATACAAAAAAGTAAATGTAGTAATCAAATTAATAAAATATGCCTGAAGAGGGAAAAAAGGACAAATAATGCCTAGCGGAAAAAAAGGCGAACAGAAATAACCAAAATAAAATGTTTCAATTGGTTTCATTACAATGTGAGAGACAAGTGACCTTTTTTCCCTTATACTTTAAATTCTTTTCAATGAACGTTACTTTTAGGAGGAAAAAAATGATAGCTTAAAAAGATTAAGAAGAATTCTCTAAACAAAACTGTCAATAGATAAGATACTAAATAAACACAATGATTTGGGAGATAACTATCCATCAAGCCTTCAAGAAATCAGGATTTAAGATTTACCAAGTTGTACAACTGAACCAGTTTCGACATATAAATTTTTAAATTGCAGCTGTTGATTGTTTTAGCCCTTTAAACACAAACACTTGTAGAGCTCATATTAACTGTTACATGCCAATAAAAATACACAGCCCAGTCCTGAAGCTTACTTTTGCCACATAAACAAAAGCTTCAATTTCAATTTTTAAAATTATATTTAGAATTTGGCAAATATAGTTAAAATGACAGGTAGAACATGCCTGCTTGTAAATACAATTTAAACATAGGTCATTCACTTTAACAAAAGTTAAAATCCATTTCAGTATGAAAATTTTAGCAATGACTTTTTGTAGTAGCATTAATTCATTAAAACTAGCCTTTATTTTTATATGCTATGTTGAGTTTATAAATAATGAAATTTAAAAAATAAGAAAATGAAGCTAACAAGATACAGATGAGGCTGTTACCAGGCTCCGTGCATGTGAACAAGTGATGCGATAAACCTCCAGTCAGTGCGTTTAAGAAGCACGGGGTGCGCCGCCACATGGCAGCAACAATGGCATACCTAATCTGTAGCAGATGAAGAAAATTTGGCAAACTCACATTTTACAAGACACAAAGCTTAAAAGGAAAAAATTAAAAGAAAAATCTGCATTAACTATTCTTTTTTAAACTATTGTAAACAAAGTGGAACTCAACCTTAAATTTAATCTTCTGCAACAAAGTAAAATTAAAGATGCCTACTTCCCTTATTTTGGGTGCCAGAAAAATCAAATTACTGAAAAATGCTTTCCTACCCACTGAAAATATACTGAACTTTTTTTCCTACAAATTTAACTTCTGACTTCTAAAATTTCCACATCGCTATTAATAATTAATAGCGTATATGGCATGATTATCTTGTTAATTTTTTAAGACATGAGTTTTTAATTGGGGTCCTAAGGGTATGGAAAAATAAGACTACTCCTTAAAGTTTTACATAAAATTTTATGTGTATGTGCATTTTCTGAGGGAATTCTCAATTCTCCAAATTCTCAAAGGATCCTTGACCTCTAAAAAGTAGTACTGTAAGAGCTAATATTATATATTATTTATCTTTAGCACACTGACTAGCATATGGTAAAGCATAAGAATGAATAAAACTATAATCTGAATTTTCAAAAGCTACATTTTTCTTTTTATTACTGTATTTCTTGCATATCTTCATAGTAATAAAACCCACACGCTACTGAGTTAAATTATTGTTCAAATCCCAGAACAGCTCATAACAGTCAATTTTTAAAGTACTTTAAAACCAAAAAAATTATTTTATCAACTAAGGCTTTATCATTCATATGACACATTCTTTTGGATTCCTTTATTTTGCTGTTGTTAAGGAGAAAGGGATAAAGATAAAAAGCAAAATAATATTGAAAACCTGAAATCTTTCTAACTCACTCAACTTTGTAGCATCAGGTAAGGCAGAGAGAGAACAGAGAAAGTGTAACCATGATTACACTAATGTTAGCAAAATGCTCTCTCTTATATGTATTCTGCTCTGGGAAACTTTCCCTTCATCTCTCACTTGTACCCTGTGTGTACCCTTCACCACAACACTCATCGTTTTGAATATAAGTATCTGTTTAATGATGATGACTCTACTATGTAGCGCAAATATGGCTTCTTGGAAAGAGCAGTAGGTCCTTTCATCTTTCATCATGCAACCCACAGAGCAATAGCTTGCACACAGGAATTATTAAAATGCTAGTGGAACAAATGAAGATTTTTCAGAAAATGCTGAGACTCAATGATAACACGTAAGTTTAAATGGAAATTGGGGGGAATAAGTATGAAATACTAATGAACTAAGAGAGTGGCATTTTTGACCTTCATCAAGTATACGACTGAACATACATCGAGACTGGATGTGTGAGTAAAGAAAAAACACTAAACTAATAACTATTTTAGGTAGCTACTCCTTAATAGTACAGGTTTTTACAGTCCATTCAAGTTTATTACTTAATAACACAATAAATTTATATTTACTTAAATTTCAAACTAAAACCAACAACAAAAATACTTAAAAAGTCTTCAGTCATTAAAAGGTCAATAAAACAACAATAATGCCTTTTCATAAATAATAAGAGTGGATAAAATTTAGAACCAATCAAGTGACTAAGAATGGTGACTCACCCATTTTCTATTTATATTGTGCAAAACAAACCTGATTTATGCTATAATTCTCAGGAAAAACTATATTTTTCTTCCACTCTTCTGTATGTCCTTAAATAGCTGTGACAGCTTCTTGTATTTTGCTGACACCGAAACAATCAATGATTGCCATTACTGAAATTTAAAGTTATATATTTGATCTTTATGAGTTTTTATGAAGAAATGGTGTGGGGGGGGGGGACAACACAGCCACCAATAAACATGACAGCATCAAGACATGAGACAACCAACCAAAAAGCTTTAGCAATTACTTCTAACATGTCAGGGGCTAAAGGATTAGTTGAAATTTAAATATCATATTTGAAGTCAGACAGTAAGAAGTACTATAATTTGTTCTACTTAAATTCTCTTTAAAATTAATTAAGAGATGACTGGTAAGTCTTGTCTTACAGTTCAGGAGCAAAAATCACTACTTCGGGTTTTCTTATAACAAATCTTATCATCATATCATGAAGTGTTCTTTTATCTTTTTAAGATATTTCAATGAAGGCAAGGAATGGGCCACTGTTTACCAACTTACTTAACTTTTCAAAAATACTGATAGCTGCCACCAATTTCAGAAAGGAAGCTCACTCTTCTCCCATATTTCTGAGTTCTGTGAAGTGACATGGTGAGGAGAGGTACTGGCAGCATCTCTCCCTCTGATGCCTACCATTCTTAACACTCAAAGGTGAAAATGCCTACAAACCAAAAGGTGCTCATAGTCTTCCTGTGTGTCTATGTGAATATGTACTTATGTTTACATACACACAAACATATATAATTTTTATTTTACATTAATCATTCAAGATACAGTTATTAATATACAATCTGTAAACTGCACTTAAAGAAAAACTGAATTATCATCTCATACTTACGAGCCATAATTTTCCCAGTTATAGAACATAGTTAACCTTCTGACTTTATAATAATTTTCACTTTTTCAGAATCAGAATCATTTTGTAAAATACATCTTATAAACAAAATACGGGGATTGGCAACACAGCCACCAAGTTAAACAGTTGCAACAGAGACTATAATATGGCATGCAAAGCCTAAAATATGTACTATCTAGCTCCTTACAGAAAAAGTTTGCCAACTCCTATCATGGTATAAATAGCTGTAACTGAAAACTGCTAAGTACCTACTCCAGTGCTATCTGCACATTCTAAAATCTTTTCAGGAATCATCTGAAGCAGATATTATCTAAGTTAAAAATAAAGCAAACTAAAGTTCTAGGCTATCAACAATATAAGCACTGCATGGGAATCTGTTAAACATTAAGATTCCTAATCCCATCTATAGAAATTCTTGTTCAGTTTGTCTTGAATGAGATCCAAAAACCTGCACTTTTTTCAAGTAACCTAAGTGATTCTGGATCAAATATAAACACTTAATATAAAAGAGATAAAAATGACTTGTCCAATACCACTTCCATACGTGATTGAGCAGGAATCTGAACCCAAGGGTGCTTGGTTCAAAATCTATACTCCCTCTGACTTCTCTCTTGGTTGTAACTAAGCTTAATACATCTGCTTTTAAGAGTTAATCTAGAAATCTTTATTCTAGTTACAGTACACAAAAATCTAAGTTATTGTGGTTGAAAAATACATGTGGAGACTTCAAGATGATCCAGTATAAATTCACGAAGTTTAACTAAACCTGCAGTTCTGAGAAATTAAGGGTTTGAAACACACTACACAGACACCGAAGTTGATAATATCAAGGTCAATCTCTTGGCTTTCATTTTATTACTTTTACATATATTTATATCTCATAGGTCGGTAAAATGGTGAAGCTCTGAGCCCAAATCACATGAATTGACTTAAAAAAGGATAACAAATCAAACACACTTGTGAATGTAATATGTAGCTTAATCATTTATTCTATGCAGAAATTATTTTAACCCCAAAAGACTTAACACTTGGCTTTACAGACTATATAAAGTAACGAGTTAAGAAAGTCAAGAACTTTGTAGTACATATTTCTAATTTTAAGTCTCATTGAAACTGCAGCTGTAAGTACTAATGCTATGCTAAAGTCTCATTTGTTTGCTTAGTAAATTCCCTAATTTATAGAATTTACACTTTTTAAAGTATGAAGTATGGTATCTCCTATATTATTAAATGCAAATATGTCATATAGTTATATTACTTCAAAATCATTAGCTCCTAATTTGAAAAGATAATAATAAACAGAATAAGCTTCTTGCCACATTTTCATGAGTTTCAGATATCACCTGACAAAATTCCAACCATATTTTCTTAATGTTTATGTATCAACTAATCACATAAGAATAGATTTTCTTTTTTTAAGTAGATGTCATAGAATATGAACTAGCCTTTTTAACGGACACCATAAAATCACCAGTAAGGAAAAATAACAGAACATCTCCATAACCCACGCACAA
Organism: Eonycteris spelaea; assembly: GCA_003508835.1. NCBI lineage: Eukaryota > Metazoa > Chordata > Mammalia > Chiroptera > Pteropodidae > Eonycteris > Eonycteris spelaea. The sequence goes on from PUFA01000053.1 coordinate 3,998,532, forward strand.
ACATAACCACAAAGACAAGAAACAAATGGTACATAACAGAGTTCTATGAAAAAGGGCAAACTCTAAACTATATATCAAAGTAATTATATTTGTTGAACTGTGAAATTTATTCTTCTGTATAAGGAAAAAAATTAGACACAAAAGTATGATTTAGGTAACTCTTGGTAATATAAACAAATGATGACTTTGAATTCTTAAAGCCAAACTGAAGCATAAAGATTTTATTTTAAAATATGAGGACTTTTCTTATCACTAATCAATAGTTTAGACAAGCAAGTGGTAAAAATGTAAAAATGCATTTTTTAATACCTATGACAAAGTAATCTGATTTTTTTGGTCCCTTCTATTTTAATTGTATAAACAAGTTTGTTCTGTGAAATGAATATGCAAAAGAAACACAAAAGTATGAAAAATTAAAAGTATATTCCAAAGGAAATAGACTCTCTTTGATTAACTTGCAGTTAAAAATAAAGCTGAGTGTCCACTTCAAACGTAAGATGAGTCCCTCACTTGAAATTCCATTATACAAAATGTGTTATTAGGTCTTGCACTGAATTAAAAGCTAAAACACTGCTTCAAATGCATAACTAATATTCTTGTCTCACAAATGGCATTGAGATTTGGTTACTAGTATATAAGGTAGTGCATATATACTATGACAATTATATATAATAAATGGACAACTTAAAAAATTAAAGGACACTGTCAAGTACTTGTTTTAGAGTACACCTAATATTTTTTAAAAAGACTCCATACAAAAACTTCAAGACATTAAAAAAATATATATTAGCTCAGCATATTTTTAAATAATATAATCTCCAATCCACATTAAAATATCAAATATAAAAGTTATTCAAATATGTTCTTCAAAACAGGTGCTTCAATCTACCACCCCTGACAGTGTCCTTTGGTTGGTTTTATTCAAGTTAAAGAAAGTTACAAATATTAACAACTTCTGCATTAGAGTAGTCTCAACTTATCATCTGATAAGATTGGTCATAAATAGTACTTTAATATAATTATGATCATTTAATCAGAATTCTTTGGCTTTAGTATCTTCACAACACAACTCTTTGGATTCAAAATTATCTTCTAACTATAATGATTATCTTCAAAACTGATTTCCTATAAAATGCAGTAGCTTCATAGTTTCAAATGTACTTTTTGAATTAATACTAATCCTTCAACCAAAATAGTATTTTTAATTTCAATTTAGTAATGAAGAACATCTACTGTAGCAACCAAACCTCAAACCACTTTATCTAATAATATAACCAAGTATTTCTTAAATATGATAACATAAGAGAATTTGAATACAGAAAGATATAAATAATCATAGAAAACATTTCACCAAAACTTATCATTATCTACCTCAAAATGTTAAAACTCGTTACCAGTGCTCCTTGATTATTACTTCAGTAGATATAAATTTCAACGACTACAAGTAACATTTCCTCCATCTGTGGCTCTCTCCTTAGCATCAAAATTTCTAATAAATCAGTATAATAGAAAACCTGGACACATATTTGTTTCTAATAACTGTTGTCCTTGCTAACACTGAGAAAATTTCTCTATTTATAAAGCAATGCAAGTTCACTGTTTTTCAATAACCCCCATTACAAGCAGGTGTATTTACAAACCATGAATTACCAAATAGGTTTTACAGTTAAATTTGTAAGCAAAGTTATTTTATCGTTTTTTTCATTTAAAATTCGGTTAACAGGAACCAAAATGTTTCTATTAAGCCAAATCTAAAAAACATATTCTATATAGAGAGAATATATATTCCTAATTTAGCATAGTTACCATAACTTTATAACCTAAAAGAAAATCTTTAAAGATTTCAATGCATGTTTTCAATCCTTGCATTTGAATTAAATTTCAGTCAAAGATCAAAAGACCATTACGAACATCAAAGAAATCATCTCTACCTAACTGCTAAAGTCATACCTACCTTGTTTCTCATTGTAGATTATATTCTTACACAACAGGTCATTATGGCAAAGCACAACAGGTGAGCCCAGGTTGGAAAGAATCTCTTTCATCCAAGTCATCTCTTCCTGAAGAATCTGAGAGCTTGGGATATCACTTAGGAACCTTTTAGTTTTTTGGTTTTTTTTTTTAAAGAAAAAAAAAGAAGTTATATCTTATTTATATTAATGACATTTTTTTTCAAGTTTAAGGGTTGTATCTACTAAGGATTATTATCTACTAGTATCTATTAAGTTCTTTCCATTTAATTTCACAGACTCCTGAATTAAGACAAGCCAATTATTCCAAAAGCTAGAATAAAGAAAAATCTTTACAATGAACTTAAACATAAATAAAAAGAAACTGAGTAACAGTTAAAATGAAGGGCAGAAAAGTAAAAAAATATATCACCTATATAGCACCTATTCAGGTGCTTGCTACCTGTATTTTTCCCACTACTGCATTCTTTTCTACACAGCTTCCAAAAGTAATCCTTCTATGTTTTCAAAATGATGTGACTGTTCACAAATTTATTTAAAAGTACAGAAATGAATAGAAGTAATAGGATTCAAAGGATTATGAACATGATTATAATCAAGTACAAACAAAAAGGAATGGAAGAAAATATGAAAAATATTTTTAATATTTTGTTTTTTATGATCTAGTTCTTTATTTTCTAATGAGACAGGATGCTTTCACCCTGTTATTAATCACTGTGCATCTTCGGCTTTTCCAAAATATCACTAACTTCAAGGATTTAAAGTCTACCTCCCAGAGAGTGTAGGAAATGTAACCCAAAAACTACCCAAAAAACCTTCATTGGATACTAATTCTTAAAACAGCAGCTAACATTTATTTACCACTTAAATGGCCAGGCAGCGTTCTAACAATTTTATATATTCTAAACCAATTAATCCTCATAAAAATCCTAAAAGGTAAATGTACTACTCCTGCTATTCACATTTTACAGATGAGGAAAGAGATAACTTGCTCAAGGTTAAAGAACAGAACTGTTCATTGGCAGACCTGAGATTTGATTCCAGATAATCTGATCCCAGAGTCTTGTGCTCTGAAACCATATAATGCTATACTACCTCTCAACTTTGCATTATCTTAAAAAGTCAAGAAAATCTTGCATTCATCATTGCCATCTACTTCATTATTCTTAGGTGGTTTCCCCCAAAAAAACCTTTAAATAAAATAACTAATTCAAAAGAGAATTTTCTGTTTTCACACTGTTACTTCCTGAATATCCAGCACACTGGATACACTTACAGATGTTTGCCTATTCCAGTTAAAGGGGTATAAAATCCCTACCAAATTCAAAGCTTGAAAAACTACCTGCAAATACAAACAGATACAGAGTGATTCAAGCTAATTTTTGAAATAAACTCAATAGAACAATGCAGCTATTTTCCCCTAATGGATTATAAAAAATAAAAAAAAGAACAAAAACAATCCATAGGTCCTATATGCCTGTTATTTTTAAAACAAAGACTTCCTGAAATATAAAAGGTGAAATTTTCATGTACGTTGCAGATATAAAGAACAAAAATTTCCAATTTTTCACAAGCATTATACTATATTAAAATGTTTATTTAATTTAGATTCTAAATAATAATTTATAAATTACTTTATATAAAAAATAATGAAATACCTTAGTCAGTTTGAATCTGGAGAGTCAGTTTTAAGACTCCAGTAAATGTGTTTTTAATCTTTCAGCCAGTAAATGTATCGGGGACTTCAATAATCATAGAAAACTAAGACAACACAAACTTTTCACGCTCCAATATAACTATACAGTCCCAATGTAGACCTCTAGGCCTATCCAAAACAGCTTTAAACAAAAATAACTTTTTAAAAAAGAGTCTACAGCAACTCACGCTACACAAAAAATGTACCTGTTCATGCTTTATATTTCATTTACTTCCAAATAAATGTTCTATATTCATTTCTTGGTCCCTTACTTCTACCCACTCCTGCATCCCCTGCTTTTGTAGAGATTTTCTTTTTGAGTCAGTTGATGGAGAAAGACTTACTTCCATAGTGCCATCTGTGAGTCAAATGAGTCAATGCTTATTTTATTCAAATGCAAAAAGATAAACCAAACCATGGTTTTATACACAAAAACTCTTAGTTATCTTTGAAACCAAATATGTAGAGCAAAGCAATGTAAAATATCATTTAAAATGTAAAAAGTAATTTTACCTTTCATTAAGGTCTTCATCTGCAAATCCTATGGGAATGAGAGAGAAATATTTCCCCATTTTTAGCCAAAGATTAGACTTGGGAATCCAGCCATTGTGTGCATGGATAGCATGGATTTTAGCAAGCTGGCGTGCTATTAGCCTATTTAAAAACAAAACATCACAAAAAGAAAATATTCAGCATCATACAGTTCATGTCTACCCACACATAAACTAAAACAACTAGTATGCATTTTTTTAATAACATAATTTCATTTTTACCATCTATGATTTAAGATTCAAAATAGTTGGCCAATTTAACTTTCACAAGAAGAAGTCAAATGCTTAAAGCATCAAAACAAAGAAACCTATAAATAATAGGGCAATTAAATACTGTGTCCAAAAGGAGCTCAGGATCTGGAAGTAGGTGGCCTATTTTAATTGCACGATGTCTGGGACCAGCAGAACAATACACAGTTACAAATGATTTCATGGTATGTATTAGACATGAATCAGAGATACATTTAAAATTGTACTGAGTCATTTAATTTTGAGCGTTTGAAATTAATGAGGTTAAAGGGCAAAAAGGAACTAAAGTAGAAAGGTAACTGGAGAGATAAATGGGTTCTATGAGTTAATTTATATAGCTGTGTTAAAGATAAATTATCTGAACATTAGGATTTTATGTCAGAATCAATCTTCTTAATGCAACCACAAAATAATTTGAAGCTACATATACTTGTGTCCATGCTACCTTTGTCATCTATAGAACCTAGAATAACAAATGCTAATAGAGGAATAAGCATACCAAACAGCTTATAGACTAGTCAGTGGACAAATGACTTAATAGTAATCACAAATTACTTAAAACTGGCAAATTTTTAAGATGCTAACAATCTAATGTGATGTTCCTCAAAGTACAGTTCTAGGACCTACAATATAGTACAACTTAGGACTATCCGAGGTCCTACCTCAGATATACTCTCAATCACAATCTCTGGGAGTAGGCTCTAGCACTCTGCATTTTAAACAAGATCTCCAGGTGATCCTAATCCACTGTAAGGTCTGAAGGGCACTAATATAATGCTCTGCAGCTTGGCTATATACTGAAAATCAAACTCTGGAAGCTTTAAAAGAAAAATAGAGAAACCTGAGTACTACTGCCCAAAAATTATGATTTAATTGGTCTGGGGTACTGCCAGGACAACAAGATATTTAAAAGCTTCTCAGATAACTTTAATGTGTAAAAACATTTGAGAACCACTCAACTAAGGCACACAGGAAAGCTAACAGTATAGCAATCCTTTACCAGTCTGAGATTAAATAACAGTTTTATTATATTTTTACACTGTAGTGAATATTCTTATCTACCTAGTTTCTAATAATAAAAAAAGTTCCTACTTTCCTTTGGAGAAACTTCCATTTCCCTCATTTTAGTTCATGTGGTTCATATAGAGTTTATCTCAATCTTAACCCCTACCCCATCTGCAACACTAACTTTAGGAATGAAGATATGACACACTCTTGCCCAAAGCATTCCATCCTTCAGGCCACAATTGGTTCAGAAAATATTAACCAAGCTAGGCCAAAAGGATTTGATCCCAGAACTTTTGTTGAAGCTACTGACTTTGGTTAAAACTATAAGGAAAAGAGGAACCACCTCCACCCCGCCCCTATCTGGGCTGGGGATACTGATTAGATGAGCCTGCAAGTGCTGATCACTGTAACTGCCACTCTTGTCTCAGGTTAAATGTACCAATAAATTCTTTCTTGTCAGATTGAATTTTCAAATTATCATCCTCAATCAAGAGTCCTAATGCATTACAAAACATCAAAATCTGTAGCCTTTGTTAATATGTGTGCTTTGATTCATAATCTCAAACAAACCAGTAAAAAAACATTTCTTAATTACTACTTGACCAGCCTTTCCCAAGACTGCACATTCAGGTATAACAAAAATGCAGAAAAAAGAAATTTATTTTATGCCAATCTCTTATATACACATAGGCCCAAATGAATGCATGATACCTTAAACAGCAGGAAAAAGCCAGGTGGTAACAAAACCAAACAAAGGAGAATGCAAATACATCACACACACACACACACGTACATATACAAGTATATGTACACACGTTTGCATATGTGTGAAGAGACACCTATACACTTTAAGCCAGCAAGAATAGGGTTTATAACTTTAAGGATAGTTGGGACAACAGGCGTAAGGAAAGATATGACCCATGTTACATAAAATTCAAGAGGCAATCTCTGTCGACAGAACATTATGTTCTAGAAATGCTTACTAAACAAATGAGACTGGTGATTCAGGAGAAGATTCACATACTAAAATAGGTATTTAACATCAACAAATTTTATTTGCTATATTCTTAAAATATGAATAATAATACCATTTTTATAGTTGTACCCCAGTCTGCAAAATTTTCCAAATGAGTGATTTTTATCAAAAATTTATCAAATAATTTTCTCCTTTGAACAAATTTGATATTACAGATGAAAATGAGAAGTACTTTTATATGACAATTTAAAAACATTCTGCATAAGGTTATATCTACTCAAAACTAAAATATTAATGATTACACTATAGTAAAATTAATACCTACAAAAAATCTATATCGAAACTTAAGAGCTAATTATTAATATCTTCTAAAGTAAGTTACAGATAAATCTGCCCTATCTACAGGTGTATTAAAAGTAGATTATATAAGGGGCAAAATATTAAATGACAGTATCACTCATATAACAGGTAAAAAATATTCAATTAATTAAAATATTTTGTAGCATTTTCTTATAAAATTCAAAATAATATAGCAGCAAATAATCATAACAATAATAGTTGAGATTGTTTTATCAATAACGTTGATAAATACTACCACTAAGTCATTCTACAAAGGACAAAAACCATACCTCTTTCTTCTATCTGTTCTAAAGCTCGGCACTTATGAAAAAGTACTTCACAGATACTTGAAAAACAGTATACTTAGAAATTTACCATAAAACCAAGCCCCACTCCCCCGCACTATTAGGTTTATCCACTATCAGGTGGATCAAAATCTATCTTGGATTTTTAAAAAGTTCATATAATAAGAACTATAACAAAATCAATGTCTTACTATATGAAAATAAAGTGACCTCCATTTGAAATATTGCCTTTTCTTTTTCCAAGACATATCTTATACAAGCCTCTTCTCAAAGTACAGAATTCAAGTCAATTACTACTTGGTCTATCTTTTCTGTGTAAAAATTAACAAGTAAGTCTATTTATAATACAAACATCCTTATGGAAATAACAAGTATAGTTCAACTGCAATTACAGCACCTACATACTTAAAAACTAGGCTTTGCTAAGAAAATTAAATAAGTACTAATTACGAGTTCTATTTTCATCTAAAATTTTTGATATACTGGGCTTGAACAAAACAAGAAATTTGTGCAGAATGGCTCTGTTAAGAAAATTAAGTTTTTACTAATAAATGAATTCAACAAAGTTGCAGAACACAAAAGCTACATGTAAAAATCAGTTACAGTTCTACATTAATAGCGATCAAAAAAATTAAGAACAATTCTATTTACAATAGCATCAAAATGAATAAAACAATTATGAATGAACTAAAACAAGGAAGTGAAAGACTTATAATGTAAAAACTATAAAACGTTGCTGAAAAAATTAAATTATACAAATAAATGGAAAGACATCACTTGTTCGCGGACTGAAGACTTAATATTTAATATTAAGATGTCAATACTGCCCAAAGTGATCTATAGATTCAATGCACTTTCCATTAAAATCCCAATAGCATTTTTTGCATAGGTAAGAAAACCCATGCTAAAATTCAAATAAATCTTAAGGAACCCTGGATAGCTAAATATCTTGAAAAACATGAATAAAGTTGGAGCTCCATTTCAGACTTCCTGATTTCAAAACTTATTACAAAGCTGCAATTACCAAAACTGTGGTATAGCAGGTGCTCAAATAACATCGTTTCATTCAACACTGATGAGAAAAACAAAAATCAATTCCCAGTCAGAGCCACCATGTGGAGTTCACATTCTCCCCATGTCCTTATGGGTTTTCTCCAGTACTCCAGTCTCCTCTCACATCCCAAAGATGTGCACATTAGGTGAATTGTCATATTTATATTGCCCCAGTCTGAGTGAGTGTGGGTATGTGTGTGCACTGCAATGGAGAGTTGTTCTGTCCAGAGTGGGTTCCCACCTTGGGCCCAGGTGCCAAGATATGCATGTTCAAGCCACCTGAACTGGAAAAAGTGGGCTGGAAAATAATTCTCTTACTTGTATCTATTAATCTTTCTTAAATGTATGTATAGCTCACATGTATTTCAGTACATAATATTAGAAGTGTTTGGGGGCCTTTATTTAGAAGTTTGGTGATATATCCTGTTTACAGTTGATACTTGAACAACATGGAGATTAAAGGCACTGACACCCTTGCACAATAAAAAACCCACATATAATTTTTCATTCCCCCAAAATTTAACTACATTATACAGTTGACCTTTAAACAACTCAAGAATTAAGGGCGCTGACCCCTCATGCACCCCCAAAACTTAATAGTCTACTTTGATTGAAAGCCTTACTGATAACAAAGTTGATAAACATATATTTTTGTTATATGTATTATATACTGTAATCTTACAATAAAGCAAGCTAAAGAAAATGTTAAGAAAATCATTAGAAAGAGAAAATATTTTTACAGTACTATACTGTATTTATTGACACTGTAAGTTTATGTTGTCCATTTACAAGGTAAATCCTGTCAGTACCTACACATCAATAGTCTTATATACTACAAAATACTGTGAATGTTATACATATTACTAACACTAGACATCAAAAATGAAGAAATATGAAAACATATTTATTTACAAGCATAGTGATTAATGCAGGATAACGAAGAAGCAGCAATATGGCAGCCTAGTATAATCAATGCATTTGGTCCATAGTATTAAGAAAATCTCCAAAATATTTACTGTATATAAAATTGTAGTATTTACTGGCATGGGGTGGGGGGGCGGAGAAACATATAAATGGACTCTCACATTTCAAACCCATGTTGTTCAAGGGTCAATTGTATATCAATTAGCCTATAGTAAATTTGGTTTTGTTATATGTCACTTGGCTTAAAGTTGCAGTTTCCAAGTACCTACTGCCACTGTTAAGTGAGGACTTACTATACTGGCATAAAGACAAGTATATATAGACCAATGGAATAGAGAAACCGAAATAAAACCAAGTTTATGCTCAAATGATTTTCAGTAAGGGTGCTACGACCATTCAATGGGCAGAGGACAGTCTTTTCAACAGTTGGTGCTGGGAAAACTGAATATCCACATGTAAAAGAATATAGCTGAATTCTCTCCATGAATCACATAAAAATTAACTCAAAATAGATTAAAAATGAACTCAAAATAGATCAAAAATCTAAACGTAAAACTCAGAGGAAAAAAAGGGGAAAAGTTTCATGACATTGAATTTGGCAAAATTTTAGAAATGAAGATATGACACACTCTTGCCCAAAGCATTCCATCCTTCAGGCCACAGAAAATATTAAAAGTACAAGCAAAAAAATTAAAAACAGATAAAACTGGACAACAACAAATTTTAAAACTGTATCAAAGGACAAAACAGAGTAAAAGGCAACCCCTCAAGAGAAAAGATCTGCAAATCATACATGTGACAAGGGGTCAATATCCAGAATACATAAAGTATTCCTACAACTCAACAAAAAATTAACAATACAACTATAAAAATGAGTAAAGGACTTAATTGACCACATCCCCAAAAGAAGATATTACAAATGGCCAGTGAGCATAAGAAAACATGTAAAACATGAATAATCACTAGGGAAAGAAAAATCAAAACTACAATAAGATATCACCTCATAGCCATTAAAATGGCTACTAGCAAAAATATATATATATATATACAATAAGTGTTGGCAAGGATATAGAGAAATTGGAATTCTTGTGCACTGTTGGTGGGAATGTAAAATGGTGCAGCTTCTATGGGAAACAGTATGGTAGAGTTTCTCAAAAAATTAAAAATAGAATTACCATATGATACAGCAATTCCACCTCTGGTTATATTTCCAAAAGAACTGAAAGCAGGGTCTCAAAAAACTATTTACACATCTGTGTTCATGTGCTCATAACAGTATTATTCACAATAGCCAAAAGGTGGAAGCAACCCAAACGTCCATCCATGGACAAATAAACAAAATGTGATATATACATAAAATAGAATATCGGTGGGCCTTAAAAGCAGTCAAATTTATAGAGACAGAAAGCAGAATGACAGCTAACAAAGCTGAGGATATGGGAGGATAAGAACTTGTTTAATGCATGTAAAATTTTTGTTTTGTAAGATAAAAAGAATTGTAGAGACTGGATGCACAACAATGTGAATGTATTTAACACTATATACTATGTATTATATACTATAATATTATATAACAGTAACTAAAAATGATTATGATAATTATTACACATAATTTACCACAATTTAAAAGAAAAAATTTTAATTAAATGGTCATAAAAAAGAATGTTCTTAAAGGCTTGATTAGAGCACTTCAATTATTTTTTTATTAGTCAATTTTATATGTAACAGGAAAAAACTATAAAAAATCTCTTCATTAAGATAACAGCATTATTTAATAAACAATTTTGTTTTGTATACACAAGAATAAAAACAAAGATTTCTGCATCATTCACTAGTGTCAATAAGTAAGGTTTACTGAACTAACATCAAGGCAAATGCTATTTTAAAAACTCATATTCAATAAAGTCAAGTGTTTAAAAATCTCAAGGCTTCAGAGAATTTTCTCAAATGCCGTCTAATACTAATTGCTCCCTCTCTTGCAACCTCTTAAAAAATTAAGAGAATTATAATAATAGGATTTTTTTGAAATTAAAAAATAATCCCTAATCTTACCATCACAATATAGTTTACTTCATTTTTACATACTCTCTTTTGAGTTTTCACATAAGCACATTATTGCCTGATCATAGCCACAGTTCAACTATTAAGCTGAGTTTTTCCCCCTTTGCCCGGCATAAACCATTTGCCTGCTTTAGACAATTTTCAAAACATCATACCAATAGGAGTGTAATACTTATTAGTGCTGGTGCGCCTTAGTTATATCTGAATATAAGAGTTGTCATGACAAAAACATATTGTATAACTTTTTTTTATAAGTTACTATATATTGCCTTACTGATTTCCAAAAGAGAACAACTACCAATTTTACTTGCAACCCACAATGTACCAGGTTCACTACAATACCCTCAGCACTGGAAGTCAGTGTTCTTGTTATGTATCTTGAAAATGTGTAATAATTTATTTCAAACTGCATTTCTCCTATTATGTCTGTTGCTGGGTCATTTTTAATTAAACTTCAGCAAGGATCCCCAGCTGAGAGGCAAGTTTCAAAGAAATACTTGATGAAAAAATTCCTAAACACCTTTAAATTAAAAAAAAAAATGTCTGAAAGTCTCTGTAATACTTATTTGGTTGCTACAGAAGAGTCCAAATAAAACAGATCATGATAAATTTCCCTAAGCTGAATTAAGACTTAAGCATTAAGTGGGTCCAACTCATGTTAACCTATTATCCCATTTTCTCAGCCTCCTCAGTGCTGGCTCATCCTTTAAAGCCCAGTTCAAATGTGAAACACTGCTTCATTTCTCAAATATCCCACAGTAAAACTATCTGTACTTCTTTTGAAAAGCTTTTCTCTTCTGTATACCATTTCACTTATTTTTTTTCTCCAAGATTGTCTACCACAGACTGTAAATTACCAGGAGAGCAGGGGTCATTTGAATTATTTTTCCTCCCCTAGACTAGACCAAACATAAACATATATTCCAATGCCTTTTATATTCAAAGTAGATACTCTTTATTATCATCTTAATTTAGGCAAATAGGTATCTCCGAATGAATCAAAGCAAGTACTGTGGACTTTGATCTAAGGCTCAATCAATATTTACTGAAGCTGTGATTAATCAGACCAGACTGTTGGCTGCATATTAACAATAGCTCAAAATGTGACATCTAATGAAAACCAAATTGGCAATAAGTCTTTACTAAATAAATCAAATATACAAAATTCATTTTTTTAAAAAAGAAAAGCTAAAAAGCACATCATCCCAAATTTACATCCCTAACCTCAACTTGGGCTCCAGAATCATTTATTAATTGCTTACTTGAGTTTTTAAAAAGTATTTCACTGCACATATTTGAGAAAAAAACCATGTTCCTTTTTAAAATAATTTATAATTCAGTTATTTTATTAATTCAAATATGCCTCTCTCTCAATTAGTTTTTTTTATTTTGTTGATTACAGTATTTAACAAAACCTGCTGAACACTTAAATATTCCATCAGAGAATTACAACATAATCTAAAATAAATGTAATAGCAAAATAAGTTAAATCGCACATGTTTACTAGTCATACTAAGCATTTTCTATTAGAGTTCCTGTCATCTTCCTTTACTTCCTTTCTCAGCTTCCTCTCTGCTTCTCTTTATCCAAACTGGAGTCAATTCAAAATATCACTATTGGAAGTCGAATATGAGAATTGAAAGTACTAATGTTTGGTTTCTAACAGTATGTATTCTTTTTATATGGAATGTGTATATGCCTATATTAGTGTCATTCACATATTCTAAAAAAGTAGTAGATCCAAATGAAAATACTGAAAAAATTATTTTTTAACAATACTTTTAGTTCACAGCAAAAATGCAGAGGTTTAGAGATTTTCCATACACCCCAAGCCCACACATTTATTGCCTCCTCTATTATTATTATTACCATCTAACACCAAAGTAGCACATTTTTTACAATTAATAAACTCACCATGACACATTATCACCCAAAGTCCATAGTTTACATTACAGTTCACTCTTGGTGCTTTACGTTCTAAGAGTTTGGACAAATTAATGACAGGTATCCACCACTGAAGTATCATACAGATTATTTTCACTACCCTAAAAATCCTCCCTCTTTATCCCTCCCTTCCCCACTAACCCTTGGCAAACACTGTCCTTTCTACTGTCTCCATAGTTTTTCCATTTCCAGAATGTCATATAGTTGATTTAATGCAAACATGTTTGTGGTATTATATCAAATAGTAAACTGAGCTTTGACAAAATTTCAGTGTTCTTGATCAAAAAACTATAAATTATGAAAAGCTTTCCTATTAAAACATTCTATAGTTAGCTTAATGATTAATTTTATAGTTATCAGAAATCAACAAATAGAAGTCTACATTCATTTTCTTGAGTCTATTTACTTCAATTCTATAAATTCTCATAAGTTATTTTTCATAAGTGGTATAACAAAGACCTTACTATTTTCCTTTACTTTTTATGGTCTTTTTTCAGTAAGTAGAAAGGTTAAGTTACTTATCATTAGTATTCTTTTGGGATGTACTTTTACTAATCATGTGCTCTTGAGCAAAATACTTAAGATCTCTACACTTTTCTCATCTATTAAAATGGAATTATAATATTAGCTATCCCCTAGAATTGTTGAGTTTATTAATATACATTAGGTATTTAGAACAGTATCCAGAGTATATTAAGTGCTAAATCAGTATCAGTCGCCATCATCGTCACATTAACATATCACTTCTCCAATAATAGAATATATGTTACTACTTTTTAGTATTGGTTAAATAAAATCTTCAATTTTTAATATAAAACAGTCTTTTCAAGGAAGTTAAAATGAAACCCAAAACAAGGGTGAACTAATGGGCAGTAATTAACTAAAACTGTTTAGTTCAGAAGGATTCTGAGGTCTCATCTAGGTTCAGGAGGAAAGAGTTCCAAGACTGTTTAGTACTCTGTCACAAACAAGGTCATGCGTATGCTTGTGGGAATAAATATTTGCTGTGCCCCAACCATATGGTTCTTTTACACACTTCAAGGAACACCATATAATATGCCATATTAAAAAGTACTGAAGAGCAACAAGTCTATGTTTAAATTTTAAAATCCAAAAGTATGTTTCTAAAAGCATAATGAAGCCAACAGATTAGTAATATCGATGACAATTTGCCTAAGTAGTATTTTAATACTTCTTTAGTTAACAACCAAGTTGTCAGAAGCTCTGCAGTAATTGCATAAAGTGTGGTAAGTTTTAAGAGAAAAAAATATATAATTATAAAACCTAACACTTACATAGTGCTTACATATACCAGGGATTGTTTTAACCTTTTTACATATACTGACAACTTTAATCCTTACAAAAATCACAGAGATGGGTACTATTATTATTCCCATTTTTTAGATGAGGAAATTGAGGCACAAATTGTTTAAGTACAATGCTCAAATTTATACAGCTCACAAAGCTGAAGCAACCTGGCTTCACAGAATACTTTTAGTGACAAAGCTATAGTGCCTAAATATAGAATTTCACGTGGCTTCTGAGTCCAAACTTTCCACTATCACTGAAAGAAAAACAAAAACACTCCAGGTGTCCAGTTTCCATCATGTGACTACAGAGTAAAGTGAGGTGAGAATGTCCTAAATATGAACTTCTAACAGCAAGACAGTTTCCCACTGCCAGTAATGCAAAGGCAAGTTTAAACTGGTGTATTAAAGACACTTCAGGAATGTCATTGTAAAATCTATTAATCTGTGGATTTTACAAAGGCATTTAAGACTGCTACACCAGTAAAAATGTATTAGCCTTAAGCAACTCTTTTCTTAAATCTTTTGGACACTGATTCTAAAAACTAATATTTTCCTCCCTGCTTTGGTTACTAAGAAGCTCATATGGCCCTTCTCTAACAATCTTAAGAAACATATTTGTTGTATCTGAATTTAACTTCAGCTTTTCCTTTGGCTTAATTTAAGCATCTATTTGTTTTTAATCCTGTTATGTGAATTTTTCTCAAACACTGTGAATAAGATTGAGGTTTTAGAAGTAAATTACATATATATGTACACAAGCCTCAAAACCACAAAAAATTTTACACTAAAGAACAAAAATAAATCTATTAATCAGGATCCCTCAATACATTTTAGACAGACACTCATGTAAGAAAAAGACTATATCTGATGGTTAAAAATTAGGGTTTGGGTATTCTATGTCAAAATATTATTTGAAACTATGTTTTTAAAAAAAAAAAATTTTTACAATTCCATTTTTATCAGTGTGTTTACTTAGCAATTCTTAAAATATGATCCAGCATACATGGATACCCAAGACCCTTTAAGGAGGTTTTTGTGAAGTTAAAACTATTTTCATAAGATATTTACTTTTGCACTCTCATTCTCAAGAGTGTGCAGTGTAGCATAAGAAACCACATGGAGTGAAAATACCAACATGCTTATAGCTAACAGAATGTTCACTTGATAAACCTGTATTCTAAAAATGTTTTAATTTCTAACATGATAAATACTGATAAATATAACTCATAAACAAAAGGTCTTTGAGTCCTCAATAACCTTTAGGAGTTGTAAAGGGGTCTTGAGACCAAAATATTTGAGAATATTTAAACAATGAATGAACTTGCCGTTTCTCAATTCAAGCTCATCTGCTAGTTTTTAAGAGTAGAAAGAAAATTTTAAAAGATAGCAGTTTTAGAAAAACGTTCAAGCAAATTCGAGACATTCATACAAAAAAAATAATTAGTGAAAAATTTAAAGAGTACAGAGAAGTGTTAACAGAATTAAAAAGAATCTTAATAAGCAAGAACTTTGAAAATATGAGTAACTGAACTTAGTGTTAAGGTATAACACTTTGAGTCAAGTGCTGCTTAAAAAATTTAAGGGGAAGTTTTGTTCCTCTGGAGCAGACTAATTCAAAACCTCCTATAGTCCTTTCTTTAGCAAAGAGTCAACAATTAGGATGGATGGCAGATAGAAAATGATTTTCTTTAGCAAAAAAAAAAACAAAACACAACCTAACTAAAGAAAGTTTCTAAGTTAACTAAATAGTGGCTAAAAGAAAAAGGCAGTTTTAAAATATATTTCCTTAGTACGCTTAATACTCTTATTTTTCAAAAGGATAAATCATTTAGAAAAAGAAATGTACCTGAAAATGGCAGGGTTGCGGACATGCTTTGGATCCAACGCTTCTCCCTGTATAAATTCATAGCATAGTCCATTATTGAAGGTACAGTAGAGTTGTGGTGCACAGCCATGAGCCTGTAACACTCGGAAACTCTTCACTTCCTCATCTCGATCGACTAACAACTCAGTCTTATTGCCATAAATTCGCACCAGGACTACATCTTCCATTGTATTACCCACGTAACAGCCAATAAGTTTATTTGTGATTCCATCTGTGAAAAGCTGCCCAAAAAGAAAGAAAAATAGAGGAAAGGCAATTACATACTTTTAAGGAATTATGAGATAACTTGAAAATTATTTAATAATAATTTTTAAAAATCTACTTTTTAACATAAAAGAACTTTAAACACGATTTTTCCTAACGTGTCTATAATTTTAATTCTAGATTTATACGAAAAGGAATTCCACTCTTTACTGTCTTGCCTTTAATTCCTACATTACCTTTCTCGATCCTGAAGTGTTAGTCAATCTCCAATATTCCTATACATTTTTTAATAACTTATACTGCAATTAGTGTGTGTGCGCGCGCAGTCTCTGAAGACAGGGACACTGTCCTCTTCCTAGAATAGTATATGACATAAGAAAATGTTTTTAATAATGTTCATGAATTTAAACATAAAAATATCTACCATAATTTAGAGTAGGATAAATCTCCAACTTAAAAAAATGAATTTTTAATGCTAATTTTAAAGGTCACTTAACAGGCATCAGAAATTGTTTTAAGTATTCGGGTTGTAATTTAAACTTGACTGCTAAGCTAAAAAAAGAAGGGCAACCTTAATTAAAGAAAAATAAGTAGAGACTTCTACAATTTTCTAAAAGGAACTTTCGGGACTTTTCAAGAGCCTTAAGTTAAGTACTTCAAGTCCTTTTTTAGCACTGAACACAAACAGCACATTAAAAAGAAAACAGATGACTACCAGTATTAGTTCTCTACGTCTATTCAAAAATTCTAACTTTCATTTTCCTCTTTATTAATTAGAAACCAAAACTAACTCTTTTATTTACCCAATTACAATTAAGAGCTTTTGGAGTAAAAGGACAAGTGGTAAAAGTGAAAGTAAGAGTTAAAGACATTTTTTCTAAGACAACTGGAAAGAACGGGAAAAAAGGACAGAGGATAACTTTGAAATGCATACACATATAACTTATGCCTGAAAAACAGGGTAAATGTTGCTATTTCAATAAGACTGTTGTAATGATAAATGAGACCTGAAAAAGCTTTAGATTTTCAGATGAAATTTGAAATAAAGCATTTACTAAAGTTAATATACGGTTGACAAGTTTTTATATAATGGTTTTTATTATATACAAGGCTTGACTATTATCTTTATTCACCTAAAGCAGGTAAATAGAATGAGCTAATATAAAGAGACTTATTCAGAATATCTGTATTTTTAATTATAGATATTTTAAGCAGAGACATAAAATATTGCTCTCCACCTAGATTTCAAAGACTGTATGTAGGAAGACACTGACAAGAAGCATATGCATTGAAACTAAATGCCAATCATCATTTTATTAAAATCTTATTACAATGCCATATAAATTCATGCTATTCATGTAACTTCTTCAGATGTCAATGTAGAGATAAAATATTTCAATTACTGTAATAAAGAGTAAAAAACATTCTGAAATGCTTATAAATAACACTATACTCAAATGCCAGGACTCAAATTTATGTTTTCTGTATCCTCATAGCAAATAGTAGGCGATTAATACTTAAACACTAGAACCTATATAGTTACCAACATTGTCTTCTTGATCTAGTTATAACAAATGCATTCTCTCTCTTGCCTTTAGTAATAAACTTCTTTCATTGTTCATGCTATATCATACATTTATGTGTACAGAAATATATATAAAGACATATGCACTTAAAAGAGCTAGATGGATAAGATTACTGAATACAGATTACTGAACATCAGACACTGATAAAATAACACATAATCAAAACTTCAATGATACTGTTCCTAACTTCTCTATCATACAAAAGGCAAACACTTGCAATGAAATGACAGTCACCATACATTCCTAGAGAAAAAATATATATGTGAATAACATAACTTCTTATTTATAAAAACATTTTATGTATAAATAAGCATAAAATGTCTGCAAAGATATTTAATAAAAATAGGTAGTTTAAATCTTCTTTTCTTGTTTTCCTGTTTCTAAGCAGCTTAACCTTTTTTCTATTGGCTTATGTATGTTTTCTCACTTTTTTCCTGCAATGAACCTAGTTTATAAGTGAAAAAAGTAAAATTAGTGAAAAGGCATCCAACAGCTAGGAACCACCAATCTGGCACACATAACAAGATCTTAAGGTTCTACTGAACATAAATAATTTCAAAGAACACCTACACCAGATGAGGCCACTCTGTGACCATAATGGATCAAACAAAAAACAAAATCACTGTAATCGTGTCTGAATGCAGACAAAATTATGAAATTTTTCTAACCA
The DNA here is from genome assembly GCA_003508835.1 of Eonycteris spelaea. Lineage (NCBI taxonomy): Eukaryota > Metazoa > Chordata > Mammalia > Chiroptera > Pteropodidae > Eonycteris > Eonycteris spelaea. Next base: position 4,017,263 of record PUFA01000053.1, read on the forward strand.
CAAAAATGACCTAATATCCCCCTATTCTGGCTCGTATGAATGACTGCTGTTCCTTTTCTAGTCACAGCTTTGGCCTGGCTTCAATCCTCCAGCCCTATATGTAGGATCAAGATACCCACACAGTCATAGACTTACCCCACTTCCTTCCTCACATCACCTAATCCTAAAGAAAGCCTTGCTTCTCTGAACTCTCCCCTAAATCACCAGATAAACCCAAATCCTACAGTAAGTCCTTTCTAACAGCTACTTACTGAGAATCCCACCATTCCCCACGGTGTAAGTTTTCCCTTACTGCAGTGAGTAATAATCAAACTTGGTCTACTATAGATGTGTTCCTGAGGGTCTCTCGATGGAGAAACCTGACTTTAAAAATGTATGCATAATGCTCTTTGCTCTTGGATAGTTCCCACCTCTTAAATAAATTTGAAAGTAACTGAATGTGCTGAACGTTCCTGAATAACAATTAAAGTATACTACATCATATACTAGGTAACTATGCTATACTAGATATATACTAGAAATATAAAATTTCATCTCAATGGAAGAACAAAACTAATACAGATTTAATGGAGCTCCTTTTCATAGGGTCTATCCGGCACTGTTTGTCAAGTATTTAGGATATTACCATTTCAGAAGATGAACTACAGTGCAACACTGCTTGAGCTGGAATTCTAGCTGTGTTATTTACAAGCTCAATAATCTTAGGCAAGTCACTTAACCTCTATGTGCTTTGGTTTTAAGGATTAATGAGTATAATATACATAAATGCACTGAGAACAGCGCCTGTACACACTAAGCTCTCAACAAGTATATAGATAACTACACATTTAAATTTTAATACAAGACAAAATAAGTCATGATAAAATCATAAAAGTGAATTACTAAAAAATTCATGTTACAGATTTATAGATTAGCCCTAGATTGCATGCTGCACCTGTCCCACCTAACAAATCTTAAAATACCCCCAAAATTCAAATTATTCCCAAATAACTAAGAAAACTATCCAGTGCCTAATAAGGTAAAATTCCCAGCTGACATCCAATCAGATTATCAGTTATGCAAAAAAGGCAAAAAATACAACCCTTAGTGAGAGGGGGAAAATCAATTGACACCAACCAGAACTGACACAGATGCTAGAATTAGCAGATGTTAAAACAGTAGTCCATAAAAATGTTTTGTTTTCTACAACAAAAAGTAGAGACATTAAAGATATGAAAAGACCCAGCTCAAAACTTTTCAAGATTTCTGAAGTGAAAAATACACTAGATGAGATTTAACAGCAGCTTACATAGTGACCCCTCAAAAAGACATAGCAACAAAACTATCCAAAACAAAACACTAAGAAAAAATATTAGGAGAGGGAGAGAGGGAAAAAGAGAGGGGAGGAAGGAGGAGAAGGGAGGAAAGGAAAGAGAGAGAAAGCACATGCACACAAGAAAAGCATCTGTGAGTTGAGACGACTATATAAAATTTTTGAGTCCCCACAGAGAAATAAAAAAGAGAACAGAAAAATTTGTTAAAGATATCATGGTCAGAAGTTTTCTCAATCTGATATAAAACCATAAACTCAAAGATCCAAGAAGCTCAACAAGCTTAAGCCCAAGAAATAAGAAAACCACACCAAGGCACAGCTAAATAAAACTGCTAATTGGTATCTAATGATACCAATTCATTTTGTCTTCTAACCACTCAGGCAAATTTCAGGGAGTCATCTTTGAACGCTCCTCTCTCCTCTCCATCCCTACATAAAATTTTCTTCCTGGATAATTCTTAAATCTGCTTCTGTTTTTCCACCCCACTTCCAAAACCTGAATCTAAGATCTTGTCAATCTATTGGCAGTATTTTAATAGCCTCACTGGTCTCTCTTATGCCAGTTTAAACACCTGTCTCCTAAAAAATTTCACTCTTAATACTGCCACCTGAATAAGCTTTCTAAAATACAAATATGAACATGATGATTGGCAATCTTCAAAATGGTTCGCACAGCTTAGAAAATTAAGGTCAAGCTCCTCAGGACATCCAAGTTCCCTTGATCCTTTCTCAAGTTATCTAGTAATCTACCTGACAAATTCACCTTTCTTTACTTCACCTCAAACTTCTAACTTCCTTTAAAATTCCAATATGAGTTATCTCTTCTAGGAAAAAATCTCTAAACTCAGGTAAGGCACAAATATTTCTCAAAGCTTGCTAGGACCCTATACACAGAATTCACCAAAATGCACTGTAAATGCTTAATTATAGTTCCCGCTCCGTATTACACTCTAAATTTTTCTGAGACTTGGAACATATTGAAACAAAGAAAAAAATAAAGGCGAAAAAACAGGAATACAAAACACATGGTTCAAAAAGGTAATAGATGGTAGAAAATATCAACTACCTAAGTAGTTACATTAAAAGTAAAAAAAACTACATAATCCGATTGAAAGACTAAGTATGAAAAAAACTACATATGCTGCTTTCACAAGAGTCATACAAGAGAAAGCTGATGTAACTACATCATATTAGACAAAACAGAGCTTAAGGATATATTCTTGAAGATAAAGAGGGGCATTTTATAATGATAAAAGGATTAATCCAACAAGATATAACTATTTTAAATCTACATACTTCCAATAACAACGTCAAAATAAATACACAGCGAAACTGACAGACTAACTATATCTCACAGTAATTGTCTAAAACTTGAGTACATCTCCAAAATGCTAATTTTCTTTAAACGGGGAAAAATCATTACGTGTACAAAAGATCTTAACAACAGAATTTAAGATCCCCCTTAACTGGCACACACAACACTGTACCCAACAAGTCATCATGCATCCTTCTCAAGGCTACATGAAATGTTACCAAAATTACAATAGGTTTGTTTATAAAGCCAGCCTCAAAAAATACCAAAGGATTAAAATCATTCAGACAGTTCCTCAAACTTAAATGGATATGAGCTAGACATCAATAACACACAACATACACACCCCAAATAAAAATGATTACAGTGGTAATTTTTATGTTGTTTTTTTTACCACAACAAAAATGAATTCTCCTATCGATTTGAACCAATAAACACTGAAATCCATGATGTGAAGGAAAAAACACAACGATAATTAGATAGTATTCTGAACTTAACGATAATAATGACATCAAATCTAGGGGGTGCTTACAGGAACAAGTAAATAAAAATATTAAAAATGAAAAAGGCAGAAAATTAATAATCTAAGCTTCTGGTTCAAGAAGCTAAAACTAAAACAGCCAATTAACCTTTAAAAAAAAAGGGATCAGGAAGAAAATAAAAGGACAAATTATCAATGAAACAGAAAATCTCATCAGCCAAAGTATCGTTCTTTAAAAAAATAAAAATAATAACAAAATTATCCAGAAAAAACACAAATTATCAAAAAAGTGGACTTCACTAGACACATATTATAAATAACTCTTCCAAAAGTAGAAAAATAAACACATTCCAACTTGATACCAAAACATATTAAGGACATTACAAGAAAGAAAAATTTTTATAGACCACTCTCTCATGAACACAGTTGAAAAAATCCTAAATCAAAATACCAGCAACTGATACAAACAATATATGAAAAAGAGAACACATCACAAATGAATGGGAATTTATTCTAGAATGCAAAGGTTTTTAATATTCAAATAAAAAGTCAATGAAATTCAGCTCAATAATAGAAAAATGAAGAAAAATTATACAATCACGATACAGAAAAAGCACATAAAATTCTACACTCTTTCATGATAAAAATACTTAGCAAACTAAGAATAAAATGAAACTTCCTTAATCTGATATTATGTCCAAAGAAAACCTACAACAAACATCTTCCTAATAAAGTACTGAAAATGTTCTCCCTGAGACTGGAAACAAGACAAGGATGCCCACTGCCACCTTCTATTTAAAAATTATGCTAGATGTCCTAGCCAGTGCAGTAAGACCTACAACAACAAAAGGGGGACCAGGAAAAACAAAACTGTTATCATTTACAGATGAGATAATTTTTTTAATCTAAATAAAAAAATTAGAATTAATGTGTGAAAGTCAATATACAACAATCAACTGAATTTCAGTATACCAACAAATCATTTTTTTTAAATGATACCCTTTACATTAATATCAAAAGAGCATCAAATTCCTGGGGGGGGGGATCAAATGAAAACTTGCAGGATCTTCAAATGTTTGAGAGAAATTATTTGGGTAAAATAAGGAAGAGGCAGAGGATGATAAACCCCATATACCTGGCTATCTGTCCAATCACCCATAGTATGAAACGGCGGACATGTTGCCATCTGTCACAGGATGTAAAAGTAAATGACACCTAGATATGAGAGATACAACTCCAGAGGAACTGTCACTCCACCACAATAAAGTGCAAAATAATGAGAAATTAGCTAAATGCATGATTCCCTGGCTGTTCCCACAGTACCTAAAATAAAAAGTAGAAAGTTTTAGGGTGGATCCTGATGCTGCACTGACCCAAATTTCAACCAGTCCAATCCAACAACAGGCTACTAACCTCAGAAACATCATAAGAGAGGAATCATGCTGAATAGCAAAAAACTCCATTATAACCTCGGCTTACCAAGATGATTCAGGTAGCAGTGGGACAAAATCAGGAGACCACTGAAACCAGGGGATATAGTACAAAATTGTTGACTCAGTTTGGATCAATATAGTTAGCTCCCTAAAGGACCTTCACTAATATGGCTTATAAGAATAGTTAAGTTAGGGGCAGTCTATGGTTTGAAGACCTTGGCATGGTTTGGGCTAGTGTAGAATTCACAGCTCACTACTGAAGATGCCTAAATCACTGTGACAAACCCAAACTCAAAGCAACCTGATTTCAACAGACTGCTAACCTGGTACAATAGGTTAACAGAGGCTAGAAAGTTTATCCTGAGAACTGTCCTGTAAACTCCTTTGCATGCCAAGTGTAACAAGCCAGATGAAGTGGCTGACACGCTGCATATATATGCAGGCCATACCAGACTGGTTTTACATAGTAACGAGAATACTCAACCACTTAATGTGCCCTCCTTCCAAGTCCTAGTGAATATTGTGATAAGGTGGCTCCTCCTACATGAATCCCCAAGTAACTTTACTGTTACCAACACAAAAATCTGTTCAGGATGCTGTATTCGGTTTGCTGTCTCAAGCTTCCTTTCATGAGTTTTAGGGATGATAATAAAATCAGAATTGTTCAAACAAAAGCAGAAAAGAAAAGGGAGATGGCAAATCTATTGGTCCTAATACAGTGGAAGTTTTTAGTGGTTATGGAAAAACGAGATGAATAAAGACACTGATAGGGTTAAAGCAAAAAGCAAAAGTTTTTAACAGAATATTATCAGAAATTGGGTAGACTGATGGCAACTGCTACTGGTCTTCCAGTATTGAAGGGCTTGAGGTAAATCCCAAACAGGAAAGTGGAATTTTGATATGTATTTATTGTCTAGAATGACCGCTTAACTACTAAATTCAAATGAATGAGCTTCAGGCCAATAAATCTATAAGACAAGTTTTGATTATTAAGATAATGGCTACTAGACAAGCTGAAAAGCCTAAAAAGGTGGAAAATAATACACATCAATTAACTGGGTTTTTTTTTTTTTGAGAAACTACTGGATTCCACCTTCTTCCAAAATAACAAAATTAAAATAATGTAATAACAAAATACCATTTTCATGTATCCAGCTAGCAAAAAAAATTTTAATTTGGTGTCAGTCATTGGACAGGGTATAAGGAAACAGATACTCTCCAATATCATTTTGAGAAGTATAAATACATTTTTTCATGACAATTTGGCAATATCAAGGTGAGAAACGGCATGATAGTTTTATGTGCCAACTTGGCTCGGCTACAGAACCCAGTTATTCAAACACTAATCTAGACGTAGCGGTGATAGTATCTTGTAGATGTGGGTCACATCTATAATCAGTTGACTTTAAAGATGATCATTCTCTTTACATGCATGAGCTTCCACAATCAGCTGAAAGACTATAAAAGCACCACTTAGATTTTCCTAAAGAAATTCTGCCTTAAGACTACATCAATTCCTGCCTCAGAGTTTCTAGTTTACCGGCCGGCCTGCCCTACAAATTTCAGACTTAGCAACCTCACAACTGTGTTAGCCAATTCCTTGGAATGAATCTCATATATGTATGAGATTGACTGACACACAGTTTTTAACCTTTTAATTCCATTAATAAGAATTTACTAAATGAAATAAGCCAGAAAAAGTTGAGAACCATATGATTTCACTCATATGAAGGATATAAAACAAAGCAACAAATGAACATGACAAACAGAGACTCATGGACAAGGACAACAGTTTCGTGGTTATGGAGGGGGTAGATAAGAGAAAAGGGGTCAAACATGTGGTGACAGAAGGAAATTTAACACTGGGTGGTGAACACACAATGTAATATGTATATGACATATTATTGAATTGTACACTTGAAATCTATATAATTTTATTAACCAGTGTCACCCCAATAAACTTAAAATAAAAAAATTTTTAAGTTTTCCAAAATACATGTATAAAAGTGGTACACTGTAATATCTCTTTAATATCCAAAAAGTAAAAACAATTTAATATTGTTTTAAAAATATGGGGCAAAATACATACACTGACACAGGAGGATGTCTAAGATATTATTTTAAAAAGCAAGATACAAAAATAACTTAGTTATGTATAAAAGGTATATAGTTATGTTTACTGACATTTAAAAACATAGGTTGATATAGGCACTGGCAAATTCATAACTTGCTAATACAAGTTCAAAAGAAACGGTTCACAAAATTATCTGTAACGATAATGACCTGGAGTTGAATCAATTTTCACAAGTATAGAGCCCTGTATATGTTTTAAATATTTTAAGGGTATATATTATTTCTAGTTTTTAAACAAAATCAAAAGGTTTAGATAGAATGAGCCTAATTTTTTTTACTTCTTCTGAATTTTTAAAAACATCATTCAAAAAATAATTAAGTCATATGACATGTAAAATGACCAAACACTATGTTTGCAGCTATCAAAAATTCAGGCAATGCCATATAAACCTGAGAAAATGGTTATAAAAGGCCATATGGAAAAAGAAATACAAAGCTATAAAAATAGTATGATTAAAACTGTAGAATATATATTGAAGTATAAAGTAATAAAAAAACAGGTAATTTTTAAATAAAATATGCATAGAAAATGGTTTTTTTATTCAAGTTTTATAATCTTTTTAGTAAAACTAATTTTATGTTCATATAGACCCTTGTAAAAGGAAATTCATGTATTTAGTATTTTATTTTCTCAGAGTACTGACTTGCAAAAACTGACTAATTCAAAATATTCTATTTTGTTAATTAAAAAAAAAAAAAAAAAAAAGACAGCTTCTGATTACCATTAGAGGGAAAGAAAGGTTAGGACCAGTAAGGGTAACTGAAATATTCTGGGTTTGGTTACACAAGTATTTGTTCCACAAAAATTTATGTTTATGAATTTTTCTGTATGTTTGTTCTAGCTCATGATTTTTAAAAGGGTGACTGAAATGTACCTATGTATAGCCCATCTGTTATATCAAAGAGTTAAATAACTCCTTATAAGATAAAATCTAAAATATAGCTTGATTCCTTAAGTATAGCTCTTCTGTCACTTCCCTATATTTGTCACACTCACACACACACACCTCTTAAGCTTCCCTCTTCCCTCACCTACAAGTGATTAACAAGTCCTGCACATGCATCTTCTGAAATGTCAAATCCACCCCTTATTTCCATTCCCAAAGCTACTGTCCTAATTAGGGCCCCAACACCTCTTATCCGGACTAACACAACAGTCTCTCCTAGATAAATGCTTTCTCCAACATATTATACAAAAATATACTTTATTATCTAATTCAGTACATGCTTTTATACAAAACTAAAACACAAGCTCCCCAAAACAATACTTACCTTATTTCTTGCAAGGCTCTATGATCTATCCTATCACATACCATTTCAACTAGTCTGTTTAAACTGTGGGTTCCACCTGCTATATTGATTTAGCATCTTATTAGTGTGTGGTAACCACCAGTTTCAAAACCAATGTCCTAAGTGATCATTTACTCCACAAATAAAAACATTTTCTTCAACCAGTGCTGCCTACATTGTAGCCTGCCACTTCTCTAAAAAATACATGATGTAACTCACCTACTCAAAACATTCAATGGCTTCCTATTACAGACTAGATAATAAAACACCTCCTAATGAGACACAAAACCTTCATATCTAACCACTCTTTTTCTTAAAAATCACACTTCTTGTTCATACTCCATTCCGCCCCAAATATTCAGTCTAGCTTTGGGAAAGTAGTTTTCTTTGCCTAAAAATACTTCCCCATTCCACTTGATAACTTTCCTTCAAAGCTTAGCTCAGATACCCCCCTTTATGAAACCTTCTCTCCTACATTCTCCCATGCCTATCTTCTGTTAGTTAGTTGTACAAAGGAATACCACTGAAAATTAGCAGCATTATGCCTAGTACAAAAAATACATGTCACAATTACTGAATTTTAGGAGCTCACAATCTTTCAGATTAAGTTTTCTACAAATGATGGGAAGGGAGTGGGAGGGGAGAGTTAAGAGATGAGAGGAAGCATGTAACACTAAAATTTTGCTATACATAATATTATATATTTCGTTTAATTCTCAGGATATTCTATTAGTGGTAAAGTAGCAAAATCAGTTTCAGTAGTAAAATTACTATTATTAGTAGTGAAGTAGTAAAATTCAACTATAGTAGCAAAATTCTATTTTCTACTATTCAATATTTTCCAAAGTAGACCATAATCGCATTTTATAGAGATTTTAAAACATGTCAAAGGTTACAAATGGCTGGAATCAGGATTCAAAACCAATCCTCTTTCTACCACATTATGCTGAGACCCCAAAGAATGGTTAAATGATTTGCTTCATCCAAGTCACACAGCTTTTAATACCTAAAATTGAACTAGCAATGTTAGGCTCCTGTCTTTTTAGTCACATCTTAATAAAATATGTGGGAGCCTAACAAACAGTATACACCTCTTAGCCATAGTCAACATAGTCTTAGGTCCTACCACTCATTCAAATGTGTTTTTATTATGAAACACTGTAAACAAAGGGAAAAGGAATAGGAAATAGAAAATTGGACTTAACACTGATATCAGTTGAGTAAAAACTATGATCTCATATATGTACATAGAAGACTCCAGGTTCCTATAAATATTATTTCCTTCTGGTACCCTTAATGTACTACTTAAATTTACCTAAGACTTTTCAAAATATTCTATCATAGAAAGTAAGAAACAAACTCATCTTTTTAAAAATGAAAAGGAAAATTATTAAATTAGAACACTAAAGAAACACTAAAGAACATAATTTCATTGAGCAACTGAATACATTTGGTTTTTGATTTAAAATAAAAAATATCCAATATTAAATATCAATAATAAAAGGGGTTATAGATTTTTAAGACTGTTTCAGTAACTATCTCCAGGGTATAGGAAAACTGCTATGTAGCTACACAACCTAACACAAGTAACTAGTTTCCAAGATAGTGTATGTATACTTAAATAAAATGAAGGTTTCAAAACTATGCATTCAAAAACATGCAAAAACTTGGTAGTACAGCAGAATAATATGCTTTTTACATATTCTTGTGTAACCTTTACATGAGAACAAAATTTGAATGTTAGTTCCAAAAACACCATACTGCGATTATTTTCTTATTCGTACTGCACACATGACTGGGAATTTCAAAGAACAGACATATTGTTTGTTTTTTGATTTGGACATCCACTATACAGTAGGTACTGGATAGCAGTAATAACTATTATGAAAGATAGCATTTATTTCATTCTCACAACCTTCTGAGGGAGAAGCATTTGCATGCATCCATTTTACAGTTAAGGATATTGAGACAGAGGAAAGTTAAGTAACTTGACCAGGATAACAAACCTAGTCAAAAACAAAGCCTGGACTCGAAACTGATACTATATTCAAACACTGTCCTCCTGACCACTATAATATATTATTTAATGAAAAACTAAGTTAATATAAGGTACTATATATAGAAAGTGATCTCACTGAGATCCCGTAACAAGAATAAATGTTAGCTTAAGGTCTTTCTAGCCTTCCTGTTAAGACTTTCCCATCATCTACTATAGGTCCCAAGTTATTAAAAAAAAAAAATTTCACAGTGACAAATTAATGAAAAAACACTGTCCAACATTGCAGAAATATTCAGAGACAACATAGTGGACTATTTCAAACACTGATTCATCAACTTTTTTAAAAGGAGAAACAATCTTAAGTCTTTCTGAGAACTATTCTGTTGTCTAAGAGATCTCACCTGATTCCTTTTCCCTTTATACAAGGACTATCCAAAGAAATGAGATAAACCTTCAGCTAAAATAGGGAGTTGTTACATAACAGAGGATATTTCTTAAGGGAAAGCTGAAGTGAATCTCTTTTCTAAAATAATGTCTTATGTGTAAAAACAAATACAAATTTATGTTCAGAACTTAAAATCTTTTTATGGGTCAAAATTTTTCAAGAAATTAATTTTACACAGAAATGCTTTCCTGCCTTGATCATAATGTATGAACATAAACTTTTCAAAGAACAATAATTCACAAATGGGTTCTCACCCCAGATCTGCAAGTTCAGTTTCATTAAACATAAAATACGTGTTAGCAGTCTACAACTAGCTCACTGGATTGCTGCTGGGAAAATGTACATAAAAGTGCTTTATAAGCAATGCAATTGGTATTGTTGTTGATACTTACTCCAACTACACTCCAAAAGAAAAAGCTCACCAACCCTTGTATACTTTATTCTTTTAATCTTGTATAGATATAGAAATCAAATAATTAAACTTGTTAAAACCCTATCTAAAATGAGATATATTGTTGCATGTGTTTAAGTTTTCAGCAAAGACTGGCCTCTATCATTCTGGCTGCATCAGTCTTTTTGCTTGCTTCTGGTTCTCCTGTGTGTTCTGAATAGTTTAGCTGGCAGAAGTAACTGCCAGGTGAAAAACACGTATTACTAGAGTAAGCTTCTAAGGTATGTTTAAAGCGTATTTTAAACCACATAAAAATTTTACAAAGTCTTTGAAAAGAATTGGGCTATATATATTACTGATACCGTCTCTGTTAATCTTTGGATTATATGATACATACTTCCATTTCTGACATATGAGATGTGATTTTTTATCTTTATACTTCAAAAGAAATAAAAGCAAATTTCAAAAAATAATTCCCATTGAGATCTACTAAGTAAATCTTGAAGCATCATAAAAGCAGAGTTTGTAATGATCTAAAATGTGGGAATCAAATCTAAGTTGAGATGAACCACCATCAGTTTAGCTTACTTAGTCTTTGTCCCAGCTTCTGGATCAAAAGCTTTGCTTACATACAGAGGGAATGTATTTCCAATAATCATCCTTAGCACACCATAAGTGATAAAATTTGCTTTCACTTAAATATGTATATTAGAAGTTTGGTTTATGCGTCCAAAGATCTTAAAGTCAGAAGTTGCTACACAGAGGACACGATTCAATCTCAAGTACTTGCCAACAATCAGAAACAAAAACAATTTGATGTTACCATATTTTTGTACCTTTTTTTACCTATATCCTGAATTTACTTCAGTTTCACTTAAAAAAGAAAAAGAAAAAGAAAGTACCTACCTAAATGGTTGTCTGGGGGCTTTAATAAATTATCTATCTATCTATCTATCTATCTATCTATCTATCTATCTATCTATCAGCTAATCCAAACCTGGTACATAGTACACCTCAGGGTAGCTAGTATTACTGTTCCACAGACAAATACAGCAACAAAAACTCCAATTTTCAAAGCTTCAACTTCAAAATCTTTGTTTAAAAAGTAACTGGTGTGCCAGTACCAGAGGTTACCAGGACATAGAAGGAAGCAGTATGCTTTTAATTAATGTTTAATGTATAACTGACAGATACAAATCATTTTAATAAAAAAACTTCTATAATAAGTTACAAATAAGTTAAGAAATAATTAACTAATTTATTAGTGTCAATTTAATTTTCTTTAATTAAAGGAAATATATTTTTTTAATTACACATGAAAATCATGTTGGACTCACTATATCCTATATAGTTGGCTAATAAACACTACCCTAAAATTTCAAAATTTTTGTCTAACAATATTTTTCCAGGACATACGGGTCCTTTTAATCTACTCCAAACTCTTCTAGGCAGTAAGATCTAAAACTAACACTCAAAAAAGCTTGCGTGTTAAAACTGTTCCAGGCCCTAAGGTACTATTGTTCATGTTTTATTCATCTTTGCATAGCTACTTAAGCAAAAAACCTGATACTATTAATAACGCTGTTGAATAAATATATCAGTCAACAAAACAAGACAAATGATTTGGCTACTTCGAATAATGATCTTAACGTTATTGCTCAGATTTGAAACAACATCAAATACCCCAGCCTTTAAAATTACTGACTTTGTTTTGTAATTGCAAAGGGAAAGGAGGTTCATTTTTGTATACAGTTCTTGAAACTCCAAAGTTAAAAACAAATTCAGTATTCAAAACATATTTCATGTATATAAATCACAGTTTACCAGAAGTTATTAGAAAACGCCTAGATTCTTAAAAATTTGTTCTTCCAATTGTTGTCTTATCTAAGAATACAGTGGCTCAAGAAAAATATTCGCAAGCCACTGATCATTCTAACATAAGATGTTAATTTCACTTACACAACTAAAGAAATGCCCTAATACAGATCCAAATGAAACAATGTTTGTAGAGCTAAGAACCCCATTTAGTAATGCACGACCATGGTTATTTGGAATCGACTACTCTCGCCAATTCGAGGATTTCATACGGTAAAATGCAGGGTTAGGCACAAATGGAAGTAAACTGCTGGGGGAGGGGAGGGAAGGGAAAGGAAAAGATCAGAGAGGATTAATTACTGCATTATTTGCGGAAGGAGAAGAGACGGTTGCCTGGGCCGACTAGCGAGGACCCCTTGTAAGGAGGATGAAAAGGGTCCATTTTGCATTTAGAATGGACAGAGTGGGAGGAGGGGCAACTATCAACAGGAATCCTCCGAGTGGAGAATGGATGCGTCACTTACGTAGCCGCTTCTAGACAGAAAAAATATGCCTTCAGGACTACCTCAATCAGCAATTGTGAAAGGAAGGGGGAGTGACCTTCCTCGGCTAGCCTCCGAAATACAGGATCGCTACTTGAAGGACTGGAGAGTCGTACTCGGTGGTCCTCCCGTATTAATGGGGAATAGAGGTATTGTGAGAAGCCCGGGGCGGCGTTAGGGTTGTGAAAGACCCAGGGCTGAGGTGTGGGCGTTACCTGCAGGGTCACCTCCTGAGGGTCCCAGTGCGGCCGCAGGTGTTGCAGGAGGCTCAGGGCCCCCTCCCGGCAGCGCTGCTCCTCCTGATCCTGAACCGTGACGTCCAGCTTGGGGACCTCCGGGGAGCCGGGCGGGACGTGGATGTAATTGGCCATGGCCCAGACGACAGCAGAGACTACGACGACGACGACCGCGACGGCGACCACGAGAACGGCGGGCGCCGACAGGCTGGTGGATCCTTCCGTCCCGGGGCGCCCTCGTGGGAGGGCTGGGGGCGCTTAGACTGACTGTGCGAGCGGTAGGAGAACGGCTGGAGGCGACACTCCCGCCGACCCGAGTCTGGACTGCAGCTGAACTAAGCCGGGGCTTTTCACGGGAAAAATTCCTCTCGCCTGCGTTCGACCGCCGGTGGCCGCAGAGCATTCTGGGACTGGCCTGACGCTGGCGTCACGCGCGGGGCGGGGCCTCCGCTGCGTCAGAGCTGCGGGCTGACTACCAGCCCCGGGCACAATGGAATTGTTCCTGCGAACTTGTTTCCTCTGCTATTATCCGTCAATCCACCCTGCGTGCTGGTAGTCTGAAAAATGCAGAGCTTCTCCGGATGTGCCTGGGTTCTACCAAGATCCAAAAAGCATTGACGCTTTAGCTCACCTAATCAGGAGGGTTTGGGGGTCTGAGTTTGAGGTAGGGTTGAGCTTTTCTGGGGAGCAGGGACACATCCTTAAATAACCCCAGGATCAACCTCTGAATTTGGCCTGAGTCTGGGCAAACTGGATTAACAAAGTCGCCTTGGTCTCGGAAATCCTGTACTGGGGACTCCATAGTTGGGTTGGCAATTAAATTCCCTTGAGATCATACTGAGATCATGGTATATGGAGGAACAAATAGTTAAGATATTCGGGTAAGACAACGACATTACTTAGAGATTTATTTTTAAAGTCAGAATTATTCAGAGCCTGGACGAGGGCGGGGAATATAGTCTGGGATGAAGATGGAAAGAAAGGAAAATAGTTTTGAGGTTCAGCGCTAGACTGGCTGGCTGCCCATGGCAGAGTATCCCCTCAGTGAACCTTAAAACTACTACCTTAAAACTTAGTCTCAAAGTCATAGCTATTTCTCCTGCTAAGGGAATACTGGAAACTGGATAATCCACAAGTAATTTATTGAGACCTCGTAGTTTTCCTTATGATTGAGGAAAATGGGCTGAGATTTGCCTCTTAATCCATATAGCATTTAGGACTTTGGTAGATAGGTTTAGTAAATTAAATCACTAATTCAGGTTAATTAGCAATCAACATGTTTAATTACTTTATTACCATGAGTACATTGTGATCAGAAAAAGCTTACGTTTGTAAATCACAAAAATAGCTCACTATCAATAACAGTAAACTGCATAAACTATAAAAGGGAAAAATACAGTTTCATAATACAGCATAATATTTTTTTAAATCATATACAACAAGAAATACTAGATTATGTGTTCTTTTTAATTTGGAGGGAAATATATTAATACTTTCACATTTCAGACACTATCTCTTGTATAGTAAATTGTATATAAACAGTTGACATTTTAAGAATTTTAAAACTTTTGAATTGTTTAATAGCAAGTTAGAAAAAATTATTTTTGGGAACTGCACAAGTATATAATTTTCAAGAGGCATCCATTAACAATTAGAAAACGACTATTAACTACCAAATAATAAAGCTAACAAAAGAGATGCAAGACCTCTATGGTTGAAATTATATTAAATAAACCATACTTAAAAGATACTTACAGTAAAGATCTGTTTTCACTAAACTAATCACTAAGTATAATGCAATTACAATTAAAATCTCAACAGTTTTCCACAGAACTTGTTAAACTGACATTAAAATTCTTATCGAAACTTAAGATCCAAGAAAAGCTGCTATAATATTTTGTAGGTGAGGGAGCAATGGAGAATAAATTGAGAGAACCCATCCTACCAGGATTTATGATAGTAACAGTTTACGAATGGGCGAATAGACCAGTAGACATAACAAAGACTTCAGAAATAAACACACCTATGAGAACTTTGACTATAACAAAGGCGGCATTAAAAATGTGGACGAAAAAGTAGTGCTGTAATAAATCATAAATTCCTAATTGGTCAGGTTATGGTGGGTAGTGACTACTTAGGCCTATAACTTCTTCAGTGTAAGGTTTTTAACAAGTCCTATATATTGTGCATCTAGGCTAATACATCTTTGAAATATCGGAAGTAATAACCACTCAAAGGTGTAACCACCCTCAAGAGAACACATAATCTTAACTATCCTATAATCCATTCCCCACCTTGCTTTTTCCCACTTTCCTATTATCTTTACATTCTCCTCTTAATTTCAGATGCATAAAAGAAAATGCATAACTATCATTATTTGGAGCATTTGAGCTTTTGCTGCCTGGTAGCTGTAATCAGTTTTGGCTCAAATAAACTCATAAAAATTCTCTTCAAGTTTGAACATTTCTTACATTGACAAAAATAAGAAAAGCACAGGCTAGTCAATGGTACTGGATCAATTGCTATTCATATGGGGACTTTTTTCTATCCCACCTCATTATGCATAAAAATTCTAGAAGATTAAAAATCTAAATGTTACATATAAAACTTTAAAAATATATAAGAAATTTCAGTTTTTATCAACTTGATCTATAGCTTCAATGCAATTCCAATCCAAATTCCAGCAAGTTATTTTATGGATATCAACAAACTTTTTCTAAAGTTTATATAGAAAGGAGAAAGACCCTGAATAACAGACATGATACTTAAGAAGAACAAAGTCAGAAGAGAAAGACACTACCCAACTTGAAGACTTACTGTAAAGCTATAGTAATTGAGATAGTGTAATTTTAGCAAAGAATAGGCAGGTAAATTAATGGAACAGGATAGAGCCCAGATATAGATTCACACAAATATAGTTAACTGATTTTGAAAAAGGAACAAAGGCAATTCAATAGAGAAAGGGTAATCTTTCCAGTAAATGGTGCTAGAACAAAGACAATCACATACAAAGAAAAAAAAATGAATCTAGACACTTTAACTTACGAATTAATTTTATAAAGTTAATTTTACAAAATTAAATGGCTTTGGGTTTGGCAATGACTTAGATACACCAAAAGTACAATTCATAAAAGAAGAATTGATGAGTCAGACCTCATTAAAATTAAAAACAGCTCTGTGAAAAGCTCTGTTAAGAGAATGAAAAGCCAAGCCACAAACTGGGAGAAAATATTTGCAAAACACATATCTGATTTTAAAACATAACTTGTATCCAAAGCATACAAAGAACTCTTCTTAAAACTTAACAATGGGAAAACAACTCAGTTTAAAAATGGGCAAAGAATCAGAATAGACACCTCACTAAGAAGCTATACAGATAGCAAACAAGCATATGAAAACTTTTTCAACATTATGTCACTAGGGAATTGCTACTTAAAATAACAATGAGATACCACCACACACCTTTAGAAAGGCTAAAATCCAAAATACTGACAATATCAAACACTGGCAAAGATGTAGAAAAACAGGAACTCTCATTCATCACTGGTAAGATGTAAAATGGTACAGCCACTTTAAGAGACCATCTGGTCTATTCTTAGAAAGCTAAATGTAGTCTTACTGTACAATCCAGTAATCATACTCCTTGATTTTGCAAATAAGTTGAAAACACATCCACACAAAAACCTGTACATGAATGTGTAAAACAATTTATTCATAATTGCTAAAACTCAGAAGCAACCAAGAAATCCTTCAGTAGTTGAGTAGATTTTTAAAAACTGGTACATTGGTATCATGGAATATTATTCAGCAACAAAAAGAAATGAAGGATCGATCTGTGAAAAAAAATGGAGGAAACTTAAATATATATTGTAAAGTGAAGGCAACCAATCTGAAAAGGCTACATACTGATTCCAAACATATGACATTCTGGAAAAGGCAAAACAATAGAGAAAGATCAGAGGTTTCAAGCAGAGGAAGGGGGAATGAATAGATAGGCCACAGAGGATTTTTGGAGTAGTGAACCTATTTTGTATGATACTGTAATGGTGGATACTTGACATTATGGATTTGTCAAAACCTGCAGAGCTGTACAAGACAAAGAGTGAACCCTAATGTAAACTGGGATTTAGTTCAAATTTATATTTTTGGCAGTCAGCATACTGCTTTACTGTAGTAGTTACTCAATAAATGTAAATGAACAAATGGAAAATATATATATATATATATGAAAATACAGGGTCAGAGCTCTGTGATTGCAAGTTAAGGAAGTAGTTCCTAAATAAGACTCATAAAACACACACCATGAAGGAAAAGGACTGCTAAATTTGAAAACACTAAAATGTAAAACTCGTGATGTTAAATGACAAGACATAAAGAAAGAAAACATAATTGCAATGTATATTATCAAAAAAGGATTAGTATTCAGAATATCACTAATCAGTAAGAAAGCCAAATCACCCAACAGAAAAATGGGCATAGTATATCAGTTTTCAGAAAAGGCAATCCAAACAGCTAATAAGCTTATGAAAATAAGGCAATGCAAATTACAACAATGAAATACCATTTCATATCCATTAAATTTGAAAAAAATGTGAATTCTGATAATGCCAAGTGTACATTACTGGAAGGAAAGTATATTTATTTAAAAAAAACCTTTGGAGAACATTATTGCAATATTTAATAAAGCTGAAGATAGGCATTCTTTACGACCCATCAATTTCAATTCCAAATATATACAAAAGTGCCACACATGTACACAAGAAAATGTGTATAAGAATGTACATTGCAATATTGTTCATAATAACTAAAAACTGGCAATAATCCAGTTGTTTTTCAATAGAGTAATGATTAGATAGGTAGATAGGAATAGCCTACAACAGAATAAAAACGGCAGATGGAATATATGCACCTACTTATGCATATATGCAGGAGACAACAGTGGCCCTAAAAGTCAGAAATCAAACAGGAGCTCTGGGGACCAACAGATTCTCTGGTTAGTTTGCAAACAGTTAACTTCTCTGTCTCTTCTCTCTCCACATGTTTTTATCTATATTCTGCTTCTAATTTCCTTCTGATTTTTTCTTACTGATTTATCTCTGTGTGTCTCTTTATCATTCATATCTTACCCAAAAGTTGTTTCCACAGAGTCCTTTCTAGTGCTCCTTTATCACAACAACCAGTTTTATTTTATATATATCACTTACCACTATGTAAGTTATCTCGAAATCAATGTATTTACTTGTTTAGTATCTATCTTTTGTACTACAGTGTTAGCCCCAGGAGAGAAAAGCCACAGTCTATCTTGTTCATCGTCCCATTTCCACTGCTTAGAATACTGCCTAGAACATAAAAGGTGTTCAATATATAAATGCTTAAGCCCGTCTAGCTCCTGAAACACTGCCAGTCTCATATAGGAATAGCTCTCAGTCAGGATTTGCATGTACTTATCGCTGTGGAGTACAATAAGTCCTCACTTGACATCTACAGTTTCTTGGAAACTACGACTGTAAGCAAAGTAGAAGGAAACCAATTTTCCCATTTAAACAAGAGTTAAGTTCCTACAGCATATTTCTGATCACAGAAACATCACCAAACTTCTAAATAAAGACCAAAAACACTTCTACTCTTAAGCACCAAAATACATATGAGCTATACATACATTTCGGAAAAGATTAATGAAAACAAGATAATTCTTTTCCAACTTGCTCATTCCAGTTCAGAGTCACAGGTGGCTGGAGCCAATCCCCAGCAGCTCAGGGTACCAAACAGGAACTAACCCTGGACAGGACACCCTCCATCACAGAGTGCACTCACATACACACCCATACTCACTCACACTGGAACAATTGAAACACTCCAGTTCACCTCATGTGCACATCTTTGGGACATGGGAGGAAACCAGAGTACCCAGAGAAAACCCACGCAGACATGGAGAGAAAGCGCAAACTCCACACAGAGAGTGGCCCCAGCAGGGAATCTATTTTTTTCTCAACATTATACAAAACAATGTTAGATGAAATGACATTATTTGAGAACCTACTGTAGTCTGATTATGCTAAACTGTCCTACCTGACCACTTCCTAAACCATGAGCCAGCCCATTAATTATCTTTGGCTTCGGAACAAATCCTTAGCTACAGGACATCATTAAAACTGGCCAGCACCTTGCACATCTCAGAAGATATAAGATAGTTATGAAGACATAACATCAATATAAAGTGTTCGATACATTTTAGTACCTTTCTTGTATTTATCATGATATCGAGGCCCTTCAATACCTGTCTCCTATCTCTGTGTCTTGAAATCCCACGCATTCTTTAGAGCTTAACTCTCTAGCAATTGTCTTCATGGAGCCTATCTGGATTTTCCTAGTCCAAATTTACTTCTCCTTTTTATACATCTGGTAGAACACCTAACAAATTCTGCCTTGCGCTAACTTCATTGTAGATGTAGGTCATAAAGATTGTGCTACACATAAAAGACTAGTAAAATCTTTATAACTTGTTACATAATGAGTATTTTGTATGAGGGAATGAAAGGCTCACTGAATATAAATCCAGAGGTCATAAATATTTAATTACAGTGAAGTTAACATTAGTTACTAGAGTAATAATATAAAAAAAATTGCAGAAAAAAAATTCTGTGAAATGAGATTATGTAGGCATGTCTAATAGCTAGATAATCCACCATGTTGAAAACATATTTAAAATAAAATCACTCTCCTATGCCAAACAGAATCAGTGTTAGTTAATGTCATTGTAGAGTAAACTGAAAATTCAGAAATCCAAACATCTGTGATACTTGACATTCAAGTTCAGGCATGTTCTGGTAACCAAAGCTAACTCTGTTGTAATTAAATTATATTCCTCCCCAAAAAGGAAAAAAGAAGAGTCTCTAAGTACTTAGATTCTCAAAGATGCTACATAAAAATGGGGCTGTATCTGTTCTGCACTTAGGCGAACTTTAAGATAGCCTAAGGGAGCTGGCCATCTATAAAACTACTGCCATGACTGCATTAAACATCTAGGAAAGACTGTGCTATTTATAAGTGTGCTCAGTTATAAGATTTAATAAATACTTAAGTCTGTAAAACATGTCTATTGGTGCATGTTCTAGCTTGCCTCTTTTTCATAATCCTAGAATCAAATTATAACTCTTTTCACATAATAGATTAACTACCCAAGAGTAAGGATTCTATCATTTTCCTCTCTATATCCTCCATGGTCTCAAGACAGAATTTCACATACTGTAAATTATAATTATGTATTTAATTGAACAGAAAACTACATTGAACAAACCTTAATTTTAACTATCTAAAATATATAAGGTAAAAAACTTTTAAAAGATCCTTATAGAGTAATAAAAGGGATGCACCTTACCAAATGTTGAATCATAACAAAAACCATAAACTATGAGGCTGGCACAGGAATAAATGAACAAATTAAAGAGAAAAATTCAAGTTTGTATAGATATTTAGTAAGTAGTAAAAGTAAAATTTTAAATCAGTGAGGAAAAGCAGGTTAATTTTAAAAATAATACTGAGATCAAATTTTTCATACAATTTGATAAAGCTGATTTAATGGTCTTCATTATTGTTATATAAGTGGTATTAATGAAAAGTTTACAAGTCTGATCAATATTTCATCTAAGTTTTATATAAAGCAGTGCCAAAAAATTCACTAAGGTGAAAAAAACAAATATTTAGCTTACTTAAATCCTGTGTTTTTTAAAAAAACTTTTTTCCAGGACTTAGCTGATAACTGGCATTTAATAGGCACTTAATAACTATTTGTTGTATGATAAAATGAATGACAAGCAAAATATGTTTTACAGTATAGTTTAAAACAATTTTTTCAGACTCGTAAAGTATATTGGATAACCACTCTATATAGTTTTACTACCATTCCAACTTTTACCCAAATGCACCTAATTAATTACTTTAACATCAATTTCTAAGTTAAATGTTTAACATCTCTATTCTTACGTGTATTTGGTTCTCCATAATTAGCATTTGAAGTAAGGATTTCAGAGCAATTGTGTTTGCACACAAACTACAAAGGGCTAATTCCTACTACTTGTGTACCTAGCATAGGAAAAACACACATCAGTAAGGGTTCAGATTCTGCTTTATCTTGCTCCAACGGATGCAACTTTGCTTTCTAGCTCTCTAAAACATATTATACAGAGGCTGGAGAGGTAATGAAGGGGATTAAAAGGATTTGAGCTTTTTAGTTAGACAACCCTGCTGTAGAATTTGAGCAATTTAATCTCTTTTAATCTCAGTTTCCTCCTTTGTAAAACAGTGATAATAACAGAAATGCCAAGTTGTAAAAAGATGATTATGAAGTCTTCAGAATAATGATGGTCCAGGTAAGAATGCAAATATCTTTTGAAGCCTTATTATTCAATTTTTATCAGACATAAATGAAATGGTACATTATAATTAGCTATTATTAAATGAGAGTGGTGCCATTATTTTAAGATAGAAGCTAAAAGACTTGCTTAACTTAACCCAGGGAAATTGTTCCAATTTAAACTTGAGTGCATTAAAGGGATTTCAAAACCCAGAACTGAGTTATGGCTTGGGGGGTCTAGATGCCTAACCTAATGATGCTTCTCTGTTCTTTCCTCTGGATAGGTTTATCAGAGGCTAAAGGAGCGTATTCTAGGGGAATAATAAGGAGAATACCAAGGACCTACTTTCTCTGGTACTTTGTAATCCACTGGGTCTGCTCATGTTACTCTCCTTTTCTTCTCATTGTATATTCTACAGCTGCCCTGAGTAACATGACCCGAAAGACAACAGCAAGGAACGAAGAGTGATACGGCGACTTGGTGGCTCAGTGATACTGTCTGCAAGTCACCTGCAGAGCAAATGTGAGGAGATTGACCATTATTTTGGAGGATTTATGGATATAAAAACTCTAAAGACTGCTAAAGAGTTCAGTGAAATACTGTTTGTTTTTTTAAATGAAAATGGGCAGAATGCAGCCTTATTCTTTGTGAAATGATGAAATAAACCAGCATGTGTAGGTAAACACGAGATAACACATTATCAAAGGATCTAATGATAACCATCCAGAAGAGCTTAAAGTACAGGAAGGAGAAATCCTGAAGGCTTGAAAAGGACAAAGCCTACCGTACTAATTAATTAACATTTATAACAGTGTCAGGCCATTAGTGATAATGAGGAAACACTGAATTTCATATATTTGGACTTTGGTAAGATGTGATTCTTTCTTCTTGTAGACACAATAGGACCATATGGTCTAGAATCCAGTATTACAGAGAGAAAATTGACAGGATATCTTATCCAAATCGTTAAAGTACTATGGCTGCCAAAATGTGCCAAATAGAGTTACTTAAGGATCATTCTAAGGAATTTTTATTATACTTACATGTGACAAAATGAGACATTTAACAAAAACCAGCAAGAGTTTTACCCACTCTTACAGCTCTTGAGTTATTGCTTAGAAATAGTAATAGCCAAACCAAGGTATACCTTCTTAACCCAAAACCCTATGTTGGAAACAAACACATAGAGGTGGCCAATGCACAGACCTTCAGATGGAAATAAAACAAAAGTTGGGTGGGAAAGAAAAGGGAAAGAGGCAGAGTGGTTAAAAAAAAAAATCCAAATAATATAAACTATTCTAACTAGTCATAAAAAAATGTAAATTTTACGTATATATAGACACAAATTGATTCTTTTAATGTAAATTATATTTTGAGTTGATCACAAAATAATAAATGTTCAAACAGGACACATATCAAATCATAAAAAATAAAAATTATTAACCCAAGGAATGACATAGGGGCCCAACTTAAGAAGAAAATGGACATTCTTCTAAATAAAAACTGAGTCAAAAAGTAAAGTAAAAATACATGAACGGTATTTGGGAAATAATTAATGTGAAAACAATATATGATGATGGGCTGCTATTAAATCTGAACTTATAATTATAATTTTGTACATATATACATATTTTACATATCTCATATGATATTGTATATCAGGTTTATATAATGATTTTTCCACTGATATTATGCCATAGGCATTTCCTCATGTCATTAAAATTCCTGGTAAGTATAATTTTCATGGCTGCATACTATTCCATCATAAAATGTGCCATAATTTGTATTATTTGTTTACTTTTTTATTGTGATAAAAATGCATAGCATGAAATGTAGCTTCTTGATAAATCTCTGTACAGCAGATCTCTACAAGTTTTACATCTTGCATGACTGAAACTCTATACTTATTGACGAGGAACTTCCCATTTCCCCCGATCCTCCAGCACTTGTCAACTACCATTCTACTTGCTGCTTCCGTGAGCTTTACTACTTTAGATACCTCACAAGTGGAACCATTCAGTGTTCATCTTTCTAGGACTGAATTGTTTCACTTAGCATGTCTTCAAGGTTTATCCGTGTTGTAGCACATGACAGAATTTCCTCTTTTTAAGTTTGAATAATATTCCATTGTTTGTATATGCCACATTTTCTTTATCCATTCATCCTTTTGGGGTTTTCCATCTCTTGGCTATTGTGAATAATGCAGCAATGAACATTGGGGTGCAAATACCTGTATGAAATCCTGTTTTGAATAAATACCTAGAAGTGGAATTTTGGATAACATGGTAGTTCTACTTTTAATTTTTTAAGGAACCTGCATACCATTTTCCAATGGTGCACAAGGGTTACAACTTCTCCACATCTTCGGCAACATGTTATTTTGTTTGTTTGTTTGTTTTTGATAATGGCCATGTTAAGCGTGAAGTAATATCTCATTGTAGTTGTGATTGCATTTTCTTGATGGTTAGTGATGTTGAGCATCATTTAAACACCTATTGATCTTTTGTATGACTTCTTTGGAGAAATGTCTATTTAAGTCCTTAGCCCATTTTAAAATTGGATTATTTGGGAGATTTGCTACTCAGTTGTAGGAGTTCCTTACATACTTTGGCTATTAACTGTTTTTCAAAGTTTCAAATACTTTCTCACATTCCATAGGTTGCCTTTTCACATCGTTGACTGAAAGAGCTGAACAGAAAGAAGCCTTTTAGTTTGATGTAGTCCCACTTGTCTATTTTTGCTTTGTTGTCTATGCCTTTGGAGCCATGTCCAAAAATTTAATGCCAAGACCAATGCTTTGAAGGTTTCCTCTTAAGTCTTCTTCCAGGAATTTTATAGTTTCAGGTCTTATGCTTAAGTCTTTAATCCATTTTGAGTTGATTTTTGTGTTAGTGTAAGATAAGGATACAATTTCATTCTTTTGCATATGTATGGCCCAGTTTTCCATCACTGTTCATTGAAGAGACCATCCTTCCTCATTGTACACAGTCTTGGCACCCCTGTCTATTATCATTTCCAGTACATATGTGTGGGTTTACTTCTGGGTTGTCTATTCTGTTCTACTGGCATATATGTCTGTCTTTATGCCAGCACTATACTCTTTTGATTGCTGCAGCTTCGTAACATCTTTAAAGTCAGAAGTGTGAGACCTCCAGCTTTCTCTTCTTTCTCAAGATTGTTTTCACTGTCCGGGGTCATTTATGGTTCCAAATGAATTTGAAGATATTTTTTTCTATTTCTGCAAAAGTACACCAATCTCTCTCTCTCTCTCTCTCTCTTCTCTCTCTCTCTCTCTCTCTCTCTCTTTTTGCAAATAACTTGAATTTTTCAAGTCTAAAAGGAACGACTATTTATATCTTCCTAAATGACACAAATTAAATGTAATTAAAGGCTGTTTTGTGTAACATTTTCTCACTTCAGTAAACCTGTGTCAAAGATTTTTAAATTATTTTTTATTGAAGAATAATTAACAAATGAAATTATAAGATATTTAAAGTATAAAACATGATGATTTGATATAGCCATTGATATCTTCATAGGGATTGAAATAAATCTGTAGTCTTGCGTAGTATGAACATTTTAACAATATTCATTCTTCCAGTTCATGAATACAGACATCCTTTGGTTTATTCATATCTAATTTCTTTCAGCAATTGCCATAATTTATTGAATCATTTTATTTTTTAGTTTGTCCCAATTTTTCTCTATTATCTTTGTGTATGTATCTTTACTTTCATTTCTGATTACTTCCTTATGTAGAGTCCAAAAATAGAATTACTGTGTCAAAGGCTATAAGTATATATATAACTGTATATAAGATTTGATTCATGATGGGATATTGCTTTCCCAAAAGTCTGTTTCAAACTACATTTCTGTAAGCTAATATGTGTGCCCATTTGCACTGAACTTTGACTATAATGAGTAAGAAGAAACCTTTAATGTTTAATCCATGGATATTTGGAGGACTATATGTTAGCTTCAGTAAAATAAAGTCTATCCTGAATGCTAGTTGTGATTTAAATCATTTCAGATGGTAGCACCAAAGTAATTAAAGTTTAGGAACCTTTTATATGGCTTTTGAAACTTCATGGCATAAGAAAACTTAAATGTGAGTCAAGAGCTTTGTATGGAGAGGCAATAGAAATTTTATAATGATTTAAAATACCTTTTGGAGCTCTGAAATAGAAACCCAACTAAGAGAATTTTTGTGAAACAGATAAAATGAAATTAGTTATGTCAACTATTACCAAGTATTAAATTCTGCTATGTAACTGGTAGTGATAATTTACATGGGAAATGTTCCTTTGAATCTCATTTGAAATTCTAGAGCCAGATGATTCTAATCTAATAACTTAATTTTTAATTATAGGCCTTATACCAAAATTCTTAAGTCCCAAAGTCTTTAAAAACCAAAAGTTCATTTTGACATTTGCCACAGACTAAATAGGAAATTCAGATCTGAACTACTTATAGTCCTTATTTATCCCATTTTGTGTGAACTTATGTTTAAATCAGATATATACACTTTTTTTATGGGGAGGTTTCCAGACTCTGATGAAAATGCTATATCAAATTTACTATATGCTCTCATTTACCTTCCTAAGGTCTGAAAAATTTTGAATTCCAAAATATATGAAAATTCTTGGGTTTCTGATAAGGAGTTCAGATTTGTAATTGTTAAGATTTTTATACCAAACTAGTCTAAGTGCTTTATTTATTTTAATTTAACTCATCTCACAAAACTCATGAGAATGGTACAGTGGTTATTTCCATTCTACTGATGAGGAAAGTGACACACAGAAAAGTGAAATAACTTGCAAAACTAATAAGGGATAGCACCTAGATTCATATATTGGCTTCAATCAGACAGCTGGACAAGCTCAGCAAAACTCTGAATGAGATGTCAATACTTACTTTCTTAGCAGGTAGGTAAAATCAGGCTAGTTTAATGACCACTCACATTTGGTTTTCTCACTGTAAAATGAAAATAATGTCACTAACTTAGAAGCAACTTAGATGTTACATCAATAAAAAGAAAATATTTGTTTTGGATTACCTAGGATGTGTTTATACCTTTTAAAAAATATGTCTAAATAAAATCCATTTTTTTCTTTTGCTATGGTTTGATCTATATAACACAATATCTGACAATAGGTAATCAGTAAATATTTCTTGAATAAACGGTGTTGGAAATTTATAAAGAGTCAACGACATGTCTCAAATTGTGAAATCTTGTTTTTGCATCCATGTGAAAAATATATCATTGAAAGTCTTAGTTAATAATGGCAGATAATAAAAATGTTAATGGGTTCATTGACTTCCTATAAACAAACAGTAGAGTCCACAGTCCATACTTCATTAGAATCATACTGAAAAAGATACCACTCTATTTATCTGGCAATATTTCTGACAAAGAGTAAAAAATTAGAATTTTCCTTCTCATTTCAAGTCCCTGGATAACATGGAAGAAGGAGTGTATTTGAATGAGCAGAAGTGAGTCAACTAGGCTGAATTTTAAATAACTGAATATGATTGGAAAGTTCTGGATTTTACTGGGATATCATTAAGAGATGAGTCAGGGGAATTTAATAGAAGAGTTGAAGTCATTTAGAAAAATATAAGCTTTATGTTTATACTATTTTGAAGGGAGCCTGTTTATTAAACTACTCATGTATATTTTTCTGACAAGAGCTCTGAAAACCTTGAGAGACCTTAAAGATTTTAAGAACCCATAAGATACTTTAGAAGAAAATAATTTATAGCACATGTGAATCACCTAATGTTAACATTAGTAACAAATAGTGTGCCCAAACTGACACATTATTTGTTTCACTTAATTTTATCATGCTAAAAATATCACTTGTGAATTGTGATTAATGATTTATAATCAAAACAATAGAACACCTGAAGTATGTTCCTCCTTCTATTTGTAATTGGAAAGAAAAGCTCCTACTCACATCTCAAGAGCAGTACAGATCAATTAAATGAAAGACAACTTACAGAATAGAAAACAGTATTTGCAAAATATATATCTGATAAGAAATTAATAACCAATATATGTAAGAAATTCATACAACTCAATAGCAAACAAACAAACAAGCCAAATAATCTGGTGAAAAATGGGCAAAGGACCTGAATAGACATTTTCCCAACGAAGACAAAGGGCCAACGAGTATAAGAAATGATATTCAACATTGCTAATCAGGAAAATGCAAAGCAAAACCACAATAAGATATCACCTCTCACCCTTTAGAATGGCTATCAAAAAAAAGACAAGATAGCATGTGTTGGTGAGGATATGGAGAAAACGGAACATTGTCCACTGTTGGTGGGAATTAACACAACCACGTGGAAACTAGTCTGGAGGTTCCTCAAATTTTAAAAATAAAATAACTATATGATCCAGTAATCTCACTTCTGGGTATATTGTGTAAACAAACAAACAAAAAAGAAAAATCAAATCACTATCTTGAAGAGGTAGAGATAGATTCCCGCCCTGCCCATTCACTGTAGCATTATTTATAAGACATAGAAACAACCTAAATATCCACTGAAGGATGCATGGGTAAAGAAAATATGTTATATAGAATATAAAATATATAGAATATTATCCCACCATAACAAAAAAGGAAATCCTACCCTTTGTGACAACATGGACGAACCTGAAGGGTATTATGCTAAATGAAATAAGCCAGACAGAGAAAGACAAATATTGTAGGACCTTACTTACAAATGGAATCTAAAAAAACAAACAAAACTCATAGAAACAGAGAGCAAAATGGTCCTTGCAGGGGTAAGGAATGACTGAAGGTAGTCAAAGGGTGTACAAATTTCCAGTTATAAGATTAATAAGTCCTGGGAATCTAATGTACAGCATGGTGATTATAGTTAGCAATACTGTATTCTGTATTTGAAAGTTTCTGAGAGTAAATCTTGAAAGTTCTCATAACCACTCCCACCAAAAAAGGTAACTTGTTAGGTTGATAGATGTGTTAACTAACCTTATATTTGTTAACTAACCTCATTCACAATATATATGTATATCATCATTTTGTACACGGTAAACTTATATAATGTTATATGTCAATCATATCTCAATAAAGCTGGAAAAAAAGAAAAGAAAATGTTTTGGAACTAGATAGAGGTGGTGGTTGCATAACATTGTGAATATATTAAATGCCGCTGAATAGTTCAGTTTTCAATGGTTGCTTTCATGTTATGTCAATTTTATGTCAATTAAAAAAAAGAGACCAGAACAAATGTCACCATTAGTAAAGTTATAAATAATATAACTCCATATAATTTTGTTACAATTATCTGTTTATGTTTCTTTTTCCCTAACTGGATGCATGCTCTTTAAGGATAAGAACTACATTTTATTTATTTATTTATTTTGTAGCCCCTATCTAGCACAGTACCTGACACATAGTAGTCATTTAAGAAGAAATGATCGAGTTAATTACTGAATTAAATAAGTCACATATATTTCTCATCCCCGGAAAATTAAACTTAAGTTTTTGGATAACTAGTACATTTTGAAAAAATCACTAATGTTCCTGAGCATGAAGTACTAACTGAATGTGCTAGGTTATTGAGACCTTTTTTCATCAGTTTACAGTAGATTTACCTAACAGGGCTGATAATTGACTTTATTGCTCACCAAATTGCTGACGCTAACATAGCTGTTAAACCTATGAAAAGCAACTAAATTGTGCTGGCTTTTTAAAGATCACTCTGTTTACTTCAGGCTGTGACAAATATATTACTGTGAAGTCAATGAACATTTCTAAGAGTTCTTAATTTCCCAATAACATGGTAGCTAACTACATGGTGGAATATGACCTAAGGCTTACAATTCTACACGAGTGTTTAATTTCCTCAAGTAACTCATTAACTACCTGTATTGTAAATATAAAGTACACAATGATTCAGGAATGACCAAATAGACTAAGTGTGTTTTTTTGGAAGCGGGAAATCCTTCACACTTTTTATGCTGTTAGAGTACTCTACTACTTGTGAGTTGTCTTTATTCATTGTGTTCCTTCAAGTTTTCCTTTGTGTAACAATTTTAACTCCAAATGTGGTGTGGTTAGGTTTATAAAATTTTCATTCGAACTTCGTGTTGGGATTCATTCCCCATAACTATGGAACTTTCAACTTCATGTACACTCAAATACGTGCATAAAAATATTCTTCAAAGAAATAAACATAATGATACAGTGATGAATTAAAAAACATTCTATTAGAAAACATAAAAGTAGATGATGAAAATAAAAAATATATCAGTAACTTAATTAAGTGTAAATAAACTAAATATTCTAATTAAAAGACAATTTTGTTAGTCTGGATAAAAACAAAATAGAAAAAATCCAACTGTATAATGTTTCCAAGTGACACATATTAAAATTAAAATAAAGGAATCTATTTATCATTTATCTATCTATCTATCATCTATCATTATCTATCATGTATCTCAGGCAAATATGAACAAGATGGAAGTGTATGCAGTTATTTTAACATCAGATAATGCAGACTTTTGGGCCAAAATTAATTGTTAGAGATACTACTACATAAAAGGTATAATTCACACAAAAATGTACACCAAATTTAAACTTGCATTTATTTATTTGTACGGACTAAAATATATGATGCAGAAAATGATATAACCACAAGAAGAAATATTCCATTCCATCATTATGTTGGGAAATTTTAAAATTCACATAGTATGACTTGCCTCATCATATTTTCCAAAGATGATTGATCCAGGTCTAGTATATCCTTTATCAGCTTAATTTTGGGTTATTTTAATATGTTCATCTAGATGAGTTGAACGATTAAACATTTTAAGGATAAACATTAAAAATGGAATTTTAACTAGAAACAGTATATTTAGGTACATTCGGGTATTTCTCCTAAGGTTCCAAGTTCAGAAGAGAGGTCTGGGCTAGAGATATGATAATAGGATTTATAAATTGTCTTTGAGGCCAATAGCATGGATGAGATTTCCTTGGGACAAAGTATAGAGTGAGAAGAAATGCATGTAAATATACTTAATGCCAACCTTTAGTGACTAAATAGCAATGCTTGAGCCTACAATGAAATTTAAAGGAATGACCATAAATAAATAAAAAGAGGAATATCAGGAAAGTGTGTTAACATGACAGCCAAGAAGGAGATAGTTATTTTATAATGTGATATTTGTAATACCGTTTATTACATATGTGATAGTCAAGATATAGCTGAGCAGATTATAAATTTTTATCAGTGTCTAGGATGAGTCATTCTGAGATTCTCTTTCTGGTCTTAGTGATTGACTAAAACTCAAAGTTACAACCTATATATTATTGCTGTAATAAAATGTATCACATGATTTTAATTTAAAAAAACCCATTCTATTAAAAAAGTAAATTTAATATTGTTTTGTTCAGATTCCTATATACAATGGTATACATATAAGAATTTAACTAAAGTAATATTGGTACTATATGGTTATTTCTTAGGTTTACGAGTTTGACTACAGGTATCTTCTGGTCTGTTGGCTTGGATAAAGTATCTAATATAGCATAAAATTTCCTCAAATAAAGATGAAATATTTTCAGAAGTAGTATTAAGTGAAAACCCAGCTTAGTAACAATGTAGACATTTATGTTTGTCTTATTCATCTTTTGTTTCCTGGCCACAAATAAAATGCCAAACCCAAACTAATTTTATAATTGAAGTGTATTTTAACTGAACTGCAATTAAAGAATTTTCTTTCTTTGAGATACATAACTATGTTTTCCACACATAGATGAGCAGTACCTTAATCAATGGAAGTACTATATATCAGTAACTTAATTAAGTGTAAATAAACTAAAGCAATTGAGAAATTGCTTTAGTTTATTGAACTGAGTTCAAAAAAATCTTCACAGGATTGCTATTAATTTATAATGACATTAAAATAAAAACCAAAGAATAATACTCTTTTAATGAATTATAGAGAAATATACCCCAAAAATCTGGGCTGAATATATCTATGCCTCCTGGGAGCTAAAGTAATATGTTAGTTATTAATATACAGATAACAATTATTGAACATTACTCTATGCCAGCCTGTGTCCTATACATTTTATGAATATAAATAATTTTTACAAATACTCTTATGAAAGAGAATCATAATGAGGTACATAACTCTTCACAGAGAGAAAAACTTTTTACTAAAACTTAGTAATATTAGATAATCGAGTTTATTTCTAAAGGATGTATCCAAAGTAACAATTATTTTCAGTTGTAGCTTTACAAATGATATATAATGCTTCTCTGAATTTCTGTTGTCAGTTCTTGGAAAGAGTGAAAAAGAGCATGTCCAGAGAAGGTTGAGCAGATTAGTGAAGCATTTCCAAATGCTATTGCTTATGGAAAGTTTAAAGTCCTTGTGGCTCTTTAGTAAAGGAAAAGAATATTTAGCTGTCTTCAGATATTTGAAGGGAATTTTGCATAGAACAGATTAACTTTTTTTTTTTTTTTTGTATTGCATCGAGGCACAAATAAGTGAAAGAGGACAGGGAGACTTTATGAGTGAATGAGTTCCATTCTCATTGCTATAAGCACTCAAAATTAACATTACTAGGGGAGAGTTTGCTTTTGTTCTTTTTAAATATATTCCAAAATAAGTGTAAAACAGTTTTACCACAAAAATGAGAGGGAGGAAAGAAAGCAAGCAAGGAAGGACAAAAGGCAGGAAGAAGAAGAGAATGGAAAAATCACATTTTTGTAATTTCTTTGATTATTTTAAGGGGTAAATGCTTAGTAATTTAAGATAATAGTCACTATTTTCTTAGAATAGAAAAGTTTTGTCCAACCTATGATAGGCAAGATATAAAAAATTAGGAATATAATCACATGAAAAAAGACACAAGAAATAAAATACCCAGTGTTGATGAAAGTATATATGACGGGTATTCTCATATATTTCTGGTAGGAGTATGTATAAGATGATACATTCAAACAACAACAACAAAAAACATGTGACAATATAAAACACTTATAACTTTCATCCTATAGTTCTATTTCTGTGCATCCATCCTAATAAGATAGTCTTAAATAGAAAGAAGCTGTGAGTACAAATATATTAATCACAATGATTTTTAAATAGTAAAAAAAAATGGAAACTATATAAATCCAATTACAGAACAATGATACATTAGCTAAAATATCTTCACTTGATAGAATCTTATGTGTCATCAAAATGATGCTTTCAAATAACGTGTACCAGTATAGAAAAATATTTATCGACATATGCAAACTCAAAGAAGTACAGTTCTAATAGCCAAAATATATATTTTGTAATTCTAATAATTTACTTGGCTCTTCTAAAATTGTTAATAGGTTCCTATTCATATACCCCAGGAATACTTCCTATATCTCTTTTGTCTCTCCTTTTCAATTTTCTATAAGCCCACATCACTTGGGAGTCTCTTATTTACACGTACACACTCTGATGTTCTCATTCCCTTTTCTCAATTGCTTTCCCTTTCTCTCCAACCCCCTTTTTCAGTTGTTTTTTAAATAAACCTAGATCAATTAGCTTTTCTCTTCTTCCCACCCGGTCTTAAATTTTACATCTCAAAAGTCCATCAATCCTGTCTGGTGGAGTGCCTTTTTCTCTGAAAGAAAAAGGTGGAACACCGGAATAGAAAAAATGAAGTTAACATTCTCTCTTTTGGCAGAGGGAGGGTTATTTATTTCGCATTAAGATTTTTTTTTATCCTGTTCAATTATGAATAGGTTAACAGAATTTATGATACCAAATATTGAAACTTAGTATCGAGTTCTAAGCATTGAAACTTGGTATTCAGGTATTATTATCAAACTAGTTTTTTGTTTGTTTGTTTGTTTGTTTAAATGCATAAACTTAAACATATTCCCACTGGAAATCCATCAAATATACCTTCATCAACATTGGGTATTTTATTTGTCTCGTTTTTTATGTGAAACTAAGAAAAATTATTTTAAAATGCTGATAAATACACAGCTATAATAATTGTAACAGAAATGAAAATGTTATAATATAAAGAACTAGAAAGGTCTTCCAGACGGAGAGCTAGGATATTGCTGTGGAGGAGAACCAAGGTTTGCCACCTCAAAATATGCTGTAGGAGATTTTGATCATTTTAAGTTGGTTATTTTTTAGAAACAAAAGACTTGGAAAGAACCTTTGATCATCCCCCTTTCCCTGCTTAAAGGAATAGAAAAATCTGCCTAAAGGAAGAAAGCTATTCACTTTAGATATTTACCTTAGCATATGTGAGTTAAGTGGCAGACAGGGAAGATCCATGCAAACCTGTTTATCAGACTCCCCTCTGTGCCCTACTGTTATTGTGTGGCCCAGCAAGAATTTGTTTACCACTGTTTGCCCTTTCTCATCTACCTGTGATTTCTCTATTTTCTCTTTGAAATCCAAAACCTCTGCCTCCCTCTCCTTAGTCCACTGTTTCCTCAGGGCTCACATTCTTATAAAACTCCCACATGTACATATGTAATAAATTTGGTCATTTTCTCCTGCTAATCTCTCTCATGTTAACTTGATTATTACTCCAGTGAGAAGAACTTCGAAAAGTGGGAGAAAATTTATTTTTTCTGCCCCCACACTATAAAAATGAAAACTTCTACCAGAACCGAGCAGGGAGCAGAGTTTGCTACACCAAAACATGGCTTTCAAGGCTCTTTTAAGCTGGTTGTTTCCAAGAAATGAAAGATTCAGGAAGAAACTTTGACTTTCTCCCTAATTGCCTAAAAGAATTTAGATAGAGGACCTGCTCCAGGAAGGGAGCTATCATCACAGGTAACTATAGTTTAATATGAACTAGTGTGTGATAGACGGGGAGGAACCTAGCAAGGCCAGTTTAATCAAAGTCCTGTCTGTCCCATTGTTAAAGATGGACCAGTAAACATTTGTTTACCAAACATTTGCTTTACTATAACCATGTAAATTGTCTTCCTGCCCTTTGAAGTCCCAATCACAAACCCCTTCCTTCTCCTCAGCTCAAGGTGACACAGAAACTTCAACTACCCAGTTTATCCTCGGGTCTCAGATTCTTATGAACCCCCCCATATATAAGTAATAAATTTGGCCATTTTCTCCTGTTAATCTGTCTCATGTCAATTTGACCATGAGACAAGCCAAAAGAACTTAGGATAGAAGGAAAATTATTTTTCCTCCTCTGCAGAACTATGTCCCAGGATCCTGCCAATCCCTTGCTGAGTTACACAAGTATGATTTACATATACCCTAGTCATACTGGGGGCCCTAAGTTTTTTACAGAGTGCTGAAGTAGCCAGTTGTTAATAGGGAATATGTCAAGAGGAAGGAAAACAAAAGTAAGGGCTTAAAAATACTTAAATTACTTCCTTGTTTTTGATTTTTTTTTTAAGTTTCCATTTCTAAACATAATTGATATGACTAGAGCCCTGCTGCTCTCTTTGATTAAATAAGAAAAGCTTAATTGCTACTCTTTGCACCTCACTAGATACTTCCTGTAATATCCTGTTTTCTGTTAACTACTTAATCAATAATTCAATTAAAAGTCAGTAGAATTATAAGCAGGTGGATGAAGTCTCATGAGGTCTTGGATTTACTTTAAAATACTTTAGCAACAAAAAGAAAGAAAGAAAGTAGACAAAGCCAGCTTGGCAAAATACGGATGGTTATTTAACCTGCCTGTCGCTCATAGCAGGGTCATTATACTAGTCTCTCCACTTTGTGAATGTTTGAAAGTTTTCATGATAAGATTAAAATCAGTAGTTACATTGAAGGCAATGTCAAGCTCTTAGCTTTAAAGAATAAAGTTGGCTAAATAAAAATTTAACTTCCGAGGCTGAAAGTCTTTTTTTAAAAGAAAGGGTTTATTAGGCCATTGTTAGCAAGTGCCAGGTGGAAAAGGCAACGACCTGGAGTTAAGGGCCATTTCTATAAATCAAGTAGTGAGGTAGAAAGATCTATCTTGTTTTGAAAGAATTTACATTGTCTATAGATAAAAGAGGTAGGAGAAAGTAGAGCAAGGCCAACTCTGGGGTAGGTGCAGAGTCCGTGAGGAAGAAGTTTTTGTTATTCTGGACTGGCTAGGGGCAAGAGGTTGAAAAATTCATATGTAAATAGGAAGTGGAGGCTCAGTGGGGTTCCATGGTGCCCGGCTATTCTCTTCTTTAGATAATCTCGGAAATAGCCACTTGGAAATTAATCCAAAATTCCATAGGACATTCAGGAATGTGAGCAGCCTTGTTAGCTGGCCCCTGCAGTTGTTAACTTATTAACCCCTTCTTGTGTCTTTCATCCTCTGGCCTGCCGTAATTTAATTTAGGATATCTCAGAATTTTCTCCTTTTGGTTTCATATTCTACCAATGAAGTTTTTTTTTTAATCGTACATTTTGATTTATCCAAAGCAGCATTTAAATTTCAGATACCTAAAAATGTTCTGTTAAAAAAAAAAAAAAAAGCAAGCCTAAAACAGTCACTTGTGCTAGGCCCCATGTCAGCAAACCAAGACTTAATTGCAGTTTTGGTCTCTCCCAGGAATGTAATCTTAAACCAATAGATATGTAATTTCCTGGTCAGCAGTAGTAAGGATATCACCTGATAGACCCTTTATACCCCAAAGAAAGATGAAGTAATCTGTCCTTTTCCTTATCCCTGTTCCCTTCTGCCTATAAAGTCTTCCATTCTATACATCATCTCAGAGTTCCTATTTGCTAGATGAGATGTTGCCCTATTTGTGAACTGTTCAATAAAGCCAATTTGATCTTTAAATTTACTCAGTTGAATTTTGTTTTTTAACAAATTCAAAGATAAAAAAAAACAAAAAACATATGCATATGATAAATATCAGATTCAAGACGTTTTGGTATTCGGCATACTTAGAAGTAACTCCAACTTACACTTTTTGTTGCAAGTGAAAAATCCAACTGTTCCTTGATTCCAAGATTCTTCACTAGCTCTTTCCCACACCCCACTGTAATCGAGTGAAAGCTTGTTCTGTTCACCACACGACAGCCAATAAGTCAAGTAACAAGGACTTGGGGAAAGAAAAGCAGCTTTAATTGGAAAGCCAGCAAGCCAAGAAGATGGCAGACAACTATCCTAAAGACTAGCTTGAGAAAGTACAGAATTCAGGCCTCTTTTATCATAGGAGAAGGAAATGAAAGGAGTTTGATGTTAGGAAATGATGGATGATTGCAGACATCTGGATGTCAGCAAGGGTTCAAGGGAGAAGGTAAAACTTCAGACTCGGTTACCATGATCTCAGTCACAAGATTCTTATAAATCTTTTGATAAACAATCATTATTTTTGTACATACCTTCCTTATCTCCTTGGGGACGTGGTTTCAAGCATGGAGGTTTTTTCAGTAATTTCTAGGCTACTGGTTAGTGTTCTTTAATGATTAACATGTCTACGTGAAGGACATGGCAGAAGTTGCTAATTGACCTGTTAGGCTTGAGCAAGATGGAGTCAAAAGACTGATTATTTCATTCTATTACACCACTTCACTCCTCTTAGTGCTCTTGTACCTCACTCTTGGATTTAGCCTCAAACATCCTTTTCCTTGATTCTATTACTCCCTATTGATTTTCATGAATGGAAAATAAGCTATGTAAGATTCAAGAGAAAAAGATGCTTGGATCAAAAATTGGGGCAAATAGCAGGAGTAGGGTTAACTAAAGGGAGAAAATAAAGAAACTAACATGTTTTGAGACCCCTACTATGGCAAAGACAGTAGTATAATGGCAGAATTTTACATGTAGCAGAGTAAGACAGTTTTTGATATTGTTTGCAAGAAGCTTATTATTTAGTTCCTAAGGAGATTTTTTTTATCTAGTGACTATGCAAATTTCAGGTAGGCAGAGTCTTTAACAAAGGTGTAATGTTCTATAGTGAGAACATAGCAGATATCTTTCATCACTCCATCAAATCTGTCAGTCACTGTGATTTCCTGGAATGCAAATCTGGTTACTAGGGCAGAGGCAGATCCATTTGCCTAAGGAGCTCAAGGCCTTTTGGGAGAGCATAAATACTAAATATCCTCTCTGGAGATAACCTCCCCTTCCTCTCTGAGATATAAAATTAGAGAGTGCTGTTGGGATGAATAAGGCAGACTTCATCCACCCAAGGGCCAGTGGTAGGGACAGGTAGCATGTCTCCTAAAATAAAATTCATGTAGAGAAAGGTGTTATTTGGACTGGTAGCTCTAACTCTAACAAGAGTAGGTAGAGAAATATGTTTATGCTTTTTCAGCATAAAGCATTAACTGGTACTTACATCCTTCCCCTAAACAAGACAAACTCTTACCTCGTGTTGGATTTCCCCTCCTTTACCTTCCACTGCTTTGAAATTATCTGGAAACTCAGCTCTAAATTAAATTTTTTATACCATACTGCTACTTTGTTAGGAAAATTACCCATGTATAAAATACTGTTGCTTGTATTTTGAAATGAAAGGAAATAATTTAGAGTCAGTTGTAGTGGACAAAGCAAGAGGTGTTCAAATCCACATAATCCTCTCGATGGTTTCAGACTTCCTCATCTTAACCCTGATTTACTTTCCACCTTCCTTCCTTATCTGAATAGTTCTCACCCTTGACTTCCCACCTCAGGTCCCATTTTCCCCTTGAAATCTCACTAAGCATCTTATTTTACAGAGATGTTTTTCTGCTTTTAAATTCCTACCAGATTTCATTTTCATTTTCTTATTACATTTTAGTATACAAACTAAGAAGGAACTTATTTGAGAACAGTGACTGCATTCTAGATCTCTCTGGACTCTTCAGGGGCTTTAATCTGGTGCTTACCTATTGGTGAACATTAGACTAAAACTCTAATTTAGTCAGAACACATGAGTTCTTCCCCTACTGCTCTTTGGTTCTTCTTAGCTTAGTAACCAGCAGAGACAACTGAAAGTGAATGTTAGGGCTATTACTGGTCTACCTAGCAACCAGGAGTGTTCCCAAGGAGACACACTCTGAAGATATACACTTTTGATATGGTAATGAATGAAACTAAGGAGCTAGTCCTAAAACAGTACATTTCCATATAAACTGAAATCATATGTCAATATTGGAATGACCATATAATCAAATATAGCTTTATGGTCTCAAAAGGAGCTATAATTGCCCTCCCTATAATCAAACATTTTATTTTAGTCAAATCAAACAAACATCTCTAACTTACAAAAAATAAAAAATGAAGACATTGTTGACTAAAAAAAATAATATCTACTAGGTGTTCCATCATCCAAAAGTATTTATTAGTGAAAACGAAAGGGTTGCAATCCAGTGCATGCAGACATGGCAAGCCACATGCACACTCTAGCCTGCATGTCAAGATGGAGGGTATTTATAGAAGGGTAAAGGAAGTTAAGGGAAAGGAAAGTTAGGACCATAGAGCTTTATTATAAGCACAGTTCTTCCTGTTGGGTTTTCATGTGTAGGGTTCTCACTGTTACATAGGGTAGGAGAACTTCCATAAGCCCTAGCAACCAAATGTGTACAGACAAAGCAGGTCTAAAAATATCATTCAGACATTTTCCCTAAGAAATGAAACCTTATAGGGTGGAAGCTAAGAGAATAGAAATAAAAGAACATATTTAAAAGTTATTTTATTGAAATTATTAACAGATGATAATAAATAGATTACGTTTAAAGGAGATAGATCTAAGAATTTCAGTACACAAGGCTATGTGACTTCTTGAATAGTATAATCAACAAAAGCAAGTAAGTTGTGAGGGGTCTGAGAAATAATGTCTGCGATACTGTGATTTATAATAAGAAATATATGTTGGTTTTGTCTCATTCCTGGTACAGAGCTCCCAAAATTCATGTAAATTCGTAAAGTGAAGAGCACTAGGAGCACCTTTTACTCTAATGAGGTGACTCTGTGTAGGCTCCTGGATGTTCCTGGATGGTGGTTGGTTACCAGAAAGCCCAAGCCAAGATGAGAAGTTTGGGAATTTTCAGCCCCACAACCCACATTCCAGGGGAAAGGGGCTGGAAAGGAAGTTAATAGCTCATCCTGCCTACATGAGGAAGCTTCCATAAGATCCCTCAGAGGCCCAAAACAAGAATCAATAGAACAATGAATTTGGAAAACTCCCATAGAACAGAACTGAGACTGGTCTCAGGAGTTTGGGGAATGTGCTACACACACTGGCCAGATATCATATTGCTATGAATCATAACTATTATGTGTCTTTCATTTTCCACTTTTATAATATGAGTTTTTCTTGCCATTGTCCTATCACTTTCTCACCAATGTACTGGTTGTGGTTGGGGGGGGGGGTAGGAGGTGAAGAGACAGGTGTTTTTAACTCACACATCTGCAGACTAAGATGAACAGAACCTGAGGAATCTCACCCACATCTGGACCCAATACAGATGATAAGATCTTAAACTTAGAGCTAGCAGAGTAATGGGATGAGATTTGGGGACAATAGGGAAGATGAATGCATTTTGCATGTAGGAAGAAGATAAACTCTAAGAGATAGACTGTGGTAGATTGTTTCTAAAGATAGCTGCCAACAATTCCTTCCATCTCTGCACGTGCATGTCGCTCCACTGATCAAAAGATAGAATCTATTTCCTCACTCCTGAGAATTTGAGCTGGACGTGACTTGGCTTGTCCCATAGAATGTATCAGAAGTGACATTCTAGAACATCCGAGCACAGGCCTTAAGAAGCTCCTTTTTAGGGGATCCAGCTGCCTTATAAATAAGCATGGACTAGAGTACTGAATAGTGAAAGAGTAGGGACTTCAAGAGAGAAGTCTTGGCTTCCTGTGCTGCCGGCTAAGGTCCCAGGCATGAGGGAAGCTATCCTGGATATTTCAGTCCAGCTTAGCTCCCAAATTCAAAAATGACTTCAGCTGACACTATATGAAAAACAATAAGCCATTGTCACTGAGCCCTGCAAAACAAACAAACAAACAAAACAAAACAAAACAAAACAAAAAACAAAGACACATAATCATGAACAAATAAATGATTGCTTTTAAAAGCCACTAAATTATTGGGGTGGTTTATTATGCAACAATAAAAAGCTAAAACAGAGTACTTGAGAGCATTTTTGGGATGGTGGAACACATCTGGAGAAACAGACACTGATTTAAAAATTAGGATTCAAATACATTAAGTTTGTGATTAGAGTGGGATCTATAAACAGACATGTTACACTGTCAAATTTATAACACATTTAAGGAGTAAAACAAGATTGTATGCTTATATAATACTTTAAGCACTGATTTACCCAAGAACTGTTCACTGATAATCTCTTATGTGCCAGGCACTGTGCTAAGGGTTGAAAGACAATGTGTTTTAAGATGACTTTACTTTAGACAGAAATTTCAGAATATTCTGTAAATATGGTAGCTTCTAGGAATTAAAGGTAGGTGGGTCTATTTCTCCACTCCTCCACCCCAATTCCCAGTAGCCTTGACGTCAGAGGTATCTTACAACAAAAATTCTGACAAATGTACTAACATTTGTTAGATGTGATTTTAATATATACAGAAATTATGGTCCTTCCATGATGAGAACATGAAATTCCACTAAGAAATACACATTAAGATTGTTGGGGAGCAAGAGAGAATTCCCCTACTCTACTCCTCTTTAGTCCTTATGGCTGAACCAGTTATAAAATTGGCACAAGACTAGATTAAAAGGAGAAAAAAAACAATTTAATACATGCCTACCAGAGACTCACAATGTGTCGCACAGAACACAAAAAGCGAGGCTCAAATAAATGATTGAACCTGGCCCCTTTTTACACTTTCTTAGACAATATATTCTTGAGAAATGACAGGACAAAGGAAGTTGGTGCTCATTAGAAAGGAATCTAAAGAAGCTTGGGTATTTGTTAGTGAGGAGTTTAAACAAAGTGTAGGCTTGAGTAGTAAATTCGTAAAGGCTTTGCAAGGTTTGTTTACACATACTTTTTGACTCTGAATTTTGTAACTTGTGATAAGGTTGTCTCTCAGTTTTTCAGGATCATGGAGGTTTATTTCCTGCTTTTACAGGGACAGAGGAAAGTCAGAGTTCTTCCTGCTCTTGTTGCTTCTGAGATGATTTTAGTTCAAAATAATCAATATGCCATCTGGCACCGACATGATGATGAAGCAAACCAAAATCATAGTATTAATATTTTTATGGCAGGTTTGGGAATAATCTGTTTATCATTGATATATTTTAATGTTTTATGCTTTAATGCTTTAAGGAGTTTGGCACATTAAGTATTTTATAAATTATCCTTATGATTCCCATATAAAAAGTTTCATTGATTTAGATTAGCAATTTTAAGGCATAAGACATGTTGAAAGGCATAAAATAATGATATTAGGTTTATAAATAGTATGATAACTTTTAAAATAACTTGCAATTCAATATAAATACATATTAAATTTTCTAGATTTATGAGTTACTTAAATACTTGGGAAATTTTGCCAAACAATTGAAATATTGAGCTAAAAGTGTAAATGGGGCCAAATATTAATCAAAGGCCTCTTAAAAGTAATTGTTAAAAATTTTCAGATTTATAAATTAATAATTTGATATATAGTGAATTTAAAAGCTTAAGAAATAAATTTAAAAAGTTTTACTTTAATAAGTTAACATCAACTCATCTTTTCTTGACTCATTGTCAAGGACAGCAAAATATTCTCATTGACATACTATGGATTGAGAGTTCATCAATGTTAGGTATAGATTGTGTTGAAAAAGAAGGAAATGCTACCCTGTGTGTGTTC
This sequence comes from Eonycteris spelaea, assembly GCA_003508835.1. NCBI lineage: Eukaryota > Metazoa > Chordata > Mammalia > Chiroptera > Pteropodidae > Eonycteris > Eonycteris spelaea. The sequence goes on from PUFA01000053.1 coordinate 4,059,771, forward strand.
TTTTGCTTTCCTTTCTATTTGTTTTATGAATAGCTAAAATTTACCTTTCTAAACCTTAGTTTGAATGTTTAAATATTTTAATAAACTGCTAAGAGACAAATTTTCTCTCTCTCTTTTTTTTAGTATGCTTCGTAAAGGAAACAGAATTGTCCAAAAGTGGCCCAGAGAACTCATTGTGGGTTTCCCAGACAATAGGCAGCTCCATCTCTCAGTGGGTAGAACTGCAATTGAACTTAGCTACCCACTATCTTTGTGGCTTCTTCTAGCCAGAGACTTACAATTTCTCATGGGTCCTAGGACCTCTGAGAAGGAGTGGATCCGGGTTTCCTACATCTGAAATTTACCTATCTCCTTTGCTAACACTTCGTTTTTATTTCCAGATAAATCTTACTTAACCATATCGTGTGACACTGCACCTTTTTCCTCTTCGTTTTAAATTCTACTATTTGTGTGCTGATTCAGTGCTATTACATGTCTCTTTCACATGCAGCTACGGAGGAAATTAATTTGAAATTTTATCCTTGTCAAACACAATGGGAGTGTAAGATATAACCCTACAGTCACATTATGTGTAAATAGAATGTAAGAAGCTTAGAAAGACAATTAAAATAATTAAATTAGAAATTGTCATTCTTATCAGCAAATTATGACAGGTCTGAAAAATGTTAGTAATGTAGGGAGGAGGCAAGAGAACTAAAATGTTAAATTGAGCTATAGTCAGAGACAGCAATATGCTGATGAACCCTACAGCCAGACCACAAAGAAACCTGCAGAACAAAGGAAGATTTCTGCTGGGATTGCTAATAACCCATTTCCCCACACCACAAAGGGAAAACAGGAAAACAGAGTCTTTAAGTGGTGCCCTATACAAAATAAAATCATTCATTCCCTATGGAACCATGGGAACCCATGGATCAAAGTCTAGGAACTACCGCAGGCCTTCCATGATACATATTTCTTACTTTTTCATGCACATTCTCATCCTTCCTCACTGTATGCCCATATCAATGGAAATGAGTAAACAAAGTCTTTAAACTGTAATTCACAGGAACTAAAGAATGCTATATGAATTGAATTCCCCAAACATTCCGGGTCCTTCCCAGTGTCTTTACTCTGTCTCTCCCACTGTCCCTGTCTCTCCCTGTTGTTTCTTCTCCTCTGAATCTCTCTTAGGCTCTCTACCTCTTTGCCACAGAGAGAAAAGAACTCTCTCCGTCTATGGAGCTTTACCCCTTCTCTGATAAACTTTCTTTGATTCTAACTTTCACATGTGCTTGAATTCATTCTTGGGCTCAGCCAAGGACCCTTTTCTTTCTCAGTACAGGGCTTGAGTTCCCCCACTCAGGGAAATTTGCTTTATCCTGAATCATTAGGATTAAAAGTAGCTATTGCTGCAAATTATGCTTTTGCAGTTATATAATTCTTTTTCATTTACTCAATTAACTTGCCTTTATTATTAAATACAAGGCTTTCAAGAGCAAACCTATCTTGGAAAAAACCATCTAAGTTTATGGACATTAATTTCTACATGCCCCAGGGTGGTAAGTAGTTTTAGAAAGAAGACTGAAGAGAACAGGTTGTGGTACTGGCTCTTCCTTTTCCCTGCTATGTGATTTCACTCTAGTTCACCAGTAAAGTGAAGATAACAGAGCTTACTCAGCCAACCTGACAAAGTTATTTTGTAGTTTAGCTGAACAAGTGGATATAAAAGACTCTCTGAAGTTCAGAGGAGAGATACTATTGTATTTATCACTTAGCCACTGCTCCATAATATTGAACACATATACTACATCCCTGTGCCTGGAATATACTGCTCTTTCCTCTTTGCCTATTGAAATCGCATTTAGGATCTAAGTACATAGTAAAGTGCTATCACTGAGAGCTTTCATTGAACACCCCATCTGAAATCTTCTTTATTCTGAAAGCATTTACTGATTGTAGAATTATTTAATTCCTACTTGTTGCTACCTGGTATATTATTCATTTTCTTATAATGGCTCAATTGCATTTTTAGCTATAGTACAATGTCATATATTCAAGGTAGAAAGCATACAGTATTCATGTGTTGAGCAAACCTCTGTCTATCCTTTGCTAGGCAGTACCAGCGAGTGCTCCCCTGCCACTCCAGCCCCAGCCCCAGCCCCAGCTGCAGGCCCCATCCTCATCCCCAGACTGGGCGGCAGCAGCGACTACCACCACAGCTCTGGGCCAGACCCTGGCCTCAGCACCAGCCCCACTGCTGACCCCAACGCAGTTGCTGACTGGTCCTGACCCCTTCCCGGCAGCCATGTGGTCCGGCTGCCCTGGTCATTTTGGCCTCCATCACGGACAGCTACGAGTGAGGCAACGAGGGCGCTGCCAGAGTCTTGAGGACCCTGCTGGGAACTATGGACAAGCGCTCAGTGGAAGACACCGATTTCTTTTCAGTACCATATGATGAGTTAGGAGATGAGGTTGCTGTTGACATGGAATTTGCTAAGAACATGTACGAATTTCAAGAGAGAGTCTCTCCAAATGAGCTCTTCCTGGTACGCTACAGGCCATGACACCACAGAGCACTGTGCTGATGATTCATGAGTACTGCCTCCAACTCCATTCCCCTAACTGTGGACACGAGCCTCCTCCACAACGGCTGCATGAGCATCAAGGCCTATGTCAGCACTTTAATGGGTGTCACTGGGAGGATCATGGGGGTGATAGTGAAATATGCATATTATGACACTGAACACATTGGAGTTGACCTGATCATGAAGACTTGTTTTAGCCCCAGCCAGTTGATCGGACTTACAAGTGACTTGTAGCAAGTAGCAGAGTCATCAGCTCACATCCAGGATGCCCTAAGCACAATGTTGCAGTGTGTAAAGATGTACTGTCTGGAAAGGTGTCAGCTGACAATATCATGGGCTACTTCTTGATGAATCTGATTAATCAAGTACCCAAGATGGTTCCTGATGACTTATAGACCACGCTCAACAGCAACATCAGTGACCTGCTGATGCTGACCTACCTGGCCAATCTCATACAGTCACAGATTTCCCTCAATGAGAAACTTGTAAACCTGTAAATGGGCCCTAAACAGCACCCCTGCCATTCTGGGCCCCAACCCTAGGACTCAAATGGAGTGAAGCAGAAATGGCTTCTTGTGATTTGAGTCAGTCAACTGCTTGTGACTCTAAATAAACATAGCTTCACTTTCGTAAATGGGGAAAAAACAAAAAAGAAAAATATATGTCTACATGAGGACATGATCCTGAATAGTTATAGCAACTTTGTTTATGATAGCTCAAAACTGGATCCAACCCAAATGTCGATCAATAGGTGAATGAAGAACAAATCTATTCCTATTTATTGCTAAGTAGTATTCCTAGTATAGATATACCATAATGTTTTTTTTCTCTTCACTAGCTGATAGACATTCAAGTTGTTTCAGTGTGATAAAATTATAAACAAAGCTCCTAGAAATATTTGTGTAGAAGTCTTTGTATGGACATAAGTTTTCATTTCTCTTGGGTAAACATTTAGGGGCGAGATTGCTCAGTTATAAGTTAAGGGTATGTTTAACTTCATAACAAACTACCAAACTGTTTTCTAAAATGGCTGTACAATTTGCATTTTTACCAGCAAAGTGTGAGAGTCTCAGTTGCTTTGTATCCTAGCCAGCCCTTGCTTTTGTCAAAGTTAAAAATATTTTTTAACTTTTCTAATAAATATTATTATGAACTGAATTGTGTCCCTCCACCCTCAAACATATATATGTTGAAGCCCTAATCCCCAATGTGACTATATTTAGAGATAGAGCCTTTAAGGAGGTAATTAAGGCTACATAAAATTATAAGGGTGGGTGCCTAATCCAATAGGACTATTGTCCTTATAAGAGTTAGAGATGCCAAGAGTATGTACATATGCACAGAGGAAAAGCCAAGTGACACTGGTATGCAGCCATCACAAGGCAGGAAGAGAGGTCTCAGCAGAAACCAACCCAATCTAGAACTGTGGGGAAATAAGTTTCTGTCGTTTAAGCAACCCAGTCTGTGGTATTGTTGTGGCAGCTAGAACAGACTAATACAGGTGTATACTAGTATTTCCTTGTAGTTTTAATTTGCATTTCCTTAATAATTAATGATATTGAATTGCTTTTCATGTACTTATTCGACATCTCATGCTCTTCTTGTGAAGTATATATTTGCACATAATTATGAATATTAACACACCAAAACCAATTTTGCTCCAAAGATTTCTTGATTTGTTAAGATCACTGATTTTACCATGTCCCTATGATTCCTCAGTATGTATATTTGAATAATCTTTGCAAAAAATAGGTTTCAATGGTGAGATTTTTAAATGGAATTTATAATACCTTTCATAATAATGTTAGATGTTTCGATATTTTGCCTTGGACAGAATGACATTCCAAAACTTTATTCTGATTCCATGAACTAGATTTTTAACATTGTTATTGAAATTAACTGATTTTCTATTTAAAACATAAAACTGATATAAAAACAGGCATCATTTAACTGTAAACTTTTGTTCCACTAATGAAGTCAACACATTAATAGCTATTACTCTACATTTTATACATGTACCAAAAAGTTCAAAAAAATGAACAAAATTAATTGAAAATCATTTGATCTAATGAATCAAAAGTGATATAAATGGGTTTTCTTCACCTGTACGTGTAAATTTTTGTCTTTGAGCATAGCCTTTTTAAAATAAGTATTTACTTTTGAAGTTGACGCCAATGCTTCTTCAACTGCTTTGCTTCTTCTAGGTTTTCAGTAGTCAGTACTGTCACTGTGGTCCCCATGGTGGAAAGAAATAATGGCAAACATTATGCAAATTAAACTTTTATCATAAATGTTATTAAGGAATGAAAATAGCAATTTTTCATTAAACACGTATGTTATGGGTAGGATGTGTGTTGTGTTGTCTCCAAAATTCACATATGTTGAAGTCCTGGCCCCCGATCCCTCAGAATATGACCTTTTTGAACACAAATTTGTTGAAGATTTATGTGGTCAGACTGAAGTAGGGTGGGCCTCTAATCTAATATGGCTGGTGTCCTTATAAAAGGGTAAGCTTGGATAAAGGCATGCACATAGGGAGAACACCATGTAAAGATGAAGGTAGAGATCAAGGTGATTCTTCTGCAAGCCGTGGAATGCTAAAGATTGCCAGCAAACCACAAGAAAATAGGTGAGAGGCATGAAGAGTTAGCATGTATTAAATAATATAAGAAGAAAGCATGGGTCTTTAGGATATTGGTGCAAAAATAGCTGAAGTGATGCACTTACTGCAGTGTAACCTGGATACAAATGGCAGTAAAGGTGGAAAGGGGCTGATAAACACCCAGTCTAGGAGATCAAGGTCTATTAAGTCTTAATGAGCTCAAGGAACTGATAAGGGGAGTGACAGGGGGAAGAGTTGCTACAAAGGTCAAAATCCAAGAGTGGTAAATTTGAATTTAAGATTTCAGAGTGTAACAGTTCCAGGTAATAACAGGTTGTGTGTAGCTAATCCAGGGGTTAAAGTCTTTAATGAGAAAGAGGATATGACCAACTTGTTAATAAATGATAATACCAATAAAGGTCAGAGGTTGATACAGCTGATGACATGAATCATAAAGGAACAGTGAGAATGAAAATGTAATCTGAAAATGGTTCAGGGACAAAGAAAAGATCCACCAGTTGCTCTAACACATACCTGCCACCACCTGGCCATCTTCCTTCCAAAAATTAGTTCCCAACTTTTAACTTCTATATTCCAAGAAATTAGGTCTTTCCAGATCCTTTTCCTTCCTCCCAAAAAACTGGTCTGGCAGGGAAACAATGGTGAAGAAAACTTAGAGGCTAACAGATAAGGAAGCAGAAAAACTGGGGTAACAGTTTTTACTTCATTATATTAATTTATTTTGATTGCCTCCTGGAACCTCCATCTGAATATATCAGAGGCCTCTTAAGCATAATATGTCCAAAACAGAACTTGAAACACCCACCATTTTCCCCTATCTAAACTTTTGCCTCCCCTTTCATTTCCTTTCTTGGAAGAAGGCATCACTGACCCTCCCACACAACTCCTTTCATAGTTTTCCTTAATCCAGTCAACTCTTTTTATATCCGGTGCTGCTCCCCTGCTTCAGGCTTTCATTGCCTCCCACCTGGATTATTGTAACATCCTTTCAATGATTGCCCTAATAACCCTGCTTTTATTTAAAATTTTCATAAGTTGTTCATCATGGATTTTTTTGCATTCATTTTGATTTTTTAAAATATTGTATTAAAATATCATTTATCTTGTTTATTGAGTTTTTGCTGCCTCCTTAAATTGGGGGCATACAAAGCAAGTGCTTCACCCACTTGTCACAACCCTACTTCTTACCTTTAGTCTTAGCTCCTGCAATTTGTTTCCAATTAGCAAGGACAGTCAACTAAAATAAATAAGTCATCATGCCACTCTCCTGCTTAAAATTCTTCAATGGATTCCTCAGAGATTAATTCAACCAGACCTCAATAAGATCAATCTTTTTTGGTTCTTGCTTACTGTTTTAGCCTCTGTTCTAGATTTTCTTCTCCTTTACTTATCATTACCATAGCTAACATTATCTATGACACAGAATGACACTTTGTTCTTAGCATTTTACATGTGTTAGCTCATTCTATGTAATGAGGTGAAATCAATATTGTTATTTTATTTATATATTATTTTATAGGCAGGACAACTCTCTTCCTCTAGGTCTCTTTTAGGCTTTCTACAAGTTTCCACTGCCCGGAAAATTTGTACCATGCTGTACAAATGTGTTGCTTTAAGCCACTAAGTTAGTGGCATTTGTTGCAGCAGCAGAAGCAGCAGCAGCAGCAAGGAAATGCTTCCTCAGGGAAGCCTTTTTTGATCCTCCCAAACTGAGTTGGATGCTCCTCCCCACTGGTCTCCCAACTCCCTCTCGTTGCCTCTTCCATAACATTGGTTTTGCTGCATTGCTTTTTCCATTTGGGAGCCCAACTCTAACTCTAGACTGTAAGATCCTCTGACAGGGATCGTGTTTATTTTTTGTATCACCAGAGCCTAACTTAAAGAGATGTACAGCTGCAGCTAAATAGATATTTGTCGAGTGAATGAATGAATGTGACTTCTCAAGGGAGGATGAGGTTATCTGTTTATACTAAAATCAAATGTAATAGCTATTAAGTCTAAAATGTAACTGAATTTGTTTTCCTGGCAAGAAAATATATGAAAAAAAAAAAAAAAGATGTGGAGTTGGCTTTTCCCCAAATGCCCCACGAACACGGACAGGAGTGGTTACCTTGACAACAGTGAGAGACCTGCTTTCCTCAGAGAAACAAATGAAGCAACAAAGCAAGAGAGAATGAAATACTTAAGAAAATTTGAGGTTTAACAGGGGCTTCTAAGTTTTTTACTTAAAAGACACATACTTTGTTATGATATATGTGCCAGTTACCACAAGTTTTTATTCACAACAATAACAAATTGAATGTGGCTGTGCTGGGCTTGCTAACATTAAATGTGACTCCAATATGAGTCAAGGCCCCATGCCACTTTATTTATTCATAGTTTCCTTTTGTTGTAAATCTTTTTTATGCTACAGTTTCCTAACGTAATTTATTATGCTAATTCTCGAAGGGAGAAGTCATTACAGAATTGTGAGGGGTCATTCCAGAGTCACCAGAGTTTCTCTCCTACCCTCTGTGTCACCCAATTGTTCAGAAGTCTGGTAAGGTGTAGCTGTGTTCTCTGCTTAGGATACCACAAAGCTGAAATCAAAGTGTCAGGGGGATTAAGTTTTTGTCTGGAGGCTCTGGGGAAAATTTCACTTCCAAGCAAGCTTATTGGTGTGGTTAGCAGAATTCAGTTGCTTGCAGTTGAAGGACTGAGGTCCCATTTACTTTCTGGCTGCCAGCCAGAAGCTGCTCTCAGCAACTAGAGGCTGCTCTTACGTTTTTTTCTCCATGGCCTCCACTGTCACTTCACAATGCGGATGTTTACTTTCTTCAGGCCAGTCTGAGCACAGTTCTCAAACTTCCCCTTCTTCGACTAGCCAGAGAAAATTCTCTACGTTTAAAGAGCTCATTTGATTAGGTCAGGCCCACCCAGATAACTTCCCTATCTTAAGGTTACTTCTGCCATATAACAACATAATCACAGGAGGAAAATTCATCGTATTCAGTCCCAGGGATTATCAGGGAATATACAAAATATGGATGAAAAATTTTAAGTCCATTTTAGAATTTTGCCCACCACACCACTACTCATGAAAGTTTATCAGAACGAAGAAAGGGGATATATTTTGAAAACAACACAATAAATAAACAAAAACACCTAAGGCTTTTTTCAGTTATTCCCCCCACATTCCCACAGAGAACCATTTCTTTAATTAAAAAAATATTCAAATTTTGGTGTCACGTTAGATCCTGGCACCACATGCTAGATATCTGGAACATAGGCATTGGCTTTGATCATTCCAGAAAAAGAAAAAAAGAAGAATGGACAGAGGCCAGATCGAATTGGAAGTTTGAAGAGTGGGCAGGGGGTCTGAAATACCCTAAGTGAGGAATCTGATATGAATTCAGTGAAAAATGAGCAAAAGCTCCGGATACCCTCTTCCTCAATGGAGTTGGCAGTTTCTAGATTTTGCAGAATGGGCCAATTGGCTATTCATGCTTTGGAATTTGTGAATTATTTAGAAGATTAGAATACAAAGCTTTTTCTAAGTTTCCATTATATTATGCAGAGGACCAAATACTTTAAGTAAAAACATTGTGACCTTTGTAACCACTTAGTAGAGAATGACAAAATTTTTTTTAGAACCCCAAAGAGAGGTACGTATTTTCTCCTAGACAGTTTCTGTGATTCTAGTCACCATCACTGTGGGATAGGGAAAGCTCATCTATGTTCTTTGTGGATATGTTACACTCTGGCAAGATAAGAACTAAAATGAGCCTTTGAATCAGCCAACTATGATTTCTACTATAAAGGGTATTTTAAAATAACTATTAACTCTTACCTTGTCACGTAATAAAACATCTAAATAAAAGTACTATATTCTATGATTGACTTCAACCTCTAATTTATTTATTCTATTTGACCCCAAACAAAATTTTCCAGGAATGTTCCAAATGCTATCATGGTTTTCTTTTTTTTTCTTTTAATATCGTAGTTATTTACATCAAGTTATTAGATCTTCATGTGTTGTTACTGTAAAACATAATAATTGAGGTCATTGACTGAGGAATCCTCACTTTGGAACCCCTGCTTATTTTTCACAACATAACTTATCTTTAGGGAACATCTCAAACCATCGTTTCTATTTCTGAATCAGAAAAACAAAAAGTAGAGGAAGTTAAGGATGACACGGACGCTTGGAACATTAGACTTCAATATGAGCCATGTAACAATCGCTCCCTTATCTGAAGGAAGTGGACTTGATACACTGTCATTAGAAGTTAAAGATGCCGCAAAGCTAGGATTATTTGACTCTCAATATGTAACTTTTAAAAATTAAGACAAAGTCGAGGGGAAAAAGTATGAAGAATGTTTTTGCCTTTGTAGCTTATTCTGTGTTACGAAATTTTTTGTATGCAAGTAACACTTTGATTAAAGGAAGCCTACCTTTCAAGGCCCTAAATATAAAAAGACAAAAGAATTTAATTTAATGTCATTTTATACATCAAGGTCACTTTGCAAGGAAAGAAGTGATTATGACAATGGGTCCTGACCATAGATGTAACATATATATATATATTTTTTTATGCCTACAACTGGGCCCAACCCTGCTTAGCTTCTGAAATCAGACAGGATCGGGCCTGTTCAGTGACATATTTTTCAAACATTGAAAACAATTAAGGCAAGAAAGTTCACCGGCAGATAACTTTTGCCCTATTGAAGTGCTGCCTGAGACTACCATGTTAGAGCCAATTTATCATAGCACAGTCTGGCAGGCCACGCAGAGAAGACCTGAGACCTCTAGCTGACCTCTAGCCAGCGCCAGACTTGTAAGGCCACATTCCTACTTAGTCAACCTATATGTAGCTACGGGAGAGGGAGCTGGTGCAACAAAAGAAACAGAGGAACAATCCAACCAGCCGCAGAACTGTGAACATAAATTCTGGTTAAGCCATCTAGTTTGGGGATGGTCAAAACAGACTGAAATAATTGAGGAAGACTTGATGGAACTCAACATGTCCAAAATTTTGCTCATTTTCCTTGATTTTCTGACTTCACTGTTTGTAGTAACAATGCCACCATTTCTCTTTTATGATTTGAAAGAAAATTTTTTTCCCCTTTCATTTTCTTTATTTCCCTCCCTGATATAGTGTCTTTGAATCTTCATCTAACTGTCATTGTAGTAAAATATAGCTCTAAGAATGCTTCTTTCCACCAAAAAAAAAATCTTTAGATGACATCCTTTGCCTACATAATAATGTTCTTGAACCATAACCATATCTATTAAATCACTTTCTTCCCAATTCTGGTTGCCATGTATATTTTCAGGCATAACCTATTTTTCTTTCAAGTTATCACTTTTCTCCCAAAACTCCAACTCCAGCCAAATTAGCCTGGTCTTTTTTTCTAGATATGCCCTAAGCGGTTTTTCTTTTGCTCTTGACTTTTTTCTCTCAAATGAATTTCCACTATCTAGACCTTGCTCATTTAAAAATGTCCAATTCAAATTCTATGTGAGGCTTCTTCCATGACTAATCTCCTTTATTATTTTATTATCTGAAACACTCAGTTAATACCTACTAGTCAGTCATTTATCATAGTTACATTTTTTTCATGCATAAATGGTTTTTCCACACACCTAAACAGCAACATTCCGGTGAGCAAGGTCCATTTCTTATGCCTTGTGTAAATATAGAGTGTTGTTAGTAGATATTAATGGTGTTGAAAGATGCAATAAGATTTGAGTAGGTGGGCAGAGAAGAGGCATTCTAGAAGAGCAAGAGGAACGAGTGTGACAAATGTATGGTTTCTGAGACGGGAAAGATAACATTAAATAAAAGGTCAATTTAATTATACAACAACAACAACAGCAACAACAACAACAGCAACAGGAACAACAGCGACAACGACAGCAACAACAGCGGCGGCGGCGGCCGCAGCAGCAGCTACAGCAGCTGCAGTTGGCACTCAGCTAGCATTCTCTCCCTCGCTTACTTTTCTCCAAGGCACAATGCTGCGCGTTTTTTGCCTCAGGACTTACGAACTTGGGGAAAATACGATCACTGAAATAGAACTTAAAAATGACTTTGTTCTTTGCAAGAACTGTGTTACAGGAAGGAAAGAGGGGGAGTGTTCACTAACCGTAGGCAAATTACCACCATACCCCAGTTCCAAAACATATAAAATTACAAGACCTATTCTATACCTAAGTCTCCCCACCCCACCAGTTGCCTTGTGGTTAGCAGGGGAGGAAATGTCTCATGACATCCAGCAGGGTGGGGGAAGGGAGAGCCCTGTAGTCAAAAGTTCCTAAGAGCTCTTTGAAAGGGGTGCTGTTTGCCTGTGTCTGAAAGGGTCACACAGTTGGTCAAGTAAAACACTGGACAATTATTTAAGTGAAATCTTTACTTTCTCCAACAACTGACAAATGAAGCTGTCTTTATTCACCAAATTCATCTAGTCAAAAAAATATTCTCTGAGTTCCTACTATGAGATGGGCACTGCTATAGGGGATACATGCCTTACGTAAACAATAAATTAAAATAATATGCACGAAAGTTGAAAAAAAGTAGGAAAAATTATATACCATGAGAATACTGACTAAAAGAAAGCTGAACATGAAAAATGAAAAGTACTTTCAGGCAAAAAATATTACTAGCAGGCACTTTATAATGTCGAAATGTTCAATTCGACAGGAAGATATCACAATTTTATTTCTAGATGCTCTGAATAACAGTGTCCATATAAAGCAAAACCAAACCAAACCAAAACACAACAAAACCTGACAGAACTATGATGAAAAATAAATAAATCCACAATCATAGTAGATTATTATAGAAAAGCTAGTTTCTTTACCATTCCTTTTCTCCCTACATCTTCGCATTGCTCGTTCCCTTTGTTTTTTTTTTTTCAAATATCTCCTCAGAGAGTTATTTTTAAGTTAATCCACTTAAAATACTGCATCTTTATCATTCTTTACAGCATATATGTTTGGCCAATGTTATATTATTCATTTTCTTGTTTATTAATTTCTCCCCTACTAAAAGTATTCCACGAGGAAAGGAATATCATCTTTCTTATCATGAAATCTTTTGGTCCCTGAACATTTTCTGTCACATAAAAATGTTTGCTAAATAAGTTACTAACTAAATAATAGTTAACAACTATTGCATATTTCTGTGTACAATAGTCTCCCCTTATCTACAGGGGATATGTTCCAAGAACCTTCTGTAGATGCCTGAAACCACTGACAGTAATGACCCTGTAGATATCTTTTTCCTATATGTACATACCTATGATAAAGTTTAATTTATGAATCAAGCACAGTAAGAGATTAACAGCAATAACTAATAAAACAATTATAACAATATACTGTAATAAATTATACTAATGTGGTTTATGCTTCTCTCTCTTAAAATATCTTTTTGTACTGTACTTACCCTTCTTTTTCTTGTAATGATGTGAAATGACACAATGCTGATGAAATAAAGTAAGGTGAATGCTGTAGGCATGTGATGTAGCATTAGGTTACTGTATGGGTTGCCTGAACACAAGACTGTGATATTGTAACAGTCGCTCTGATAACCAAGTTGGCTACTAAGTGACTAAGATCATGTAGACTATAGAACGTGGATATGCTGGACAAAGGGATGAATCATATTTCTGGCAGGACAAAGTGGGACAGTGTGAGATGGCATCACTTCTCAGAATGTCTTGCAATAAAATTTATGACTTGTTCACCTAATATTTTTGACTGCAGGAAATTAAAATGACGGAAAGCAACACTATGGGTAAGAGGGGACTACTATACTAGCAACTTTAAATGTATTACCTTAATTCTCCCTACTATCCTTTATTTTATAGGAAGGGTTAAGTAATTTACTCAATTTCACAGTTAGTAAATGACAGTCAAGACTTGAATCCAGGGATATTGTCTCCCTGGGAGTCCTTGGCATTCCACTGGACTTGGGAATCCATCATCGGCCTTTCTTTCACAGGGATATGACATTTTATTCATTCAATAAAAATGTACTGAAATACTTACTGGTCATAATGTGGCAGAGATGCAATGGTGAGGCAGAAATGGACAGTACCAAAATGGACAGTGCCTGATTTCATGGGGGCTTATATACTATTAAGGCAGAAGACATTAAATAATACTTGCATAATTAATTATTTAGTTACAATTATATTAGTATCAGAAGGGGTAGCTTAAGGTACTTATGACATTACATAACAGGAGAAGCTAACCTAGTCTGGGGATTCAGGGATAGTTCATTGGAGGAAGTGACATTTGGGTTGAAATTAATTCCTAATCATTTTTCAGATTTCAAACCAAATATCATGAGCACTCCAGATACAGAGAAAGTAAAATGCATCATGGTAGAAAAAACTTTAAAAGAAAACTTTTGTTATTGTATATATCTCTGAAATATAGAGTTAGAATACCTGTTATTGTATATATCTCTGAAATACAGAGTTAGAATACTGTTACTATGCCTAATAAACTGAATAATAAATATCAAAATCCAGTCAAAATTAAAAATTTCCTAATCGTTTCAGAAATGTTCTCACAGTTGATTTCTTAACAGACGTGTCTACTCAGGATTTATATACTACATTTGGTTGAACTGTGTCTTAAATTTTTAAAATACATAACATTTCACCTCCTCATTTTTTTTTTCTTGAATCTATTTCTTGAAAAAACTGCGTCATTTGTTCTGTAGCATTTCCCTTATTTTAGATTTCCCTGATTGCAACCCATGGTGTTATTTAACATGTTCCTCTGTTTCCTACACTTTCTGTAAAACTGGTAATTAGGTATAGAGATTTGATCAGATTCAGGTCCGATATGGGGTGGCAGGGGGCAGGAATACTTCACAGGTGTTGTGCTCATCTTATTGAATCAAATCAGGAGACAGATAAGCCTAACTGTCTCTCATTTTGTGATGTCAGTAGCCACTTATCACTAGGATTTCATTAGGGATTGCAGATAGTTTAATTTTAGCATTCCTTCTTCATTTATTATTAACTGAAATATTTCTCTATAGAGAAACTTTCTCTTATGAATCATTCCCTCAGTTTACCCTGAGGCTCAGTTCTTCCATGGAACAAGATAAATGTTTCATTCACTCTCTTTAGTTCTGTTTTCGGGATGTGTTGGTATCCTAGCATTCTCCAAAGAGTTAATGAGTCTTTTTTTTCCTGTTGCTGTTAATATCATATGGACTCTGGATTTTTACAAATTTGATGTGTTCCAATAAAAATACATATTATTGTAGTCAATGTGTTTCAATTTTGTATACATATAATTCTGGACATACAAGAACAATATTATTACTAATGATATGATGATAGAAAACAGATTAATATTTCTTTGTAATTATGTTTGTCCTTAGGATATTTCCCAGTAAGAATGTATAGATGTGATATTGTGATTTACAATAAGAAATAATATTTGGTCTTCATCCCTGTTACTGGCACAGAGCTCCTAAAACCCTTTGAATTGAATCTTTTAAAATTAAATCCTTAGAATTTCCTAAGTGATGAGAGCAATAAAAGTATCTTTTGTTTTATATTTGGTCTTTGACCCTGGCTTCTGACCTTGGGCTCCTAATATCCTTATAATTTCCTGGGTAGTAGGAGTGTCTTTTGTCCCAGTGAGGCAATCCTGGATGGACTCCTAGATAGTTCCTAGATGAGGGTTCATCAGTGGAAAAACCAAGCTGTGATTAGAAGCTTGGAATTTGCAGCCATGTTCTCCATTTTCTTGAGGGAGAAGGCTAAAAACAGAGTTAATGATTAATCATACCTACATGATAAAGCTTCCATAAAAATCTCAATAGTATGGAGTTCAGAGAGTTTCCAGGGTTTCCAGGTTAGTGAACATAACCACATATTGGGAGAGTGATACACCCTAACTCTATGGAAATAGAAGCTTCTGTACTTGGGACCCTCCTAGATCTCTCCTATGTACCTCTTCACCTAGTTGTTCATCTGTGTTCTTTATCATATCCCTTATTTTTGCTGCTTGCTTTCTTTTTCTCTTTCTTTCTTTCTTTCTTTCTTCTTTCTTTCTTTCTTTCTTTCTTTCTTTCTTTCTTTCTTTCTTTCTTTTCTTTCTCTCTCTCTCTCTCTCTCTCCTCTCCTCTCTCTCTCTCTCCCTCCCTCCCTCCTCCTTCCTTCCTTCCTTTCCTTCCTTCCTTCCTTCCTTCCTTCCTTCCTTCCTTCTTTCTCTTCTCTCCTCTCTCTCTCTTCTCTTCTCTCTCTCTTCCTCTTCTCTCTCTCTCTCTCTTCTCTCTCTCTCTCTCCTTTCTCTCTCTCTCCTTTCTTTCTCTCTCTCTCTCTCTTCTTGCTTTCTTGCTTTCTTTCTCATATCCTTTAAATGCCTCGTAAACAGTGTTCTCCTGAGTTCTGTGAGCCGCTCTAGCAAATAACTGAACCCAAAGGGACAAAGTCATGGAAAACTCTGATTTGTAACCAAGTCAGACAGAAATTGTGAGTTACCTGGACCTACTACTGAGATTGGCAGCTGAAGTGGAGATCAGCCTGTTGGACTGAGCCTGAGATCTGATGCTATCTCCAGGTAGATAGTGTCAGAGCTGAGTTCAATTGTAGAACACCCAGCTGGTGTAGTACAGAATTGCTTGGTGTGGGGAAAAACCTTCACACATTTGGTGGCCAGAAGTGAAGTGTTTTGTATGAGGAGTAAAGGAGACTCATAGGGCTGGGTTTTTCCCTACACAAGATGTATTCCTATATTGTAAAGGTACGTGGAATAATTCTTTTCTATGTGGTTAATCTGCCATTTCTCTACATGATTAGATTCATTTCATTTGCTTTCGATTAAAATTTATTAGTTTTATTTTGCTTTATAATTACATAAAACATTTACATGTTTCCAAAATCTATGCTACAAAATGTTTTCTTCATTTCTATTGCACCCACCCTATCTTCTTTATCCCCCATATTCATTGTTTACCCTTCATTTAAAAATACATGTAAATACATTTCTTTTTTAATTATTCCTTCTCTTTCTTAGATGAAAAATAATTGCTTCCTCCCTTCACCTCAAATGTACTTCTTTTACTTCTAAACATGCTTCTTTTAATGGCTTAACTGGCATATACTGGTAATTACTATATGGTAGTATATAGATATTGTCTTTATTCATCTTATAGGTGCATATTATTTAAATATGCAAACTAACATAATTTACTCAAACATCCTTTTTATGATGGTTATATGTGTTATTCCTAGTCTTTTGGTATTACAATGAAAACTGCCAATAATAGCCTGTGCACTCAACTTTTTGAGATGGGTTCCTGGAATGAGATTATTGGGTCAAAAACAAATATATGTGTAACTGTGATGAATATTCTCCTCCATGTGGATTATATAATTTTGCATTCAAATCAGAAATGTATGGTAGTACAAAGCTATTTCCCCATATCTTTGGTAACAGAGTATGTTGCCAAATTTCAAGATTTTTCCTTTTCTGATATGCAAGAAATGACAACTCATTATGGTATTAATTTGCATGTTTCTTATTAAGAGCATTGTTTTGTATGATAAAGGGTCATTTGCCTTTCTTTTTCCATGAACAATCTGTTTATTTCTTGTCCATTTTTCAAAAATATTTTAGCACTTTTAGAAGCTATTTATACTGATTTACTCAGTGAAGTGGTTGCCTCAATCACTAGAGATTATCAAACATATACCCTAAGTGGAAAACACATTTTTTAACCACTTCCCTCCCCCTCCCATTGTGAAAGTATTAGCCTTGTGGCAGAGGAAGACTTCTACCCATCTGGAAAATATACATACAATACGAACGTACTGATAACCCATACTATGGTGTACGAAGGAATGCAATAATGAAAATTGGGATTTGCCAGGGAGTTTTGAAGAACCAATTGGTCATCTAGGGTTTCCCTTGCCTCAACTATTCATGTAATTACAGCCACTGTTCACCCATCTTAGTTTCTCTGATTTAGAAGAAGACTGTTGCCATGGCACAAGGAATTCAAGATGGCAAAAGTCTGGCAATAAAAGATCGTTTTCACAGACGCAATGGACTTCATCTATATGTGCCACAATATTTATAGATTTTGTTGCTGATGCCTTTTCATTAAAGTGAGCCTTTGCTTGTTCTGTCTAAATAACAGATGTATCCCCTTTGCTTATTTTGTTTAGATAACAGATGTATTGCCTTTGCCTAAACTGCCCATAACCCATAGCATCCCACGCTCTATAACCACCTGAGGACAAATTAGCCTATTGGCCCATGCCAACTGTAACTGCGTGCATAAGCACTATAAAAGTAAGGTTACACCTGAGCTTGGGGCCTAAATCTTCTGGGACCGCCGGCATAATACACCTGAGTTCTCCCAGTCTTTGAGTGGTGCTTGGTTTCTCGCCGGTCTGATTTTTTTGCAACATTTCTTGAGGCCCCAGTGAGATTCCAACCACGCTGGCCCTTTGAGCAGCCGGACTGGTAGCTCAGCCAGGCTGGGTTGGAGGGGAGGGGCTCCAAGAGGAACAAGAAGGCGTGACACCTGACGGATTTCTGGTTTCTCTTTTGGACTGGCACTCCCACTCTCTGAGCGGCCAAGCCCTGACCGAACTCAAAGGAGAGACGGACCAACTCACTAGGAATGACCACAGAATAAGGTAAGGCCCAGGGACTCAGCACCCCAGTCAAGTCCTGTCTTCAGACAGAAGATGAGCTTGATTACCTCCTAAAGTCTTCAGTTAGAAGACACAGGTCAGGGTCTTCCCAGGAGGGATGAGGAAGACAAAGGTCAGGGCCTTTCAAAAGGGGGGAGGTAATGTTATAACCTCTGGTGTGTGAATGTGTGAGTGAATGAGCAACCTGTCCAGTTTGACTCGGTCAGGTATGAATTTGTAGCTTCACAGCTGGGCACCCATAAGGGCCCCTAAAGGCTATGGAGTCTGAGTGGACTCATCTGTGATTCTGTGGTGCACAGCATATAGTTCAGGGTGGCATTGGACTAGTGTCCGATTATAAGTCACAAAGCTGAGTCCACTATGGCCAAGTGTTACCTAAGCTCCTTTGGGACACAGCCAGATGAGCACCTGAGTGGTCTCCTCTTTGGGGGAAGCACACACCTACTTGTCTTTGCGCCACGGACACAGGGTGGGATACACAGGGTGGGGGACAATTGATTACTGATTGGGCTTAAGAATTGCCTATCTCCAAATAGCCGTTTTGGCATAGGGGCCCTCTGTCAAATTATTTTCTTGAAATTTTAATGTCTATTTTCCCCTTCCATTAAGAAGCTCCCTAAGGCAATATGGGAGGAGATTCCTCAAAGCCAACTGTCTTAAATTGTATGTTGAAAATTTTAAGAAAGGTTTCCAGGGGATTACGGAGTCAAGCTGACCCCAGGAAAACTCTGTATTCTTTATGAGATTGAGTGGCCTACCTACAGGGTAGGATGGCTTTTGGAAGGGACCCTGGCCCTCCCCACTGTTAGAGCTATGTACAGGTAGTGACATAAACCCCTGGACATCCAGACCGGTTTCCATATATAGACTCATGGTTGCAAATCGCTACTATAGTGCCCCCTTGGGCCCAGTTCTGTGCAAATAGGCAGGGACAGAGTAAGGTACTTGTGGCCTGACCGACTCGGGGAAAGGACAAGAAAGAGCCACCAAGGGAACCCTGAGGAAGAACCTCTCTTCCCACTGCTCTACATCCCTGCACAACCACTATACCCCCAATTACAGACAACCCTCCTCCATTGGTGCCATGGTCGCCAAGCCTGAGTCCACAGTGTCTTCGCTTGGCCACATAGCCAGCCCAGCAGCCTGCGGCCCTCCAGATGCCCCTGCAAGAGATGCGAGGCTCTTTTGAGATTAGCGAAGACGGCACACTCCAGCTGGGTCGCCCTGTCCTCTACTATCAGCCTTTCAGCACAACCGACCTCCTCAATTGGAAGCACCACACCCCATCCTATTTGAAGAAACCCCAAGCGATGATTGACTTGCTTGAGTCCCTCTTCAAACTCATCAGCCTACGTGGGATGACTGCCATCAACTCCTCCTAACTCTCTTCAGCACCAAAGAATGACTAAACCCGCTTGGGAATTAGGGATCATCTCCAGTGTTTGTGTGATACCAGAATTCTAGTTGAGTGTCAGTCTGCTTGGAACACTCCGCTCTTACTGATCAAGAAGCCTGGAGGGAACAACTACCATCCTGTTCAGGATCTCTGCACCATCACCATCCATCTGGTGGTCCCAAACCTGTACACCCTCCTGAGTCTCTTACCTGCCCAAGCAAGCTGGTTTACCTGCCTTGATTTTAAAGACATCTTCTTCTGCCTCCGGTTATCACCGGCCAGCCAGCCTTTGTTTGCCTTTTGAGTGGGAAGACCCACACACAGGGAGAAAGACACAACTAACTTGGACTCGACTGCCGGAGGGCTTCCAGAACTCATCCACCCTGTTTGGCAAAGCGCTGGCTGCAGATTTTGCTGCCTTCTCCAGAGAGACTTTGAACTGCACTCTATTCCAGTATGCAAATAACCTGTTGCTGGCTAGCCCCACCGAAGAAGACTGCTGGAAAGTACTCAGCCTTGTTGGCCCTACTCTCATAGGGCCTTCCTCCATGACACCAGTGCAATACAGGTGTCATGGAGGAAAGCTCAAATCTGCAAACAGGAGATCATATACCTTGAGTTTATCATCTCAGAAGGACATTGGGCACTTGGACACAAAAGGAAACTGGTCTTCTGTTCCATATCTTGGCCGAACACCAAGAAAGGGGTCCGTGGATTCAAACTGTCTCAGGCGGATGGAATAAATTAAGTTTACCTGCTTATATAGCTAAAGCTTTTTCTTATTATTTATGGAGAAGACAATCTTATGAAAGCTATGGCTAGAGTTTGGGCAAGGGTGCCTCTATAGCCATCTGTGCTTAAAAAAAAAAAAAAAATCCCTTCCCCTGTTTTCCCTTCCATCTTAGGAACTGAGGATGATAAAGCTAGGTGGGCTTTGAACTGCTTCTAAAACTGTATTTCTGTTTTGCAAAGATTTGTAAGATAAATAAGAACTGTTGCTCTCAGTTCTCCCAAATATTGGGTTGTAACAAGTGACATTATAGGTTGATCTACTTGCCAAAATTAATAATTTGCTTCTTTCCCTCTGGGTACATAGTTTATTTTCGTGTAGGAGAGGAGGCTTTTAAAAAATTTCTATCAGGCTCTGAACCTTCAGCTTCTAGTTTCACCACATTTCTCATAAACAGTTTATTAAATCCTATCAAGTGTCTTGTCAGGTTTCAGCTTAGACAAACAATAAATACAAATATTTCTGGCAGTATTAAATGATTTCATGGATTCAAGGGGGTGCAAAGTTTATTACCTTCCAGAGTCATCCCCTCTGAGAGCCCAAACAAAGAACTGACAGTCTGCAAGTTCCAGTCAGGCAGAAAGCCACACCCTCCCCTTAAGACATAGGCAATAACTAACTAGCTCTAGGAGGAAAAGGATCAATACTCAATTGGTCTAGGTGTGGGAAGGAAGAGACAATGTGAAATTTTATTTCCTTCTCTGTCTGGGCTCAGGAGATAATCCATTTACAAAAACTTTTAAGGATCCCCCTTGGGTTTAAGAAATTCTTGAATTATTACCATTAGATTAGCTTTAAACCAAGGAATGAGGAATATCTGAGGACAATCACCTCTAGGGGATAACATCAGCTTTATATTCTTGTTTTAGGTAACTTTTATCTCTTTAATATTTCATTAGAATTTTTTTGAACAAATATTACAGTGGAGCTATAATTTTTTTGCTTAGTATATCTAATTAATATTGCTTGAAGGGTGAGTTTACATGCCTTCAGTTTTATATTAGGCAGGGGAATGCTCACCAGTGAGACAATGTCTTTCCACAATATAATCAGGTAAAAGAGACACAATTGTTTCATATAAAACCTGTTCAAATTCACCAATTTGCCTATAAACTTCTACCTTAATTTCATCAACTTACATTCCTACCTATAGCCTCCATTAGAACTTTATGAATAGGTTTTAATTTTATAATACTGGATAGGAGATGTGTTATAGCCAGATACAATAACCATTCCCATAAAATATTCAGGTAAAGTTGACATAACTTCTTTACATAAAAGTTGTTAAAACATCCCAATTTTCATAATTTTATCAATCCTTACATTTCTACATTTTTAAAAATTAATTGCAGCTTGAGTCAGGACTTTCATCAATGGTTTTTGGTACCACAGTGTGTGGAATTCCCATATCAAAGAGCCCTGGAAATTTCTCTTCCTACCCCCTGACCATTTTATCACTCTTGTGTAAGAAGGCCTTGGGTCCTTAGTGAGGGGTCAAGTCAAGAGACCTTGGCCCTGTTGTCAATCTTTAACTTGATTAACTGGCTTAACTGCTGCCCTCAAGGGATTGCTGGTCAGGTTTTCTTATTTTAATCTCTGCTTTCCAGTTTTCAAATTTCTCCAAACTGGAGTAAATGAACAGACTCTTCAGGGCTCTTTAATGTTGGGGGACCAACAAGGGATCTTTTTGGCTCATCCCACCTTAGGTAGTACTGTATTAAACCATTGTTTTAATCCCATTAATGTCCACTTTATTTATCCTAATTTTTAAAAATAATCGTATAAAGATTTCCACCTTGCTGGGATCAGTCCTGTGACTTTGCTTTCTCTTTGTTTTACCCCTAACAACAATATTTAAAAAAAAAAATCTCTATATATCTATATAGATATATATAGATATAGATATATCAGCCTGATTATTTAATTAGGAAGTCCTTGCCTTTTAAGTACACTTTTAAATTAACTAATCTAATTGGAACGTTCCTCACAATAGACATTGTAATTTTAGGTTATAATGTCCCTGAAGGCACACAGCAGTTAGGTAGGAACACAGCTATAAGTGGAGTTTGCCCATATTTTTGTCTAGCCATATTTTGGAGCTTCCAACCTGACCGTTAGCAAGCTGAGTTCTTAGGACGTAAAACTTATCTGTTGCCTTTGCGCAAGATATGGCCATTATATTCCTTTCTTTCTTCTTAAGTGCAGGACAATTGTACTTCCAATGTCCTGATTTTTTTTTTTTTTAATAATATCTGCAAATGTCTGAAGGCAAATAGGAAGGGATCTGAGTGGACTCTGACTTTTTCTAATTTCTGTCCTTCCATCTTATTAAGGAATCTTAATGACTAGCCATTACAATGATATGAGAGCTCTCTAAAACATTTTCTTTTTTTCAATTTACAAGTTTTTCCAGTTCAAGGGATTGTCATCTGGCCTTGGCAAGTAGAATCTTAATAGTGACTCAACCAATAAGAACTATGGATGCAAGAGGCATCTTTGATAGAGAGTGCAAAAAAGATGAAACCCTTACAAGATAAAGTTCACTTCTAGAGTTAGAAATGATCATTCCAAAACACAGGGAATCACATGTGCCCTCCCCCAGTTTTGAATGGGGTGTTTAGATTCCTTATGCTCAGATTCACAGCCTACACGGCTGCCTGCCAGATGCATATACATTCTCTGACAGGGGGAAAACAAGAATAGGGGCTGTGTTTTTACTGTCTCTGGGAGGAAATGAATTAACACAGAAAACTCCCATGGGAACTTGGCATGGCTGGACAGAGAGAAAGAGGCACCCTGGCAATTGCAACCTCTAGATGGCGGAGGCTAGAGAAAAAATATTCTCAATGGTCATAAAAGCCAAGCTCTCAGAACATATGACAAGATGAAAGGAAAGAAACCAAACAGAGAAATACAGAAATAAAAGCCATGAGTACTCATACCAAATAACCAAGTCACTAAGCTCAAGAAACTATGTATTTATAAATATTTTCTCCTGTGAGTCTAAAGTTAGAAAAGGAGGAAATAAAAAAACCCAAACTCTCACCATTTGGCTTCAACCAAACTCTGCTAATGGAGATCTGGGAGTCTCATCTGGCAAGAATTCTCACTTTGCCAGCTCATGCCAGAGGTCCCAGGGTCTTTCCGCTGCAGCAGTTTTGGTGTAAGCAGTGTCCAGCTTGTGGACACTGTGCTAACTGGACAGAAGAAGAAAACTTTTCCCTACCCTTTAAGGTTTTTTAGGTGGCCTAATAATTCTACAGGAGAAAATAACCAAATTTAATTACATTCATACATATGGACCCCCACATACATGAGAAGCTGAGGGTCAGAAAGTTAAAATGATGTATATATGGCATGCTAAGCTAAGGATGAGGTAAGGCACCTTGGTGCTGAAATGGGGAGGAAGGTCATTGCAGGACAATAAGAAGGGCAGATATTCAGTAATTAGTAGCTTGTCCTGCCATATAGATAGGTCAAAAAGGTTATCTCTAATAATCTCTTATTATGGACAACATCTCTGATTTAAATTTTTCTAGATAATTAAGGGGAGAGGGCACAGAAGTTTTTTTGAAGCCCACGGGGTGGCTATGTCACCCTGAACAAGCCCGATTCCATCTGATTTGGAAGCTCAGCAAGGTCGGACTTGGTTAATACTTGGATGGGAGACCACCTAGGAAGACCAGGTGCTGTAGGTGTTAAAAAAAAAAATCAGTTGTCTTTAGCTCGAAAGAATCTATATACTACATAAGCACATCTTGGAGTAACTCATTCTGAACCCCTACAACTTCATCTGAATTGCAGTAGCTGTCTATATATACAATAGCTGTAATGTATGAAATTATTCCTTCCTGTGGTTGGCAATACAACTGAAGCAAGTTTAGAAATCCCTTATGCAGCTGTCTAGAACAGGCTGAATAGGTATCATATCACAGTAAGCTGATATGAATAGGTATCATATCACTAGCCATAGATTCAGTTCACTTTCGTGCTTCCCCTCAATTGCACTAACTTTTCCATTTGTCCGCATTCCTCCTTTGAATAACACACATCCATAGTAAGTTTAGTTTGGGAGCTGAATCTTGCTCATGACGAATTTGGTAAATTTAACACACACACACACACACACACACACACACTCACTCACATATACATACATACATGCATGCATACATACATACATACATACGTATGTACATACAACTTTGCCTTCCAAGGTACATTATTTACATTATTGGACCACTCCTTCAACAACAGAAAAAGATTGGAAGTTAACAAAGGGGCTGGGAAATTATATATCAATGTAGTTAATTCAGTTAATGTTACAATTAATATCCCTGTGAAGATAACAGGGTCATAAAAATTCTGTTAGTGCCAGCTAATCGGCAAAGGAAAAAGGTGTGCATAAAAGGAAATACAGTGTTGGGTTAAAACTTTTATGAGTTCTGCATATACTTGGATCCCATGAACTGAGGTGAATTGGCACATGCTTCAGTTTGTTGATACTGAAATGGAACAATTCATTTGAACAACAATTCAGTTAAAATGAAACAATCTAGCATTAGATGATAGGGTAACATAAGGTGGAGAAGCCATAGTTTGACTTTAAACCCAACAAGGCAAATTTAAAATAAAATTACAACTCACTTCTGACTGATATCTATTGAATTTCTGAACATTTTAACTTTCTTATAAAGGGTCTTAAAAGAATAAGGGAGTGTCCCCTGATCTTTGGCAAAAAAAATTCTCCTAAAACAGAGTGCTACAAATGTATTTGTTTTTTAAAAAGATTTCTTAGGCTGCTTTATGAGGAATGGATTAGAGGGAAGCAAGAGTGGAAGTAGGGATACCAGTCTTCCAGGTGGTAAATAAAGGTGGAAATTAGATGAATGTGAGAGATCTTTAGGCGTTATAAACAATAGGACTTAGTGATTAACTGGGTGTCAAGGATAAGGAAGAGGAAGAGTCAAAGATAATTGTTAAATGTGGTTAGAATTTTCCACACAAGTCTTAAGTAGACATAAGTGGAAAACCTCCAGGCTTTGCACTATTGGCACCAAAACGGGAGCTTTTCCTGGTGCTGGCACAATAAGAAAGTCAAGGCCCATAACATACCCATTAGACCTAGGTGACAACGGCCCACTGAGTATATAAATAGATGCTGACTGATGCATTTTACTCAATGTGGCCATTGTGCCCTCTGTTCATTAGACGGACCTTTACGAGATTCAAGGAAACCAATAAAATGAGCCTTTCTAGGTTACTATTTAGCTCATTTTTACCCTTTACTCAGTTGACTGGCTGTTTGAGAAGTAAATTAAAGCAAAAGTAACCAAACGCAGTTCAAGCTGTCATTCGTATCCATCAAACTTAAACCAGTGAGTTTCTGGCTTAAGCACTTGGCTGTAGCTCATGCTGCTGCCATTTGAGATGAGGGACAAGTGGAGGAAGACCAGGCTTTTAATTTTATTGTTGTTGTTGTAACTGCTGTTATAGCAGTGGTAGGAGAGGTAAAGAAAATGTTTGATTTTGTATATGTTGATTTCAAGGTCATGTTCATATTCCAAGTGGAAACAGGAACTAGGCAGTTGCACATATGGGTCTACATCCCAGAAGAAATGTCAGAATCCTTAGCTAAATAAGTAGAAACTGAATTTATGTGTATGAATGAGATCACCTAGGAAAAGAGTATAGTTAGAAGAGGGCCGAGAATTGAACAATGAGAAAAACACCTATTTGTTAAAACAGTAAACAAGCTTAGAAAAAAGATGTATACAGCAGAATAGGTAAGAGAAGGATGGTATATGAACAACAGGAGGAAGAGTATGTCAAGAAGAGCATGATCAACAGTGTCAAATGCTACTGACAGTCATGTAAAATGAAAATTGTCCCTTGGATTTAGCAATCAAAGGTTGTTTTTAGCCTTAGTGAAAGTTGTTTTGATAGAGTGGTGGTAGCTAAAGTCAGATAGAAATAATTTTAGAAGTGCTGGTGAGGTGAGAAGAAGGCACCAGATATAGACAACCTTGAAAAGTTTAACCTTGAAGAGGTGGAGAGAGAGTAACAGAAAAATTTCAGAGAGCCAGGAAAGAGAAAGCAAAGTAGTAAATATGTAAGTGTTAATTGTTACTCATATTAATTCCATAAGCATTTGTTGATCATATGAAGGGCCCAGGGGAGGAACTGAGAATTGAGAGATGAGTAGGAAATAGTCCCCTCCTCAAGATGCTCAAAGTTTAATAAGGGAGAAGAAGACAGATAATTATGTATAGGGACAGTGCAATAGATGTGTTAGATTTAGTGGTAGCACAGTAGTGAGAGTTGAAAGTATGTTACCAGGCAGAAGATCAGGGAAGACATTAAAGTAATATTTAAACTGAGTTATGAATTTTTTAAAATGCCTACAGCACCTAGCATTCCTAGGTGGTCTCCTAGTACTAACCAGGCCCGACCCTGCTTATCTTCAGACGGGATAGGGCACATTAAGGGTGGCAGGGTGGTAGACTGAGTTATGAATTCTTAAGTGTTTGCTAGAATGACTATTGAGAAAGGTATCCCAGATGAAGAATACATAGTTTATTGGAAAACTACAGTAAGCTTTACAGAGCATGAGTTCTTAGAATCACAATGTCTAGATATAAATCTTGCCTCCAGCATTACCAGCTCCATGACTTTGGGTTATCATCATAGCTGTGTAAAGCCTCGAATTCCTTACCTGTAAAATGAAGGCCAATAATTCCTCTCTCACAGGATTTTAGGGTGGCTTAAAAGCTGTGAAACACTGAATTCGGTAGCTGGTACTCAATATACGTAAATACTTGTTATTATTGTGGGGTTTAAAATGCAAAAAGAGTAGCAAGTTTATGAAGCTAAAGAAGATAATCAGAAACCAGATCATGAGATATTTATTACTGAAGTCAGCATCGTTCCCAGCATTAATTAAAACAAATTAGTACAATTATTAGTAAACAAACTGAAGTTAGGCTTAATTCTACCAAAAAAAATCTTCAGGAAGCATCTTAATTATAATCTCCTGTTGATGATGCCTAAGGCACCAGGTATGTCCAAGTACCTTACAGGCTACTAATTAAGAGGCTGAGATTGCTAACCTCTGATTGTTCAATTTGTAAATTATTATTTTTTACAATATCTTATAATACAGTGCATTATTTTCCATTAACATTGTTGATAAACTTCATTTTTCTAATTTTTTAAAAATACATTTTGGTATTTTTCTTTTTAAATGAACTGGTAGTAATTTTTTTAGTAAAAAGGCTATTTCATATCTACCACCAAAATGCACCCAAATTAACCAGATAGTGTACCTGATCTTAAGACTACGGTAAGGGCACTTTAGGGTAGAATTAGGTTCCACAAAAAAACTGCAGGTGGATCCAAGGAAATTTGCATGGGGCCTCTATTCTTCCATCAGCTTGGATAAAGTTTTCTCTAATCCCACAAGTCAGTGATTTATCTTTTCGATTTTTATTTTGAAGAAGCTTTATTATCTCTTTGGAAGAATTCAACTTTTCACTTATGTGAACAATATTTCTTCTTCAGGAATGATCTTTGCCTTTGAAAAAATTATTTTGGAGCACCACTGTCTGGATTACTAAATTTAACCTGTTGATGTTTTTGAAATTAAGATCATCCTGATATCTTCATTTAGGAATTTTCCATTCCTGATAAATCCAGTGGTATAATTTTCTACTGGAATTGTTAATGTTGTTTTCTTATTTGGTATAGAATATTTGTGTTACCTCCTTTGCGTGTGGCCCAATTTTTTTACCAATGGTCTGAGCTAAAGATTATGCATTCTAGCACATATGTGTGTGTATGTATATAAAATATGTGGTCCTGAACTCCTGACAGCATTGTAGGTCTTCAAGCTTGTAGACACTTATTAAGCACAGAGGATATATGAGGGCAGGGCAAACTACTTCCTGCAGTGGCTTTGGATTTCAAAGTTTTGTTTTGTTTACCAAGGTCTATAGTAACATCCGTAACCCTGCACACAGTACACGTGTATGTGACGGAATAAAAAAAATGTAGTATAGAATACTTTATTTGACTGAGATTTCCCCGAAATTTCTTACTCTATTTCATGTAAAACGAAAACTTCACCTCTTCTAGGTAGAAACCAGCTAAAATGATTTTACGATTACTAAAAGGTCGTTAAAGGCAGAATGAAATCGCTCCTCCAGCTATCTCTGCTGCTGTCACAGCCCTTCGGAAATTTGAGGATTGCCGCTTGGAAGGCAGCGGCCCGCGAAGTCACCAGCGTTTCGCCCCTTGCCCCAGGAGGATGAAGCCAGCCTCCCTGCAGGGAAGTATCAACACACCAACATAGAGTTCCAACTCGGTGGATGATGCAGGGCTCTACTCATCTCCCTGCCCTCCAACCCGTCCCGCCCCCTTTTCCCTGCAAATTTAATTTCGGCCGTGTGAAGTGGGTCGAGCACCGAAAGATCGATGCTTCCTCCACGCCCTGAGCGCCGCCATTTTTGGGGGTGGGGAGGAGAAACGCTAGTAGTAACGGCGGCAGAAACTCAGCGCGATGTTGACTCGCTTTTGCGTCTCTTGCCAGCACTGTAGGACCGGGGCAGAGGAATCCACCAGGGCCATTCCGGCTGCCTCTCCGGAATGAGGCCTCTGTTCCCGCACAGGACGGCACCCTTCCTTTTCAGAGTGCGTGGCGCCCCGCAGCGCGGTGAATCCTCGCGCGCCCTCCGCTGTCAGTTACCCGCGCGCTCCCGCTGGTGCGCGCCGCTCCCCTCGGGCTCCCGCTCCTCCCCCGCCCGTCTTGGCGCTCGGCGCAGACTCGCTTGTTTGTTTCTGCAGGAGCCCAAGGAGAGGCCGAAGCCGAGACGATGCCTGGGAAGCTGAAGGTGAAAATCGTGGCTGGGCGCCATTTGCCAGTGATGGATCGAGCTAGTGACCTGACTGATGCCTTCGTGGAGGTTGGTGCAAGGTCCTGCTCCTCAAACACAGGGAGCGCCAAGCCCTGTGAAGGATCCTACCCATCTCGGCCCCAGCTCATTCCCTTTCCGACAGTTCTGTGTGCCTTGCTTGTGTAGCTCTCCTTTGAGGGCTGACTGTGGAGATTGCAGCCTATGTGATGGGCGCACGGCTTGCTGTTGTCCGCGGCACACTGCGCCGCGCCGGGAGATGTTACTGCCCAGCATGTTGGGGTGACCTCTTGATGTCATGACTCATAACAGGCCACCTGCCAGTCCAGAGATCCCAAGGCGTGGCCCGCGCTGCTACCAAAATACACACACATTCATGCATCCTTTTTTCGGGAGGGGTGGCTCTTCAACTAGAGTGATGAAGATGTTTAAGAATGTAGACACAACCCCTATGGGCACTTGAAAACCTACAGGGCTAGGAGATCCACTCTTTAGTATGGTATTTTCTGAATCAGTATAAGTTCTAAAACAACTTTAACACTTTCTGTTCTTGTATGGACTGGTAGGTCTGATGAACTGTTTCAGGGTAATTTAGTGCCTCGGGGTAGGAAGCCAATTAAGTGCCATGGATTTAAATTGCAAAATTGCTTTTTAAATCTAATGATTAGTTTACAGCGCATGCAAATTATCACAAGCCTAGGGCCTGGAAAGTAAACCCAGAGTATGAAAGAAGCCAAGTAAAAATTGTAATAAAAATTGATGTGATGAGCCAGAGGATTATAACAATAATCCTTTGGGCTATTAGTGCATAGAGTTGATACATACGTGATAACATACAGCCTGATTCATCTCAACACAAGATATTCTTGATGTTCCATAAAGATTCTGTAACCTAATGGCAGTTTTACCCCCAAACAATTTCAACTTCATTTTCATTTGAGAAACAGTTACTGAGTGTGTTCTTGGGCCAGATGTTAGGTAATGGGATACACAAGTTACCAAACCGTAGTTTTTGCTTTCAGGTAGCTCAGACACTGGCCTGAACAGTTTAGGTTAATAACATGCATTGAGTCTTATTATTATTGCCAGGTCTGTGCTAAGTACTTTTTAATTTTTAGTCCTCAAAAAAGTCTTGCTATTGTATTATTTTTCCATATTACTGTTGAGGTAACTGAGGCCTAGCCATAGAAAATAATTTGCTTAAGGTTGCCTAACCTTGTAAACCTCGTACCCTTTTGGCCTATTACCTTAATCACACTGCTTATCTTGAGTCTCTAGGCAAGGTGATGAATGTTGTTGTAGAATGTGGAAATTTAATTCTGTCTCTGAAGGTATAGGGAAGCTTTCTAAGTGATATTTGAGCTGGGCCTTGAAGGACAAATGGGATTTTACCAGGCAGAGGGAATATTAAAGCCTCAGAATGGGATATATGGTATGTTTAGGAAGTTTGGCATGTGTATAGAGTAAAAGAGGATGTGTGGGTAGTGGAGGTCTTGGAGGATAAGGTGGGAAAGGTAATTTGGAGCCAAACCTCCTTTTCTATACTAAAGGAAGTTTCCTTTATTCTATAATCAGGGGGTTAGCCAGGGGAGCTTTTTAAGCAGAAATGAAATACGATGATGTTTATATTAGGTTGTTTCTTTTCTAGATTACTTGAATAATAATGTTAGTGATGGGCAGATGAGAATAGGTCAAGGAGATCAATTAAGAAGGTGGTAAAATCCAGGCAATAGATGCACGTTTAGAATGGCAGTGGGAATGGATTAAAGGAGAAAGATTTGAAGGACATTTCTTAGGTAAAATTGTCAGGCCTTTGTAACAAATGGTTTTTGCTGGTGAGAGAAGGGTTGGATTTAAGGCTGACTCATTAATTCCTTCTTTCAACAAGTAGTTATTGAGTGTACCCTATTTGCCATGCCCCATGCTAGTCACTGGTCTAGCTGATGCATATATGATGATGAACAAGGTGTACTTGGTTCTTGTTTTTATGGACCTTATATTTTGGTGGGAGATACACATTAGGAAGTAAAAAAAGAAATATATCTGTGTTATGAGTGTCATAAAAGAAAACAATAAATAGGAAGAGCATAAGAGGGAATATCTACTTCAGGTTGAGTTATCAGGGGAGGCCTCTGAGGAAGTGTCAGGCAGACCTACTGGATGAAACTGGTAGCTGCTCAGGGAATATGTATGTGTGTAGGGAAGTTTGGAGCAAGAGAGGATGGAAGAGAAAAGAGTCTCTGCAGAGGGAAGGTCCTGAGGAAATTTGTTGTTTTAGGAAGTGAAAGAAGATCTGTGTGGCTGGCATGTTGTAAATGAAGAGGAGAGTGTAAGATACAGTTGGAGAGTTAGTCAAGGAGCCAGTTTTACAGAGGCCCTGATTAGGAGATTGGATTTTCTAAATTCAGTGGGAAGCAGTTGTTAAGATGAGCACTTTTGTTGCTATCTGATGAATAAATGAAGAAGGGAAAGAGCTGAAGCAGGTAAATAGTTGGGATAGTCTATAATCATTCATAAAAGAGGTGGTGAGGGCCAAGGTGATGGTTTTGGTAATGGAAGAATGTGGTTGGGTTCCAGACATACTTTGAAGACAGACTCTAGAGGATTTGTTGGTAGATTGGAGTAGGGTAACAGGGAAAAAGAGACTAAAAGGTGACTCTTAGCTTTCTGGAGTCATTGGGGTAATTTTTCAAGACTCCTTGGGGTTGATAGAGATTTATTGAGTGGGTGGAGAATCACATTCCATTTGGGCGTGTTAGATTTGAGGAATCTTTGGACCTTCAGTTGGAATTGTCAAGGAGAAAGTCCTTATAGCATTCAGAAGAGAGGTATGAGTTGAAAACGAGCTCAGAGGCCAGTTCTCAACTCTGTGAGACTCAGTTTTCCCTTTATATATTTGAAATCTACTAGCTATAATAATAATAATAACCTATCTATGCTCACAATTAAAAAAACCTAACATAATGCTCTAGCTATAATATGATAGAGAAATAAAAGTATTTTATAACATGCATTTCAATGTGAAAGTATGTGTTTATGACCACAGTAGAAAACGTGAAGTAATAAGATTGAGTCTATGAAAATTTTCGAGATTTTGTATAGATCAGATATTATACTGGATATAATACAGTTTTGCTGGGGATATAACAATGAATAAAACAATTTTTGTTTTAGTCATGGAACTTATATTTTAGTGGAGTAGGGAGTTCATAAAGGTAAAGTAAAAGATAAAGTAAAAGAGAAATGCCTCATGTGGAGGAAATAAAGCAGTGATGCAGGATAAGGGAGTGCCTCACCTATGTGTAAAATCAGATGAATATGACTGCTCCTAACACAGTGAGACAGTTTTGTAATTTTGGCATCTCGGATAGGCCTTAGTTGCCACTGGCTATCTGATTTTCCAAAATGGTCAATTCACAGGAAAAAGACTTGTCCCTTCACATACACGATGGTTGTATTTCTTGACAATTATGTATACTAAAACCCTATCACAATACTTTTATCTATAAAACTGAGGTTTTATTCTAGGTGGGTTTTTCACCCATGTAACTATCTGGTGGGACATTTGAAAGTCATGGCATGAGACAAGACTTCATTGTTGGGGACATTGCAGGACACTTAACATCTCTGACCTTGCTCACTAAATACTACTACTTTTCCCAAACATACCCCTAGAAATTTCTATAGTTCCTTTAGAAGTTGGTCCTGTCCCTTTTGCAAATTTCTGACTTAGGGATAGGGAGAGGAGAGGGATGCATCCTCGAAAAACTTGACATTAAGAATTCTATTAGATATGGAAGATTAGAGGAATGGAACAGATCATCAGTGGGTAACCAATAAATCAGGAAAGTAATGTTCTAGAAGGCAAGAGAGGAAGTTCCTAGAAAGAGGAAGCTCCTAATTGTCAGATGGCACTGAAAGGCCAAGTAAGAGGTCAGAGAAATCACTGGATGGAATAAGGTGGAGGTTGTTAATGATCCTGACTGTAGGAGTGACGTCCATACTTCATTTAGTTGCAGAGGGTAAAGTACACGGAAGATGAGGAAGTAGGAGTGATATGAATACAGAGCTGTTTCAAGAAATTAGGCTACGAAGGGGAGAGGAGAAATAGGGTAGTATTTGGGGGAATATGTAGCTTTTAGTACTTTTTGAAAAAAATAAGATAATAATTGTGTGCTAATAGGAATAATCCAGCAGGAAGGGGAAGATTAATGCAGGAAAAAGGGGATAATGAAGGTTTATAATATAATAAAGGGATAAATTGTGTGATGTGGACTATGATTATTATATAAGCTCGTGGGAGGGGGACATGATGAAACCTGGGCTGGTAATGAGAAATCTTTATGCTGGGCTTGGATTGTAAAATTTCCACAGGCAGAGAGGAAAAAGGGACATCTTTCAGATGAATAGGACAGACTTGGTAAAAGCAAAAGGCAGGATAGAACATATGTGATTGAAGGGAGGGTTCTTGTCGAATAGAAGTGGGAAATAAAATTTGGCTTGTTAGATAGGGATACAGATTACCAAGTGGACTGAAAGCTAGGGGGAGAAGTCTGTGTAGTAGAAATTCTCTTAACCACTTCATTAATTCATTACAGTATTCTGCATTTCTTCATAAGCATGTTCTTCTCTACCCCATATAGTTAGATTATTCTCCAGCGTACCTGTGTGCCTGCTTCTTCAATCAGTAGACTTACATACTTTACCAAGGGGTGGTTGTTTATGCCAACTCTATGTTATTGTAACTTATTTAAACCTTATATAAATCGATGAAATGTGAAAATTAAGTTGATAATGCTATGTAAAGTCTTATGGATACAGTCAATAAAAAGTACTCAAACTAGATGGAGATTGTAAAAAAAATTCCAGGATTCTATGTTCATTTTTTTTTTTTTAATAAGGAAACCCAAACTGGCAGTCACAGGTGATAAATTATGGGTGGTTTATGCAAAAAAGGATGTAGAACTCTAAAGAATGAACCTCTACTCAAAGAGCCCTTAGTTTTATATTAAAAGGTCAAAGAATGAATATATGTTTTATCTTTATTAACATGCATGTTCCAAACTGTTCTGCTAAACTACATTATCATTTATGTTTATCCAGGAGCCTTTGAGGGAACAGGGAGAGGAAAAGAAATTAATATTAAACGAGTATTTTCTAGGTCTTTCGTTTTGCTAGGTCTCTGCTTGCATTATCTCATATAATACTCATAGCAAACCCCCCTTTTCAGGGGTAGAAGCAGCCTTAAATAGCAGATTAAATAACTTTCACAAGATAATCTAGCTAATGATTGGGGAAAGAGAATGCTTTTACTTTATTAGGGAATCTCATTAAAATCCCTGATGTTCTTTAATAAAGCTGAAGGCACTCAAAATAAGAAAATAATTGTGTGCTAATAGGAATAGTAAACTCATTGAATTAAATAAGACCTAATGAATTAGATTCTTTAGTAGAAAGGGAATCATCACAATGTTGGCAAAATTTGCACTCTAACCTTTTTCTAAAATCTTGTTTTTTGTATGTTTAATGCAGTGTGAGGACTGCATTATCCTCATATTATCCTTAAATCTTTACTATATCTAGAATGGACAGTTGACTAAAAAGAAGCACAACATAGCACTGTAGTAAAGTGGAACAAAATTGAAGGGGGTTTTAAATTGTAACAAGAAATGTGCTATTTTTGGCAATTGAGCCAAAATCCGTAAAGACAGTTGGCTTTTGAATGGTTTTGAACATTTTTATAAATCCTGACAACATTTTATTCAAATAAAACAGTTTTTAGGTAAATTAAATGTTGAATATTTTTTTTGAATATTGAAATGTAATGAAAATTAAATTAGTAAATGAACAGTAACCTGTGTTTTTCCTGGATTTCTTTTTCCCTGTTAAGTTTCATTTCTTTAACATTTGTGATTTAAAATTAAAAAAAAATTACGCAAGTAGTCCATGAATAGTTCCCATTTCAAAATATTTGAATACCCAGAAGTGAAACTTGAAAGCCCCTTACTTTTTACTTACTACACTGTACTGTATTGCTTACACCCTGTCAGTTCCTTCTAGAGAGAGAATTGCTGTCATATATTTTGTACTACTTGATCTGTTTTTTTCAGTTATGTCGTTGACATTTTCCCATAATATACATATAATTGACTCCATTCTTTAACAGGATTCTTTAGTGATTTATTCAGTCACTTTCCTGTTGAACTACTATTTAAATTTTTGCGTATTTTTTGTGAGGAGACCTTATGTGAAAGTGCTTCTTTAGGATAAATTCCTGGAAGTGGATACAGAATTCTATAATTTGAATCAATTTAAAGTTTTTGCCATTTAGATTTTATTTTAGTTTTGGGTGTTTTTGAATTTTAAAATAATACATTTACAAAATAGTAATATATGTGCATGGTTCAAAATTCAAAAGGTACAGAGTAAGTCAGACTCATCGCCTTTCCTTTAACTAATCTCTTCTTTGTAGTCGCCACTGTTAACATTTCTTATATATCCTTCTAGAAATAATCTGTGCATATATAGGCATATATTATATGCCTTATAACTTTTGTTATTTCTCTATATGAATTATGCCATATACACTGTTCTGCGGTAGAAAGATGTATCTTGGACATTGTTCCATACCATGGTTTATAGAACTACTTGATTCTTCTATTTAGGACTGCACTGTGTGGTTTTACCACTATTTAACCATTTCCAAGCTGAAGGATAGTCTTTTGCTATTATCACGTTCCTCCTGTACACTGCAAACTTCTGTGTGAACTTAAAGGGTAAAGAAAGACCTTTAATATTTTGATATATATTGTCAAATTGTACTCTGTAGAAATTGTTCTAATTTACTCTCACGTCAACAAGAGTATGAGAGTACCTCGCTAACAGTGTTTTCAAACTTTTTGATTTTTGCCAAACTGCTAAGTAAAAATGCTGGTTTAGTTTGCATATATCTTAGTGTGAGTGAGGTTGATCATTTCTCGACATATTTAAGGCATCTATATTTCCATATCTTTGAATTGTGTTTATGTCCTTTGCTCATTTTTCTGTTGGTCTGTTGATTTTTTTATTTGTAGGAACTTGTTAAAAATTGAGTAAATTATCTCTGACATATTTGGCAAATACTTTTTCTCAGTTTTTTATTTATCTTTGATTTTGTCATACTCCTTATCATGCAAGAAGTTGTTATTCCTGAGTAATTTTTTTAAACCTTTTCTACCCTCTAACCAAACTGCTTATATACCACATGGTTGGTATCATTACTAGTAATTCAAATTGAAGGATAAAATAATTAGGAAAATATACAGAAGATAAAAATAGTTATGGTTTTGGATATTTCATTTTTAGAATATTTCCTGGACTGGTTAAACATTAATATCTACAAGTATTCTAATACCAAAAATAGGATTGTAGGTAAAAAAAAGAAAGGAGATTATCTGAACGAGCAACATTTCATAAGTATCTGCAGTGTGCAAAACTCCGTGCTGGGTATTGTGATAAAGGGGAAACCTTTTAGTGAATCCTGAGGTTAAGATGCTAATGGTCATACCTGATAGGATTAGGGATCAAATTTAAGAAAGGTGAGGCAGTCTGGGAAGCAGTTGCCTAGCTGTTTTGCTCTGAAACTTCTGGACCACTTCTCAAACCCAGTCTGTTTCATAGTCTCCATTCTTGATTGGAAGCAAACCCTAGGGATCTAGCCTGCTTTCCGCCTTCTTCATTTCCTTCTTTATTTTTGGATCTTTGTGATTTAGTGTTTGCTAAGATTGGCTGTGAAATAAGTTAATCTCTCCATCCAACCGCTTTCGTTATCCCTGAAGATAGGAACATAAAACCCTTATTAACCATAGTTTAATGCTGATCACTGTGTGTGCACAGATAAGGAATTAAAAAAATAAATAGGGAGAGGCTAGAAAACACAAGGATATATTACTGATTTATAATAATGGGTTGTAAGAGAAAGCTGACCTTTCACTTCTGATTTTATCTTTGGATTTTATTTTAAGATGTTAAGAGATGTTAAGAGAAAGCTGACCTTTCACCTTCTGAGATATTAAGAGAAAGCTGACCTTTCACCTTCTGATTTTATCTTTGCTCGTTCTTTGCCCTTAAAACTTTACCTGTTGTCTGAGCCATGTTTAGTGAAGGCCATACTGATTCCTTCCTCCATGCTGACATAGTGGTCTGTGTTTCTGATTCCCCTGTGGAGCTAGTCAAGCAGAATGGTGGGTAATTCCTTGTCCAGGTGTAGTCCTTAAACTTACCTGGACCCATCTATACTTTCTTTTACTTTGCCTCAGGGATAGTTTTCTTTTTCCCCTTCCAGAGTTAATCCTCCCATTTCTTGGCTGATATTAGATTTTGTTTTTATTCATATTTCTCACCCCCACCCCAAACCCACTTTAATTCCCTCCCTTGCCCCCACTTCCACCCCTGACCTGTGGATGTTGCCCTTTCCCCTTAAGAATTAGATCTCTGAAGGCGGGCATCTCCTCCCACAGGCTCAGGGCGTGCACCGGGGCCTGACACAGGCTGGGGCCTGACACAGGCTGTGCGCTAGGGGACCTGACTCACCCTGAGTATGGTCTGTAGCTCCACCTGGGGCGCAAACCCAGGACCTTCTGCATGTAAAGCAGATGTGCTAACCACTACTCATGGAGCCGCTCCTCACGTTTTTGATATTTATATTTTAATTGTTTCTTATTTGTTTTTAGGTAAAATTTGGTAATACCACCTTTAAAACAGATGTGTTTCTCAAGTCCCTCAACCCTCAGTGGAACTCAGAATGGTTTAAATTTGAGGTAAGTTTTTAAATGTCAGCATTTTTGAGAGTGTTTTTTTGAGGTGACCGTTTTCCCCAGGAAAGATAACAGATACCTTTTATTTCAGGTATGGTGGTTTTCACACACCATGTTTCCTAGGAATATTGAGTTTTTAAAAAATATTAGTTAAGAAAATAGAATATATGAATAGGAGAACCTAGATTAAAAAAGGATTGTATTATTATAGTAATTTTCTTTGAATATTACCATGTACCAGAAATTACTTAAGAACAATGTACAAATTAATTTTTTTAATTGTAAAAAAAAATCATAAATATTGCCATTTTAAAGTGTACAGTCAGAGTGTTATACAAACATCACCACTGCTTCCAAAAATTTATCACTTCAAAGAGAAACTTTCCTCATTCAGCAATCACTTCTCATTTGTTCCTCTCTCCAGCCCCTGTTAACCTCTAATCTGCTTTCTGTGCCTATGACTTTTCCTGTTTCATATAAGTGGAATCATAAATATTTGTCCTTTTATGTCTTGCTTCTTTCACGAGCATATGTTTTCAAGGTTCGTGCCATGGTGTAGCATCTATTAGAATTTTATTCTTTTTTTTGTGGCCAAATAGTATTCCATTTTTTATATATACCACATCTTATTTATCTTTTTTTATCTGTTGATAGATACTTAGGTTGTTTCTGCCTTTTGTCTATTATGAATAATGCTGCAATGAGCATTAATGTACAGTATCTGTTTGAGTATTTTCATTTTTTTTAGGTGAAATGGCTGGATCATCTGGTAAATTCTGTGTTTAGCTTTTTGAGGAAGTGCCAAACTGTTTTCCACGGTGGCTCTGTCATTTTAACATTCCCACCAGCATCTATGAGTGTTCCAGTTTTTTCATATCTTTGTCAATACTTGTTATTTCACTTTTTTTTTTAAATGTAAGCCATCCTAGCAGGTCTGAAGTGATAGTCACAGTATAATTTTAATGTACATTTTTTATGAATGAGGTAACTTATGATTTCTTATGGATGAGGGCCATTTGTATTTCTTTTACTTTGAAACTATCTCTTCATATTTTAACCCCCCCCCCAAAAAAGATATTTAGATTATGCAGGTAGACTTCATAGGACTTGGTGACCAGCTTAATATGAAGAATGTAGAAATGAGGTAGTATCTCATTGGTTTTGATTTGCATTTTCCTAATTACTGATAGTGTTGGGCATCTTTTAATGTGCTTATTGGCCATTTGTATATCTTCTATGTAAAATTGTTCAAATCCTTTGCCCATTTTTAAGTTGGGTTGCTTATTTTTTCTTAGTGAGTAGTAGTTTTTTTATATTCTGAATATTAAACTCAAATATGATTGGCAAGTATTTTCTTACATTTAGTAAATTGTCTCTTCACCTTCTTGATAATTTATTTTGATGCACGAAAGTTTTTAATTTTGATGAAATCCAATGTATCTTTTTCTTTTGTTGCTAATGCTTTTGGTGTCAAACCAGAGAATCCATTGCCAAATTTGAGGTCATGAAGATTTACCCTTATGTTTTCTCCTTAGAGGAGGATAGCTCTTATATTTAAGTGTTCATTTTTGGTTAATTTTTGTATGATCTGAGATTAGGATACAGCTTAATTTTTTTGCATGTGGAGATCCAATTGTTTCAGTACCATTTGTTGAAGAGATAGTTTTTTCATTGAATGGTCTCAGTGCCCTTGTTAAAAGTCATTTGGACATACAATTATGGGTTAATTTCTAAACTCTTCGATTTATTCCATTGGTCTATATGTCTATCCTTATGCCTTTACCGTACCGTTGGTTAACTTTGTAGTAAGTTTTGAAACAGGACGTATTACTCCTTCAACTGTGTTTTTCTTTTGTGTTGATTTTTTTTTTTTGTCATGGGTATTTTGATTTCTTTCTTGCTTTCTTTTGTGTATATGTAGATTTTTTTTCGTTGTTTTCAAAATGACATTACATATTTTGAAAGACCCAGTATTGCACATGTACTAAATCTGTTGTGTCCTTTCAAGCTATCTTATTAAGGTCAAAATGTGGATATATGAGTTAGAGAAAGTAATTAGAGTGACTTGCTTATGTGATTTCAGATGGAATTAGAATTGCAAAGTACATCTTGTTACCCTAGAAAAACATTAAAATACTTACATATCTTCATGTGGACATAAGAAATGTTGATGCACAAGAATAGTGGACAGGGCTTGCTTAAAGCAAAGTAAGCATTTTACTAAAATAGTTATGTGCCTGGGGCGTGACTTCCCACCATGACCTGCCCAGGTAGGAATTTCTGATCAGATCGCTCTGTGAGGTTACTTTCCTCACTGGACTTGTCAGTTATATTATAGAAACCTTTTTCATCCACAATCATTTGGATGATTTTTTCTTTTTCTCATAACGTAGAAATGATTAGAAACAAATGGTTTTGGTCAATTACATTGTTTTGGGAATGGTAGAAGCAGGCAGGCTTTATGTATTATTAGTCATTTTCATATACTATTACATTAATATTTAAGAAAACGGATATTTCATTATTCGACTCAATACTGGTAATTTTTAAAGGTACAATGTACTCAAGTAGCTTAGATAACTTCAAAAAATAATATTTGTACTTTTCTGGAATAAGGGGTTTTTGTAATATTAATGAGATTTAGTAAGTCAAGTTACTAGCCATGCCTCTTATAATTTACTAATTTTACTTTTTTGGCTAGTACTCCTAATAAAAGTGTAGATTGTTTGAAATGTGTCCTTAAACTTTGTGTTTGTAGTTACGATTAATTATACACTCCTTTTAAAATCTTTTATCAGTTGTAAATTACAGTTATATATGTCATGAACTTTCAAATAAAATAGATATTTAGTTTCTTTCATGTAAACAAAATATTGAGCCAGGTAGTGTCAGGGTATTTTAGTAGCTCTATGGAGTCATTTGGGACCCTGGTTCCTTCTTTCTCTTCCGTCATCCAGTAGCCCGTGGCTTCCATACTCAAGGTCACTGTAGCCTGCCTCCAGGTGAGTACCTGGAGTTTCAGTAATTACATCAGTGTTCTAGGCTGGAAGGAGCTGGAATAAGGATAGGGCAGGAGTGGCCGTGAGTTAACATTTACATTTTAGCTGAGCCATCCCTGACTAAAGTTTTTCCCACCGAATAGGGTTCCTGAATCCAATTCCAACGTGGGGTGGGAGTTCCCCCAACATCAACAAACAATTCTGAACACCAGCAGGGTATCTGAGAATTCAACTCAATTCTGACTCTACCTGGAGATAACATCTAATTCCACAGATACAGGGCTCAGTCCCATAAGACTACCCTCCACTTTAGATGCTAGTGCAAGCTTAGGCTCTTAGTTGTGCTTCTGACTGGTTTGCTACAGATTGCAGGTTCCCACCACCCCTTCTCCTTGGGTTGGATTACTTTGCCCAGCACAGTGGCATGATAACATGTGGAAGCATTCTGCTTCCCCAGCACGTAAGCTGTTTGAAAAAGGACCAGCAAGCTCTCCTCCTCGGTTTTTATGGAGGCTTCATTTCATAGTCATGATTGACTAAGTCGTTGGTCATTGGCAATTGAATTCAATCACTTGCCTTTCTTCTCTCCCCGGAATTGGGGGCTTGGGACTGAAAGTTCCAAACCTCTAATCATGTGGTTGGTTCTCCTGGCAACCAGTTCCCACCCTTGAGTGGCATCATTAACGTAACAAAAGATGCTTTATATCATTCTTAACACTTAGGAAATTCCAAGGGTTTGGGGAGCTGTGAGCCAGGCTGAAGGCCAAATATCTTAAACCCTGAAAACATTTCTGAGAAAATCTTAATTAAAATTAACTCCTGAACTTCTCTATTCCAATTATTCATATTATTTTACACACACACACACACACACACACACACACACACACACACACCTCATGAACTATTTTCTAGGCACTCAGTATGGAGTCCTATAAAATAAGGGAAGGGATACCTTAGTGTCCCCTGAGACAAGATGATAGATAGATAAGGTGAATGTTTAGGTGGATAAATCAGTGTA
Organism: Eonycteris spelaea; assembly: GCA_003508835.1. Lineage (NCBI taxonomy): Eukaryota > Metazoa > Chordata > Mammalia > Chiroptera > Pteropodidae > Eonycteris > Eonycteris spelaea. The sequence goes on from PUFA01000053.1 coordinate 4,101,549, forward strand.
CACAAAAATGTTGTTAATGGTTAGTTAGAAATTGGAGGGTTGTCTTTGGAAGGATGATTAATGGCTTAGTTTGTGACTCTTTACCTTTTGTAAATATATAGCTAATGCATTAGTGATAGAGAAAATGCCATTGATAACATTGATAATTCAGAATGGATTGAAATACAAAATATTGTCATATTTTAACCTTTCATTATGGAAATTTTCAAATATGCACAAAAGTAGATTACTATATTGAACTACCTGTTTGTCACCTACCTTTACCTACCTAAATTGTCTCTATTCTGTTCTTGTTTGATTTGTTACCCAATGCCTCATTTTTGGTGAGGGGGTAGGGGGACATTTTAAGGCAAATTCAAGACATTATACAATTTGATCTATAAATTTTAATTATTTCTTTCTTATAAAGACCTTTTTTTAGAACAAATCATCCACTCACATTATCATATAAATGATAGCAACAATAATTCTTTCATGTATTTTAATTCTTAGAATAATCTTCAGAGGCTGTATTGTTAGCTTAAAATCAATAAGAAATTAAATAGGGATTGGAGAAATACATAATATTCATAATTAAATTTAAAAATTGAACCAAAATATAAGGATTGCAGGGATATCACTTGACCAAAGAATATATAATGAAAGTATAGAGATTTTAACCACAAACTCAATCTTAATTAACAGTATGTATGTCTGCTGTAATGACAGACATTCATAGACTGCATTTAAAAAATATACTTTAGTTATAATAATCCTTTTGTATTATAGCCTAGTCTTATTATTACCTATTGTGTTTTGTGTAACCATTATATTTGATGAGGAGTTCTGGAAATTGTAGGATGGGACCGTGTCTAGAGGGTGGCAGTTAAAATAGTGAAATGTGTGTCTTCCCTGAGGAAGAAGTCTTTCTTTGCCTTGTTTTTTGTCTTAGTTTGGGCTGCTGTAGCAGAATACCATAGACTAGGTGTCTTAAACAATAGTGTTTTATTTTTTACAGTTCTGCATGCTGGAAGTCCAAGGGTATCACCATGATTGGGTTTGTAGTTGGCCATTTTCTTGTTGTGTCCTTTTATGGTAGGGAGGATCATCTCTCCCTGTTTAATAAGGGCTTCCAAAGGCCCCATCTCCAAATATCATATTAGGGATTAGGGTGTCAGCACTGAATCTTGAAGGGACATTCAGTCCATTGCATCTCCATTGTAGTCTCTCTCTTTGGCATAGGAGTTACAACTTTTTGTTTGCTTGTTAATTGGACCCTAATTACTAGAAATAAGTAATTACCCAAAATAAGTTAATTACCAGAAATAAGTAATCTTTTACATTTGCTCTCTCTGTATACATGGTAATGAAGATTTTTAAGTTATAAGATTTAATTTTAAGTTATATTTTTAGGTGGATGATGAAGATTTACAAGATGAACCTTTACAAATCACAGTTCTTGACCATGATACTTACAGCGCAAATGATGCCATTGGTAAAGTGTACATTGATATCGATCCTTTACTCTACAGTGAAGCTGCAACAGTCATCTCAGGATGGTTTCCAATTTATGATACCATACATGGTAAGGAATATATTTTAAGAAAATAAATAATGAACTTTTAAATCATCCTTAAAGACTTCTGTGCTCTACTTGGTGGTTTTAAAATATATATCTCTAAAAGATATTTTCTTTTATATGTAGTAGTAAAGTATTGTTGGTAGAATTTGTCACTTTTCTGAACATGATTTGAAACATAATTTTCTAAGCTAAATTGGTATAATATAGTAAATGCGTTATTTAAAAATCATCTCATTCATACTCAGTACCTATAACATATTTTCAAACTGTATTTCATCAAGCTAGACATTATAGAGATTATAGAGATTTGCAAAAATGCAACACAGTGCCACTCTTATTAAATTTGTTTTTCAAAATATAGGTATTTTCATTAAAATATTCTTTACATTAACATATTTATTACTTTAAATGTAGTAATAAGTAAATATTTTTTTAATTCTCAATTTTAATTTATATGTGGTAAATATTGATAGATTTGAGCCACATAAACAAAAACCCTTTGAGGTCCTCACTAATATTTAAGATTTAAAGGGGTCCTACGATCAAAAAGTTTGAGAATTCCTGGCCTAGAAATATGCTGTCTTTTTAGAATGGTAAATGAACCCATAAGGAAATGGCAGATGCTTCTATCTGCAATATTGCATCTTTCTGCTTATTTTACATTTTCGACCTGGCAATTCCATTGGTGGTCATGTTTTGTAAAAAATATGTTTGCTTAGATTTATTTATGTTTATTACATAGGTATATATATGTTTATTACATAGGTATATATATATGTGTTATTACATAGGTATATATATGTGTTATTACATAGGTATATATATGTTATTACATAGGTATATTATATGTTATATATATATGTTATTTATTTATGTTTATTACATAGTATATATATGTTTATTACAATAGGTATATATACCTATTACATAGGTATATATATGTTATTGTAATGTATGTTATTTGTATTCTATTATTTACTAATGTTTAAGTGATAAAACAAATTGGAAAATAGCATTTACTTAAATAATTTAGAGCATATATAGACCATAGTTGCACAGCCAGAACAAAAAGCATGTTTTCAGAATACAGTGGCATAAGAAAATGTGCATGATGTATTATGAATTGCAAAACATTATTATAAGATGATCCCAAATTTATTTAGAAATAAAAGAACTGCATATATGTGTTATCATTGGATAAATTAGCAGAATACACGATAAAATGCTTATCATTAGACAGTTTTATTTCTGGACTGTAATCCTGCTTTTCCTCTTTGTGCTCTTTTGCTTATTCCATAGTTTCTAGAATGCTTATCTTTGTAATCGGGAGATAAGATTCAGTCAAATGTTTTGTTACCAAATATTAAATATTATTTTTAATTCATTTAATATGTGGGCCCTTTGTTAGGAACATAATCTCTTATTATTTCACTTGGTAAATAAATGAGCAAGTCTTCTTAGAAGTTATTCCACCATAAGTATGAATTTGACAGGAAGGCAGGATAGTCAAGTAAAAATACTTACCTTAATAAATGTTTAGAGATAGGGGCTGGGTCATTTTTTATTTTTTTAGAGCATCTTCTGAAAAACCCTTTTTGTGTAATTTCTTAACTTATTACTATATATTCATTGACAAGAATAAAATTTCTTTGTATTAACTCAGATTCTTACATTAGTTGTTAAGAGCATTTACTCTGGGGTAATAATAAAGATCTGACTTTTAATCTTGGCTTCACCACTTACTAGCTATTGACACTATGCAAATTATCTAAATTTTATTAAACTATAGCTTCTTTCTCTATAAAATGAGGATAATAATACTATAGAAATTACCTCACTGGGTTGTTGTAAGCACTGTAAGGTACTACTTGTAAAACATTTTAGAACATTATCAATACTCAGCAAATATTATCACCATCAATTTAAATAGGATTCTTTCTAGTTAGATTGGTTCAAATAGAGAATAGTGATAAAAATGAAAATTATTCATTCTTTAATACATACATGTTCTTCAGAAAATTTAATTAAAAAACTACATAGAATGAAAATAATTAAGAAAGTTAGCATTGCTATTAGGATCAATATATTATTTTAAAATCATTAATTGGCATTTATTTGCTTACTTAATTATACTTTATTTTCCTTTTGAAATTATAGGTATCCGTGGAGAAATCAATGTAGTTGTCAAAGTAGACCTTTTCAATGATTTAAATCGATTTAGGCAATCGTCATGTGGAGTCAAATTCTTTTGCAGTAAGTAAATACATTTTATCACTCATTAACAGGAAATTTAATAATTAATAAATTCGGGAAATCAAATTAATGCTTTAGAAGGCAGTGGAAAACCTGTTGTACTTTGGTTTTAATACCAAAGAGAAAATTGTGAATTTCAGAAACAATTGCTGTAGCTCTGGGGACTATTTATCTCATTTTAAAGTAAATGATATCTATTTTTTTCCAAGTTCATAGAAATTTTTGTTAGGAAAATTTATTGGGGCACATGTGCTAGTGATTTTCAGGACAATGCCACTGTGGCCTTTTCCCACTCCTGCCCTTTCACCAGCTGCTACTCCAGCCTCCACTTTGGCCTATCTTCCAGCATGATTAGAAGGAATAACATTAAACATCACCAGTAACAGTTACTAAAAAAGAGTAACAGGTGAAGATTTTTGGATTCTTTTCAGAATCTTAAAGGAGAATCCATATATTAATAAAACAACTTAATCTCATATACTTAAACATTATGTTTTATAATATTGGGTCTAAAGGTAGAGAATTGATTGTTAGAGCTCTCTACCTGAGAAGAAAATCCAGATACTTTAGAATTACTGGAAACAAAATTAAAAATAAAGGTGGAATGTTTTTGCTGGAGTGCTACAAATTAATTCATCTTAGAGAAGTTTTCTAGATCTGGGTGACTTTTATCTGGGAAGACAAAATGTGATAGCATTTATTATATAGTCTTAACTCAAAACCAAGCAATTAGGGGAATAAACCTGAACCGGGCTATCCAGTATGGCAAACAGGAAGAGTCCACAGTTCATCTAGGCCTCATGTGGAAAGAAAATCACTCTTTTTTGAACTATATATGCATAAGTGTATTATAAAAAACTAGTATAGAACAAGTGATGCACCATATCTGAAAATATAGCCTATGCTGCCTTGATGTCAGCTGGTTGTCAATAGTCAGCAACAACGTAGAGGGAGAAGGACTTGTACTTTCTCAGTCAATGGAAACAAGTTCCATACTCTCAGACTTCATTCACACAGGCTGTCTAAAACTAGACAACTCAGATGTGGAGCCATTTGTGGTAAATGGATGTGTGTGTATCTTGCAGAAATCTCCAGTGGCTTTAAAAAGCATAATTGTTGGACATGAACTTACGGGAGTCCTTGCAACCACTCATCTAATGCAGATTTTACCCTTGTACCAATAGGTCCATCTGTGAAAAACAAGCTCAGAAATAATTTTCACATATTTGTTTTACTACTTTCACAGAAATTAATATTTTATTGCCAATGAAATTTCTTAAGTTAAAACAAGTTACTTTTGTCAAACACGTAAAAGATACGACTATATTAAACTTCGTATAATTGTACAAAGGAAAAAAAGAAAAATCCAGTAGTATTTTACTCAAATACAAGACACTGAAAGATAGGAGCAGAGCACTATAGCCAAGCACTGGTGTTATCCAAAGTCACATAGGCTTCTACAGGAATGGAGCACCATGAAAACCATGCAATATGGATTGGAATCGGGCACATCTAGGTAATTCATAGCCAGTCTGGATTAATAGAGTTAAAAACTCCTAAGTAGTTGAATTAGTTTCAAGGTGCATAGAGACTAGTTTGATGTAAATGTTCTCAGGTTCTCCCCTTTTTGATTCTGACAAGATCTTACTTAAATTCCAATGACATTTGTTGTCCAGCATATTAAATGGGCGTGTTAAGTGGTATAGTGAGTGCTGAACCAGTTAACCACATGACCATGGATTATTAGAAACTTCAGGGCTCTGTGATTCCTCAGATCATGTCAGAAAGGTAATGATTTGATTTTTGAGGCTGCAGTATGTGGTATACAGAACTTTTTCAAAGGGCTTTGAATAAGTTTTTTGTATTCATACCTACTTTCTACCTATTTATGTAACAATCAGCTAGCTGATTTTGTTTTTTTGAACTTTGTATTCATTGCTGTTTAAGAAGTCCATCAATGGTTTCTAAATTACACAAATACAGTTTATATCGACTGTGATTCATGAGAGAGGTGAGAGGTCTCATGAAAGAAAATGATTATTTCTAAGAATAAAATGGAACTTAAAAGAAGACTGTTTGATTGGAAATATTATAATTACATTGAGATTATTATAGTAAAAAGATGTTCTTGTACTGTATATCCAAAAGGTAAGAACTTAGTTATACATTTTTAAGAAATTGAATTTAACCTTTTGATAAATAGAAGCATAATAGACAATTTCTTTTAACAGCAACATCTATTCCAAAGTGCTATAGAGCTGTAATAATTCATGGCTTTGTAGAAGAACTTGTGGTCAATGAAGATCCAGAATATCAATGGATTGATCGAATTCGCACACCAAGGGCATCAAATGAGGCCAGACAGAGACTCATTTCTTTAATGTCAGGTATTTAAAAAAAATAACTTCATTACTGATTGACTTCATACTTCAGATATTTTCACTTCCTTTGACATGCTATGAAATTTTACAGTGAAGATTGTAAACTGTAAGTGACTGATTCTCTACCCCTGACCCCATCCTCCTGAACACACGTTACATTGCCATCCTATAACAAGAATAAATCTGAATCAGAAGCTTATAGTTCCTTCTTCACTAGGTAGTAAAAGGATATTGTGCTCATGAAATGGCATAGTGGAAAGTGCCCTGAGCAAGTAAGTAGGAAACGGTGTTGTGACCGGAATAACCAGACTCAGCCTGAGTGCTTTGATATTAGAGGCAGTTTAATAGCTGGCGGCTTTCCTTCCAAAGGAGCCGCCTCGACCCATTTCAGGTCCACAGTTTTATACCCAAAAATCCATTAATCACTATATCCCAATCACAATGGATCTATACATCATCTACTCATTACCTGTCACCAAATGGTGGTCTGATATGATGTGTAAGTGGGGGCACAGAAGCAGAAAGCAGAACCTTAAAAGGTCAGATTCCCATACCATGTTTCCCATAAATTCCTCCTACTCTCTTTCTTGTGGTAACAGAGTTAAACAATAGCCTATCGGTGTAATCGCCAGGTATTCAATCAGGAAATGTGGCTGCTGTTGCGGTTGGCATAGAGGCTTCTAGTCTTAACCCCTTCTTTCATCTTTCTAGGGGCACATCATCACAACAGGTTCTAGTTTTTCTCTTTAGCATTTATTTGTAATCATAGTTTACGTAATTGCTCTAATGCTTTTTGTTCAAATGTTGCTTTTTCATAGTCCTTCTCTATTTGTGGCTCCTTCTACGCCTCCCTGCCACTCTTAATCACTTTTCTTTATTTTTCTTTGAAGAATGTATTTATCATCTAAAATTCATATTTTTGTGTACACACATATTTCAGACAAATCAGTATAAAGGTTATATTTATATATACTAAATTTATATTTTAAATTGAAAATACAAATATATTTATACTTAATTTAATATTAAATTAATTATATTGATATTTATAAATAAATATAAATAAGTTATATTCATTTAATATTACATTTTTAATATATTAATATATAACTATTACATTCTACATATGTATAGTAAATGAATATAATATTGTATAAATTGTAGTATACATTATATTAGACTATATTATGTTGCTATGTAGTATCTGTTATATTTATATTATATTTAATACTTATATTTGTTTACCTGTTTTTTTTCCCTGTTTCTCCCACCATTGTGTAAACTCCACCAGATTTGGGGCTATATCTTTCTAGTTTGTCCCCGTATCTGAACTCTAGTACGTAGAAGGAGGAATGCCAGGCACACAGTACACAACCAGAAATTATTTGGTAAATTAACGTATGAATGAGTGAAGCTTACCAGCCACATCTATAAAATGTAGCTAATAATATCTTACTTCCCTGAAAGTAGGAGTATTAACCAAATAATCTTTTAGGTTTGCTTCAAGTTCTAAAATATCTATGATTTTTTAAACTCTTTTTTTATTACTATCATATCTAGTTTTATATTATGAAACAGAATGTTTTCTTCCTCTTTTGTAGGTGAACTGCAGAGGAAGATTGGCTTGAAAGTACTTGAAATGAGAGGAAATGCAGTTGTCGGATACTTACAGTGTTTTGATCTCGAAGGCGAATCTGGGTTAGTGGTACGAGCCATAGGAACAGCGTGTACGCTGGATAAATTAAGTAGCCCAGCAGCATTCCTTCCTACGTGTAATTCTCCATCCAAAGAAATGAAGGAGTAAGTATGAATCAATGAATTGTTCTTATGGACCTTTTTATCTTTTACCTGTACATTTTCATTTGATTTGAAACATTTGAGCAGTGTCGTTCAACAATACATTTTTTTCCTATGGTGATTTTTCTTATTAGAAATGACCATCAAACATTTGATGCTTAAAACTGTTTAGATATTCCTCATATTTATAGTCTTAATAAGAAATTCAAATTAAGTAATGTAAAATTAAACTTATTCCAGATCTTTAGACACTGTATATCTAAAGCTTAAAATGAATATTTATGTGTCGTGTGGAATTTTACTTATTCTCTTGGGAATGCTTAAAATCCTACACCTGATGATCAATTATACTTATTATAAGTAACATTATAGAAAGCAGGAGAGGTTGACTTGTGTGTGGGTCTCAAACTCTAATGTCTACAGAGGCCAAGCAGTTTATATAAATAAAATAATTGGGTATAATCAAATAGGTAATACTGGGGACCTTGTAAAGCAGATGTTGGCAAACTTTTTCTGTAAAAGGCCAGATAGTAAATATTTTAGACCCTGGCCATATAGTTTTACCTTTATTTTCCAGAAAAAGGGGTTTGCTGATCTTGCTCTAAAGGAATTTAGACTCATATATTTGAAAAAAACTATATGTGATCCAACAAAAACTTCTCTTGGCTGGATTTGCCTGTGTGTGTGATCATTCCAAATTGGTGATGCTGTCAACAGGAAATGTTTGAAATGAGAACTCTCTGTCATATGATTGGGATAAGGGAGACAATCTTGTTGGGGACTAGAAGTGCTGGCTGACTATTCTACACAGCAAAGGACAACTCCATCCTAAATGCCAATAGTACTTCCATTGAGAACCACTGATCTAGAGATTCTTCTAGATCAAGGGTCAACAAACTTTTTCTGTAAATAATTAGAAGATCACAGGTAAATAATTTAGTCTTTGCTAACAGCATCTACTCAACTCTGCTGTTGTGTGAAAGCAGCCATCAGTAATATACAAATTAATGAGTATGACTGTGGTCCACTAAAACTTATTTCCTTACAAAACATGGCAGGATGGATTTGGCTTGTAGTGTGTAGTTTGCTGATTCTTCTCCTGTATCATCAGGGAGTCATTTTCTGTAGTCAGAAAACCTGAAATGTTTTCTTGTTTAGTAATAGTCTAGAGACAAATTATTTTTTACTAGAAAACAAATTTTTTAAATGACAGTTTTTAAAATGAGATTTTCCCATTTATCTTAAGCTTATTCTTTTTCTTTAATTATTTCCTTTCTTATGGCATTTGGATTAAATTTTAGTCACAAGAGAGCACATATATTACCTAATTTTATTTGGAAATAGGTTACAAGTATAATAACTTTTAAATAAATTGGAAGAGTAGTTCCGTTATGTTCCATTTAAAATGTGTCTTAAAAAGATATAAACTACCTGCTGCTACAGGTAAAGTCAGATTGCAGGGGTAACTTTTTGAGGGATTCAATTTTTTTTTTTTTCTCTTTCCATAGTAAAGTTCAGACCAGGTTCCCCCCTTCTCCTGCTGCCTTCCAGCTTATTTACACTGCCTGAAGCAGTCTGGTTTTCGCAGCTGTGATGTGTAAAGTTTTCCTCTTTTCACTAAATTCCTAGTGGAGAGAGAAAGCTATATTACTTTGTTAGTGCCTTAGAATGATATGTGGGTCCTAGGAGAATAAGTCTTGTCCGCATCCAAGAAGTGTTTCAGTAATATAAATTTTCTGGGATTGTGTAAGTTTTCTTCTTTTCTAATTTGTTGTGGCTGTTTGCTTTAAATTGTCAAATACACCATGAAGAATTTAAGTTATTTTATTAAAGATTTTCTGAAAGGCATGTTACCACCTACGTCATGACACTTAAAAAAAAACAAACAATAAAAGACCTCAATACTCAAGCTGCTTTATTTCAACTAGCTTATTTGTATTGTTGATAATGAGTCAATTTCAGTGCTAGTTTAAAATTGTTTTATGATTCAGTTGATTCTAATTATTCTGATATTATAACGTTATGGATTTTAGACAAATTGGAATAAAAGTAGTTTGGAATATGTTTCTGTCTGAATGGATTTAGTACTAGAAATACCACTATGGTATTACTTACTGTATAGCAGCCTTTCATGCAAGGAAACTGATAAGAATTACAACTCCACAAATACATTATGGGGGATACCCTGGTGTATTTGGATTTTAATGCGATGTCATAATGTGAACATTTTACAATGTTTATTTTATTTTATTCATTTTATTAATAGTGTGGTCTACTCCTTCAGTTTTTTTTTCTTTCCTTTTAGATGATGTTCAGTGTAATGCACAATATAAATCTCTGGTGTTTCCTAGCTGAACTACTTTGATGGTAGAAAGTGCATTTAAATATGATTTATTGCTTCTCTACTTTAGCAAAAAAGTACTTTTTAAAAGACAAGCTATAATTTCTCCTCTGTAAGGCACTGATTCTTAGGCTTTTTAACTTCGTTAGTTACATCAACAGATAAAGAAAAAGCATAAATAAAACCACTCAGTTGTTTGTATAAGTAAGTCATCAGTGAGATGTTTGATTTTTAAGTTATATTAACACACTTTTAAATTAGCAGCAAAAATAGAAACATTTATTCTATTGTAAAATCAGTGATATTTTCAGAAAGTAGTCTGTAGACCCTATGAAAGACTATAAGTGCAATTAATGATAGCTCATGTTTGAAACTTGACAAATTGTGATTGTTGGAAATGTTCCCTGGACAATGGAAAAGAACAAAAGGCCAGGAAAAGTTGGCTTCTTGCCTCACTCTTAATTTGAATTCTTAAAAAAAAATGGGATATGATAGTTTTTCAGTATATTCATGTATGATTCTTCTCACCTCATTGTGCATAAGGGAAAGCATTGCACAGTGAAATAATTGCTAATTTGAAGTCTAGAATTCTTATATAATAAACCTGTTTTCCCCATTCAATGTAACTGTCCTTTTAGCCTAATTTCTTTGTGAAAAATTTAAATGTTATATATGAGTATATATCTGTATCTGATCTAAATGTATCTAAACATGTGCAGATGTGGTCCACTGCAGGATATAAGTTGATATCTTAGACAATTTCAGTTCAGAGGGTAGTTTAAATAAATTCTGTTTAACTTTAAATAATATATTATTCTGTTTGAGAGCTAGACAAAAATTATTTTCATTGCTTTATTAATGTGCTTTTTAAAAAAAACAGTTTCCTTGTTTTGTTCCCAGTGTAACCTGGTTTTAAGCTATATACTTGATATACTAAAATATGAAATGTTTATATCTGCTTATATCCATTCAGTTCAGTCATTTCTGTTTATGTTGTCATTTTTTATATCCTTAAGTACCCTGTCTTGAGATTTTAGACACAGTTTTGTTAAACTTTCTTCATAGAAAAAAATTATTATATCAGCAATTATTCATATGCCAATTTCAGAGGTAATATAAGAACTTAGTATTTGACTTTTCACTTTTCTGAGTGTTTTCTCCCTAAAAATTGTGTAGTAATTTCTATGGTGATCAAAATAATAACAAACATTTTAAAGAAACTTAAAATCCAAATCTTAGTCTTTTTTAAAATTTAATTCCACTGACAGTTCTGCTTGCTATTTTCTTCCTCAGTCCTAATTTATTAACCTGATCTTTTAGAACTTTCCTAACAAATGAATTTTTAACTTTTTAAAAAAAATTTGAATTTGATTTTTTGCATGCTAGGGATTAAAAAAACAATTCCTCTCCTCTAACTAAAGCTCCTTTGAAATTATTTTAACATAACTTTGCTATCTGTCGTATGTATTGTTTTCTTTTCTTCCACTTTGACCACAAATTCTCTCAGGTCTCCGCTGGTTCACCCTCCAAGCCACGGATGCCGCTCGACCCACAACAGCCCCATTCACACTGCTACTGGCTCACGACTTACTCAGAACTTCTCTGTGTCTGTTCCCACTCTCATCTATACTGGTACGAGACTGCTCAGACTCCGGAGCTGGGGAAGGCAGGCCACGGGCAGAGTGGCTGCAGAGGGCAGGCAGGCAGGTAGCATAGGCAGGTACCACAAGTCTTGGCTCCCTCCTTTTCTCACTTGAAGTCCAGCTGAAAAAATCTTTATTTAGCCAACAGAGGCTCTAACTACATGGAAGTTAAAGTGTTCTTCCAGCTTCCAAAGTCTCTTCCATAGATCCTGTAAGGACCCTATCTTGTATAGGTATACTTGTTTTTAGGAGAATCCTCCAGTATGTATTTTTGCCATTATAACTACATTTAGTTAAAAATAAAATTAATGATTGGATTGTAATAGCTGCCAAAGTTTCCGATTTGCTTATTTTCTTGGTGTACAAAACTTGTTATAGTAGGGTCTGTTTCATTCTGTGGAAGAGAGCTGTTGGAAAACAGGTAAGCAATTATTCTGCGTAAAATGCATTGTTTCTGTGTAGCTATATTCATTTTCCTCTGCTGTGTTTTTAGCTGTGGCACTCTTGATGCTATAGGATAAGGAAACATTTTTCTTTCAAAGATATTTGTGTGTGTGTGCAAATATAAAAACAACTGTAAATATTTACACACACCATTTGCAGTCATCATTTTTTCATTTGTAACTTTAAAAAAAGCATTGTTTATTTGAAAGTATTTTCAGTCATGTATTCTTTTTGTTTACTTCTTTTAATATTTTTTACTCCCTTAGTCTGTCATTTCTTTTCTTTTTTCTTTTTTTTTTTGCTTTTTTACTTGGCTTATTAACTGTTTCAATGCAGATAATTATTTGTCTGAAGAATGATGAATGGTTAAACAGCAATTGGTTGTCTTTGGCCTCATACCCAGCTCCACACTTAAGAAATGACTGTTGGCCCTGCCCCAGTACTTTCCTGGTGTTTGGATCATGCTGCCTTCATCAACTCCTCTGGCACATGATTACTTAATATTTCTCCACCTTCTTCTGGCAGGATTCCCTTCAATGAAGAGCCCAACCCCAATACTCACTCATCAGGACCCTCAACCCCTCTGAAAAACCAAACTTATTCCTTTTCACCTTCCAAGTCCTACAGTCGACAGTCCTCTTCTTCTGACACAGATTTGAGTTTGACACCCAAAACTGGTAAGGCGCTTCCACCCACCTTTTCTTTATTCTTTTTTTTTTCCAAATTTGTTTCTGTTTCATATTAGCTTTCCATCCAAGCCTTTTTTTTCCTGTTTTTGGCATTTAAGTTAAAAGATAATGTGAATACTAATTATTTTCAGTTACTACAATTAAAATATGAAAATTTTGTGTAGTTCAAAAATTACTGTGTTCCAAGATCTACATTTTGTTGATTAAATCACAGTGTAGATGTGAAGTCCAAGATTTTTTGCATGTAGATACTTTCAAAATGCTCAAGTTAAGAGGAATAACATTTTAAAACATTTGAATACAAAGTAAGACTAGTATTTTGCCGTCCTCATGCAGTGTAAGCATTTTGAATTAATTGTTTCTATGTCCGAATTCTAAGATTTTATCATGAAAGAAATATTAAGAACAAGTAGAATGGTTATATTGGAGTATATATAACTATCTATTAAGTTCTTGTTATTTAAAATGTTTGATTTTGCTAGTCTTACTCTCTAGATTAGAAAATAGTTTCGCTTTACTTATTCTCGCGTATTTTTCAATGTATGGAATTTATAATTTTTCCTTCTGTGTGTATTTTGAGAATCTTTGAGTTTTTATGAATGTTTTATGACAAAAATTGATAAAAAATTAAACTAATTCCTTACTCCATAACATAGAATTAACTTACTAATCATGAAATTAATATTCTCAAGAAAAATAAACAGTAAACAAAACATTTAAAAGTTAATAGTTTGTAATTTTTGTAAATAGTATTTTTGTCTGGCAGTTTTCTTGCCAGATTGATGAAAACATTTTGCATAGTTCTTATTTGTGTCATTTTAAATTTATCTTTAATAACCTTATTTTTGTGTTAGACAAGACATTTATAAAATGACCTCAGATTTTACAAAGGCAATGAAAAGAAATCTTAATTCAAGAACCGGTGCTACTTCCAAAGTAAAGAAAGAACATTAAAAACATAAGCCTGGAGATTTAATATCTATTTTAATGTTGTCATAATATGTAAAGATAATCTGAATACCTAATTTTTAAAAAAGAACAGCTTTATTTTAACATATACTTAATAACAACATCTAAAATAAATGATATTTGATGACAATGGCTGCATTGGCATGTGGCATCTTTACCATAGTCATGTCATAAAATGGAACCATTCAAATTGTAGTGGGTTTTCTTTTCTTTTTTTTTTTAAATAAAGAGTGAGATTCTGGCCTTGAATTTATGGCAGTCAAAACAAGAAAGACCTAGTATAGTATTTGAAGAATAAGTTATCTTAAAAATATTTTTGAGGCTCTGTCCATTGGCTGTTTATTTGTATATTCCAGGCCACTTTCAAATATTCTTATCTTTATTTTTCTTTACCATACTACAGATACATTTTTGAAAGTATTTCCTTGGCCTTTCTATTTCTTTTTTAATAATTCATCATAAAGGCCAACCCTAAAGAAGATTGTCAAGTAACAAATTAACTGAATCTCTTCTCTTAGCTTTCTAGTAGGCAGTCAGTTGTATTATCAAATGAAAATTGTTTTGCATTTTGTTTCTTAGCTCTGCATTTTTAGTTTTTAAAAATTCATTTATGAGGTTATTATTCCATGTATTTCTATAGTTATGAGATACCTCTAAATAATTATTTTCTTTTGCCTATAATTATTTGCAACCTCAACAGCATATTTGTAGGATATTAGCCATTCTTAGGCCTTTGGCTTTATCATGTGTCCCTGAATATCTTCAAACACTCCCAAGAGCATTCCATTTCTTGTGGAGCTTTAAAATTACAAAATTATGATTGTTCTAAAATTTCTAAAACTAATTCAGCATGTATTTCATGATTCTCTGCCTTCTGATATACCTATACAAAAAAAAATCAGTCTCTTGAGAAATAGAATAGATAAGCTATTTATGATTGATTTATTATATGTAAACTGGGGAGCCAAAAATAAAGTTAATAAACCTTAGATTGAGGAAGTTGTTTTTTTTCCATTGGTAGTTAAAGCTACCACCTGTTTTTCAGATAGGCCTTGTTTTTAAAAAATTTAGTCTACGGCCATGCTACCCTGAACAAGCTCAATCCCATCTGATCTCAGAAGCTAAGCAGGGTCGGGCCTAGTTAGTACTTAGATGGGAGACTACCTAGGAAGACCAGGTGCTGTGGGTGTAAAAAATAAAAAATAAAGGGTTGTAAGCTTGCAATCTGTGAGGTCAACCAAGAGTTGCCTTGCCTAAAAAAAAAAAAAAAAAAAAAAAAAAAAAAAAAAAAAAAAAAAAAATTCACATTGATTTATTTTTAATGAATTCTATTTTTTGACATTTTACAGATTTTTTTCCTCCATATTTTTTCCCAAGTGCTCAACTAGTCACAGCAGAATTTTAGAATGCTATTAATAAGATATTGATTTGACATCTAACTCAAGCTAATTTCTACTAAAAAGTCAGGATTTTAACCGTGTATGGTATTTGTGATCCAGAGGGTATTTGGCTCTTATGTACTCAAATCTTTGTACATGCAAGCAGTACTATGGTCAGATTTGAATAGATAGAATTTTAGAGGGAAAACTATTAACATATATCTTGAAATTAGAAAGAAGTTAATATTTTATTTAATAATTAATAATGGCAACTGCTTAAAGTAGTACTGTTTGATTTTTGTGTGTGAGTGTGATATTCAGTTTAAATGCTCATAAGGGATATGTTTTAGGAACATTTGAAGAACTGTGCTTTACCACTTTAAATAAGTTTTTACATTTGAGGCAACAAGTTTACAAATTTACAAATTCGTAAAATGTGATATGTTTTAACCTTACACATGCTTAACAAAAAAGGGCAGGCAATTTAAGTGTTTTTAAGAAATCAATGGAAAGTGATTAGAATGGCATAAAATCTTATATTAGTGGTTTAAAAAATTTTAATAAATGTAAAGTTTGTAAAGGTTTTGTTAAGGTTTAGACTATGCCTTTTATTTATATTACCTTGGATAGATGGTCTTGCTAATGCCTTTATATGCTTACTGTAATTTGTGTATGCATTTTAAAATTCATTTTTACTGTTATGTTTTGCTTCATCATTGCTTTCCTTATCCTGCATTTTCTGATCATCTTCTGAATCTGCATCTTTTCTCTGCTACTTTCCTCCACAGCACCTTACCCACAGGGGCCTAGGATTTACCTGTGTCCCAGCTCCCCCTTTCTCTCTTGTGGGTCCCTTCATCTTAAAAAGTCCTGTCTCCTCCTCTCGGAATCTAGCCTTCCCCCTCATCATTCTAGCCTTGTCAGCCCAGTTCTGAGGAAAAGTGTTTCTTTCAGTGAAGAGCTGTTCCTGGCTGCTTCTGGTAGGATCACATTATGTCAGCTTTTTAATCCCTTTATTTTGAATCATCTTTGAAAAAAATTATTTCATACTACAAAGAAGTAGTGGGTATTTTTACACAGATGTACTTATTTTTTTTATTGGCAGACAGATTTAAATGATTGGAATTATGAGGACATGGTTGAGGATTACTTGATGGATAATTATGAATATTCTGCTAAAATTATTTTATATATTAAAAAAGTTGTATGACTAAGGACATAGATATGTATGTTTCCAAAATTATTAGATTGTTATTACTAGAGTTTGTGTTTTAGATGCTTTACTTTCTTTCCCTTTACACCAACTCTATTCACATTGGACCTGTGCCATCATGTTGCTAAACCATGTGGTTACATTAATAAATTATTCTGTTTGAATCAGTTTAAGTCTCATTTTGGTAATATTCTTTCACTATTTTTTTCTGTCCATTGCTTTAATTTTCAAATTATTCGCTGTATTTTCTGATATTTCATTTATCTCTACAAAATTACATTTTATTTTATGGCTTTCAATATGCTTCATATAAAGATCTTAGTTTCATTTATATGTTTAGTATTGTATAGTCTCAAAACATGTTTAGGTTACTGCAAGAAAAGTATATTTCCTTTTTTTTTTAAATAACAGAATGGGACTATACATATGCTAATTTTTGTTTCCTTATCCAAGAACAGCTAAAAATGTAAAAGTAATTTAGTTACATTTTTAAGTTATTATAGTAAATCTGACCATTGTTTTTCAGTTTGAAAGGGTGGGATTGAACTGTTAACTCTAGTCTGTAGAGAATTGGCTTCTCACCTGACCCTTGCTTTCTATAATTCTTTGACCATGGTTGGTCTTTGGTATTATCAAAAGAATAAAGTAAGGTAGGGAAAGAAATTTAAAATTAAGCCTTCAAAAAATACACCTAAGAGCTTGGGAAATGTAATTCTTTCATCCATAACTTTACATTTGTGATGTGTCTATTATGTGTCTGTGATTTTTAGTTATGTAAAAAAATTTATGTTGAGTTTTACAAATGAGTGTGGAAAACAATGGATATTAATACTGTTTTGTCATGAATGTTATGTTTAGGAATGGGAAATTATCAGAAAATTGATTTCACTATATTTCAAAATTGCCTAAAATTCATGCTCTTTAGAGAATTTTGGAATATTTTAAGTCAGCACAATTAGTGCTTTCCCTTTCTGTATTTACTTTTAAAGAAACATTTAATATTTCTCTTATTTCTTTTGCTATTCTTAAATTAACATAATAATTAATTGGTTTTATCTTGATTATTATTGATTATAAAACTCATCTTTTAAAAATCGAATGTTATATAAAAATTCACACCTTAACATAATTTTAAAAAATGTAGAGCAAATTAAGTCTAAAATGAGTTGTGATCAATAGGACTTTGACATCTTGCTTTTCAAATAAACTTTTTGAATAAAATAGGGTAAGATATGTGCTTAGTTGCCACCTCAGATATTTTAAATGTTTGGATCATTTTAACAGATTTTGACTCATGGTATTTATGAAGATGAATGCAGTTAACCTTTATGTTTCTATAGTTGTTTTTTGGTTATTTATGTACTGATGTTCTGTAGGAATGGGAAGTGGTAGTGCTGGAAAAGAAGGGGGGCCATTTAAAGCTCTTTTAAGACAACAGACTCAGTCAGCACTGGAACAGAGGGTAAGAGTCACTCAAGATTCTTTATTCTTTTATTGTCAATGTGATTTTATTGTCATGCTTCCATTAGTACTTTTCCATACTAGTTTTGTTTATGTACCTGTAATATTATAACTTCAAAGTCCAATATGTATTTAAGGAATCAAAGTAATTTGTTTATGAATAGTTACTTGTAATTTGGAGTAATTTTACAACTATCTTTTCTCCTGTCTTTTATTAGAAATAGTCTTATTTGGAAATAACCATTGAATAATGAAATCATTTCTTATTTTACATTAAAGTTATATAAAATAAATTAGACATTTTTCTAGAAAAATATTTTAGTTTTATTATATTAAAAATAATTCTTTAGTATATTTATACAGTTATTTGCTGAGATTGTTTTTATTACTGGCTAATCTAAGGATGGATAAGAGATGTACAGATTTCATACTTATACAGATTAACATAATGTAGTTGTTCAGTATGTGAGTATATCTTTATTGTAAGTTTAATGTTTTATTAAATATGTTAAATAGGAAAATGAATAGTTAAAGTTTTTGGATGATTTTTCTCTTTTTATTTTTTATTTTTGTATAAACTTCATTGCTAAGGGAGGATCGCCTCATAGGTTCTGTAGAAGGCGGGTATGTTTCTGAACATGTGTGAGAGCCTATTTCTTGTATTGGTAGCTTTTCTAGTTTTAATATTGATCATTTAAGTTTTATTTAAGCTTTTAACAAATGTTGCCAGCTTTTGTTTTCTTTTCATAACGCAATTTGTTTCTTTTTTAATTTAGCACTATGAAGCTCATTTTTTTTTCCTACTTAACTAATATAGTGCATGATTTTATATGTCATGTCTATTATTTTAAGGCACATTTCCATAGCTCTCATTATGTCTGATTTGGAAGTTATAAGCATTTATAGAATTTTTTTAC
The DNA here is from genome assembly GCA_003508835.1 of Eonycteris spelaea. Taxonomy (NCBI): domain Eukaryota; kingdom Metazoa; phylum Chordata; class Mammalia; order Chiroptera; family Pteropodidae; genus Eonycteris; species Eonycteris spelaea. The sequence goes on from PUFA01000053.1 coordinate 4,120,597, forward strand.
AAGTTCCATTTTACATTAGCATTAAAAAAAAATGAAATAACAAATACTTGAAAAAGGATGCATTTTATAAAACAAAGGTATTTCTTTTCTAGAGGTTGGCCTTTAAGAATACTAGTGTTTTTCAGATCCTATTATTATAAACAATAGAATTAATTTTTTTTTAAGACTTTTTTTCCTTATGCTGATGGTATCTATGAATGCACTGTTTGCCTTTTAGACAAGGCTGAAGAGAGCAGAGATGAACTAAGCAGAGTGATGAGACTTTAGCTGTACCCATTTCTTGGTCTTGTCCTCTATCAAGCAGCAATTAATTGCCTTTCAGCTGCATTCACAGCTTGCAGGCATAGCAATTACTGCCATCAGAAAGCTCACCTAAACATTCAGACTATCCACTGAAATCAAATATAAAGACTAAAAACATGGAGAAAAGAGGCAGAGTGAAGGCATGTGTCTACTTATCATTTCTTAGTCTAGAAGCTCTTCTTACGTCCTCCTCCCAGTTTAATATTCTCTACAGAGTCCCTAACACTGGGAATAATTCCTATAACCTAATTATCATTCTAGAATTCACAAGAACTGAAAAACTTGGGTTGCCTTGATATTCGATATAATGAGAATTTGTCTTTGTGCCTGTGACTTAACGCTCTGTATTAAGTAAAAACTTATAAAAACATCTAGCTTTAAAAGAAAGGAATCTAATCAATGAAACTTGTTTTGGATTTAGTTTGGATAAAATTTATGTTTTCAAACATGCTTTTAAACATTCTTAAAATTTTGAACACATTAATACACTGGGCATACATTACTAGATAATCTTAATGGAATTAACAACAAAGATGTAGAGAACTATAGTTTTCATTTACAACTTTGTAAAACCTGAGTTAGTAATATATTTACATAAGCTAACCTTGAAGTTGCAATTACTTGAGTTTATGAGACTACCTCTCTACCGCGTGTCTGAAATAAATAGCAAAAGCATTATCATCCTATTTATCTGTGGCTACCATTAATGTGGCTTTGTTTTGGGACAAATTTATACAGAAATATAAAGAATTCTCCCCAGTTAAAGAGAGATGCTTAACTTTGGAATGTATATTTTTTCTTAAATAAAGAAATCTAGTTGACTTAGTTTAACCTAGTGTTTCCTAATTATATTTTACCATGGAATCTTTCATTTAAATACCTGTTAGTGAGGAACACATTCTGGAGGAACACTGATATAAAGCAAACTCTTTTAATAAATTTTGATCTTTTTAGAAGTAGAGGTAAAATTATGTAATAAATCGTAGGAATCTGGCATGGAGTTTTATATCTAGAAAGTTACTCTGATCTCTTGGAATAATAAAAAGAATATTTGATTAAAAATCAACTATTTAAACATTTTCTAAGAAATCTTAAATCTTATTTAAATCTTATAAATGATACTCTCCTTGTGTTCTTAGAATTTTCACCTAGCCTGTCTTGAGCACATGCTATTAGATTTATGCTGTATGCACTTGGTTTATGTCAAAGCGTCACCATACGAAGTCTTATCTAGGTAACACAGGGCAAGACACTTTAAGTAGAAGAGCTTCACAGAGAATATATGTCTTCTACAGTTCCTAAAATTTTCATCTAAACATTAAAAGTGAGGTATGCTTGGGCTGATCTTAAGGAAGCGTTCTTTTCAGTGGAAGAGAACCTATAAATTCATCAGCTATAATAAGAGAACAGAAATTAAAATTAACTTTTTAGCTTAGTGTTTTAACCAGAAATGACCAGAAGCCAGATGATAAGATTTGTTACTCAGAAAGAGTCTAGTCTGTCTTAAACTCAATTTTCACTTAAAAAAATGGAGATAATAGTATCTCCCTCATAGAATATGGGAACGTTTTAAAGCGTAGTTTTAAGGTACTTTGCAAAGGGCCGCTGCGTTGTAAGCACTCCATAGTAGTCACTGAGGCGGATGATGGTGATGATAGGTGTTTCATATCAGCATAGCTCTTCTGAGAAGGTTGTTTGAAGATGTAGTTTTGGTAAAATAACTGCCACTTTTATTTGGGTTAAATTTTTTGTGTTAGTGAATGGATGTGCTGATCGGATTAACTGGGAACATGTAGGACAGAGGTTAAGTTGACAGAATGGGCTTCTGCCTCTTTGGGCCTCCATTCCCTTGCTGTTTCTGCTGTGACCACTCCAGTATGACGTTTTCCTTTTCATCACTTTATCCCATCTTCCGAAATTTTGAGATACAGAGTCAGTCCCAAATAGAGAAATCATTTAGGTTCATCTTTTTCATACTTAATCTAAAGTCTTATATACAGATCGTTTTTCAATATGTGAATTTATCCAGTTGATATCGTAGTTTTAGAAGGGAGTATTACTTTCCATTTAGCTTATAAACACATTATTTTCTATGTCTCTTGTCCAGAATATTTAAAATGTTTAAATATAAAGAGTAAATGTAAAATCTGAATTTATATTATGCCTCAGTATTTTGAAGAAATTAAAAAACTTTAGTATTGCTAAAATTGAAAAAAAATTTAAGATTTATCTTATTAGGTAAAATCCTAAAGTTTTTAATAACATAAGCTTACCTGTACATTCTTCATTTAAAACTTACATTAAAAAAATTCAGATGGCAGTAAGGAGGCATTTTGACTAAACATTTTATAATACATTTGAGTGAAATTCCTCTTCTGTCTTCTCCCTTCTCTTCCTTATCCTCTGCCTGTCAGCTGGACCAAAGTGACCCACTTTTATAGACTGTTTTTTTTTTTTTTTACTTTTTTTTAAACATAGCTTAGGTTTTCTTGCTCTTATTAATTTAAATATTATTTTAAAATTCTAACTGAATTAATATCTAAATATGTGTGTATATATAAACCCACATACACACATATTTTATATATCTTCATGGGTTATTGAGGTTGTAGGACTGTTTGCTTTTGTGCTGAATGACTCCAAGTGGCCATGCTTTGTGAACTATGCTTTACTGAGTTCATATTCTTCATGCTTTAAGTTTGTATTCTCCAGTCAGTAATCTTGCTGCTTTCAGTGTACCTGCTTTTAATCGTATCCTGTATCTCTTTGTCTCCTGGCTTTTATTTGCTTCATTTAATCTACTGTGGTCTGGGGGGAAAAAAAAAACATACTGAATTTAGAGTATGTCCCTAAAGTTTTATATATAATTACTATATGCCATAGTATGACTATGATCTGTGAGGATCTCTTATGAATAAAATATATAAACTTTAGTACTTGGAACTGTAGCAGTTGTTTTTACTGTTCAGAGCCCTATTTTGTTTATCTTTCAATTATCAGTTAGATTCTGAATAGCTGAGGCTACTGGTAAGTGACTTCTGGTTAAGTGAGCTACATTAATCTTGCATCCAGGCAAGTCAAATATTGAGTTTCTCTGACACATCCAATTTGTGTAATGTGAGAGATCTCTATATTTGGGCAGCTACGGGAGCTCCCCTTCCTTCCTGGGTTCCATTTCAGTGAATTTCCTTTCTCATTCATTTCTCTTTTGTTTGCTTCTCTTTGTCTCTAAATTGACAAGGAGAACTGATGTCCTTGAGAGAGAAGGGGAGAATCAAGCTTCAAAGAACAAATAGAATTGTATTGCCTCCCTTGTTGTCATCTGCATACCTCTCCCCTTTCTTTAATATACATTTATGACCTTACCTGTTCTCCTGCTGCCCTGGTGTTGACAGTGTAAATAATCTCACATGATGATTCTCTACCCATCCCAACTTGATATTTCCCATATCTTCACCTTTCTGTGTATCTCTTACCTCACAAGGTCATCCTCTCACTACCCCCTCCTTCAGGCTCACCTTCTCTTGGATCTCTTGCCCTAGACCTTCAGAGTCTTTACCAGTAGCCTGGGATTGGGTATGCTTGTGAGGGGGAGTCCACCCCACTGAGGAACTGGGAAATCCCTTCATCTTATTGCAGTTACATCAGAGTAGGAGATTGATAGGAAGGAAGTGAGTGTTTAAGTATCTCAAATTGGCACTCAGAGGATTTTTCTCATTGAAAATTAATAAAAAGAGGGATTCAATTCTATATAATGTGATATATATGGGAAAATGAATTTGAAATTCTAAAACATCCAAGGACACTTAATTACAAAGCATGTGTAATGTATAATTGGTAGCCTTTTATTAAGGTATGCAGTGCAGTTCTTCATGATCAATTTTACAACAAGCAATTTTTTTGTATTTTACATATGGTCAGTTCTATTTTCTCCCCATTCTTTCTACTAGGAATTTCCATTTTTTACCCTGACGGCGTTTCCTCCTGGATTTCTTGTGCACGTTGGGGGAGTTGTTAGTGCACGCTCAGTGAAGCTTTTGGATCGTATCCACAATCCTGGTATGTTCTTTAAAAGTTTGTTTTCAGTGTTTCATTTACTTAGATTATGATTATTGAAGTGATTTTTATAATGTTTTTTAAGCCAAATGTATCTGAAGGAGAAATGAAAAAGTATAAACTGACACATGTTGCTTTAAAATATTTGCAGTCATCTTAATTAAAAATAATCAAACTAAGTATAATTTAGTTATTTGTTTATACAAAACAGACAAATCTTGATTCATTTTTGGCCAGGGTGTCTCTTTGAGGGAATCCTTAAGTAACTTTTTAGTCAGCTGTTTTCTTTGACCCAGGCAGGTAACAATTTACAATTTCACTGTTGTCGCTAAGGTGTTAATTCTTTTCGCTAGCAATAACTATAGATTATTTGAGTCATTTCTTTATTCCCCAAAATGTAATTGTAAACATTGTGTAGAGTATTTAAGATTTAATGAAAAAGCAACTACTGTCTGATTCCTTGGTTTCTTTTATGCAGTAGCTATTTGTTCTATATAAGCAAACGAGTAAGAATAGTAGCGCACTTCTTTAAAATATGGGGCTGTGGTTATAAAATAAGAAAGTCCTAGTAATTTTAGGCCCTTGGATTAGAAATGCTTTGGTGATTTTTCTAAATCTAAAATAAGCATGATAATTGTGGAAGGAACTTTTTATATGGAACATGTTCTTGCATCTCTCATTGATGCAAAAGCCAATAACTTGCTTAAGTCACTTATTTTAATGACATGCCTTAAACCTGAAATTATATTAGCATTTTTATTTGTTATATAAACATTAATTTTTGAAAATTATGAATTATTACTTCCAATAACTTTTTCCCGAGGCTTGCACTGACAGTTACAAAAAGAGTAAAATGCTTTGAGATTATTGTATGCAAAAAATTCTTTTAAAATTAAAAAAAGTTAATCTGTGCCCTGTGATTTGATGTCATTTGAGTTCATAATTACCGAGAAAAGAATGGGATTTTTCTAGATCCTGAGCAAGATTTCAGGAAAGCAACACGAGCTAGGATTATTTTACTCTGAGGCTGAGCAAATACATCTTTTAAGCATCAGTCTTCTCTTCTTCCTCTATAGTTTAACCCCCTCCCCTTTTTCTTATTTTTCTGGTCAATTAAAGGTCTTCATGTAGTATTTGTATATTGTGCAATAATTAAAGGCAAATTTAGACTGATTCCAGCTTAATGTATTGAGACTTTGAAGACTATGCCAAGTTCCATATTTCTGTGTTGAGGAACTTGAATTATTTGGAAAGTGCAAGGAAGTATATAGGATTAAGATACCCGACATTGGCTATGTGACCCAAAGTTAGTTACCTGAGTTCCTGTGGATCACTGACTCAAATATTTTGATAGACGGCACCTACTGATATAATAACTTCAAAAAATAGTTTCAGGAATTTTTTGATTATTAGTGATATCTTCAGTTTACTGAAAACATTTTGATTTTATTGTTGCTTCCATGTACTCTGAGTAAGCTGTAGAGTCTGGGAGAACAAAGGAAGGTTATATAAATAAGTTTAAATAAAGAGCTGTTTTTATAATCATATAACTTTTTACAAAAAACTGCTTTATGAGGTTTATCATACTTGCCATTTTGTTCTAGCTGTATAAGAAATGTAAGAATCCAGGCTCAGGGAAGAAAATAGAAATCCTTACTATAGATACATTTTGCATATTATAATTACCAGCTTATCCATTCTCTTCCTTTCTTTCCCTTTCAGAAATGTTTTCAATTCCCATATGGAAATTCTCAGTTTACTAATGGACTGTTTCCCAAACAATTATGGGCATATACTTATAAATGCTTTTAATGATATATGTTATGCTTTAATTTTGTTTTATTTTCAGTTAAATACAAATCAATTATATATTTGAATGGTTCCAATGTTATTTTGATATAAATATGACATTCTTTGGGTCGCTTTATATATTATTATGCATTAAAAAGGAACATTTTAAGAACATTTTATTAGTCTTCAGACCCATTAAATAATTATTTATGAAAAATAGTTTTATTTGTTGAAAAAAGCTGAATGTTAAAACACAACTTTAGATTAGTGCCTACCTAAGGAACACAACATAATACATAACAATGATTATTTATTTTATGACACTGAGTTAGTCTGCTGAGAGAAACTGGGTAGATTGAGATGCATGTGCTAATATTAAAAGTGCTGTAATCGTACTCTCAAATGAATCTTGCAGCTATTTTTTCACTAGTGAGCATTGGAAATTGCATTTCACACTGAGTCAGAAGGAAAAAAAATCTTATTTTAAAACCACTACCACCTGCTAATTCTATGGATTAGTATTTTGAAGTTATTACTTCTAGGACTTTCTCCTTTGTTAAATATTAAGCAAACAGGATTACATAACAAAAAAAAGAATGGGGTGGTTTTAAAAATCAAGGTAATTATCTAATTAGATTTTAGTTAATGTTAGATTATGATAGCATGCTCCTTCTTCTCTTTCTATTTCTACTTCTTATTAACTCTGCTGTCTGTGTCTTTCCAGTTCCTGTCGAGTGGTGTTGTCAATTGTGTTCTTGTTTGTAGTGTTTTATGTTTTTTTCCTACTATTCTGCACCTAAAACTGATCTACTAATTTGCTGTTTTGAACTCAGCCTTTGTCGGAATTATGGGTAACACAAGATCTTACAAACTGCTAGACTGGAATAGTTTCAATTCAGGTATTTTAATGGTCATTCAGTACTACATATGCTGACAAAAATTATGGCAGCTCAGTGAAGTTTTTAGAAATGTTCTAGATTAAATAGGCTTAATGTCAATTCAGTTATGCAGATACATTCTTCAGTATATATGTTATAACTTGTAATTTCCATGGAAATGCAAATATAAAAATGTGTTAACTCAAATGAATTAATCAAAACCATAGAAATACCATAAGTTATTTTGTTACGTGATTAACTTTGAGAATGATGATTTTAAATTATATTTGTTATGTTTTCAACAGTTTTTTCCTAGGAGATAAATGACAGAGGAATTAGCTTTATGATTAGGGAAACAAATTGTTAAATATAAATATTAAATGACTTGATAATATTAAAGTATATTTAAACTTCAGTTTAGATTTGAATATAGTTAGTGTTCTATAAATACAATAAAAGTGTAGCTATTAACATTTTATTTATAATTCTAGAAGTGTTCCAAAATCTGTTGAGTAAGAACAGATTTTGAGGGGATTAACAGCTTTCATAAGCTTTCCTCCTTCCTCTTCCATGTGAGAATGTATTTTTTTAAAGTAATTTTACATATGGATATTGTTTATAGCTTTTAAAGAAACTGAACTAAGATAACTTTACAGCTGGTGATGTGGTTTAGAGTTGAAGCCAGTTAATTTTCTTTTTGGTAAAAGCATATTCTCAATAATACAAATATTGAAATCTTTGGTTCAGCATCAGAAGCTGTTATTTTACCTAAAGAACCTTTCAGCTTTGTGTCAGAAAATATATTCATAGAAAAACAAAACCAGAAACATCCAGAGGCTCAGCATTTTAGATAATATCCCATAATCTTTTCAATATTGTAAACTTTTTTCGTTCTTAGGCGTCCAGGATGTAAGTTCTGATGTAAGTAACGCATGCTTGACTATGAAGTAACTCGTTTATCATGCAGATTTACCTAAATGCAGTCTAGTAAAGAAGCGGACTGGGTCCAGGTGTTGCAGTTGTAGATTGACACCAATTGGTAAATCTTTAGGGAAATTATCTCTATTTTCTATCCAACTTTTGCCAGCATACTGCTCTCACATCGATTATAAGTAAAATAATCATTTTTAATGTAATGCTGTATACTTGGTTTTTAGCAAGAAATTAAAAATCCCCTGGTGGATTAGTTTAATAAAAATAAGAATGTATTTTTCAAGCATTAGGCAGATGAAGTGTAGTGGCAAGAGAAAGAGGCTTACTATGTAAGAACATTGAGAGCAGATTGATCATTAATAATTTAAGGAGCTGAATCTTGTCAGGGCATGTATGTTTAGGGTGAGATTTATGTTAGATGATAGAACAGTTCTCAAAAATGGAAAAGGCAAAAGTTAAATCTTATAGACATAATAAAGACCTTGTCTCATGTAAGCAGAGTTACAGAATTTGTCAAGGAGAAACATGGTTGAGGGATCAGTATATCTTGCCATCATTTAAAATAAAGTCTAGTAGGTAGTAAGTATATGATAAAAAAGAGATGACTAAGTTATAGAATATTCAAAGAACATAAAAAAAGACTGTCAATTTAATGTTCTCACAGTTGTATGCTTTTGATTGAGGAATTAGGATTGTTGTGGTAGCAGTTGGTACATATTCAAAAAAAGGCTGATTTTTGGTATTTAGGAAAAATAACTTGATAATTCTGAAAAAAAGTGACATTTGATAAATATATTCAAATTATTCATGTATTCTTCTCTGTAATTAGGGAATACTGCTGTCCTCTATTGTCATAGAGAATCAAGTATTAACCATGAGAAAACTAATTGTTGGTGTGGTTTTTGATTTATTTATTTTTATTTTTTATTTATTTTTATTTTTTAGGCGAGGCAACTTTTGGTTGACCTCACAGATTGCAAGGACTTTGTCAGTTTATAATTCCTTATTTTTTATTTTTTTATGCCTACAGCACCTGGTCTTCCTAGGTAGTCTCTCATCCAGGTACTAACCAGACATGACCCTGCTTAGCTTCCAAGATCAGATAGGATCAGGCTTTTTCAGGGTAGCATGGCTGTACACTTCTTATTTATTTATTTTTTTTTTTTGATCAATGCTAGAAATTGTTCATCCATACTGTTTCCTGGATTCTCTGATACCATGTGTTATATGATGTATCATCAATTTAATTATAGCCTTTCAAGAGCAAAAGGAAAGGAACACTATCATATTAAATATACTTATCAATTACTAGACATTCTTATTTTACAAACCTTAAAATGTAGAGGTAAAACATTAATATTACACAATAATAGTTCATGAATTATGATATGTCATGGAACCATTTACTAGAATATATTTTATGCCATGCAGTTTGCTAGATAATAGGTGTGCAAAGATGGGAGGTCAGCCCCCTTATTTTCACAAAGCTTATATTCTGGGAGGATAGAAAAATATGTAAGTAGTTTTCTGTGTGTTGTAGTATAATACAAGATACAGCATTAAACAGGAAGGAAGGCATGATTAACTCTGTGTAGCTAGGAAACTTATAGAGGTAATTCTGGAACTCAGGTTTTGAAGACTATATAGGAGATTCACATAGATTTATGTTTCATATAGTGTTTTTGGAGCCATGTTAATGTACATTCTTTGACTGTAGTTCTGAAACTTCCATCATTTTTAAAACAATATCCTAGCCAATACTCATTTGATAATATTAGTTACTTGGCACTTAAGTTGTTTGCCACTGAGTACAAAATGTCTTAGTTAGTTTAGCTTTGCTTTTTTTTTTTTTCATGTCTTCTTTTCTCTGCTTTGCTATCTTAGTTTGTGACAGAAAATATTTTTATAGAGCAGGAAGAAGGGAACTCAATATCTGAGAATTTATTTAAAAATTATTACTATTTTTAAAAATCTTGCTGCTTATGTTTCTGGCTTGGTAACAGATCTTGAGAAAGACAAGGTGACTCTTGCTACTAGGAAGGAAGATGCAACATTTGCAGATCTCGTGGGTGACATGCTAGGAACAAGGGAACATAGGATTAAGAAAGTGTAGCCAATGGTCACATTTGTGTCAGATCATTGACTATGGGATGGAGAAGGGATTTAAAAGCAGCAAGACCAGAAGCAGGGAAACCAGTTAGCAGACTATATTCAGTGGCGATGGGAGAGCTAAAGTTTATAGAACACTTACTGTGTGTCAGCTACTCGTCTAAGTTTTCTATGGTAGTAGGTCACTTTATCTTCAAAACACAACTCTGAGGTAGGAACTATTCCCATTTAATAGATGAGCAAAATGCAGCATAGCAGTTTTTCCAAGATACAATGCAAAGTGGCTGAATGACAGTTGAACCTTAATTCTCTGTCTTCAGGCCTTAAATTTCTAAAATATTTAGGATGTAAAACAAGCAAGACATGATAATCAGTAGAATGTAGCAAGTTTATATAGGCTTTTGGCAATTTTTAGCTCAGAGTGAGAGAAATATAGATCATGATTATCCCACATTCAAATCTATTTGAATGTTGAGTTTAAAAAAATACTTTAAGAACAAATTTTAATAGTCCTAGTTTATTGGTTCTTGAATGGCTATGATCTTTTTTTCTTTCAGAAGAGTTTACCCCTAGAAGTATTTCTAAACAGATCACACAAATAACTTCACTTTATAGTAGTCTTAGTGTAGTTGAGAAAATTTGTTATTTTTTTCTTTGTATGGATGAATGTCAGTTTAGGTATTTTTCTCAGGATGTGACAAGAAGAAATATAAAGTAGTTATATAATTGTTTGAAGAGTACTGAGTCAGGTGATATTTAAGGAAGTATTTATGGTATTTACATTATTAGTCCAATCATCCAAATTTTGTTTTTATTTTTAAGTAAAAGCCTTTTATTCAGTGGATATTCATGGAGTGCCAGCCATATATTGAACACAGTATTGGGGATAGGGAACACGATTTTTCAGCCAGGCAAACATTCTGTTTACATACCTAATCTAGGCTATTTTTCATACTCTTTTGCTGTGTGTATGTGTATTAGTTAAATGGAGATAGACTTTCCTGGAGCTTGAATACAACGATGATCTCAGCAATTATTATTTTTTTTTACTACATCTGAGAGGTACGCATGAGCAGATGTATAAAGTAAGCCTGAAACAGCTTTTAGTTTTTACTATTTTAATAAGGTTTTCAGAATGTTGCTATATTGAATTCAAGAAGGCATAGATATAACATGTATGCTATGTGAACTTTTTATATGTAAAGCACAAATATACATACAATTTTCTCTATATAATATAACTGGATATTACTACCTACTCTTTACTATCTATAAAAAATTAGATATGTAATCTTTTTAATTGTGAAATTTTGCTCTTTACATATATAAAAAATGTAACTGGATATCATTACATTATTATAATGTAATGTGTAAATGTAATATATTATTTTCTGCATATATAATGTAACATAATGTAACTTATTTTTAATTACATTTATATATGTAAAGAGTGAAATTTTACAAATAAGGAGATTTCATATCTTTTTTCTTAAATAATAAAGAACTCCAGTTTGGTCCAACATGAATTATATCTCAGCTGTCATCCTAACATCCCAAATTACTACATCTTGATGTTTGCTCTGAATGTGCACATTGCTCCCTTTGTAATAAGAATCTTTCTACTGGTCTGGTACTGAATCTTCACCCAGTTTGAGGTTGTATACTCCCTTGACCTTGAATTCTGTGCTTTTAGTTTCGTTAGGAGAAATCTATCTTCTTCAAAGATTGTTTTGAGTTAGAATATTCTTTTCAGGTGTTTGAGAATATAGCTTTCTGTGCTATTAGTGAGGTAGAATATCATTGTATTACATACCTTTATTTGATCCTACTTAATGGTTTATCTCTTCTTTTCATTTAAAAAATTAAATTGAATAACTGTCCATTTCCTTTTTCCTTTCAAACAGATTAAAAGATTCTCAAGGGCAGAGGTATTCTTTTCTAGAGCTATGTAAAAATAGAACTAAGTTTAACACTTTAGGTACTTGATGTTTCTTAGTTGGAAGTGTGTGATTGCCTAAAATCTCATAGAGATTGAGTTTTTATAAAGGCATATTACGTACAGTTGTTCACTTCTTTACTTTCTGAGATATAAACGATTTTTGTTATTTTAGGAATCTTTACCAGATTCACTTGCATTTCAGAAACAAAATAAAATACTAAAAAGATGGCAAGATATCAAGCTATGGTCTTGCACTAGATAAGTAACATTAATCAATGAATTACTTGTGATATCAACCCAAGTATGCAGACATTACCCCTAACAGAGGCATCGATGAGGTACTAATCTAGAGCTCATTTCATGCTTACCATTAAAAGGACATATTAAAAGATTTGTGATATTATCTATGAAGAGTTTTGACCCATAGAAGAAAAACATAAAATAGTATGAAATATAATTTTTATAAGTAAATTTTAAAGTCTCCTAAAATTATATCTTCATAATTATAAATACTGTAGATTTGGGAGGAATGTGGTATTTAACGTGAAGGTATTTTTTTCTTAACATCTCTGAAATGTTATCAGTTGTGACCCTCACATCTTAACTGTATATCCTCCAAATGACTAAATTGTATCCAGTTTCATGTCTGGCATGTATAGTTGTCATAAATTTTTAAGCCAGACCCTTTTACCTTTTATATAAGTATGGTAGATCCTCAATTTTGAGTTATGTAGGGCAAATAAAACAATTCAAATTCACTCGTGTGTTTCCTATAAGATATAGTTAGCAGTTTTTAAGCTTTCAAAATTCCATAATAAGATTAAATACTATGGTATTTCTGAATTTTCAGTTGTAATAAATTAGGGTAAATCATAATTAATACTTGAATTTTCTCTGGCTGATCTCTGGCATAAGATGTAGGTGTTGAAGATAAGTTAATTTTTTAACTATTAAAGAAATTTACCTTAATTTTACTTTAATTAAACAACCCCTAAATTTAATGACCAAAAAATTCATCCTTTGGCTTTTTGCTTATAGTTATAGATAATTATTGTTAATCCAATTACTAGTTTGTGATTAAGTGCTCCCTACTGTATGCTTGCCTTGCTTTCACCTAGAATCTAGGGCCATTACTTTCTGTAACCATTTCAGTGAGCTGCCATAGTTTTCAGTCTGTACTGTCACCTGATCCAAGCATGCGCCAAAATATCCACTGTTTCTGGCTCCTGTCTGCTGAATCTGCTTTGCAAAACCCTTCGTTCTTTGAGCTTTTGCTTTATCCAAAAACCAAATTTAAGAAATTCTTTGGAGTATGGACATATGCCATTTGCTTCCTTAGCTCCCATGTTATGTAACTCTCTAGCTTTTATTAAACTTGTAAATAAATACAACAATGGCATCCCCATGTGCAACTGTGTGGCTCGTGTGTCAGAATAAAGGCTGCTTGTAACCTTGTCAGAAGAATATGAATGCTCCACTTGTGCTGCATTCAGCTTTTTTTTTTTTTAATCAGCCACCTATTCTTTCATAGTGTTTGGTTTAATTATTTGATTATTTTATGTGTTATACCAAGGTAAGTTTGATGTAAATAAACTTTGTATTCTATGTGATTACATGTATCTCATAATAATTATTATTACATATTTTTCCATTTAGACATGCTGGCTATTTTTAAGTAAATATATATTGGACTTAAACTAAGTGGCTTCCTCCATTTTTCATTAATTTAAAAAACAATGTTATGGATTACTTCTTGTAAAATTCATTTTAAAAGAGAAAAGCTACCATGTATTATTTGTAGATATAGGCACACCTAATGTGAGAAAATCTATTTTTTAAAAATGTAGTGTACAATTATTTTAGCAAGTAATATTTTAAACTTCCAGAATGGTTTAAAAAGTAAAAAGCAGGCCTTACTAGTGGATTTAAGAAAAGTTAAGACTTTATTTTACATGGTTTTTCAGAAAAATAATTATTTTTTAAACTGATAAATATATTATTGATGATATCTGTTTTCAAAGAGTCAAATAATTTGATAGGTTGAGCAACTACTTAAATAATAATTTATCTTATATAAACATTCCCTATTAGGAAAGGATGATATTAAATAGATATCCAAACTGGTCTAGAAACATGTATGTCTTAAAAGAAGAAGAGAGGATGGACTTGAAAAGTATATTTGTGCTAGTAATGTCTACATTTCAGTTAGGAATATGAAGAAATTCTTTAACATAATAGTGTATGTGCAAAATAGGGCCACCTAATTGTCTCACATTTACTTCATAATGTTGATTGCTAACACCGTATCGTAGTCTTTTCTATTTCTCTTCCTTCTTTATTTTATCTCATACTTTGATCCTTTCCTCAGTTTCCTGGAGTCTGCATTTCTTTCTTTTCTTCTGAAAAAGTTTTAGGGTAGCTCTGTCTTGACAAAACTTTAATTCAAGAACTGGCTGGAATCATTTGTAGTTCTGGCTTATCTCTTCATTTCTTCTTTTTGCCGATCACCTCCCTGTGGAGGAATCAAAATTACATCATAGAAATGTGAGCTAAAATAAACCTTTTAACTTTTCTTTACTGTCTTCAGTATTTTACTAGTGAGTATACTTCTACTTATTCTCCTTATTTTTAAAACATACTTTGAAAATGATATACATTGAAATTAAGAATTAGAGTTTTGGGATTATTTGATTTTTAGCTTTAATAGTGCCTTTTATAGAAAATTTGCAGTAAGAGCTTAGCATCTTATTTATAGTTGGTTGGGGTTTTTCTATTTTAAATTGTTCCCAAATGGAATTGGCAACAAAAAGAAATTAAGATATACTGATTATAGTCTAAGATATACTGACTATAGTCTATAGTCTTTGACATAAAAAGTTACTATAATTCACAGCTGCTATTCACCAGGAGTTTGCAGCTAAATGCAAGTGATTAGGAAGTATGTGTGACAGATGCCCCATATATAATGCTCCATTACAATCACTATTGGACTCCTCTGTGGTATTAAAATACAATTCTGTGATTCTAAGGCATTTTCTTAATTACAGAGCCATACATGGAATTACAGTTTTCTATCTGAAATTTGTTCTGGTATACATTAGCCAAATTATTTGTATTAACTTTTTAAATGTATTTGTTTATTTTATTTTGAATTGGCTAGTCCCTTTGTTTCTCGTCACTTTTCTTTAGGATGGCTATAGATAGATAGCTTTCTCTTTTTAAACATCAACCAATCTTTCTTTGCCTTGGAAAGAACCCAGAATATATTGGGTTAAAAAAAATGAAATCAGAATTTAAATTAAATTTATGCCTATGACTCATAGGCATACTCTCAGCGAGGTGAGATATAGGATATCCTCACAGTTTAAGATTAGAATTTGGAAAGTCTGGGTCTACATTTTAAGTCGTACCTAATAAAATACGTTTCTGCAGATGTCCCTTAAAGTAATAAAGTAAACAGAACTAGGTGGTTTATTTTCTAGCAATCAAGTTGAAAATGTTAAACTTTTTGAGAAATAGCATTAAATTAAATGTTAATAAGCTTTTTGAGAAGTAGCATTTTAAATATATGATGTTTCAAAATTTGTAAAACAGTAATTCTTTGCCTCCCAGAATATGTTTATTTTAAACATTTCTTGTTCATTTAGACAATGTGCTATTGAGTAGTGAACTGATGTAAAATTTATTTTTCAGATGAACCAGAAACTCGAGATGCGTGGTGGGCAGAAATCAGACAAGAAATAAAATCACATGCTAAAGCATTAGGCTGTCATGCTGTAGTGGGCTACAGTGAATCAACTAGCATCTGGTAAATGATAATAACTTGATTTTCTAGATGCTGTAATTTACAGGTTGTCATCTGAAAGGGGAAAAGCTTTATGCAAATATAGAGAAAAAAGTAATGGAGTGATCCAGGAGCATGGGCTTTAGAGTACATCACACGGAGCGAGGTTCATACACATTTTTTGCCACTGCATTGCTATGAAACTTTGAGAAAGTTACTCTGCACCTCTGAGCTTCAAGTTATACAATGAAATAGAGATGATAATCACCTATCAAGATTATTGAGGAGTTAAATGGGAACATAATAGTGGCACATAGCAAGTATTAACTCTCTAGGCCTATTTTACTCCAGGTCGTGATTCTGCTAACTCCTTCCTCTCAGATCTTTGAAACCTTCGTTCTGTTGTAAATGAGCTGCCTTATGTCTTTAAATTTCATCTCTAAACCTTTTCTACCTTCTTTTACTAATTGTAACTTACCTTTCTCCTTTCTCCTGCAAACAAATCGTCCTTCCTAACACTGCCAAGTAATGCAGGGACTTCCATACTCTTAATTCTCAAAACCTTGTTTTCCTACTTTTCATTCAAACAACCTCTCCTCTTTAAAGTCCATACTTTCCACGTTCCGACTTTTCTACCTCCAAAATGTTATTCGGCCTTTCTTAATCCCTCCTCTGCCTCCTCCAGTGAAACATGACTGTCTTCCTTCTAACAGCCTGGCATTATACTTCTCATTCTTAAGTCCTCTAACTTTCTTGTCCACTTGGCTTCAACCATATTTTGGACCTCATTATCACTCCAAACTATTGCCTTTTAAAAATTTGAAACTGTGAAATTTCTTTATTGGATCCAAGCTTAATGTTTTTTCACCCATACTGTTTCCTCATTTACACCTGGTTTATTTTAACCCTTATCTTAAACCAAGAGTTTTCCTAGTTCCTTACTCAGATTCTGACTTGACTTGCTGTCTGCCGTCCTTGAACCTCTACTATCAATCCCTTTAAAGTTTATAATACATATTACTTAGAAACTGTTTGGCCTTCTACTGGTTTATTTTTCTACCTTCTACTCTTGGATAATGCTTGCTGCCAAGTATTTATTTCATGGATAATTCTCTTGCACTTGCAGTGATGATCATTGTTAGAGAAAAATGATTAGATTGTAGTAAATATGAACACTGCAGAGCCATGCTGTTTCATCTTGTGAGGACCCTTTTTTTCCCTTTGTAGACCACGTATTTTACTCTTGAAATTTCTAATCCCATTGTAGTTGTTCTACTCTAAACCACTGACTTTATTATGCTTATCCCGCCTTACTCCTCAGTAGATAGTCTTGCTTCATTCATGGATTTAGTGTCATACACTTTCGAGTCCTACAGATATGGTTTTAAAAGACATTCTTACCATGAGATTCACATTCTCCTGGAGAATTAGGACAAGTATAATATATTTTATGATAGATCCTAGGATGCTTTGGGATCCCAGAGGGTTAGAGGTTAGAGGTAGGATTGGAAGAAAGTGTTAGTGAAGAAACTGATATTTAAACTGAAATTTGTAGAATGAGTATGAATTGTATAAATGAAGAGAAAAGGCATAGGAAGAGTGTTCGAGTCTAAAAGAACAGCATATGGAGAAAGCCAGAGATGTGTCACAGATGCAAGATTCTACAGAAATGAGCCCAATTAATTTACTTAGAAGTTTGAATTCATCCACAGTCTTTTTTTTTCCTCTGGACCTCAAAAATTCATCGTATTTAAATCTCATCTTGAATCATTTGTTCGGTTCTAAGCCATCTACTTACTATTACCAATTTAAACTCTTTATAATGCACACTTCTGGTCTTGTAACTCCTTGACTCAGTGCCTGCAGTGGCTCCACATTATTCCTTCGGACATTCTCAGTGCCCACTTAAACATTTTAAGCCTGAACTCTGTGTACTTAGTTACAAATCAAGTGACCATTTCTTTCATTTTCTCTTAGGCTTCTGGTTCATTTACACTTTGTTTCCAGTGTTTGTCCCTAGGCTGTTGCTTATCTCATTTGCTTTAGGTGATCTCATTGATTAATTGTGTTGACTGTTTACTTTTTTGGCTTTCAAATTGGGTGATATATAATAAAGAGTTTCAAAGAATTCTTTTGAATATCAAGTTTTAACATATATCATGCTGTAGTTTAAGCTCCATTTAGTATATATTGGATATTGTTTCAGATATCTTTTTAATATCAAATTCAAATTAAGTTATAGCAATATTTATGTAGTTGTGTTTTTAGAATAATTTAAGTAAATTTAATATGTATTCAAAGAGTATTTTAATATGTTTAATGAATTATTGCTGGATTTGGCAGTATGATTTGTAACTACTTTTATTTGGAAACATTCTAGTCTTTATCAGCTTTACCATATTTTAAAGGACTCTGTTGTTATTAATATTATACTTTATCTTTCACAATTTTTAAGTAATAAAGAACTCTTGCCTCTCTACTTTAATAACATCATATTACTTCTGTTTTCTTTCCTAGGTTTAAGAGGTAACTCTGTAATGTTATTAATGTTGAATAGAATTTAACTTGAATTTAAATTGTCACACTTGTGATTACTTTGATAGTTAACATTTTCCAGAGTTAGATTGCTGAAAATGTTAACTTGTTTATTTTCTTTTCTTTTATAGTGAAGAGGTCTGTATTTTATCTGCATCCGGCACGGCAGCTGTACTGAACCCTAGATTTCTGCACGATGGCACTGTGGAGGGCTGTTTGGAACAGAGGTTGTCATGGCAGCCTGGCTTATTTTCCATAAGGGCAGAGAAGGGAGAGAGGTTGACTGTTTTTCTTTCAGAACTGAGATAGTTCTCCCTGAGGGTGGGCTACAGTGGTATAGTCTCAGACCCTTTACTGACTTTTACATAACACAGCAACAGAGAAATATTAGAATCTGCATTACATGACACACATTATAATTGACTCACTTGATAAGAGACATGTATGACTACCAATTGAAGAATTTCAAGGATACATTTTCTTGTTTGTTACATTATAGAAATAATTTTTAAATTTGATTTGTCTCTTTCTTTTCCCTTTGTGTTGCCTCCAAAACAGAAAAAGGCCATGAAACAGTTTTCATATAGAAAAGTCTTCGTTTATAAAACAATCAAAACACTATATTGTACCAAAATTATATATAAAAGCTTTATGGAAAGTGAAATAAAACTTTAATATATGTAAAATAGAAAGTACAAATGAAAGTATTAAGTAAAATGAGATTACTTTTTGGTTTATTTGATTATTGGTCCCTTTAATCTGTTAGCTTCCATAAATGTCAAAATGCTTTCCATGAACAGATGAAATTATCGGATATATGTGCAGAAAACTGTTAGTTTGGTTCCAGAGTCTACTTGAATAATGTAAATTTTAATTACCCCTACACCACAGTATGCATATTTACTTAAAATTTTTTTTTAGTATTAGTATATTAGTATACATTAAAGACAAAATAAAATCATTTATCAAATTTAGGGCAAATTTTGTCAGTAGTAGATTTTGTCAGTGTTAAAAATGCATTTTGACCATAATATATTCTAGAGAATTATAAGTCAGCATAAATAGGGAAATGAAAGTGGAACATTTGAAGTACATTACAAAGTTGGAATGTTCTATGAGAAAACTGACTTTGCCGGTGAGTTCTCCCGGAGGTACAATATCGTTCTCACACACGTTGGTAGATTTCATTCTAGAATAGATAGAATCCTTTTTTTTTTTTTAATTAAAATTATTGGAGTGGCATTGGTTAATAAAATCATTAGGTTAATAAAATCATTAGGTTTCAAGTGTACAACTCAGTAATATGTCATATGTGTATTGCACTGTGTGTTCACCATGCAGAGTTAAATTTCCTTCCATTACCATATATTTGACCCCCTTTACCCCAGTCTCCCTCCCCTTTCCCAAGAAGCCTAATTTAACAAATGACCTTTCCCATGCAGCTAGGTTATTTCAGTGTTGTGCCTTGGATGGATACAGTGAATTCTCTTGTATGGTGGTCCAGCGTAACAGATACCATCCCTATTTGTAAAAGAGAAAAACGTCCTTTTTTTTTCTGCTCTAAAATTATTGCTGTTTACTGGAGAAAATTTGGAAAATATAGGAAAATAAAAGGAAGAATTCCCTGTGATCTTAGTATATTCATCAGTCCCTTTTATACATTTCATATTTGAAACGTTCTCATAAATTTTAATACTTTTATTTTTTATGCCTTATGATGTTGCACCTCTGTTCAAACTTCTGTGAGGTGTTTAGTTAAAAATTGCTCCAGGTTTTATCCTTTTCTCTCCCCTTGTAACATATGGGCTTTAGATTCAAACAAACTGGCATTAACATTTGAGGTCTGCTATTTAGTGCTTAGTGTAACTGAGCAAGTTACTTGGTATCTCAGGTTGGTTTCAGGCCAAGTGACGTTATTTTTGTTGTTGTCGGCTG
The DNA here is from genome assembly GCA_003508835.1 of Eonycteris spelaea. Lineage (NCBI taxonomy): Eukaryota > Metazoa > Chordata > Mammalia > Chiroptera > Pteropodidae > Eonycteris > Eonycteris spelaea. The sequence goes on from PUFA01000053.1 coordinate 4,140,860, forward strand.
GGCGTGATATTGGTGGTGGTGGGAGAGTGGTTTGTGTTTGCCTGTAGTTTTCTTATTCTTCAAAAAATAAAAATGAATAGAACCTTTTTAGGTAGATTGTAATTCCCACTTTATAGAGGAGTCTCTGAGAGGTTAAATAACTTGTTCAAGGTCATGTAGTTTCACTCAGATCTTCAGATTTCCCTTTTACTTCTAATATAGCAGTATGCTATCTCAACAATAAAAGAATGATATCAGGAAGTAAATTAATCTTGATTTAAAGGTTATTGTGAAAATTCAGTGATAGTATGAGTTTCTTTTTAAAAATTTGTCTACTTGCCAAGTTTCAACTTCCAAAAGGTTGCTTTAGTTTAGAGAGAAGTGAGAACCCATTTCTTTCCAGAGCCCTAGATGACGTGGCTAGGTGAAAGTCTGGAGTTCTCCCCTGAACTTCCTGTTTCTATGTCAATTCTCCTGATTTCCTCAGATTTAATGAGTGAAAAAATACTTACCATTCTAAAATGAGTTCGTAAACAGCGTATTACAACAGACATTTTGCAGTAAATGGGAAGGTTGTGGGTTATTTGAGGTTTTTGTATGATACGAATGTTTTTATGCAACATAGGTTTTTGGCTTCTCAGAAATGTTAAAATAGCCTTTGGAAATTAGAAATTTTAGAGTGTGCCTATTTTTACTTATTTTTTTTTTCTTTTTATTCTATTTTATTCTATTTTTTCTATTTTTTTGTTTTTAACCTTAAATTTATTTTCAGATTTGTTAAAAAATGTTTTTTCTTAGAAAAATTTTAAAATTATATTTGTGTTATATTTCTCAGACAGTAAAAAAAGTCACCCTTATTGTCTAAACATTTATTTTAATGCTATATCCCAAAGAAAAAACTTTGAAATAATAGTGATTTTTGTCAAATGGTAGTCGCCACACATAAGAATTGTTGCAAAATTACTTTCTACTTGTATAAGCCTTTTCTGTCATGGAAAGTGTATCTTTACCATTTCACTGTTGTTTGTAATTCTTATCAGTCACAGTGGTGCTCTTAACCACCTACTGTGGTAGAAGTTGTGGCGTAGTTTGTGCAAAAGTACTGTATATGTTTTTGAAAAAAGCACAGAATTTTCAAGAATGCCTTATTTTTTTTTTCTTCATTATTCACATAGGCTAGAAGAAAATTTGCCTGCAGGCTGTGGATTTTGCCATATACCATATGATGAACTGAATATGCCATTTCCAGCTCATCTCACATACTGCTATAACTGCAGGAAACAAAAAGTTCCTGATGTTCTCTTTACAACCATAGACCTCCCAGCAGATGCAACAGTTATTGGAAAAGGTTGTCTAATTCAAGCAAGGTATGTTTGCGAAAACGGTATTTGGCGTCCCTGAAAGAAGAGTATGGGGTATGGAGTTGAATCGACCTATTTTCAAATCTGCTCTACTGTTTCCTCCCTATCTGTGGGATTCTGGGCAGGCTGGGCAATTCTATCCGAACCTTTTAATTTATTGCATGAAAAACTGGGAGGGAAAATAGCCTCTTTATAAATTTCAAATATGTCTATGTTTGTTTTAAACATTTAAATTCTGTAGAAATGCTTGTTATTAGAATTATTAATTAACCTGCTGCAGGCTAGGGATGTGACTCAGTATGCATTAATGAAATTAAATATGTAATGCATTTTAGAAGTTGACATTTTCTTTTAAATAACAGTGCTATGCAGTATTTCTTTTACTACACTTAACTGTTAAAAACCCCTTTTAAAATGTACTGCAGTTAGGAAATGTTCAGTTGTGGTAGGCATATAGGAAGCAGCTGTAACTAACTGTCTAGGTCACTAACAACTGCTAGGTGACCAATTCAATTGAGCATTTCTGTCCTCTCCTTACTTGCCATCTCAGCAATATTCATTCAAGTTGCTTGTTGTCTCCTTGAAAGTCTTTTGACTTCACAGTGCCACATCTTCTGCCTTTTCCTACCTTTATGTATAGTTTCCAGTCTCCTTGTTGATTTCTCTTCATTTCTTGATCCTTGAGAGCCATGGGTCTGGATCCTCTTTTCAAAGCTCTCTCCCTACTTGAATTTATCATTTGATAGGTCTCTATGCTACCTCTGTGTCTTTGACTTCCAGATTTATAACTTCAGTCCAGAACTTTCTTCTGAGCTGCAAATCCATATACTTACTTGTGTACTTCACACCCCATTTCGATGTGCAAAGGCAATCTCATACTTGTTCCAAATTGAACTGGTGATTTTCTCCACTTCTTTAATGTTAGCCTTCTCTATTTTAATAAATGATACCTTGCTTTATCCAGTTCTTAGTGTCAAATATGGTATTCTTTGACTCTGCCCTTTTTCCTAACCTCTTCACATCAGAGTTGCAAAGTTAGTTGCATTTTCTTCTAAAATATGTTTGTAATCCATTTCCTTTTGTCTGATTCTTTCTTGAGTCTTAGGCCTTTCCATTTTGGATTGTTTTTCTTTTACCTGAGGTATATTTAGTATTTCTTTTGGTGGGCCTGATAGTGATGAATGTCTGTTGATACATGCATTTATTTTATCTTAAAAGATATTTTGGTCTGGCTGGTATTTTATTTCAGCACATTGAAGATACCCTTCTACTGCCTTCTGGCTTTCATTGCTATTGTTGAGAAGTAATATATTAGACTAATTGTTGTTCCTTTGAAGGTATTGTTTGGTTTTTACTGAGGCTGTGTGTAAACTAGTCTATTTGTATTTGGTTTTCTGCAGTTTCCCTGTGAAATGTTAGGTACAGAGTTATCTTAATTGTTCTACATTGGGCTTCTTGAATTTGTAGATTGGTGTCTTTCATGTTTTAGGAAATTTTTAGGTATTAATTTTCCTTTGTTTCATCTCTTCTCTCTCCTTGATTCTCCACTTCAAAATATGATAGACTTTCCCACTGCTACCTCTAAGTCTGTTACTCTCTTCTGTGTTTTCTTTTTGTTTCTCTGTGCTATACTTTACATACTTTCTTATCTCTTTCAATTTTTAAATTTTCTCTTCAGCTGTTCTAATATGCTAATAGGCCAAATAATTTGTAGTTTTAAATTTTTGTTAATTCATTTGCTTATTTTTAGAAGTTTTATTTTGTTCTTTTTCAAATCATTGATCCTCTAACTAATAATTTTAATATTTGAAATCTGTTTTCTGTTGTTTCTGTTGGTTATTGTTCATTGTGTTTTGTTTCTTTGACTGTGATAGGGTCACAGGAAATTTACAGAAATGGTATAGAGTCCTGTGTACCTTCCCTCATTGTTGACATCTCATACAGCTGTTGTAGAGAATCACCTAGGAAATCGACATTAATATAATACTGTTAACTGTACTACAGACCTTATTCGGACTTATAAAACTTATACAGACCTTATTAAACATTTTATAATTTTTTTAGATGAGGCTAAGCTCACAGATTGCAAGGATCTTGTCAGCTTACAATCTCATATATTTTTTTCAATTTTTATGCTTACAGCACCTGGTCTTCCTAGGTGGTTTCCTATCCAAGTATTAACCAGGCCCGACCCTGCTTAGCTTCCGAGATCAGATGGGATTGGGCTTGTTCAGGGTAGGATGGCTGTGGACAAAAAAAATTCTATAATTTTTTAAACTCAGATTCATTTATGTATTTGTGCATATATGTTTCAGTTTTTGCAATTTTATCCCACATATATAGTTTATGTAACCACCACCATAGTCAAGACACATAATTATTTCACTCTACAAAAGAACTTCCTTGTGTTACCCTTTTATGTTTGTACCCCACACTGCCCCTAGCCTTGGTCCTGTGATGCTTTTTAGAAGATTTTAAAAATATATAACTTAGCCATCTTTGTTGTTGTTCTTGTTGTTTGTTTTAGGTAGAAGTGGGTTGGTTGTTCTCCATCAGCAGTTAGCAGAGTGAGGTCCCAGACCAGTAATTGGCATCAGCGTCTTAGGAGGAACTTACAGAAATGCAAATTATCAGGTCCCACCACAGAGATATTGAGTCAGAAACTCTGGGGATGAGACTCAGTAACTGCTTTTTAACTAGTCCTCCAGGTGGTTGTGATGCAAGCTAAAATTTGAGAAATATTAGCTTAAATAGCCTGGCTGGCCAGTTTGGGGATCTTTCTTTCATCTCACTGCTACTTTTTTTAGTCCAAGTTCTCGTTGTCTCTCACCTAAATAGCCTCTTGTCTACCATCCCTACAGCAGTTCTGTCCTCTTAACTCCATTCTTTGTGTAGCAATATAAATGATGTCCTCAAATATAAATTGAATCATGTTACTACTTAAAACTTATCTGGGGTTCCCCATTGCTGACACATAAACCCTTGCTATGATCATGCCCCTGCTTAACTGCAGTCTCATCAGTACTACTCTCACCCTTGCTCACTTCACTTTAGCTACAACAGTCTCCTTTTGGTTCTTCTGGTATGCCAGCTCCTTTCCATAATTGTCTTTATCCAATTTTCCCAGTTCTAACTTGTCTTTACAATCCCAACTCAGGTATCACCATCTTCTCTTTAGTTATTTCCACTCTTTCACCTGGTTTATTTTCTTCAGACACCTGATTCTTAAACACAGTCTGAGGTTGTGTTTATTCCCACCTCCCCTCCATTCTCCCACTGGGAACAGGGACTTTGTGTTATTTTCATTGATCAATGCTTACCACCTAGCCCAGTACCTGGCACATGGTAGATACTCAAGTAGGTTTTATCCTCTTTTAATGTGTAAATTAATTTTTTCCTCTGCTATCCATCCATCATAAGATCATGTGGAATTAGGAAACCTAAGATTTTAAATTATATTCTCTAGTGATTTTAATCAGTATTTATTTCATTTCTAGAGATTTTGAGAGTTTTCATCTTCGTTTATTGAAATAAGATTTTTAGCAAAAAATGTATACATTGAAAAAATGGCTGAAAAGATTACTGATATAACTTAAGCTCATTTGAAACAAGTAAATGTTTTATCAAGCACACTCTTAGACAGTTTTAAAAATCGGACATTCTTTAGGTGGTACCAAGAATATCATCCACTGACTAAATTATTTTTTTAAACAGGTTATGTCGCTTAAAAAAGAAAGCACAGGCAGAAGCAAATGCCACCGCTATCAGTAATCTGTTGCCATTTATGGAATATGAAGTGCATACTCAGCTAATGAATAAGCTAAAGCTCAAAGGAATGAATGCTTTATTTGGACTGAGAATTCAGATCACAGTGGGCGAAAATATGTTGATGGGCTTAGCGGTAAGTTTACATGTTTTGGTTTTGGTTTTTGATTTCTATAGTTGTAATAGATTCTATTTTAAGTGATTTCTATAGTTGTAATAGATTCTATTTAAGTGATTCTCCTAAAAAGTTATTTAAAGAAACTGGCATCAAGACCTTTAAGGGTTGGAGACATTATAAGAAGTAACAAATCTGATGATAGGCTTTCAAATATTTTATTTTTATATTTCATTATGAAATTATCAATTATTTAAATTAAATTATTATGTAAAATATTTGTTTATATTTATGTCATTCTTATATTTTTATGTTCTGACCATAAGTCCAGTTATCACGTGTAGCTTGTTTAGTAAGTCGGCCACCATCGTTTTGGATTGTTTTATTGTTTATGCATTGCTAAAACAGGGTTTCTCCTTCTTGGAACTGTTGACATTTGGGGTTGGATAACTCCTTGTTGCAGTGGGTTGTTTCGTTCATTGTAGGATTAGTTTAGCAGCATAGCATCCCTGGTCTCTCCCCACTAGATGCTGATAGCTGCCCTCCAGCGTGACAATCAAAAATATTTCCATACATTACTAGATGATTCTGGGGAGGCAAAATCACTCCTGAGGTGGGAGAAGACCATTGTGTTAAAATAATCATGCATTTTAATGTAGAAAATGAAGCAATACGTATGAGATACTGTCTACTGTTTGAGAATTAAATTTTATCATAAGCATGCCCCCATGGTCAGTAGACCATGTGTGTGTTTCTTAAGTGCTGATAAATCATGAGTCTGTAGAAAGCTCTATATCTCAGCTTCATGTTTACCTTCGCTTGTTAGAAAACAAATCCTAACTAGAAAATTGTCATTGGGGAAAGCAAGAGCTGCCTTTAGAAATAGCCTGAGGCCCAGAGAACTAGACGCCTGCAAAATATATATTGATCAAATGGAATCTGATTAACAATATTTATGGAAATCTTCTCACATTCTAAACACATTGCTAGCCAGAATTTTTTCTGTGTCACTGGTACTTTTTAAGTGGGAATTTTCAGTCATCTTTCTGAGAGATGCATAGAAATTTAAGAAATTTATGGAACTTGGATTCTTTTTCTCAGTATGCATTTAGTAGATAAAATGCTAAATAGTTTCTTGCTTAATCTTTTTTTTCTATAAGCAAATATGGAAATTTTTATATGTGGGGATAATTGTGTGATGATGATTAATTATGTAATCCTAATTTTTTAACAAGAAAAATTTGTAATGCTTAATGAAAGTAATCAGATTTATATTAAAATATTTGACATTTAGAGTAACTTGAGGAAAAAAGTGTTAATTATAATTCATTTGTCTAAAACCTCCCATGCTTAACAAGAACATAACATAAATGTGTAAATTGGACTAAACACAAAACAGTAGTTATTGGGAGTGTCTTTGAGAACTAAGAGCTTGATTCCAAATCTTTTCCTTCTAGATCATTAGTGACACCAAATACAACTGTTTGAGATTTTAATCTTTGTTCTGTGTTTTAGTTTGTGCACTTAAGTCTCAAGGTCCCAAGAGTAGTTTCTATGATAGTTGATATCTGATGAATGCTACTGGGTGTCTGGCATTGTGCTACTCCAGAAGGAATATAATATTATCTTTGATGAGAAAGTCAGTGCTGTGATAGATTGAGACTAGTCCAGGGTGCTTTGGTTACATGTACTGGAACTGGTTTCAAACCCAGTCCTGTCTAGTTCCAGAGTCTGTGTTCTCAACCATTCTGGGTTGCTGCCTCGTTTTTTAGTGAACGCAGTTAGGGAAGTGTTGGAGATGGTACACTAAGACTTCCTATGGCACAGAGAGCGTTCTGAGGTTGAGCAAGAGATTGAGTCATAGGTGCAGTCGTGGACACTAATGAACGAACCAGGGGAGAGAGCGTCTGAGGGTCCGTTTCATCTGCGGGCGCAGACTTCGTCATAGAGCATCATACTTTAGGATGGACTTTTATGAAACTGACAATTGATTAATTTAAAAATAATGATAATTCAAAATAAATATCCAGAGTTAAAAATAATTATCTTCTCTTTTCCCCATTCTGCTCCTTTGACATGAACAATTTGATGTTTATACTTTTATGTATGTTTTCTCTTTGCTTGTATAAGCATATTTTAACCTAAATGCACATAGGATTGTGTGTGTGTGTGTGTGTGTGTGTGTGTGTGTGCTGTTTTCTATGTCACCTAATAGTTTTCCAGTACTCATGGCATGTAGTAGTGTTACAGAGTCAGAAATTAATAGTAATTTAATTAAATATTTAAAATAAATCTGTATCAAGTAAAATTTTCTTTCTTGGTAATTATGGAGGTGGGGTGGTATAGGAAGAAGGTCTTTGCTTTTGGAGCGAGGGACAGATTCAAATCTCTTGTCCATATTTATTGACAGTATGATCTTGAGTAAGTTTCCTATCCTTCATGCACTTCAGTTTCTTCACTTGCTTTGCAAAAGTTTCCCTTTCACTTTTGACACATAAAAGGGAAATTATCTACTTTTGCATGACAGATTTACTTATAACAACTTTTTATCTTTATTTTCTAAACTTTTTTTACAATCATAAGGTAAAACATTTTATAATACAGTTGGGTATGCAGTGAAAAGTAAATGCTCCTTTCACTGCTGTCCGCATCTACCAAGGTTTCTCACCAGAAGCAACCAACACTTCTTACCAGTTGTGTTTTTTTTGTGCCCTTCCATATATGTCCTATATATACACTGATGCTAATTGTATCTTTTTCCTATAGGGCACAAAGACCACATTCCTAAATATGAAAACTTAAGGACTGGGTTTTTTTTAGATAATTTTTGATTATTTTCCCATTATTTTTACAAGTCGGCCACAGGTGTATATTTAGCAGCGTTACCAACACCTGGAGGAATTCAGATTGCTGGGAAGACTCCTAATGATGGCTCATATGAACAGCATATATCTCATATGCAAAAGAAGATAAATGACACGATTGCTAAGAATAAAGAGTTATATGAAATCAATCCTCCGGTAAGTGAAATAAATCTATATTGGAAATACCTAAGTTGTTTAGATGTTAGTATATTTTTAGGTTATCTTATTTTAAACATTAAAAGATTTTTTTCCCACTGTTTGAATTCACTCTCCTCATTATTCATTCTTTTACTTTCTTTACATCTGTGCTCAAATATCTCCTTTTTAGGGAAGCTGACTCTGACCAGCCTTATTTAAAAATTGTAACTCTCCCGTCAGTTTTTGGTGCTTCCTGTTTCCCCTTTTTTTGTTTTGGTCTATTGCTTATTACTTCCAGTAGAATGAAGTTCCATCATGGCTTATTTCTAATGCCTAGTTCCTCCTGGTATTCTTGATAAATACTTGTTGAATGACTAAATAAATGGCCTTAAATGTTCTTTTTTAATAAAAAGAAAGATTGCTTATCTGTGGTAAAAATGTGAAAGAATAGAGCTTTTCAGTTTCACCTTCTCACAGTTTCCATACCAGTCATTTCCATAGTCTTCTCACCAACTTTCCAATAGGTATCACGATGCCTCTTACTCTATAGATGCCTATAGCCATAGTCTGAAAGAAAGAGATGCTGGAGTTAGAATGAAACTACTTGTTTTTATGAGTCTCTGTTAATGAAATACTTCTGTAAAAGGATAGTGTTTGGATAAGAATATTATTGTTTTTATTTTGTTTTATATAGACTTGAATTTTGGTTGGTCTTTTGGAACAGTGCATCTGACTCTTGTTATGCTGGGAGGAATCGTAAGGATATGACCTAGAGCTACACAGTACAGTGTGGTAGACACTGGCCACATGTGACTAGTCCAAAATGAGGTGTGCTATAGGTGTAAAATAGACACCAGATTTTGAGGATTTGGTAAATGAAAAAGCACATAAAATATCTTATGGATATTTTTTTATATTGATTACATGTTTCATTTGTTCATTACCTATGAGGCTTGCTTTATATTTGTTGAACAGTGTTGACATAGAGCATGTTTAAATTCTTTGAAAATGCTGATGTGTTAATATATTTACTTCAGTAACCTTTGTAAACTCTCTCCTCACAACACTTTATTGACTGCATGTTTGCAGTAATTATTTTCTTTTATAATTATATTTTGATATTTGAACATCTACTAATAGTGTTTATGCCTGTTGGGGAGAAATAATTGGCAAAGCTATATGTTAGGGTTCTATTTATCAGTTCTAATGATAAGAGCTAAATTCTTTTGTATAACCATGCTTATCAACTCTGTTCTTCCATCCTGACCTCCCACAGGACCTGCCACCTCGTTTGTGTTCCTATTGTACTTGTATGTGCTTCTGGCATAGTGCCTGTTACATATTATTGCACTTAGTTTTTCCATGTCTGTCTTCCTTTACTATAATGTAAGCCCCTTGAACAGAGACATATTTAGAGAATGTTAATTGAGTTACTTAATCCATTCAGTAAATATTTATTGAACTTCTATTTTAGTAGTATATTTTAGAGGAGGGAATAAATCTTTTATGAATTTAAAAATTTCAGCATATATGGGTTTCATGTGCTGAATATGACTGCATTTCTACAAAAGGACTAATAAATTTATGAATCTTCTATATCTTATTTCAGATACTGACATTAGTCTTTTATTTAGCATAACATCTCAGAATTTTTTAAACACAGTTGGTGTACCACGCCACTACTCATGTCACAGTTTAGTGTTTTCAGTTGTCTCAAACAATGTATGCCCACCCTGTAAATGTGGACCAGAGCGTGCCTTTTCTTAGGAAGGTAGCTCCAGCTGAAGTTAATACTTTTGTTTGATTTTTTTTCCCTCAATATATTGAGAAATGTTTCTAATGCAGAAATGTAGTACTGCTTAACTGGAGATAAAAGACTTCTCAGTCAACCAAAGATATTAAAATAAGATGCAAAACTTTTATTTGGAATAACACTACCAATGGTGAAACCTCACTACGAATCTAAGATAGATGACATTCCAAATAGTTATATTTATTAGGTCCTTGAGACAGTGAACAGAGGCATAACCAAAGTTTAAACTACTATAAAATTATAAAAAGAAGGATGATATCTATTGGGAAGAACTCTGCACTCAGTCAAAAGAACTGACCTAGACAGTTTCTTCATTTACTAGTTTTCAAACACAGGCAAACTGCTTTACTTCTGAATTGCAGCTCTTTATCGGTTTCTGATCATTATAATAAGTACTCTGTCAAATTTACATAGGTCAGGTTAATTTGGAGTACAAACAAAATAAATGGATGTGAGAATACTCAATAGATAACTAAGTTATGAAACTGCATGGTGGTAGTCTTATGTATGGTATACAGTAGAAATGAACACGTAAAACTATATTTTTGAAAAACTTATTCTTTCAATGTCCTCATTTTTAAAAAGATAGGTTTGTTACACCAATAATAGGGTATGGGTATGCCTTCTGCATCTGTGCTCCCATATCCACATTCTCCCAATACTCCTGTTGCTAACAGATATTTAGAACCTCTAGTTAACTCTGATTTTGGCTACGTAGTAGGTAAGAGAGCTTATGAATCCATATAGGATTGCACTGTACACTGACATCAAAAATATCATTATTGTAACTACCAAAGTTTATTTAGCTAAATAAGTTACACATCAGATACATATGTAATATATATATTATGTACATATATACACATTGTTTTCCTCATTTTACTATGTAGAGCTTTGAAAAATGTCACTGAATAAGAAAAGATATAGAAGAGTAGAATTATATTTGGGAACATAGATCTTTAATTCTTTATAGGATATTAAGACCCTTAAATGTTGAGTAGAAAATACCTTCTGAACTGGTAAGGCTGCTGGTTTCCTACTCATTGTACTTTCTTCTCTGTACAGTAGATATCAGTAATATTTCTCCACGTCTATGAAAATTATATATATCCTTCTGAATTAGTATGTCAAGGCTGCTATTATCGATTAAAGGAAATGTCCATGTATATACTCTATAAAAGGTTAATTAGTCATAAAGTTTATAATTAAATATAGACTTCGAATATATATTACAGACTCCCCACTGCACATGTAATTGTCAATTAGTATAAAAAATTTTAAACCAAACTGAAGTATGCAAATATCGAATCATTTTGTACACTTGAAACTAATATAATGTTATATGTTAATTATACCTCAATTTAAAAAAAAATGGAAAAGAGACTGCAGTTTATAAAAAAAGAACATGAAAAACATGGTCATAAATATAAAGCAATTATATTTCTTTTAGGAGATATTTGAAGAGATTATAGGATCACCCATCCCAGAACCTAGACAGCGCTCAAGACTTTTAAGATCTCAATCAGAAAGCTCTGATGAAGTTACAGAATTGGACCTTTCACATGGGAAAAAAGATGCTTTTGTTTTGGAGGTAGTATGGCATTGGACTAATTTCTTAAAGTATTTAGAAAATAAGATGTGCATTTTTACAATCGGATCCTAAATTGATGTGATACTTTTGTGTCGTTAAAACTGTTATAGATATCAAAAAATTTTATTGTAGACATTACAACAGATTTGAAAATATCAGAACTTGGTAATGTATTTTTTGTTCAATACCAGATGACAGATATAATAATGCAGATGGTTCTGGAAAAATTAACGTATTGGTTAAAATTAAAATAATAAACTCTTGGAGCTATTTTTGTAAGCTTGAATGAGAAATTAAAGTACTATTCTTTCACTTATTATAATTACCTGCTTTGTATGTTATTATAATTATAATATTTTACATGTAAAAATATAGGCTCTTTGAGTTCTGAGTAGTGTTTCCTTAACTTTATTCAGAAGATTTAATTGAACTTTCATTATGAAAATACACTCAGAACTGGCTTTTCTGGAGCATTAATGTGGCACAAAGGATTTGTGGAGCCTCCTCCCTCACAAATCTGTTGAACAGTTAGCTTTGAAAGAGATAGATGGTCTTCCTTTGATGTTGAAGGAAAGGAAAATAAATAAAGATACCAAGAAACGTTCTGATAAGGTACCAGTTGGGAGAAAAAGTCAGATGCTTTGATCTCAGTGCAGCAGGGAGCTTTATGGTAGAATTGTATTGGCATTGGATAGGAGGTTTAAAGAGTTTATAATGTGAATGTGATCTGGATGTCAGCCATGGGAGATGAACAAGGCTTAACAGAGGTAAGGGTGTTGATTTGTAGAAAACTAAAACTATATGGATTTATACCTTTCTCTCATATTTTTCTACAGTTTGATAATAGAAAAAAAAATGAAGGTTGGTCAGGTTAAGGAAGTAAAAGGAACCAGGGTACTGTTTAGAACAGTGCTACTCAAAGTGGGCTGTGATGACTTGTAGCATCAGCACTGTCTGGAAGCTTGTAAGAATTATAAATTCTGGGGCTTTACTTCAGACCTAGTAAATGAAAATTTCAAGGTGGGGCCCAGGACTCTGTTTAACAAACTCTCCAAGTAATTCTTAGCATTACCTGAAGTTTGATCTAGGGTATTATTGATATTACTGATCCTGGATCCTGGCTAAGTAGAGAACAGAAGTGCTTTACACTTGGGCAGAAGTATAGGGCACGGTGCAGCTTCAGTAAGAGAGAGGACAAAGAGACAGGGGATTGTAGTTGGAGAACGCTTGAGGTCTGGTGTTTCTGGAATGGTTTTGGGAATAGCATGGCCACAACTCTGGGTAGCTAAGTGGAGTGGAAGTGATAGTGGTTCTTGAAGTCCCAAGGGGGATGTGAGAGGAAGCTTAATGTGAGTCAGGGCTTAGACCCCCATTATACAGATACATGTCAATATATGTCCTGTCGGATATTTTTACTCTTTATTATTCACAGTGGGCTATTATGATGTAAGCATAGGATTTAGATTTATTTTGTTGAGACGTGCCTTTAAATTAATCCCTACATTATTGTATTTTAAAGCATTTCTGTAGTCAAAACTTGTTTTTTTAATCATACTTTATTAATTTAAACAAATTGAGATAATGATTACTTATGATACCATTGTAATTATTTTGAAACATGCCATCATAAAAGCTTGAGAAAAGGCTCAATTTTTAAAAACTCAATATGTTATATAATATAAAATATTTTATTTAGAAGTATTTATATTATTTACTGTGGAGAAATTTAGATATTAGAAATGTTTTTAAAGTTTTATATTTTAACTTAGGTAAAAAATGGCTCCAGTGTTTTGACTTATGTTTTCTATTTAGTTATAATAAAAAATTTTAATTTGAAATGATTATATATTTACTAACTTATGTAATAGTTTTAATCTTTCTATTTTCAGATCGACGACACGGATGCAATGGAAGACGTGCATTCTCTCCTCACAGATGTCCCTCCTCCTTCAGGTGAACAGGAAAAAACTATCTTTGAAATGAAACTATCTTGTTTTTGCATATCAATATTTTAGTTCATAATTATTATGGTACTAACTTTATTTTAAAGGCTTTATCAGTGTCTCATCCTGTCATGTGCTTTGTTGCTCCAAAGGCTGAAAGCATATACTTTAAGAATATTTATGTTATAACTGAGGTGAACTGATTTTTAATCCTTTTATGACTACACATTTTTAAAAACCTGATAATTTATTAAGGTGATCTAAAGTGTTCTAAAGATAAAGAGTTTTAGAAAAACAACAATGAACGGATCTTATAGTTAGAACTTCATGTAATAATTGAAAATGTTATTTAACACAAAAATAAATGAAATATCATCATATATTTTAACTATAATTTATTTTGACAGGATTTTATAGTTGCAATACAGAAATTATGCCTGGTATAAATAATTGGACGTCTGAAATACAGGTGAACCTTTCATTCTTAATTTTAAACAAATAAAACGTAAGTAATGTTAGCAAGTTCCTATGTTTTCTTTTGACCTTATTGCAGTTAAAATATTATCCTTTTTCATACTACATCAGTTATTATTGTTCATTATTTACAGTTTTATTAACTGTTACTTAGTTAAAATAATAAAATGACATGCTATTATATTTTTCTATATTTAGATGTTCACATCAGTAAGGGTAATCCGGTTAAGCAGCCTTAACCTGACTAATCAAGCCCTCAATAAGAACTTTAATGATCTCTGTGAAAATTTGCTCAAGGTAGGAACCTTTTGACCAACTAATTTTAGTTAAAACACATAAGAATCATGAAATTAAAAAAAGAAAAGTGTATATGTGTCTGGAATACCTTACACAGTTGTGGGCTGAATTATTTTTATTTATACAGTATATCAATCTTAACTCTGTCATCAGGTAAAATGCTAAAGTTGCCCTCTCCTTCTTAATATACCATACTATAAAAGAAGCATATTTTAAGATATTTCATAGCTTTAAACTTTATAAAAATTTGTTATGTATATGAAAATTTTAAAAACCTTGTTATTTTTTATGATTTACAGATAAATACGATTATATCTTATTGTCTGCTTAAATATTAAAAATGTATTCTTTATTTAAGAATTGACAAAATAGAGGTGGGCTAGCCTTGTTTTTATCTTTTGAACTTTCCATTTGTCATAATGTACATTAAAATGTCAGTTTTTATAAATTTTTAAATTAAAAGAAGTGACATTACTAATATTTTCTATTGTGTAGAGCCTGTATTTTAAACTACGGTCTATGATCCCCTGCTGTTGCCATGTAAATTTTACAGTATCTTGCCAGAAGATGAATTAATTCAGGTAATTAAGATTCTGTCTAATCTTAAAGAAGATTTCTAGTTTTTATCTGATCTCTTTTAATATTATAAATTGTCATAATTAAATAAGTGTAAACTTTTACTTTAAAATATTATTAGTATGTATTACTTCAAAATGTATTAGTATATATCAGACCGTGTAAATTCATTTTTTTCTGAACTCTAGTTATCTGAAGGTGGAATCATATGTGTGCTCCAGCATACATACAATAGGATGAGTACTTATGTGGGATTTTTCCCGACCCCATCTTTAAGACAAGGTTCTTGAGTTTTTTCTGAAATATCTGTGTTCAGTTGGGCTTAGTTGTAGTCTGAATATCTGAATTGTTGCATAATTCTGGTTGAGAATTAACTAGGAAAGGCAGATTAGGTAATTAGTATAAGTTGTTCCATGGTACTGGAAAAAAGTTTGTAAGAAACTTATTTTGGCAAGGATTATTTTGCTATTCATTATTGTTTCTGTGATTCTAGGTTACAGTCACAGCAGTTGCTATAACTTTTGACAAAAATCAAGCCTTACAGACCACAAAACACATGTTGAAAAGTCATTGCAAAAGAGGTAAACCTTATGATGGAATGGGAGCACAGTTCACATTTGTCCTCTTATACTTTTTGCATATGAAAGGTGGTTGACTTGTATTTGCATAGAGAATGCTGAGGTTTTATTAGACTTACATTGTACCAATTTCTGTACTCCTATTCTAGGATCTTAAGGAGTCCTCAAGGCGTTTTGAAAACCTGAAGATGTAGTAAGCGTCACGTATTTTTCCTCAAGAAAGGTCCCCTAGTATCAACAGATTCTTATATATCTAGTAAAATTTAGGAAGTACCCATTCTTAATATATTCCAGAGAAACCCAACTTACTGGAAACCATTTATGTGTTCTGAAAAAAGAAAGGGAAATAGTAAATAGTAGACTTTCTAAAGTTTAATGACTTACTGGCTAAGTAAAATATTCATGATTAAACTAAAAAATTTTAAGTTGATACATTCTACATGTATAAGCATTGCATTAATGTCAAATATAAAATAATTATGTATTTAGATAGCTATCAAAATAAATAATAACTGGTTTAAAGTATCATAGAACCATAAGGTTAAAAGAGTGGGAAATAGTAATTATTATTTAGCATTATTATTTGCAAGGCATATCCTGAGAGATTTAAATATTATCCTTTTAAATCTCACAACAGTCCCGAGGGAATGTAAGTCCACTCTCAACATCATTGTAGGTGAATGGTCTGGTCCCCATGGGAGAAAACCAAGGAGAAAATAATCAGAATAAATTGGGGTGGTATATATGTTATCTGGATTCTTAATTTAAAAAAAAAATTATAATAGATTATTACTAAATAACAGTGTTTTTCTTGCCTCTCAAGCCTCTACAGATAATGAAGAACTTCTGCAGTTTCCACTGGAACTCTGTTCAGATTCGCTTCCTTCTCATCCTTTTCCACCAGTTAAAGGTTGGTTAAGTAAGGGAAATGCAAACACAAATCCTAGTTTCTAGTGTCTTTCCTTGCTTCTTCATTGTAGGCAATCTTACTTAATCTTGAGATGATATATTCTTCATTCCCTCATTGTATGTTTCTTCATGTTTATAAAGGGGAGAAAGGAATGTTCTCATTTTAATTTCTCAAGTAATTGTGAAATTATTATGGTAATTTTTCATATGGTCTTCCATTTTTATGTCTCAAGTATATTAAAGTTTTATTTTCAGAGATTTGGATCTCTCAGTAATTATTTACATGTGATATATTTGATATTTACATTATATTTAGTAAATTCTTTTGCAGCAACAGTCAAACCTTTACAAAAATTATTATTTTGAAAATGACAACAAACTACTTATTTTCTTCAGAAAGTATTTGGGAAGGTTTTGGGTGGTGGTAGTATTCGTGAGAAAGGGATGTGCTTTTTTGTCTTTTAGGTGCCTTGGCTGTAATTGAGGAACATTGTTAGGTACTTAAAATATGCTGCCACTTTTTCGAATGCAAAATGATTGTCCCTTAACTTAATAGCAGTAGATATACTTAGTCATGTAAAATATTTGTAAAAAAATGAAAAAGTATTTTTATCCATTTCTTTTCTGATTTTAGTGCAATGTTTATTATAAAATTTGCCGGATTACTGTATGTCATTTTGTAGCATCACATATACAATAAATGTGGTTTGTTTTTTCCTAAATTTTTTGAGAAATGATGCATTTGTTATTTAAAACAAAATTGGCTTTTCTAAAATTTATATTTTATAATACAAGTGAAATTATTTCTACTCATCAGTTATTTATCTGATCACAAATTAGGTATAATGCAGAGTAGTTTTATAGTCACACTGCATATGTGGCTGTAGAGTCTTCAGTAAATCAGTTTTAAGTCCTGTCTATGCAGATAAATAGATCCTGTCTCATTTTTTGAAGATGAAAAGATAAGCTACTTTAAAATTCTGAGCCTTTAACATGGCAACTATGGTTCTCTTTCCTTTTTGTCTAAATTAAAATTCTAATTTAGAACTCTTTGGAGAATTTTCATTTTTTGCGGCCACTAGCATATTTTGTACAAATGATACTTTGTGAATTGAAGAATAAGGAAAGAAGATTTAGAGGAGAATAAATAATATCTGAACAGTACCTAAAATATTTGTAGTTCATTTTAGGGACCATAGAGAGGAACTATGCGGTGGAGTAATAAAGTTCTGCTACTGATAAAGCGTGAGATCTTGGGCCAATTAAGCTCTTTAAACTTCAGTTACTCATCTGCAAAATGCAAATGATTAACATTCTCTCTAGCCTTTAAAATTCTACAATTCCCTGGGTTTCTATAGTTTATGGTTCTTCAATTATTAACCTACTCCTGTTATTAAAAACAAATCAAAAGTCTAAATTATGCCTAAGGTCACACTGAGTTGTTACATTAAAAATTTCCAAATAGCTTCTAATTAGTTACGCCAATAATTTTTAAACCATAAAGTTTCTTCAGAGGTGCTTCATGGCTTTCCAGAAGGTGAGGTGGGGAAGGGGAGCTGAGGAGGGTGGAGGAATGAGGATAGATCTCTGGACCCCATACCCTACCTCTGAACTAGAAGCAGCTTCGATTCAGTGTGCTCTTATGTATCAGTTTTCTATATATGATTTCGTTTGAAGAAAGGGTTTCAAAAAGGTGAAAAAAAACTGAATCAGGTCATTCCACCTTTATTTATCACCATCATCATCTTCATAATGACCAATATCATCACATCTAATACTAACATACATACAAAACTTTTTATACTAAGTCCTTAACTGAAAAACCTATGTGCTCTTCTTTGAATATTACATTTCAAAATCATGAATAAACACTAAAAAGTTAATCTGTACCTTTCGTAAATAGTTTTGTAAATTGTGGTTTATGTTGCATGCTTATTTATTGTCTTTGCTCCCTTAAGTCTTTTTAGGAGGACATGGGCTATACCAAATATATTTGAAAGTTATCTTAAAGTATTTTTGAATATTTGAGGATAGGATGGGTTTTGAAAAGGTCCAAAGAATGTTATAATAAATAGAGTGTTATAACGTGAATGTATTAGGCATTGTAACATGAAGAAGGGCTTTGAATAGAGGATAGAAATATCTGGAAAAAGTTAAGTGTGGCAATTTAGAGGAAACAGGCAGGAGATAGAAAGGTAAGAGTGGTAGGAATAAATGCTCAGAAAACTCTTATATGCAACCACAAGAAGCTTAAAAGTCAACTAATACTGAGAAGTAAATAAATACATAGTTTTATAGTTTTGTTAGGACAGTCAGCTAAGTTGATAGAGCTTTCTCTTTTTTTTAATTCTGAAAACGTTGGATTCTAGTTTATTTTTCATGTTCTCATCACAAATAGGATGATTTGTTAAAATTTTTCATTTCCTTTTATGTTAACAGTAGTTTCAAGAGCTAAGCACAATATGTTTATTAATACTTCCATCTTTTCACTTGTAGATAAACCTTTCCTTATCTTCTTGTGTTATTAAAAATTAGTGAATATGTGAAGAAAAGATGCTTCAATTATGTGTATCCTAATTCTCTATGTCGAGTAAGCCTGGGCCTGAATTGTCCATCCATGTTCAATTTTTTCCTTCCATCTTTTGTTATATTTGGTTTTGTTTCTCAAGGTAACAAAATAGTTTGATTTATGTCTCAAATTTATGGTAATTTGATGTTACCTTCTTAGTTATTTTGATTTTTCTGATTTGAAATATTAAGAGGTGCTGAGCCAAAGGATATTAAGAGGTGCTGAGCTACAGGATAAAAGACATTATCCTGTGAAGGTCATCAAAATTTTTTGATGAACGCTATGAGGATCATAGATGATGTGGCGTCAATATAAATTACTTCATTGAGGTTATATTATGAGAAAAAGGTGGCTATAGCAAATTTTTATACCACTTTCATAATCTTTTTCTTAATTGTTAATATCTACACCTATGTTTGCTCTGAAATGGTTTTCAAGAGACTTTTAAAACGATACATACAGAAAAAAGACAGCAAATATAGTTAAAAATGGGGAATCAATATAATCTGGGTGAAATGTAAAATAATCAGTAAGATTTTTCTCATGGATTGTAGTTAATCTCAAATTTTATACATACAGTTTTCATAAAAGGTTAACATATCAATTTAGATACATGTCTAAAGACCTAAGTCTTGATATATTAGAAACCATATTGTGGGGCTTAATTTATATTAATGACAAAAGTGTGTGAATCATATACCACTATAAATATATCTCAAATAGTTTATAAATCTCATCTATAATAGGATAATCATTTTCATTAAAATTTTGAGTTTAAAATTTTAAAAAGGTTTAATTAAGTTAATTTTAATTTGTATATGCTGTTGAATAAGTGTATAGAAGAAAAATTTTTTATATCCACCTTGTTTCTGCTCTCATTTTGCTTTAAGCTTGGGGTGATTTCCTCATGTTTAGTGGCATAAGTAGACTGGCAAAAGTACTTTTTTCATTAAGAAGCTGCTGACTAATGAGACCAACGTAGGTCAAAATAGATTTCAGAATAAAAGTAAACAAGTTGGCTTATGCCCTTCATATATTGTATTCCTTAACTAGATTTTCACATCAGAAGTTTTTTTAATCTTTATTTTTATTTTTATTGTAGATGTATAAAAGTTATTCTTTTTATTAAACCAAATTTGATTTTACTAAATTTGATTTACTAAAAGTCAACTAATACTGAGAAGTAAATAAATACAGTATTTTAAACTAGGTATTAGAAATGTAAATCTATAAAAACTCCAAAAATTAGCTTTTGTTTTTTTCTGCAACTAATTTTATGAATTCTTACAATAGATGTAATTCTATTTATGCAACTAAAATATCTTTATATATTAACAATTCATTGCATGTCTGTTTTCTTTCTCTTTTTTAAAAATATATTTTGTCCTAATGACTAACTGATAACAACAATAAAAAAACACTAAAGTTCTCCATGTTATTGCTGCCCAACACCTGGGAAGTTCTGAAAAGGGAGAGATGCTGAGGGTAAGGAGAATGAGAGGAAAATAGAAATGAAAGAGGGGAAGATGTATGAAAATGTTAGCCAGAAATGGGAAGGGAGGAAGGAAAGAGAATTGATGGATAAGTAGGGTTAAGGAATCTTAGCTGCTTTATGGCAGCTTGAGGACAGTGAAGTCCAAAATAGAGGAAGAAGGAGTAAAAGCAAAGACAAATTGAATTGGGTTACTGACAGAAAAAAATAATTTGGAAGAGAAGATATGAAGGTGGTAGTGAGAGGAGGAGTGGGTGCTAGGTGGAGGCAGGAAATGGAAGGAAGGGGATGAAGAAAAAGACAAGTGGTTAGGGTGTTGCTCACCTTTAATTTGTTGAATGTGTAATGACCAAATAGAAAGCTAAGTTTCTTTTTCCTCTAATGTATGTATTATATATGAATTGTAGTTGAATTTTCCTCTTGTGGATATCAAAATTGAAGCTATTTATATCTTTCTCTATGCCTTAATAATTTTTAACTATAACATGGCAATTTCATTATTATTCCACCAATATTTGAATATCACTGTGGACAAAGTTTATACTGGATGTTTATATACATCCTTTATCTAATTCGGTAAGCCATATATAGTTAGACAGTTTAGAGATTGGTGGAAATGCCTAAAGGAGCATGAACCCAAATTTTGATCATTACTTAAAACTAAGAAACGTTTAATTAGGAAAATACAGTAAAAAATTTAAAGACTCCAGATTGCATATATTTTAATCTGCCAGAGGATCTTTTCCAAATTTGCAGGAATTTTTTCAGTTTTAGTAATTTTTTAAAGATGCCTAGATAAGATTATCACAAATATTTTTTTAATATTCAGAGCAAAGATGGTCTGGAAATTAAGAGAATGGAGAAGTCTCAAACTTTAGAAGCATTGGAGCATGGGGGAAAAAGAATCCTTGCCACATTTTTTTTTTGTTATCAATATACTCATTTTCACTAAACTTTTAACTTTAAGATCAGTCCCTCTCCTCACACCACTAGGGCTTGTTAAATATTGCTAAAGTGTGTTAAGAGAATATAAAACCATATGTTTTATAGTTGAGAGTAATTTCTGTGGAGAGCAGTCACTTTTTCATTCCACAGTCTTGATACCACCAGAGGGAGCCGTTGGTAGTGAAGTCCTTGAATGAAGGGGATGGTGGTGAAGGAGAGGGTTATGGCTAGTTAGGAGCATGTGTTTGGTTTATCCGTGAGACATCGGTCATTGGCCTGTCTGTAATTTTTAGTCTTACTGGCTCTTCCCCTCACAAATATTTCCCTTCCATGTCTCATTTCAGATTTTCTTCCCAATACATTGACTCTGCTTATATGTCTCACATCCTGATTTCATTCTGCTAACATTTGTTAATGTGTTTATATTTTCTCATGTTTATAAAATTTCTGAAACTCTTTCGATGTTATACAAGTAGTCTTCTTTGGCACGATATTTATTAACTGAGCTAGTTTTCATATGTCAATAGAAAGTGTGGTTTAAACCTAAATACTTCTTTTGGTTTGCTTTTATAATGAAGCCATAAAAATTTCCTCTTACTCGTCTGGCTTATACAGAGTATTTACAAACATCAAAGAGATATACTGGCTTGTATTTAGCATCCAAGCTAATGTTGTTCATATTGTCTTATTAGAACACCTGGAGAGTGCAAGTTCTAACTCAGGTATACCAGCTGCACAGAGAGGTGAGTTTGTCTAATTAAGCAAATAGTCACCAAAGATGTGAAATTCTAGTGCGGTGGTACATAAATATACTGGATCAGAGAAATGCACTGGTCAGTGGAATAGACACCAAAATGTGGCTTTATCATAGTTAGAATGTGTCTTTAAAATTCTAATTAAATACTTAATTTTTTTAGCATTTTATTAGCTTTCCAGTTTTTAAAAGTAAAATTTTAGTGATTTAACTATTTTTTTTACTCAATAATAGTAAAAGTTACTCTTCCTAAAAGGACTTGTTAGGCTCACACCTGCGCCCCGACCTTCTGTTACCAGAAGCTTTGTTGCCAGAATCACACACGCAAGCAGAATATGACAAAAACAACCCTTTGGCTTTCCTGTTACTGATGGTAGAATGAAGGTATTTTAATAAAAGATAAGACCCCTAGTGATTTTGAAAAATGTATTCTTCGACAATTGATTTTAATTATTTTTAGTTTTGATTTTAGGGTAGAAATAGGAAAGGCAGTTATTCACAAAGTTTGGATAGCAAATTAAAGTCCTAAAATATAAACTGCTAAACATTATGAAGTAAAAATAATGGAAAATAAAGTTAGTTAAAACACAGTATTTGGTCTTTTTACTGATATTTCTGTTAAACCCCACTTCTGTTTTCTCTGAGACCACACAACTATGACATCACCAAAAATGCTCAGCCAGCTAACTGAGAACTTGGTTTTGGACAAATCAGTGTCTAAAGCTTGACTCTTTACTGTCTCTCTTATCTACTTGATAAGGACCATTCTTTTTCTAAATTACAGTTAAATTACTTCATCGGAAGGAGTGTTATGACGAGTAAGAGACGTCATACATATTTTTTTCTTTGTTTTTTCTTTTGTTTTCTGTCTGTATTTCCAGCAACGTCAGTTGATTACAGTTCCTTTGCAGACAGATGCAGCAGCTGGATAGAGCTCATTAAACTGAAAGCTCAGACCATAAGGCGCGGATCAATTAAGACAAGTAGGCGGATGTTTCTACCACATTATGATCTGAGAAGCATATCCCCAATTTCCCAGTGGTGAAGGCTAGACCTTTCTACCCAGTAATAACATTGCCAATCAATCATGTATTGGAGTGTGAAAGCTGCAGACTCTAAGGGTCATTTAGCAAAAGTTATTGCAGGGCCTTTCGATTTGTTAATTGTGCTTTTAAATTTTATTTTTTTTGTGAAAGTATTCTTAACAGTATATAAATAGATACTGTCTCCTTCTAATGGAAGGAAATTGTCAGCTCTCTTATTGAAGAGACACTCTCCCAGGACCCAAGGTACTATGTAACATGTGGCGTGTGTCAGTTTACTAAGTGTGATATCCAGAGGGCTGAAAGAATGAGGTATTTCTGGAGAGAAAGTAGTTAACTCTTATCTCACTGCTAGAATCAAGGTCATCGTATGTTCTTTATTTTGCATGTGTTTTGGTAGATTTTGAGGTAAATGTATTTGAGTGAAAGTTTACGATATATTAATCGAGAAGAAACTGTTTTAGAGGAAAGGTCATGGGATTATGGAACCAGCCAGATCTGGTTTTGAATCCATTTTAATAGCTGTGTGACCTTGGTCAAGTTATTTAACTTCTCTGAGCCTCAGTTTCCTCGTGTAAAATGGGGACAATAATACCTATGATGCTGGGTTATTGTAAGGATTAGTTATATACATGTGTCTGACTTATAATAGTTATTTGATAAGTGGTAGCTATTACTATATATGTTATTTTATAAGCAATCAACTTTTAGACAGACAAGGTCATTTTTTTAAGTTTTTAAAATTATGAGTTTGATCAAGTGGTTTGAAAAAGAAACCGATTACAACTAGTTAATATAAGGTTTATCTACAAGTTGACAATGATGAATTTGTCTGAGAAAGATGGAAAAAATGGGAAATATAACAACTTTCACACTCTCCTTGTAATAATTTGTTCTTACAGCAGATATTTTAATTGCTCTGCCGCTTTTTCTTTTTCTTCACTTTATAACGATCATTATGTGTGTAGCTACACCGCATCAACATTTTCTTTTGCAGGAATGCCATTTTTCTTCCAAAAGAATTCCATTCCAGCATTTCCTCTTGTGTTTTTCTTTCTCTCTCTTTTTTAATTGCATGCAGTGCATGATAATTCCTTTTCTTTCATGACATGGCTTAGCCTCACAGACAGCTGAATGTTGTCACCACTTACTTGGAAACCTTGGGGAATACTTGAGTTACCAGCATCTGATCTTGATACTTTCTCTTCTTTCTCCGATTTTAGCTGTGACAGTTGAAAAAGCAAGTCCAATGGGTGAAGGAAATTTCCGGAATCGTTCTGCTCCACCTTGTGCAAATTCTACAGTTGGGGTTGTTAAGATGACACCTCTTTCTTTCATTCCTGGAGCAAAAATAACTAAATATCTTGGGATAATTAACATGTTTTTCATTCGAGAAACAACTTCTCTACGTGAGGTAATTTTATAGATGTTATTTTATTTTCGCGAATTTTCTTTGATTGAAGGTGTTGGTGACAAAACCAAACAAGTTTCAAATTGCTATTTTTTGCCAAAAGTAACACACATACACATCTTTTTTTTCAATAAACTATCTGGATTGATTCCAGATTAGACTTAGCAAATTTCACATAGTAGCTAGTTTTATCACAAGAGTTGTGTTGGGTTTAAACTTGTTTACTGTTAGAATTTCCAGATCCTTATCATATGGTAAATAAAACAAATTTATCCATGTTCGATTAGAGATTTAAAACAGTATTGTAAGAACAGCTTAGTTTTCTGAATAGTCATTTGCCATACATTTTAAATAGCAATTTTAAGGGGTTACATTTTGAAATACTAGGGAACTATATTGTAGATGTGTGCTTATGGGGATGGTTGATATAATTTAGTTCAATTGTTTCTTCCCTCTGAAAAAGAATGAGGCTGCTTATTTTCTTCTACTTTCTCCATCACTGTTTTAGAAAGCCATTTATTCAAATTCTTGCCTCACACTGTGTATCATTAAACTTTAATTTGTGTTTTAAATAACAAGTTATAAAATTTTATTTGATGTGTTCAAAGTTAATCAGAGTCAGGTTATTACTATATCTTTCATTACACAGGAATTTAAACTCAAGAAAATAAATTATATTATGTCTTATGGAACAAGGCTGCTGAGCAAATTAATATTGTGAATAGGGAAATTTTTTAATGATTGAGGTGTGAAACTTGATAAACTCTTCAGATTTTATTTTAGCAGTGGTTTATATTTTTTAAAAGTATGTTCACTTAGCTATGTTTTTTCCCACTGTTTCAGCAGCAGTATTTTTTTTTTTATATCTTGCATGTAGCATAATGCCAGGCACAGTGTAAACATAAGACATATTTTGTGTAAATAAGTAAAAGAGTAATTAGATGGGTGTTTCCTTTAAGAAAAATTAACTTTTTAGTCATTCTAATGTATTGAGATGGAAATGAAACTATCTTGATATTTTCAGAAATCTTTTAATGTGGAATTAAAATAAATGACACTTCTAAGTCCATCTAAGTTTCACAAAGAAAGTTGGGTGTGAGAGGCTGACATACATTGTTGAATGAACTTTTTCTAGTTACTCTTAATAGCCCAGGGAGTGCACTCTTTTGAATCCATAAAATTTTATTTCCAAAGTGCCTTTCTCTACTATTTAAGCAACCATATCTTAAAATGTTGCTTCACATTAGATTTTTTCCTTCAACAGAGATTTGTAATATTGACTACATGGATAAATATCCCAAACTTTTTCATTGCATAATGAATTCGCTTAGTTATTTAATCTTTTTAAAATTATCCCTCTGTAGTCTCTGTTACGCAGGCATCAGAATTTCTTGATTTAAAAAGCAAGAGGGAAACTAGTAAAAGTAAAAGAAAAACATGTGCTAAGCTCTGATTGGAGACAGGCTGAAATGACTCACTTAACTCCTTAATTACAAAAAGAGATACCTTTACAGAATTACATTGGGTCCTCTCGCTGTTCAGAAAGATGTGACCTAGTCAAGTGTTTTTCTAATAGTGCAGTTTGCCCTTAACTTTCAGTTTAAAGTTGGAAATTTCTTTGTAGACTGTAAATGACCTCCATTATAATTTATGGAAAACTTCAGGTGAAAAGCATTTTCAGCAATCTGCTAGCCTTTGTTTTCTGTACTTTCTATTTTTGAACAATGAAGTTCTTCAGTCTACTGGGTTTCATTCTCTAGCAATGCTTAGTATGAACACCTTTTGAATTAGATGTTAGCATATAGTTGTGAACAAAGCAGATACAATCCCTGACTTGATGGATTTTACAGTCTAGTGGAACTGGAGTATGGTAGACATTAAATAATTGTATAACTAATATATAACTACTAGCGATAGTAAGTCAAAACTATAACAGAGGCTATCAGAATATAATGGAGGAACTCACTTTAGATTAACAGTCAGGGAAGGTATCTCTGAGGAAGTCCCATGTCAACTAGGACCTGAAGAATTGAATGAGTTATCCTGGTAGAAAATTGGGTGAGGTGCCTTCAGGAACAGCATGTATAAAGGCCCTGAGGCAGAAAAGTGGTTGACCCCTTTGAGAAACTGATACAAGGCAAGGATGACAGGAAACATGGTTCAGAATGGGAGATGTGAATAGCAGGGAGGCTTTATTGTTTATATTTACCATCAATTTATTTGAATAATAGTGGAATGATTTGATAGGGGGAGATGTTGAAGATGGAGGAACAATTTGAATTCTTGCTCTGCCATTTACTTAATAGCCATGTGGTCATAGCTAGTTATGGGCATGTTACAAATTCTTTGAGCTTCAATTCATCATCTGTAAAATAAGGAAATTCATTCCTATCATAGACATGTGTTCAGTAAGGTTTATTTGTTCATGCCATAAATTCCCATAATGAAGGACATTAAAACTATCCTTACATTAAGATCATTTAAGACATTTTAATATATATTCTTTGACATTTTATATACATTCATGAATACCTGTATGTGATTTGATTTTCCTGTGCATTATCATGTAGGAAGGAGGAGTCAGTGGTTTTCTCCATGCTTTTATTGCTGAAGTGTTCGCAATGGTGAGAGCTCATGTGGCTGCATTAGGAGGGAATGCTGTCGTGTCCTACATAATGAAGCAGTGTGTCTTCATGGAGAATCCAAATAAGAACCAGGTGAGATGTAGTTAAAGCTCCTCATGGTGGTCCTGCGAATATCCTCCATGGCCTTCCTACCTTCCACCTTCCCTCCCTCGCAAGGGATTTGCTCTTTACAGATTTCTTGATACGCAGCTTAGAACGTGTCTAATGAATATATTAATAACCATAGTCATACGTAGGTCAGGTGCTAGTTCCACACCCCAGGTGACTAGTGATTATTCCTAAATAATTCTGGAAGTTTTGCTCTTAATTTACTACTCTTTCCACCATCTTGGGTCTTTGGAATACAGTGACGGCTGACTGAGGAGACTTAAAAATGCCCTCTAGTTTGGACCGTGATGTTGTCGGGTTCTAACTGCCATGCTGGGGAAGAGTACAGTCACATTGCTGTTGTTGTTTTAAAATAAGTAACATAATTCTGTTAATGGGGGTGAAGGAATGTTGCTTAGGTTAAATTATAAATTTCTTTTATCAGTTTTGTTAAGATAACTCACTTTAAATTGTTAAAGATTCCTTTAAAAATTAAATAACTATATTAATGGGTTCTTTTGAGTTTCCTTTCCTGTGAATTGCATTCTTATCCTTGCTCATTTTTATCTTGAGCTGTCTTTTCCCTGATGACTTATAAGCCTGTGCTTTTACAGCTATACAGTAGTGCCTCTAATTTAACAGAAGAGTATGAGCATACTGTTGTAACTGAACATGTCCTGTTGTTCTTATAGGCACAGTGTCTTATAAATGTAAGTGGTGACGCAGTGGTTTTTGTTCGTGAATCTGAATTAGAAGTGATGTCAACTCAGCAACCCACTGCCAACTGCCAGTCATCATGTACTGGGGGAGAAGTTACAACCTGAAGGAAATTAGAAAGAAGGAGCTCAACTAAATGAAATTCATCTGTCTCCATTGTTTCATCATTAATGATCTCACTAGACTTTTTAAAAGTTGAACTTAATTTGAGATATTTAAGAAAGAATTGATACATTATGAGTAGATTTGATTTGTCTAGAATCTCTTGGAGGCATGAGAATTTTCTAATCTTGACATTTTAATTGCCAAGCCTAGATAGACAGGCCCCGTGGAATCTCTACCTTTCAGAAAGTTAGGATTAGTTTCTCAGAGAACTGTAGCAAAGATCCGAGATATTTGTATTTATGTTGATTTTAATAAAATCATAATTTATAAAATGAAATGAGAAGATCATCAGGAAACTAGGATAGCTACCCTAGTGTAACTTAGAAAAGCTAAGCAACAAATTCGCAAATTGTTAATGACGAAATAGTCTGATTTGAGGGATGTGTGGGGAAAATGGAGTAAAGTTTACAGAAAACTATGTAGGTTTTTAGTGTGTGTGTTTTTTGTTTTTTGTTTTTGTTTTTTTAACAGTAGAGAAGAAACTATTAGAAGGGAAAGTACACTTCCAGACGTGGAAGTGGGCCTGAGCAAGAGAAGTGTGGCTCAGAAGGCCTTTAGTGTGTTTTATTTTGCTGAGGAATTTGGTCACAACTGAAAGGGAACAGTGTTTCAGCCATCTTTGAAGAAGTTAAAATTCTGCAGCTTATAGCCATATGTCTTAGGTACTGTAAAAGAAGACATAAGTTATCAGTGCTGGCGTTCTTTCATTGAAAGTTTTAGTACTATCTCTAAGGAGGAAGGGAAGAAATTACTTATGACTTTATAACTGGCCAAAAAATTTCAGTTGGTGCTTAATTTGTCTAGAAGAGGCTTGGCTTCAACAGAGAAGGAAAGAAAAGGTCAGTGAATTTTGTTGAAGTAGTTAAAATACAATTGATCTAGTAGGAACATAAAATTATTTTCTAATAAAATTATAATGTACTCCTTCCTACCAAACAGAATTTTAGTTAATAGCATAGGGACTTTTGATGGTGAGTTGATTGTGTTTGGCATAGAATTTGGAAATGTAACTTGAATGTAAGTATGCTGCAAAATGTTGAATGTATCCATAGAAATACGTTTTCTGTCAATGCCAAATGCCTATTACAAATGAACCTTAAAGAGTACATTCCTCCTTTGCACAATAAAATTTCTTTGTAAGAGTCATGGTTTTGCTCTTCCAGGATAACAAACTGCCCTAAAGATTTGGGAGTCATTTTCTTGTTATCACAAGTGTCAATATTTTTCTGTATTTTGTTTATAATTTTATTTTTTAAATAAAACGTTTATAAAGATAAACTGAAACATTCCTAAATCTCCTTTTTTGCCTCCTTGATGTAGCACTGTCAGTAGTCCAAAATCACTTTCCTTTTGATCATATCCATTCAGTCCTTCAGTCAACAAACATCTGTTCTACATCTACTATATGCAAAGCCCTTTTCTTAATTTTGGAGGAAAATATATATATATATATATGCAATTGTGACATTTTTTGTCTGTGGTAGGTATTCATTCAGCTACTCTTTGTTGAATCCCTACTAAATCCCAGGGCATAGTTGTAGGCAGTGAACAAAATACACCTAAGTTCCTGCTCTCATGGACCTTATTTTCATGAGCTGCATAAGTAAATTGTAAAATGTGGTACGTAGCACTAGAAAAATTGCTCATGTTTATTGAATGCTTCCTATGTGCCAGGCAGTCCAATGAATATGAATCTGTCTATATATAATTTTAAATTTTATTATTAGTTTCAAGTATACAGTACATTGGTTAGACATTTATATAGTTTATAAAATGAACCCCCTGATTGATCTTTCTCTACTCTGGCTCTATACCTAGCCTTTACATTAATGCTAACTGCATTCTCTATGCCATGCTTCCCATCCCCGTGACCCTCTATCAACTACTAATTTGTACTTCTTTAACCATTCACTGCTTTCTACCAGCCCTTTAACCCCACACCCCTCTGGCCCAATGAATATATTTATGTATTAACCCTTTTAATTTTTACAGAAACGCTGTGAGGTAGATACTGTTGTTAAGCCCCATTTTATAGTTGAGGCAGCTGAATAGAGAGTTTTGTGATTTGCCCAAAGATACAATAAGTAGTGGAGCCAAGAATCAAGAACAGGCAATCTGGCTCAGATACCTACACTATTAAGTGAAACAATGTGTGTAAATTGGGATGAAGGTAGCTTGGTAGTTTCCCAAAGGAAATAAGAGTTAAGCTCAGTCTGGAAAAACAGGCATTTTACTGGAATTGACTATTGATAGTTTGATTCATCCATCCATCCAACAACTATTTTGTGATAGTGTAGTATGTTTCAGAGTCCTTTCTAGGCAGGAAATGATAACTATTACTAATTGAGTACCTTTTTTTTTTTCCTCATAATTTCCTGTGCATATGCATTATCACTAATTCTTATAAAACTAGGTGACATTATCTCCATTTTGGTATGAACAAAATTGTCCACTCCACAGAGGCCTAGGCTAATTTCTAGGAAAGCTGGCGTTTCCTTAATAACTCAGGCTTGCTGTCTGTCTGCCCACATGAACTGCCTCTGAAGCATAATCAACCCACACCAACACTGGCTCGTTCCAGAAAAGTTAAGGTACCCTATGCGCCAGGGGCTGCTGCTGTTCCTATGTGTGGATTCCCTCAGAAACATGATCATTTTAAATGGATGTGCTGGGACTTACTCTTTTGGAACTACTGAGGCCACTTACAGTATTTATGCATGCCTCCTATTATTCATCCTTCATTGCTGCTGCAAAGGTAAACTACACAATTTAACCAATAACTTGGCTAGATTGCTTCCACTTGTTTTACCTTCTACTCTTCCATAATCTGTTAACCATCTGGCTTCTGTCTCCTGATCTGCCCCGAATGTAAATATGCCAAGGATACAAGTATTGGATTGCAGTGTCGCAGTTATTGGGTAGCTGAGAAGCGTTTTTATGCATATCTAGTTTTTTATAAATAGATCATACAATTTTTAAATAGAGTAGTTCTATTTTTTACTTTTTCACCTTTCTCTTCCCTATCACATGCATCCCCAATCCATGTTAATAACCTAGTATGTATCCTTGCATATTAAAAATCTGTTAGAAATCTAATTTACATTTAACAAAATCTATTTTAAGTGTACAGTTCAAGGAGTTTTGACCACAATAACATTTTCATCACCCTAAGAGAGTTCCTTTTTATTTTTTTGTGGTCTACATTTTCCCTTCCCAGGAAATAGGATCTTGTGCTTGGTAATTTCCACCTAGTATAATGCTTTCTAGATGCATCCACATAGGCACAACATTTTTGGCTATTATGAATAAAGCTATTTTTTGACTTTGCACTTTTCTGTGAAAATTGAATTTCTGTTCTATTGGGTTGATTTTTTTCTTGTTGGCGATCTGCCATGTATGACAAATTTCCCCTTTTTTTGTCCATGTAGTTTTTCGTAGCTTTTATCATATTCAAACTTCTCATTTTTTTATGGACAATATGACTATCTTAGATACTCTTAGCTAAGTTGGTATTTCCTTTATTTTTTGCTATTTTGAAGGTTCATCAAATTTAACATGTCCTAATTTGCTCCCCATCAGATTTACTACTCTTCATTATTTCTTATTTGATAAATTCCATCACCACTAACCCAGTTTTAGCTTGAGTCAGATACTTAAGGGAAATCCAAAGCCTGTACTCTCCACTGCACCCAATGTCATGGAACAAGATGCATAAAAATGTGGATGCATGAAAATGTATGTTGTGTGAAAGTCAACAAATTTACCTACAGCTTTGTAGGGTCCTCCCTGCTCCCCCACGGCGGGGTCTTTACAGAGTACTTTGAGAATCTGATCTAAGCTCCAGACATTTTCCCCAGAAAAAAAGCATACATGTGAAGTTTTGCACACTACCTGGAGATGTTCATTGAAACCTTTTTGTCAACCCCAGGTTAAATCTAGTATAGAATGAATGGGGAATAAGGAACCAAGCCAAAGGAAACGTTGGGAATGATTGGGTAAATGCTATCCTAAAAATTGGGCCTTTCCCCAGTAGGAAAGTCAAGACATTTTTAAGATTAGATTTTTAAATGTTAAAAAAAAAAATCCTAATATGACTGTGGTAGGCAGAATAATGGCCCCCCAAAGATGTCCACAGCCTAACCCCAGGACCTATGAATATATTACTTTTCATGACAAATGAACTTTGCAGGTGTGATGAACATTAAAGACCTTGAGATGTGAAAATTATGCATGGTTATCTGTGACCTAGAATCTAATCATGAATTAGGGGGGTAGAAGAGTAGGTCAGAGAGATTCTGTGAGAGGTGGGCTCAAGCTGCCATGGCTGGCATTGAAGAAGGAAGATGTGTGCTCCAAGCTGAGGGATGTAGGTGCCCTCTAGATGCTAGGTACGGCCCCAGCTGACAGCCAGCGAGGAAACGGGCTTCTGTTTTATGACCACCAGGGACTGAATTTCCAACACTTAAATGGGCAAGAAAACAGATTCTTCCTAGAGCCTCTAGAAGGAACAGAGCCCTGCCAACAGCTTGATTTTAGTCTTGCGAGACCCCTATCAGACCTCTGCGCAATAGAACTAAGATAATGAACTTGTTTAAGCCACTAAGTTTGTGGTTAATTTGTTATGGTAGCAACAGGAAACATACAAATTTTTATAAACTTAATCTCTAGAGATAAAGTTACCATATAGTTATGCTATTTATGATAACAACTGGTATGAAATGCTTCACAAACTCAGGGTATAAGTACAGTCATATCTTTTATTTTTCCAATTAGTTTTTTGAATACCCACTTGAATAATTAGCAGAAATCCAGAATCTCCTGCTCTTGATGTGATCTCCTTAGAATTGTCCAACGCCCTGGGTTCAATGAAGTCCCAAAAGTTTAAGTATATTTTTCACACCCAAGCTGTGCGGGTACAGAAACCTCTTTGGTACACTGTTGTGTTGCTTTCCCACTGCCACATAGTGTCGCTGTTGTAATGGGTTCCACGAGGTCTACAGTGATGATGCCAAATTGACCAAGACTTCTACACAGGTTTCCAAGATACTTTAGCAGGTAGTCTTATTTCCCGTGACCACTCCATCCAAGGAAGCCTGATGAGTATCAAGTCCTCGTGTTCAAACCTACTGTCTATTGAATTGTTACACATAACACATACACACACACACAATTCTAATTTTTCCATATAAATTTAAGAGCAGCTTGTTGATTTATATGTATATTTACATATAATTTTTATATATAAAATCCTGAGGTTTTTTTTTTATTGAGGTTGTATTGAATTTATAGTTTAGGAAGCATTCACAGATTAATACTGAGCCTTCCAATTGATGAATACACTTTTCTCTTAGGTGTTTTTTGATTTCTCTGATATTTCATGCTTTTCAGTACAAAACTTGAACATTTTAGGGATTACAAAGCTTTACACTTGAGTACTTCATGCTTTTAAAAAAATTATTTTTAATTAGTTTCAGGTATACGGTATATTGGTTAGACATCTATACAGTTTGTAAAACAATCTCCGCAATTGCTCCCACCATCCCCTGACCTCTACCTAGCCAATGTATTAATGCTAACTGCATTCCTTATGCTGTGCTCCCCATCCCGTGACCATCCCTCAGCTACTAATTTTTACTTCTTTAAACTTTCTCCCCATTCTTCCAGCCCCCAAACCTCCTTCCCTCTGTCCGTCACCAAATTGTCCACTATATTTGTAAGTCTATTTTTGATTAGTTTGTTCTTTTTATTCCTTAGATTCTGCATCTATATGAAATCATATAGTGTTTATCTTTCTCAGACTTACATACCTTCTAGGTCTATCAAAGCAATATATTTTTCCATCCCCTTCCTTTTAGTCTATATGTGTCTTTTAATCTGAAGTGAGTCTTTTGTAGGCAACATATGTAGGGGTCTTGTTTTCTTATCTTTTCAGTCATTCTATCTTTTGGTTGGAGCACTAAATTCTTTTCCATTTAAGGTACTTATTGATAGAAATGTAGTTGTTACCATTCTTTCTTCCTGTTTTTGATACATGTTTTTTCTTCTTAAAGAAGTCCCTCCAAAATTTCCTGTAATACTGGCTTGGTTGGTGTTAAATTCCTTTAGCTTGTTATTGTCTGGAAAGCTTTTTATCTGTCCTTCAACTCTAAATGATAGCTTTGCTGGATAAAATATTCTTGGTTATAGATCCTGGGTATTCATCCTATTGAATATTTTTTGCCAAGCCCTTCTGTCCTGCATAATTTCTTTTGAGAAATCAGTTGCCAGTCTTATGGGTATCCTCTTAGTTATCTTTTTTTTTTTTTCTCTTGCTGCTTTTAATATTTGTTCTTTGTATTTAACCTTTGGCATTTTAATTATGATATGTCCTGGTGTGGGCCTCTTTGGATCCCTAATTTTTGGAATTCTCTGAGCTTCTTGAGGTTTTATGTTCATTTCCTTCACAGGTTAGGGAAGTTTTTCATATTTGTTTCTTCAAACAGCTGTTCAACATCTTGATTTTCTTCAGTTATGCCGATGAAATGGCTATTTGGACCCTTTATAGTGTATTCTCCTTAAATTATTTTTATAGTCTTGGCATCTTATCTCTTGCTGTTCTGATTGTATGTCCATCTTCTGGATAGGACATTTGATCCTTTTCTTTATTTGCTTTGTTTATTCCTTTATTCCATTTAATATAATTCTCATCTCAGATAATGTGTTCTTCATTTCAGATTGGTTCCCTTTTATAATTTCAATTTCCATTTTTATGTTTTTTATCTCTTTGTTGAAGTTCTCACTGAATTTATCTACACTTCCCAAAAGTTTATTGAGCATCTTTATAACCAGTGTTTTGAACTCTGCATCTGTTAGATTACTTGACTTCATTATATCTGGATCTCTGTTCTGTTTTCTGTTCTGGTTTCTGCTTCTTTGTCTTCCTGTTTTGGCTGCCTTTCCATGTCTGTTTCTATGTCCTAAGCAAGCTTCTACATATCCAGTCTAATTAGCATGGATTTGTGAAGTAGGTGTCCAGGGCACAGTCCTGAGAGGGGTTCAGCTGCAGGTCCAAGCCTTACCCCT
This sequence comes from Eonycteris spelaea, assembly GCA_003508835.1. NCBI lineage: Eukaryota > Metazoa > Chordata > Mammalia > Chiroptera > Pteropodidae > Eonycteris > Eonycteris spelaea. Next base: position 4,176,153 of record PUFA01000053.1, read on the forward strand.
CCAGGGCCACCTGTTAAGATTCAGCAAGCAACCCACAGATGCTGTGCTTATAGTTGCCTTAAAAGGCCACACCAGAAATTGAGGACACCTGCCTCCGGTGTAAGTCTAGGTGCCGCTGGGCAATGGATGTGGCTTGGGTGGGGCTACAAGTTGGGGGAGGCGGGGTTTCAGGGAATTATCTGGGCGGTGCGACCTCTGTTATCCAGTTTGATGACATCAGGGTGATGGCATTGCTGAGTCCCACGCACTGGCAGCAGGGAGGGCTCAGCAAGGAACAATGATACCACCGGCACTTCCGTGAGTGTATTTCACCTCAGACCTAGATCATAACATCTTTGTAAGTTTCAACATAGAAATGAAATAATGAATTTGAAAATTCCTTGTTAATTGTAAAATTATATGATTTCTAAGTGATCAATTAATTCTTGTAAATAATATCAATAGAGGAACATTTCCAAAATACTGATTTAAATCTATACTCATTGATTTTGATAATGTGTCTTGTAAATAATTCAGAAGTTTTGATAAGGTTTATTTTTCATTGCTGAACAATAGAATTTTTTTGTTATGTTTCATAGATGTAACTCTTACCTATAGAATTTAATTATATCGGTAAAAGTATACTGCCACAGCAAAAATAGATATTGTATATTTGAAGACTCTCCTTCCATATATCAATCTAGTGCTTTCTTGTGATGGACTTTGAAGTAAATTTAAGTATAAATGGTTAATTGGAAAACTTGATATTTCTAGTAATGTTTTTTGACAGAAAATTATTTTTTGAGATTGTGTAAGGGAATTGATTAGATTTGTAGGGAAGATGATAGGTGGAACTTAGAATGAATAGTGACCCAGAATCTGTATTGGTTAGAAAAATTTTTCTCCTTTTGCAATGCAATCAAGTCACATACAACATTTCATTCTCAGAGATAAGATATTCAAAAAACTACCATAGATCAGGTTGAGAGTAGAAGATGGATTCTTTTAGGCACAAAAATGAAGGTAACTCTTACCCTCTACAAGATACAACATACACATACATGTTTTAATAGTAGAGTTATCTAGTTAAATTTTTCTTGTCTGCTTTGCCTGGTGTTTGCTTTGCTTATTTAGAGGAGCTGGTTTATTTACAGATATCATTCCTATCTCTTTCTCACTCTCTGAAATTGGGGAAAATTATTTCTATTTTTGCTTGGCCACAGTGATGTTTGGTGGATCTCTTCATAATTTAAATTGGTCAGTCTCCTAATTCTTTACTTTGAAATAAAGTGCTCAGCCATACTTATTGGTTTGTAATGTTTTCCTCCACAGGTTGGCACAAACACCTCACTTACCAAGTGAGGCATCAATTCGTAATGGGTGGGTGGAGGTGAAAAGCAGCTGGGTTCAGTAGACTGATTGCTATTTGTCCTCTTGGGGGCATTTTCCAAAAAGGCCTTACATATTTCTTCTTATTATGTTCCAGAGGTATAAACCTAAGAGAGTGCCACTTAATAGTCCCAAATAGAGACCGATATTCTTTGATACTCAGTGGGATAGACACAAGTATCATTTTACTCCCAGATTTTAGGTCTTAAACTATTAATAACCTGATTACAGTTGCTTTTATATTGCTTCAGCTGATCGGGCATACATATTAAGAGTTCTACCACTACCCGTTAGTGATTGGTACATAATAAGGGCGCAGTAAACATTTAGTGCATGTAAAATAAATGAGCTTTTATCTCTTCTTTAAAAAAATCAAATTGCTATTGTTTAGGGTTCAAGATAAATTTTTAAGCACAAAACTGTTTAATCTAAAAACCAGTTAATTCTCTCAGTGCTTATATATCTCTAATAGCTTATTACTATTTTAGTGTCATTCTATCTGAGTTTTAATCTACCTTAGAAGTTATACTGTATGGCTTTTTTAAAATTACATTTTATTATTCTTTGATTCTAATGTTTTAGGATGCTTTTAAATTTTGTCACTTTTTTAGGGTTTGTTTTTTGTTTTTTGTTTTTTTTTTTTGGAATTCAACCTGATATTTTGAAACTAAGGTCACTGGCCGAGAACTTTTTAGTTAAGTCCTGGGTTTAAGTACCTGCTATCTAAACAGCAATCATCGGGAAAAGCCAATTATGTCAATTATCCTTTACTCAAACTCAAATTTTGATACCTTCAGTTCTGATATGATTTTTCTAATTATTTAAAGCTTTGCTGACAGTTTTGATGAGTAACAAAGTTGACACTTAGTGTTTTTTCCTTCCTTCCTTCTTTCTTTTTTCTGCAATTCACAGAGATTTTCAAGATTCATTCTCCCAATGTCACTTATTGCATCAAAAGGGATGTGCTTTGTTGTATAAAACACCACTCATCTAAGATAGTTGTATTTCCATTTAAAATGACCAAATGAATGAGTAATTTGCTTTAAAGTCCCATCTGAAATAAATATGGTACCACCAGAGAAAAATCAAAACTGTAAATAGACTTTGGCACAATAATTATACCCCAGCCTGCTGAAGTATGTTGTCAAGAAGCTGGTGTTCAGGAGACTCTTCTAGTCCTGGCTGTTTCACCCATATAGTATTATTACTTTTTCAGCTTAAAATCACCTGCATGCGATGAGAAGCTTGACAATCCACTCTCTCATTACCTAATTCTAATTCTGTATATAGTACATCTACATCACTCACTACTTGAAATTTTCTTTGTTTCTTTTGATTACCCTCCTAGAATTTAAGCTTCAGAGACTTTATCCCTCTTTTTTCATTGCTGACTATCCAGCATTTAGGAGAGCCAGGAATGTACCATATCCTACTGAATCTAAGATGACATCAATTGTAAGATACACAATCATTTTATGTACGTGTGACTTTTTAAAAAAATGCCACCATTTAAGCTACAGGACCATATCTTCTTGTCACTTCAGACTTTTTATTTTAATTTGTGGAAGAGTTGTTTTAGATTCCTTTAGAAAGAACATGGATTTATCCTCCATCTTATTGTGAACTGTAAAAAAAAGAACATATGGAAAAATCAATTGATTAAGCAATTTCAAAACAACTTTTCTCGTAGAATCCAACTCTTCGGTATTAATTTTTATTGAAAAATTGCCAAAATACATGACTTCTCACACAATATCATTGTCTGTGCCATCAAGGGAATTGGTGAAGCAGCATTTTTAAAAAGATTTGCTCCATTATCGTCTTTGAGATTTTTTTTCCTAGATGGTGATTTCATGTGCATGGGCGGGCAATGGCTGGTGGACGTCGACTCTTAAGACTCACGTTGATTTCAGAGATGTCCAAATGTGAAAAGTTACACACCTTAAAACTTCAAAAATAGGGTCGTAGTTCATAAATAAATAATTTTTGAATGTTTAAATTTATAGCTGTTGTCAACTGTCTGTCCTTGGGCAAGCCAGTTTATTCCTTGAACTTTATTTTTCTCATTTCGAAAATTAAAAGAAAAAAAAATCATAGGTGCTTTGTAAGTGGCCAAAGTTGTAGAAATGTAAGGCAATATAATTTTAGTGAACTATTAAAAAAAAACTCCGTCCAATCTAGTCTTCAAGGGTTCAAGGCTCTAAGTTGAACAGTAAGAATTTCACCCAGCTATTCTTTCGAATAGTGATGAAAGACGCAAGAGCTCAGCTCAGAAGATGTGAGTTAGTGAAGCGTGGGGATTTTTGCTACACTTAGCTGGCCTCTTTCTCTCCCCCTGGATGTAGCTGATTAGTATACAGCACGCAGAGCACTGTCATGAGAGAGAGAAAAACTAATCAATGAGAGGCTTTACAAATAGGAAGGAACATTCTTGCCCTTTACAAGGCTCAGTTCCCAGGATGTAGGGAAGGGATGGCTTCTGGATTCTTTGCCAATGTTTAAAAATATTTGGAGGCATCAAGCAGAGACCTGGCCTTTGTTTGCAGCCATGGTGGACTCTCTAGTCAACATGGGAATATCTGGCTTGGCTGCAGGTGACCCAATGGGCAGAAGTGAAAAAATCTTGGTTGCCAAGTAAGATCTGCACAGCCCTCAGGATTCTATATCTCCAGACGTGTTTGAATTGCTACGTTGTAAATACAAAATTGCCTTTTTATAAGCCTGAAGTCAATGTTTACAAATTAGGGGAGCAACTCCATGATCTACCAGATAACCTATATATACACATACCATCCAGCTAAAAAATGGCTATAGGCCCTACCCAAGATGGCTACCTACACCAATTAATCTCTATGGCCTGCAACTTGCTATACATGTCACTGTATTTCAAGAGGTCTTGTTTTGAATACAGTGACTGCACAGCAGTGAATGGACTGAACTAGAATAAGAACAATTGGTATTGGTTTCTACTTTGTTCCTTCTATTATTGAAAGTATCTGACTCTATTGTAATTAATTGCTTCCTGCCTGTTTCTTTCCTTCGGTTATGAGATTTTCCTCAGAGAACTGAGAAAGAACAATGGAGTACATGATTAACTAAAAGTAGTACGTTTCTTTTCTTTTTCAATCATCCTGGAACAGATAATTTATCATAGTTCGATTCCTCAGGAAATGTTCCATTTTGGTTTCATGACAGAGAGAAGCTGTCTTAAACTTTCCTCACAGACTCCTTCACAAACTTGGCATGATGCTAATGTTTCTCACCAGTGTGGGACTCTTCTCTTTCCAGCATAATCTGAATTTTTACTTCTAGGTCAAAATCAAAGAACAATTAGAAATCCATTTCAATATCTAAAGTCAATTGTATCCTGGCAGTTATGTATGTATTACATTCACTAAAAATTAAGTACACTGCCAATGTTTTTGTTAATATTATAATCAAGGGTACTTAGTTATTGGTATTTCTGAAAATGCCATGCAATTATATACAGAGTATATTTTCTCCTTTGAAACAGCAAAGCCCCAGAGGTTCAGACTAATGGTTATACTCTTTCAGATATATTATTCATTGTGAACTAGCTTTCTAGAATCCTACATTATGGAAAACTAATTATCTGTCACACTGTAAACTGTCACACTGTAAACCACATGTACATTAATTTATCTTAGGAGAATTTGGAACAATCTTTCATTTCTTGTCAACTATTTCTTTTTGTTTGTTTTTAATAATAAAGGCACCAAACATCTTTTGGTAAAGCTTAAAAATAAGAAAAATAACAAATTAGGGAAATTTGACTAAAAAAGAATTTTAAACAGTTCATTATTAAATGCATGATAAATAAGTAAAATGAAGATGGGTAAGAGATTTATGTGGCAAGTCAACTGTTAAGATGTAAGTATTGTATGATGCTATATAGTAGCTACGCCTGAAATAAGGTGATAAGAGATGTGTCTCTCAGTTGAGGACATGAAAGATACCACTTACCAGTTGCAGGCAACACCTTAGAGAGGATTAGATGGGATGTTTTTGCTAGGTGCCCTGCTTCACACCTATGGAAGCTTCCCTAAGGATAACATATGGAATTATATGCCTGGAGGGGGCTTTTAGGTCACCCAGACCAGTCATCTGTCCACGAAGTTTATTGTTTGGTACAGGTTTTAGGGAAAGATGGTCAAAACTAGTCTCAAGTAGAAGTGTTCAAAAACTCTGTAAAGTTCTGAAATATTATCACATATAGAACAAATGAAGAGAAGAGTTAAACAACAACAAAAAACCAGGTACAATTGTATTAGCAACACCTTGAACACAGAGCTGCCCTAATCAAGTTCTCTCCATTAACCCCATCACTCTGCATTCATGTCTCACTATATTTAGAATGCAATTAAAGTCACAAGATTCTATATGAACTGTCCCTGACACTCCTTCTGACGTCAGAAACTTTCTACCAGTTTCCATCAGTTTTTCTAAAAACTCCCATGTTCTTGATTTTAGATTATTAGGGCATTAGCAGTTGGTAGAAGTAATTGATAAAATAGTCAATCAATATGTGTATTGGTGGCATGAAAAACAAATTAATACAAAAATAGATGATAAAAGTGTGTTTACTGCCATCAGAACATACATGAAAGGTCAGTGGCTCCAGTTAGACTAAAAGTGAAAATTTTAGCACAGTTCTTCTGAAAGCAAGGTAATAAAAAGTACAAAGATACAGAATGGAATGACTCAGGTAGCTAGGTTCATAAGTGTAAGGTAAAGAAACTACGTTTAGGGGAAACTTTGTGAATCACTGACAACATCCTCAGACCAAAGCAAAAATTCACACACCCCTAGACTGGAAAGTTTGCAGTGTCGTGAAGCCTTACTTGTATGAAAGTGGTAGTAGCGTGTTTTATCTTGCCACCATTTAAGAAGAGTGGAAAACCCAGGCTGATGTGCCTTCAACAGGAAGAATAATTAACACGTGTGTTCAGATTCTGTGTATGCTTCTACCACAAATGGAAGTCATTATCTAGGTCAAATGGAAACTACCTTACCCGTCTCTTCCTTTCTCCAATTCCCATCTACAGTGAGAGCTGGCTATTCACCACATTGGCTGTGTTCACTTGTTAAGTGCTGAGCTTTCCCCTCCCTCACTGGAGATATTGACAAAACATCCACAGAAAGTACTTACCTGTATTTTACATATCTCTGAGCTTGAGATGGGAAATTAAATGGTTTGGTTTAAAAGCCAGCTCACTCTTTGAAGAACATTCAATGAAGGGACTGTAAGCAAACAGGAGGTGATGCATCCTCCTTTCTCCCTCACTTCTCAGTAAGCATTTAAGAGAGGTATTGGCCCAGCTCACAAGGGACTAATCTGCCATGAGTTATTGTGCGGCAGATTGTATTTTCCAAAATTGACACTACAATATTTTTAGTTCCACATACTCTCTAGAACCTTGCCTTTCCCCACCAAGAGGTGTAGTTCTTTTCTACTTGAAACTAGAAATCAGATCAAAGGAACAAAATAGGGGAGATACTGCCCAACTTTTGGGAATGCATCATAAAAATGTAGCGTAGTTCTCCCTCTCCCTCATTCCCTTCTTCTCTCTCTCTCTCTCTCTCTCTCTCTCTCTCTCTCTCTCTCTCTCGTTCTCCCCCCTGCCCCAACTCTCTCAATTTTCAGCCTTGGTGTCAAGCCACCGTGTTTTGAAGAAGCTCAGATGGCTCATGTGAAGAGACCACATAAAGAGGCTATTAACCCCAGACAGCCGGCAGCACTCCCAGACATGTGAGAGCATGAGTTTTTAGTTGATTCCAGCCCTCACTTCGTTATGCAGCAATTGATAACTAATACAGATTAAGCAATTGATAACTAATAACTTTTGGAGGCTTGCCATAGCCAAATTCTACATGATTGCATTGGGCTTCTGCATGTGTCATACACTCCACTTAGAAGACTCTTCTCCTCTTCTTCTAAGCAAATACACGTTCTTCATTTTTATTCCCTAACATAACTCAAAATCTTTCCTATAGGGACTAATGCTATGTCTTCACTCTGCATATCTCTTTGCACAACGAACTCCTTTATACTGTATTTGTTTTTATTCATTTGGTTTTTGTTTTTCTTTCTCTTTGCTTTTCCCCACAGGGCCAAGTTCTGAATATCTAATTAAACCTATATGACTAGAATTTACAGGAGGTGCAGTGTGGGTCTGTGGGTTAAGAGCATTGGTTTGAAGCCCAGACCACCCAGGTCAGGATAGTGGCTCTACTACTTACCAGAGGTGTGCCTTGAATAAGCTACTTAATGTCTATATCAGTCAGAGTCCTACCAGGGAAACACAGCCACTAGGATCTCCATCTCTCTCTCTCAATCTCTCTCTGTCTCTCTATTCCTCCCTCCCTTTCCCTACCCATATCCCCACCTCTACCTCCATCTCTATCTCTATGTCTATCTCTATCTCTGTGCATGTCATGTCTATGTCTATGTCTATATCTATGTCTATGATCTCTCTATCTCTATTCCTAGACACAAAAGGGGGAGCAGTGGGGAGAGAATTTCAAGATACGATTGTGTGGTTTGGCTGGGCAAGTCAAAAAAATATTTTCTTGCTATAGCAACTGACAAGATCCTAACCCTGGGCTTCTCCAGCCATATACCTTTTTCTTGCAAATTGGTGCTGGAGCCATTTCAGCTGGACAGTGAACACCTCATAGGAGACTTCATCTTGTCTCTGGTCTGCTCCCTCTCCCTTTCTTCCCGGTAGTTATTTCAAATTTTATCTATTCTCTCTGTTGTCAGAGGAAGGAGTATCCCTCCTCTTCCTCAGGGCAGTCCCTGTACCTGAGTGTTAAGTCACATCCACACAGTTGCCTCCTAAAACTCCTCTAAATTCTAGTTCATCTTTTATTTTCAAACTTTCTTCTCTAGTCATTCTTAATCTCAACATAAAAACCTGCTCCTCCTCTTCCCTATGTCAGTCTTTAACTACTGGGCCTTCCTTTATCAAACAAACTTCTTGGGAAAATAGTATAACTTGCTCTTTATATCTTCCCTGGGCATTCACTACTCCATCCACTGAACTCTGACTTCCACCTCAACCTTTCCACCAAAACGGCGCTCCCAAGGTTGATGATCTAAACCACAAATCCAAGAGATGGCTAAAAAGCATCTTTTGTGAACTTGTTCAAATCCAGGCAGCTCTGGACACCAGGTACAACTCTGCTTTGCCTGAACCTGTTTCTTCTCTTGGTTCCCATGTCACTGCTTTCTCATAACACGCAACTCCTTTAATGCTCATAATGATTGCTTGGTCTCTTGCTCAAATTAGCAGAATTTCATTTATTTCTCTCCTATCCTCCAATCAAATGTGTAAGAACCTGAAGGCTTACTTAGTCCAAAAAGGCCAGGCCTGTGTCCAATTGCTAGGTGAAGAAGGAACTGAAGACTCTGATCAATCCATCAGGAGACTCATTTTTCATCTGCTGTTACCTTCTGTTACTGCCACTCAGAATTACTGTAGAAAACCTGGGATGTGGGGCCTTCGAGTCTCTTCCTTGAACAACCACCAAAAATGCTGACCAAGTTGGATGAGTGAGTTCACCTAGAAAGAATAGAAGTTGGGAATTTCAAATGTCCAGTTTTTTAAAATTCCTGCCTAACTTGGCATCTAATATTTCACATGTCATTTTTTAATTACATGAACATATAAATATTTCTCAAAATATAACCATGTAGTTTAGACATATAAACTACATATTATTTCATGTTTTGGGGTGTGGTCAAACTAATTCTATTAGTATTAACTCCCTTGATTATTATTTATTGACTCCGTGATTTGGGGCACTCCTGAGTTACAGAGCGTTATTAGTGTTAAATTTGTGGGCTGACCTTAGGGTATGAATTTTATAATCCATCATTTTCCATGAAAATATATAAGATGGGTTTTAGGGATGTCAAACTATCAAGCGTAGAGAACAGGAAGTTAAGGGGTGTAGAATAATTGCCTCAACTGGCTAATGGGAAGCTATAAAGAAAATGCAGTCAGTGAAAAGGGGATGTCAATGCCTTGAGGTGAATAGAGCGAGTCAGTGGTTTTCCTGAAGCTCAAACAAGAACTACATTTAAGTCATAATAGAAGGAAGGGCACCAGCTCCATCCTTGTCCTTCATTTCTACCTGAACAAACAGCAGCAGAGACAGCTGACATTTATATCATGCTTATATGCAGATACGACTCTGAATGCTTTACATCTTTAATCCTCACAACAATTCTAATGTGTAAGAATTTACTAATTCTTAAAAGTAAATTTGACTTTTAAAGGGGAATTTTACTTTTCTCATTTTTTCATGTGCTTTATGAAACACAGATAAAATAAATTATTTTCCCCAAAGTTACACGGCTAGTAGAGGAAAAGCTGTCATCTCAATTTAAACTCTCTGAGTTCATCATTTCAATAAAGGCTGGACAAAGCATTATGGCCCCATTTCACCAATGTGAGTGACCACAGCTGCTTTTGTTTTTATTTTAATATTCTTTTATATTGCTTTCTCTTCCACCACAAGGAAAGGACAAAAAGGGCGAGTGATACTATGGAACAAACAAGTGCTTCTCCCCTGGGATACCTACTCTTTACTCAAAAGACAAGAATAAGATGTTACTGATGATACTCCAGGAGGTGAGGGAGGAAGGGGAGGTGGCTGGCTGATGAGCTGGGGGAGGGATGTGCAAGAGGGTTGGAGAATTTTGTGGGCATCTGCAGTTCTCCTGAATCAGTGGCATTTGGATATCTGCAATTCTTTCAAAAGAAAGTTGCACATAGGCTTCTGTTTCACTTGAGATCATTGGAAGCGGCTAAAACAGAAATTACTGTGAATGGTCAGCAGATGTGGAAAAAATCCTTCTGATAGTCTTTTATTGGCTCATATAAAATAATGTCTTGCTTATATTCCTTGTGGAGGCTGAGGTGCTTTGCTATTTGTGTTGTTGAGGTTTTAAAAATAAGAAGCGGAAAAATTGTATATGGGAGTCAACAAGAGCATTTCCTAATTATTGAATATATTTTCGTTCTTAAGAGCAAAACGTTTTTTGAAAGACGTGATTTTTCTTCCTCAAATCCAAAGGGCATATTTCGTCTTTTTGCTCTTTTCAATTGAGATTTGCAGGACTATAGATCTTGTAAAATGTAGATTACAAAGAATCTATTTTAATATTCCAATAATAAACCTCAACAGCCTCTATTTGAATACTTCCTGCGACAAAAACAAAAGAACAAAAAAAATAAATAAAAAAAAACTTACTACTCACAAGGCAGCTTATTCTATTTTAAAAAATACAACTCGAAGTATCAGACATTGATATTAGTTAATTGTCAGAAGATGTTTTCTTGATATGTAAGTAAAAATATTCCTCATGGTCGTGGCTAAGCAAACATCTATCGGACAGAGGTGAGGCCAGGACGTCTGTTTGGATCTTTAACTACCAGTTTAAAAAACTCCTTATTGCTCCTTCTCTCTGCACATGCAGTGTTTGGCTCCTGGTTGCCCAGATGCTTCTGTTTCTCCTCTATGCTCACCCAGGACTGAGACCTGAATCTAGGGACATGCTTCAATGTAGTCATGTACTCAGTGACACTGCCATACCAAATTCTGGCATACAGCAATTCTTCATGTAGAATGTATAGAATAGCAAACCTCTATGATTACATTTCTTAATTTTCTACTTGAGGTAGTTTTCCTTTTCTTTAAAATTGAGGTAACATTGGTTATTGACATTACATAAGTTTCAGATGTACAAAAGCAAACCTATAGATACCAGAAACAGATTGGTGGTTTCCAAAAGGGAGAGGGATGAGAGAGAAAGTGAAATGGGTCAGTGGGAGTCAAATATATTGAGGTAGATTTTCCGACCTAAGAGCCAGATTTCTAGCACCAAAAGCAGTCTTGTTTCAGAAGTCCCATTTTAGAAATTGTGCTGGTAAACAAGAAAACTTGGCCTTTTAATTGTTAACACTCACATGAACAAATGAAAATTCTAATAGACAAGAGCTCTCTCTTTTTTATTAGAATACTTTTTATTTTTCAATTATAGTTGCAATAGCATATGGTTTCAGGTGTACAACATAGTGATTAACATCTATATGAGACATAAAGTGATCATCCCAATAAATCTAGTGTGCTTTGGACATGTCCATAGTTATTACAATATTATTGGCTATTCCTTATGCTATACTTTCTATCTCCATGATTATTTTGTAACTACAAATTTGTACTTCTTAATCCCTTTTCCACCTTTTCCCCAACTCCTCTTAACCCTCTTCTATCTGGTAACCTCAAAATATTCTCTATATCTATGAATATTTTTCCGTTTTTTGTTTGTAGTTTGCTTTCTGTGTTCTTTAGATTCCACATATACATGAAATTATATGGCATTTGTCCTTATCTGACTTACTTTACTCAGCATACTACTTTCCAGGTCCATCATGAAATATCCTTTTCCATCCCATTACTTATAGTCTCTGTGGTTCTTTTAACCTGGAATTATGTCGGAGTCCCTGATAGGTTCTGTGGAACTGAGCCCCAACCTTCACCTGTCAAGAATTGCAAAGGTCAAGGATTTTGCCCTACTTACAAGGTAACAAATTAACCTGTTACTGTTTCATAGATCCTGGCAGAAGACACAAAATTCTGAGCCAGAGACAAAGGACTTTATTATTCATGGCAAAAGCAATAGCCAGAGCTTTATATTTATGTTTATTCCCTGTGTCTCCTAAGTTCCATTCAGGCAAACACAGGACACACGAGAGAGTCTACACATTGCAGTGGCTACATTTCAGGAGAGGAACACTGAGGTCGGGAATTCACACTTTTATAGTAAGCAGAAGCACGCCTGCTCTTTGCCCATGGGGAAGATGTTACCTCATCTTTCAGCAAGCATAACCCTGAGAATGGCCCTGGTAAGAATGCTCAGGGTCTTGACATGACTAGGTAAAACTTGCTATGATGCTGAGAGTCCGTGCAGGATTGGGCAGGAAATAAACCTCTACTGGGTTAAGTTACTGAGATATTGGGTTGCTATAGCAGTTAGCCTATTCTACCCGATACATGGACTCATCTGGGAAAAACCTTCCTTGTTCATCCCAGAAATCTAGCATTAATTCCTTCTTTCCTTCTGGCTCTTTCCTTATGCTTCATTTTCTCTCTCTACTGTTGATAAAAATCTAGGGGCTAGAACTTTAAACTAAAGAAAATGTCCATTTTTTTCTAAGGTAACTTTTTCCCCCTCAAAAACTATGACTAGTTTCAAGGTTCTAGTTTAGTTAGATTCAGTATTAATTTTAGTATTTAAACATCTATGTTTGAAAAATTCAATTAATAGCAATTCTGACAAATTGGCAAATATTTTCAAGGCATCCGAATTAATGAGCCATTGTTAAACATAATAAATACTGTTACTTTTATTATACTGGTATTTATATACTGGTAGTAATCGTATTTATGCTATAGTCACACACTGCTTAACAATTGGAATCGTTCTGAGAAATGTGTTGTTAGGCAATTTTTGTCATAGTGCAACATCAGAAGAGTTTACTTGCACAAACCTGTACCTAGATGGTACAGCCTATTACTGTATTGTATGTTCTATGCTTTTATACAGCTGACTATGGAGTAGGTTTGTTTATATCAGCATCACCACAAACATGCAAGTAACTGGAGTGTAAGCCCTGACAGTGGGCTTTTCTTTTATAACATGAATGGCCTGACTTAAGCTTCCTTTGCCGAGGCGTCCTCTTCAAAGATGCATCCATTTCCAAAGGCATACGCTTCAAGCCAGAGGCGTCTCAGATAAACACATTGCCAGCCATGGCACTGAAGGGCAGGCTGCCTCCCCCAACTGTTTTATTGTGTCTGAGTTGTTTGTTTATTCATTTATTTGGTATTTAACTATTTTATTTTATTTAATGCATTTTATTTTTAAATTATAATTGGCATACAATAGTTATTAGTTTTAGGTATACAACATTGTGATTAGACATTTATATAACTAACGAGTGGAGGACTGATAAATCTCATACCCATTGGACACCCTACATAGTATTACAATGTTATAGACTATATTCCTTATGCTATACTTTACCTCCTCATGACTATTTTGTAACTACCAATTTGTACTTCTTAATCCCTTTCCTTCTTTCACTCACTCCCTTAACCCCACTTCCATCTGGCAACCCTCAAAATGTTCTCTGTATCTATGAGTTTTTTCCCCCTTAGATCCTACATGTAAGTGAAATCATACAGCATTTGTCTGTGTCTCATTTACTCAGCACAATACCCTCTAGGTCCATCCATGTAGTTGCGGACGGAAAATTTCATTTATCTATCTATCTATCTATTTATTTATTTTTTATTGCTGAGTATATTCCATTGTATATATGATCACCTCTTCTTTAGCTATTCATCCATTGAGGGACACCCACTACGCTTCCATATCTTGGCTGTTGTAAAAATGCTACAATGAACATGCAAATGCACCTGTCGCTTCAAATAGTATTTTTGGTTTTCTTCAGATAAATACCCAGAATGGAATTACTGGGTTCTTCTTTATCTCTTGTTATAGCTTTGTTTAAAGTCTATTTTGTCTGGTATGAGTGCTGTTACCCTAGTTTTTTTCATTTCCTTTTTTTTAAAAGATTTTTTTAAATATATATTTTACTTTCAGTCTGTGTGTCTTTTGATTTAAAGTGAGTCTCTTAAAGGCAGCATATGTAAGGGTCTGTTTTCTTATCCATTTAGCCATCCTATCTTTTTGATTGGAGCATTTAATCCATTTTCATTTGAAGATTATTGATGGATATGTAATTATTGCCATTTTATTATTCATTATTTGCTATATATATTTTTCTTCTTAAAGAAGTCCCTCTAACATTTCCTGTAATGCTGGTTTGGTGGTGATGAACTCCTTTAGCTCTTTATCTGTTCTTTGATTCTAAATAATACCTTTGCTGGGTAGAGTAATCTCGGTTATAGGTCCTGGAAATATCACTTTGAATATCTCCTGCCAATCTCTTCTGGTCTTATGGGAGCTTCGTTGTAGGTAGCTAAATGCCTCTCTCTTGCTGCTTTTAAGATTCTCTGTTTGAATTTAACCTTCAGCTAAAGGTTAAACATTTAATTTAACATTTTAATTGTGATGTGTCTTGGTGTGGGCCTCTTTGGATTCATCTTGTTTAGGATTCTCTGAGCTTCCTGGGCTTGTATGTCTATGTCCTTCACCAGGTTAGGGAAGTTTTCCATCACTATTTCTTCAAATAGGTTTTCAATTCCTCCCACTCTCTCTTCTCCTTCAGGGACCCCTATGATGCAAATGTTCTCTACACTTGATGAAGTAGCAGAGTCCTCTTAAACTATTCTCAGCTTTTTGGATTCTTTTTTCTTGTTGCTGTTCTGATTGGCTGTTCTTTACCACCTTGTTTTAAATCGCTGATTTGATCTCTGCTTCATCTAATCTGTCGATTCCCTGTAATGTATTTTTTTTATTGCAGTTATTGTATTCTTCATTTCTGACTGGTTCTTTTTTTATGTTTTCGATCTCCATTTTTGTGTTTTCTATCTCTTTAATTAATTTCTTACTGAATTCATCTCCTCTTCCCCTAAGTTTTTGAGCATCCTTATAAACAATGTTTCAACTGTGCATCTGGTAGATCGCTTGTCTCCATTTTGTTTAGTTCTTTTTCTGAAGCTTTATTCTTTTCTTTTATTTGGGACATGCTACTTTGTCTCCTCATTTTTGGCTTCCTTCTGTGTCCGTTTCTGTGTGTCAGATAGGCTCTTAAGTCTCCTGATCTTAGTAGAGTGGCTTTATGAAGTAGATACTCTGTGGGCCCAGTGGTGCAGTCTTCCCTGGTCACCTGAGCCAGCTGCATAAGGTGTGTCCCTTGCATGGGTTGTGGTTGCCCTCCTGTTGCAGTTAAGCTTTAATTGCTGTTTTCATGTCAATGGGAGGGATTGACCCTCAGGCTGATTGGTTTTGAGGATTGGCTGGTAAGGGCTGACTCTAAGGAGCAGGATTACTTTAGCAGGGTTCTGGTGCCTACCCATCCCCAGTCTGCCCTTTGGGTATGTTACCCTCAGATGCAGCCCTGGGTGGCGCTTTAGCACTGGGTCAAAGCTAGCCGCCGGGTATGCCGGCCCAAGGTCCTGTGAGGAGTACAGCAAGCCAAGTTGAGCCATTGCCCAGGGCCACCTGGCAAGAGTCACCAATCTGCAGATGGCCACCACCTGTGCTCGGCTTAGAGGTACCTCAAGAAGCCAAGCCAGTAACCGAGACCGGCTGTCGATAGTGCCGAGCTTGGGGTTGCTCAGCAAGAAGTACGTAGCACTCTGAGACCAGATGCTGCTTGTCTGGGTTTTGTGAATCTTTGAGAGATTTTAGGAAAGTCTGCAGCATGAGCCAAGATAGGCCATTTGTTTGGAAAAAACCACTGGAAGCAACTTGGGTGGACCCACAAGTTGGGAGAGGCAGGATCTCAGGAAATCACCAGGGCAGGGTGACCAGTATTAGCCAGGTTGATGGAGCTCAGATATGGCTGCTTCCTGCCTCCATTCACCAAGAATGAGGGAGGGCTCAACAAAAGAAAAATGGATTCTGACATAAAGCCACCCCTCCAACCCTCACCCTGAAGCCAGACAACTCAGTCTTCCCCATATATCCCTGATACGCCTTGAGCAGCTGCCCCAGCGCTAAAGCTCAGAGTGAGTTTGTCCATCAGTGAGAAAGTCCCAGCATGGCTTCCTTAAGGGGAATGTCTGCAACACCCTCAGCCTTCTGTCTTACTCAGCCACAATTTCCACTGGTTTTCACTGCCAGAGGTTGTGGGGATTTCTTTTCCGGGCACTGGAACCCTGGGATGGGAGGTCCAGTATGGAATTGGGACCCCTCTGTTTTCCAGGGAAACCTCTGCACCCAAGATATCCCTCCCAATTCTCAGCCACCACTCATGGTGGTGGGACCCGCCCATTTCACATCTCTGCCCCTGCTACCTATCTCGAGGTGGCATCTTATGTATGTCCCCAGTTGTAGGACTTCTGTTTAGCCAGACCTCAGGTAATTCCCCATAATGGTTGTTCCGTCATTTAGTTGTAATTTTGATGTGGTTGTGAGAGGAAGCGGACACAATATCTACCTACAATGTCATCTCGACTGGAAGTTCGAGGCTTTTTTGTTTTAGATTTTGGGTGAATTTGAAAATTGACCATTTGGGCTACTCCCCTCCATTCCTGAGGTTTTAATTTCTGCTCTTATGTTTTAAATTCACCAATAAAAAGTGAGCCTGTGAAATCCTAGTCCCCACCCTCAACCCCAATAAAAGCAGAACCACAGCACCTGCACTGCCCCCCTCTCTCTGCAAGCTTGCTTTGTGGCCTCCAGGTGTATCTGGTATACTCCAGGGCCTATAAGTAATACAATCTTTTCCTCTTCAAAGTTTTCCTGATGGTTATAACTAGAGGGTGTCTTGCAATTGTCAGAAGAACCACAAGGGTACAGTCCAGTTGTGACTCTGGTTTAGAACCAGGAAATGTCTGTGAGAGGCTCACTGGGCCCGGGTGAGTGCCCCTAGACATTGTTAGCAATAGAATTACTATCAATAGATAGGCTGAGATCCGGCACAAAACTGTGCTGCTTTGCACTGTGACTTTATGACATAGCTGTCACTAGATGATAGGAATTTTTCAGTTCCATTTAAATCTTACGGGACCACCATTGTATCTGTTGTCGGTCATTGACTGAAATGTTGTTATGCAGCTCGTGATTGTATTACTATTATTATTAATTTTAATAGTTATTTCTTTTACTCACAATGGAAAAGTCAAGTGCTAAAAGTATTATAATGGCAAGTGTTATGGAAAAGAACTAACAGTATGGTGTTTTGTAATATCCAGGGCAAACTAGCAGGATAATTAGAATATGCTTCTTCTCCATGAGGTACCATGGTGAGTTCTTTTAATGTTTAATGTTGAACTAGGAAAATTCAAAAGACACTATTTTCTATGGAAAATAGTTTAAGTTCAGTTGTTACTAGGTCCCACTTGGTATAAAAATACTTTATCTCTGTATATTTGAAACTAATAAAATAAAAAAAACCTAATAAAAATACTTTATCTCATATCAAAAGTTGAACAACAGGTTATATTTTTTGAAATAATATCTAACATTTCCACCACTGATATGAGTCACACGTATCTTCTATGTTCATAATGATTGTCTCTTTGATTTTAAAAATGATTTTATTGACCTGCCTCCCACAGAATAAGCTGTTTGAGTACCTTTCTACTAATAGAGATAGAGTCACACATTCCTACTGTCCCCTTCCCTTTGTCCTATTTAAGGGAAAATTGCACAATGTAGCCTGAAAACAGAGAAAATCAGTCCACCAGAAGATTAAACATACAACTTTGACCTCATTACTGGTACATTATTATCATTTTCCACCTAAAAGAGCAACCCTGTAACAGATTCCCTATTCCTGCCACTGTAACAAGTATGTTCTTAACTTTCTGTTTTCTCAGGGTTCTATGTAGGCTGCACTATGACTACATCATGCTGAGTTATGTTTCTCTTCAAATGCAGAGGTATAATATATGTTTTCCTTCTAGAATTTATCATTCTGAGATTTTACATTTTGTAAAAATGGGAATTTCTTATCTGAATTTCTGGATGACTTACTTTATGACTATTCAACCAATTTCTATGAATGATATCTACTGTGGCAAAACTATTGACTGTATGATAGATGGATAGATACTATTTCCTGAAGTGATTTGTTGATGTTTGTTTCCCCAGCAGATTTATGTTGTCTATTAAATCTTCCACCACCATCTGGTATAATTAATGACTTGTGAAACTTGCCTCTTATAGCACAAAATCCATTGCATGGCAGACAATGCAGATGGGCATTCTATGAGATCAGCCAAGATTTTGAACACAATGGTTCCTAAGCCAGCTTGGAGCAAATATATGAAGAGCATTTACCCCTGGAATTTATTCCCCTTCACCATTCATTGAGCTAGAAATAGAGCAGCAGCTAGGATTTGACTATGACTGAAAATAAAGCTTCAGTTAGCAATAGTGTGCGTCTAGACCAAACCTATATCATCATCCAGATGTTTACTTCAGACGTCATTATTTGCCTGTACCTTTATTTTCTTGTTCTTCATTCACACCCCTTTTCTTTACTCAGTACTCTATTCTCCCTTGTATCTCTTCCTTGACCTGATAAATCACCATTTTCGTCTTTCCCCATCTGTTCTTCAAGTAGTACATGCTTATGATAAAAACATTCAAACATTAGAAAAGTATTACAAAGCAAAAGTCTGGTATGCAAATAAGTAAATATTGTTAATCAGTTCTTGTGCTTCCATGAATAAATTTTCTATGTATATTACAGTATAAATAATACATATATATCTTTGTTTTACACAAAGATAATCATACAATACCTACTATTTTGGAATTTTTTTCCTATTTAGAATATGTTTCAATATCCTTTTGAACCAGTACCTATAATCTTACACCACTTTTTTTTTATACAGTGGAGGACATTCATTGTGTTATGAACAAGAAATTCTGAGATAAGAAAGCTCCAGGGTTCTACTCAGTTATCATTGGCTAGGTGGCTTTCTCTTCCTGCTTACAAAATCACTGTGGTAGTAGCAGGGATCATATTCTGACATGCCAAAGCTCAGTATTAGAAGGACTATATTTTCTTATTTCTTTATGAGTGAAGAAATCTTTGCCCAGAAGGCCTATGGAAGGTCTCCCCTCACACATCATTGGCCAGGTCACACCAAATGCCCCTATCAAACCCAGTTATTGGCAATGAGGATGGGTCACAATGATTGTCTAAGACCAATTAGGTTGTACTCCAGGAATGACATAGGAATGGGGCATTCCTTCAGTTACATAGAAGGAGGTGAACATAATTGGAACTCTACTAATAAGAAAGAATAGAGAAATCGTGGTTGTATGGGCAACAACTATGTCAGTTACACTCTCTTCACTCTTTTTTTTTTTCAACACTGTGTCAGATGTCCGTAGACATTTATTCCTTCATCTAAATTTCAGAATCTGTCATGTCCTTTCAATGTGCACCTGGATTTTGATTGGGACAGCAAGGGATTTCTAGATTGTCTTTTTGTGTGTCTGTGTGTGGGAAAAATGTCTTCACAATCTCATGTTTTTTAGCCACAAACGTGGTTATCTCTCCACTTATTAATTTCTTCTTTTAAGTCCTTAAGAGTGTTTAAAATTGTTCTTTATGAAATTTTATTTGTTTTTTTGTTAGATTAGTTCCTAGACATTTTACAGGTTTATTGCTATTGTTCATGGTATCATATTTCCTAATATACTTTCTAGTTGGTTATTTCTGCTGTAGAGGGATGTTGTTGATTTTTATGTTGCTCTTTTATTAAGCAAACTTACAGAACTTCTTTCCTTATTCTAATGAGATTCTCTGTACCACTATTGGTTATTTTGTCTCTTTCCTTCCAATTCTTATGCCTACTATTTCTCTTTCTTGTCTCATTATGTTGACCAGGACTTCTGTTTGAAAGAAAAGATGGAGTAGTTGATGGTGTCTTAGTCACAATTTTAACCAGAATATACCTAGTTTCATTATGAAATCAGATGACTGTTGTGATCTTGCAGTAAGTAGCTTCTATTAAATTAAGTAAGTTACTTTTTTAGTTTTTCTAGGAGAAGCACATTTTTTGAATGACTGTATAGTATTCTTTTGCACAACTACATCATAATTTATTTAAGCAATCTCCTATTGAGAAATATTGTTTTTGTCTATTACAAAAAAATGCTATAGTTTCATTCCACATTTTTATAAGTATATGTGTAGGGAAATTTCTAGAAGCATAATTGCTAAGTAGAAGGATGTATTTCTTAAAAATTTTGATAAGTGTTATCAAAGAGAGAAAAAGCAAGGTATTTATTCATTTTATTCCATACACTATTTCAATCTAACTAAAGAGCCTTAGATAATAAGTTGATTTTACAGAAGAATTCAGATGAAAATACAGGCAGGGTGGTAGCATTATAAATGTGCCACTTTGTAACTTTTAAATTAATAATTGATTTAAACAGTGATTATTAATGGATCTCAAAATCATCAAGAGGAAAATTAATAATTATAACAAAAGATCAGGCAACCGCTATCTCAACTTGTTAGTCTTAAAATCAACACAGCTAAACAAGCAGACTTTATGAAGTACACATCACAACACATGAAGTATTGCTATAAGAAAGCTTGAATCTAAATCTAAGCAAGACTATAGATCTAACTTTCAGTTTAATGGAAGAGGGAGAAGAAGAAAAGTTAAATAGCTCCAGGAGGAAGCAATCAGACAAGTCCAGAATGGAGACATTCTACAGAACTATCATATTTTATCAGCAAATAATGAGATGAATATAAAGGAGAGGTGATTGTTCTAAAACTAACGGACATTTTTTTTTTGTTTTTGTTTCAAATGAATCTTTAATAGATAGTTTTAAGACAATTGAGGCAATATTATTACAAACAGGCATTAGATGATACCAAAGAATTATTAATAATTTTGTTACAAAAGAAAATAAGATTCGGCTAAGAAAATGCACCTATTTTTTTAGTGAAACTTATGGAAGTACCTATGATTTTAAGTAAAACAATTCCAGAGATTTTCTCAAAAATACTATAGCTCACCCCATAACAAAACAAAACAAAGAAAGAAGGAAAAAAAAGAGTAGTTGAAACAGATATGGCAAAATATTGATGATTGTTTATTCTGAGAACTATGAAAGTCCATTGTACTGTTCTCTGTACTTTTGTTAATGCTTGACAATTATCATCTTAACAGGTCTTTTTTTTTTTAATTACTGAAAATTAGCAAAAGTTCCAAAGGATTTAAAATCTGAAACCAAATTATTTTACTTCTGCGAGTTATAATTCCAAAAAAATTTTAAATTCCTAATCACATTTTCTTTTTCCTTTTTTTTTTTTGAAGTTAAAAGTTGATCAAGAAACAAGCAAAATGTTAAAATTGGTCCAAAAAGCATTTAAGAAGCTAGGTATATATAAGCAATTTACAAGTGTTAGGATTAGACTACTGGGTTAAGTACAAACTGGTTAATGTCCAATGGGGCTGTAAACCATGCAGAAATTATTTAAATCTCTATTAGATGAAAATCCTTTGGACAAGATGCCGGAGACCAGCTCCAGCCAATTCCAGGGCTGAGGGATACGTGGAATCAGCGAAGGAAAAACAACAGGCAGCGAGCCTTGATGCAAGGCAGTTTTATTTTTTTATCTCCCTGAAATGTAGAGGTACAGGGTTTTTAAGCCCCAAATCCCATTCTTCATTCTGTCTAAACACAAAGGTCTATTTTTTTTCTATTCATTACCTGTTGACCCACAGGTTGGGTATGCAAGTGGGGTTACAGAAGCAGAAAGCTTGTTTAGATTGTTATGTTCCTATAAACAAAGGCCTATGTTCCTATAGTGATAGTCAAACAGTAATTTCCAGTAAGAATCATTATTTCAGCTACTACGTGCCTCCCACCCCCGGCCTTTGTGGATCTAACAGGGGCTTTCCACGTAAGCACTGACACAATGGCCCACTCAGAAAGTAAATCTTGCTTTCTCCTTTGATCAAATTGTTTGATTAATTCCTATTACTTATATTTCTTTGTGCCCTATTCTTGGAAAAGTTGCCCTTCTCCCTAACACCCCCCTCCTCTCCCAAGGACGGAACAGTAATCGAAAGCAATGCATAAATTTTCAATATAGACAATACAGAGGAAAGTAACAGCACAGATGATAGCATCGCTTGCTTTGCAAGCGACGCTTCACTCCGGCTGGGACTGTGTCAAAGGGCTTGAGGTCTGTGGCCTGCGGCAACAAGAAAATCTCTGTCCATACAGAGCTGCGAAATAGCCCAGACAATAAGAAGTCAAGCTCAGCGCTGAACCAAAAATACCACCCTCCCTCGCAAAAATAAAAAAAAAAACCAGTCATCTTTTGTTTATTTCCAAGTTTTGTATAATTTGCATGACACAAGTAAGCCTTCCAAGTACTTACATATATAAACATATCATTATTTCACCCTCAGTCTTGAATAACAGTTGGCTGGTTATAGGATCCTGGATTTAAAATGGTTTTTTTTTTTTTTTTCCCAAGACATTGAAAATGTTATTCCATTATCTCCTAGCATACAATGTTGCCAATGCAAAGTTAGAAGTCAATCTGTTAATCTTTTCCAATACTGAATATTCTCTTTCTTGATTCTCTTTTGTGCATTTTATTTACTTTTTTAAAAAGTTTTTAAAATTAAAATATAGCTAACATACAATGTTATATTGTTCCAGTGTACACCATAGCTCTTCAACATTTATATACCTAAAGAAGTGATCAATGATGAGTCGCACAACATGTGATACCAACAAATGCTATCACAATATTATTGACTCTATTCCCTACATTGTATACTACATCCCCATGACTCATTTGTTTTATACTGGAAATTTGAATCTCTTACCAAATTCAGTTTTCTTGATCTTCGAAAGTGCAAAAAAACTATAATCCAAATTATTTAAATTATCATCCCCCAATTCTAATTTCCCAATCTCTTTTTTGCTCTGTGTCAGCCAGATGAATCACATTTCAATACTTGGGTAGATTCAGGGTTTTTGAATACCATGATTCTTGATCTGATGTCCTCTAGTTTCTGATTTCACTTGCTTGGGATGAGGTAGGCCAGTAGTCCTCAAACTTTAGTTTGTCTTAGAATCCCCTGAAAGCCTTAGTAAATACAAAGTGCTGAACCCTACCCAAGTTTGCATTTCTAGCAAGTTCTCAGGTGATAATATTCTAATACTATAAGAGTCTTGAATTCCTAGAAAAGTGCCCACTTGCTCATGACGTATTATCCTTTTAATTTGTTATAGGATTCTATTTGCTAATTTTTTATTGAAAAATTTTGTATCTGTATTCATGAAGGGTAGTTTTTTTTATAGTTTTATTTTCTGTAATGACTAAGGTGTTGTTATGAGGGTACTGTTAGTCTTATAAAGTAAATTGAGAAATGGTCCTTCCTATTCTATGTTCTTGAAGAGATTATATAAAACTGGTATTATTTCTTCTTTGAATGTTTGGTAGAATTTAGTCAAACACTTTATCTGTTTTTATAACTGTTCTTAAATGAATTTTGGTAGTTCCTTCAAAGAATTATTCATATTCATTCAAATAATCATTCTATTTTATCTACATTTTCGTATTATGGGTGTAGAGAAATTGGTAGTGTTCTCTTGCCTTTGAAACATCTGTATGGTCTGTAGTGATATCCCTTCTTTCCTTCCTTATATTAGTGTGTCTTCTCTCTTTTTTTTCTTGATCAGACTAGTGAGACATATTCCATTTTATTCATCTGTTTCAATAATTGGCTTTCTGCTTTATTTACTCTATTTTTTTTTAAAATTTCAATGTCATTGATTGCTGTTCTTATTTTTGTTATTACTGTCTATTTGCCTCAGTTTTGATTTGCTCTCTTTTTCTAGTTTCCTAAGGTGGAATCTTAAATGATTGATTTGGGACCTTTCTTCTTTTCAGATACAAGCTTTTTAATTTTACATTTATGTGTGTGTGTGTATATATACATATGTATAAATTGTTTATATAATTTCCCCTAACCAATAATTTAGCAGCCCGATACAAATTTCGATATATTGTATTTTTATTTTTATCCAGTTTAAACAACTAACTTTCCCACAACTTCCTTTTCGATCTATGTAGTATTAAGAAGCAAATTGTTTAAGTTCCAATTATTTGGGGATTTTCCATATATCTGTCTATTATTGACTTACAATTTAATTTTGTTATGGTCAGAGAACATACTTTGTATAATATAAATTTTTCCAAGTATGTTCAAGTTTGTTTTACAGCCAAATATATGGCTTGTCTTAGTGAATGTTCATGTAAACTTGAAACAATGTATACAGTACTATTGGTAGAATGTTCTACAAGTGTCTATATATATCAACTAGGTCAAGTTGGTTGATAATGTTCAAATCTTATATTTCCTTGTAGGTCGACTGTCTTTTTGGTCTATCAGTTACTAAAAAGAGACTTTTGAAATCTCCAGGTATAATTGGTAATTCATTTATTTCTTCTTTAAGTCCTATCAGCATTTGATTAATATATTTTGAAGCTCTATCGTTATGTGCAAACAAATTTAGAATTGTTATATATTTTTGGAGAACTGACTTTTTATCATAATGTAATGGCCTCCTTTATCCATACTTATCTTCTTTATTATGAAATATACTTTGTCTCATATTAATGTAATTCCAGTTTTCTGTTGATTAATAATTAATTGCATGGTATATCTTCTTCCATTCTTTACTTTTACTTTTACTATATATATATATTATTATAGTTTAAATGAATTTCTTGTAGATAGTGATAGGCTTCATTCTTTTATCTAATTTGAAATGTTGCCTTTTAATTGATGTGATATTTGATACAAGTATTATGCTTGGGGTTCAACCTATCATTTTATTATTTGTTCCTCTGTTTCTCATTTTCTGCTTTATGAATTGTCCCTCATCCCTCTGAAACTATTATTTATAGTTTTTATTGAGGATTTCTTGTATTCTGCATTATCTTTTTCTCCTCTCAGTGTGTGTGTGTGTGTGTGTGTGTGTGTGTGTGTGTGTGTGTGTTTGTGTTTCTTGTTTTGTTTCTCCTTTATGTTGGAGATTTTTCAAATGTCTGAGGATTCTTGATGCACCACTCTTATTTAAGATTGAGGCCTGTCAAAGACGCTAACAGATCTGTGTGAGTAGAGCTTATCTGCTGGTGGGCTTCACCACAGGGGGTTAGACAGGAATATGACTGGATTGGAGGCCTCCTGCACATGTAAGAATATGTAGGTCTTTTCCTTTGTGCTGGTTAATCTTTCTAGAGAAGAACCTCCTGTTTAAAGCCAGGCTGGAGGATGAGATCTAGAGACTTCACTGCTCTTTTTAAAGACTTTAAAACATATCTCTTATTTTATTTCATCCAATACCTCTACTTTCAGAGGTACTAGGTGCCTCTAAATTTTGAACCTCAAGAGCTCTGTAGTCAAATTAGTTTGATTCTTGTTGGTGTTAAACAACAACAGCAGCAGCAACAACAAAACACTTCCATGGCTGAAAGTCTTTAAAAGAAAGGATGTATTGAGTCATATGCTAGCCAGCAAAGGACCAAGTCCTGGGGCATGAAGTCTAAACTGCCGACGACATCGCTAGGTGGAGAAGGCAACATGTCCACCATCTTGGAGTTGATGAGCACTTTTATACATTGTTTTAAAGAAGAAAGATGTAAATCGTTCTGAAAGAATTTACACTGGCTACAGAGAAGGGAGGCAGGAAAAAAGTGAAGTGGGGTAGTTCTATGATAGAAGCTTAGTCTGCAAGGAAGAGGTATGTACAGACCACAGTCCTGAAAGTTAATTTAGAACATCTCGAAATTTTTCTCGTTATTATTCTGTCTATACTCCTCGTCTCCCCCAATGCAATATATCACTTGAAGGCCCAGAACTTCCTGCACTCTGATAAATCCATTATCACTGTCCAATTGCTTACCTGCTTGTGAACTTTTGTCGTCATTTGTCTGCATTTGTATCCTTTCCTTTTTTCTCTTCTTCTTTTGAGCGTATGCCTTTTTATTCCTATACTGTCCTTTTAGTGGTGTCACAAAAGGGAGTGGAAGTAAGCAAATGCATCTATTTAGATATACTATGTTGTTTTTCATTCTTCAACCCTACTTGCTTTGGTATTCTAACTGGTTGTAAAAAAGGCATGTTTTTACGTTTTTTTCCCTCTCCATTCCAAGCTATTCGGACAGGAAAAACTTGAGAGGAGAGTAAAGAAAGAATGACAATTTTGAAATTTCTTTTTGATCTCAAGTCATTGACAATTCTATTTAATCTTTTAATGAGACACTTCTTTGTGACTTAATATTTGTCTTTACACCCATTAGGATACAAGCAGTCTTGTAAAGTGTGTGTGTCCCATTCCACCGGATTAGCTTTCTGCATCTTGGTTTCTCTCGCTTTTCAATGAGAGGTGCTTCTTTTTCTCTCCTCCATGATTTTGGTTCTGTGGTAGTTCTGTCTCTTAAATGGGCTTTCACTACAACTCTAATGTCACAAAACTGCTGCTTATCAATTTTATTTACAGTATAAAGTAGTTTTGTACATCATGTTTACTAGCTCAGTAAATAAACATTTTATGGAGTTTTAAAAATTGTTTAGTTCCTGAGCAAATCTTATATGTGTACACAGAAGCAAAAGTATAAAACAATACCTAAACTATCCCCTAAAATTCGTGTACTTCTCATAGCTAAGTATCAGGTAAAATATTTTATTTAAAACATTAAACTGTGGGAATTTATACTTTTTCTTAAACTGTGCTGCTTTAGCAACAGCCTGAATAAATTTGAGAACCTTGAATGTATCAAGCAAACAATTAAGCAACAATTATTTGTTGAGTACGTGTGTGCTGAAGCCTGAGTTGGTACTTGGAGGAATATAAAGAAAAGGTGAAATATTGCTCTTACTTTTCCCCTAGACATGTAAGCATGTCACGTGGAGTCCTCATTTGGATCCAAAGCACTGGCTTGACATTGGATATAACAGAGCATATACTCTTATTGCCCAGTTGCTGAGACAAAGTTGCACATGAAAAATACTAGTAACATAACACATCTCAGTACTGAATCATCTGTCAGAGCCAGCAAATACTCTAGAAGTTCATAAAAGGAGGTCAAACGGAATAGGAGCAGAAACTACAAAAATTTATTGAGTTCCTATCCCATGAGGCCTGTGTATTAGTTAGTCTGGGAACACATGGAAGAAGAAATGCCTAGCCAGTTGGGTTGGCCTTGAATGATGCATTGGATTTATGTGGAGAAAACAAAAAAAGACATCCCGTGGAAAAAGAAAGGTGTAGCACAAAATACAGTGACAAAAGTGAGGCCTGCGTGACTTGGAAGGGGGAGGGCGATGGCCTGAATAGATTTGGTGTTCGTGCTAAGAAAAAGCAGTGAATGAATCTGGACTGTAGGGTGGGGCAAGAGTCAACAGCTTAAGAGAATTTTAGTTTTTAGAAGCAGGAAAACTAGCACATTTCATTACAGAAGTCTCTCGATTTAAGGCACAACTTTGACGCATTTGTATGAGGTTACATGGGGAAACATTTAAATAGCCCCATCATAACTGTGATAGGTCTTATTTTTGGTTGTTGGCTTATTTCTTATTTACTCCACAGATATCTTTTGGACTTAGGGAAGAAAAGAAAAATTGGGGTGGTTTGTGTTTTATTTAAATTATAGGAACGAAGGAGGCAGATGACTTATCCACAGCCCTGGCAACTATGGGAAAGGATCCCCGCCATCTCCCCACCTTTCCAGGAGAGTGTGGTGATTACTTTGCAGGACTTAAGGTGATCTTCATTTCAAAGAACTTATTAGGCTCCACTGTGGTAAGATGTAGTTTTTGGATTTCAGGGTTTCCCCTCTCTACTGATTTACGTAAGTAGGAGAGATTTCTGGGGCATGCTTGTGGGTGGAGGGCAGTAGGTTGTAGGGGAGGAGGAAATTCTCCCCTTCCTCTCTTGATTCTTAAGGATAGTCCAACAACTAAAATCACATAAGGCAGAGTAATAGGAGAAAATAAAATTTAATCCAACGAGAATTCACATTAAGTATGAAAATTCCAAACACTGTAAAGCACAATGAGGTCTATATGTTATTCTGAACTAAGGACAAGAAGCTAGTAGTCTGAGACTTCAAAGGTAAGTAAGGCAATTTATAGGGTATTAATGTTTAGTAAACAAATGTTTGCTGGTACATCTAGATACAGTGGGACACAAAAGTTCCTCCCTGTCTGCCCTACCTAGTTCGAATTAAACTGTAGTTATCTGCGGTGATAGTTCTTTTCTGGAGCCTGGAATAGGCCTTCCATCTTAAATTCTTGTAACAGTTAAAGGGAAGGTCAAAGGTCTTCTCCAGCCTTCTAGGCCTTAAAAATAACCAGCTTAAAATAATCAGTACCCAAGAGTCATATTTTGGAGTTGCAGAATTTGCAGTCCTTCAGGGGCATTCTCCTAAGAGGGCGTAGTAGTGTTGGAAGAATGAGAGCACACTGGTTACTTGGTTGTTTTTTGGTAAATAACTTTCTATCAGCTTCTCAAGTTCTACTTCTCAGTGGAGAAAGACGCTGGAGAAAGATATAGCAGAATAGGTTGCGCTGAGCACTGCAGCCTGCTGGGCTGAGCAAATGGAGCTGTGGCCTTAGATTTTGATTTCATGATGACTAAGCCAATCAGGTTAGTAGGCTGCCGCATTTCTTCTTTGTCCTTGCACACTTTATGCTTGACGAGATGCTTAAGCAAATTGAATAGGCAACCACTAGGAGGTACCCAAGCTATGCGTCTGCCGCCACAGCAAGCATAAATGGCTAACGGAGGGTCTCTGGGCTCCGCGGGTCCAGGCTGGGGACGCTTTTCCAAGGTCCGGGTTGCGATGAACTAGTCTGTGAACCAAAAAAGAAGAGAAAGACGACTAAGAACAATAGCCCTTTAATCTAAAAGGTGGAGTAGGCAAACGCGCCTCCAAGGCATTGTTACGTTCTGAGATTTGCGTGCTTGGGAACCAGCTGCCTGCACATCTGGATGCAGCAGCGCCTTTCCCTGCAGGGCAGAGGAGAGGTAGAGGACCCAATGTGCATACACTTCCTCGTGTGTGCGCGCTGCGCGCGTGCGGGCCCAAGAGCTTCGCGGCGGGTGGGGTAGGGGTGCGCACGCGCACGCGCACGGTGGCAGCTGGAGCCACGGCTCCGGACCGGGCAACAGGGGTCGGGGCTCAGGAAGAAATAAGTCTCCGCCAGCCTTGCAGCTCACTGTGGGTTAATGACCAATCAGTTAGAGAGAGAGAGAGACCAGGGCGACGGCAGCAGGGTGACAGTTCCTGCAAGCAGGCTTCGTGTCGAAGGGTCAGGTTATCAGCCCGTCTCTGCCACATATAAAATAATTCTATATATACATATATACATTTTTGGGGGGTGGGGGGTATTGTTTTTGTTTGTCTCTATCTCCTAAGAACAAGGGCGGGAGAGAGGGGCGCGTGCTCCAGCGGACCATCGCGGGTCTGAACCGGTCGCGGGAGGAAATTTTGCAGATGGGGGAGGGGGGGATCCTTATTTCCACCAATCCCCGGGCGTTTGTCTGCTTAGTCTGGGGCGCAGCGGAAGGCTGTGGTGAATTAACTGATGAGAGCGAATTCTTTTCTTCTCTGGGAAGGGCAGGGAGTGAGGGTCCTGGTCGGTGAGGAGGAGATGCCAGAGGCAGGATAGCAGTCCCGGGCCGCCGTGGAAATTTCCAAGGACTTGGCGGGGCGCGGAGAGCGCGTCTGGGGCTGGAGGTGGGGGGCGGCTGGCGGCGCAGCAGCACGAGAGGCGGGGAGAGGCGGCGGGGAGGCGGGGAGAGACTAAATGTCTGGGAGGGAACCGAGCTTCTCCCGAACCCACGCCGAGAGCGACAGTGATGCTGCAGAACTGGCCAGAGCGACTCACCGCTGCTGCTCTCCGCACTGGCGGAGACCACAGTGCCCGCCTTCTGCAGGGGAAGCGACCATGGCCATAGCTCGTGACTTGCCCCTTGGCCACTTCCCCTAGAAAGAAATCCTTGAAAAAGTTGCATTAAAGAAAAATCCTTGCTCTGACCTTTGGGGCTGTGGGGGCCGAAGAAGCGTGCGTGCGAGTGCAAGCAAGAAAGCCAAAGGTGTGCGTGCATGGGGGGCCAGAGGTTGGGGCATCCTCTGCTGCTACTTCGCCTAGCGTTGTTCTGAGGCGCTGCCGCTCCCCTCCCCTCCTTCTGCCCACCCCTCCCGACCCCGGGACTGCCATGAGCCCCTGCGGGCGGGCCCGGCGACACACGTCTAGAGGGGCCATGGCCGTTTTGGCGTGGAAGTTCCCGAGGACCCGGCTGCCGGTGGGAGCCAGTGCCCTGTGTGTTGTGGTTCTCTGTTGGCTCTACATCTTCCCTGTCTACCGGCTGCCCAACGAGAAGGAGATCGTGCAGGGGGTGCTGCAACAGGGCACGGCATGGAGGAGGAACCAGACGGCGGCCAGACTCTTCAGGTACTGCCGACCTCGCGGCTCCTCCCCACTCGTGTCCTTTCCTCCCAGTGCAGTGAGGACAGGGTCACCAGTGGGGACCGCCTCGCAGAGGTGTCCCTTGCATCCAGTCTTTCTTGTCCTACTCCCTTTCCTTTCCATTCCCAACCTAGAGGCTTTATTTTGGGGTCTTTTCCCATCTCTTACCCCAAGAAATGTGCAGACACCTGCTTTGCCCATGAAGAAGTCTCTATGCATTTCTGCCTTAGCTGGAGTTGTAGCCGAAGATTTGCAGATAACCGGTGGGAAGAGGAAGCCAGACAAACTTTGTCCCCTGCACTTAATGAGAATTTATCTTTTGGGCTCTGAAGACCTTTGAAACTGTAGAAAAATAGAAGTAGGCAGGCTGTGTCTTAACGAGGTTAGGTGAGTGGTTGGTAACATAAATCACTAATGAGAGTAACGGGCAAATCTTGAAAACATGAACACCCAGCCAGGAGCCAGCTGCTTTGCACAGCATGCCCATAACAAACACGGGGCACTTAACTGATGCTTGTACTAAGAGCTGGGTACTGTATGACCTTTATGTTGAAGCCTCAACAACTTTCTAGTAACAAATATTAACCCCATCTTACCAATCACAAACTGAGTCTTCAGAAGGATGAGGTACTTCCTCAAGGTCATGTACTTTGAAGTGTGGCAGCTGGAATTTTCATCACAGAAGTTCTAAAGCTCTCCTATCTTTCTCTCTGGCTGAGACTGTGGGTGTCTCTAGAAGGATGAGAGATGTGCTTTTGGAAAGGACTAGAAATTAGAAAACAAAAAACTAAAACCAGGGGATATCAGAACTCCGAGGATAACTCAGAAGTTACAGTTTCCCTTCCTTTTCTGAGAATTTCAGTTTAAGTGTCTAAAAGTAAGTTCTTGGCCGCAGGGGTTGTGTGTAGGTTAGAGGGAAGGCAGAGCTGCTTTTCCTCCCTTTCTGCTTCCCTGGGCATGTTGGAGGACACAACAATGCCCCCACTGCCACAGGCCCCTTTCACTTCCAGTCCCTGGGGCTGATGATGCTGCAGCTGGCTTTTCTGATGATTTTTGTGCTTTCTTTTGCTCTTCATAGGATCTTTCTAAGCAGTATATGGGCAGGTGAGAGCCAATTTAATCAAACATTTCTCATTACTGTTAGTTACAAATGTTCAGAAAAACCCATAAATTAAAAAAAACAACAACAACTTTGAAAACTTATGGTTTCCTTCCCCATCGCAGGCCTACTCCTGAAAAGGTCAAAGAGATAATAACCAATTCTTTCAGGGAAAGGTAGCTGAATTCTCCCTTAAACTGGGAGGAAAGATTTTCCTTTTTCCTTTCTCTTTTTAGAATTCTGCTCTCGTTAAGTTTTAAATAACCCCATTCCCCTTAAAAGTATATAAGGGCTAATCTCTCATTTCCATGGTATTGAATGTTGGACTCAAAAGCACCCCAAAGGTATAGCATCCAGCAATTCCCTTTTCTGAAGACAGAAAGCACTTTCATTTCAAGTAATGTAAGGAAATGAGTTAAGAACTTTCCATTGGTTTGCAATGAAAGGGTCCTTTTTTATATATATATAGAAGGAATAATAATGCTCTGTTAAGAGAATATATTTCTTTTGGAGTACGTTATCAAGTGGAAAATGCATCATATTCTGATAAACACAGGCTGATAGTTTCTGAGACACATTTGCCCCTTGCTGTCTATAGCCTGGAGTAATCTTCAGTGTGTTTGGCTGTCATTTGGTCTAGTCTCTGTATGCAGAGACTTACTTATTAAAATGCATACACCACAAAAACTGCCTAAACACATATCCTCAAAGATAGTGTTTGTAAAACTTTCTAAGAGTCATCGTTGTGTATTGATGAGAGCTTGGGCTTCAGAGTAGCATCCTGAATTTTTAGACCGTGCCATGACTAGATAAACAGCAGAATATCTTTAGCAAGTTACTCTACCTCTTTGAGTCTTAATTTCCTTATTTATAAATGAGATAATAATATTAACCTTGCAGGTTAAAAAAAACTGATGCTGAGCATATGGTACATTTATTCAGTCAATGGTGTTATCATCATTGCTATAAATTCTAATTTTCTGTATATGCTACAGTTTAAATAAAGACATCATCTTTTCAGCTTATATGAATTTAGAAA
Source organism: Eonycteris spelaea (assembly GCA_003508835.1). Classification (NCBI taxonomy): domain Eukaryota; kingdom Metazoa; phylum Chordata; class Mammalia; order Chiroptera; family Pteropodidae; genus Eonycteris; species Eonycteris spelaea. Next base: position 4,208,873 of record PUFA01000053.1, read on the forward strand.
ATTTCACCTGCCAAATTTGTAGAGAAAGTTTATTGGTCCATAGTCTGACCCTCCTTAGACCCCCTCAGTTAAGCTAATAAACAGGGACAAGGAGTTTCAAAAAATAGTTAAAGTATCATAGTTTGTTAAGTCAAAAAAATTTTTTTACTCTATGTTTAGTAAAATCCATTTTTTTTTTTTTTTACCACATGGATTGTTAGTATGCGGGTGGTAGTTTAAATTTATAAAATGTTAGACAGGCTAGTCAGAAGCCTTTATTATGTTTAGGAGACTCAACTTTGGCAAATAGATATCTGTGTTTTCAGTTTGAAATATCTTCTGTACAAATATAAATATATGTACACAAATGTACAATGTGCACTTATGTGTGGGAATATATTCACATTTATTCATAAACCATGGAATGATGTCATATATATATATATATATATATATATATATATGCACATCTATACAAATGTGATCAGTCAATCTACTAATATATAATAAGTGACTTATTCAGCTTATATGAGTTAGGCACTGGGGATAGCAGTGAACAGGATGGAGAGATTGCTTCCTCTGAGACAGCTTACCTCCTGCTAGGGGGTGACTGACAAAGGTAAACGAGTAAAGAAATATGATTTAAAGTACTGTTAAATACTATGAGGACAAAATAAGGCATTTCACTATGTTTATAAGCACCAGAATTTCAGAATACATCTTCCATTCACTTTTGTGATTTTCTTCTCCTAGCTCAGAGTTTGTTAAGTACTGACTTCTCGGAGGGGAACCTTGACAAATCACATCACATAAGAGAGGGCACAGGAAAGTAAGAAAGCTACAAGACTTTTGAACTAAATAAGGAAGTTTTCCTAACATTCATCTGGCAATAGAAAGGTAAAGAAATCAATTGATCCTATCATAGAAACTTAAGAAAGTTAAAATACAGCGCTTGTTGCTTCTGATGGAATAGTCAAATAGTATGGGGAAATGCCAAACCAAAGTGGCATTTGGCTCTTCTATCAGGTCCTTACCCATTTCATTTACTTCTCAGAAATAACCTCAGCTCAGAATTTATGTGCAAGGCTTTAATCTTGGCACCTGACATGGTAACATCAACAACAAAACCAACAAATTATTTGACACTTATTTGCATGGCACTATGCTAAGTGCTTTAAATGTATTGTCTTATCTAATTCTCCTAAGAACCTCATATAAATGAATACATTATTATCCATATTTATAAAGATGAACATGCCCTGGTCCCTGTCATCAAGGGATTTGCTGTAATCCCATGACAGACATAAATATATAATTAACTAAGCAACTGGAAATAGGGCCATCAAAGAGAGGCAATATAGTAGAGTGAAAAACCTATGGATTTGAGCTGTCAGAACATGGTTGGAATTCTATATTCCTTTCATGTTGTCTGATCATCGGTTAAGTTCAACTCAGAGCTTCAGTTCCTCATTTGTAAAATGGGGTTTATAATTATTTCTTACAAGTTTGTAGTGAAAATTACATGATAGTGTAAAGAAAGCACCTAGAATGATGCTCGCCACATACCTTTGTTCAGTATATAGTTGTTTCTATTGTTACCACAATAGAAACAAGCAAAGTGCTGGGGAAGTTCGCAGAACATAGCATTTAATTCTGTTGGAAAAAGAAATCAGAGAGGAGGTGGTGTCTGTACTAAGCCTTGAAGGATGGTAAGCCAGGGTAGTCGTGAGAGGTGAGGACAGAAGGGATGTTCCAGGCAGAGCCAACAGCAAAGGCCAAAGCAGGGAGGTGTGCAAGTGCCTGGTGTGCTTCCTGTATGGAGAGTTAGTAAGTGGTCCACGGAGAACATAGTACAAAGGTAGACTGGGAGGAAGGTGGAATCCAGGTCACAATCTCTGAAGTATGGCTCGTGAGAAATGAACAAATACCAAGTATCTAAGGGCACTGGCTATGTACCAGCTATCAGCAGAGGTGGCACATTACTGTTACCAGTGGATTTTGGGACAGGGTATAACACACCAAAGTACTTTGAAAATCCTGTCAATTGACTGGGTGGTAACTGTTACTCTAAACAGCTATGTTCTTCTTCCCAAATTCTGAATGAAACACTACTCTAAGCAGTTCTAGCTTTATGTGGCTTCTTTTCTGTCCCTGTTTTTGAATGTATGGACACTAGAAACTTCAGTTGTTTCCACAGCTGCCCTGGTGGCCACAGAAGGACACTGGGGGTGGGAGGGGGGTGAGGCACAGGTGCAGCCGTCTGTATAGATGAGATATAAGTTTTATGTTTGTTAAGTTGGGGGATTTGTAGACTTCACTTTAAAATTAATTAAGACAAAGATGGTTTAATAAGTTGTGGTGCTTGAGAAAATAAGTTTCAATTATGTTGCAGATTTACAAATGTGCAAAAACTTCATTAGCAATAACCACAATAGCAAAAGTAAATCATTAATATTTATTGAACGTATTAAATGTACCAGGCCTGGTTCTCAGTTCTTATATTTGTCATCTTTTGTTCTCATAGCTGCTTAATAAAGTAGATATTTGTATGTTCTTTGTTTTACAGATAAGGAAATGGAGGTTCCAAAAAATCCTTGAACAAAATGATGGGGGTGGCTTTCCAATCCATAGCTATTTGATTCAAAGCTTTATGTTCCTTCCCTAATAATCTCAGATAAATGAAGCATTGCTATATGTACCTCTTATGACCTAGCTGCAATTACTTCTCCAACATTACTTTTTATCAGTTTTCTTATTTATGCTTTAGTAGTGTTGGTAATTATTATAGTTCCTGAAACAAGCCAGGCCATGTTGGTTTTGCTTGTCATTCCCTCTGCCTGGAATGCTTTCCTTCACGGCCACATCTCCTGCTCTTCGCTTGGCCAGTCTTACTCACGTCTTGACTATGCAGCATAGTGGTTAAGAGCACAGTGTACGAAGTTAGCGGTCCTGAAATCCTGATTCCACTGTTTTCTTCCCCAAATCACTCTTCATTGCCTATTTTCTCACCTGTAAAGTATGTCTCCTTGTAGGATTGCTATGAGCATTAGAATAGATAGTGTGTTGAAAATGCTTAGAACTGTTTCTGGCATATGATTAGTGTTCAATCCATGTTAGCTCTTCTGAAGGCAGTTTCCTTTCCTTCCTCCCCAGTTAGAAGCTTCTCCTTTGTTTTTGTTTTTGTTTTTAAACACTTTGTGCACATTATTGCATTTCTTTCATTTACCCAAAATATCTACTATTTTTGTGTGTCACTCCTACCATAGAAGATATTGGAATTATAAGAGTGAACTTAACAAAATTCTTACTTTCTTGAAATTTATAGGCTAAGGAGAGACATAATGACCAAAACAATATAGAAATATCTGCTAGTGACAGGTACACTTTTCATGTTGTATTTATAGTACCAGTTTGCCTTTTCTGCTGACTCATTCATATTTGCATTCCCAGAGTTGAGCACGGTCCCTGGCACACTAATTTTTGTTGAATTACTGTGTGAATGAATGTTTTAGAAAGGTGTGGGACCAGATAGCTGATCAATCTGTCAACAAATACTTAATGAGTTCCAGTACTCTCCTTGGCCATGTGGAGAGTAAAGGAGTAAGTGACATCCTCTCTATTCTTAGTTCTTGCTCTAGACCAGAGTTTCCTAGTTCAGCACTACTAATATTTTGGGCTAGATAATTCTTTGTTGTGAAGGGCTGTCCTGTAAGTTGTTAAACAACATCCATGGGATATGTCCATTAAATGAAACAATAATATATGTCTCCAGACTTACTGAAATGTCTCCGGGGGGCCAAAATTGCCTCTGATTGAGAACCTCTGCTGTAGAGAAACAAAACTAACCCAGTTGACAGGATTAAAGAAAAAAAAAACCCAGAAAATATCATGCAATTAAGAGACAAATTTGGAAACTACAAACTGTAAATGCTTTGACTACTGAAAGAGGAGTGAATGAATTGCACTTGATAGATGGCCAGGTCTTGGTTAGGGAAGGGTAAGGAGAGGGGATGCTTTGGAGGATATTTCCTATGAATGGCTGTCTCTATTGAAAGCTTGTGTGAGAGCCGGTTAGGGTTGTCATCAGTGCCCCCCTTGGGCCCTGGCAAGAGGAACCCATGCTCTGTGCACCTAGTTTCAAGGGCCTCACTCTGCTCCTCCTCTGGTCTCACTTCTTAATGAGGCAGGGCATCACTGGGGCCTTGGTACACCCTGGAATTCTCTTCCCAAATAACCGAAGCTCACTTGCATAGCCTGCTTGCCCGCGTGGGGCATTTTCCCCACCCCTCCTCTTGAGGGTGACTTGTCCCACTGCTGTGTGCACTCCTACGCTCAAGAGATGGCCAAGAAACAGCTCTTTGAGGGAGGGAGGGCTGTGGAAGGAACTTGGATATGGGACTGTGGGGTTCACATGTACACTTGGCAGGGAGCTCTCCCTGTGTTGCCGTGTCCAGCACCAAACTTTCTGGAGTCAGAGAAGCCTAAATTTGAATCTGGCATTCCAAGTTATTGTGCAGGTATATTTATCCGGAGAAAGGATAGGAGCATGGAACATATTTTTTATGTTTGATTTATTATAACTTGTTTGTTAGTTTATTTTGTTCTTTAGAGTCCACTGATAAGTGAGATCATACAGGATTTGTCTTTCTCTGTCTGACTTATTTAGCTTAGTGTGAATAGCCTCAAGGTCCACCCATGTTGTCACAAATGGTAAGATTTAATTCTTTTTTTTTATGACTGAGTAATATTCCATTATATATATATGCCACATCTTCTTTATCCAGTCTTCTATTTGATGAGCACTTAGGTTGCTTTAATATCTCAGCTATTGTAAATAGCACTGTAGAATTTGACAATAACTTTTAAGTATTTAGATACATATAAATATTTATACTTTTGTTACAAATACTTGTACTTTTGATCTCTTCTATGCAAATGGGGGTGTTGTTTTGCAACTAGGAGTCTTTTATTCTTCATTTTGGAGAGGAGACTTTAGGAAGCTAGTTGGGTCAATTGAATAATTATGTATATTAGTATAGAGTATGACGAATCTGTCTTTTGACAAAGTCGTGAATCATCTCAGAAGTGGTGCTGACTATGTATCATCAATACAATCCCTTATGACAGAGTCGATAGATTTCTATCAAGACTTTTTAGCTTTCATTCTATTTTTGCTCTATTGGGAGCCGTGTGGCCTCTGGCAAGCTGCTTAACTTCTCTGTGTTTTTGTTTTGTCATCTGAAAAATGATATATTATGCTAACGCACTTCATAGGGTCTGATGATAATTAAGTGAGATTATTAGCATAGAATCTGTAAGCATCCTCACCTGACTGGGTGAGATGACACAATCATCCCATCTAGAAAGAGTCTGGACTTCGGGATCTCAGAAAATCAGGTTTTTATCTTGGTTCCATCATTTATTAACTTTGTTACCTTGAAAAATTTACTTGGCCTTTCTGGGCCTTAGCTGTGGGAGGCCGTACTTACCTTGATAGGATTAGGTGCTGAATAATTGCTAATTCTTAAGCCATAATGATGAGAAAAGCTGCTTTCTGGGATGCAACCTGTGTCTATTACTTATACCTTCAGTAATGGAATATATGACAATGAAGTGTGGACTTACGACACACCCTCTTCTTCCACAGCGTTGGTACCAAGAATACTATAAAATGGCCAGCAGAATATTAAAGAAGATAGCAGAGCCCAGCCATAGATCACTTAATTGTTCATTAGTTCATTCATTCATTCATCCACAGTTACTAAATGCCTATTATGTGCCAGTTAAAAGCTGGGATACAGTGTTGAAAGTAAGACATGGTTCCTGATTTTATAAAATTTATAGTCTAGAGTAGTGTCATTAATTAACTCAGTAAGAAATTGAGTAATGTAGTGTTCTAAGGGTTATAGTTTGTTTTGGATAATAATTCTGAGTTTCGAACCTATTGATTTTTTTCCCTTTTCGTTGGACAGTGTTCTAGCTATAGCATTGCATGAAAGGGAAGCAGCCAAGACCATAAGAGCTGTGTCACTCCTTTAATTAGGTGCCAGGAGGAAGCTGAAATGAATTCAAAGCTACACATTCTCCATTATTCAAGGCTTAAGAAACAGTACGCTACCAGAGATTTCCCAGTGAATATAATGAGAAAGCACTTTTTTTTTTTTTAACAAAGTGCTTGTTTCAATTATTGATACGGCAAATATATACATGATTTTATGTCCCCTATCTCATTTTAAAAATTTAGAGTGTTTATACCTACCGTAGAAAAATTTTAAATGTAGTAAAATGGAGAAAAAAACACTCATAATTCAATCCCTCAGAAGTATTCATTGTGAATACTCTTTCTTTTTGCATATTTGTTTGCATATGCTTAAAATACTAAATTTTAGTGTGTATTTTGTATAATTTTATATCATCTTTTATTCATTCAGTGTTATATCTTTAACTTTTCCTCATATAATTAGGAAATTTTTAACTGTCAAACTTAGAAATAGCGTTACGATTTTCATTTTGGAAAAAAAATTTTTAGAGTGAGTTAAAAAAAAAAAGTTGCCATATTGGAACAAATAACTTTCTTCAAAAAGATCCTTAAAAGAGATATTGAAATATGTATGTTAGATTTTTTTATATAAATATCTTCGTATATATTTGGTAAATACTGAACATGGGAAATTAAAAAGCCTCTTTAAAGAGTTCTACTTTCTCAAAGCTGGCATTTAAATGACAAGAGCAATACTATTTTCATTTGTAAAAATGGATCACATTTAGTCAGCTAGAGATAAACATTACTAATATTTTGGTATATGTTATTCTAGACCATTCCATACCTCTGTGTATATGTGTATAAAACAAAAATATAATGAATTTGACAGTACATTGTGTATATTTTTCTTGTAACAGTATATATTGACCTACGTTGTCCCTTTTTGATGGCTGTGAGATTCTCCTGTGTTAAGATCATCAATAATTTCTTTAACTAATCCATTGTTATTAGATATTTGTGTTGTTACAATTTCTCACCTTTAAATAATGATGTGATGAATGTCTTTGTGTATACACCTTAAATATTTATCTATTTTATTTTCTTAGTATATATTTCTAAAAGTAGTTTCTTGACAGTTTTTTATTTGTTTTGCTACTATCAATTCTATGAACTTGGTTGTTCATAGAAAATATTGGACTTTGACTAAGGGCATATTTGAAGTTTCCTCCATTTCAGTGTGAGTAGTAATTATTGCATAAAATAACAGACATATAGTGGTTGTTAACATTAAGTGCTGAAATTCCCCTTAGGGAGGCCAGAAGCAGCTAAGGAAGATTCCTAGACAACTGGATATGTATAGTGGCAGATTCTCCCCTCATTGAGCATGGTGGAAACCTAGCTATGAGGAATTTATTATTACACTGGAACATGTGGCTTTATCTGTCACAGGTTTCCTCTCTGTTGGTACAGTGTTGCATCTACATGTAAAAAGCAATGCCTTTATGGGACCATTTGCATCATTTTTCTAGGACTTCAACAATTAAATAAAACTGTAATTTAAAAAGAAAAATAAACTTTTGCTTTATAATAAGATAGAGATTTCAAGGAAAAAGAAAACTGTCTTAAATAGAACAGTTATCTTTTCTGACTCTGTTTTAAGAGTTATTTTCCTATGTGCTATAATGAAAAGTCTTGGGCTTGAACCTGAAGTAGATCATACCCACCAGGGTAGAGGGTGAGGAAGTAGTAAAAGCAGGCACAAAAGTCCCGTAATGAAATTTTGTTGGGTTGGGTGTTTGGAGGTTGAGTGTTGCTGGTGTGCTGATATATCATCTCTACCCCATGTCTTTTTCCTCCCTTGTATTTGTTTTAGATTCCTTATCACAGTCTTATTACGTGTCTAAGGAGTATTTGTTACATGAATAAAAACATTAGGTTGTCTGAAAGGCCTGAAGACAGTTGTCTGAACACTTTTCAGGGGTAGTTTCATTTATTGCCTAATACCGACTCCATACTAAAAATATCCACTACCAATTCACTTATTCACTTCTCTATTCATCCTCTGTTGAAAAAAATATCTATTTAGTGCCTTCTATGTGCCAAGCATATAGTGCTTATGTAGGTAGTGAGAATAAAGTGTTAGTCAGCAGTACACGACCTTCCCTTATAGAACATATAAGTACTTAGCACACATTATTTATAGAAACAGCTATAGTCTCCAAAAAGTCTCTCAACTCCTTTTTATGGAGTAAAAACAAGCCAAAGTATAACTTCGCTTTCAGAATTTAGCTGTGCATATCTGTGTTTTGGTACAGTCCAGAGAATCCCAAAGTGCCTCCTCTGGTCCATTCAGTGTGTGGCCTACATCGTGACTGTGAGGCCAGAGGCCTTCACGCAGTTTGGTGGTCTAATATCTTTTGACTCTGGTTAACCTCTGCATCATGTGAAATGTTACAGAGTAAAAAGCCCTTTAAAACACTGCTAAAAGATATATGAGTCCATGGGGGAAAGCAAGGCTCAATTACCAGTAGAATGAAAGAGACTAAGAGGCAGGCAAGCCTGGACGGGGATTGCCGACTTTGTAAGCAACCGACCTCCACTCAGCCCCCTGTCACGTACAATAAAGAGAAGGAGGGGGATTCACTAGGCAAGGGAGGGGCGGGAAATAGGGTGTGGACACTGGGAATTGGGAGTCTCAATCCAGGTAAAGACACAAAGGCATTTCATCTTTTCCTCGTAACTGCTTTAACTATGCATTGTCAAATCTACCTCCCACCCTGCACCCCTCCTCTGCGTTTCTGACTCTAATGGATCTCTGATCAGCTTGGCCAGATTTAGCCAATTACGGGGACACTCTTATCTGGCATTTAGCTCAGTTTTGATTTTAAAGCACAATGAAAACTCTTGGGTCTACTGGCTCTGCTTCCTTCAGCAGCACGTGAACTTCCAGCAGCTCTGAGTGGAAGGACGAAGAGCATTCTCTGATGCGGACCCCCATCCGCCACTTCCAGGAGCCACTTCTCCATTGGGCAGGGAGTCTATTTATAGTCCTTTCTCTTGGTCATTGCAGCTTCTCAGGTGAACCTTGACTGGCTTCCCATGTTCTGTAACGGCATGTTGTCCTGGTTCCTTCACCTGCTGGGCAGCCCTCTCAGGTGGAGAGCTGGTAAACACGCCATCCCTGCTATGCCAAGGGGATTTTCACCACTCATCACCTTTTCGCCTCACCATCTCTTTCCGTTTCTGTTTACCTTTCTCTATAGAGCACAGCAGCTAGTGCAGCAAATGAGCCAAGAACAAAATGCCTATTTCTCTTTATTGCAGACCCTCACAGTATTTATGAGTGACCTTTGTGGAACTTCCCCCATCTTCTCTGGTCCCCTTGTTGTCAGGGAGGGAAAGCACTTGTCTCCAGTTTCCATGGAGGTGGGCAGGTAATAGCCTTGCCCCCAAAATATGATACTTCCAAGGCTACTCGCTCCTCCCAGTCCTTCCCCAGTATGAATCACCTGTGTGCTGGCAGGACTAGTTTTCTGGTCTGGTACTAGTGAGAAAACCTGTAGAGAGGGGGTTGGCTCTGACTTTTGGCAGCTCCCTGACCTTAAAAGATGGGGTACTTGGCACATGTTGGTCTCTGTTTTGTCCATGACCATAATTCCAAGATAGAAGGTTAAAACCCTCACATTTTGTTTTATCTCTCCCCTAGATAAGTTTTGGACCCTTACAAAACTCCGTCATTTTATACTGTTCCTTAAAGGATCCCTGTAGCCCTCTAAATAGCAAAATGCTCAACTGGGTTGGTTTACTTTCATCTTGAGCATGTGATCAAGGTTTCATCACAAAAAGGTATCCAAGCCCTCCACCCCCTATCTTGGGGGCTTAATACAAATTTCTCCAACTGTCACCTCACCATTTAATGTCACTCTTCTACTACATATTCTTTCTCAGTTCCTTTTTTTTTTTTTTTCCTGCTCAAGAAGCTTGGGAACAGACCAACAGATGCTGGTTAAACAGAGTCTAGCTGGGGATGAAATCTCTCTGGCTAGGTACCCTTAGTCCTGATTCTCTTGGGGGTTCCCTCTTCTTCAGGGAAGGGAAGAATCCCAACTTCTCAACAGATTCCTCTCTCCTAATTTTCTTTTTTTGTTGATTGGGATTAGGGGCTGGTTATGGCGGTGAGGCCTGATTGCTAATCAGGCCCTCTCCCCCAAGCCCTGGAGAGGGCTGGCCACATATCCAGTGGCTCTCTCAATTTTGCAGAATGTACTTAGCTGCTACGTCTCAGCTTTGGACTTAAACCATAATTCCAGCATAAAAGCCCACTGAACATCCTGTTATAAAAGGAAAGAACCTATAAAGAAGCCAGAAGATTGCTCCTGATGTATCAGATTTCAAGATTTATAACTTATAAGCATTCCAAAACATTCTCTTTAGACTTTTAAAACAGAGATGTAATATGGAAACTGAAGTTCATATTTAATTAGCCTTTACTGAGCACCAGTTACGTTCAGGCTCCATGCTAGATGCTTACATGTGCAATATATCAATCTAACCTTAGATTTTAAAATCAGCTCCATTTTTTCAGACAATAATGATGTTATTTTTAGTAGTATAGTTGTTATTTTTGTGCGCCATATGCCAGGCACCGTTTTGAGCACTTTATACAGTTATCACTTAACATGCACAAATACTTTATGAGGGAGATATTATTATCCTTATTTTACAAGAAACAGGCTATAATTATTGCCTAAGGCCATTTAGATTGTAGGTGGTGCTGAGAGCTACATTTAATGAATGCTTACTGTGTTTCAGACCCTCTTTTAAATAATTTATGCGTGGTGACATCATCAAAGCAGCCCTAAAAGAGAATCCTTCCTCTTATCCCTAAACAACACAAGTTTCATATTTTTGCATTTCTGTAGGACAGAAGTCTAACATGAGTCTCAGTGGGTTAAAATCAGAAGTCTAACATGAGTCTTAGTAGGCTTTTTCCTTTCTGGAGGCTCTAGAGGAAGATCCTTTCCCTTTCTCATAGGCGTCATTGGCAGTATTCGCTTCCTTATGGCTGTATGAAGGTCTCCATTTCCTCGTGGGCTGCCAGTTGAAGGCTGTCCTTAGCTAGAGGCCACCCTCATTGCTTGGCCCTTGGCTCATGTTTTCCTTCTTCCTTCTTAAAAGTTCCCAAGGGAAGATTGGGTCTTTTTTTTTTTTTTTAAGCCTTTATTTTTTTTTAGAGCAGTTTCAGGTTCACAGCAAAATTGAGAGGGAGGTACAGAGATTTCCTATATACTCCCTTCCCCGACACATGCATAGCCTCCCCATTATCGATGTCCTACGTCAGAGTGGTTCACTTGTTACAATTGGTGAACCTACATTGACACATTATAATCATCCAGAGTTTTACCTTAGCGTTCACTCATGGTGTGGCACATCCTGTGGTTTGAACAAATGTATAATGACATGTATCCATTATTACAGTGTCATACAGAATTTTTTCACTATCCTGCCAGTTTATCCCTTCCCTCTCCCCTGACCCTTGGCAACCTCTGATCTTTTTGCTGTTTCTATAGTTTTGCTTTTTCCAGAATGTCATTTAGTTGGAATCATATAGTGTGTAGCCTTTTCGGATTGCTTCTTTCACTAAGTAATATGCATTTAAGGTTCCTCTGTGTCTTTATTCTTCAGGATTTCCTCTTCTATGAAGTACACATCTGTGTCTTTGCCTATTTTCTTTTTGAGTTGTTCATCTCTTCTTCTTTGACACCCAAAGTCTCCTATGTTTCTTAAAGGAATGTAGCTTTTTGTCATATCTGTGGCAGATATTTTTCCCAATTTGTCTTTTGCTTATTTTTATGTTTAAATTAATTTTCTTGTAAAGACTTTAAAATAATCAGGCAATCAGCTTCAGTTTTTTCTTTTATGGCTTTTGAACCTTTCTGTCATGATTCCTGCAGCCCAAGATATTTTAATGATTGAACTTTTTGCATTTAAATTTTAGATCTATCTGTGATTTATTTTAGTATAATGAGGTAAAAGTCACATGTTTTCCTTCTATCCTCCAGCATCATTATTCAAAAACAAAAACAAAAAACTTACCTCCTCCCACTCATTTGAAATGCCAAGTTTATCCATGCTAGATAATTCTATATGTGGGTCTATTTTGGAAGTCCTGCTGTTCTTCCTTAGTTCTGTCTAATTAGTTCTATTCTACAACTATAATATCTCAATTACTGTTGCTGTATAGTAATTTTTAATATCTCTTAGGCCAGTCACTGTTCCTTTCTCAGAATTTTCTTTGTGATCCTTTCATATTTTTCTGTTAGGTACATTTGAGATTGTTTTTCAAGTTCACATGATTCCTGTTGATATTTTTATTTGAATTTCATTAACTGATATGTTATTACAAAATTGAAACCTTATACAAGAGTAAGATGTATTTACTTATATATTCAATACTTATTTCATTTCATCAAACAGTATATAGTTTTTTTCTCTGAGATTCTACATATTTCTTATTGAGATTATTCCCAATGATTTTATATGTTTTTGATGCTTCTATTTTTATACCCAGTAATATCTTATTTTCATAATTATTCCCATGATTATTATTTATATATAGGAAGGTTACTAATTTTTATTTATATCAAGCCACTTTGTTTAAGTTTCTTAGAGTGTTTTTTGTTTGTTCAGTTTATCCTCTTGGGTATTCCAGATATGCACTGATAATTTGTTCTCTTTTCTAGTATTTACTTCTTGTGTTTACTTCTTAGAAAGCTGGTGAGTGACTGAGCCAGGTTGCAAACTCAGGAATCTCTGACTTCAGAGCCCATGATCTAACTAAGCTTTCCCTCTTATGGTCTCAAAAATGGTTTTAGATGCTTGCTTGCTTCCAGTCTCTCCCTTCCCTTCCCTTCCCTTCCCTTCCCTTCCCTTCCCTTCCCTTCCCTTCCCTTCCCTTCCCTTCCCTTTCCTCCCTCTCCTCTCTTCTCTCTCTCTCTCTCCCCCTCCCTCTTTCCCTCCCTCCTTCCCCTCCTTATTTACTTTCTTCTTCTTATACCCTCCCTTCTCCTCCAACTCTTTCTTCTCTCTTTTTCTTCCCCCTCCCTCCCTCCCTCCTTCCTTCCTTCCTCCTTCCTTCCTTCCTTCCTTCCTTCCTTCCTTCCTTCCTTCCTTCTCTCTCTCCTCGTGCCTCCCTCCCTCTCCCCTCTTCTCCCTCACTACCTCTCTCTCTCCTACCCTCCCTTTCTCCCTCTCTCTTTCTCCCACTCACCCTCTCTCCCCCTGCTTATTGTTTGTGGCTCCTCTAAATCTAAGCACCAAGCCTCATTCCAGAGTGCATCCTGTTTGAATCATTGTGGTGGAAATGTGCAATTGATACATTAGGCATCCAGATATACCATTATAGTGACTAGAAACAGGTATGACGGACCTCTCAATTTAAGAACAACAGTTTCATCACATAGCATTGCTGTCTGTGATGGATTTTTTTTTGGGGGGGGGTGAGGCGGCCTTTCTGAATTTGTTTGTTTGTTTGCCCTAACCACTTTCATCTTTTCCAGATTATTTCAAGTACTTAATTCCTTCACTAATTCCAAGACTCTTGCTGCATAGTCTTCTCTTACCTTTCAGTACCCTAAGATCTTCAGTTTGACGGGAAACACAGCTCACTGTAAGAGTCTTAAATCAAATGAATGGGTTTCTGGAAATGTCATTATTTTAGAAGGGAGCACAGGAGGGTGGGTAGGAAAATAGTTTAGATTTTTGTAGGGAAATGGAAAAGAAGAGGCCAAATAGAAGTTTTGTTCTGAAGAGAGGAAAGAGTGATAGGTTTAAAAATCAGTGTATGTTAATTTTGCTGTATTTTCTCTGCATGACTCTTACTTCAGAGAAAGGTTGACTGCTCTAAACCAAGTCTGTTGTTAATAAAGCTCAAGTTTGTCATAGGTGATCGAGATGGGGATGGGTAAGGAGTAGAAAAACTTACAAAAATGGAAACTTCTTATTTGCAAGTGATGGAATTTGTAACTCTGTTTAGCACATCTTTTATTCAACAAATCATTGTCGAGTCATGGTAACTTTGAAGGGGACACAGAGGAGGGTGAGGCATAGTGCCTGACCTCCAGGTATTTGTAGCCAATGGGTCAGACCACTACGCAATGGCACCTGAGAGTAGAGAAGAATACTGAACTTATTCCTGAAGAATGGGTGGGGTTTGAACTGACAGAGAAAGAGTAATGGCATATTCTGCACCTGGGAAAGAGCATGAGGAATGATTTGGGGTTTCAAGTTAGTCCTGAATGGTTGGTTTGAGCAGAACATGTGAGTGTGGCTTAGGATGAGGTTTAATAGAAGTTTGAGAGCCACTGTAAGCTCTTGGTTATGAAAGTATGATAAGGAGCACCAATCTAGTAGTGGTTTAGGGGCAGATTGGCAGAGGCAATGACATGAGTTAAAATACAGTTATGCCAAGAACCCATGTAGAGTGAAGAAAATGGAATTAGCATAGAATGGGCAGATCTAAGAGACTCAGCAGAAAACTCTCCAGATTAAAAAATGATTTAGTAGAGTTAGTGGAAGAGAAGGAAGATTCACAGTAAGTAAGGTCTGAGTCTCAAATGCTACTATTCAAAATGAACTGACGTGTAAATTTGATATTATTTACGTACTCTTGTTCTGAGTCATAGAAATGGCTAGAATTGAGGTCTGTTTTGCCAGTTTAGCTAGTTGTCATTTTATTTTTTTCTTTATTTTTTCCCCACTTGTAGGTAGAGTGTTTCATACATTCCCATAGTTCTTTCATCAGTTACGTATTGAATTGTTTTCAAATGATCCTCCAGTAGTTGCTACAATGAGTGAAAAGTCAAAGTTTTCACCAAGATGGCGTAAATAGAGAAGGTTAAAACCCCTGTTAGAATTGGCTTCCTTCTTCCTCTTGAATAATACAGAATAACTGTATTTGAGAGTCTTTTATGACTAATGATTCACAATGAATGCTAGTTTTAGGAGGAGGGAAGGGGAAAGTGTAAGGTTAGACCAGTTCCACATTAGCCATTTTGAATCCCTCTGTTCTTGCTCATCGTGCAGTGGATATTGATGCACCAGTTTGAGCAAGTGGGGGGTCTGATAGATGGGAGAGGCAGACTCCCTGACATGCTTATTCTCTTTATCCATCTTCAATAAATGAACTTAATACTTTAATGACCACAAAGCACTTATTCCAAGTGCACCCCTTGCCCTGCGACACACCCAGACTTAGGCACTCAACAGTGGAGCAAATATAACCAAAATCTTTTTTCAATAGATAGACACTTTAAAACATGTAAATCTCTAAATTTGCATTATGAGCAAATACCAAGGTATAAATAGAGCATATCTGCTGGTGCCAGGTATTTGACCACTGATTGGTCAACCCATATGGCCTGGGACAATTTCCTGCTGGCAACATATGTCCTTGGCTCCATGGACATTCCTAGCATATTCCAGATATAAAAGCACCTGTGTGAGAAGTTAAAGCACTTACAATAAAATTGGTAAATGGAGCATATGCAAAAATTCATCAATATTTGTATAATTAAGTGAACATTCTAAAGATTCTGTTTTGTTGTTGAACATCAGGAGTATCTGACTTAGTTTCTAGGTTTAATGAATAAGGTGACATTTGTGGACAAGTGGTTATCCCAGCCCTTTGACACAGGCTGGAATCCTCTTGCTTCTCATTTTCAGCTCCCTTGGATATTATCCCATTTTTTTTGTTGTTGTTTTATCTCTGCTGGTTTTTGTATGGAAATAACTCTTCCAACATTTGTTCTGGGTTTTTCTGTTTTCTTTGTTGACAAAACTCATGTGTTTATATTGTGGTTTAATGCATTGAGTTTTCTTGTTGTCCTCTTATTTTATCTATTTTTACTTTATGTTGAAAATGAATTCAATAATAATAATGAATAATAATAACTACCTTTGAGAAATGTGACAGGTTTGGTGCAAAGAGATTTACATGTATGTTCTTATTTAGCACTCTCTACTAACCTATGAGGTAAATACTATTTTATTCATATTTTCCTTTTGAGAAAATGAGGCTTAGAGAGTTTATGAGACATACTCAAGGTCTCATATGTAGTAAGATATAGGGGCAGAACTCAAATTCAGGATAGCTTGTTTCCAAAGCCTACTAACTATGAGCTATTACTATACCAGCACATTTATGGACGATCCACATTTGAAATGTAAATAATACAGATATGTCCCAAATTAAAGTTGTTTGAAAATTATAGCATAAAATATTGTCCATATTCATTTCTACTTACCAAATGGTTAGTCTAATAATGCACAAGAAATAAATTTATTTTTGCTAAAATGATCAAAAATATAATATGATATTGGGTTTAGCAAATTTTTAAAAATTTACTCATAATGACTACTTCAATGTTCTTTAGGAATTCAAGTACAAATGATTAAAAATTATTTAAAAAATTTTTGTAATGCCCCAACTTGGTTGGCATACCAGATACAAAAGCAGTCTGCCTTTTGTTTAATCCAGTAATGCCTAAAGTAATTTATATTTACAGATAAGAGCAGTTGCAAATAAAAATCCCAGCCAATTTCTTACAACACTGATGATGCACTGATAAAGCATGTCTTTTCTAACAATTGTGGGAATTTCAAAACTGCATGTGTCAGGCACAAAGGAGCATTGTTATATAGCCAAGTGCTGCACAGCAGCCAAGCTTCTGTGTAGAATGCTGAATGAGAATCTCTAAACATGTGTTAATCCTAGTATTTGAATACTACATTTTAATAACTCTTAAAAATTGTAGATTGCTAGTAGGTAGTTCTTGTCAAACAAAAATCGGAGTCTGTGGAGAGAGATGTCATTTGTCTGTTAGAGCTCAAGAAGTGTCTGTTTTTGTCACTTCATGTCCTATCACTAGGATCTGTCAGTCCAGTATCCTGGCCAAAAGTGGTTGGGGCAAAAAGAACAGGAGGCTAGATTTCACAAGTTTGTTAGTTTATATGTTTATTTAGAGAAGAAGGAAGATGATGTTGATATTAACCTTTTACCTTTAGAGTGTACACTAGAAGTTATGGAGTACTTCATCAACCCATCTTGATTTTGGTTTAAGCACCCATAAGTCTGGTAGGTAGGGTGGTGGCCAACATTAGCATTTTACAAACAAATGTAACATCAAACTTGCTAATTCCTCACCTTTTTGACTGTCTCTGCCCTCCTTTTTGCATATGGGATAACGTTTAAACTTCTTAACTGGCCCTATAAAGCCCTTCATAATCTGGTCCCTGCCTACTTTCTGAATTTAATCTCTTTTGTAAACTATAGCATATTTATTTGCCAGATTTCTTCTGTCTTCTAACCATGCTAAGTACTTGTGGCTCTGTTAATCGTGGTCAGGATTTCCCAAATTTTGGATTTAATGAGTTAGAAAATTACCAATAAATTAATAAATGGACAGTGTTGATCATTTTGTATTTTGGCAAGTAAGGAAATTATAAAATACAACCATTTCATTTTAGACTTTACATGTTAACATCAAAATATGTAAAGGACATAATCTCAGAAAAAAAAAAAGGCTGCTAATTAAAATAAAATATGAAAGCCTCACTCATGGCCTATATTTTCCTTATTTTGCCAGAGACTATTGAAAAAAATTGTTCTGGACTGTCACTGGCCTGTGGTGTTCAGGAAATTTGTGTCTGTACACACTGTTTTCTCTGTCAGGAATTCTGTAATATTCTCATGCCTCTAGCCTTTGGTCTCTGTCCCACTAAATCTTAGTCCTTCAATTCTCAATTTACACATCGAGCTTAGAAAATTTTTTCCCATTGCCTTCCACCTGTTCTCTCCCATCCTACGCACCCCTCCATTTATCTCTTCTTGCTGGTGTTCTGTGCATTTTCTTCCATGCACCAATAACGTCCTGGAGTTATTTGCTGCTCTCTCTGGCCAAGGTCATGAGATTCTAGATGACAGAGAATGCATCTTATTCACCCTCGTTTTCAAAGTTTAGTATATGGTCTTTTACACAAACTCAGTGCAATTTAAATATTTAATAGATGATTGAATGAATGAGTGAACGAATCAGTAAATACCTGGGTAGTTTTCATGCCCTTTCTTTGTGTCTTGTTTGTCTTCTGTGACCTGCGATTTCAAGCACAGAGGATTTATTCAAACAAACCCACTCATTGAATTGAATTAATTTGAGTTTTGACCTCATCGGTTCTTCCATTTTTCTTTGTCAAGGAAAATTAATTATGTTCTCCATTATCAGAGTGTATGAGAACAGTTTGCAGCTGCTGTCTGCAATACTCCATGGACTATAATGCTTCTCTCGGCTTTTTAGGTCAATTTGTGTTTTTCTTTTAGTCTGTTCATTTTTGATTCACCATGTTGATTTACACATTTTTATTTATTTTTATGGCAAAAGGAATGTTAAGACATGCTATAAAGGACATATGGAGAATATTCAGCATTTTTTGTAGTCTGACCTTTCTAAATCCACAGGGGCTTATGACGCTTTGCCATTTCATTGTTATTTCTTTCAAAAATATGCACATTTTTTGCCCTTAAAAAAATTTGTCAAAATATCTTTATCCAGAAAAGATAGCCACAGCTTTTCATATGATTCAGTGGTGATACGAGCACTCTCATTTGGGAGCTTATGATTCCTGGCAATAGGAGTTACTAGGTTGAACGTTTTCCCAGTTCACAACATGGCTGTGACTCCTGTTATTTCGTTGACTCTTGCTCCATCACAGGGGGACATGCTTCTTTGCCTTTCTCACAGAGATGCCCCCTGTAGACAGAGAATTGCTGAGCCCTTTCCTTTAAGGTCGTACAGCCATGAAAAGCTCAGGCAGTTTTCAGCCTGGGCTTGGATCAACGCCTTGGAAGAAACATGAGTTCCTCTTCTTGAAACTATTCCTAGAATCTCTTTTGTTATGAAAGTAATCTGTCTTTTATAGAATCAGAATAATAACAACCGCACCTACTTATGAGCACTAGCTAAGTACTGGGTACATTATACACCTTATTTAATAATTATTTCATTTATTATCAACTAACTTGGTCCCCATTTTATAAATGAGAAAGCTGAAAGCAAGTGTGTTAAGTGGTTTGGCTAAAGCCATGCACCAGCGAGTGGCAGAATTAAAGCCACATGACCCCCCAACCTCTGTTGTTTCCATTACACAATGCCGCCTTCCTTATCAGCCAACCTGGATCACTTCTTGTGGTTTTGTGCTGTGCTTAACTCTTTTTAAGAGAAATAAATTAGCTGACACACAAGATTGTATTAAAAACTAAATGAGATAATATGTATATAAGAGGACCTGGCATAGTGTCTTGTGCATAGTAAGAACTGAGTTTTTTTCATAATTCTTTCCTTTTCCCCTATGTCCTCCTTTCTTTACTGACCCAATCCCACCCACCTACCCCCAACTTTAGACATTTCTTTATGGTCCATCCTAGGTCTGCTCTGTTTTGTATCTCTTTAGGAGATATTATTAGTTCTCTTGGCAGTCTAAGAAATATGACTATGACCCAATCTTTCTTTATTATTAGAATAAAACATGCTAAGAACCAAAGTTTTGAGCCTCAGTAATATATCTATATTTAGGTAATGAGAAGAGGTGCTGTTTTGTCAGGAAGAGAGGACAAGAAAATAGAGAGGATGTGATTGGGTAGGTTGATATACTGCCATGGTTATCCATGGTAGAGGAGCTTGCAAGAAGGAAGTCGTTGGTCAACAATGTCAAAACCAGAATGATCATAATGAGTAAGAATTGAGGAAAGGCCATTTGATTTCATTTGGTGACTTGGATGTATTTGAAGACCTTAAAGAGGGCAATTTCAATGAAAGTGATGTGCTGGAGGCAAGTGAAAAGGTTAGTGAAAAAACAGAGGCAATAGTGTTTTGAGATGTTTGTTTGTGGTCTTTCAAGAGATTTCAGCATATTTTAAAGAGGTGGCATATCTGTGGGAAATTTTTTTTAGCTTAGGACAGAAGTTTTTATGGACAGAAATTAAGGATTTAGTTAAGAAGACTTCGAGAAGCTGGAAAGCAGGGATAATTGATCAATAAATCTATATCAGTTTTGAAGAAAATCTTGATAGCGTCTAGACTACAGGGAGAAAAAAATGTTAATCATATTTTTCTCTCTGTGGTCATATTATTTTTAACTTTTAATTTCTTCTTTGTCCTTTTTAATATTTCCAGGTTTTCTATAGCAAGCATCTATTACTTTTTATTTTTTAATAGCTCTTATAAATTATTCAGATTTAAAATGACAAATTAATATGAGTTCACAGAACTAAAAAGCTATAGAAACATATAAGATGAAAATTAAAAGCCCCCACATACCCCAGTTTTCCATTTCCATTTCTTTAGAGCAACCACCATTAAAATATTTCTTGGTAGTCTTCCAGTTTATGAACATTTATTTTTTTAATTGAAATATAGTTGACATATAATATTATATCAGTTTTAGGTATAGTATACCACATATTTGATATTTAAATACCTTACAAAATGAAGTCTAGTACCCATCTGTCACCATACAAGTTATTACAATATTATTGACTGTATTCTCTATGCTGTACACTATATTTCCATGACTTATTTAATTACTGGAAGCTTGTACCTCTTAATCCCCTTTGCCTTTTCCACCCATCCTCCCATCGTGCTCTCCTGTGGTAATGATCAGTTTTTTTTTTTTGTCTGAGATTGTTTCTATTTAGTTCATTTATTTTGTTTTTTGATTTCACACGTAAGCAAAATCATATGGTAGTTGTCTTTCTCTGACTTATTTCACTTGGCATAATGCCCCAAGTTCTATCCAGGCTGTCTCAAATAGAATGATTTAATGATTATTATTTTTTATGACTGAGTAATATTCCATCGTATAAAGATACCATCTCTTCTTTATCCATTCATCTATTGAGGGACACCTAGTTGCTTCCATATCTTGGCTATTGTAAATAGTGCTGCAATAAACTTAGGGGTATGTACATCTTTTGAAATTAGTGTTTTCATGTTCTTTGGATAAATACCCAGAAGTGGAATTGCTGGGTTATATGGTAATTCTATTTTTAATTTTTTTTTTTGAGAAACTGCATACTTTTCCATAGCAGCTACATCAATTTATATTCCTACCAACAGTGCAAGAAGATTCCCTTTTCTCCACATCCTTGCCAACAGTTGCTATTTGCTGTCTTTTTGATGATAGACATTCTTATAGGTATGAGCTGGTAGCTCACTGTGGTTTAGATTCACATGTTCTTGATTTTTAGTGATGCTGAATCTCTTTTCCTGTCTGTTGGCCATATGTTTGCCTTCTGTGGAAAAAGGTCTCTTCAGGTCCTCTGTCTATTTTTAAAATCAGGTTGTCTATTTATTTTTTATTTTGAGTTGTCTGAATTCTTTATATATTTTGGATATTAACCTCTTATTAGGTGTATCATTTATAAATATCTTTTCTTTTTTAGTAGGTTGCCTTTTATGTTTTAAAATCAGAAAACATTATCAAAAAATCATAGATAAAGAAATTAAACATGAAAGGGTAAGACTACATGGTTTTCTGACCCCTTTTCAAAGACTAACGATACTATAAGAGAAGAATATAAACAGAAATAAACTTATAAGAATGAAGGAAATGGAAAAGGAGACAATAGCCAACAAGACATCAATAAAATTTTAGATGAAAAGCAGATGGCCCAGCGCTATCTAACTAGAAGGGCACAGAAATCTAAAGCTTGAGTGCTTGCAGCAGGGAAAGGCAGCAAGAAGGAAGCCAGTTCATGTTGCAGAATTCCTGAAAGACTCAGCACTAGGGGTGAGTGCTAATGGTTGGAAGTGTTCCAAATCTCCCTTTACCCATAGACACAAGAGTTGCCCTTGTCCATCTGTTAGAAGACTGAGGATGAAACAGACCCTGGACTTGGGACATCAGCTGAAAACGGGAATTAAGAGAAAGATTGTATTCTGAAGAGTACAACCTTAGCCTCCCGTTTTCACTTAGCTCCCAGACTGTTATCGACTAGGCTTATCACTTATCAAGAATTATAAAGTTCCTCTTTGGGGAAACTGACTAGTGCAAGAGAAAAGGCTGTGAATACTGACATTTGGGGGTCTTTTGGTGAAATGGCTGGGTCCCTGCTGGATCACACTCTGATGAGGCCCAGCAGTTGGTAAGCACTACCCAAGCATAAAGGGCTTTCATTAGTACCTCATTCTTAAATGTGAATGGACAGCTATGCGTCTGTAAAATTTCTAGAAAGCTTCTAGGATGAAAGATGGAGTCCAAAACAAATCAATAGAAAACACACATGTGAAACAAACAATGCAAGAAGCAGAGGAATACATAACAAGTGATTCTCACAAAGAAAATACATTGCATTTACAAAGGTTAGGAAGCTACGAAAATAAAACTTTTTGAAGATAAGAAAGAACGTTCTGTTCTTAAAAATGTGGTAGTAGAAATGAAAAGGCAGCTAGATGGATTTGCAAAATAATGTTTAAGAAATAATTCCTCAAAAAGTAGAAAAGAAAAATAAAGAGGTAAAAATGGAAAGAAGGTGAGAAGGTCAGTTAGTAGGAATTTTAGAAAGAGAAATATGAAAGAAGGGGAGGGTAGCAGTTATTAAAGGAATAATAGAAGGCTGTTTCTAGAACTAAAGGGCTTGTTTCCTGGTTGTAAGGGGCCAAGTGTCCAGTACAGTGAATGCAAAAAGACTTATCCCAGGTATATTGTTATGAAATTTCAGAACCCCCAATTTAAGATCTTAAAAATTTTCAAAGATGAAAACTAATTATAATCAAATAATTAGCTATAAGAATGATGTCAAATTTCTCAAAAGAAACACTGGAAGTTAAAAGCAATGGACAGTGCCTTCAAAATCTGATAAAAATTATTTCTAAACTACATTTTGTATCCAGTCAAACTAAGAAGTGTTTTCAACATTTAAAAAGTCAAAAAATATACTTTGCTTGCACCCTTTCTCAGGAAGACAATGGAGTATATGCTACACCAGAATGAGGAAATACCAAGAAAGACAAAAAAAATGGATAAAAGAAACAAATGCATACAATTCAGAAAAGAGGTGAAGGCACTTTCCAAGATGACAGATATTTATGGAGACTAACAAGAAAGCAGCCCAAATTAGAGGAGGACAGAAAGTTCTAGATGAGATGTCACCAAGAAAAAAAATTGAACTGATTGATTTCTTGTCGTGTTTGACTAAAATGAGAAAATTTTATAGTTCTTTGAAGAATTAGAAAAGTACATGAAAAATGAAGGAAATGAAAAATGTTATTAGTCAATAACTAACTTCAGAAGATCACATTTAAAAAAGGCTACAAGAAAGAAATACAGTGATAGTACATTACATAGCTCAGCTATTAAATAACACTTAGAGACTTATAATACTATGAAAATAATTGCTTTAACTAAAAATTTTCCTGTAATTCTGTGGGAAATGTGGGGTGAAGAAAAGTTTGTTTATGTCTGTTTAGGGTAGGGTTAGAAAGTGATATCTTCACTTTTCATATTAATAAGTAGTAGGATAGTATGAAAATTTGGAAAATAAAAATAGCACTATATGAATCATAATCAGAAATATGAAAACCATTGCCTTTTTGGTCTAAACATGAAGTGACACTGCCTTCGCCTCTTTTCTGAATTGTGAAGAATATGAAAGGAAACTCATTTTTTATTGCCTTATAGTAGTTTAAACTCTGCCTATTTTGCTTTGCTAAAAATAAATTTAAAAAAATCAAAGATGGTATAATATCTTTTTTTGAAGCAAGAAGAATCCCATTAATATTTACCCTTTAACTCAGTGAATACTTCTAAATATTCCAGAACACAATCATAGATATGTTCACACATCTAAGCATGAGAATGTTTACCACAGAATTCTTTGTAGCATCAGTAAATTATAACCAGACTAAACTCCCATTTCAAGAGGGCAAGCACTGAGCCTATTTTGTTTACTGCTGTATCTTTTGTCTCTAGAATTGTATTGGATAGATACGAAGTACTCAATAGATATTTGTTGAATGACTAAGGGGATAATTGAATTTGAATAGGAAAAATGCACACAAAACAATCTATTAATAGTTGCTCTGTGTAGAGGGATTATCGTGATATTTATTTTTGCCTATTTTTCTAATTTGTATTTTCGAGAATTTCTAAAATTACTGTTTTAACATTATAAATTTATAAAATTTCAAAATATAGTGCATTAGCATTTAAAAAGTAACCATTAATAAAGAGTATAGCAATATCAGTTCATGGAATTGAGGCTGAAATAGTCTTATATCTGTATTGTATTTACTTTTGAACTTCCTGACCACTCACCAAAAAAATACTTAACAGATCAAAATAATTTTTGTTTGATAAGTAGAAGTATACATTTTTACATAATTACAAAAAATGTTCTTGATACTGAATTCAAGGAAGGAGTTATCGTTATAGATAAATAGGACCATAGCTATGTTATAAACGTTATTTTCAACCTTTGTTTTATAGAAAATTGAATGCTGTTCTTTATGTTGCTGTTTCTTACAGTGACCCTTAATTAAAAGCTTAACTTTGTAATGTAACTTGGTGGAGGCATTTCTACAACAGGTTAGTTAATTCAGAAACTTTTCAACTTTTACATAGCTTACAGTTTCAAAAGTTTTTTTAAGTCCAAATAACCAAAAGAATTTTTAACCTCGTGTTCCCCAATACATTTCTAGAGTGAGTCTGTCCTTTGAAGGCATTGTTCTACTGTTCTTAGGTTTATAGACAATTAGATACATTTTCCCCCAAATGGTTAGGTTTTGTCTGCACTGAAGGATTTTGAGGCAGCTGAACCTGAACCCTTTCCTTGATCTCCTCAGATGTTGTGAGGGATTCCTCACAATGGGTACTCCATAACACTTGCCACTATCCCCTTTACTGGGCAGATTCAGAATGACCTTAACATAAGGAAGCAGCCATGGCTTGCTACACATTTTCATCAGCAGTTCTTGCACCATTTCAATTTTTTCATAATGCTCTACCATTACCCTGAATTATCATTGGGTTAATAGGAATTTTAAAGCTATGCTTTTTTCTTAAAAAAAAACAAACAAACACAAACACATTTTTGTGCTTCTCCCAGTTGTATGTAGTCTCGTTAATCTCTGAGCACGGAATACCTTTAGTTTTCAGCCTTATTCTTTATTGAGAAACTAAAAAATTGCCAATTTCATTTATCATTTTCCTTCTCTTTTGCTAACTGTTGTTTCTTTGTTCACTTTGTCAAATGACTCATTCCATCTACACTTGTAATAACCTTATTTCTCAATGCTTTCAGTTTTGAAAAATCATCTCTACTTTTGTTTCTATTTCCAAGGCTACGCCTCTCTTTAGCTGTTGCTGTCAACTCTCTCAATACCTCTGTACTTTTCTGTCACTGTGGGGATCAGTGATATTCAGAAACCAATTTAAGATTAAGTACAAATGCAGTGAACATAGCAACAAGGTGAGGGATGATGAGTGGATGAGATGAAATGTCTACCTGATTGTTTTCACACTGTTGGTGGTTTGACCCCCAAAATAGCTCTATTCACATCTATGGAAGTTTAAAGGAGGATGTTTAAAAAGAATTACTTTATTTAATGCAACTAACTGACTTGCTCATGATTTGACTTGATAAGAGAAAGAATATAAAGAATCCTAGGAGAAAAATCAGCTACCATATCCCTTTCCCTCTCCCAAACACACCCATTCCTTTAATCACACATTTAATGGGAACTAGATTACAGTCAATTAAAGGTTGTTGACAATCTGAAATGCTGATATTCTGTGCTGAGTAAAGAGCTCCCCATATGTTTTAGACAAGCAGGTGGCACAGTAAATATTCTGTTAAGAAAACTGAGAATCCCTGGCTTGTGTTATTGCACAGAGTTCCATCCTGTGGAAATGGGTCATAACGGAAAGCCAAAATTTTTCTCAGAAAATAATTTTGAATCTGTTCAAATACTGGAACAGTTATAGAAATACTAAAGGTGTGTGCCATAAATCATGGAAGAGACAATTATAGTCTGGAAAAATTTTAGGACAAATGCTCCAGCCCTGCATCTATCTGGTAGGCAGTGGAGCTGAGGTGAATCTGAGGAGCTCGACTCCTGGACTTCATTTTCTAAAATTTACCACTTCACTGCTCATCTTTAAAAAATGTTTGTTGGTTCAGTTCCCTAGTTTAGAAAAATCTGTATAATTTGAAAATCTCATAATGTAGTTTCTATAATTTTTGTCTCCTTCTCATTTGCTTTCCTTCCATTAAATTCTGCTCATCTTTCACAGAATAATCTCAGACCTAGATATCATTAAATCAAGAAAAGAAAAGATGTGTCTGAATAGAGTTCTTAGTTTTAATACATAATGTCTGGCCTTCTAGTGCTATTCAGGAGCACCGCTGCTCTTAAGGTGAAAAAAATCCCGCTGTATCCCTCCCTGCTGTGTAAATTTATGCATTGGAGAAACAGCTCACTCTTAAATCAATGTAATTTGTAATTTGGAGTGTTTGCCATTTGGGCACAAGTTCAAAACTCAGTGGAGTTTGGAGGTTTATGTGTGGACTAGTGCTTCTGGTCCAGACCTCATTTTCAGAACATCGTGGTCTCACAGACGGCTGCCCAACTACTTCTTTGAGTGGATGCACCCACCCCCTCCCTGTGCTCCTACCCAAGGCTCCAAAAGTGAATTTGTTCCATTCCTCCAAACCTGTGTTTTAGTTTCAGACCGCTGAAAATATCCTATCCAAATTTGGTATATATCCATTTAGCTGTTTTATTGTGATCCTGTGAATAGACCAAGAGAGAAGTAATTTTATTCATAAAGATTAAACATATATAACTGGACATTTTTCTTTGTCTTTCAAATCCCTCCATTCTCCAAAAGAGGGAAAAATCCAACATAGTTTGTGTAATGGTTTTTCTCATACTTAAGCATAATTTTAAGTTATTATTAGGGGGTAAAAATTGGAGAACCTTGTAGAGTAAAATTGCTCCGATAAATGAGCAGTGTGAAGGAGAGAGAGCAAGCTTGGGGTGATTAGAGGAGATGACAGAGCTGTGTCCAGAGGAGAGACAGATACCCATTGGGAGATTTTATGACATTTCTGCCATGTGGTGACCTCCATTACAACTTCTTTAAAATGTCTTCGTATGATTCTGGAGTTGGATTTATTCCCTGTGAGTGACTGGGCTCTTTTGGACAGCACTCATTTGATTTGCTCAACACATATTTATTGAGCACATTTTATGTGCCCAGTACACTAGTGATGGGGGGTGGAAAGGGAATACCTTGCCCTTTTAAATTCTAATGGAGAAGCAGGACAAATAAGATAAGCAAAGTATGTGGGTAAGGAGGAGGTATGTTTTTCAACAGGAGGCTAAGTACGCATTGGGTAAGTGACATTTGAGGAAAGACCAGAAGGAGATAAGGAAACAAGTCACAAGGATATCTGGGAGAAGAGCATCAGGTAGAGCAAATAGGTGCAAATGCTTGAAAAGTCATGGGGAAAACTAGTAAAGCTGGAGTAAGAGGGCGTGTGTGAATGTGTGTGTGTGTCATGTAGGGCTGTGTGCACGTGGCTTTTACTTCTTGGTGAAAGGAATATAATCTGCCTTCACCACCAGCCTTCTTGTGACAGTGTCCACAGACCTTCCAAAATCCAACTCCAGAATCATACAAATCCAATTCCACCATGTGGCCTTGTCTAATTTATTTAAGTGAAGGCTTATGATGGAGACAAGGGCCTATGATGGAGGGGTCTGGTTTCAGGAGTGGTCAGGAGACCGAAAGAATGTTTCGTTCCCCAGTTTTATTGAGAAATTTTATACACACACACACACATGTATATATTATATATATGTATATATATATGTGTATATATATATACATATATATATATATATCACTGTATAAGTTTAAGGTATACAGCATGATGGTTTAATTTACATATATTATGAAATGATTACCATGATAGGGTCAGCTAACATCCATCTTCTCCTGTAGATACACCAAAAATAAAAGAAAGGGAAAAGGAAAAATATTTTACTATATGATGAGAACTCATAGGATTTACTCTCTTAAATTTCCTATATATCATACAGCAGTATTAGCTGTAGTCATCAGGTTGTGCTTTACATCCTTGGTATTATTTATCTTACAACTGGAAGTCTGTACTTTTCACTACCTTCCTCCTATTCCCTCTCCCCGATCCTCCCACCTCTGGTAACACAAGTTTATCTCTATGTTGTTGTTGTTGTTTTTTAATTTCACCTATAAGTGAGATAATACAGTGTGTCCGACTTATTTCACTTAACATAATGCCTTCAGAATCCATCCATGTGTCACAAATGGTGGGATAGTCTTTTCTTTTTTTGGCTGATTAATGTTCTATTGTGTGTGTGTCTATCTGTATCTATATATCTCTATATCTATCTACATGTGTGTGTGATCTATCTATCTATCTATCTATCTATCTATCTATCTATCATCTATCACAATTTTATTCATCCATTCATGGACACAGGTTTTTTCCATGTCTCAGCTATTGTAAATAATGCTTCTGTGAACATAGTGGTACAAATATCTTTCCAAGTTAGTGTTTTCATTTCTTTTGGATATATTCCCAGGAGTGAAATTACTGATTGTAAAAGCAGTTCTGTTTTTTTTCTAGTGGCTATTCCAAGTTACAATACCACCAACAGTGCACAAGGCTTCCCTTTTCTCCACATCCACTCCAGCATTTGTTATCTGGTTTTTTTTTTTTTTTTAGATGGCCATTCTGACAGGTGTGAGGTGGTAGCTCATCGTGGTTTTAATTTGCATTTCCCTAATGACTAGCAAATACAGCATCTTTTCATTTACCTGTTGGCCTTTTGTATATCTTCTTTGGAGAAATGTCTATTCAAGTTCATTGCTCATTTTTAAAATCGGGTTATTCGTTTGTTTGCTATTGAGTTGTATGAGTTCTTCATATACTTTGGATATTAGCCCCTTATCAGATATATGACTTGGAAATATTTCCCCCCATTCTGTAGGTTGTCTTTTCTCTTTGTTGATTGTTTCTGTGCTGCGCAAAGCTTTTGGTTTGATGTAATCCCACCTGTTTATTTTTATTTTTGTTTCTTGTGCTTTAGGTGCCATATCCAGAAAATCATTACCAAGACCCATGTGAAGGAACTTTATTCTTGTTTTCTTCTAGGAGTTTTATGGTTTCAGGTCTTACATTTAAGTCTTTAATGTATTTTGAGTTACTTTTGTGATGGGGTAAGATATGGATCCAGTTTAATTCTTTTACATGTGAATATTTAGTTATCCCAGCACCATCAGACTATCTTTTATCTATTGATATTTGGCTCCCTTGTTGTTAAATATTAGTTAACTATGTGTGCTTGGATTTATTTCTGGTCTCTCAATTCTATTCCAGTTGGTTTCTGACAGGCTTTTAGTTAGAGGAGAATATAAAAATGGCATGTAGAATGGTAGTAGGGCTTCCATTTGAGGGACAGGTAGAGAAGCAGCCTGCCTGGAAGAGTAAGGTGATTCAGGAGACCATGGTTTTCCAGAAACTAAGGGAGTGGGGAGAGTTTTGCAAAGGTCATGGTATTCAACTGTGCCAAACGCTACTGAGAGTTCAGTTAAAATGAGAATGTAAAAGACCTATGAGATTTACCAGTTAGAAGGCAGGTTGCTTTACCAGTGTCTGAAATCACATAACTCATCTCGTTTATTTCTATTTAAAGGGTTTCTTAGGGGTTGTTCTTTAATCTTGTCCGCAATTTTGGGAGTGCACCATCTTTGAGGCCACCGGGTTCATTCTCTACTCCATACAGCTCATATAAAGTCCCTTGTCACTGACCTTAACAACCTGGTTGTTAAATCACCGTAAAGATGAATGTCTGCTACAGCTGAATAGCTCAATAGTCTCCAAAGTAAGCTACCCTAGTCTTTTTTGGACCTGGATGTTTAAATCAACCGATAAATCTGCAATTATAATGATTATTTTTACCTTTGGACATATTTCAGCTGCAGCTGAGAGCTGATGTATTTTTCTTAAACTTTTTTTTTTTTAATTATGAAAAATTCCAGTCATGCATCTTGGTGGCTGGAAGAGTGAATTAATAGTAGTCTAATCACCCTGGAGACACAGATGCTTTTGTGAGCTGGCACTGAGGTAAGACTGCACATCTCTGTGGGAATGACAAGTGAATGAGTCTGCTGCTCACTTAACCTGCTGTTCTTTTCTCTCTCTATTTCCTCTCCTAGGAAACAGATGGAAGACTGCTGTGACCCCGCCCATCTCTTTGCTATGACTAAAATGAATTCCCCCATGGGGAAGAGCATGTGGTATGATGGGGAGTTTTTATACTCATTCACCATTGACAATTCAACCTATTCTCTCTTCCCCCAGGTTAGTATAGAGTTTATTGCCTTTTAATATTGTTTCTTACATGTCTTGATTTTATAGGAAAGGTATAATTGAGTTTGCCTAACTAATTGGATCTACTTTTCACATTCTTCCTTCTCAATTTTAAATGTTTTTCTTCATAGTTGTCATTTTTTTTTTTTTTTTTGGTGAAGGAATCACATAATATTTTGATGCAAGGGCCAAAGTAGGATGCTATAGAGTTACAGTTTTCTTAGCCCTTCTGATATGAGTCATATGATGCTGAAGGAAACAAGCAGAGAAGGAAGTAAGGACAGGGGATTGTGGAATTCTAGTGTTTTGAGGTTGGCTGTGAAATGATCTTGAAGATTTGCAATACTGGAATGTTGTCTTTGGGCTATTATTGCTCTCGGAGTGGGCACCATATGGTCAGAAATTTGCATCTTAGAGCTCTTGAACCTTCACCCTGTGGTTAGATTACTGCTATGGTACATATGGAGAGAAAGAATTTGACTATTTTTGAAGTGGTCTAAAACAAACTTTGCCTATTTAATATTTTTTTCTTGGTTTCTTGAGCATTGAAATAAAATATTCTACTAAATTATATCTATGCAGCAAGTTAGGAAAAAAGAAAACATTTTATTCTAGGGAGCCCTCTTTGGGGAGGGGGATGGTTCTTAGGTGAAATTGCTGTTAGAGAGAAATCGAGAAATGACTCTTGGCCTCCCCAAGTCTTCTAGCCAATCTTGGTTTGGCCAGATGGTTGTGCAGAAAGAGAATTCATGGTCAGAGCTGGAAAACAGGACTGAACCTTTCATGTATTTGTATTAATTGCAAAGAGTCTTCAAAGGAAAGACCCATGAAGTTGAGGCACAGGCTTTCCCAGATCCAAGGTCACACTTTCTATGAAATAGCCCATATTTACTAGCTTGTCCTTAGGTGTTTTAGACTAATTTATTGGTTTTAGAATAATGATAAATTACTTTTATTTTTTAATAAGAAATAGAAGATTTAGTCATTGCCAAGATTCTTGTGCTTTCCCTCTCTTCTTTGTTTGCTGTTGGGAGACTTTCTAGCATCAAAGGAAATGATTAAGAATCATAAAATGTAGACTTGAATTTTATCTACATCTCTTACCTAGTAAATGCCTTACTAAGTCACCTAACTCTGCTGAGACTCAGCTTTTCATCTGTGCAATGGGGAGAGCAACATCTGTCCTGCCACCTCTCACTGTTATGGTCTGGATTAATGTAGATAATGCATGTCCAGGTACTTTGTAAACTACAAAGCACTATGTATATATTAGGTATTAATATCGTTCTGGTTCATATATTGCCTCTTCAGATAGAGGAATAAAAAAATATATTGGTCAGGGTTTAAGTCAAGGAACAGAAGTCTTCCTAGGTATTTCAGCAGAAAGATATTTCATATCAGGAATTAGGCACTTAAAAAAAATCATTAGGAGAAAGGAAAAGTGGGAGTCAAGAGGTGGCTTCTGGAATTACTTAGTTCAAGAACCTACTGCCATAATTATGGTTTAGGGATTACAAAGCCCTAGCTGCCATTACCATTAGCATGACCACAACTACCTCCAGGGCCAGGGAGATGGGTTCCAACTCACTTCCTCCTTTCACATCTCCCTCGAGTGTATCTAATGGGTAAGATTAATTTGCATCTGGAACAATAGTTGCTAAGAAGTCCAGGAGAGGCAGTTTTTAAAGCAAGCTTCAGCAGGGAGCTAGAAAAAAAAATGTAGACTTGAAGGTGAATGGCCAATCTACAGTATCCTTTTTGTACAAAGCCTGATATCAAGTCGCTATGAAATGAAGAAGATATAAGTAAGCAACTGCCTTTAACAGCTCATCAAACAGAAACATTTAAAAAGAA
This sequence comes from Eonycteris spelaea, assembly GCA_003508835.1. Taxonomy (NCBI): domain Eukaryota; kingdom Metazoa; phylum Chordata; class Mammalia; order Chiroptera; family Pteropodidae; genus Eonycteris; species Eonycteris spelaea. The sequence goes on from PUFA01000053.1 coordinate 4,241,164, forward strand.
ATCCAAAATAGTCTTTTTATACATGAAGGCTTTTAGTCATACCAACTAATTTCAAACTTTGTGCTAGAAAACAGATTTGAAGAAAAGAGATGATTAAAGAAATACAAACTAGCTTCCCATCTTATCTGTCAGTTGCAGGAGGAGGAGAGCAGGAAACATTTCCTCTTTAAAGGGCAAGCACAGAATTCTGTGCCTCTTTGTGCTAGCTGCAAGACCAAGACCAATAATAAAAGAAAAGAAAAATGCCTTTTTCTTAGGAAGTAGAAGTCATTACATCATTGTGTGTATGAGCAGTCATTACAAATGGCTGAACCAATTCGAATAGATTTTTTAAAAAAGTTATGTGTTCTTTTTCCGGGCTCAGTGTTGTCAGTTGAACAAAGCATCCCTCCTTTCCCTGAGTTTCAGCAAAAATAATGCCAAATCACTCATTCTCTAACTGAAATGTATAATTTTATTTTAATTATATGTTACACTTTTCCCTTAAATTCTCAATATATGTTAGCCATCATTATTATTGTTTTTATTCCTTTGCTGACTTTTATCCACTGTTTTTGTTGTTGTTGTTGCTAAGTTGCAATACAAGATGCTCTATGTGCTGTGGAAAACTAGCAAGTTCTGAGTCAGGGGCAAAGGGTCCAGGAGGGTGCTATTAAAATGCGGTGCACTTTGAGATGCCCCATTGAATCTCCTTAATTACAATTAATATTTCTTATTTGGATCTCTCATGACTTCCCATAGCATTATTATCAAATTTACTCAATTCTGCCTCATGTACAGTTATCTATGTAACTATATGTCTACATATTATAGTTTTCTTAAAGTCTAAGGAAAAAGAACAGTTATTTTTTTAAAAAAATTTTGTGCCTAGTACAGCACTTCCTACTCAATATGGATGTTCATTTCCAGCTGCTAATGTTTGCCAAGGGAACCCTGTCTATAACCCACCTGGGCTGGACCACTGCAGTGCCCTTGCCTGAGATATAGGAGACCAAATAGGACATTTTGATGCAGCTGTTCCCTGTGTCTCTATAAATGTATTTTTGTAATATATTGGTTAAATCTTACTAGTTATGAAGAGCCAAATTTTGACCCTCACATAGGTTTTCTATAATATTCAGTGTGTGTGTGTGTGTGTGTGTGTGTGTGTGTGTGTGTGTGTGTGTGTGTGATTGGAGGGGACAGTAGGATGGTCAGTATTTCCACCCTCCTATCCCCTGTGTTGGAATCTATTTCTTTCTGATTTACCAGGGACTGTCCCTTTGAAGCCTGCCTGATCCCATGTTTATAGATATTACCAAATAAATGCTATTTGGGCCTAAAACACATTTATGTTCAGAAAGAGCATAAATTTCCTTGGAAATGAGTGACAAAGTAGCAGGAGTGTTAGAAACCATAACTGTGTTGATATAATCTGAAAAATATTTCCTCTTGGTGTAATAAAAATACGTTGGCTCATCATCATTCTATTACATTGTGCTGAATAGTCATGTGATGAAATTATAGACTAGTCACTTTTCCTCAGACTAGCCACCCAAGGTCATATGTAAGAAATCACAAAACGCCACTAATGTACCTCAAATGGACACTCATTTCCAGCTCCTCTTGTTGCCTTAAGCTCTTTGACATGTTCCACTTGGCCTGGACCCACAGTCTTCTTTGCCCATGAAAAACCCAAGAGGGCATTTTGAAATAATTTTGTCAAAAATGGCTTTGTTATAATGAAAATACATGTTTTTTTCCCCCCTTCATAATAATTTGCTTAATAGAATCCTCTCAGTTCCTGACTGTCTCTGGATATCAATTATTCTTTTTTCTAACAAAATTTAGAGCATACTATATAATCTACAGCATTTGGTAGCTTTTTACTTATTAATATTATTGTAATCATTTCCCAAAACACGTACCTTTTCGACTATAAGGAAACTAAGAGGACTAATGGTTGGTAATCATAGATTTTTGCTAAGCGTTTGCTAGTTAGATTTGTGTCGATCGGCTGGCATTTGGTTGCTTTCTACCAGAAACCTGATGCAGGCGGTTAACTAAATATGGGCTTATGTATCTCAAGCAATAATGAATTAGGAGGTGGGTTCTTCAGGGTTGGATGATAGCTACACAATGCCATCCAGCTCCCAGGATGTTGCCTTCCTACTCAAACATCCTTAGCTGATGGCCAAGGAACCTTCCAACTTGGGTTCAGGATCCTGCTGATGTGTCATTAGTCAGGACTGAGTCACATGGACATGTCTCGCTGCAAGAAAGGCTTGAACTTTCAGTGTTTCAGTTCTAGGAAAATGCTCTACATCGCCAGTCTGTACTATCTGCCTCCGTTTCTTCACATGTTATCTCTGTCCATACGACGACTCTGTGTGATTATCATTATTGTCTTCATTTCATGGATGAAACAGACTGAGAAGGGTTAAATAACTCATTGAAGGGTTTAGAGCCAGCAGATAGAAAGACAAATGAAACCTGGCCTGATATCAACAGTTTTATTGTTTATTATTATCTTTTTAAAGACATGGGTTTTAGTATATCAGTTGTTTAGTTTTATCACTCAGCCATCTTGAAACCATTTTAAAGTGTTTTACCTCCCTTATATGAACAACCTTAGAATAAATGGAGAAGTGCCTTTTGTAGCTATTTGAGAGAAAAAAATGGGTATAGATATGCAGGCTATAGGATCCTATACGACATTTTAATTTCCCTTGACTTTGAGCTTCCTAGCGACCCATACCTAAAGGAGAAATAAGACCAATAACATTATTTTGATATCTATAAGAGAGAAATCTAGGTTCTTAAAGGGAAGTAAATTTATTCTTTGCACATTGCTTCTTTATTATAGGAATCCGGAACATGGTTCCACTACCATTAAATAATTTAGGCCATTTACTCTATCATTCTTGGCAAATGCAGGCATTAGAGAAATAGATAGTGAATGGAGTCTAAAATCTAGGTTTTAAACCTGGCTTTTCTATGATGACATGTATGACCCCAGACAAGTCATGTAACTTTTTTCAGTCTGAATTTTATAATTTTCAATCCAAGACTAATAATACCTGGTCTTCAGATTTCAATGTTATTAAGAAAAAGTTAAAATGAAATTATAGATGTAAATGTAATGAATGTCCTATACAATATATCCTAATGTTACTGGTATTATCTGCTTAAGCATTTATGGCACAAAAGTGATCTCTAGGCATTTCAGTAACAACAGGAACTGATGGGAAAAAAAAAAAACACCACTAGAAAAGGATGAGATCAACTTTCCGGGCTAGTTAATGATGAGAAGAGATAAATCTCTTGAGACTGGGTTTTTAGCAAAATATAAGGTCGTAATGGATACAGACTGCCAATTGTACAATTGTATCATGATAGTTAGAAAATAATTATGATAAACTCAAAGTGCAATGTGAATTATTAATTTTCATTGAATTAAGATTGTGTATCTGAACAGTAGATTAACATCCACTATTCTTCAAATTGCTTTGTAACTGAGAAGATGAGGAGAGTGGATCATCATGGGGTTTCCAAGTACCTGTTATCTCCATAGGATAGGAAAGCAAATGATTAGAAGTGAGGTTGCACAACAGAGTTGCCCCACAGAGTAGCTGAAGAGTATTTCTTCAAAGAAACACAAGAAATAATAATACTGTAATAGAAACAGAAGCGCTCAGAAAATAATTACAAATCAAGACCTTTCTGTAATGCAAATTCACAGGTTATCTATGGTTGAAACAAAATGAAAATTAAATGTAAGGAATGGTTTATTGTGCCATGGCGTAGACCTTTCTAAAATATTTGACATTGTGTAAAATTTAGTCTAATGACTGATGATGGCTCAGGCATGTAGCTTCCTGGGAACAATGGAAAAGGATTCATGATTCGATTACCCCAATTCAAATCTCATCCAGTAGGTCTGATGGAGTGATAACTTTTTTCAGAAGGTGTTAATGTTACATTTAACATTTTCTTAACATTAGTGACATGACAGGGTGTTTTCCTGCAGGAAAGCTGGTTTATCTTTATTTTTTTCTCCTTCAATGGTTTTCTTCATCTTGGTCTTTCTTACTGGCAAAGGTATAGGTGTAGGAAGGAATTTCCATTCTATTTTAATATAGTTTTGAACATTTTTTTTTTATACCAGGAAGCCTCTGTTTCATTTTTGCTACTGATACCTTCATTTGCACCTTTTAACTCTATTAGAGAGCTCTTAAATGCATAAAGATACATTTCATTAACATAGAGAAGGCTATCAACACTGCATTTTCTCTGGCTTAATTAATTTGATTAGGAAATAAAAAGATACAACTGAGTTCAGAGAACGTTTTTTTTTTCTTCCATGTTTGTATCTGTTCAAATCAATTCATTTTCTCTTCTGCTCATTTACTTATAATCTATAGATTACATGGGAGATAGCAAAATATTCTCATCCCTCATGGCCGGACTGGTCATACCCTGTTATTTGCAGGGCTGAGAAGTTCTGGGTAGACTTGCCCAAGAGAATAGGGGAGGCATGGTGTGGGGATGGGATAGGGGAATGAATTTAGCTGTGGGGACTAGAAGGAAGTCAGAAAGGGTATTAAGATTCTTACCATAGGTAATTTTTAGCAGTAACCAGTAAATACTGTTGTGGTGCGTTTAAATTTGAGACCCACGGAGCCAACTGAGATTAATTATGAGCCTTTATTAGCCGGCTGGCGACTGACTCTCCCCACTAGAGAATCAGCCCTGAGCTTCTAGAGGAGGCAGCTTATAAAGCCTAAAACTACATCAAACAAGCAAGCAGGTTTACAGAAGCAGAAGTTAGCCATTAGTATATCTTTGCACAGAACATCTCTTAGAACTACACCCTAGTTATACATTAAGCAAATTATAGAAGCAGAAGTTGGCTGCTATCGTCTGGTGCAAAAATGTTGTTTCTGGGCCTGGTAGCCAGTTCTGTTATCTGCATCCTGACGGTGATATTGTTTGCTTTTTTTTCTTTCTTGGGAGCTGACGCTTGAAGGTATCACTGCCCCTTGTCTTGCCCTAATGACTTATTTACTAGAGAATTTTTCACTCTTAACAGTACTAGGAGTAACATGATTTGCCAATAGTGTGCCGAACTCAGAGATAAGGATGAGTGAGGATGGAGCTCTACCCAGAGATCCAGTTTAAACAGCCATTAACTTAAAATTCCTGGCCACTAGTCTGGAGGTTTAGCAAATGGCAGCTTCCAGGAAGTACTGGTCAAAGAAGGCAGGACCCCACCTTTCTAGAAGCTTGGGAACTAACTGTTTTATCAAGTCAGGCACTCAAGGGAACAAGGTGGGGGTCCCCAGCCTTGAAGTCAAAATTAGGGAGTTGTTTTTTGAGAACAAGACTGAGGCACATTTCCAGAACTGGGTATGACCTGGGCAACAGAAATATGGAAGGCCATCCTAAGGCTATGTTTTGAAACTAAGACAGAAGCCAAGTTAACAGAGCCACACCTCAAAGCCAGAGACAGAAGAACATAGATCTAATTTAATGGTGATTCCCACAGCTTTGGGTGACCACTCCCCAAATTACTCTCCTAAAGCTAGGATTGACCCACATTTCCCAGGGCTCAGGCCAGATCTACAGATGTCCTAGATGTGGGTTCAGGATATATATAGAGAGAGGTTGGGAATTAGGCCTGATGAAGCAGAAATTTTGTAGACAAAATCATTAGGTTCTTCCCCTCTCCTGTGTCTAGCTCTGTGGAGGCTAACAGTATAGAGGGAGCAAAAGCTAAGTGAAGGAAAGAATCTGGGTAAATTATTAATTAGATAATATATTTATAGCTTATCAGAAAAATAGGTGAGAGGTTAAGTATGGTGGAGAAATTTAGGATAGATGGAGTATGGACCAAGATCTGCTGGCTGTAATAGAAACAGAAGTGCTTTTTGAGGAAAATCAACATTTAATACCTGAAAACTATAATGCATAAGATTTTTTTTGCTAAATTTTATTTTTCCCATCTACCCAGACTGAAAGTCTTAGCTCTGCTAAGAAAAAAGAAAAGATGCTGGGAAAAAGGCATCTGCAAATTAAATTCATTCAATAATTTCTTTAGCTGAGGTGGTCTGCTGTTACTGAAGCACTGGCTAGCAGCTCCGTATAAAATATACATCATGGAATTATTTTGCTTAAATTTTTCTCTTCCTAGAATTCAGTCTAATCTGATTTTATATACATTTTGGGTCTAATCTACTTTTAAGCTGATAGCATATTCACTAAATATTGTCAATTCTTGAGCCGTAACTTATGAATTTCCTCCCCCCCCCTTGTTATGTGTTGTAACACACAAGGTCAATAGGAACTGAAGTTAACTACAGTTTGTAGGTGCTTCCAGATGCCTGAGATGGGATTGCTGGAGGATTTTTTCCAAACCCACAGGCCAGCGATATTTACAAACTCAGAAAAAAATACAGTACTTCTATATGAGCCATCGAATTTAAATTGATAATCTACAAAATAAAATCAAAGTTGAAATTAAAATTTAAATAAGGACTTTACACATTAGAAATTCCCTTTCGTATTCGTTGGAGTTGTCAACCAAGTGAATAAGTCCCACTGCCAGCAAATCTATGCTTTCCTAAAATTTTGATGATTTCATGTAAAACAACCATTAAACCATTCATTCATTAAGCATTTATGGAGCAACTACTACTGTGTGCTAGGGACTGTGTTGATTCTTATGGGAATAATGGTGAATGAAAACAGATCTAGCCGCTTTTCCCATCTCTCCCATTGAGTAAGATTTTATGTTCCATAACATCAAAGTAAGAAATGTTTCTTATGTTCAAACTCTCCCTCCTCATCCTGCTGATTTTTCTTTATTCTCTGTCTCAAGTAATGATACCATAATCACCCAATCAACTTGAGTTGAGCTGGTTACCTGGGTCTTATGTTTGAATCCATCCTTCATATTAATCGCTCTCCAAATCCATCATGTCTCTCTCTCTCTCTCTCTCCCATGTGCTCTCTCCTTCCCCCCTCTCTCTCGCCCCTCCCATCTTCTCCCTCCCTCCATCCTTCCCTCTCTCTCCCTCTCCTCTTCTCTTACTTCTGCCGCCCTCTCCCTCTCTCTTACTTCTGCCACCATGTAAGCTCAAGGTTTATTATCTGTTATCTGGACTAATTCAAGAACTTTCTAAAAAGTCTCACTATTTTGAACTTGCTTCTCTGAAACATCCTCTACCCTGCTGTCGACATTGTCCTCATAAAAATCTGTTTCTATAAATTCTCTTCAGTCACTCTTCACTGCCACCCCTGCAAAACAAGAGCAAATGGCTAAACAGCACACTTGCACGGCCTGCTGGATCAGGGTTCACTGGAGAAAACTTGTGGAGAAGGAGAAGTAGCAGCTAGCAGATACTCTGTAGCCTTCCCATGATTAGAAATGATGAAATTCTAGATGTTCTAGACGCCAGGAAAGGGACTCTGAAACTGGGTTGGCGTTTTAGTTGTTTAATTGGAGATGCACCAACTCTTCCCCTGGTACCATTCAAAGGGTATGATTTTATAGTACTAAGATATGGCGAAGCCCTAGCTTGGACCTGATTTATTAGCTAATGTTTGTGATGCATGGGAACTGTCTGTCGCCATAATTGGCAGCTAGAGAACAAGCGTGTAGATGCAGGTGAATGACGTAGCTAGCCAGAAAAAGGATTTAACACATCAGCTCACAGTTGGGCAGGAGCTAGCTTCTTCTCAGGCATGATGGGAGTGCTGGGATCCCAGCCTTGTCTTGGCAGAGACTGAGGGTCTTCAACACTGCATTACTGCTGGTTTCCATGGAACTATACCAGAGGCCTCTTCCTTTTCTGGACTGTAAGGGATCACTTTTGGATGAGTTAACCTTCCTATTACCAACTATAGGATAAAGTTTAAACTTCTTTCGGCAGCACACAAGGCCTTTGAGAACTCTGACCTCTCAGAGTATATAATGTGGCTCATTAATTGCCATCTACCTCCTTTCCTCTGCTCCTCATTACTTTATACTGTGTAATTACCAAGTGACTTGCATTTCCTGAAACAAGTTGTGTTTTTTTTCATTTCTTTACATTTGTACATGCTGTTCCCCCTGCCCAGAATGCCCTTCCTTTCCTTGTCTGATGAATTCTTGTTTATCTTCCAAGATCTAGCTGTACCATATTCATTTCTGTAAAATCTTCCTGGTTCCCTCTCCCAAATCTCAATTGCCTGCCATGTTGATTAAAAATCCCCTCCCCACTCAGTTTGTCTATATCTCCATTACTGTATTATTGAAAAACAAGTATTTGTTCACATGTTTTTTGCTCACTAGACTGTGAGTCCCTTGAAGGCAGCACCTAGATACGGCCTGGCACATAGCACAGCAGATGCTAAATGAAAATGTGCTGAGTGAACAATAGAAGGGATGGCTATTCTTCCAACCACATGGCAGCAGCATAATTCCTTTGGAAGGATGTGTCGTCTATATTAGAATGACCCTGGATCAACCCTATGGAGGCAACGGCGTTGGAAGAAGGAAAGGGTCTGGGTGTTGACAATAATGTGTGGAGTGTGAGATGATGTGTTGTCACCTTGTTAGTGCTCAGAACTTCTTCCTAATTTTTAGATGACAAGATCTTACAGTTTTAAAGTTGAGCCACACTTTGGTGCTTGACATACAGTTAAATTTTTTTTTTGCTATTCTTATTCACTTTAAAACAGTTTATTCTTAAGCAATTGTTTTTGGATAGAGCTTAAGGACATTTTGATGTTTACAAAGATCATTTTTTTCTAATATCTTTTTTTTTTTAACCATTATCCCTCTCATCTTATTTCAGATGACAATGACCTCTTGCCTAGAATTCTACAATAGTCTCTTATTGGCCTGCTTTTACCTAATCTGGTCTCCTCGCCAGGTTATTTCCACATTGCAGCTTGAGTTATTGTTTTATAATGCAAATGAGATTATGCCATCACTTTGCTTAAAACCCTCCATTAGCTTCTCATTGATTTCAGTACAAGACAAACTTCTTCAAGCCCATAAGGCTGTGCTCAGTCTGGCCCCTGCACATGGTTACAGCACTAATTTCCATAGTATGCTCTCTCACCCTTTACATTTTGCCTTCCCAGCCTTCTTTCAGCTCCTGATAAACACTATACTTTCTCTTTCTGTAGAGCTTTTCAACATTTGTTCCTTTTCCTAGAAGACTCTTGTCTCCTCTTAGTTCACTTGGGTTAATCCTTTAGATCCTGCTTGAGTATTATTTTCTTCAGACGGGCCTTCCTCACAGCACCAGGTACTTCTCATTTGCAGCTTTGCAGTCAATTGTTTAAGTATTTGATTTAAGGTTGTCTCTCAGTAGTTGAGAAGCTCTCCAGGGACAGTATTTAATTTAGGTGGATACGGAGTTGTGGTATCTCAGTTAAGAGTAGCATAATGCCTGGGACATAATAGAGATTCAGTAAATTTCAGTGGAATGAAGGAAAAGAGCTGCTTGGTTTTGCTATATAAAATCACTAAATATAACCCTGGTTCACCCCATAGCCTATGTTTTGTTATAAATAGACTTGGAGTTCATTATTGGGGAGTGGAGAGAAAAGTCTATACATTAGAAGCAGTCCACTTAGTAAACCTCAGAAAAACTTCTTCAGATTGAAGCCTTTAAGAGACGACTAGACATGGTCAAACTAGGTTACAGCAAGGCCCTTTTGTTACTGCAGCCGTGTTTTGCCTTTATCAATAGGGCCTCAGGGGTTGCAGTGAAATGAACCTTACAAGATACTGTGATGGAGCAATTACTGCTCTTTCTGAAGATTTAAAATCACTGTCAGAGATGTCATTTTGGCCTATGTCTACCCCCTTACCCCCTGCCCAACCAGAAGTAAATGACAGAAGCAGTGATAGAATCAAAAGGGGGTGACTCGTGGGTCTACTCCCTGCAATGAGCTGCTATCCCAACACTAGGCCCCTGTGTTCAGGTCTTAATGCTCTCTTTTCTTCAATCTTCTAATCTTCAGGTATTCCTGCACCAATTTTCCCACAACATAAATTTGTGGGATTTATATTTTGAAATCACAGCTACTGTAATACCATCATCTTTCAAATTAACATACTGCTTCCCTGCTTGTTTTCAAGTTATCTTGGTTCAGTTGCTGGAGGAAAACATTTTTTAGTCTTTGTAGCACTTTGGAACCAATATGTTTAGGAAACAAGCCAATTGATATAGCTCCCAAACAACCTCTTGCCAGAGACAGTAATAATTTTTTTTAACTCTTGGGAACTCTAACCAGGAAAAAGTTTTCAGCCAAATTTTAAACATTAGACTAGTGTGTAATGTGGGCAGTCAGACAATCATCCTTTGACTTGAAAACATTGTGACTTTTCCAGAAATTAGTAAAGGACATAAAGTAAATCCTCTGACTTCTTTTTCATATTGTAACCACATTTCATGGCCTTGTCACAGAAGCAGCTAATTGCTCTGTAATATTCAGAAGGAAGAACATAATAGGTCAAAAATTAAAAAAAAAATGACAGTCATCAAATTCTTAAGGCATTTTATAATTTTATTGTGGATGGTTTGCATTATGAGCAGAGGCAAGGAAGGATTTAGAAGATGAAGGTTTCGGTTTAGGGAAATAACTAGTCTGTGGGAAAAGTTTATAAGATGTGAGATAAATGAAGTGAGGGCTAGGAAACATTAAGAAAAAAAGGCAAACTATTATATTAATAAAAATAGTGACAGTGTCATCGATAATGTCATGTCTTTAAAAATAGAGTGTCTGAGAAACACACATTTTGAGTTTCAGGCTGTATTAAAAAACATAATTCAACCGAGTAAATTGAACATCTAATTGGCTTTATTAGGCAATCTATGAATCTGGGCAGCATCCTATCTCGCAAGTAGAAGTTCACTCTAAGGGGCTGGACCAAAGGGAAGGCTTTTATAGTAAGGTGGGTGTGGCAGGTGAGTTATTAGCCAAAGAAAAGAAGGGATTATTTTGGATCAGGACATCGTCCGTTGGGGGAAGGGAGCAGCAGAGGTTTTGTCCCTGCAGATTACTAGTGCTAATCAGGAAATTTCAGATTGACGGAGGCTGCATTCTTGAGATAGGTTGAAAACTGCAATTAAGTCTTAGTTTGCTGTCAGGGGGCAAATGACTGCATTTGAGACGTTTTCTTTCTTTCTTTTTTTAACAGTTGTATTATACCATGGGAATCTTGGTGTGTAGAAATCTCCTTTCATGTTTCCAGATGGTTGAGCGATGATGCAAGCAGAACAGTGGCGGGGTGCAGAGCCTACGGGACAGGAAGGGCAGTTGTGGGAAAGAGGGCACTGGAGAAATTTCAGAAAACAGGAAAGAGATCGAGCAATGCGGCTATTGGAACTTTCATACTTTAAGGTGATTAATAGCTAATATTCACTGAGTGATTTCTAAGTACTAGGCTTGCGCTTTTAATAATGATCACCTTATTTAACTCCCTTAATACCTCTGTGGAGGTAGTTTCTTATATTTTCCCCTGTTTTAGAAAATTGAAAGCTGAGGCTGAGAGGGGGGTTCAGTAACTATCTCTAGATCACACTGATAGTAAGTGGCAGAATCTCTGACCTTATCGTTTGTGTGCTTAGCCATTATACTCTCCATGACTTGGAAATCATTTCCACAACCTGGGCACTTAGCAGATGAGCGACTCATAATTTAGGTGTTATGCACATAATAGAATTTATGTATGTTATTGTTCTGTTAAAATTTTCTTCAGTTAAGGTATGCTTGAGAAGTACCGAGGATTAAGTTGGCTAACTCTGAAGTTTCTATTGCCAGTGCTTCTTCGGGGCTTAGCATTATAGGAAGTTTAGTACACTTGAAAGGAAATCATTGTAGCCTTGAAAATCACCCTGTCAATGCACATATTTTTTTCTCACTGGGTCAATTTAAGGGACGTGTGAGATGAATGGTCCATCAAAGCCACTGCTGACAAAATAACAAAAGCTTCATTTACTTGAGAATCCTATTAGTAAGTGCAAAAAAAAAAAAGAAATCTATGTATCTCTGGGAAATGCAGACATCATGGAACTATTCTTCAGTAGATGTGAAAGGCCGCCACGATTGCAAGAAAGACAGGGTGGCAAGGAAGAAGAGTAGGTGCAAGTGAATATGGCCAAATAAATAGGAAAAAAGACATTTTAATGAAGTTTCGAATTTCTTCAATTTTCTAATTATGACTCTGTGGTAAACACATGTACAAATAAAGCAATGCATAAAAACTGCTTACAACTCCTATAAAAGTTTCTTAATTGAAATATTTCTATTTAGAAGAAAAATTATTTTGAACACATTTTTGTTTTAATTCAATGTTTTTATTTTAAATTAGAAATAGTAGATAAGTACATTTAAATAATTTAATTTCTAAAAATGTAAATTTTAGGTAAGTGTCTAAGCAATATTAATGAAAATCACATGTATTATAGGAAATCTACTAAATTGTGAGTTAATTATGTTTTTGTAATTTGATTAGGTTTTGTGAACATACTCTAGAGCTGTAGTTTGCTGAGAACTTACTTGTGCTAGACTTTTTGCTAAATGTTTTGCATGTATTATAATTCCAAGGCTGGTATTATTCTCTCCATTTTACATGTAGAAAACTGAGGCTGAGAGATTCTAAGTGACCTGCTCTGCTTCCAAGCTGTGATTCCAAGCTGAGTCAGAGTTCGAACGCATGCCTGTTGAAGCCAAACTGTGAATTGAACCACTTCAACTGCTCTGTTTTCCTCTGAGATTAAGTAATACACCACTGAATGATTACAACACAGTCGAGTCTCTGATATAGCTGTAATAGTATATAAAAGGTTTCCTGTGAGTTTTTCTTAGGGAAATGGATGGATACTTGCTCAGTTGCTAACATTTATTAATATGACCCAAGTTGTCTTGAAGTAGCCAGATGAGGAGGCTGAGACGTAGGTACTCTCAGGCATACTGGTGGCAGTGAATCTGGTACAAATTTTCTGGTGAGTAATTTAGCGATGTGTATCGAAAACCTTAACTATGTGCTTATTATCTGATTCAGCAAATCCACATCTAAGGATTTTTCTTAAGGAAATAATTAGACAAGTGCTCATGGTCGTATGTATCAGGTCAGTGACAGCACGAGGAGTTCTATGTGGAATGGGTTAGGTTAGGTGGTCTTAAAGAGGCTCTTTCACAGTGCTTTGCATAAAATTAAGCAAACTTTATTGTATTGACAAGGAGAAAATAGAGTGGGCCGATCCCTTCTTCCCCATCCATCTTCCTGGATTTACCACAATCCAAAGGTGTTTAGAGCAGTGTTGTTTATCATAGTGAAAAATTGGGAACCACTTAAAATATTAATGGTAACAATAGATTAAATTATGAACCACCTATTCAGTCAAATAGTATGCTGATATTAAAATAATGATGAAAAGGTGTCTGTTTATCTTATTTAGTAAACGTACATGTTGCTACAGCATGGATAAAGTGATCCCATGTTGGTGAGAAAAAAAGGGTAAGAGGCCTCAGTTGCAGAAGGCTGAGAAATCACTGTAGATAATATCTGAATATTTCTTCATGTTATTTTGAACTGGAATTAGGGACTTTTCCATCTTTGGTCTGCTCTCTGTCAATTGGAATCTTGAAATTTTCACAAATTGCTTTATGAAAGGATCTATTATTTCATCTGGCCTCATCAAGGAGAAGAAGGTCATTCCCAATCTTTGGTTAAACATTCCCTGTATTTTCCTACATGTTTCTGAATAATTTAAGATTTACACTCATCTCTAACCTCCTACTCTTTGAATAAATATAAATCTGCCAGGGCCCTGCCTGGGTTCTGGCATAAGAAGTGCAAACTGGCCACCAGTGAGCCAAAACTGGCCCTCGAGTGTATTTTGTTTGGCTTTTACTGTTTAAAACTATCCTTTGATCTATATTTGCCAATATCAAAAAAGTAGAAGATTTCACATAAAAATCTGGAGTTTTAGTATCACTTGGGAAAAAAATCAGAATATCTGGCAGCATTGGGTCCCATGCCCATCAACAGGGTCTGACCAATTGCTATTTTTTTTTTTGCTTTGGTCATGTGTCCTGTTTACCCTGTTGTCTTCCTTCCAGTAGCTTTTGCTTTCCATCTGGATTTTGTAGGTATTTGATTTTGCAACTCTTGTGTTCTAGACTCTTTAGATAAGCTATGTATTCTTAACCTTTATTCCAGTGGTCTGAAAAAATTAACAGATTTGCTTATATTCTTGGCATTTCTGGGTCAATCAATCAAGGAAAACATCTCTGTACTTACTATGCTCATAATACATAATGTCTGAGGACATTAGAAGTTACAAGACGTGGTTTATACCCTTGAGTGGCTTATTCTCCATTTGTGGAGGATGGGTATATACATAAAATGGTGATCAGTAAATGGTACCAAATGCTAAGTGTCTTGAGTGTCTGGTGAAAGGGAACGACAATCAGTGCTGTAGGTTTCTTCGTGGCAGTGGGCAGGGTCATGTTTGCCAGTCCCGGAAGATGAAATTGGTAAAGGAACATTCTGGGGAACAAAGACCTTAGGTTGTATTTGAGAATGTGTAAGATCTGGTGGCTCACAGACTTTACAGTATATACGTGTTGTGTAGGAGAATTACAGCCCTCCATGCACTACCCAGATATCCTGTTTCGAGAGGGCTGAAGTGGGACCAAGAATATGCATCTTTAATGTTCATTTCAGGGTGATTTTGATATACATGGGCCATACTATGTAAAAAAGGGAGAAGATAGTCCAAGCAGGTAGGGCGAAATAAAACAGAGGTAGGAGTGTGAGTAGGAAATTTAGAGACTATCAAAGCCAGCTGACTGGAAGCTTGTATTGGGCAGTCCTGGGAGATGGTTAAGGGAGCAATACTAGGAAGAAAGGGATGCTCCAGAAGCAACTTCTTTTCCTTTCTCTCCCATGAAAGGATGACAGATACTTTTTATAAAGTTGCGGGGAAGAAAGTAACAAGAGCCACTTGTCATCAAAGAGAATATTCTCTGCTTGATTTCATTTTAAAATAAAAGAGTTATATATGAGACAATACCTCATTTGAATCTTTTAAAATTTCATAATTAATTTAATAGTTAATTAGCAGGCAGCTGATATTAGTCCTGCTAGTTCAGGTACTTAATCAGTTAAATTGGATTAACGGTTTAACAATCTGCTGCATTATTGAGTAATTGCACACTATTTATAGTTTAAAAACAAAATAGATATCTTAATTCGCAACACATTTTAGTGGAACAAACATTGAGCTGGAGGTCAGGGGTTTTGTCCCAAGATTTCATATAGTGACTGGTGTATGACTGGTTGTACTCAATAAATATTTGCTAAATGGCCTTAACTGAAATGTGCTTGGTGTTTGTAGTTCTTCATTTCTGAAAAATATGGGGGTTGACTAGATGAGTGATTTTCTGCACCATCAAATTCCTTGGGGGTGTCTAAGTGTCACTTTTAGAAAAAAGCAGGACCAAGAAATCAGAGAGGAGTACCACCTCTACCTCAAACACCATCTTCTCTTTTGTTTTTCTATTTTTATTATTTAATGGGGTTTTTATGTATATCATCTTGTTGGAAAAACAACAGAAGACTTCCATTGCAAAACAAACAAAATAAAAACATCGACAATAATTTTGAAAGTCTCCGAAGTATTGAAGAAATGATTTTATTCAATTTCACATATATTTACAAGCCACTGTGCACAGTTTAATATGTAATTCTCATGTCTCATTGAGCATAAGTGATTTTAATGCCTTTCTGATCTGTTTCAATTTTGAGCATTCCTTCAATTTCTAGGGGATTTTACTGAACACAGTGCTTGCAGACACTTCACAGATCCTAAGGATAAAAATAATTTGTTAGGTAAATAATAGAGTTGGGAAAGGAGGGGAAGAAGAGGAGGACACATTATAACTGCTTTAACAAAAGTAGGGAGACAAAAAATTCAGACTATTTTGGAAGAAACACAGATAAATAAAACTGCATTGGGGTAATAATGTGGTGAGCATAGATCAGGTGGCATGAAGAAAGAATGAATAGGGAGTTTGGGGTGTTGGTGGGCCATGAATTGCCTCAATGAAGATCTCAAATGTTTTTGTGGACAAAAGGGCAAACATGGTACATTGTTTACATTTTTTAAAAGGGAGTGATTTGCACTAGCCTTTATTTTTTTTGTTTATTTACTGAGGGATAATTCATATATAAAGAACCATGTATTTAATGTGCATAATTTGATGTGTTTGGACACATGCAAACACCTGTGATACCATCACCTTCGTTTTAGAAGAATAATTAGTATATGAAAGTGAAGGATGGGTGGTGAGCAAGAACTGGAAGTTGACTAATAGTTCTAAGCCAGTTAAAAAATATTTACAATGAGGGTGGAAAGAGGAAAAGAACAGAGCCTCTGCAGAAGTAGGTGTTAGGATAACATTGAGAAACGAGCAAAAATGAATCCAAGATTCCTAGACTGTGTTGCTGAGAAAATGTCAGCCTATTACAAATAAAAATAAGCTATTGATTATTTACCTTATGCCAGACAGAACTCATTTAATCCTCACAACAACTATATGAGGTGGGTGGGTACATTATTACAAATAAGAAGGCTAAGGCACTAAGGTTAAATAACTTGCCAGTAGTCATAAAGGAAACATTAAGTCAGGACTCAAGATGCAGCAGGCAGGCAGGCTCTAGGGCAAAGCTCATCAACAGGAATATAGATGCACTGTCCGTATGTGCAGGAAAAGAATCTTCAGGAGTACTTCCACCTTGGGAGATGAGGATGCAAAGTCCCACAATGGCATGAGGCTTTGTTCCTGCTGCTATGGCTATTTTCTGCTTCCACTATTAAGCATCACTGGGACTACCTTTGGAATATTGTGCATGTCCTTCATATTTTCTTTTCTTTCCATACGAAAAACATACTCCACAGTTTCGAGGACTCTTGAAATGTGGCCAACCTCTGGCCTAAAGTATAGGCACAGCCTTCCTATTGTTTTGGCATTCATGAGTCAGAAATGACATGAGTAACAAATTTCGTTAACCAAGAGTTGATTATGAAATGTTTAGTAAATTCACTGCATAGCCACATGAACTGATGCTATATTTGGCTTCCAGAGGTTATATAACAGAAAAACAGATTATTTGTGAAAAATACTTAATACTCCTTAGAATAATTAAGTGTTTTTTAAATAATAGATTAAGTAAAAATTTTTAATAGGGAAATAGCATCCATGTGTAAATCGTCATATCATTCAATTTCCAAAGATGCCTCCTGTGCACAAAGAATATTAATACTGCACTTTTTAAAATCCCACTTTCATTAGTGGAATGGGGAATACAATTCTGAGCAGCAGCTTTCTGGAAATTTGTTTTCATGTAATTGAAGAACAGTCAAACTTCCTTGAATAATAACGATGTTCAAATATTCTATAATTAGTACTTATAAATACATATCCTCAGGCAAAATTTTGGGTAATGTTTTTTGAAGGGTTCAATAAATAAATATCTGTAATGAGGAGCATTTGTCGCCAATATAAATTACTAGATATTTTCATCATAAGAATGCTTACACATGCAAAGTAAGAAAACAGCTGAAATTTTAATTTGGACTTCCAAGAGGCTAGTTAAATGACTGAAAAAGCAAATACATTTTCAGTTATTTACCGGAAAGAACCAAAGCTGCTTTCAGTTCAGCTGCATCTTGTCATTATTTTGCCTGTATCGCTGGGCGCTAGGCTTACTCGGAATTTGCCTGTGGGAAGTTGCCAGTCCTTAGCTGAAATAATAAAGCGGGGTACAGGGTTAAAGAGATGTACATCTGAAGAATATTGTTAAAGGGTTGGGGGCTTAATTGATGTACTGTTAGAATGTAAGTAGGTTCTTGAGCAGGGCAATACAATTAAATATGTCAAGGAGGGCATAATTAGATGGGCGGCTGAATGGTGTAATTACATTCATAAGAGGGGGGCTGTAATTAGATCTGAGGCAGGGGGTGTATTTGGATGCTTAGATTGAGGATATAATTAACATATGGGTGAGAAATTAAATTATGTGTGTGGGTGGAGCATAATTATGTGTAGGAGTCCCTGTGGATACGTGGGTGAGGGTACTTAGAAACGAATGGGTCAAACTGCAAGAAGATATGTACGTTAATATTCTTATGGTCAAAAACTTGAGATTTTCATCAGTAAGAGCAAGCATTTATTTTGACATCATGACTAATAGCAGTTGGCATATAGTGACAGCTTTTCAGACCACTCTGAAGGGTTGCAAATCAAAATCTCTGCTTTTCTATTAAGACTGCTTTTCTATTAAGACACTGACATTGATTCCTCTTCTTAATAATGGAACTCGATGGTGTTCTAAATACTGAATAGCTTGGTAATTAATTTCACTAGCTTTAAAACACAACTACATGACAGGGAAGACTAGCTTCTCCTTCCTATCAAAGAGAGGAGTTTAGAGGTAGCAGCAGAGCAAAACAAACAAAGAAAAAACCCCAAAGATTTTTCCTTTGAATTGTGAAGTGTGAAAATAAAAGTGCTAATTCTAGTTAAGAATATCAGCGTAAAGTTGCACGTGTAACAAAATCAGCAAGATTTAACTTGAAAGCCTCACCTTTTTTTTTTTTTAACTATGAGACAAAGTTTATTCAGAAATATATATGGCATTGCTCTCCCCACCCTCCCCTACCCCTATCTAAGTATAAAAGCACCAAGGCAGGAAATGTAGGTTACAGGTCAAATAGGAGCAGGGAGTGGCAGAGGGAAACTAGAGGAAGAAGAATCTAGAGCAAGGTAGATGCAAAAGGTATTCAATGCATCTGAGAAATTTATATTGAAGTAGTGAAGTATGGTGAGAGCTATAATAATTGATATATCCTGTATTAAATTTAAAACGTGGAGTCTTTTGTTGTCATCTTCAAAAGTAAGAGAACATTTAAATATACAAATCTTTTGCTTAGATAAATTCTTGAAATTAAAGATGTTTTATTGACCACTACTCTGCTTGATCTGACAGTTTATCATTTGATTTTTATAAAGCTGTGTACCTAAGAGCCTCCTTCCATCTGTCCAGGATTTAGATTGTTTCTAGCAGGGATGCACTATAGATAGAATTCCAGCAGGATTTAGATTGTTTCTAGCAGGGGTGCACTATAGATAGAATTCTGGGATTATAAACTTTTTGGCTTCCTTGGACTCCCAAGAAGCCTAGATTTAAGGTTAGATATTTCTTGTAACCTGGATATAGGGACATTAAAGCCTGCTCCCTGATTTCTGCTCTTGCTCTATAATGGTTCTATAGAACGTTTTTTTTCTTCAATTCTGATTTTACGTCAATGCATGATGCTCATTTTTTACATTATAGACATGCCTCAAAGGTAGCCTCTTTCAAAGACTATTGTAGTATTCAGAGGTGCTTTTACTAAAAGTTGTGTATTTCTGTGAAAATAGTTATCACAGCATTGTTTAATCCAGTTCTCTATCTATTAAATGGTTTACATGTTTCTTTTTCTCTATGCACCTCCTTCCTCCTCCCCTTCTCCCAAGGCAAACTCAAACTCTAACACAGTTAGTGATCGATGGTGAATTCAGTTGTTTATGGAGAAAGTGTAATTTTCATTCAGGACATCTAGTTATGTCTATGGAATGGAAGATAAGTAGGCATGATTGTGCTGGTGGTTGAAGTCTGACTCAGGGCTTTGTCCTCTTGTGTGAATTGCATGTGAAAAGGAGGAAGAAGTGAGGTATCTGGCTTTAGAAATGACTCTGGTAAATAATGCTTTATTCACTTAATTATAAAAACCATTCTGTGATGCTGAAGGGCTGTTTACATAACGTACACACACACAAAAAGTTTAAGTTCTGCAGATTTTAATAATATTTGTTCAGAAGTCATACTGTCAACCAGGAATATTTTCTCAGTTGGCATTTGTAGTTCGTTTCCCAAAAAGTTTTCTAGCCTGTCACAAGTCTTTTTACCCTCATTTATGCCATAAAACATCTAAGACCCTAATTTTTGTCTTTTTTTTAAACTTCCTAAGATTGTCTGAGAGACTGAAAATCTCAACTACTTTTCTTATATCTAAAAATGTGTGATCTCAGATCTTAGTGGCACTTCCTCAGACAGACACTCCCTAACCCTTAAGTACTCTGCTCTATCACATTTGTTAAATTCTGTTTTTCCTGTTAGAATGTGAGCTCCACAAGTGGGGTCCATGTCTGTTTTGTTCATCAACACATTCCTGGCATCCATCACAGCTTCTGGTCCATAATAAGTGTTCAACAAATAGCTGCTGAATAAAAAGAGAAGTTAGACATCTGGACTATTTAAGGAGAGGCACAGGTAGTGCAGGCAATGGATGATGATATAGGATAAGGGGTATATGGGAAGCAAGGTTCTGAATGGCTTTATTAATAGCCTCATATGGCTTTATTAATAGGCTCATATTTTAGATAATGGTTAGGCTTATGTTTGTTCTTTAAGTTTAGAAATTAAATTACACATTCATTATGACAGTAAGGAAATGCCACTTTATATCAGGTTTTGAAAATAGATTAGATGCTTCACATAAATCTGCTGATTAAATAATTAACTTATTAAGCAAATTGTTGATCATCTCATCTGTACTTTGTTTGGATATAATGTGTTAAGCAAAAGATATGATACCTGTAATGATTCATACAAAATGAACAATTAAAAACTCATTGACTGATAGAAGTGGTAGATATAGCCTCCAAGGCCAATGATAAAAAATAATTTTAAAACTCTATATAACTCTTTGAAATTAAAAGTATATCACATAAAGATAAATGACACAGTGGTCTAGCAATATAATGATAATTTTTCCTCATAGAATTTAATTTTTTAGTGTATAATAATATACTAATATCATGTGTTGATATAGGACTTTAGAGATACTTGATGATGTTCAACACCTCACCCTATTTAATTCTTATAATCACACTGGGAGATAGATAGGAGAGTTATTACCATGCCTGACTTCCAGTGAACCACTGAGATTTTGAGGGACCTGGCAAACCAGAATATGAATCTAGATGGTAAGTGTAATATGGAATTAAGAAGATGGCCATTAGCAGATGGGCACAGTGATAGTGAGAACATTTGGACAGAGATCCACAAAATTAACTCCTGGTCGAGCAATATTTTGAGCTTTTTGTCAGTCAATCTGCATAATTTATCCTTTCATTTATATAGTATTTTTTAAGGTTAGCAGGGGAAGTGTACTGTATTATAGTCTCAAATCCAATAGATTTCTTTTTTGCATGGATGAATGAAGATATGTTTGTAAAGAAGGGATGCGATGCCTTAATAAAATACTCCTTTACAAAATTATAATATTCATGTGAAAGTGGGTGACCAAAAGTTCTTTCTATGTAGTATACTCAAAAAAGAGAACACCTTGTTCATACATTATTCTAGTAAGCATTGACCATTGCCAAGTTGAGATGGATCCTAAAATAGAATAATGGTGTTATCTCAATTAGTTAAAAAATTCCACAGTGTTTTCTCAATTCAAATTTTCCTCTCTGTAAAGCTTTAGTGAGGTCTTATTGTTCATTGATGTATTACAATGCCCAGAAGAGTGCACTCAGGCACTCAAGAAATATTTATTAAAATGAAATTTTATGAGGGCTAGCAGTAGACCAAATGAAGAAGTAGTAAACAAATATTACCAGGAGAAAAGTTAAAAATGGTTTTTTCCCCTTCATTGGCTTTTGTTGGAGAGCTTTAAAAACTTTTTTTATAGTATGTGGATATAATAGTTAAATGTTCTGCTAATAAAATTATTCCAATTATTAAGATAGAGTTAGATAAATCACTATTGTACCATTTTCCCCCATGGCATCTAGGTATTTTGTGGCTTGAACATGTCAGTAAACCTTGTTGGAAGGAAGAAGGGGATGAAAGAAGGGAAAGAGGATGAGAGGACCACATGCCGGTGGCTTGGCGAGATGTCTTGTGTATATCACCTCATATAACCTTATGAAATCTTGTGCAATTTTATCCACCTTTAGAGACAAGAAGTGGAATGTCGAGGGACCTGACAACCTACCCCCCCCCCAACCCTGTTATCCCACAACCTGAAAGTTAGGAGGCAGTGTTTGTACCCAGGTTTATGCTGCTGCTGCTGCTACCACTTCCCGGATCTGCTTGTTTTGGGCCCAGATTTTCACCAATCTGGTTCAAGAATCTCTCTAACAACAATGAGGGATGTTTAAATTGGCTTTTACAAAGCAAACTAAATTTTAGTTGAGGTTGAATCAACCCACACTTTTCAAATAAACCACAGTATACTCAAATAGATATGCAAATATACAGTATAAGTTATAAGTCACTGAATCAGACTAGTCTTCTGTCTTCACTACTGAATTAAATCTGTCCTTGTTAAGGTGACCAGTGACCTCAATGTTGCTAGATCCAGTGACAATTTTCAGCTGTTTTCTTTCTTACTCTATCAGCATTTGATGTAATATTTTCCTTCCTTCTTGAGACGTGTTTTTTTACCTGTGGCTTCCAGGACGCCACACTTTACCGTTTTTATCTCCATTTCACTGGCCACTCTGCTTTAACTTCCTTTACTGATTTCTCCTCAGTCTCCTGAGGACCACTTTAGGATTCCAGTCTTGACCTCTTCTCTTTTCTGTCTACATTCATTTGACTCCATTTAGTCTCCTAACTTTAAATATCTACTGCATGTATGCTGATCACTCCCAATTTTCTATCTCCAGGAAAGATCAGTTCCTAACTATAGTCTCATACGTATAGTTGCCTACCTGACATTGTCACTTAAATGTCTAATAGGCACCTCACACTTAACATATTTAAAATAACACATTTAAAGCTCCAAATTGTTCCTCTCAAATCTGCTCCTCTTGTACTTTTTCCATATCCCACTAAAACGGCAAGTCCATCTTTAAAGATATTCAAGCCAAAAGCCTTGGCATGATTCTTGATTTCTCTCATTTTCTCTTACCTTGTTTCCACTGCATCAGCAAATCTGCTTGCTTCCGACCACCCTCACTGCTGTCACTGAAGTCCAAGCCACCAAAATCTCTACTTTGTGTTACAGGAAACTCCTAACCGGTTTGTTTCTTTACACCCATGACATCTTACAGCCTTTTCACACAGCAATAGAGTGATTGTTCCAAAATATGGCATATTGCCACTCCTTTGCTTATCATTCATGGACTTGATTCTCATCTTAGAATAAAACTCGTAGTCTTTTCCATGCCCTACAAGGCTCTACAGAATTTTTTCTCCAACTGCCCCAACAGTTATTTCTCTCATCTGCCCACCTACTTCTCTCTCCCTTACTTACTCATTGCCAGACACAATGTTCTCTTTGCTCTTTCTTCAAACCCCAGGAATGTTCCCTCCTCAAGGTCTGCATCAGTGGTTTCCACTGTTATCTGTATGGCTCACTACCTCATCTCCTTTAGGGATTTGCTTACATGTCTCCTTTGAATTCTTCCCTGACCACCCTACTTAAATTGCAATTCCCCTTCAAAAGTATTTCCTGATCTTTTAATGCCAATGTTTTTTTTCTTTCTATAGCCCATATCACCATAATTATTTATTTTTATTTATCATCCATTTCACCACTATAATGTAAACTCTGTGGAATGCTTGGAATATAGTAGGCACTTAATGAATGCTTGTGCAAACTTGAGCACAGTTAAATCTATATCTAATAAATTATAGATCTAATTAATGTGTCTCCAGTGTCAATTTCAAACGCTCCTTTTTAGAGTGATTGAGAAAAATGCCACATATCATCCTGAATCATCCCGATGTGTTAGAGTGCTGGCCTCTGCCCTCTGTGTGTCCTGCTCTGGAGTTGAGTGGACCGGTCTCTGTGGTGGTGATGCAGAGAATTCTCGACTCTCTGTTGGCAAATGCTTAGACTTTGCACTTTAAGTACTGTATCTTTGTCAATTATGTTTTCATAGCTTTGGTTGTTTCTTTTACACATCAGAAATCAAGGAAGTAAAATTCTCTTCTTTTGCTACATAAAGTGCCTACCTTAGTTACTAATGACCACAAAGATTCCTGCACTTTTTCTTCCTGGTTTAATTGTTTTATGGCTATGTAAAGCCTTTATCATATATGTTTATGTATTTATTCCATTTATTTTTTTGGTATAATCCATGTTATTTACTTCAGATTCATCTGGGATGGCCTACTTAGGATCAGTATAGTTATCTTATGTACCAGTTATATATAGTAAGGTTCTCTCCCGAAGAACTCCAGCCATTATGCATTGTTTCAGCAAGCAGAAATTCTGTACCTAGTGGTTCTTGCTGATCCAGCTAAAAGAGGCTGAATGACGCATTTCACTTTCAGGGGCTATTGCTGGGTTTTGATATTCCCTGTACTATAAATAGCACTTCAGGGAACACTCAGGTACAGTGAACATTTTCTTGCAGTCCAGCTCAATGTTTGCAGAAAGAAAGTCACATGCTGTCTGGTTCAGCACAAGTCACTTGCCCCTCAGTGCCTCCTAACTTCTAGACAGACCCACCCAGAATTCTTAGTTGCTCATAAACTCAGCATTTGCTCTCAGCCTACTTTCATGCCTTTATTTATGCTGCTTTCTCTGCCTGGCAGAATCCTGCTCATCGTTTAAGATTTATCTTGAGTGAGAAAGCTTGCCTTGAGTCAGCTTGGCAGAAATGCCTTCTTGCTCTTCTATAGAATTCTCCACAGCTTTTGGAACATACCTGTTCTACAGTAATTTCAGCAGTATATTGGAGTCTGTTACATAAGTATACATGTTCACACTCTCCCCATGTCCCAAACTGTGAATCCTGAGGCCTGTGACTTCTGTATCCTTGTATCTATCCTCAAGAGTTAGTATAGAAAACACTCAGCAGCATTTGCTGAATGAATGGCTGATTGTATGAATGAATGAAATTGCATTCAAATAGGGGAAAAGAATTCATTTGAGTTTGTTCACAGCTTAATGCCTTTAAAAATAATCCTATACGTAGCTTGGATTTTTCTATTTTCCCAAGCAGACATCCTGTACTAAGTGTATGGCCAATTTGATAATGAAAAAAAAAATGCTGTTATATTTAAGTATACTTCAGGGAGTTAATTTTTTTTTTAATTTCAAAGGAACAGGCTAGTTTTTTCCTTACAAACTTCTTACATCTTTCTTATTACATGCTCTCTTCACTCAGCCCAGTCTTCAGTCAAACTCCTCCAAAGGGTCTGCTGTAAACAATGGTTTCTTGAGCAGTTGTGCATTCTCTGCAGTGAAAACCCGCCTTGTTTTCTGTTGCTAGGCAACCCCATTCCAGCTGCCCTTGAAGAGATGTGCGGTGGTGGGAAATGGTGGGATTCTGAAGAAGAGTGGCTGTGGCCGTCAAATAGATGAAGCAAATTTTGTCATGCGGTAAGAGCACCCACAGCTCGGCCTCTGCTTTTTCTCCTTTTCCCCACCCCTCCAACAGCCCCGGAACCTTTTGAAACTAGTCACTTGTGATTAATCAGTTGTAGCTGCTCTTTAGCTTCCCTTCAAGTTTATATAGAAGGAAATTCAGGAGAGGGCCAGGAGAGCAAGGGAATGTGCCTCAAAAAGTACAAAGCCAAGAAAGACTCAAGGTTGTGGGCAGACCTCAGAAGTGGAAACATGCAGATTTTATTTTAGATTACACATTCGGGTGATTAAAACTTTAAAAATTGTTTCAAAGACTAACTCTCTATGCATAAGCATATTAATCTATTAATTTCATTCTATTCCCTTTCTTCATTTTTCACGAAAGCATTTGCAAGTAGTGAGGGGAATTTTATAGAGGGATTTGATCTGTGCTTGACTAGGAAAACTGAAGGAAGGAGGGGGAATAAATTCCAAGCAAGGAAGAAGCTTGGAAAAAGGACTGAGCAGAGTGATGATGTCTACGTCACTTCCAGTGGAAAACATGAAGCTTCTGCCATGACATGTAAAGGAATTGCTGAGACACGTCCAGCCAAGGGTAGAGAACATCACACTGTCGCGGCACCAACCTGTACTGTTGGGTGATTTTGGCCAGAAGTGAGGACAGCAAGTGATTGGATTGATACAAATTTGGGGTTGTCTGGATGAAAAGTAAGAAGGATGGGGAGTGACAAAACGTGGAAGGTTCTAGCTAAAGAGTGTGTGAAGTGACACATCTTGGAGTCTGGGCTGGATAAGAAGTGAGCCCTGAGACGTGTTAAGGAGAAAGGAAGGGAGCCACATGGGCCAAGTGATAGGGTCAGTCAGAGCCTGGAGGGGGCAGGTAGGGAGGATGAGAGAGAAGTGGAATGATAAGAGCTAAAGTCAAAGAATAACCCACTGGAGTTTATGATGAGCTATGATGCTCAGACTGTTGTAGAAAAAGAGGACATTTGTTACTGAAGAAGTGAAGGGACGTCGAGGCTAGACTGTGGAGGGTCTTTCAGCTGAGCTCCAAAGCCTCCCCCAAGTGAGAATGGCTATGAACCAAGTGTCAAAAGGCTGTGGGGCCAGGAAGGTTGAGGCCCAAGCAACACAGAGGACGGAAAGCTGAGCAAAAAGGGGTTGTTTTGTTTTTTTGTGTGTTTTTTTTTAAGGATAATAGGTAATGGTCTAAATGGCAAAAGGTAGCCAAGAGAACACTAACTCACCTCTGAGCTCTGAGCTGAATGGAGTAAGGGAGAGTCTAGACTCTATTTGAGAGTATTTCATGGGAAGCCATGTACGTGAGGGAGGGCCCAGTTCCCTCTTAGAGAACAGGAGATGGCTTCTTGAAAGACTTGTCATCTCATCGTCGAAGCCTGCAGCAGAGTGGGGAGATCCTTCTACATCCATCTTTCCTGCAGGGAGATGCCCTGCCATAGTTTTTCCAGCATAGTACTGCAATTTCTCTCCATTGCAATTACTGTTATGTTTTTGGGAATACATTTGAACCGCAGGAAAATGGAGAAGATAGAAAGAATTCTCTTTATTCAAGTCAATGTAACTTCTGTTTATTGAGCATCTACACTGTACTGGGCCCTTAGCTGGTTCTGTAAGTGGTATGTTGAACAATTCTGTCATGGCCTTAGAACCTGGAGGTGTGCTAGTGCTATGATGGGGCAACTGAGAGACGGAGAGGGAGGGGAGCTGAGACTTTCTGAGGCGCAGTGGTGTCTGGGCTGAGTCACTCCACTCCAGCACAGAAAGCCTGTTAGAAGACTTTAATGTAGGAAGGGCACCAAATGCTGCCACAGTGTCATGACCTGAGAATGGCTTGAGGTGGGGCTGGAGACATAGTAAGGCTTTAGGAGTGGATACAGTCACCTAGAGAGCATAGATAGAAGAGAAGAGCAGAGACCCTGGGCCAAATTCAGGTATTCATTTCAGTACATAGGCATTCAGTAGAGGCTGAGAAGCCAGCAGAGAAAATAGAGGTATGAGGGCAGGCCCTTGCCACAGATTAGCTCTGTGATGTACAGCGAGTCATTTTATCTTTGCTGGTGCTCAGCTTTCCGAGCTATGTGAGGAAGTGGGAATGGACAACTCCTAAGCCTTTCCACTATAGAAATACTGATTCTATCTGTGATTATATGAATACTATATAATGTAACACAGTTCATGTGGTTTAGAGTAAATTTTCAAATTACTCGCGATTATACATTTATTTGCTCTTTCAAAAAACTATGTAAGGAAGAAGGAATGGATAATAATATTCCCACACATTCAGGAAAGCTGAGTGAGTTCAAGAAGTCTCAATGCAATGTCGAAGGAAGCAGTATGATAAATGTGTTTTTATATTATTCCTGAGTACATATATGGGTGTGTCACTGCCATTTAGGAAGATGGATATTTTAAATGTACATGTGGAAGACTAGTTCTAAGCATCTTAGGGGTTATCTAGTAGGGCCATGTTTATTGTAAATAAATAAGACTAAGTTTGCATTGTACATAATCTGGTGTTGATATATTCAAGTTCAGAATTAATGAGTTCCTGTGATGAGAGTGCCCAGCATAGTATTCACACAATGTTCATAGAAGGATGAGGGCAGCGAGGATTGAAAAGAATTCAAAGAAGATAGCATCATAACTAGACCTATGTGTGCATGTGCCTTTAATTTAATTTTAAGAATAGTGCTATTTCATAACACATTTATAATTTTAAAAAGCTTTATGGTTTGCAGTGGAAAATTGTTTTAAATTTATTTTTATTTGACCATTTATGGATCTACTTATAAATGACTGCTTAATACACAATTTTTTGGGCACCTTTACAAAATTGAGGTAGTAGCTTATATTCAACATTAAACATTTAGTGAGTAAATATGATTAGAAATTACATAATATGCCTGGTTCTAGATTATAGGGTGCATGGACAGTTACAGCAAAAGAGGGTATCCAAAAATAGCTTTACCTGTACTCAGGTATATACCAGATTATAGTTCACAATGTCTTCTAGGATTAGGGTAGAACACTTCCATTATTTTCTTTGCTTATACATTTTCAAATACATCTTTTAATGCTAAAAACTGATTTCCCAGTTTTCAAAGTAAACATCTGTTTTATAACCAAAAACACTTTAAAGTAATATAGTGAATAAAACTTATCTGAAGATCTAAGAGAAATGAGTGCATGCATCTTGGGGAGGACATGAGTGGATCAGGGACACAAATGAAGGCAACATAATTTTGGTGCCTTGAATTATGCTCAAATCATGTTTTGCATACTTAAGTATATGTAAAATTTAAAAAGTAATATTATGATTTTTTTCTATTTCTCTCCACCAAGCCTATTGCCTACCTACCTCCATTCCCCCTCCCCTAATTCAAAGAATATTTAATTCTTCATCAGTTCTGTGATCATATCTTTAGGATCATGAACACAGTTACTAAGATACTTCAGCCATTAATCTCTGCTAATTGTGCCAACAAGTGATAATGCAAGTTTGAAACACTTCTACACAATTATGCCTTATTAAAAAACAATTTGACTGTATTAAATGTGCCTTTTATGTTAATCTATGTAATTATCTATTTAGGAGCTGAGGAGCTAAGATGATAGTGCCTTTTTCTAAGAAAGGAGCTACAGGGAAGTGTCACAGACATTTGCACTTGAAGAGAAAGTTTACTCAGAAGAACTTAAAACAGATATTCATACCAAAATAGAACTTTATTATTTTCTAGAAACGCATTTATAAAATAGTATCTTTATTGTTTTAAGCATTTCCCTCTGCTGTAGAATTTGACAATATCCATAAGTTTTTCTTGAGCTTTTACTCCGTGGTAGGAGGTATGAAAGAACCCAGACATATGAACCTTGGTTCCACTTGCAAGGAACACATAGAAAAGCGAAGTATTTACTCATGAGAACCAGCTCCTTTCATTTAATAATGGCAAAGTAGGTTGACAGCACTCCCTGGCAATATTTAGAGTCCACGGTTTTAATATAAACTGGTTAGTTCTCAGATGTTACAAATGGCCATCAAGATCAAAGCTTTTTCAAGAGAAAACTGTCCCAATTTTACCCTGTGTTTTATCCCCGGAGTCATTTTTCTCTTTGCAAAGATCGGTTAAATCACAAGACCACATCCAGCACCAGTGCCAGATGAGTCTGGTTGTTAATTCATAAGCTCACTCCCTCACAAGGGTCCTCAGAGACCACATGGGATGTGCTGCAACCACTAGACTAGAGACACCTCAAGATCAGGCTTTGCAACTTGGCTTCACCTGAGCTTTCCACAATGCCCACTGTGTGTGTTCTCAGCGGACACTCAGCAAAAGTCACTAACTAGCTGACTAATTAATCTGTGGGTAGCTGCCAAAAGAACCAGCTTCTCATTACCAAAGAACAGATGAAGGGAAGATTCCAAATTGACTGTGACAGGTTTCCACCCAGGACACCCTGATGTGGTAGGAGTCACAGGGTATATGTAAGACATCAGGGAACTTGAGCTGGTAGGCTGAGTGGGTGCCCAGACAATTCCATGTCCTGGGGAAATTTATATGGAAAATTTATTAGTTGGGGAACTGGCAGAGACATTAATATTCATAGGATCTCTTTACCTATAAATAAACAATAATTTAGTTTGTTGAAGTAATAAAAAGTTAGAAATGCCCTGATGTGGTAAGAATCAATTTAGATTTATGGGTGGAAAGGAGAAATGGGGACACAGTAGTAAAGACTTAAAGACTTAAGAAGTAAAGACTTAAGAAGACTTAATGGAAATGATAGACTCATTTGGGGATGTCATAAATAATGCATGTATATTTAATTACATTTATATGCTATTTCTGGTATGTGATATTTTTGAGCTTTTACTATGTGTAAGACATTGAGGTAGGGACTGTTTATACATTCCTTCTTTTAATATTTACAACAACCTTATTAAGAGAGAAAAAGTCCTTGTTTTGTGTAATGGGGAAACTGAGGCCAGGCAGATAAATTAACTTGTCCAAAGTTAACTTGCTCAAAGCCATAGGATTTCGATTTTCAGTTGCCTTTTTTCCATTGTAAATATTCATAATACATTGTGTCTAAGGAAGGCAACAAGGGCAGGGTGGTGTGTGTGTGTGTGTGTGTGTGTGTGTGTGTGTGTGTGTGTGTGAGAGAGAGAGAGAGAGAGAGAGAGAAAGAGAGAGAGTGAGAGAGCGAGAGAGCGAGAGAGCAAGAAAGCGGAAGGCAAGGAAAGAAAGCAATTTCTATCACAAAGAAAATACCACCTACATTCTTTCCCTTTGCTAAACTAGGATGGTGGAGAATCATTGTGTTTCTTTAGAGGCCATACCATCTGACATCACTGGTAGTCAACCCATACTTTGGTCATTCACACAAAACTGAGATGTGCATTAATTTAGGTGGCAGAGTTGCACTGAATGTACAATTATGATTTAGAATTTGGGAAAAGAAAAACACAAATACAATTCCTCTCTGTCTCTTGAGGTTTATAAGTAGTCAAAGAACACTGTATGTCTTGTTTCTTCTAGTGTACCACATCCTTCTGAGCTCTAATTTCAAGTCTAATACTCCCTGTCCTACCACCTCAAAAATATTTTGAATGGAATAAATTCATTCTAGCTATGTGTCTTTACTTTCATAGATCATTTACTCCTCTAGCTGATATTTTCTTTCCTCTAAAACAAGACTAGTTTTTATGACAGCATTTTGATGATGCTGATGGTATTCTAATGTTTATTAAAAGGGAAAGGTGATAAAAGTTATTTTTAAATTGAGCTAGACTTAAAAACTCCTATTTGTCATGAGAATTGACTTGATTTTAAAGTAAATCATTCTAAAATATTTGTTCTTATTTTTCTAGATGCAATCTTCCTCCCTTGTCAAGTGAATACACTAAAGATGTTGGATCCAAAAGTCATCTAGTGACAGCTAACCCCAGCATAATTCGGCAAAGGTAAGAATTTATGACTTATGTTGGTGAGGAACTAAAGATGAAGGCTTTTGAAGTATTTAGCATCATAAGGCAATGAGCACTATTCATTTTGGGAAACCAATAAAATCATCTGAACTGGCATGAAGGATGAAGAAAAGAATTGTAAATAACTTAGGCAGAATTATGGGAATCCAAACACTATAGAATTCCTCTGGGATTCTATTCCTTGCCTTTGGAGATGGTAGAAATAACATGAGGATCCATTATTTTGCTCAAAGCAGCAACACAATATCCTGCTTACTCATTACTACGACTTTCCAATTTGTTGGCCTCAGTCCTAACTCATTGACTGGCATTGATTGGTGAACAGAATTAATATCAGTTTTATTAAGAAAAAAAAAATGAAATGACCAATCTACTGCATATGCATGCATAAAAATAGCAATATTGTCAGAATGTACTGGAATGCATGATTATATGATAATTATAATTGCATTATATTCAATCACATTTGGGAAAGCAGGCAGAAAATTCTTTAGTATGATTCCAGAAATCTTGGCAGCTGCTGTGGGAGCTTCTGGGGGTCAGTCTCTAGTTGATGAAGCCAATCAGTAGTAAACTACCAGCCTTTTCTCCAAGGACTTTTCATTGTGGAGAATGACTCAATCTCTGTAAGAAGACAAGTCAAACATTGCCTTTAGACTCTCATGTGTATCTAGTAATTAAGAGTGAAATATCTAGACATTTAGGGCTTTGGTGCTTGTCATCTAAGGAAGTCCTATCCAAGTGAATAGCACTTGTGTGTCACTTTATAAACAAAGCTGCATTACTTTTGGTTCCTAAGTAAGAAGTCCCATAGATGTCTAGAAACACAACCAATTTTAAATTTTGACATACTGTGAAATTACAGTTCCAAACTGTTCCATTTACTTTCTCTTCAGTAATAGATAACACTGCCTGTTTTCTAATACTGAAAACATTATGTACTATTAATCTTTAAAATTTTTGTCAGTTTGTACAGTGTGAAAAATGGTACATTATTTATTTACTTAAAATATATTTTTTCAACAAAAATTTATGCTCACTGTAAGAATTTAAAACAGAAAAGAACAAAGAAGGAAAAAAAATCACCCAAACCTAACCATTTGAAAAAAACCCCATAATTAACATAGGTAAACTTTCTCTAGATGCTTCATGTATTCTTCAGAACTTTGAAGCTATTGTTTCTTTATCTTCTTATACCCGCAGTTGTCAATTAGAAGTCTAATAGGGATCTATTTTATGTTCGAGGGAAAACTTTCTTTCCTATTGCCACTAAAAGCTTTTAAAAGTTTCTTTTTGTCATTTAAATTAAGACAGTTTACCAACATATATCTTAGAGTGGGTCTTTTAAAATTAATGTTGCTTAGCACATTAATGAAAGGTTCTTCAGTTGGAAGACTT
Organism: Eonycteris spelaea; assembly: GCA_003508835.1. Taxonomy (NCBI): domain Eukaryota; kingdom Metazoa; phylum Chordata; class Mammalia; order Chiroptera; family Pteropodidae; genus Eonycteris; species Eonycteris spelaea. Next base: position 4,273,996 of record PUFA01000053.1, read on the forward strand.
GAGGGTTAGTGGTTAAGAGTCTACTCTTAAAGCAAGATGATTTTGGTTTTATTCACTGTTTGCCCATTTGCCAGCTATGTGAGCTTGGCTAAGTTACTTAACACTTTTTCTTTCAGTTTTCTCACATGTAAAGCAGGGATAATAATATGTAATAGATTTATTATAGTGAATTATACTACGTATGTATGTATGTTTACATATATACATATATAAATGTGTGTATATATATCTATATATTATAATTATATAAAATGCTTAGAACAATATCTGGTATTGTAAGCACTGGATAACAATTAGGCATTTATATAACTTACCAAGTGATTATCCTGATAAGTCTAGTACCCATCTGATATACATAGTTATTATAATATTAGTGACTAAATTTCCTGTGCTGTACTTCACATCTCCAGACTGTCTTTATACCTGGCAATTTTCACATCTTAATCTCTTCCCCTTTTTCACTCATACACCTACCCCTCCCATCTGCTAACCATCAATTTGTTCTCTCTATGAGTTTGTTTGTTTTGTTTGCTTGTTTATTTTGCTTTTGAGATTCCACATATAAGTGAATTCATATGGTATCAACCTTTCTCTGTCTGACTTGATTCACTTAGCATAGTACCCTCTAGGTCCATCCATGTTATTGCAGATGACAAGATTTTGTTCTTTTTTTTATGGCTGACTAATATTACATTGACTGTATGTACCACTTCTTCTTTGGCCATTCATCTGTCAGTACATGTAGGTTGCTTCCATATGTCAGCTATTGTGATAATGCTAAGATGAACATAGGGATGCGTATGTCTTTTCAAATTAGTGTTTTGGGTTTCTTTGGATAAATACCCAGCAGTGTAATTGCTGGGTCCTTCTTTGTCTCTTGTTACGGCCCTTGTTTTAAAGTCTGTTTTGTCTGATGTAAGTATTTCTCTTCCAGCTTTTTTTTTGTTTGTTTCTATTTTCATGAAATACCTTTTCCATCCATTTCCTTTCAGTCTGTGTATCTCTCTATCTGAAATGGGTCTCTTGTAGGCAGCATATGTATGGGTCTTTTTTTTTATCCATTCAACCACTCTTGTCTTTTGATTGAAGTATTTAATACATTTACATTTAAAATGATTATTAATAGGTATATAGTTATTGCTCTGTTATTCATATTTTTGATCTTTTCTTCTTTCTCTCCTCCTCCTCCCTCTCTTCCTCCTCTTTCTCTTCCTTCCCTCACCTCCTCCTCCTCTTCCTCTTCCTCCTCTCTCCTCCTCCTCCTCCTAATCCTCCTTCTCCTTCTCTTCTCCTTCCCCTTCTCTTTCTCCTTCTCCTTCTCCTCCTCCTTCTCCAAGAAGCCCCATTAACATTTCTTGTAATACTGGTTTGGTAATGATGAACTACTTTGAAATTTTCTGGTCTGAGAAGCTCTTTATACAACCTTTGATTCTAAATGATACCTTTGCTGAGTAGGGTAATTGTGGATGTAGGTCCTTGCTTTTGTCCCTTTCAATATTTCCTGTGAATCCCTTCTGAGCTGCAAAGTTTCTGCTGATAAATCAGCTGATAGTCTTATGAGAGCTCCCTTGTAGGTAACTGCTTTTCCCTTGCTGTTTTAAAGATTCTCTTGTTTTCTTTAACCTTTGGCATTTCAATTATGGTGTGTCTTGGCGTGATCCTCTTTGGAGTCATCTTGTTTGAGACTCTGCACTTTCTGGGCTTGTATGTCTATTTTCTTCTCCATGTTAGAAAAATGTTCAGTAACTATTTCTTAAAATATGTTTTCAATTCCTTGCTCTCTCTCTTCTCCTTCTGGTACCCCTGTGCTGTGAATGTTGGTATACTTAATGTTGTCCTAGAGGTCTTTTAAACTATCTTCATTTTTTTGGATTCTTTTTTCTTGTTGCTGTTCTTATTGGACGTTTTATGCTACCTTAACTTCTAAATCACTGATCAGTCTTCGGTTTCATCTAATCTACTATTGATTTCCTCTAATGTATTCTTTATTTCAGTTATTTTATTCCTCATTTTTGACTGGTTATTTTTTATCACTTCTATGTCCTTTTTTATGTTTCCTATCTCTTTGTTGAAGTTCTTACTGAAACCATTGAGCATCCTTCTAACCAGTGTTTTGAACTCTGCATCTGGCAGATTGCTTGTCTCCATTTTGTTTGGTTCTTTTTCTGGAGGTTTTTTTTTCTTTCATTTGGGACGTGTTTCTTTGTCTTGACATGTTTCTTTATCTCCTCATTTTGGCTACCTTCCTGTTTTATTTCTATGTATTAGGTAGGGCTGCTATATCTCCCAGGCTTGCCAGAGTGGCCTCATGTAGCATTAGTCTTGTGAGTCCAAATGGCACAATCTCTCTGATCACGCAAGCTGGGTGCTCCAAGTGTGTCCCTTGTATGTGTTGTTTGTGCTTTTCTGTTGTACTTGATCTTTGGTTGCTGTTGGCACATCAGGGGTGAGATTGACCCTCAGGCTGACTGCCTGTGAGGACTGACTGTGACTACAGTGGAGGATCTGTCATGCAGGAGCTGATCCCATGGAGCAGAATTTGCTTTTGTGGGCCTCTGGTAACTGCCACGTCCACCTTTTGTATGTATTGTTTGTGGAAGTGGTTGGGTGGTGCTCTGGTCCACAGCTAGCCATCAGGTGTATTGGTTCTGGAGCCTCTTGGGGGCTCTGTTGTAGGCCAATGTCAACTACTGCCTGTACCTGGTCTGGGGCCACTGGGTATGAGCTACAAAGTGATCTACAGATGGATGCCACTTGTGCTGAGCTTGGAGGTACTTGGGAGAGGCTAAGCTGTGAACCAAGGCTGGCTGCCTCTAGTGTTGGGCTCAGGGCTACTTAACTAGAGGTATGGGGCATGCTGAGGCCAGATGCTCTTTGTTTGGGGTTTGTGAACCTTGAGAGATTTTAGAAAAGTTCTTAGCATGAATTGAGATAGTCCATTTATATGGAAAAACCACTTGAAGCAGCTTTGGTAGGCTTGCACATTGGGTGGGGTGGGATCTCAGGGAGCAGGGAGAATGGTGTAACCAGTTTGATTAAGACTCAGACTTAGTGCCACCTATGCTTGTAGGCTTGGTGCGGGGAGGCCTCAGCAAAGAAACAATTGCCTTCTGGCAGTATTTTCTGTCTGGGATAAAGCTGCCCCGCGAGCCCCCTGAAGCCAGATAATTCATTTCCTCCCCAAGTGGCCCTGGCTCTTTTCAAGCTGCTGCCCGAGCACTGAAACTCAGAGCGAGTGAGTTCATCCTTGAGTAAATCTATGTACAGGCCCTTTAAGAGGAATGGCTGGGACTCTAGCAGCTCTTTGTTTCACCTGGACAAAATCCTTGCTGGTTTTCACAACCAGGAGTTATGGGGACTTCTCTTCTTAGCACTGAAGCCTTGGACAGAGGAGCTGGGTATGGGGCTGGAACTGTCAGGGGAGGACCTCTGCAGCTGAAGTATCCCTCCCATTTTTTAACTGCCACATCCTGAGTGTGGGACCACACTATTCTGTTTCTGCCCCTCCTGCCAGTCTCTACTTGGCTTCTGTGTACCCTTAGTTATCAGCTTTGTGTTCAGCTGGTCTTCACGTAGTTCTCAATGATGGTTTTTCTATAGTTTAGTTCTAATTTTGATATGGTTGGGAGAGGAGGTGAGCATAGCATTTACCTGCTCTACCATCTTGACTAGAAGTCAATTAATTTTTTATGGGGTCTTTTCAGGAAGATTACAAAAATCAGCAATAATAATGGTGTCTCTTTAATTGGACTTAAAGTTAATTGGCTGAGGTTCTGGGAATCCTAAGACTGTGCAGTTTTTAAATTTGGGGAGGGTTCATCTCAAATTCAAGAGAATGAGCAAAGGGGCAAGAGAACTTACAGAAATATTTTTCTTTGATTCTTTAAAAAAATTCTATTCTAAAATAATTACAAATTCACAAGAAGTTGTAGAAAAAGTATGGGAAGGTCTTGTGTACTCTTCATTCAGTTTTCCCCAATGGTAACATCTTGCAAACCATAATATAATTCTTTAACTATTATTTTGAGTTAGGAATAAAATAGTTTTAAGAATGAATAAGTCCTGTGGAGGGAAAATGAAACATTCAGCATAATACACTCAAGGGCAAAGGATTCTGTTTTCCTACCTAAATATGTACAGTTGGTGGTAAGATTTTTAAAAAGAAGGCAAAAAAGAATATAGCAAGATTTAGAGCAAGATGAGAGATATAGATTGTGTTTTTGAGGAAAAATTATAAAAACTACAGGGTAAAAAAGGGCAAAAATTGAAATATTTTAGAGGAAAAATAAATATGATGGTTAAGACTTAAGTTCATTATAAATAATAAATGGAAGGGAAGCAAAAATTGTTATGATTAATATTGATCAACATTTAGCCAACATTTCTATGTGCCAGGTTATGTGTTCTTTCTATGCATTGCATCATTTAATCCTCAAAACAATCCTAATAGGTGGAGTCTTTTAATTTGTGTATTTATGGGAAAAGAAAACATGACATGGTTAGTTTAGTCACCTGCTCATACTCACACCTGTAATCATTTAGGGATTTCATCGAGACATGTCTCAATGCAAAGCCTGCTCCTAATCAGTGACCATCACACCACTTGATTCTTGCAGGTGATCCATGTATTGCACAAAGAGACAGTTGAGTTTTCACAAGTGATATTATTTTGGAAAAGTGAGTGAAAGTCTTTTCACTTAAAAATGTATTCAATGTAGCAGTGTTTTTGGATACGAAATCAAAATGCATGTAGCTATTCCATTTCATGAAATAAGGAAAAACATACCATTGACAGTTGCATCAAATAATATGATATACTTAACAATTACACAGAAAGCAAGCCCTCTATAGAAAAATTATAGAATTTTATTGAGACATTTCAGAGAACCTGACTAAATGTACTGATATACCATGACTAAAAGACTCGGTATTGTAAAGCATTAGTTGTACCCAAATTGATCTATAGATTCACTGAAATTCCAATAAAAACCCCATTAGTGATGTGTGTGTATATGTGTGTATAACTCGACAAGTTGATTTTAAAATCTATGTGGAAATGCAAAGAGCCAAGAATATCAAAGAAGATCTTGAAGGAAAAATGGTTGGTTGAGTGCCCTACCAGATATTAAGACTATGCAGCTATTATAATTAAGACAATGTGCCCTTGGTGCAGAGATGAACAAACTGATCAGTTAAACAGAATAGCCTTCCCCCAATTAGATCCATATACATATAGACTCTTAATATATTACAGGTAATAGTGGAAATCAATGAGAATAGGACAAACTTTTCAAAACAATGTTGAGACAGGTGTCTATAATGGGAAAAAAGTGAAATTACACCACTACCTCATATGTTATACCAAACATCCTATCTAGATGGTTAAGACCTAAATTTGAAAAGTGAAGCAAGAAAGTTTATAGAAAACAACATGAGCTTTGTAATTTCTGAAATAAATAGCACTAATTATAAGGGACACTACTGATAAGTTAGATTTATTAAAATTAGTAACTTTTATTCATAAAAAGACATGCTAGAACTAGAGCAAGTGCAGCCATAGTGTAGAGAAAACTAACAAAAAACTCATTCCAGAATATATGAATAACTTTCATATTTAATTTATAAAGAAATTAATTTAGTATGAAAAACAGAAAACCTAATAGGAAAAGAAGTCAAATAGTTAAACCAGACTTTCAAGCACAAATCCAAATAGCGAATAAATGAATGAACATATTTTCTACCTCATTAGTAATCAGAAAAATGCAAATACAAATCCTAATGAGATATCATCCCATATCTATCAGGCTGGCAGAAATTATTCCAACTGTCAATGAACCTGTGGAGCCACAGAAAATGTCACGGATGCTAGCTAGAGTGAATATAGTTACAACCACTTTGGAATACATTTGACATTATCTAGTGGAGTTTAGGATGCACATACTCCATGCTTCAGTAGTTTCATTCCTAGGAATATACCCTAGAGAAAAAGAGCAGTAATTATTAGTGAGAAATATATGATAATTGTTTATAGTAGCTAAAAACTAAAATAGTTGTGCATCAGTGGTAGAATGAATAAATAAATTGGGATATGTTCGCATAATAGAATGCTTTACAGCAATGAACTATGACTACCCACAGTAAAATGGATGAACTTCACAAACCTAATGTTGAGAAAAAGAAGTGAGTCATAAAATATGTAGTAGGATTTCTTATAAAGGTAAAAATAAAACTAATTAGCAATATGGTTAGGGGACACATACATAGGAAGTTAAACTGAAGAACAAATGATTCTTCTTAGGGGAGGGAGAGTGATTCAAAAGGTTTTTTATTCGTATCTTGTAGTCTTTTCTCAAAGCTATGCAAACCCAAAACATTGGCAGTGTCTTGCACTTTCATGTAACTAAAAATTAAATTTATTGCATGAAGCTATGCAGCAGAAATGCTAAGTACCATTGATTTTTATAGTTGTCCTTCAAAGCCTTGATTCTTACAAAAATTTTCCATTGAGAGTTAATAAGCACTATGAGTTTTCACTACAGAATTCTCTTAGGAAATATTAATATCAAGATAAAACAGGTTTGAGGAAATTAAATATATATGAAGGGCACACATAATTTTGGTAGCAAAAGTAAGGTTATAGAAGGTAATGTTTGTTGATATATTTAACAGACTTTCTCAGTAAGAAGGAGCTTTGCTGTAGCTTCTGTTAGGATATCTTGTTTAGAGTGCATTCTTATTTTTTGAAAACCAGGTATAATTGATAAAAAAGTGTACATCTAATATATATATATACAATTTGAATAGTTTGGAGCTATGCATACACCCATGATACTGTCATTTCATTAAGGTAATAAACATGTCTGTCACCTCCAAAAGTTGCCTTGTTGTGTGTGTGTGTATGGTAAAAACATTTAACATGAGATCTACCCTCATAATGAATTGTTCAGTAGCTATAAGATACATTATTCTTGATAGTACCCAGAACAAAAAGATGACTTAGAATGCCTAAGATACAAGACTAGAAAAGGCTCTGCAGTCACATTCATCTGATTGCATTTTTATGAGTTTGGAGAAGAGAGGTTATTCTAATATAGCAGTAGAGCCTGCTGAATCTTCAATTGACATTGTCCTCTTCCTTTCTTTGCTGGGTTTTGTAGGTGGCTAGCAGCAAGGATCTGCTCAATTATACCTGGTTGTCGCAACATACCAGATCTAACCTACTGGTCCTCAAACATTTCTGTTCAAATACCCCTTAAAAAGAATGTTTTAAATACATTATTATTTCCTTGATCATTTTTTTGGCATAAGTTAAATTGTTGCCGAGTATGTATTTTTAGTACATCATACATTGTGCATATGCTTTAAATATATATTGTCAAAATCTCAGAAGTACAGATTTAGCTCTTCTGATGTTACATGTCCTCATAGCAAAGTCAGTGATCTTTGTCAGATTGTCTCATTGAGTTAACTTTCTGTCAGGAAAAAGCTGACTATCTTTTAATTCAAGTAAGTGTTAAAATGTAACCCCATACAATCATCTCACTTCTGAATGCTAATTTTTCAATATGTAAATAAGGCGTGGGAATTGCTAAAAGTTTGTCCCCCTGAATAAAATAAGGTACAAACTCTTTCTATTTCTTATAAAGATTTTTTTGCTTTTTCTCAGGGGACACTCCTTTAGGAGCTGTGTATCTTGGAAATGTTTGTTTAGTGGCCTGATGTTTTTTTATACTCTGGGGAATGGGTAATTGTAATATTCGAGATACGAAGAGGTATGCTTTTCTTTTGTAAAGTAGAAAAAGGATAATTATGAAAGTAGAGTCTGGAAGAGATAGCAGTTTAGATTATCAGATTAGTCTCAAGCAAATAAGTTCTAGAAAAGTATATATGTAGAAGTTGAGAATTTGGAAATTCATGGGGGAAGAGAGATGAAACTGAGCTTCACAAGAACAAAAAGTTCCAGAGGCGTTCATTTGGCAAATACTTTTAAAAATTATTTGTATCGTTTTCTCACTTTTTAAAATTTAAGTATATAAATATAGTTGGTATACAATCTTATATTGGTTATATGAGTTTTAGGACAGACACAGAAACAGACCAAAGGGATGGTTACCAGAAGGGAGGGGGTGGGGAGATGGGTGAAAAAGGGAAGGGAATATAGTCAGTAATATTGTGATAAGCTTGCACAGTGACAGATGATTACTAGAATTAGTGGGAGCAAGCATCACATTGTAAGGCATGAAAATGTAGAATCAGCAAATACTTTTTGAAATCTGCTCTGGGACAGGGAATACAAAGTTGAATGAGGCACAACTCATACCCTAAAGTTGCTCACAGTCAGCAGCTATTCCTATGGTCTTAGGGTCTGAGGAAGGGCTTTAGGGATTCCCTGAACCTCTTCTAAAATTTATACATAATTTTCATGGATGTATATGTACGTATTTTTAACTTGGTCTCCAAGGGTCCCATTCCTCACAAATGATTTAAAATTCACTGGCCCAGTATGAGTTATCATATGGCAGTGTGAAGTAAAAGTTGAGATTGACAAAAAAGTTGAGAGTTCTCAAAGTTTATTTCTCAGTTTTGTGGTAGAGTGGAGACCTCAAGTAGCCATTTTTGCCCATCATAGTAATTCAAAATATATTGAGGCAAATGCTTGTTAAAAAAGAGATAAAAACTGGAACTTAATAGACTAAACTATTATGATATTAAGAGTTCGTTTTTAAACTTTGAAGCCCCCAGAAAGTGATTGTTGTTTGCTGTCACTAAAAAAGAGCAGCGGGGTGCTGAATGTGTGTGTTTCCATATCAGAGGCAGTAGCATAGTGTGAGCAGCTTGAGGTCAAGAACCTTTTATCCGTGCTCTTGAGGCCCCAGCAAGTTGTTTAGCACACAGGACAGGCACACTGCATGTTTAAGAATGAATGAATAAGTAAGCAAATATATTTAAAAATCTCCTCCAAACTGAACTTCTGGCTTAAATCGTCTTATAAAAGGAAATTTAATGACCCTTTTGGTGTCAGTTAAAATACTTTATGATCTTAAGCTGAAGAGATGAATGTTTTAATAATAAATATTTCAAAACAGTATTAGTGAATTCTTGGCTTGGAAAACTTGGTTACTCTTTTTTTTATTAAAAAAATGTTGATGTGAATTTAGAACAATAGTTAAATATTATGGTGAGTTAACTTTTTAAAATTCGTAAGTGTTAACTTTTAAATCATTGGGTGGACTTGATATGAGACCCCAATATTCATATTGAGGTTGCTGATATCAAGTGGAGCCTGGATAGTCTTACTACAAGTGGAAGAGATTTTATCCGATGGTTATTGCCTCTAATTTTCCTAAAGGTAATTTCAAGTGTGGAGATACTAGCAGGGAGAATTGTTTATTTTCTTTGTGTACTTTTTTTTTAAAAAAACTTGAATGTTGAGGAAAATAATTTGGGTCCAAAGAGTATAGCAGTTTCTCTTTAAAATCCTATGAGACTCATGTCTCAACTTATGTTTCTAAAACCTTCGTTATCTATTCTGCTGGCTGACTCTCTTTCACTCCAAACTCAGAGCAGCTTATCAGTGTTTGCATCAAGGTTTGGCAGTTATTGATAGCCATTCCGTCTAACATCTGCCATGATACAATGGACTTAAAAGGCAGATGCTAAAATTGGAATTGGTAGCAAGTAGAAGATAGAGAAGAGATGCCTTTAAAAGTGTATAGATCAGAGTTTGTGTATGAGATGCAGTATTACATAGTGGTGAAGAACATAGGTTTTGGCTTTAAACAGATTTGTGTTCGAATTCTAGTGAGAATGCTAATATGTGGTTCTACTTACTAGCTATGTAACATTAATTACTTAACCTCCTACCTGTCAATTGAGAATAAAATTATTTACCTTGAGGGTTGTTGAGAGATATAAATGAAATAGTGTAGCTCCGTCCAGTTAAAGCTACTCTGAGTGATATCTAGAATAGCTATGCAGGAGAACTCTCTTAGAATACATTTTGTTCTTGGATAAAACATATTTTTAAAGGCATTAATGGTCATCAAGGAACTCTCCAAGGTTATCTCCATATTTCCCCTCCAAAAACAAACAAATAAACACAAAATGGAAAAATCGCATACCTAAAACCATACCAAGCACTGTGAACTACAAAATTCAGATATCAAAGCTGAGAACAGGAGACCAATCTCTGGATTTACCATGTAATGTGTGTCCCATATTAAGCCCTGAGAAGGGACCTAATGTGGACCCAGGTTATTAGCAGCCCTGGCTTCTAGTAGAAGCAAACACAAATTTCTTCTATAGGAAAGCTCTAAGAATTCTAATATATCACTTTCAAACAAATACAAGCTCATAAGCAAACACTGAAATTCACACATCAATATCGAGAGTCTTCAGAGACAAAAAGCAAACAAAAAATTATATGTACAAATGTTTGAAAATGTATTTGAATTGTCAGATTCAGTATATAACTAAGTATAAAATCTTTATAGAAAAAATAAGATAAAGTAAATAAAATAATGTAAAAATTAGGTAGCCTTGAAAAAGAACCAAATAGAACTTGTAGAAATGAAAAATATAATTGTCAAATGAGCACACATTGTGTTAGACATAACTGGAGAGAGAATTGGTAAATTGGAACATAGAGTAAATGATTTTCTAGACACAAGGATATAGAAAATACAAAAACAAGACAAAGAAACATAGTGGATAGAATGAGAAAGACTATATTAAAGTGCAGGTTCATTGAGAGTGGGTTGTACACTCGTGAGAAAACATTAGGGGGTCGACTCAGGAAGGGTACTGGGTTAGGAATCTATACACAGGACTTACAATGACATGTGACATTCTGAGACCACCAGACCAATCATTTGTACCGGCTTTCCCTGAACCACCCTCCTCAGCCTTCTTTTTAATGTTTACGTTAGGTATATATTTTTTGTGATCAACAGAATGTTAATGAGTTTCAGTTTCAGTGGAAGGAAAAATGTTTGCAAAGATTTCTAGAAACCAGTAGGACAGCATTAGCTGTGTATCTATGATAAGTTCCTTAACTACTCTCCACATGTCACGTGGTAGGAAGAAATTTAACAGTTGGCACCAGAATTCTGTTTAGAGAGTGTGCTGTCTGTGTATGAACTATCTCTTGCTAACTTCTAGGGGTCAGGGAGAGATTCAAGGGCCTGGTATTGTTCCAAAGTTGAATCGGAGTAATAGAAGAATGTTGGGATGAGCCAAAGAGAGGAGATAAAAAAGAAGAAGGGCTAGGGAAGCTAGAGGCAGTGAAGAACCAGGAGAGAAACTTTTGGGAACCTTAGGCAAGTTGATTAGAAAAACACTGAAAAGTCTAAAATCAATTGTAAACTTAAAAAAAAAAATACATGTTCTGAGATTATTTTCCCTTGACCTCCCTTTCACTGTTTCTCACTCTTCAGATTTCTAATATAACTACCCATTTTTGTATATGATATCTGTGTGTATGAGTGTGTGTGTAAATGGTAAAGGACTTTTTTTTTTTTTTAATCTGGGATCAACACAATTTGTGCTCTGAATAATGGCACTTAGGGGGCAGAGATGGCCTTGAAAATGTAACCCTCCTAGGAATGTTTACATTGAAATTCTGAGAAATGCTACATTTTGTACTGACTGTATGCTCCTTTTGAAATGTAGACATAGCCTTGACTCAGAAAGATATTTTGTTACAGTCAAGGCATTTGTGCCTCAGCTTAATAGTGGAAGGCAATTTTAGAAGTGAAGTTGGAACTAACTAATTATTTCACCAAACTCCTTGTATTTTAAGAGCTTCTTTGGGCAAGATGGTAAAGTTCCATCTGTGAACACTTACATTTCATGAAGTTCATTATGTATTCAGTGATTTCAGATTGTTCAGCTATTAATGAACTTTCCTACTTATAAAAAAGAATAAGATAGCAATAATTATTAGTATGTGTATGAATATTTCTGTAGTCTGTGAAAATCACATTATCATTAAATTTATAGCTGTAGTTAATTTTACTAGAGAATATGAACCAAGTGGAGTTTTAGAAATTGTTAATTGTAATTGTATTTGATTATATATTGGTTAAAATAATCAGTTATATATTCTTATTGAAAAATGTTTGCTTTCCAACTTGAATTATAAGAACATGTCTCTAAGTTTCTGTTACTAATAGCTTTAATTTGTTTAATAGAAAGATTTTTTTTTTTTTAAATCAGAGGGCTTTAGTGTTTGATTGGATCTGTTCATCATGGTATATATTTTAACTTAAGTTTCCACTACTGGTTTTTATATCTGGATTTCTATATGACAATACTTGCACACATGACCACAACAACACAACAAAAATCAGAGTAGTGATATAAATTATTAACAAGGGCAGAATATATATCAGTGGATCAGATAGCATATGTGATAAATACAAATGCAAGTACCAATGAAGGGAAAGGCAGAAGGAAGAGATACCCACAAGAAAAAAACATATTTTATTGATTATGAGATGTACAGTTTCTCATATTTTGATATCCATGAGACTGAGCTGCTTTTTACAGCCTCTGTTGACTAGGTAGAAGCTGAGGCACAGTTGGCACTGCCTGGACAAAGACGACTTTGGCCGTGGCTGCTCCTGTACTGTCATCTCAATTGAAGTTTGTGCATCATGGTCCTGTGCATATTGAGTTTGGCATTTAAAATATCTCTGAAAAGATAGAATATCTAATGCGTATAAATAAAGACATAGAAACAGAGCAATGGGTGCCAGTGTGATTTATAAGCAAATTATTATTCAGGGAAATAATGGAAGCAATCTGTATCTTCTTGTAAAGCAGCAAAATGAAAAAAGGTAGAAAATATCCACAAGGAGATGAAGCTGTATTAGAAATAGTTACTAAAATGTGTGTGAAATTATTGTCCCTGTGTTACATGCTAAACAATGCAACTGAAAGCTGGAAAAATCTCTCAATTTCTTCAAACGATGAAAGAAATGTCAAAATAGATGAGACTAGTGCAGGACTATCATAGTGTTATTGTGAAAACATTGGGTCATAGTTCTATCAGCAGTGTTTTTTTTCTCTGCATTGGTAAATAATATAATAGCATCTTAGATTTGATGAAACATTTTTTTTAAAAATAGCAATACCTGCCAATTACTCAGAAATAAAAATGCTTAGATAGACAATAAAAGGATGAATATTTGAAGGAAGAGTGACCAAAGAACTGGCTCGAACCTAGGTCTGTGGGCTCTTCTTTTCCCCTCCCTTGCCTTCTCTTTTCCCTACCCATTCCCTTTCCTCTTCCTTTTGTCTTTTATTTCCTAGGGAAGTAGCAGGAGAGATACAACTCGGGGTTGACGGTTGGTATCACAGCTTAGCCAGGTCTCACTATGAGAGAAAAGTCCAAGAGGCCAAGGGAAAGGGAGAATTTATTGATTTAGAGAGATAACTGGGTGAAACTCCTAGAGGGGGAAAAAAGAGTGATCCACATTACTGTATAATCACTTTGTAATACTATTTGAAAGCTTCTGACAGCAACAGGAGGTACGAATACATGCTCAATAAATGTTAAAAACACCGGAGGAAGCCACGAGACTACATTTAAACACCATGCGCCAGCAGGAAAGAGACCACAGGACACTACTCAGTAATGCATGAAACTTTTTTATTGAAGTGGAATTCACATTATTTCGAATTTCCACTTTTTTTTTTTTTTTTTGGAGCTGTTTAAAACAGAAGCATCTCATCACAAAATAATGGCTTGTAGTAGTAGCCTTAAACGAACTCATAACCATTTTCCATCTGGATAAAAGGTGATTACTTGTTTCCACAATAAGTCTGATGATCTCTCATCAGGTTCTTTGCTTCTATTATCATCTGCTTTTTGACACTCAGTTCTCACAACCAAACTATCTTGTGAGATTTTCATCATGAGGCCTTCGTCTTTAAAGTCTTCAGATGACTTCCTTTCCACTGAGGCCAAGTGATCACCCTCAGTTTCACACCTCTAGACCACTCCGGCCATTTCTCCCCTGGGGTTGACCTCCGCCCTATTAGTGACCACATAGACTTATGAGCCACACCCTCTACTTGGTCTTTTTTCTTTCTTTCTTTCTTATATTGTAATAGTTGCTGTTCTTTATTGCTGCCACCACCTTCCTTTAGCTGTGTTTATCAGCCTGAAGAGATGGTGGTTGGCTCGCTCTTTCATATGGCACTAAGAATTGGTGGGCACGCCCACAACATTTCTGGGTCTGTTCTCTCTCATTTTTAGGTGACTGTACTATATATACTCTCTCTTAGACTTCCAGCATCTTCTTAATAACCTGTACGGTGTCAGATGGTTACTGGACTTATTCTGGTGATCACTTAGGTATATAAATGTTGAATAACTATGTGTATACCTGAAACTAATATAATATTGTGTATTAACTAAATTTAAATAAATAAGTAAATAGATAAATAAGTAAATACTATATGTTCTGATGATTTCTACACTTGTGCTGCAACTAGTACTTATTTCTTTATTTCCAGGCTTATATACCAACTTTCAGCTTGGTTAATCTAGTTGGAAATCTAATATGAATATCAAACCTAAAATAATCAGGATGGAATTTCTAATCCCCCCAAAACCTGTGTTCTGCCATTTTTCCCATCTCAGAAAAAGGATCTCCATTTTTCCAGTTGTTCATTTCAAAAACATTGGAGGCCCCTTGGCTTATTTCTTTTTCTGACACCTCACATTTGATTAAATCCACTGCCAAATTATGATGAGCCCACTTTCAAACACTGTGACTATTTCTCATCTCCTCCACTGCCACTATGCTGGTCCAAGCCACCATTACCTCTCTCCTTGAATTATTGCAGTGCTTCTCCACAGATTTAAGTGTTTCCACCCTTACCACTTGTGCCATTTAGCAGGTTCCTGTGGTCCTATGAGCATGACCCTAGCAGCAGTTCCTTTTTCAGAGCAGTACCTGAATTCAACTGGCAGTTTATTCCAATACTTTTAAACTAGTCAATGCTCAGAGAAGAAATTCCTATTCCTGTCTTTTAGTAATTTGGCGTTTGTGAAACTGCAACCACCAGTTTAAATATAAAGCCTGTTACATTAGCACAAAGTGAAAGAATTAGTCTATCCTTGGCCATCCCAAACTCTTAGGCTTCCTTATTCTCTTTTCAGGCATTTTCTTCTTACATGGTCTGGTTTTTCTGTTTTGAATTTTTGTTTCAGTTTACAATGATTATTTTTAGTGATGATCTTCAGCTTAGGAGAAAAAATGGCGTATGTTAATTAATTTAATCAGTTATTTGCCTTCTATCTGTTTTGGGGTGAAGCTATTAATGACAGGGGGATGCTGGAACAGGTAGGTGTCAAGTCAGGATCTGCAACAGGGCATCGGTCTTCGGAAGAGCACATGTCATATTACAATAAATTATATATTTAAATACTCATTTTGGAAATTTTAAGAAATTTCCTTATTATTTCCACAATTCCAGCTACAGGAAGTCAAGCTAGCAACTTTTTCTTTTTCAATTATTTGGGATCTGTAGAAGATTTTTCTTAGGAGAAGTTTATGCACATTGGGAAGTATATCAGAATCTGGAGAGACAGTGACCCAAGAAATCTTAGTGTTTATTAAAGAAGAATTTGTTTGTTTGTTTGTTTGTTTTTTAAAGTCTATGAAACTGTTTTACGTTATCCCTTTTATTCCATTTTGGTATCTTCCTCCTGTGCCCAGTGACATGGTGTTTTTTTGGTTACAAGAGCCCTCCCCAAACTATGATTGAATCTTCTCACTGCCCAGTCCCTACTCTTTTCTTCTTAAGATGATATAGCAAGGTTTCGAAAAATAGATCTTTGTTGAAGTATTCATGGTTGATAATGGGTTAATGTTTTACTTCTCTTAGAATTTTTACTGGGACCATTTGGGGGAAAACTAAGTGCTTTAGCAAATTAGAATATTTCTCTAACCAGAGGAATTCAGAAACCTTCACTGCCTTGGAGGTGGGTACTGGGAGGTACTTTAGGTGAAGGATTGGAAAGGAATTTTGAATGTTGTTTATATCACATCATTTATATGGCTAGTTATTCCTAGGTCTGACCCTGCTGCCACAAGATTGATGATGGCTTTTGGAGAACTAATAGGAAACAGATTATATTTCTGTATTACAGAGCCCCATAGAGGACAAGATTCAGAATCTATTGCTGTCCTTTAAGACCAGAAGCTCTTGGAAGGTTGTCTCCATCTTGGGTTACATCTCACTTCAACAAATCTGTGAAGCAGAAAAGCTGCATTTTTCAAATATTTGCTAGAAAATAACATGTGCCTGATATCATTAAAAAGCTTAGAAGGCAGAGGTTTTATAACACAAATTCTCATTAGATGAAAAAATTTTCTCATTAGAAGCTTTGTGTTATTGTCCAAAGGCTTTCGGTTATTATTTGTTCAAACATAGTTTTTATTTTTAAATTAAATGTGGGCAATAGAGATTTCAAGACCTAGAAGACTGAAACTAGTGGTTATTAGTACTTGTATTACTTGACCTCTGCTGCACTTAATACTATTGTTTCATGCTCCCCTGAACTTCTTTTTTTCTTAACTCCCAACATACTTTTTTTTTCCTGTTTCTTGTTAGCTTCCTTTGCTGTTTCTTGTTGTTGTTGTTGTTCATCTACCCCTTTAATGTTGTTCTCCAGTGTTGCCTCTCAGCTGTTTTGTTTTACTTACTCTATTTGTCTTCCCTCAGGAAGAACATCCATGGATGTCACACTCAGTCATAAGTGCCACTAGTACAAATCATCCCAGGCCTTGATTCTCCTCTGTGCTTCAGACAGCTATGTCTACTGGCCATTTACATTTACGAACCCCACGGGCATCTCATATTCAGTGCATCCCCAGCACAAATTAATTATCTTTCTCATCAAACCTTCCTTCTTCCTGTGGTCCCTGTCATAGTTATGAGCACCATCCATCAAGTCACCCAAGTAGATGACTTTTAAATCATCCTTGCACCTCCTCACTTCATCATCCATATCTACTCAGCTATCAAGCGCTATCACTATTACTTTCATATTATTTATTAACTGTGTGCTATCTCATTATTTCCACTTCCATTCCCTTTATGCAGGTCTTAACAATCCTTTGTCAAGGCTCAAATAGTGTCTGCAGATCTTCCTTCAATCTGATTTGTTTTCTTCTATAGTATAGATTTATCTTCTAAAATTTAAAATTAAAACTTGTCACTAGCTCCCTATTACTTTCTAAATGAAGTCTCACCTAATTATCCTTCACTGTACTTTCTCATTTGCCTTAGACACCAGCATCACTCTTCACTCTCCAAGACCATGCTCACCAGCACTCTGCACGCATGCAATGCCCTTGGCCTAGATTGTCCCTCTCCTCAGTATCTCTTATAAGGCTTAGTTCTTTTTATTCTTAGTGCCTAGCAGACTGACACATAGTGAATCTTTAGCAAGTAACGGGGTTAATAGATGTCATTCTGTAGAAATGCTTTATTGAACTTTTAAATTAAATCACCATAAATGAATAAATGGACCAAAAAATTTAGAAGAGAACTGAAAAATAAGGATAGGAGGAAATCAAATGTTATATTCTTCAGGGAATTTCCACTAACTGCAGTGAGGAGGGAGTTGAGTTGAGAGTTGTAATTCTAAATTAAGCCTGCTGAACCAGAATAGCACAGAAATCTGGGAAGAAGATGGGAAAAGATTATGACTCAACCCCACTCTACCCACTGGCAAAGAAACAGAGAAAATTCCAAAGACATTTGCGGTCTTCTTAGCTTGATAGAGTCATGCCCTTCCCTTTCCTCATCATTTCCTCTCATTCTTCATTTACTTGAAAACCATCCTTCACAATACATAATGTGACCATGGGTAGAGAGAGAGAGTGACAGGGATGGAGAGGCAGTAGCACTTTGCAGGCCGAGATGTGCAAAAGCTTCAGGAAAATGTTGAAGGAGGGAAGATAAAGACGAGAGGAAGAGCCAAAAGAGTAGTGTAGCTGCAGGCACAATTTTCCCTTCTGCTACTGACTGAAGAAGAACTGGAGCCTGCATATGACTTCCTTGCAGCCAGACGGCTGGCCAGTTGGAGTAGAAGGTCTTTCCTAAGTGCATCAGAAACATGGGATGAATACTTGCCAGACACCGGAAACCAAGCTTGTGGCTCAGCACTTCAGCATCCTCTCTAGGTCTATATCCAAAAAAGAAAATGTACAAACCTCTAAATGATCAATAACTGTGATAAGAAGACAGCATTCAACCATTCTGTAGTCAAATATTGTTCTAGATCAGGTGTGTGTGTTTGTTTACTGTTTAAGAAAAATATATATATTTGGTATGGAGCCCCCAAATCATTCTGCTGTAAGGGAAAGTGAGATAAAGACTAAGGAGAAAAATACAAATAAAAATTATCTTCCAGAAAATAGAGGGAAATTTTTCAAAGCCTTAGCTTTATATACTTAATAAGAGTATATTCCTGGCATTGGGTGCCAGGAATGTTTAGAAGAATAGAGAATGAGCTGAAAATGGAGATGAAAGGGGAGATGACTGAGAGAAGGCAGAATTGAAAAGGAAATAAATTTTACATCAGATGAAGCAAAGAGCAGAGTTAGAGAGTACAGAAAGGAAAGTCTATAATATTTCAACTTCAGGAATGTAGAGAAAAAAAACCCAGAAATATATATGATAAGAAATAAGATGGAGGAAAAAGGAAGGTTATCCAACCTATAGGTTGTAGGTTTTCTGAAGAACAATCAAGAAAGAATAAACAAAGTAATCATCAGATCCAATTAGAAAAAAAAAATGTTAATAAACTAAAAAACTTTCCTGAAACAGAACCCGATCCATGGATTAAAAGCACTTATCACATTCTAGGTCAAATTAATGGGAAAAAACTCATGTTAAACATGTTCTGACATATTTTTACATTTCAAGGATAAAGAGAAAAATTCTATAAGCATCCAGTGAGAAAAAAAACCAACATGGTTTACTTATAGCGGAGGAAGAAACAAGGTGCTTTGGATTTCTCCATATCATTAAATTCAGGAGCAATGTCACAGTAGATACAGAGATTTGAAGAGCAGAATTCTTTATCCAGCCAAGTCATCATTCATTTATAATACAAGGGCTCATAAAATACCTTTCTCAAATACCTTTCTTGAATTTCTTATGCTATGTTTCATGTATATATGTACAATAGCTACGAGCCAAATACTCAAGAATAAGAAACTTGCAGTCTAAGCTACTAAAAGTAAAATCTAAAAGCAATTAAAAATGTAGAGACTGAGCAGTACTGTGCTGGTAAGTGTTTTAAAACCAGCTCTGGGGTAGGGAGGAAAGATGGATTTGTAATTTACCCACTTTTCCAGTTTAAGTATTGCCACTGTGGCCAATTTGAAGCTACCAATGTGGTGTCAATGTGAAGTTGGAAAGAAATATGCACAATTGACTCTCACATGCCTTTAAGGGGCTGGGATCAGGTGAATCAATTTTATCTCGAACCATATACCAAAATCAATTGTGTACTCATTGTATTAGTTTCTTAGGGTTTCTATAACAGATTACTACAAACTTGCTGATTTAAACCAAAGGAAATGTACTTGCATTCTAATCTGCTATGACCTAATTTTAATTAATTACATCACAAAGACCTTATTTCGAAATAAGGTCATATTTTGAAGTTCTGAGTTGACATGGATTTGGAGGGAACACTATTTAATCCAGGATGAGGATTAACACTTAAATGTAAAAGACAAACCACAGAAAAAAAACAGAATTAATGCAAATTCTTTTATTTGTGCTGAAGAAGAAAACTTTCTGCCAGAAGAAATCATGTTGTATACATGTCTCTCCAAAAACTTTAAGTTCGTTCTTGTCAAAAACATAACCTAAATTTAAAATCCAAAAATAATTTGGAAAAATAACATCAGATATAAAAAGAAAAGGGGTAAATCTCTTTTATATATAAGAATAGTATATAAATAGATATGAAAAATATCAGTCTCAGGAAAAATTTGGTATAGAGGTAGAAAAGTCCTGAAGGAGTAAATTCAGATGCTCATGAAATTCATACATATTCAACTATATTATAATTAAATATATTTATATTAAAACAGCAGCAAGCTATCTATATTTAACTATAGAAGTAGCAATAAAATAAAGAGAAAAGATAACAATGACAGTGAATTTTCTCATGGGAGAATAATAGGAGAATAAATTAGTACAACCTTTCCTCTAGAAAAACAAAAGAATTGACGTCTATCAAGAAACTTAAAAGTATTCCTACCTTTTGAATTAGTGACAACACTTGTAAAAGTCACTCCTAAAGTAATAATCTTGAAATCTATAAAGTACAAAAGAGTAGAAAGCAAAAATGGTATCAAAGATTTAAGTATTATCTTGAACAATTAGAGACACTCTATTGTTGAGGGATTGATTGCAGAGAATGCAATCATTCCAGCTAGTTAAAGCATAAAGGTATTTATTTAAATAGGTTTTAGAGTTGGTTGGGAAGGTGATGAAACACTGAGGAAGAGAGAACAGCTCCAAAAGTCACATTGCAGAACCTGCTTCAGTCAAGAGCACAAGGATCAGGAAGCCACCTGCCACACAGGGAAGTCCAACTTCAGCTAACTATACAGCTCACTTTAACCAAAACCTCTATATCTCCTCATTTAAACTCAGTTCAGAAATATAAGACACAGAGTTACATTTCACTGGGCGAAAGCTCTGCATCACCACGGAAACCCTAAGGAGTAAGGAAGTTCAGGCTTTTTCAGCTTCTGAGTAGTGGTAGGCACAAGAGGTTTGGAATGGATACTGTATGAGACCCGTCCATAGATCTACCATACCCTAAACATTCAAAATATAGGAAATGCACTCAATGGCTCTAAATGGGTTTGGAAACACTTTTGATTTAAACATTTATCTAAAAAGCAAGACGTAGAATCATATATAATGCCTGATCTCAGATTTATAAAAAAATGAATATAGGGGAAAAAACACTGTAGAGAAAAATGCTAATGTATGGGACTATATGGGCGATTTTCTTTTTTGTAAAGTATACCTTTCACCTCTTCTGCAATGATCATAAATTAATGTGGAATCCCTCATTCCCCCATGAAAACAAGCAAACAAATGTTTGTTAAATAAAACGTAAGAAATTAGTGACATGGATAGAAAATAAGTATTTATTTCTATTTGTTTTGCTGTTTTGGGGTTTAAAAGAAAATCAAAAAAAAAAAGATTGTTAATTTCCCTCTAAATCTGAACTTTTTCATGGCAGCATGAGTTGTGGCTGCTGATTTAATAGTGTAGGTATTTAGATATAACAGTTTAGCCATTTAGATACAAATTTAGGGGTTTTTTTTAATGTGTTGTGTTTGTCTTAGGCAATACATAAAGATATACAAATATATATTTGTATAATAATATGTGTACATATAATATTAACATATAAATATATAATATTTATGTTAAAGCGTATGACTAGTGTATTAGGGTTCTCCAGAGAAAAGAACTAATAGGACACAGAGAGAGACAGAGAGAGAGATAGACAAACAAGACAGAGAGACAGAGACAGAGACAGAGACAGAGACAGATTTATTTATTACAAAGAATTGACTTATGCAATTATGGAGGGCGGGAAGTCCACTATCCACTTTCTGCAAGGGGAAACCTAGGAAGGCCAGTAATGTGGTTCCAGTCTGAGTCTGAAGGACGGAGACCCAGGAAAACCAATGGTGTTAAGTTCTAGTCCAGATCCAAAGGCCTGAGAACTGATAGCATAAATTCTAGTCTGAAAGCAGGAGAAGACTGATATCCCAACTCAAGCAGTCAGGTAGGGAGGATGATATCTCCGTTTCTCTGATGTTTTGTTCCATGCAGGTTCCCGAGCAAATTGGATGATACCCATCCACACTGAGAAGGGCCATTCGTTTTACCCAATCCAGCAGTTCAAATGTTAATCTAATCTGGAAGAACCCATGGACACACATGGAAATAGTATTTAACCAAATATCTGGGCACCCTGTGACCTAGCCAAGTTGAGAAATTAAATTAACCATCACAACTATATAGAATATTATTTAATATTAATATATAAAGAAACTAATTTCATTATCAATTATAATTATAAATCAGTGAGTATAATGATTGCTTGTAAAGAAAAATAAAACCGGAAATGCAGTATGTATCTGCTCTTTTCCTAGTTAACAAGCAGCAATATTATATATTTCTCTTTCACATAGAGTGCTACTTTTAATTAAACTTCCATTGGTAGTTAGAATGAATAATTTTTACTGTTTATAACGGTGACAAAAATCATACATTCTTCAATGTCTTTTCTTTTTCCTCCTTAGGTTTTAGAAATTTTATTTTTGGAAAATTAAAGATTTTCTAGTTTAAATAAATTCCCAGAATAAGACTATGTAAGTAGAACAAACGTTTGTTTCTATAGTTCCCCTTTTGAGGCAGCTTCTGTTGCTAAACCTCTTTCTGGGCCATGCTTTCCGACCAGCATTTGCCTAGCACAAGACTTTCCTCAAGATTCCAAAGGGCGACTTAACTGACCCACTGCATTCTAAGAAGCTCCTACAAGGTGATGCTAACATGTGAAAATAAAAATAACCCCAAAAATATGTAAATTAATTTTTCCCATATTTATGTTTGATGTAAATGTATTTGGTCTCTTATCCTAACACATTGTGATTATAAAGCATGCTATTAAGAAGGTTCCGATATATGCACTATTTGTTTGTTGTTTTGTTTTTTTTTTACTTTTCTATTTTTAAACAACGGGCTAAGAATGGTGGTTGAACCATATCTTAAGGAGATAGGAGAATGACTATTGCTGTGTATAGATCTGTTACTCAAAATGCTTTTAGCAAAGGCAGACAGTGAATGAGGACAGATTGGAAGAAATTGCTATTTGCCCTGCATCTAATATAGGTGTAAGTCGGGAAAATGGTTTACTTTAAAAGCTGATGTAATCCACTAACACTTGAATCACAACACAAAATGAAAATAGATGTTCTGTTTTCAACAACTGTAATATAATTAACTCTTAAACTCTGTTTTTACTTAGCCACAGAATCAACTGTTTTGCAGTTTACTGAGGTTCATCTGGGGCTGTTTGCAGTTCATGATTTGAAAGAATTGGAGGTGAAATGAAATGAGTATATAATTAGTCCTTGAAGCTGAAGAGAGCAAGTGAGACACGCCTTCTCACCTCTTTATTTTCTTCACTTTGCTTTTCCCGTCTCCATCTTTGTTCAATGTGGCAGAAATAATGGGATCAGTGATAGAAAGGGAAGTGATTTTGTTCCTTTTGTGTCTTCATATCGCGCAAACTCTACCATACGAGCTTCTGGTTGCCTCATTTTATCTTTCCATTTGTTTTTTGGCAATATTTTAAATTCGCATTCTCATTCTCTTGTCCCTTTGTTTATATTCTTCTGTTCTCTATCTCTTCTTTCTTCCTCATCTATCCTCACTCTTTCTCCTCTTTTCCTGGTGATGGTATAAATTGGAGAGTTAGGGATAATAGTGTGGATGAAGAGGGTGCATGTCTAAAAGGACTGTGTGCCTTTCCAAGAAGACTGGAAGCTCAGGTGAAGTCCATCTTGGTGCTGGGAGGTAAATTAAATATGGCTGAAGAGAGTGTCCAGAGGTGGGCTTGAGATAATATCTCCAGTTCTTCATAGCTTGCATGTGATATTTTGGAAACCTTGACATTCCCACACTTCTAGTAGGAAGATACAAAAATATTAAAAGTACCAATAGAGAAGAAGGAACCCAGGCTGGGAAAAGGCAGCCATGGATTATTGGGACAACAGAGGGGGCCACAGACTTCAGTAGTGGTGGCCAGGTTGTGGCTAAACAAACCAGAGGTACCAGCCACACCTTGTGGACACCAGTGCTGGACCCCAAGGACAAAACAAGATCAACCACACCACTTAGAAACAGCCCGAGGATCCACCATTTCTATGAGGATGGAGAAGGGAGAAAAGAGAGACCTTCTGAGAGGGAAAACCAGCTGAGAAGGACTTGAATTTTAAATGAATAGAATATTTACACCAGAGACTATTTTACTTCAAAGACACTGAATTATTTTTAATTGGCAAATTTAAGGTTTCTCTGCCCTTGGTGAGAATGGAAGCACTAGAACAAGATGAAGGACTATTAGAGAAAAAGCTAGACTTTTTCACATGAGACTTGTGTGCAAATTCCATCCTGCTGCTAGGGCTATGTGTGTGCGTGTGTGTGTATAGAGAGAGAGAGAGAGAAGAGAGAAGAGAGACAGAGAGAGACAGAGAGAGACAGAGAGACAGAGAGAGACAGAGAAATAGGTATGTTAATAGAGGTGAACTCTGAATGGTGGAATTGTGAGTGATTATTGTTTTATGTCTCATATTCAGCATATATTTATTGAACATTTATTATATGCCAAATGTACTTCTTTGTGCTTATTTTATTTCCTAATTTCTCTAGAAGTATACAATTTGCTTTTGTAAGGGGAGAAAATAATTCAATGCCATTTAAAAATGAATCTACCTAATTCACTCATTGTGGTATTTGAATGATACATGTCCCCCATGTGAGTTATAAACCAGGACTTGGAGTTAGCTCTTCTGTTTCTGAGTATACGCTTTTAAAGTTGGTTAATGGTAATTCAGGATCTTCAGAAATCATTTTGTAGAGCTTGGATAGAGCTTAATTCTCATGCAGTTTCTTCATTCATAATTTTAGACCTGCCATGTTGTGATTCTGTACAAACCAGCATTCTGCTTCGGTCTTTGGAAGTAAAGCACATTTGCTGAGAAGAACAATACCCTAGTAGTCAAGTGATCATGTCCAAAATGGATTAGAAGGCTCTTGTAAAAGTCAAGTCTAGTAGTTGATTCTGTTTTTGAGATAATGTCTCTCTATACCACACCAAATGCAGTGGTGTTCTTTGCAGATAGGTCATGGATATGTCTTGTGGCAATCTGCAAAAGTAAGGTACAGGTGGCACATACTAGTGAGATATTTCCATCTACTCTCTCGCAAGTATCAAATACACACTCTAGTGGCTTTTGGGATTTGTAAATGATCAGTTAATAACGATTTCCTTTTGAAAAAATTCTCATCAGGAAGTTTCCCCAAATTAATTATATCTTTTGGCTTGTAATAGCCAGCATTCAACCTGTCAGGTCACCCAGCCAAAGGCAGCATGTAGAACGTTAAGTCCTCATTTGTTTCTCAGATTTAGTCGGTGCAGGTGTGCAGTGATATCAAGTGTGCTTGCATCTACTCTATCCAGGTTCTCAAGGGCTGCTGGCCACCCCTCTCACTCCCTGGATACTGAGAGGAGAGAGATCCCTACCTTCACACTCTTCCTAGGTTTTTAGTTTGATTTGAGTTTGTGTCACAAAAGAGAAATTCAAGTTATTTTCTAACTTTTTAATTGATAAATTATCAAAGAAATAGAGGCTCTAATTCTAAAAATATAATAAATTTAAAGTACTATGTGATTTAGATTTATGACAAAGATTTTACTGGCAAAATTTATAAAATTGAATTATAATTGAGTAATAGATTTTGTAATTAAGTGTGATACCTAGAATAAGTGTTCAGTATATTAAAAATATTCCTGCAAATGTAAAAAAGTTTCATTAATTGCTTTAAATTACATTATGAGGGACATTGATAAATTCTTTGTGATAAAATGAAGATAGTACATTTTATAATGTTTTGGAGAGATCTCATTCTTTCATAAAACTTTACTTATATTTAGCTTTTCTCTTTTTGATTGTAGAAAAGGGAACCTTTGATATTTTCTTCCGGCTCTAAATATAAATGTCCAACAAACTATATGAAATTGACCATTTTTACTGACCACCTACACTTATTCTTTCCTTGTCATTTCTGAGTTTTCACTGACAGTTTAGAATATCAGTCACATATTTAAGTTTTTTAACAAAATAACGAAAAATGAATATATGGTTATACTTACCTCAGTATTCCAATAATGACTATATAAACACATACCAACTACATTCTGCCTATGAAGTGGTTTTGTTGTTAATTTATCATTTGCTTCCTTGAAGATAATGTTTATTTATCTGGAGTTCTTTAAGAATTGGTTTCTTGTCACTTGTTCTTTCAGAGAAGAGAGGAAGATGGTCATGATGATGGTGATGGTGATGGTGGTGGTGGTGATGATGGTGATGATGAAATTTTAGATGAAAGCTAAAAATGATGAGACTTCTATGTGCTGAGCAATTTATAATCTAAGTGCAACACACATGTGAACTCACTAGTCTTCACAGCAACTCTATGACTGGGTGCTTTTATTGCTTCCATTTTTTTTCTGATGAGAAAATTGAGACACAAAGAGATGAAGTAACTTGCTGAACGTTGCAATTTGCCTGTGTGGAAGAGACTGAACATTCAGTCTTCTCAAAGTGCCTCCTCCATAATTGGAAGCCACATTTGAGATCATCATCTATGTTAGAAATTTTTGTAAGATACAATATGGCAAAATCAATGGGCTTCTAACAATCTATTTTTTAAAATTCAAGATTATTGCTTTGTGCCAACATTGCCATATTTTTTTTAATGTAAAGGGTGATTTTCCACAGATCAGAACATGTCTTACTTAATTTTATATGTTTCAAAATAAATAAATATCTGTTTTTTAAAGTTTAGTAAGGTTTTAATTTCATATTGAAATTTAGAGAAATTAATATAATTGCTATTTTGAAAACTAGAAAAGTGAGAAACTGTAAAAGAACACCTCTAGTCAGAAAAACAACAAGCACATTTTTGTCCTGGGAAAAATGAGATTTTTCTAAATGGTTCCAAGGATTAAAAATGATTATATGATTCTTGCATCTTTGTCAGAAATTTCCATATTCTGTTTACAAGAAAATGAACTAGTGTCTAATGAGAGATTATTATTTAAGAGTGCTATTCAGTTTCTAATTACTCATTTCTGGTTTAAATCGTAGGGATAGTTTGCATAAAAACCAGTGACAGAAAATGTTGCTCGACAAATGTGAAAGCAACCAAAAGTATCTCTCATATTATCTTAGCATTCCTGAAAAAAAGAAGCATTTTTTTGTGTGTGTTTTTTTTCCTGTAGCATATTTTGGAATTAGTTAGATGTAGTTTGTGAAAAAGTTTCAAAAATACTTAGAAATTCATTCATTCTTTTATACACGTATTCATTCAAAAATGAATGCCTACATTATGTCAGGTATAGTATTAGGCTTAGAGAACACAAAGATAAAGGATGTTAGCTTTTTCTGAAGGAATTTAATAAAGAAGGCATAAAAATTAAAGAGATAATTATATGTCCTAGTGATAAGTATCTTGATAAAAATAAAGTATACTAAGTTAGATACCTAATCCAACCTTGGAGTCTTGGAAGATTTTTCTCTGGCAGATGCTATCCATGAGTTGAGTCCTGAAAGATTAGTAGGAATTGTCTAGGCAGAAGTGCCATTCTCTTCAGATGGAAGGAGTAGCATGTACAATGGCTTAGAGGCATGACTGGGCATGACCCATTTTAGGAATCTCAAATAATTTGATGGCTCAAGGGTAGAGGGTGCTGATGAACAACAGCAAAAAGAGAGGCTGGAGATGTAGGCAGTAATTATGTCACAAAAGGCTTCGAATTGCTTCAACTTTATCTGAAGATGAGAAAATGCCATTGAAGAACTCCCCTTTATGGGAAGTGACACAGTAAATTTGGGCTTGGGACAGTTACTTGGGAGTCTTCAGAAGTATATATTGGAGAGTGAGAGATGAGTTTGGATGCTATTGGATAAAGAGGAAGATTGATGGTGATCTGAAATAAAACTGTGGCACTGAGGATATGCATGAGTTAGAGTGGATTAAGTGCTGTAAAAAGCAAACAACAACAACAACAAAACAAACATAAAAACCTACTTCCAAACCTCGGTAGCTTAATACAACAAAGTGTTTTCTCACTCACATACAATCTGAGGGCACAGAGGGAAGGGTAAGAGTTCTGGACCAAAACTTCTTCCATCCAGCGGTTCCACCATTCCCCTAGGGCCACATAATCCTTGACCATATCTCTTTATTCTGCGCTGCTGACGGAGGAAGGACGAGAGCCAATATTGGTTATTGAGGGGAGATTTTGGGCTCTAGGCCTGGAATTATTGTACAGAAGTTTTGTCTAGAACTTAGTCGTGGCACAGGGGAGTCTGGGAAGGAGGAAAACAAATTGGGTTTGGCAAGCACATGCCAATATTCAACAGTTTTTGATCTGAGGACTGGCCATTTCATGCAGCTCAAACTGTAAATAATAGGTAGAGAGAGATGGGAAAGTAGACCCTAAAGATGTTATAAAAGGATAGCATAAAAACTGTGAGAAGGGGAAGGATATATGTTTATAGCTGCATTGAGTCATTGGTGGATGATAGTGCCATTTGTTCAGATAAGTAACATGGATTTTGCAATGGATTTTGGAGGGAAGATTCTCAATTTGGGGTACTTCTCACAGATCTCCACAAGACTTGCTCCTTTATTTTCTTCAGAATTCTGCTAAAACATCACTTTACATAAAATAGCAATACCAACACCCTCTCTTTTCCTCTTACTATATTTTCTTTACTTCCTTCTTGGCACTCCCCACATATTGCTCTTTTTTTATTTGTTTATTGGTTGTCTCTTCTCACTTGAATGGAAGCTCCATGAAGGGAGAGACTTTGTCTACATTGTTCACTGTTATATTCTGTAGTGCATAGAACAGTGCCTGGCACATGGTGGGTACTCAGTAAAAAACTATTGAATGTGTGAATGAAATCAAGTGGAAATGGCCAGTGGTCTATTGATTATAATAATAAATGCTAATAATTTTAAGTACTTACTACAGAACAGATATCGTTCTAAATACTTTGTAACTATTAATTCATGTAATAAATAATTCCTATAATTAGATACAACTAATGTTCCTCTTTTACAGATGAGGAGACTGATGCACATACATTTTAAGAAATTTGACCAAATTCACATTAGTAAGCATTAGAGATAAGAGTAAAATCTAGGTGGAGATTCAGAGTTCAAACCCTTAACCGTTCGGCTCTCGTGCTGTGTCATTTTGGAATGTTAGAGAGTTGGACTGGAGACAGAGATTAGGATGTCATCAGTATGAATTTAGATGAGAGTAAAGGTCAACCTATCCCTTGAGTTTTTTTCAAATTGACTTGGAACTCCTAACCTGTATTTGCCAGAGAGGTCAATGTTCTTTCCAATAGTTTGAGAATTTCTGCAAGCTTAAATTTACATGGCCATTGCTTATTCCAATTACCTGTTTCCTTTGATTACCTTCAGTTTACCTATCTTCTTATCTTACCTTCTATGAATGCTCCTTTTTCTCTACTCCGCAGGAATGTAGACATGGATGAAAGCTTTCTTTCCTTTATTTATCCAGAATACTATTCCCAACGGCATTATGTATATGTAGCAAAATTTATAGGTTTGAAGTGACAGAGGCGAAACACTAAAAAATTATCAAGCAAAGAACATAAAAATTGAACATCAGCCATCTCTGTTCTTAAAAGTCGTTCAAGTATTCTGTCATTGAGAATGTCCCCCTGGTTATGTTACATCTGGTCTCTAGTCTCCTGAGATGCTGTTGCTCCTCATTCTTTTCTCTCATTCTCTCTTATCTCACCCTTTGACTCTCCTCATCCCCAAATTTCTGTTAACTAATTCTCCTTTCTTCCCTCCACTTCCTGTGATAGGACCATCATCATTTCCCTTATAAACTAATGCATCTACTTAATCCTCCTTTTTCTTTATGAGCAAAATCTCAACCTTGATTGGCAGTAGGTCATTCTTTTATTCTTCATTGTTCACCTAGCTGGAGATGCAAACAGAGCTGTCTGTCTAAAGCTTTACCATATTAAGTTGTTTGCATTTCCCGGAAAACCTTCCTCTCTCACCTCTGTGCCTTTCCCCACAGTAGTGTGAGAATGCTCTTCCAATTCAACTCTGTTTACAAGCTAAATATCCATCTCCTGATTGTCCTAATTTTCTCTCCTCTTATCAACATTCCCAGTCTACTTTGGAATCTCCACTCTTCAAATATTTTAAAAGTTTGCATTCTTAGGACATATTTTAACATACTATGTGTGAAGGAAAGAGCTTAGTATGATATCTTTTTTGCAATCTGATAAAATATTTTCCTATAGAAGAGACCCCCACAGGATAAGAAGGTACAGAGGAGGAAAGATTTAAAGTCATCAAAATTAACATTCATTGACAGAGGAAGAGGAAACAAAAGCTGGGTAAACAAACAGCTGTGCAAAGAGACAGAAAAATGACAGTGAGCAACCTTGAACATGGCAAATGGTCCAAAATATTAAAAAAGCAAAGTAAATAATATGAGGAAATGAGTTAAGCTACTGGAAAATTGCTGAAATATTTGAACAGGAAGTAAATAATAAGGTAAGTGTTCATATAAAAGTTATAGAGAAAAAGTTAGAAAAATATTTATGTGAACTATTAAAATGAAATATAATTAAGAGGTAAATTTACTTGAGCATTTGTGACTTTTTAGTAAATGTGTTTTATATGATACAGACAAATAATAATATTAAAAAATTTAAAAGAATAAATTACATGATCATTCTAATTTATTGTGTTGAAAAGAGTAAACTGGAAACTCAGGTTTTTTGCATTTATGTGATTACTAAGGTGCATGACCTTTCAAAAGGAAACGTTTAATAACACAAGTAACACATATATGTGCTAATCTTCTTAAAAATGAAAGCATTTCGGATGAAGCTAAAGTTTCCCTTGACCCGCTACCCATACCCCATACTAACTGTTCTCCCAGAGGGAGCCATTGTTTTCAGCTTAATGTGTATCCTTCTAAATTTTTTCTATGCATTTGCATATATACATGTAAAATATACAAAATATAAAATATATGTCTCTATCCTATATAATCCACTGCACAAAGTGCAGTTAATTATGCAATTTCTTTGTTTTTCATGTAATGTTTTAGAAATATGTCTATTTCAATACAAATAGAGTTGTCTGTGTCACTAAAAGAGCTGCCTTGTATCCATAGTATGGATATAATTATTTATTTCACCATTCCCTTAATGATGTACATATAGGTTGTTTCTGATTTTCTGCTTACTTCAGCAAATATTCATGAATATTTACTTAGTACCATGTACCAAGCATCCTTCTTGGTGCTGTAGATTTAGAGAAACAAAACAAGGTTCTTCTTGTGGACATTCATGAAGACACAAATGATAAACAAAGGCATATGTATATATACACATACATGCATGTGGGTGTATGCGTGTGTGTATATATATGTATGTACATATGTGTATATATATATGTATACACACATATAATAAAATGTCGTGTAGTGATAGATACTGTGAAGAAATGCCACAAAGGCAAAAGATGGTGTGGTCAAGAAAAACTTCTCTGAGGTGCTTTTATTTGAGTCAAGACCTAAGAGAATTGAGGAAGGTTGCTCTGCATACATCGAGGGCACCATTTGAGAACTGGAAGAGCTGGGTCAGTAGGTGTGTGTATTGAAAGTGCCAAATGACCTTCTAAATTGTCTGTAACAACTTATACTCCATAAATATAAATGGAGTATAAAAGTATCCATTTCTCACACTTTTAAAAATAATTATGTACATGTTTCTTAATTTTTACCAATTGGATATATGGAAAACTGCTCTTTTGCTCTAGTTATAATTGGTATAAATTTCATATTTATGATTGTGCTTATTTTAATATTGGCCCTGTGAATTTCTGATCTCAGACTTGGTAGTTACATATCATTGTTCATTTTTCTATTGTGTTATTTGTATAGTTGTTATTGATTTTTAATTTTTGTATTTTGGATACTAATTCTTTATATTTGTAAATATTTCTTTCAATCTGTTGCTTGTCTCTTTAATTATGTAAATTTTTTCTTATAGAAATCTTTAATTTTGAAGCAATCATTTTTATCAGTCTTTCATGGAATTTATGTTTAGTGCCTTGTTAAAAGCCTTTTGTAAGATATTAAAAGTATTCTCATGCTTTTTTCTAATTTTATATATATCTTTAATTTATCTTAATTTTAATTGTCTGAACTTAACTTCTGAACAGTGTGAAGTAAAAATTTATCTTAGTTGCTATTATTTGGTTAGCCAGTGGTCCTAGTATAATTTTTGAAAGTTGATTTTTTATGATTTGGGATTTGGTTTGAAATGTCACTTTTATAATATAGGAAATCCCAAAATATGCCTAGGTTCATTTGTAGATTCTGTCTCTTGTTCTAGCATATAATGTCTGTTCTTACATGGGTCCTATTGTATTTTTATTACTATGGCTTTATAATCAGTTTCATTATTTGTTAATTCCTCTGTTTGTTACTCATTTGTCAAAAATTGCCTTAAGTGTGTATACTGATTTACTTTTCATGTGACTTTTAGAATTATCATCAAATTTTGATGATAATAACATTGGAAGTTTTGTTGAGATTGCACTGAACCTATACATTTATTTGAGGAGATACCTTCAATATACATTATCACCATAAAAATGTTTATATTCACTTTTAGCTTTATTTCAAGGTGTTTGGGTACATTGTTTCTATTACAAAGGAAGTCAGATATTTTATCGTGTCTTTCTAAAATGTGATTGGTATTGCATAGTGAAGCTATGATTTTTTTTCAAGACTTTATTTTTTTTAGGAAAGTTTTAGGTTCACAGCAAAATTGAGAGGAAAGTAGAGATTTCCATATGCCTCCTACCCCACACACATAGACTGTCTCATTATCAGCATCCCCACCAGAGCTGTGCATTTGTTACAATCGATGGACCTACATCAACACATTATAATCACCCAAAGTTCATTGTTTACATTATGGTTCACTCTTGGTGTTGTACATTTTATAGGTTTGGACAAATGTAAACATGTGTCCATCATTATGTGCCATATGGCGTATTTAAATTGCCCTTAAAATCCTCTGTGCCCTATCTTTTCATCCCTTTTTTGCTTTCCAATCCCTGGAAACCACTGATCTTTATAGTGTCTTCAAGTTTTGCCTTTTCCAGAATGTTATATAGTTGGAATCATACAGTATGGAACCTTTTCATACTGGCTTCTTTAATTAGTAATATGGATTTAAGGTTCCTCTCTGTCTTTTCATGGCTTAATAACTCATTTCTTTTTAGTGCTGAATCATAATCCATCATATGGATTTAACCATATCTATCCACCTACTGAAGGATATCTAGGTTGTTTTAAATTTTGGCAATTTTGCATAAAACTGGCAATTATGAATAAAGCAGCTATAAACATGCTTGTGCAGGTTTCTGTTTGGACATAAATTTTCAACACTTTTGAGTAAATGCTAAGGAGCGCAATTGCTGGATTGTATGGTAAAAGTGTGTAATTTTGTAAGAAATTGCCAAACTGTCTCCCAAAGTGGCTGTATCATTTTGCATTCCTACCAGCAATGAGTGAGAGTTCTACAGCTCCACATCCTCATAAGCATTCTGTCAGTTTCCTGAATTTTGGCCATTCTCATAGATGTGTAGTGTTATCTCACTGTCATTTAATTTGTATTCCCTGATGGTGTATGATGTGAAGCATTTTTCATATGCTTATTTGCTATCTGGTGAGGTGTCTGTTAAAGGCCTTGGTCCATTTAAAAAAATATATTTTTATGTTGAGTTTAAAGAATTTATGTACATTTTGGATAATAGTTCTTTATCAGCTGTGTTTTGCATATATTTTCTTCCAGGTTGTGGCTTGTCTTTTCTTTAACGTTGTCTTTCACAGAACAAGTTTTTTAATTTTAGTGACGTCCAGCTTATCGGTTATATCTTTTTGTGGATCATGCCTTTGGCGTTATATCTAACAGTCATTGCCATAGCCAACACCGTCCAGGTTTTCTCCTATATTATCTTCTAGAAGTTTTTTACTTTTGCGTTTTACATTTAAATCTATGATCCATCTTGAGTTAATTTTGCAAAGATGTCAGGTCTGTGTCTAGATTCATTATTTTGTATGTGAATGTCCAGTATGTGAATGTCCAGTTGTTCCGACACCATTTGTTCTACTGTATTGCCTTTGTTCCTTTCTCAAAGATCAGTTGACTGTATTTATGTGGGTCTATTCTGGCCTCTCTCTTCTGTTCCATTGATTTGTTCTTTTGCCTGTACCACCCTTCTGGATTATGGCAAGCCTTGAAGGGTAGTGTCAGTCCTCCAACTTTGTTCTTTTTAATATATTGACTATTCTAAGTCTTTTCCCTTTCCATATAAATTTTAGAATCAGTTTGTTGATATCCACAAAATAACTTTGGGATTTTGATTGGGGTTGCATTGAATCTATAGAACAAGTTGAAAAACTGACATTTGACAATATTGAATCTTCCTATCCACGACATATAATATCTCTCTATATATTTAGTTCCTTGATCTTATTCATTAGAGTTTTGTAGTTTTCTTCCCATAGATCACACATATATGTTAGACCTATGCCTAAAGTACTATTTGTAAAAGTGCTAATGTAAATGTTATTGTGTTTTTATTTCAAATTCTACTTGTTTATTGCTGGTATCTAGGAAAGCAATTGACCTTTGTATATTAACTTTGCATCATACAACCTTGTTATAACCATTTATTAGTTTCAGGAGTTTTTTGTTGATTTTTACACACTTAAAATATGTTTTAAAGATTTTTTTCTAATGCAGCGTATGTTCTTCATGTTAACTGTATAACTTATGTTAACTTTATATTAACTGTATGATAATTATTTTAATGTATTTTTTTTGTGACATACCGTATGGTCATTTTAGAAATTTTCTTTTTATGTTTAAAAGTAATAGACTTTTTCATTGAAGACTCTCACTATGGAGAGTGGATTTGTGAATATCTGACTTTTAATCAGTTTTGCTATATATTTTTGAAACTATCTTGTTAGGTGCATAAAGTTTCTTGAGTTTATTTTTTAGTGGTAATCTTCATTTGATCAATATAAATTGCTTTATTTTTCATGATTAAATTTTTTAATTTTCATTTTTACCATAATAGTACATGTATGTAGTTTAAAAAATCAAATAGTATTAAAATGGGAAGCTTCAAATGGAAGCAGTGATCTCCTGTCTCGTACTCCTGTGTAATGTTCTAAGACTTTCAACTTCTCTAGCTGTTTTGTCTTGTTAGTTTGAAAGCAGCATGCTTACTTACAATTTAAAATTTTTTTCATTTACCTACTGATTTCTTATGGAAAGGTTTATCTTTCCTAAAGTGCTCTTTACAGCATTCTCCTCCCCTTTACACATTAAAATTTTGGCTCTCATTTCTATATTGCAATCCAAATCAATAGTCAGTATTACTTAGTGTCTACAGTAAGTACTGTTCATATCTGAGCAAAAAAGTCTATTGCAAGTATTTAACATCTTAAACTTTTCATTTTTCCCAAAGCAAATATAAGTTTTCCTTGCAATGGACACAATTCATTCTCCATACTCCCGCTGGAGCTACAAATCTTCTTTCGTTACTGCCAGCGTGTTAGTCTATCAGGGGCCTTTTTTGTTGTTTTAAGACATTGTTTTGTATCTATTTTTTTTTATCCACTAGAATGTGATTGATGGCTTTCGAGGCCTGCTGTGTAGCTGCTATCTGGAGCTTTTCCTTTATTGTTATATGTTTTAATTACTAATAGCTCTTTCTTATTATGTAAATTTCCTTTTCCTTTTTTTAGCATCCTACTCTTCATGGATGCCATAATTATTAATATTTCTAAACAAACTAATTATTACATTTTTTAAAAAGGATTTCTTCTTTCTTTTTTTTTGTCTGTTGAATAATCTTGTTTCCTCTGAATTCTTTTTTTCTTTATTTTGTTCTCTGTCTCTCATGCCAGAGACTTTCCTTCAGTCTCCTGATCCTGACTGTCTGTTCTTGTTTGGCAACTGGAAGCTCTGTGCAAAGACTGAACTTGTTAATAGTTAGGCTTTACTTTCAGGTGGCTCCCAAACGTCATTATCTACAGGTATTTCTTTTGGCCTGTTATTTTCAATATTCAACTTGAGAACTGAAGCTTTGCTTCCAATATTGCATGAGTTGAAAAGATTCCCCAGTTTCTTCTAGGCTGGGCTAGCTATCTGGGCATGGGGTCACTATTTCTTCTTAGGCTGACACACTATCACCACCCACCACACACACACACACACACACACACACACACACACACACACACAGTGATACTTGACTGGTTCATGATTATATGGTTCAACCCACCTGAATGACCCTGATGACCCATATTCTTAACAATAACTGTGTTGAATGTTCCAAGATACTCACCTTCTTCAGTATCTCTTGTCTTTAGGCACAGGGCACTGCTACCATTTAGAACAATGCTTGGCAAGTTTGTGCTCTGGTTTCATTCTGTAAGCTTTCTGTAAGTTTTTCAGAGGTAGCCTAGATTTGGGGATTCACTGACTGTTGCCTTTTTTGTCAGGGAGGATGTAGATTTTTAAAATCATTTTTTCCTCTTGTTTCTAGAGATTTGCTGAAGGAGGAAAGAGCTGGACCCTTACTGATTCTATTCATTTTGCACCTTGACTAGCAACCTGAAAATGAAAATTTTAACATTTTTTATTAATTGCAATTTCTTTTAGATTGTCTCTGTTTTTATACATTTTCATGTCACCATACTAATATATTTAGATTCAATAGTAAACTTGTATTTGTTATATTTGCTGAAATATTTTTCAGTTATTTTCTCTTATTATCTTAGTTATCTTATTTCTTAGTATTGAAATTTCACATCTTGACATAATCAGTTTTGTCAATATTCTCCTTTGTAGAGAATATTTTGTAAGTGTCTGATAAGTTCACAATTATTTTTGGTTTTTCTTGTAATGTAGACTTTCGATATTTATCTTACTTATCCTGAAATTATTTTATTTTATAATTTCTTATCAAGTATGAATCTATTCTCCCCAAATTTCCAAATTGTTAACTAGTTATCTTGATGTTATTTAATTAATTTTAAAAATTTCATTATTTTTTCTTTCTAATGTCACATATTGCATATATCCATAAAATGTGCTATATTTCTGCTTTCAGCTCTGTTCTATTGATGTCTTTTCTATCTCATGCCATATATATATTAATTTTTCTTTTTAATAATTCATTAGCTGATCTGATTTCATTTGCTTCTTTTTCAATTATTATTTAATAGTTTTCCATTCATACTGTATACAACTATTCTTAATATCATTTGTTAAAGAATGGGGTAGATAAAAGTAATAAAATATACAGTATAGACTGTTTTTTAAGTGTCAATAAAATTAAGAGTGAATCCAAGATGCGTGTTCTTTTTCAAAGTTAAAACTGAAGGAGGGAAGACTACCCTCTGCGGAATAGTCAGTCACCTTTAAGACAGGGCACACAAAATCAGTTGCCCTGATTTTATCATGGCTCATTCTCATTAGTATGTTGTCCACTACAAAAATAGGGATAAGTTCCATCAGCCAGCAGAGTTTTGTGGAATAGGAGTCATTCCGCACAGCAATATGGAGGGAGTTCCTTAAGGGAAACAACAGGGAACAAATAGAAGATACTAACTGCTCTAGAATGTTGATGGTGGAATGAAAGAACTAAAATGTTCTAGTTCTTTCTGGGAACAGTATGAGCATAGGAAGAATTTTATTAAGTCCTAACAAAGTTTAAAAGACAGAAGGGAATAATTCGGTAGATATGGAGAGGCTGAATTATTTTAAAGAAGGGAAACCTACTTGAGAACAAGAGTTCTTTAAAAAGTGTGATATAGCTTGTTCAAAGACACAGAGGGGATGAGGGAACACTTCTTCCTCTTAGAAATGCAACAAGGATAAAATTAGAAGATGAAAAGAAATAGATGTTGAGGGGTGGATGCAGAGAAGTAGACAGCTTGCGTGGATGGCTTTGATCTTCTAAAGAAGTATATCCCCTGGGCATCTGCATCAAAATCACCAGGGAGTGCTGGGAAAAAAATTCGACTCCCTTGATCGCTCTCATCAGAGCCCAGGAGCTGTGATATTAGGTTATTTTAGCTGAAATTTGAGACCTACTGCTTCAATGAAGTCGGCGATTATCTGCAGGTTGTGTCTACATGATTGGGAAAGCATTATTGTTTTAGAAAGAGAGCAGGAGATAGGGATGGGCAACGGGGAGAATCAAAAAATTGCTAATCAGAGCCTATTTTGAAGTTGGGAATTGAGAATTTGTGTTGGAAAGGCTGGCTCAGCCCCAAAATATGGTTCAGTGTGCTTTCATGACTAGTAGGGCAGAGTGATTTCACCTAAAAACCCTGTGAT
This sequence comes from Eonycteris spelaea, assembly GCA_003508835.1. Lineage (NCBI taxonomy): Eukaryota > Metazoa > Chordata > Mammalia > Chiroptera > Pteropodidae > Eonycteris > Eonycteris spelaea. The sequence continues at coordinate 4,312,368 of PUFA01000053.1, forward strand.
TACTTCTCTATTTGTCAAAGCCTGGGGAAAATTGCTAAAGCAGGCTGCCGAATCAAGGACATAAAGAAAAACTGAGTGATTCTCCTTCTTTGGGGCTTGAAAAACATACCTTTCTTGGCAGGCAGAGTTAATAACACTGATTACTACATAAAATCCTGCGGATTTGTGTATTCAGAATTTGGTTTCACATATTTACGATGAGCCCTGCCAGCATGTCAGGCCAGACTCACCTTCTCGTTGTGGCTCAGTTCCATTCTTAGATGATGCTACTCCACTAGCACATCACCTGGGATGGGCCACTTCCTTGTGTCAAAGTAAATAAAAGTTGCAAGGCCCTAGTGTAATTAATTGTTTTCTTTCTCTGTTTTTACTTGAGCTATATAAGCAACCACTTAACTGATCTCCAGGCCACCAGCCTCTTCCTTCCCCAGAATACCTTCTAAACTGCCAGAGTTACCTTTTTTGACATAGACTCACAACTAAACAAATGATATATTGTAGTCAAATAGTAAGTACTGTAAGTACTCACTGCTGTGAAGGTTCTTCATCACCACAGAATGAAATCCAAACAAATTAGAGATGCACAAGTTTTTTGCAATATGCTTCATCTTCAACCACTACCTCCATCATTCTTGTCTACGCATTACAGGAACAATAAATATCCTTGTCATTGTTTTAGTACCCTGTGCACCTTGTCAGTGACCAAAGTGTCCCTTCTAGTTTAATTGCTGCTTTTTTGTTGTTTCTCTGAGAAGGTGTATTTAAATTTCATCTCTGTAGCTTTCTTGGACCCCATATCCCTTCCCAAGGCAGAATTTATTATTTTTTCATCTGTATTTTGTAATTCTTTATACAGATATCAAATGTCGCATTTAGAATATTAGATTGCACTCATTTATATTTTTGTTTCCACATGTGGACCTGAATTTCTTGAGAACAAAAATTGGGTCATTAAATTTTAATTCCCCAATGCCTGACACATAGGATGTATACTATCAATTTTATTTGAATATATCTGAACTTTCATTTTATATAATCCAAAGTAAAAGAACATAGGAAAGAAGTGTTCTTTGGCACAAGCAACATGGGTAACACTTAGCATCATTTTATAATAGTAATGAGTCTTTTTTTCTATGTAATATTATAGTTACAATATAGCATCGATTAATCTAAATACTTGTAGAATCATAAAATTTCAATGGGAAGAAATATTTTAGAGGAATTCCTTTGATTTGCAGATGAGGAAATCAGTCCTATGCTTATATGTCAGGCCACAGAAGTAGCTTTTATCAAAAGCCTATCCAATAACCAGAAACCTTTTGAATTCATGAGTATTAAACCATCTTTAAATTCCAGGCAATAAATTCTGGGAGATAACAAAATGTACAATGCACTTCAGTTCAGAGCGAGTCCCATGAAGGAATTTTAACCTGAATTTAGAATGTTCAGGTGGGGAAAGCCAAGCTGGCTACATGATGAGAGATAATTGGTAAGTTCAAGGAAGATTTTAATTATAAGTAGGTGTTTTTCTTTTTTTTTTTTCTTTTTTTTTTTTGCTGAGTTGACGTGATCTATCAAAGCTGTCAGAAGAACAGTAGAGTAGGTGTTTATATATTTCTTTCCTCCAGGTTTAATTGAGTCTCTTTTTCTCTACAATAGATTTCAGAACCTGCTGTGGTCCAGAAAGACGTTTGTGGACAACATGAAAATCTATAACCACAGTTACATCTACATGCCTGCCTTTTCTATGAAGACGGGGACAGAGCCATCCCTCCGGGTTTATTATACACTGTCAGATGTCGGTGCCAATCAAACAGTGCTCTTTGCTAACCCCAACTTTCTGCGTAGCATTGGGAAGTTCTGGAAAAGTAGAGGAATTCATGCCAAACGCCTGTCCACAGGACTCTTTCTGGTGAGCGCAGCCCTGGGCCTCTGTGAGGAGGTGGCTCTCTATGGCTTCTGGCCTTTCTCTGTGAATATGCATGAGCAGCCCATCAGCCACCACTATTATGATAATGTCTTGCCCTTTTCTGGCTTCCATGCCATGCCAGAGGAATTTCTGCAACTCTGGTATCTTCATAAAATTGGAACACTGAGAATGCAGCTAGACCCATGTGAGGATGCTTCACTCCCACCCACTTCCTAGGGACAGTGGGCAAAGAAAGAACTAAGCAAGGGTATTTTTGTTAGGTTTCTACATGACTTCAAAAGGAAATCATCAAGTCGTTCCATGGATTTGCATGGGGTGCTTGGAAACAATGACTAACAGAAACTCTACTTTTGATGTTGGTTTGGAGGACAAATAGGAAGCCAAACATTTTCTGAAACGTTTTATAGCACAGTGTGGATTCGTGACTAGTAATAATCTGACAACAAGATGTCGGTAAAGCACATTTACATGGATTAAATCTAGAAAGTGCAGCTCACAAACAAGTTGGAATTCTGGTTGTTGAAGCTGAAAAGTTAATCAAGGTAAAATAAAGGAAATGCCAGAGCAAAAGTATTGCTGGTTATCAATACAAAATGGCTTAATTAAAAAAAAAAAACCTACTTATGGAACTGATATTAGAATTATAGATTTTTTAAAAAATTATTATTTATTTTTGCTCTATTTAAGGGCAGTGAGTGGGTGATCGGGTAGATTTAAAAAAATCCCTTACTGAGTACTAAGAATATAAAACTGATATTGTGATTTGTTGAACCAAGTCTATGTTAACTATAGTCTCCCTCCATTTAAAAGATGTTAAATAAGAATTGTTCTGTCCCCTTTTGTCAAGTGTACTTAGACAATGTGAAGCATTATTGAATTTAGACTCTGTTGATTCATAGTCTGGATAATTTGAGCCACTTTCCCTCCTTCTCTGAATTGAGGGTATAAACTCAATTTTAGGCCTGCATTATGTAAGCCTGTTTGCATTATTATTATTATTTTAGTGCAGAAAGACTATAAATGTGAGTGCATTCTTTGCATAATTGTCTTCATAATTTAAAACACAGTGATATAAAGCTTAGTCTTCGGAAGACAGACTGGGAGGCTCATCTCTTTTCTATCTACTTTGGTATCTTCAATCCAAGATAAAGCATATGCAGGCACACCTATGAGCATGCATATATTCATGACCAACACACACACACACACGCACAGTTAAACAAAGCTCATTCCTGTGCAACTATGAAAGCTGAACCCACATGATCTGGTTTTTCAAAACTCTGCAACCAGTGTTAGAGAGCTGCTGATGTATTATGTACTACCCACTCCTTGATATCAGACAAGCCAGCTTACTGGTTGCTGCTCAAAATGCTCAAACCAGCATGAGATGTAAGCCTTACCCCCAAATGCTGACCCAAAATGAGCAGAATTGTTCAAGTCATTCTGACTCTCCCAGCATCTCATGAATGGACCCTGTGTTGAGCATGTCACACAAAGCAGGTTTATACAAGTAAAGGGATATGAATTAGTAGCTATCTATTCTATTAGTAGCAGGCAGGACTACTTAGAAAGCTAAACCCTACTGACAGACTACAAGCAGCCAGATATGTTTACCTATAAGAGAAAGGTAAAGAAAACCTTTGGTTGTCTTTGTGCTTTGAGATGCCTTAATCTAAAAGGAGATACTAGAAATCACTACATTTAGTTGAAATATGACTGGTTGACATAACACAGATTACACTGATACTTAGTTAAGAATTTGAGAATTTTGATTCTGCGCAGAACTACTTGCTATTTTGATCCTAATTGGCAGCACAATTGTAGTGAGAATGTACTATTGAGTGAGCTGTGCTAAATATTTACTGTATGTTCAATCTTGAATATATTTCCTCTTTTGAGCTATTGTTATTATTTAATAATTACCCTAAAAAGGAATACATTTTTACTTATATGTTTCATCAGAAGTATAAAAGGACTAACCAAAAAACACATACAAATATTAATAAAGTATGTCACTCAAATTAGTGCTTTAATTGTTAAAATTTTAAAGTGTAATTAATGAGTTTCATAAAGACCATGCATCACAGTTCCATTGAAAATACTATCTAATGCTGTCTTGTTATGATTCCTGGAATAGATTTGTACAATGTTTAGTCTATAAATTTGTGGCTTCTGAAATGCAAAAACAAAATATCCCAAACTGCTAATGTTCAATTAGACCATTGCTTCTCAACTGTGGTGATTCTCCTCCCCAATCTGGTGACATTTGGCAATGTCTGGAGACATTTTTGATTGTCCTGATTTGGAGGGTGCTTCTGGCATCTAGTTAAATATCCACAATGCACAGGTCCCCCACAACAAAGAATTACCCAGTGTAAAATGTCCATAATGCCAAGGTTGAAAAACCTTGGATTAGACTAAAATGATCATTTGATTGTTCTATATTGTCTTCATGTAAAGATACACATACATGGTTATGTCATTCAAAATATGACTATAATTTAATGAGAATATTTTCTTAGAGTAGATTACAATTTGGCATCACTTTATAGTGACGACTCATAGGTATGCTACTTGTATTTCCTTTTCTGTGGCGAGATAGATGTATCTAAACCTAGGCTTGTGAGAGTGTATGTGTGTGTAGAATAAACTTATGTATCTCTATCCTTATTAAATATATATGTTCCTAAGTGAGGATCTCTCTAGAATTATCTTGCAGAGTACTCTGAAATACTCTGTTACTATTAAGAAATCGAATGCTATACTCTCATTATTTTATTCTGTTTTCCTGAAATTGAGGCCTTCATAATTGCACCTCATACTTTCCCAAATGTTGTTGGTTATCTATTTCATATTATCAACCCTTAAGATTCAGCTCAGAAGATATTCAGGTTGTGGTAGACACATTCAATAAGAAATGTTTTATCACTTTCAAGGCAACTGCCAAGAGAGGGCATCACCCTCAACATCAGTCTAATTTTTTAAAAGTTTTTTTAGTGGCAAAATTAGGTTGCTCAATGGGGGCGAAAGAGGGGGTGAAGAGACTAAAAATGAGTATCTGATGAGACTTTTTATTAACTCCATTTAAGAGTTGCATTGATGCTAAGGGTCATGAATGAGGATGACTTCTGTTTAATTTTAATCACACCAGTAAAATTAAGATAGGCGAAGAATTAAATCATTTCATAATAAAGAAAAACAGTTTTTCATATGAAAGCTTTTTATGTGGAAGAGGACATTAGACACGTAAGCTTTGTAAAAGTGTTTGACCAACAGTTTATATAACATTGTGCATCTAAACTGTAATTAATACAAGAAATTAAGGAGCGCTTCCTGGATTTTGTTTCTGTTTAGTTCACTTTTAGCTTTTTTTTAACAAAGGTAAATGATCTGGAATATCCAGATGATCCAAAATGACAAGTATTCAAACAACACTCTGTATTTGACTTTGTAATGTCTCATGCCCTTCTTTTGGCTAAAAACTTTAAGTTAAATATTAATTGTACCTGAAGCAATGGACAACAGGGCTTTAAAAATCTACTTGGAAATTAAGTGAAGAATTCTAGTATTTTAAATTTGCCAAAAATATTCTTAGATTGGTCAAAAGCTTTACAGGAGTATTATAGGTGATTCCAAGTGGAAACACTATCAATACCATTTCTTCTTGTCAGCAACTATGGTAATTGTCTATTATATATAATCTCTTATTTCTTTGAAAAACCAGTCTATAGTTTTAATTTTCATGTTTAAAAATATTGACTTTGTGAAATTTTTAACTCACAAATCCTTGTTAGGAGATAACTAAGGGGTAAAAATGTCACAATCTGCTGAAAACTTTAGGAAATTTTTATTGTGCTGTATGAAAATTTTCTCACTCAAACCAGGTAATATCTCTTCTGTTCGTAGAGTTCCAAAGATCAAAGCTATAAGGACTTTTATGGGAACTTGAGAACAAGTATATGGTGCAATAAGGACTGAGAGCAACACTATGCTTTGTATTTCTTTATCTTCTTAGTGTAGAAGTTGACTCTGATTATATGACTTTTGATGGGTACACATCAGGGCTGGAGGTGGATAAGCAACTCCAGGCACCTGCAACTTAGGTCAAGCTTCTAATGAAGTAAGCAGTAACTGTAACAAAATATCACTAGTGATTTTGGCAACTTCAATCCACTGTATGCTAGAGAGAGGATGAGGCAAGGAGGAGCTAATCTCAGCATGCAAAGGATCAGAGAAGTCTCTGCCCTCGACCTTGGCTTTCCAGCGCTATCTATCTCTGTCTAATACCATGGAAGCTGGCCTTGCTCTGGGGCTGAGCTAGAGGCCTTGTGACTAGATAGCTAGTGTGAAAATTTGCTGAGAAGCTTAAAATTTTACACTATCTTAAATAGGGGTTTTCATTGTTGATTTTTTTTCCCCTTAAACTTGCACTTTCTAAATTTGGGTGTCTTGTGACAGTTCTGGTCACCCTGACCTAATTGTGGTCCTGCCAGTGATTATTAAAAGTGGAAATTTTCCCCCTTTTAGATGGATTTTTTGAGTCCTTGAAGGCAGGGAGATAGCAAATATTCTACCAGTTCCTATAGTATAGAGCTCTTTGAAAACCCTGGAAATGAAACCAAGGGAATCCTGAAACTCAGAGTGTGTGTTTTTTTTTTTTTGTTTTTTTGTTTTTTTTGTTTTTTAACTCCTAAATATTAGGCCATAATATTTAGCTTGGGCAAGTGGAAGAAGACATACATGAACCTACAATTGCCTAAGCCTTTTTTCTTCCTGTCATTAAGAAAATGGATACTATCCGTGTTATCTTCAGCTAATCTTGTCTTTTGACTATTTTACACACATCTTAGAGGTGAGAGATTGAATCAAGAACATGAATGGAAAGCTTATTCAAACACAACACAACCTTTGCTTGTCATTGCAATAAGAGGAAAAAATATATTCCATTATCTTCTTTCTGGTGCTGGCATTTCTGATTTCTTCTCTAACAAGTAAGGAATAAAGAACTTAGAAATATGCTTATAATACCTATGAGCATTTGTGTAATAGCCAAATCCTATAACTGTAACTTTTTTTAAAGCACAAAAGAGGACTTATATTTTGCTTATGGTCACTTATTTACCTACCTTCTCTGTATTTTTATTAATCTATACATTGTGCCAAAATTCTTTCTGATCTTGATTTCCTGTTCAAACTGTGGGAGATAATCAATGTTGCAAAGCTGTCTAAGAGTTTTATAGAATAATACCCAACTATATTGACTATGACTCTTTCTGCTTCTGTGTAATTAGATTTTCTCCAGATATTTGTCATTTTACAAATGTGTCCTTCACATGATACCCATAAACATCTACAAAATATGATTTTATCTGGGGCAGAGAAGACCAGGAGTCAGATATGTCTGCTTTTCTCTGCATGGTAAAAAAATAGAGAATTATGAGGTTTAATTAATAAATGGATAATTTTAAAGGCTTAACCAAAATGAAAAATAAAAGAAAGATAAAAATCAGGTTTTTAATTTTGAAGGACTATTGGGAGGGATCTTAGAAAGCAGCTAAGCAGAGAGCACACAGGCTTTTGTCCCTGAGTACCGTCCCCAAAATAGAACCTTTTCAAAAACATTTTAAAGGAAATATACTGTCATGCAGTTGTTATGACTAACGATGAAAGACGCCAGAGGAAACAGTGTGAGAGCCAGATTGTGAGACACTTAGGGAAAAAAAACAGAAGAGGGGCACCTGTTTACCTATCAGAACCCTCATAGTCTAAATGCTTCTCCCCTTCCTGCCCCTCGCCAAGTTGTACTTTCTTTAGTGTTTGAGCCTAGATATGCACACACTCCCATTTTCATATTTGTCTTTCATTTCCACTTTGACACATACTTCCCAAACAAGGTTATTTTGATCTCTTGTCATGATGAGGCAGCAACAGTAGGAAGTGTCACCTTGAAGCTGACCCTTTGAAACATGGTGATCTTATGCTGTGCAGAGTGAGAGTTTAATAGCTTTAGCCTCCTGCTCCCACAATTACTTCAGTAAGAGGCTTTTATATTCGTTATTATGTAAGCAGACTTAGATAACATTTTCTCCCTATGTTCTAGTGTTTACACACACACACACACACACACACTTAGTATTACTTATGTCCATTGAAAAGAGAAAAATGGCTGACCTGGTTGGGGGGTGGTGGCAGAGGTGCCTTAATTTTTCCTGGCTTGGCTCTTACTTTCTTATTTATTTCCTTCATGTACACCAGTCAATTTAGAGGATAACAATGTCTGTTCCAAGTTGTGTCTTTATCATCAGCAAGAACTCTTACAAATGTAGTGAATGTGGCTGTTTTATGTAAATGCACAATAGTGTATAGGCCTTGGAGACATCTGATAAAAGTATGTAAATATCCTTTATTGAAGTAGTAGAACCTTCTCATAGGGAGCTCCTTCCGTGATATGACAAGAGGATGCATAGATTAAGAATGTTTTCTCCTGCGAATCAGCATTCATGGAAGCAAAGAATCAATTTGCTTCTGTTTCTCATTTGTTCTTAAGCAACAACCTCTTGGGTTTCTTGTTGGTGGATAATGTACACACTGCTTTATAATATATGGATTCATAATTTGGGATGATTGATGGCCATTGGGTACAACAGAGTCAGAGACACAAGAGGGAAGATGGAGAGAACAGACAAGGACATTGCAAAGATTACCTAATTTTTCAGAAGTCTGGAATATTTCTAGAACTCTAGTAACTATACAGCATAGTTGATCTGAAACGCTTTGAAAAAGAAAGTTTCCCTTTGATCTCTAATTCAATTATTGCATAGTATATATTACTGTACATGTTGTGTAAGAAAATTTGCAGAGGCCAGAAGTAAAAGGAAAATAGAAAAATTCAAATCTTTCTAATACAGCATCATCTCTCAGTCCATAAATACAATAATTCTGGAAAAGATTTTAGATTAAGCTATAAAATGAGATCACATTTGAAGTCTGCATGGAATGACTTCTTCCTAATAGAGCCACATTCCACTGGCAGGAGGTGTGGGAAAATCAGTGCTCTTCATTTCTTCTTTTTAAAAAGAGTTTCATGTAAAATGGAGCAGGTACGAAAAAACTTTAATTGGTACTTTTTATAGTGTGACTTGAAAGAACAGTACCTATCTCTGTTGGTTCTGCGAATTGTTCCCTTCCACAATCTAAATGTAATGTCATAGGAGGAGGTTTGCTGTAAAAACATGTCTTTTTCTTTGGTGTGTTCATTGTAATTATGGCTGGTAGTGAGAAGGTTCAGTAAGTCTCAATGTCTCTACCTCCCTTACTTGGAGAAAATTTGGAAATGTACCCTGTGAATAAAATGATTTTTTAATATATATAGCTTGTGAAGTCTTTTTATTTCCCAAAAGTGTATGCGTAATCTATTTCCTCTTCTATTCCTCCTTCATTTTGTATCCTTATCAGCTACACTGATTTTTTTTTCTTTTAGATGAAAACTCAAGCTGCTTAGTGAGAAAATTACTTTAGAAATACAGAATTATAAATGCCAAAAATAGAATATAAGAACATTATTGGTACCTCTTATGTGGGTGAAAGGAACTATATTGGACAAAGTAAAATAGAAAGAAAATTGAACATTTATTTAGTATGACATATATACATGAGCTACTTTTTTCAGTGATAAAATTTTCCTCTATATAATGAATTAATATCAGTATGTTGTCCTAGAAAATTTAATAAATTTCTAACAAGATTCAACATTTAGATTTTGTTTCTGTTTGTGTAGGTGACTTTGACAAGCCCAAGTGTATCTTCTTGCCTGAATTATTTAAATAATTGCTTCTCATTTCCCTTGGGCTCTAGTGGCCCAATTCTGCCAGACACTTTCTCAGAGGAAGGGACATCAGGAAAAGTGACCTTGGTTCATCCTTTATCATGCTTTGCTCTGCAGAAATTTTTCAAGGTGTTTTATACAGATCTCCTTGTTACTTCTTTGCCTCACACAGCAGCCTTTTGGGCTACTGCTGTTTTAGGAAAAGACATTCTATTACCGACTATTAAGTCTTCACAGTATTTAGCTGAATCATTTGGGGTGGGGGAGCACAGAGCTCTAGTGTAAATGTGGGTACCCTAACCTATTTTCAGACTGTTTGAGGAAAACAGATTTAACTTGTTTTGAACAACTATCATTAAGTTAAAAAAATCTAGATATTATTGAGTCCTGCTGTTCTACTTTGTTTCGATTTAAGGGTTCAAAAACAGATATTAAGAATCCAAAGGCATTAATTACTCAAGAATTTCTAAACCTAAACTGAGGTTAATTACAAGTCACAGACTATATTTTTACTTGAAAACTTATTCTTTGGGATACACAATCAGATTCTGATGACATAAAGAATTAAAGATGTAGGCTAATTGAACTGAATCTTGTGGTGAACTTCATTGTGAATGAACAGGAGACTGAGCAGGAGACCATGGGATGAAATAGAGGCCATATCTAGTTGTGTTTAACATTTATAATTCTGAGCCATACCTGTTTCTGGGATTTTGAAATATGGGGAAACAAGCCCTTTATGTATTCTTTTATACAGATAGGGTGAAAGTTATTTCTTTCCTCTTCAAGAGTCATGGTTTCCAGGCATGAATTTAAAACCCAGTTTCAATATTTGGAAAATTTTTCATGATTAACAATGCAATCAAAAGTTAGCCTTTAAAGCAATCAAGAGTTTATGGGTCTCAAGATAGACTTCAATCAAGAGGATTCCTATCTTTTGTGTAGGGGAACAATTAAAAATGGAGCATGAGTATTTATTTGGTGGGTCCACCGTAATCAATTTACCAAGCAGAGATGCTGATCTCCTGGAAAATGGTTTTCTACCGAGGGTCCACCATTGGCTTTTGCTATTATTTGTTGGGGACTCAGCAGTGGTGGAAGCCAGATGATTGATTTCATATATCACCTTCATATCTGTTACCAAACTGTAGAAGCCCACTAGAAAGTATTAGGGTAATTTAGAAGATACATTAACTGGCATCCTTTCAACATACTGTTTTGTCTGGACCTCTTATAAAGATTAAGACTGAGATAGGACGTTAATGCCAAGAGTAGTTATCAGTGTTTTCCATCATGGAGCATGCAACAATTTGTTCTTACTGAAATAGGCATTTATTCTGGATATGCCTTTCCTGTCCTCAATGCATCTATCAGCATCACCATCTCTAAACTTACAGAAAGATTTATTTACCATATTGTTATCATATTATAACATCCTTTTGACTAAGGGATAGCAAAATATGCTTTCAGAAAAAAATGAGTATTATCCTTTACCATATCATGTAGAGCATTCATTCTCAATGGAGTGATATTGCCTCTGAAAGAGGCAAAAACTGGTTCTAGAGGGCCAATTTAGTCTTAGATGTTACAATGATTAGGGAAAAAAGATCTCAGAAGTTTCCTTGGGATCACTTTGTAAATTACATAAAGGTCTAATTACTATTCTCTCCATCTGCAACTAATATAAAATGATATTGAATGTCAAATGCAATTGAAATGTTCAAAAAATGGAGGTAGGAAGATGAAGGGGAATAAGAGGTTCAAATTTCCAGATATAAAACAAGTCAGAGGAATGTAATGTACGCATAGGTAATATCGTCAATAATATTGTGGAACTGTTATGTGGTAACAGGTGGTTGTGGGATTTACCATGGTGATCATTTCTTTAGGTATAAAATGTTGAATAACTATGGCACACACCTGAAACTAAGATAGTATTGTATGTTAGCTATATTTTAACAAAAATCTTTTTTAAAAAGAAAAAAAAGAATTTTGGGAAAAAAGTTTCCTTGGGGCAGGGTCGGAGTATAATAAAAAAAAAAGAGAGAGAGAAATGGGTGAAATGTTGCTTTTTAAAAAAATTTAATTAAAAAAATCTTAAGTTCTGTAAATTGGTAGTTAAGCATAGAAGCTTGATCACATTCAGGTTCAATATTTTTGGCAAGATCACTTCATAGGTGGTGGTGTTTTTATTTGACAATCTTAAGAATTTACAGAGTGAACAGCTTATATACAATAGAGATTTGGGGTTTTTAAAGATCAATTTGAAGGAATAAATGTCACCAAAAGGAACTACTCTTGCTGGTTTCTTTACTTCCTGGACATCATTAATAGTTGAAGCTTACTTTTAGAAAAAGGGTATTGAATTGAGGTCCAGAGACTGGATTATCATGCTGACTTGGTCAGATCTTTTCAAGTCTGTCAACTAGAAAAGTCTAATACCAAGGATGCCCCGTTACTCATTAGTTTATTGAATTCATATTTTCATTCACTCAGTTATTAAGTGGTTTTGAAGTTTCTGGGCCCCTCATTTGCACAGTCCCTTTGAAGTCCTGGGAAACACTCTAGCAACATATTCACATGGTCATGTGTTACAAAAATAAGATATTTAACCTCACCTAGTTAACAGCTGTGTGTTTTTCACTCCACCTTCTGCTCTGTCACACTTTCTGCTGCAGTTGGTAGTATAAGAGTGGCCACAAGCACTTTCTGGATCTGGCAAAGAGGAATTTGAGTTGAAGAATCTATTTAGTGATGGCTTCTTGGGAGAAAAAAAAATAGAGAAATGATGGTCTAGAAGCAGCTGACTTAATGAAAGTTGGCAGGCCTAATAGACACTCATTTTAAGGACTGTCTGAGACAATGTCTTAGGAGGTTGTGGTGTGATCTTATAAAATATGATATATGTTTTGAACATTGACCAATTTCTCCCATATTTAGATATCTGGATCATATTTAGAGTATTTGGATCTGGGACCAAGGGATGTAAGTAGGAGTGACTCCTATAAATTATGATATGTTGTGCTTTTATTATCGTTTAATTCAAATATTTTCAAATTACCTTGTGATTCTTCTTTAACTCATGTTTTTAGAAACACATATTTTAATTTCCAAATATATGGGTGATTTACTAGTCTCTTTTTGTCATCTCATCTTTTTTATCTTTTTCTAATTTAATTCTGTCATGATCAGAAGATATACTATATATTATTTCAATTTTTTTTTGTAATTTATTGAAACATGATATGGCTCAGCTTTAATGAGTACTTCAAAAAACGTACATTCTACAGCTGTTGACGGAAGGGTACCAAATATGTTTATTAGGACAAGTGTAACCTCACTGACATTTTATCTATCCTTCTGTCAATTATAGGAAAAAAGGTGTTAAAGTCTCCGAGTACAATATGCCTATTTCTCCTTTAGTTCTATAAATTTTAGCTTTATAGACTTTGCAGTTCCATTATAAACTACATATACCGAGGAGTCTGACTCCATGCCAAACAACTATGTGTGATTCTTCATACCCCACCACAGGCAATTACAAGACTTTGTGTGGCAGGATCCATAGAGAGAAGCTGTGTGGCCCACACCAGATCTGTACCCAGACAATGCATTCGTTTTCTGGAGCAAATTTCAGTCAAGGACTGAGGACCACCTGGGCAGCCATTCTCATATGCATGTCTGTATTTCTATCCCAACACCTTCATGAGACGTATTCTTTATCAGGGGTCTCAGGTGAGGCATTTTTCTCCACTTTGACTCAGTACCTTTCCACTCGTAGTCCTTCCCTCTCTGCCTCCTCCTGGCCCACAGGTCCAAAAAGGCTGGAGCCTTTTGTTTAGGGCTCCTTGAGAGTAAGATGATTCCTTCACCTGCACTCCATTCACCTGACTCTCACCCAGTGCTATCCCATGAGGAAAAATAAAACTCTCAGCAACCGGTACCTGTTTTTGACTCTTGCTTGAAATATCACAGTAAGTGAATAAGGCTTGATTGTTACCTTCAATTTGGCTCATCCTAATTGACCACATAGATCAAGGTGATACACATTTAAGACTATTATATTTTCTTCATGAATTGACCATTTTATGATCAACATTTATAAAGATATAAATATATAACATAAATATTAAGATAAATATATAAATTTTTTTCTTTATTTCTGATAATACTCCTTTTGAAATCTACTTTGCGTGTGCCATTAATAAAGTCTTACAAGATTTCCTATGATTAATATTTTCATGGTACATCTTTTTTCATCCTTTTACTTTTGCCTTACTTTTGTATTTATTTTTTAAATACATCTCTTGTAAACAACATATAGTTGGATCTTGTATAGCTTTGTATCTGTTTGACAATGTCATCTTGTAATTGGAATGTTTAACTCCTTAATATTGAATACAGTTGTTTATATGGCTGGGTTTAACTGTTATCTTGCTGTTAGTTTTCCATTGATTTACTCTGTTCCTTTTTCTTTTAATGCTACTTTCTTGCTTTCTTTTAGGTTAATCATTATCTTCTTAGTATTTTATGTTATCTCATCTACTGGCTTTTAATCTAAGCTTTTATTTTAGTCATTACTCTAGGGATTATAATGTGCATCTTTAATCACAGTATAAATTGAATTAATATTATATCACACATATAATAAAAGGTTATAATTGAATAATCACTTTACTCTGCCTCTCCTATCCTTTTCCCTATTGTTACATGTTACATATTGAATATTTGCATCCCTCCCAAATTCATACATTGAAACCCAAGCCCCAGTGTGATGGTTTTGGGAGATGGACCTTTGAGAGCTAATTAGAATTAGATGAGGTCGTGAGAGTAGAACTCCCGAGAATGGGATTAGTGCCTTTATAAGAGTCACCAGAGAACTTGCTTCCTCTCTCTGCTCTCTACTTTGTGAGGATACAAGAAGTCAGAAGTCTGAAACCTGGAAGAGAGTCCTCACCAAAACTCAACTGTGCTGGCACCCTAATCTGAGACTTCCAGCCTACGGAAATGTGAGAAATAAATGTCTATTGTTTATAAACCCCAGTCTATGGTACTTTGTTATAACTTCCCAAACTGACATGAAAACATCATATATAGTACTACCATATATTTTATATACCCCACAGTATAATATTGTTGGTTTTGCTTTACATAGGTAAGTATCTTTTAAAGAAATTAGGATATCAAAATATATTTTTGCATATTTACCCCATATATACTAATTTCATGCTTTATAATTCTTACTGTAGAACTGATATCATTTCTCAACAGCCTGATGAAATTTCTTTAGCTTTTCTTGTAGTGCTTGTGGTAAATTTAGGTTTTGTTTATCTGAAAATGTCTATAGTTCATTTTTATTTTTGAAATATATTTTACTGGACATGGAATTCTAGCTAGACAGTTTTTACTTTCAGCATTTTAATTATGTCTTTCCACTGTCTCCTGGATTACTTTATGCTTAATGAGAATTTTGCTGAAATTATCATTCACTGTATTTTATGTAATGTTTGCTTTTTTTTTTTTTCTCACTAGCTTCTTTTAGGACTTTTTTCTTTATCTTTGGATTTTAGCACCTTGACAGAGGTCTTACTTTTGGATTTAGCAGTAGTAGAGTCACCAAAATGTACAAAACTATGCGAGCTATTGTGTTTTTGAAGTGAAGCTTAATTAACCTTTTCACATCAAAATAGTCGTTGATTGTTTGTATGGAGGAAGATATCAGGTGAAGTAAATTATTGTTGCACTTGAGAATTTTTCAGTCTTTCCTACTCCAATTGCCAGTAATTTGACTGGCAGCAGCTATAGCTGCTGCTGCTGCTTTTCCTTCTTATTATTCTATTATTCTTATTTAATAGACAAGCTACCCGAGATTTGTGCAAGAGATGAATAGTACACTTTAGTTAAAACAGAATTGAGTTGCTAATAAAATTTTTAATGACTTTGTTTAGGGATTGTAAATGTACAGTTTGATGATTTTAGTAAAATTTATGCTGTGAAATCATTACTAGAATCCATTTTTGAAGGCTTCTATCATCCCCAAAGTACCTAGTTCCAGATTATGGTCAAAGCCTGCCCTCAGCCCTAACCCCAGGCAATCATGAATCAGCTTTCAGTCTCTATAGTTTTATCTTTTCTGGAAATTTCACATAAATGGAATAATACAGTATGTAGTTATTTGTGTCTGGATTGGTTCTCGTATCATAATGTTTTTGAGGTTCATTTATATCATTGCATGTGTCAGTAGTTTATTGCTTTTATTGCTGAATAGTAATCCATTGTGTGCGTTTGCCCATGTCATGCTTATTAATTGAATAGTTAATGTACTTGCGTACTAATTTCAGTGAGTAGTGCTGCTAGAAACGTTTGTGTGCAGACTGCTCATTCACATGATGAGATTTTTCTTTTAAGAAATTACTAAACTGTTTTTGCAAATTAACTATATCATTCTGTACCACCCAAAATAAATGTATAATTGTTTGATTCTTTGCATTCTCAGCAAAACTTGGTATTGTTGGTCTTTTAAAAAATAATCTTAGAGAGTGTGTAATGATATCTTTTTTAAGTTTTAATTTTCATTTCCCTAATGACTAGTGATATTGAATACATTTTTGATGCTTATTAGCCATTTACATATCTTTTTGGTGAAATGTGTATCAAAATCTTTTGCAGTGAATAATTGTGGGTGTTGCTCTTATATTGAGTTCCTAGATTTTAAGAAATATATTTGTATATATGTCCTTTTTCATATATAATATTTGCAAATAATTTTTTATTGTCTATGAATTATATCTTCATTTTCTTAATGATGTTCCTTGAAAATCAAAATTCTTTCATTTTGATGAAGTTCATTTTATGTTTTTGCCAGAAAGATAGTACTATTGGTGTCATCTTGAATAAAGACACATGTATTATATTTCTTTTCAATAAGTATGCTTTTAATTTCTAATTTTTGCCTTATTGAACTAGCCAGAACCGCAAGCACAACACTGAATAGAAATGCTGTGCATGAACATCTTTGCCTTATTTCTGATCTTAAGTAAAAACATTTACTTTTCAGAATTAATACAATTCTAGCTGTAGTGTTTTTGTACATGCCTTTTATCAGAATGAGAAATTTGATTTCTATTCCTAGTTTGTTGAGAGCTGTTTCTTGTGTGACTGTTTGTACTTACCAATGCATTTTTGTATATCTATTGAGATAATGATCTGTATTTCCTTTATGAATATGGCATGAAGATATTAAACCAATCTTGTATTATGGTGATATAATCCACTTTCTCATGCTTAAAATTTTTGTTTCAGGATTTTTTTTTGTTAATATTTTAGTGAGTATTTTGTCTATGCTCATGGAGGTTGGTCCAGTTGCTTTTCTTGTGATATCTTTGTCTGACTTTGGGCAATATTAGGGAATAATAATGACTTTATAAAATAAATTGAAATATATTTCATCCTCTGCTTTCTGAAAGAATCTGTCTAGGATTTATATTATTTCTTCATTAAATTGTTGATAGAATTTATTAGTAAACCATCTGGCCTTGATGTTCTTTTATAGGAAGAATTTTAATTCCTCATTTAATATCTTCTGTTAATATAGGTCTATTCAGAATTTCCACAAGTCTGTTTTGTTAATTTCTGTAACTTGTCTAATTTCTTGTCATAAAATTGTTAATAATATTCTGTTATTATCCTTTTAATTTCTCTAAGATCTCTGCTTTTATTTTTGAATGTAAAGTTTATATAATTTTTTTCTTCATAGGCTACCTAATGTTTAACAATTTTTTTCTTTTTGCAAGAAAAAACAAAACAAAAACTTTTGACTTCATAAATTTTTAAAAATTTTATTTCATTGGTTTCTGTTCTGAGCTGTAGTCTTTCCTTCCTTCTACTTTCTGTTTGCTTGCTTCGTTCCTGGAATGCTAAAGTACTATAGAAGTTTAAACAATGATTACTTTCACTCTTGAATCAATGAATTCTTTGAGGAGAAGGTGAAATTCAGGCTGGACCTTGAAAAAGAAGAGTAGATTGTGATTGTGTAGAGAGTTAAGAAGGATAAGAAGTGATGGGGAAATATATTCTCGGAAGAGGAAATAACACAAGCAAAGGCAGGCAAATGTAGAGCACATAGGAAACAATGGATAGTCCACTCTGGGAAATAGAGAGAATATACATCAACTATAAAAAATAACTAAGTCTCCAGTTAAAAGACAAATGTCATCTTTGTAATGAATTTCTCCAATTGAAGTTTTATCTAATTTTGTTTAATATATTTTAAAGCTATGTTATTTAGGTACAGTTTGAGAACTGTTACATCTTCCTGGTAATTGAATAAATTAGATTTATTCCAAAATACAAGGAGGCTTCAATACTAGGGAATAAATTAACACAATAAACACATTAACTAGATTAATGGAGAAATGTCATGATTATATCAGTAAATTAAGAAAAATCGTGAGGAAAAAAATTTAACAGTCATTCCTGATTATCTTTTTAAAAATCTAGTCAAATTGAGAATACAAGTTAATTTTCTTAATTTTATAACATATTTACCTTAAAAAAAAGTATAGCAAAAGTCATTTTTGGTGTTGAAACATTAGAAATGTGCCTTTAAAAATAAAGAAAAAAAATAAGATGTCATATTATTTCACATTGTCTTTAGGGACCTACAGGGTATATTAAGGAGATAAAAAGAAATAAAAATAAAATAATTTGAATAAAAAAACAAAGCTCTTTCTGAAAATTATTTTTAAAAACCAAATTATCAAGTTCACTACCAAAAATTGACACATTTTTTAAATTAATGCTCAAATTTAGCAAGATTACCAGATATAAGCTCAACACATGAAAATCAATTTTATTTTATATCACTAATAATAATAAACAGAAAAATGTAATTAAAAACATTAAACTATTTATCATAGCAATAAGAATAATGAAATGTCAATCCAAAATAAACACAAGATGCTGAGCTCCTTTATGGAGTAATTAAAATTTATTGAAAGATAGTAGAGAAGGACTATATTGCGCAATGCGCTACATTCATGAACAGTAAGATTTTTATATTAAAGACATCATTGCTCCTAAAGTTGACCTAGACCTATAGAATTTGTTGTATAATTTAACTTGTAATTTATATGGAAAAGGAAGGAGTTGAGAATAGCCAAGACAATCCCAAGTTACTACAGTTTTCAGTGAGCTTCTCCTTTAACAGTTAAGATACATGAGGATGATAGGCACTGAAAAGCAAATTACTGTGTGGGTGTGTAAAGATCTTGGATATCAATTCCAAGTGACTTTCAGCCAATCCACCAATAATTCAGTGATTATACACCTAATTATTTTGTCATCTATACATAATGGCATTTTGGGAGACGATCTCATTCTTAGATTTCCTGTTGTGACTTAAAATTAAATACATGGAGATAATTGTTCTATCATCAGTAATAGTGCATATTGTCATAATGATATGCTCTATTTTATCACTTTTCTCACTATCTTGATCTCTGTAACACCTTTAACGTTGTCAAGATGATTTTAAGGAAAGTTTCTACCTAAGAGTTTTAGCAATATTTTCAATTTACCATTATTATTATTTCCATGTTTTTCCCCTCAAATGAAACTCATGTGTTATTACAAGTAAACAGCTTCCATTCCAAATTATCAGGAAGGTGCTGACAAATTAATAGTCTTGCACAATGAATGACTAGATCACATCAGTCTCTCATTATTCTGAAGTTTCTTCTATCTATTCAGAGGAACAGGTGCAAAATTTTCCTGCCTCTGGTAACAGTGCTTGACACCTGATTAGCAATCTTTTTGCATGAATCTTGGTAATAAAATATAATACAACTCTATCAATTTCTGAGTATCTTCCCTTCTCAGGCCTTGTAGAAAACTTAATTCTTTTGTAGTACAATCTGAAGTTCTTCCAAAAAAGAATCAATTTACATTAATCAATTTATATCCCACTGCATAATTTTCCTGCCTTTTTGCATATACAATAGTTTTATGTTTTCATGCCAAAGTATGGCTCTCTATATATGCATATGTATTTACATGTATATCAATACATAAATATGTAATTGTTAGTGTTATCTTAATATATATCATTTTAAAGATATTCAAATGGCAGTTAAAGTTATGAAAAATGGTACAAACAACACCCATAACTCGTGATGTTAGATTAGAGATTGAGAAGTGTTAAAACTGAGTTTGCGCACAGGTAAGCAATGATGACTGTCATGATTATTACATAACTAAGAGTGATAGTGAGAGGCATGAATTGTATGATGCAGTTTGACTTCAGGAATGTTGAAATGCGAAAAGGTACAACTAGAGTCAGAAGTTAATCAATGATAGATAGGTGGGATTCCTTCTGGTATTCTCTCAGAAATCCAGATTACTGCCATTTTGTGGTTTCTTCATTTTCAATGTGTGACTTCCACAGTTACTAGGCTTCTTTGCATCCATTAAGAAAAGAGGAAAGAAAAAAAAAAGATGATAAAGAAAGAACATGGAGGATCATATATGGAAGGTTTTTAATTGACAAAGCCTGGAAATTAGCATAATCACTTTTGCTCACATTCAGTCACATGTCACCAACTAACTGCATGGGAGGCTGGGACTTGTGATGTGACCTGACCCCTGTAGGAAATGGGAGAACCAGCTGACTAAGAGGACCTAATGCTATGAGACCTAGATGAGCCAAATTTTGCAATTATGTGACTTTTTTCCCCCATAGCAATTCCTTTCAGTAACCTGCAAGGAGCAGAGAAAGCAGGTGGTTGGGTTAATTCAGACTTCAGAGTTCAAATATTCTAAAACTGGTCTTTCCCCTCCGAAGAATAAATCAGGGAGATGAGAAAAGAAAAAGATCTTGAACTAAAGGAGTCAGTGAGTGATCACTCCCTTGAAAACTTGTTCAAATTCCTGCCCATCTGGGCTCCTTCAGACAGCTGCTTTTGCACACTAGAGGGCTCTAAAACATAAGTCAAATGAAAATATTGATAGCCTGTGTTTTTTTTTAAAATGTCATTCTCTCAATGAATATTTATTGAGCATGGAGTTTTAGTCATTTTACTGTACTTTGTGAGGAATATAAAAATGTTCTGTACTCAGCCTATACCAGATTTACAATCTAGTAAGGGAGATAAATCATGTATAAAAATTGAAATAAAATGTTGGAAAACTAGAATAAAGAATTATAAAAATTCAAGGAGTAGTGAATCCTTGTCCAGATTAGTTCAAATTTCTTCGACTGGGAAAAAAAATTAAAGATCTCCTTAATGAAGTAGCCAAGTCCTGTACCTCAGGGGATCTTCCTGACTAGAGTTTGTGGAAGCAGTAAAAGAGAAGCAGTGACACTTAAAGTGCCTTTGAGGGTAGCTGAGGTAGTGCTGGCTGGGGACACATGCTTATTCCATGTCACAGGCACTGCTGGTTTCTCTTTCATTTTCTTCTCCCTCTTTCCCTTTTCTTCAAAGATTTCCCTTCTTTCTTTGTCTTCTTTCTTGAAGTGTTCCAGACAATAATGACCTGTCAGTGATTCTAATATATAGTTTTGCAGGTGGCATTCTGGAGGAAAAAAGTTGCCCACCCCAGTTTCGAGGTAAATTCTGGGCATGTTTTCCTCCCTAGGAGATTACTGTGGCCATCACCACCCCTTACTAATATCACTGTGTGTGCATCTTCCAATGTTGCTGAGATTGCAATAGAAGGTTCATAGCTCTCTGAAGCAAATTGGAGAGAAGGAGCAGAAACAGGGCTGCAGAAATACTGACCTCCTTCCTTTACCATCACAAATACAGATTTTTTTTTTTTTTTTTTTTGTCTACTTGCTACCTAGGTTATATTCCGGTCTTACTTTCTGAGCTATAGTCTTTGGGACATTTCGAAGTCTTTCAAGAATCTAAAGACTCCACTCAGTTCTAGGAGTCCAAAGCAAAAAAAAAAAATTCTTCGCTTTCTCATTTTGGATGTTGTTCTTAATTGAGAAACAGCTATTTGAAAATTCATTTTATTTATTTATTTAAAATGTTAACTTAAAAGAACCATCAAACTTAAAAGTTATAAGATTTGTGCTCCCATATAAACTACTCAAAGCCAACAATCATTACTGTTTTTCAATATTTGCTTTATTTTTCTAATCATTGTTATCATTATTGATGAAGCATTTGAGAACATGTTGAAAATACAATAATCCTATACTCCCAAACACATCAATGTATATTTCCTAACAAGAACATTATCCTACATGACCATAGTATAAAAATAATTTCAGAAATTTAATGATATAATAGTGATATCAAATATAGGCTCATTCAAATTCTATCAATTATCCCATTAATATCCTTTATAGCTCTTTATTTTCCTGTACCAGGATCCAACCTAGAATCATGTATTGCATTTAATGGTAATATATTTTTGGTCTCTTTCAATCTGGAACTATTCTTGTCTTTCTTAATCTTTAACACTGAAAATCTTTTCAGAGTTGAGGTCAATTGAATGTCTATGAATTTGAGTTTGTCTAATATTTCCACAGTTAATGCATCTTTAGCAGGAATGCTACATATTTTTAGAACGTTATATAAAGAGGCATAAGATTCTCTTCCATAGAAACAAAACCATTTTTCATTCCCCAAGCAATATAGAAGTGCCCATTTTCCCACAGCCTTGCCGACAGTGTTGTCAAGCTTTTGAATTTACTGCCAACGTAATAGGTGAAAAATGGTATCTTAACAGTTTTTTAATAAACTTTATTAAAGTAGAACTTAAAAAGCAATAACACTGTGATAAATTTTGACATACCATGTAAGATATATACTGTATCCATCACTCTAAAAAGTTTTTTGTTCCCATTTTCTGTAACCCCCCCCCCAAATCCTGGCTCCAGGCAACTGCTGATCTGCTTTCTGACCCTATAGATTAGGTTTGTATACTCTAAAATTTCATATAAATTAAATCGTATAGTATGTACACATTTGTGTCTGAAAGGAAGAGGATACTGATGGTATCCTTATGGGAGATTAGACAGAAGAAATTAGGTGTATTATTTTTAATTTGGCCTTATTTGTATGTGCAGGCTAGATGACCTTACTATACATAGGTTATAAATAAAATTGAATTCCTCTAATTTTAAATAAAATACACTCTCCATTCTAAATTTTCTTTTTGGTCTTCTTGCTATACCAATCTACTAAGCCCTCAATAATGACAGAATTATAATATCTGTAGGACTCTCAAGAGATTATTTTTATGAGTTCTAACCTTATTATCAAATAACTTTTTGTAAACCCTGTGTGACAAGGATTCTATCTCTTCCAAAGAATTTACTCTCTATTTTAGAGAAAACTTTTTCCCTTAGAAAACTATGTTGGAGTCACTAGTTCTTAAGAACAAAACAATGCTGACTAGAATGTTTAATTCTACCTTTCCAAATAAATTTACGAACCGGTGTTCTACGGGTTATATGGAAAGAGGAGGGGGAAGAAATTGCTCTCATTTATTAAATTTTCCTTTCTCTTTTAGTTTTGCTTTTTTGAAACAATTAGTCTCATACTATCTTAACTTCTCCCTCTGTCATAGGTGTCTCTTACTAGGCTCACCAGAAAAAAAGTGAAAATTTGCATCTTTAATACTTCAGTTAGCGTTGACTTCACTTGGTGTTAGTGTTGCTTTTAGTAACCTTTGAGAGTGTATGTGTGTGAGGTTAGTGCACAAACTGAGCGATGCAACAAAGCAAGATCTACTTGATTGAAACATCTAATACCCCTCCAGCATCAGTCCCTGCAAAACCTCATATTTATAGCTAGACTTCTTGGTAGCTAGGAATCAATACACATGTGAGATTCAAAAGAAGAAAAGCAATTAATCTTTGGTACCGAAGAGAAACACCCTCAGGTGTTTCTGGGTATAAAAGTAGTTTCCAAAACTGAACCTCATCTGCATAAAGCATATCTCTGAATCAACAGCTAAGTGAGGTGATAAAGCCCTGATATTTAAAGTCGGTAATGCTTTGGTTCCGTTTACCTTTTGATAGAGTACATTTTTGATTGATAGGAAATGACACACTGAAAGGGCATAGGGAAGAAGGGGGAAGCAGCTGGCACTGAGGGTGGAGAAAATAAGTGCATACTGAGCCATTGAGAGGACGAACGTCAATGATAATTATGTGATATTTCTAGTAGTTTGCTTTATTAATTTTAAAACTATGAATCAAATTTCTAACTAAAAAGACTTCTACCAATTTATAAAGATAAGTAGTTCATTAGGTGATTTCAGTAACAAATATTTGAGGCCTACCTATATTGAACACACACACACATACATTAAATAGCAAAGAGTGTTACCGCAACCTTTGACAGTCAGGTTCTAGATATTGAAATATTTCCTCAATAGTTTTAACAGCTTCAGTGAGGTATGATTGGAATATAATAAATAGCACATATTTAAAG
Source organism: Eonycteris spelaea (assembly GCA_003508835.1). NCBI lineage: Eukaryota > Metazoa > Chordata > Mammalia > Chiroptera > Pteropodidae > Eonycteris > Eonycteris spelaea. The sequence goes on from PUFA01000053.1 coordinate 4,336,573, forward strand.
TATTGTCAGAGCCGAGGCCAAGTGGCTCGATCGTGTCAACTATGCCACTTGTCAGGGTCTGAGGTATTGCTGACCCAGAAGTTTCAGCGATACAAGGCCCACTGGACGAATGCACGAAAGGATGATGACATGAGGATGAAACGGCAGGCACCAACTTTACTGTGCGGTTGGGAAGTGCAGACTAGCGTGGGGCACACAGTCTTGCGCGCACTTCTACTGCTCCCCTTTCTTGTGGTCCCCTTCCTCTCTCCCCTTTTGCTCTCTAGGGAACTGCATGGCTCTTCACATAGCAGAGTATAAAAGTGGCATTGAGCCACACATGCGTGATACAATAAGCTGAAGTATGTTTACATATTTTCTAAGTTTGGGGTTTTATTTCTAGCCATGGGCCTGGATTACAGCCAGACCTTGGACCAGCTAAACCTTGGGCCAGTCAGGCCTGGTGCCCACAAGTATACAGTCATCATATGTACACACCTGTGAAATCATCATCCCAAACAACATAATGAGTATATTAATTGTAAAAGATTCCTTATGCCCCTTTGAATTTCTCCTTCTTGCCTCTTTCACCTCCTTCCCGACCCCAAGAAACCACTTACCAGTGTTCTGTCATTACAGACAAGTTTATATTTTTGAATTTCATATAAATAAAACCACACAATATGGACTCTTTTTGTTTTCTGACTTTTTTATCCAGCAAAACTATTTTGAAATTCAACAATAGAGTTGTATATATCAATTATTCATTCCTTTTTATTAGTGACTATTGTTTCATCATATGATTATACCATAAATTGTTTATCCATTTACCTAATAATGGACTTTTTTTTTCAGTTTCTGACTATCACAAATCAAATTGCTATAAACTTTCACGTACAAGTCTCTGTGCAGATATTTGTTTCCATTTTTTATGCCTAAGAGTAGAATGGCTGGATCATATAGCAGAAATATGCTTGACTTTTTAAGAAATTACCAAATTGTTTTACAAAGTGGTAGTACCATTTTATGTTTCTACTTGTGGTTATAAGAGCTCTAATTCCTCCACATTCTCACCTAAACTCATATGGTCAATATTTTTAATTTTAGCCAATTAAATCTTGTCATTTAATAAGAAATATTCAGTAGTATCATCAGGATAATCACTGCCCAAGTTCCAATGTCTTGAAACCATTGTTCCTTACATATATATTTTGTTTTATTTTGTTTTTTTTTAAGTTGCCTGCTCTGTTATCTCATCTTTGCTAGAAACCTCCCTCAACTTGTAGCAAAGACAAGAGAACACTCCACATGAGAAAAATAAAAAAACAATTGAAGCCAAACAGACAAATTAAAAGCAAAGTTTGACTCACCAACACTGAATTTTAAAAATGGCTATATCTGGGTTCAGCTGAGAATTTGCTCTCCTGGTGAGGACAACTTAATTGTATCAGAGTCTATGGCCATGCCACCCTGGACAAGCCCAATTCCCTCTGGTCTCGGAAGCTAAGCAGGGTCGGGCCTGGTTAGTACTTGGATGGGAGACCACCTAGGAAAACCAGGTGTTGTAGGAGTAAAAAATAAAAAAATAAATAAATAAAGGATTGTAAACTGACAAGGTCCTTGCAATCTGTGAAGTCAACCAAGGGTTGCCTCCGCCCCCCTCCCCAAAATATATATATTATAACTCTCTTAGCACATTTCTTAATATTTGTACTCCTTGGCCTAAGGCGATTTCTTTTCACTCACTTATAGAACAGTACATGTTTAGACTCTCAATGAAGACTACTCCTTGCATGTAGAGTGGAGGCCAGTCCCTCAACAAAGAAACTTTCTCTGATATTCAAACTAAAGTAGCCCTCCAGTTATTCTATTTCGTGCCACTGTGGTTTTGTGTTTTGTATTTTACTTATCCTTACTAGATATTTTCTTGTTAATCTATTTTTTTTTTTATCTGTCTTCCTTAACTAGAATTCTCTCCATGAAAGCATGTGCCTTTCAGTCTTACGCAGTCTATTTCTGGTAGCCAGAATAATGTCTGGCTCATTGTAAGTACTTAATAAAATATGTTAAAAGAGTATTTTTTTGGCTCTGGCCTTGGAGAAACTCACTCTAAAAGAAAAATAAACTTATAAAAATATTAGTATCATAACAGAGCTCCATGTTCACTCATATCTACTGTGACTGAAAAAGGGGTTCTAATGGAAGTAACCTCACAGAATAATTTGATCATAAATTCCTAACTGGGAAGGTCAAGGTAGGTAGTCATGCCCCAGACATAAAAATCTTTAGTGACATGGTTTTAAGCCAGCCCTGCCCATTGTTCTTGTGAATTAACACACATTTGAAATGCCAGAAGTAACAGCAAAGGCATAACCACAAGAGCACAGAATCTTGTTAATTATCCTGTAATCTAATTCTCACCTTGCTTCCTACCTCATGCAATCTTCCTTAAATTCTCTCCTAATTCCAAGTACATAAAAGAAACTGCAAACCGTCATCTCAGAAGCATTTGAGATCTTGCTATCTAGTCATTGACGCCAGTTTTGGCTCACATGATCTCTTATAAAAATTCTCTCTGGGTTTGGACATTTCTTATGTTGCACTACCATTTATGACTTTATTGCTTCTGTTACCTATGAACCTTTACTTATGGTGGCTGAAAAATGACTGCTAGAAATTTATTACTTGCAGGAAATTACTGATTGGCTATTGCCCATGGGAACATAACATTCTAACAATAAGCTTTCTGCTTCTGTACCCCCGCTTGCACAACCCACCTATGGATCAACAGGTAGGGAATAGAAGAAAAATAGACCTCTGTTTAGACAGAATGAAGAATGGGATTTGGGGCTTAAAAACCCTGTACCTCTGCATTTCGGGGCTGCTTAATTTGGGGTCTGCATACCCCTGGCAGACCCAGCTGGCTGAATAAAGAGTGTGTTTCCTATAACTCACTGAGTTCTGGTGGTCCGTGTGTCTTTTGGGGACTGGAGCTACATTATAATTTCCTCCACTTGTTTCAAAATAGTTTACATACAAAGCTCTCAAGCTATTAGAATGTTATCACTGTATTAAGGAACTAAGGTCAAATCTCTTGGCCTAAATAAGGGAAGACTTTCAGTGACTGTCATGGATTACATCACTGTGTGTCTTTCAGGGGCTGGCAGCTACAACAACCTGACATTTCCTTGTCTGATTTTTTTTCTGCCACTTACTGTTCTTATTGCTTCTCATTTCCTGTTCTGGAATTTGTTTTATCCTAGAACTTAAAGTTATCATCATACCCTCCCCCGGTATCAAAACTATTGTAGCCGCCAGACCCCGATAGACACACGGACCACCAGAACTCAGTGAGTTATAGGAAACACACCCTTTATTCAGCCCACTGGGTCTGCCAGGGGTAATCAAGCAGCCCCCAAATGTAGAGGTACAGGGTTTTTAAGCTCTAAACCCCTATTCTTCATCCTGTTTGAACACACAAGTCTATTTTTCTTCTTTTTACCGTCAGCCCCCAGGTTGGTTGTGCAAGCGGAGGGTACAGAAGCAGAAAGCTTATTGTTAGAGCATTATGTCCCCATGGGAAAAAGCCAAGCAGTAATTTTTCAGCCAGCAAAAAACCATGGGGGAAAAAAATAACTATTTTCCTTGAGTTTATTATTTCTGTAAATAATCACTGCACTTTATGTTTTTTGTTTGTTTTTTTTGTTTGTTTTTATACCCTGATCCCAAATTTTTTTCATTCTTTCTTCTACAGGAAAACGCCTTGAACTTTAAAAGGTGCCTTTGTTGTAGCCGCCAGCCCCCGGAAGACACACGGACCACCAGAACTCAGTGAGTTATAGGAAACACACCCTTTATTCAGACAGCTGGGTCTGCCAGGGGTACGCAGACCCAAAATTAAGCAGCCCCAAAATGTAGAGGTACAGGGTTTTTAAGCCCCAAATCCCATTCTTCATTCTGTCTGAACACAGAGGTCTATTTTTCTTCTATTCACTACCTGTTGACCCATAGGTCGGTTGTGCAAGCGGGGGTACAGAAGCAGAGAGCTTATTGTTAGAATGTTATGTTCCTATGGGTGACAGCCAATGTTCCCATGGGCATAGGCAAACAGTAATTTCCAGTAAGTCATTTTTTCAGCCACCACACCTTAACTAGATTTAACATGGAAATTGCCCAGCTGATCTCAGTAATACCATAAAACTATGAGAGATTATATACTGTTTTTTCAAGACACTACATTTTAGGAATATTTGTTATTCAGCAAGTAGATAATAAAATAAATTGGTACCTGAATATGTGCCGGAGCCAGCCGGCTAAAGTCGAACAGCACCTAAAAGAGGGGGGTGAAGCCTAAGGAAAAAAAAGAAGACAGGAAAGCGCTTCGGGAGGGCATACAGTCAATGCTGCAGCCCCGTCTTTATTTAGCTCAGCCTTTATATATGTTTTAGGATACAAAGCATAACATATATCATTCGAATACTAACATTCACACAAGATCATAAAACATCCTTGTTATCTGGGTACAAACATTCTTGCTTTCAAGGCTGTAAAAACATTCCATTACCTTAAAAAAGTTTCTTAATGGGTGAATCTCCTCATTAGGGTCAGTAATGTTTAACTTTTAACTATTTGCTTCTTTTAATCAATGATAACATAGCCTCAGCAGCTGCTTCAGGGCTCCAAGCAGTCTCAGCAATTTTATGGCTCCCAAACTATGTGACACCTTCAGTGCCTTGCAATGGCTCCCGACATCTCCCCCTTTTTTATTTTTTAAAATGCCAAAGCTTTCCCAGCTATGGCGCAGATAGACTGTGCCTGTCTTAGGCGACCCTCCACAGGTCTGGGCCTTACCCGTCATTGGCACATGAAAGTCGTCTTGCAATCATGCCCTGTCTTAGGTTGGTCCCAGCCCTGAAGGATTCTTACCCGTCTCTGACTACCAGCCTCTGCAAATGGGAGATGTATATTAGTTTAAACCTGAGCCTGGAGCCTGAGACCATGCATTTGTGGAATAGAACGTAAGCCTTCAATACTATTGACCATGCTTTGTAGCACTGCGATCCCCTGTAATTCAGGAAGCTGTTTTTGAAAAGTGTCAGCAATATGTGTTTGCAAATCTGCAATTAAACCTGAAGCATTACCATACCCCAAAATATGCTGTCTTACTTTATCCCATTCAAACATACTTTCATAATACAATACAGGAGTTATACAAAAAGAAGTAGCATTCCAATTACATTTAAGTTGCACACATTCCTGCAAACTAACAATTTGATCTCCTAACAATATAACTGTTTGCTGTAAATCTGCTACTTGACTTTGCAATACAGAGTCAATTTGTCTTTGAGAAGTCCATAACTGTTCAGCATCCCGATGCCAGGTTCTAACATGATCAGCAGTCTGTACAGATTGATGCAGAGCCACTCCAGCCGTGGTAGCAGCAGCAGTAACACGATGATACCCACAACAGCAGCAATCAGCATGCCAAGGAATCTTTTAGCTCTTCTTTTAACATGGTCCATCAGTTGCTGCAAAATCATAGTGGCAGGAGAGTCCTGCCAGGGTCGAGACAATCTAACCGGCATCCACACTTCAGTTCTAGCTCTAAGGATATATAAGCTTTCATATGACTTGTTAAAAGGAATAGAAGAGTTAATACAAGTGTAAAAAGAACAGTATTTACATGAAACATAACCTAGAGTTTCATTCCACCCCACCTTGCCCTTCATAACGATATAGGAGAGCCGAACACAGACTCGAGCAAAGTGAGTAACATTTTTAAATCCTTCCATACTTAACAAAAACAAGTGACCTACCCCAGCAATTTGTTCAGAAGTCTGCAAAATTGTCAACCACGCTTGAGCACCTAGCTGTAAACAGTGCTCTCCAGCTCCCATGCAAAGTGGCATCCCTTTCGTTCCCACCGTATAGTTCTTAATCACTCTCTCTGTTAGATCCTTGTACTATACTGGCTGCTGCAAAGGCTCACTGGCCTGTTTCACCCAATGCTGATGAGCTGCTGTGCTACCTTGTTCTTGATTTAAAAAATTTAAAAGTATATAATGCTCTATTAAGCCTTTGTCTCAGGGTATACCATATTCCCCCTTTTTGTTTTATAAGCTTATCCTTCTTAGAAATGTTGCAGGAGACACCCAAGGGTGTCTTCTGTGAACACTGGTTTTTTCCCCTCTAACGCTTGCGCAGAAAACACAAAACAGAAAACACAAAACAGACACTCAGACAAGGACAATTACTGGGTGTAGGTGGGCCTAGAGAAATTTGCCACCTACCACTTAGACAAGACAAAGACAATAAACAGACTTTGACAACAGGGCACAGGAGGCGGCGTCCCGCTGCCTGGCCATGGTCCGGGAGATATGACTGCGTCCAGTCTCTCCATGGACCCTGGTGACCGGTCAACAGAAACAGGAACAGAAAGGTACCTTTAAAAGCACTGAAACTTGTAATTTAGTCATTACTTTTCTCATTTCCAATACAAAATCAAGTTATCTTCACTGTTGACTCCATGCTAAAATGTCCTAAGTTTTAGACTAATTAACCAATAAAGAAAAAGAAAATCATTAAAGTTTTTAAATTTCAAGTTAGAGAAAGACCCTTTACCACACAATAATGAAACCTGAGCAATGCAAGTTTGTGACTACAAGAGTGTCTTTCAAAAATACAGTATTTAAAATTCCTTTTCCACCAGCGGTGTTAGTTTCCAAGGACTATCCAATGCAGTGGGCCCTTCTAAAATAGAGAACAAATTAGTTAAAGCACATGTGAGGTAAAGGGAAGGACAGAGCCAATTAATATCTCTCAATAATTTTTGAAAATTATTAACAGTATTGAGAGCTTCTCGCCTAATTTCTATTTTTTGAGGAGTAATTTCTGTTGCAAAATTTCATAACATCCCTTCCACATCGAGGACATAGTCCTGGTGAGCGAGGTGGAGGCTTCTGTGGGGACCGGTTTCGAGGACAATTTCGAGCAAAATGCCCAGGTGCTGACATCAAAACAACAGCCAGGGCTGCGGAGAGATCTGCCTCGATTGTTTCTAGTTTGTTGAAATAGCACTTCTTTTACTGTTTTCCCTTGTAATGCTGCGGCCATGGCTAGACCCTGCGTATATGCTGGTCCAATATCAGAACATAATCGATATAGTCCGCAAGATTCCTTTCTTCCTATGAGGTCTGAGAGCGCCTGACATGCGGAATTAGCATTCTCATAAGCCAGTTGTTTTACTAAGATAAGTCCTGCATCTGATTCTCCTATTAGCCTTTTAGCTGTCTCCATGAGCCTGGCCACAAAATCCTGAAAGGCTCGTGGCCCTTGCCTTATCTTAGATAAATCTTCAGTTTGCCTTCCATTAGCAGGTAATTTACCAAGCCCTTTTCGCAGCAGCACTTATTTGTGCATAAGCTCCTCCTTCGTACCCTAATTGCTGATCATTCGCACAATATTGGCCTTCTCCTGCCAACATCTCATATGTGGTTAGTATTGGGGGATTCTGATTTCTATTCAATTCTGCTGTTTTTTCACATAGATCACAATATTCTGATTTCCATAGCAAAAAATCCCCAGGTGTGAGACAAGCTCGAGCCAAATTCTTCCAATCAGCTGGAGTTAGGGCTTCTAAAGATAACGTTTCCAACATAGCCTGAGTATAAGGAGCAGTGGGCCATATGTGCACAAGCCAATTTCAATTCTTTAATAGATTTAAAAGGGATGGGGTTATACCGTTTCAGACGAACTGGCTGACCCTCCTCATCTCGAGCCTCTTGTTCTGTTACAGGGCACATTAAGTGAAATCCCTGTGTATCCTCACCTCTTTCTATAGCCTGATGTAACGTAGTTTGTAAAGGTGAAAGAGGCTTAGGTCCTCGAGGTTGCTTAACAACCGCAATGACCGGCTGTGGTTCTTCGAACGGAGGCGGGGGATACGGATCTTTGCTAGGCACTTTAAGGTTTTTCTCCAGCCTCCTAGCCGTAAGGTTAATTGTTGCACAGCAGTTTGCAAACCCTGAACAACTTTCTCTAATTCCTTAGACTTATGCTCAGAGCTAGCAGCCCGACAAATGGGATGGCCTCCATTGTTATGGAACCGTGGGGCTTCTTCCTCCAACTGTTTTGCATCTCCGGGGCTCAAGGCTCCTCTCTATCTTTAGTTAGCATCAGATCAAAAGGTTTCCCGCTCCTCTCTTGGGGGGCAGCGGTCTAGCAGGTCTAGTCTCAGTCTCCTTTTCAAATGGCGGGACATCTCCTATATTGTCCCGTTTTTCTTCCCCTTTCTGGCTTTCCCAACCTTAACCCTCTCATGCCTGGGATCTAAACTATCTCTAATTAAAGTCCACAAGCCAAAAGTATCTGCAGGTACCTTGCCAGGCCATGATCATAATAATCTTGTAGTTTTTCTCCCTTTTTCCATGTTCCTAAACACTGTTCCCTCCTCAGGAACCAAGGACAAACTTTCTTTACAAACTCTAAAAAATTACACAATTGTTGATGCCCTACCTTAGCTCCTCTAGCCCGGAGCATATTCTTAAGCATATGTACAAAAAGCATGCGGCCGTTTCCATTTCCCATTTTTCTTTATTTAAGTCGACTTTCCTCTCTTTCTATCTATTTACAAACACCGCAACCCTTACTTTTCTGAGCGCTCACTACACGCGGTGTCTTTCTTACTCCCGGACTGTTCCACCGCACTCACCTCTGCCGATTACTCGGCTTTAAACTCGGGGGGCCCCCCTTTCTCCTGCGGTGGCGGTCTTCACCTCAACGTTCGTCAACGTTCCGTCCCAAATTCAGGTCCCTGTTCGGGCGCCACTTGCCGGAGCCAGCCGGCTAAAGTCGAACAGCACCTAAAAGAGGGGGTGAAGCCTAAGGAAAAAAGAAGACAGGAAAGCGCTTCGGGAGGGCATACAGTCAATGCTGCAGCCCGTCTTTATTTAGCTCAGCCTTTATATATGTTTTAGGATACAAAGCATAACAATATCATTCGAATACTAACATTCACACAAGATCATAAAACATCCTTGTTATCTGGGTACAAACATTCTTGCTTTCAAGGCTGTAAAAACATTCCATTACCTTAAAAAAGTTTCTTAATGGGTGAATCTCCTCATTAGGGTCAGTAATGTTTAACTTTTAACTATTTGCTTCTTTTAATCAATGATAACATAGCCTCAGCAGCTGCTTCAGGGCTCCAAGCAGTCTCAGCAAAGGTTTTATGGCTCCCAAACTACGTGACACCTTCAGTGCCTTGCAATGGCTCCCGACAAATATGAGGTGTTTTTGGAACAAAAAACTAAAATATGTGATACTGACTTTGGGACTGGAGAGTGAGCAGAAGCTTGATACTCCTTCAGGGCACTGGTTTCAAATTCTTGAAGGACAGTGAAGAAGTGATTATTGTTGGCCAGATGAAAGAGGGTGAGAATTATGTATGGCAGAACAATTAGCAACACCATCCCCTGAGTATGGAAAACAGAGAGAGTACTCAACAAACATGTGGCTTTGCTAAGGAGATTTCAGGGCAGAATGTTGAAAGTGATAACTGGCTTCTTCTAATACCTATAACAAGAAAGATGTGAACTAAGGAAGGAACTCTCAATATTTTATTCGAATTTAGTGGAAATAGGGTCCACAACAGCCTTTCTAGCTAGCAAAAGTGTCTCAAAATAAGAAATGATCTCAGAACAAAGATCACATCCATACCACTACCAACAAAACCTGGTGTCAGGGTAAAAAGGAAGTCAAGGATGTGGCCATATGATCCTTTGTTGACACCTCAGAAAGATTAAAATGTGTTGGTATCTCATACACCTCCTAGGTAGATAACAGGCTTTTAAGAATATTAAGGGCATGTCTCTCAGACCTTATCTGCTTGGACAAAAAGCTTCTAAGAATTTCAAAGGCATCATCTCAAAGCACCCCCATGCTCATTCCAAAGGAGAATGTGGCTTATGCTGAAGATGTTTATGAGTATGGCTTTTGTCTCATGGAAGGAGCACCAAAAATAATCACAGAAAACTTATATTGTTTAAAAGCATTGTGTTGGCATAAAAATCAAAACCAAAACCAATGAAACAAACAAATACACAGAACAGCAACCCACCTATTTGGATTTGAATGTTACTAAATACAGGAATACAATTAATTTTCATATAGTGACCTCATAATCAATCAACCATACTCAATTTATATATTCATTCAAATATTTTTTAGATTCTTTGGGATTTTCTATGTTGTTGAAGTAAGAAACATCCAAACCTGGAGAGAATTTTTTATAAAAACTTATTTGAGCCAAATAGAGGACACACCTAGAAGTGAGATTTCAACAGACTAAGATAAAAGAGAATAGCAATTTGCAGTTTTCTTTTATGCATTTAAGAGTAGGAGGAACTGAGGAAGATTATGTGAAGGTGGGATGGGATTACAGAATACTTAAGATTATGTTCTCTCTTGCAGGTGGTCACATGGAGATTGGATTGCTGGGTAATTAAGATTATGTGCTTTTTTGAGGGTGGTTACAGTTTATTCGGAAGGTGCACAAGCACAGTGAATGGGCTGACTTAAGACAAAGACAAACCTTTTATTAAAAAGTTATATGTGCCTTGGGTGGGACTACCGCTATTACCTGCCCAGTTAGAAATTTATGATCAGATTACCCTGTGAGGTTACTTTCCATAGCAGCTCCTTCTGCATCTATAGTGTATATGATCATTCTAAATTTCATTTCTACCACTGTTATGTATATCTTCTTCAGTTATTTCTTAATAGAAGTCTTCTACTTTTTGTGCTCAATTAAAATGCTGAACATTTCTTTGTTGGTATACATTTCTTTTAATGGTTAGAGGAGCAAACAAAAAAGATTCAACTGTGGGTTTACTGAAGTAACTGGGCACCTCATTGCCATATCTGATTGAATCCAGAAGATAATAATATTAGTGACGAAAACTAAGAATGACTCAGACAAGAGTTATTTAGTTAACCTAAAACTTTCTATATACGTCAAAGCTCTAGATAACTCTTTTTTGGCTTGGGTTTCCTGATTCCCGTGTTATCTTTCCTAAATTATTGCCTATAAGGTTTATCTTAGTCACAGATTTATCTGCCAATTCCTAGAATTTATTTTTTCTCATTCCATTCCTCTTCCTGAAATGCAGTACTAGCTACTTCTTCTACTGTGTGTTAATATTAACAAGAAGAAGTTCAATTTCCTCAATCATTTCCACAATGATGTAATCCATGATAGTCACTGAAAGTCTTTCCTTATTTAGGCCAAGAGATTTGACCTTAGTTCCTTAATATAGTGATAACATTCTAATAGCTTGAGAGCTTTGTATGTAAACTATTTTGAAACAAGTGGAGGAAATTGTAATGTAGCTCCAGTCCCCAAAAGACACACGGACCACCAGAACTCAGGAAACACACTCTTTATTCAGCCAGCTGGGTCTGCCAGGGGACCCCAAATTAAGCAGCCCCGAAATGTAGAGGTACAGGGTTTTAAGCCCCAAATCCCATTCTTCATTCTGTCTAAACAGAGGTCTATTTTTCTTCTATTCACTACCTGTTGACCCATAGGTCGGTTGTGCAAGCGGGGGTACAGAAACAGAAAGCTTATTGTTAGAATGTTATGTTCCTATGGGTGACAGCCTATGTTCCCATGGGCATAGGCAAGCGATAATTTTCCCAGCCAGCACAGTAACATGTGTTATCAGTGAAATTCAGATAACATCATTTTCATAGTAGACTTTGCTTGGTTATGGTTTAAAAATTACTCTTATGGAAATTGCAAAGGTATATATATTCCTCTAGTTGGAATGTCAGCTCAATAATTCTAAGATTACATTGCCATTGAGCTAGGATCTTACTTGCTCTGTGCTTTGTGTAAAGTTATTGTTTAGTAAATAATTTTTTACTGATTTGATGAAAGATGTCATCTCACAACCAGTCAAGTGTTCTTCATAAATTCAAGGAATTCTCTACTCTACTATGTCTTCAGAAGAACTTCTAAATTCCCTGGATTCCTTCAGTGCAAGAGAAGATGATGTGTTTCTGGTTTCTTATCCAAAATCTGGTAAAGTTTACTTTAATGTATTTTTTAAATGTAGAAATAGAATAATAATAAATAAATATAATAATAATTTTAACCAAACATTTGTTTTCAGAATTTTCTACAGGAAATTAAAATATCCTAAATGCTTATTTTAATAAAAAAATTTTGACAGTAGAGAGCCAAAAAATGTGCTTTGAGAAAATTTAACTGTAGAAATTAGAGCTTTACTACACTTTTGTTTCTATTTATTCATGAAGACATACAAATGTTGATATATGTAATAAGCATATATCTATAGTTTTCTTTATACTTTGTGCCAGGCATCAATAATGTTTGTTTAATTTATACTTAATGATTGATTTAAATAAATAATTTTTTTCTTTTGGGTTAATAAGAACCATAAATATTTTTTATTATTAAAGTTTATGCCTTATTATTCAAGGTTTATCCCCACATATAGGTACATACTCATGAAAGGACCATTATTATAAATGTTATCATGTGGATAATCAAAATTAATCATATATTATTTTTGTTTCTGAGAGAGAGGACCAGGCTATCTCCAACTGCCTGTTGCTATTTCCAGTGTAGTGGACATGTGTAGATGGGCATATATCTGTTATCATGGATTCAACAACTAAAAGTCAACCTCCCTTTAAGTTGTGTGTACATCGTAGTCCCTCATCTGATTGTAAGTCAGGCTCAAGAAACCCTTCCCAATGATGACACAGAGTTCACATAGGGCCAGATCTCCCAGAGTGCTTTTTCAGAATAAGTATAAAACACGTATGTATCTCCTTCACTGGAAAATACTCCTGCAAATGGAAGTTAAGTGACTGCCTCCAAAGTACCTCAGTATTCTCGCTATGCAATATGTTGCTCTGTGAATAAACATATCTTACCTTAAGTTGATATATTAGTTTAGAAAGCAATTTATGATACTTTTAAGGTTCTTGGAACAGGTGGCTAGTTTATACTACTTATAAGGCTTCCATTGTATGTATGGGTGCCTATAAATTGGCCACTTCCTACCAGCTGCCAGGAGTTCCCCTTTAGTAGCACAAAGCTGTGTATTCTCTCTCTTTCAGAAGAAATCAATATATTTTGTTAAAATAATACAACTATCATTACAATAGGAATCATATTTATATAAATATTATAATTATAAATATTTAAGACATTAACATTATAACCTAAAATAGTTTTAAATTTAAAACATAATGCAAATGAGATCACTGTTTAAATTCTAAATATTTAGTCAACTGCAAATTGTTGTTGTATCTTATTGGAATTACAATGAATAAATGGAAACTAGAGCTGATTTAAACTCTTCAAGGACATTGTTTTCAAATTAGCAAAGCATCCTCCTCAACCAAATTTTCCTCTGTTCCAGCTTACTAATGTCTATAACTTTGGCGCACATCCACATTTGCTTTATGTAAACATTAAGTGGTTTCCTTTCAGACTTCAAAGTAGCAGTTTTGCATCTCTATGATGCTTAAACATAACATTTGTTCATTATTTAAATGCTTTGCTTGCACAACTACTCTATCTACACATACAAATAAAATTCAGTATCTATTCTCAAGACAGAAATCAGGAAATAGGCATGAATATAAACAAAGGCAAGTGTACCCTAATGTGTGTTCCTTTGAGGGACATGAAGGGTGAGCAATTATGCCAAGGGAGTAGGGACTCAGAATAAAGTTTATAAAAGAGCAAGATACATAAGCTTGCAGGACATATAGGAATTTGTATGTAGAAAGATCTGTGTGTTTGCAAATTGGAGATAGCAGTGAGTATTAGCATAGAAGAGTATTTCAAGCTGAGGAAATATACCTTATGCTTTTAAAATGTTATTCTTCTTATAAAATGAATTAACATCTTAATGCATCCATTGCTTTTATAACCTCATATTAATTTTCTATCTTCATTTCATCAAGAGTATCATTTAATTAAAAGTGGACTTTATTTTTCTACGAAGGTACTCACTGGATTGCTAAAGTCATTGAGAACATCCCCAATGCTGGAATTACTCTAACATCTCCAATCGAATTAGGAGACATTTCTAAATTTGAAGAGCTAAAAATGTATTATAAGAAAAGAGTTATTCCAACACATTGAGCTATAGCATGCTACCAATGGATATTAAACAAAAAAATGCAAGGTAAGTTCAGTGGTGATGGGCAGACATTTGTGAGTCCCACAGAACTGAACTTTGATTCTTGCTCTGTCACTTTCAAGCTGTGTGATCTTAGAAGATTGCTGATACTCTCTAAGCCTTGGTTTCCTCATTTGACACAGAAATAATGGCATCCATCTCAAGCAGTGTGGCAAAGATTAAATAAGACAATGCATGCATAGGTGTTACTGTAGTATTTAGCTCATAAAAATTATTTTAATAATCTTTCAGTAATGAAAGAAATGTGAACTGTAATTACACTAGACAATGTTTTACTTTATTTTAAATCTGGTTTTAGTTTTTTTACTCTAAACACATATTGGTGTTGAGGGAAAGAAAAATTGCCTTAATATTATTTTATTTGTTTATCTATCATTCTTTGCAAGGGATTATATAGAAAAGAATAAAAAAAATGTTGTATATAAATTGCTAAAGAACAGTTTCCTCAAAAAAACACACACATTATTTTAAAAGTTAACTAAAATTTAAAAGACTATTTTATATTTTTAAGTATTATTCAAATTTATGTTTTCATGGAGTAATTCTTATGAAATAAGTTTAAGTAGAAATCATATTTTAAGGACATAAATATTGAATAATTTCAATTTATTTAAAATATACATTTATGCACATAAAAAAGTGTAGATGTAAATATATTAACATGCCGAGTGGTTTTTTATGGTACAGGGTTATTTTATTTTACAAATGTTTGTATAAGGAACATTTTCAAATTCTGTTTAGATCAGGAAAAAAAAAAAGAATAACATTTGAAAAGCAAAGGCAAGATACATGTGTCCACCATAACAAAGTCCTAGTAATTAGGCCTTTTTAAACAATGTCAGCCATATTCTAAAAATAAAAACAAAAATAACTTACCAGTCAAATGTACATAAATCAAAGCAGATCTTCCTACAAGTATAACTCTATGACCACGTCACCATGTGTAATGCCCTGGTTTGGAACTCCAGGAGCCAAGAAGGAAACTGACACCGATGCAAGCACAAAAGGGAGTTTAATGACAAACTTGAGTTTGGACTCCACTCGTTCACTGACTCAGCAGTGGTTGAGAGGAGCCCCGACCGAGGGGTTGGGACCTAATTTAAAGGGTAAAACCGCAAGCCTTGGGGAGATGCCTTGGTGTTACCTGATTGGGGGGTTAGGTTGACCTTTAAAGGGATTGGGTGGTAGGTTGTTGGGTCCGCGTGCAAAAGGGGGTCGTGTGCAGTTGGGGCTGTGTATAGAGGGGCCGTGCGCAGTGGGCAATATGCCAAGAGAGGCTGCGTGCAGAAGGTGCCGGTGCAGTAATCAGGATATGTGCAGGAGGAAATAAGGGTGGGGGTGCCTTAAGGGCCCACCGATTAGCTGGCTTGGCTGGTTTGGCCAGGTGGTAAGGCATTGTTCTTGACCACTGACCTTTGGGGAATTTTTCTACAATTCATCTCGTGATCACTCAGAAAAATGGAATCATTCCAGTCTTTCACATGCATACCATTTACTCTTCTGCCCAAAGAAAAATAAACGCGGTCAACCAGAGGCAAACGTCAGAGTTTTGCCTTTATCCCCAGCAAATCTATCAGAACAGGTGAAGGTATACTAACTTGAACACACTATTACTCAACAAGGATTTTTATTTCAAGCAGACTGTCTCTAAGACAGAGATATTTGGGGAGAAAATTTGTCCAGGGAGATCAATAACCTTTACTCAGGGTGCTGAGATAACAATAACAAGTGGCCACCAGAGACTGAACTGTGTTTTATAGACACATTTCAAAAATGACAGGAGTGGGTCTTTTGCCTTTCATAAGCAAAGAAACTGAAGCTAGGAAAGATCAGGGAGCTTCTTTATACTACTACAGTAAAGGTATCACTTTACCTTTCAGTGTGAGCCCGACTGAAGGCTGAGACTCTCTGATAGCCCCTGGTCTCCCAAGAGGGTGTGTCCTCTGTTACTAATAGCCTAGTCCTGAGGGCTTAGGGGCTGGACAAGCCCTACCAGCTCCAGCAAAGCCTGTCAGACAGAAAATTCCTCTTCCAGTCTTTTCTCACCAGCTCTCAAACATATTCAACCTCTTATATTTTCTTCCTAATCTTCGTCTCTCCTTTTTTGTTTTCAAACTCTCTTACACAAAATTTATGTTTTCAGGATCATTTCATGATATTTAGTTAATATTTAATTTTTTTCCAGAGTACTATTTTGCCTTGCCTTCATATCCCTCAACTTCCCCCTAATATCTTATTTCTTAGAATATATTTTGTGTTTATTCAGTATAATTGACATATAATATTAATTTCAGATGTAAAACATAATGATTCAATATTTGCATATGTTTTGAAACAATCGATACAATAAGTCTATTTAACATATGTCACCATACATAGTTACAGAATACATTCTTTTAACCTCTTTTGGCAAAATATGTATTAATAGTTTACATTGTCTTTCCCACTAGATATCACTGATGTGCATCTTTGTGGGTTCTTCAGAGGTCCTAAATTACTCTTCTCTTTAACAACAACAACAACAAAATCAACTGGTGGCTAAAAATTCTGCTATTTTATCGCCTTTTGTTTAAGTAATGGATTTTTAAACTGTAATCTCAGACTTGGGGTTCTGTGAATTTGCTCAGGAAGCCTAGAGAACCTAGAAAAAAGCTGAGATGTTGGGTTACTGTAGTTACTCCCTGGGATGGGATAAGGTGGTTCTTCATTCCTGTGACAGTGGCCTTTACACAGCTCCCAAGAAAAGAGGAGCAGGTGCTGTTTCTGTGAGTCATACACAACACTTGTACTATGAACACACTACAGAAGACAGTTACATATTAAAAATGACTCAGCAAACACTTCCTTATCTAAGTAAAATGTGTCCACTCTGATTGTCAAAAGGCAAGTAAAACATCTAGTACTCATGCGATGTTGACTGTAGTTGAAGAATAGTCCTATTATATCCAGCTTTTCACACTGGTTTCCTAAGTTTTTTTAGATACATCTATTGTACTCTATACTTCCCTGCTGTAACTCTCATAACACTGCTTTGTCAAGAATGTTCCCTTACCTGACTGAAAGTTTTGACAGGTCTGCGACCATTTCTGTCCTGCTCAGCATTATATCCCTTGGACTTGAAACATTACACACTGCCTGGTACACTGTAGGTATTAAATAAATATTTATTGAATTGAATTAAATTGCAATGTTCATGTAAATTGGGAGGGTATCTCAGATTCCTTATGCTTTGGGGGAATGAATTGTAAAAAGAAAAGGAAAATTACAAACATCATTCTTTTGTAAATAAGAATATACAATTTATAAGACATTATGTTTTATAATAGGTGGATATTTCAAAAGTAATCTTATCCTGCAAATGAATAGGGATTTCTCATGTCTGACCCTAGAAAGATAGGACCAAATTTAGCACATAAATTGAAAATATGTGGTTATTGGGCTAGCTGCATCAACATCACCTGGGAGCTTGTTAGAAACGCAGGATGCCAGCCTCATCCTCAACACCCTGAATCAGAATCTGCATTTTAACAAGATACCCTGATGGTTCTTACCCGCATTAAGTTTTAAGAAACACTGGCCTAAGTTTGTGTTAAATAATTAGCTGAAGCTGCCAAAAAATTGTGACTCTCACATGCAAGTTTGGCTGCTAATTTCTTTTTTAGGAAATGTTTTGTGTTGGGGCTATTTCCACCCAAAAATAAATTGACTTTTTTTTTATTATTATTATTAACAGATTATCTACATCGTTAGGAATCCAAAAGACACAGCTGTTTCTCTATTCCACTACTACAAAGATAACCCTAATCTCCCCGGCATTGAAACCTGGGCTATGTTTTTAGAACTTTTTCTAAAAGGAAATGGTAAGTATAACAATGATTTTTATTCATAATGTACAAGGAAACTTTCCGCTCAAAATGAAAGCATTTTCCAAAAGCTTAAATGGGTCCTAATGCCTGCTTTCAGAAATACTTTTGAATAGATTATTCTTGTGCTTCTTCTAAGCAGTTCTTTTTGACTCTGCTTTTTCACAGTCTTTCTTATAACTTGCGAGTAGAACATACTGGCAATTTCTTATTAAGCCGGTATTAATGTTTTCAAAACAGATTAATTCTGATCAAGCATCTTTTTTTCATATATGATCAGTCTTTTTAGTGAAATCGTTATGCACTTATTGGGGTACAGTGAGATACAGCCTAAACCTAGACAGGCAGACTGAAACATGCTTTATATATACCTGCATGGAAAACAAAACAGCACGAACAGTACACACAACCCTCCACCCCCGACCCAAATAAACCAGTGTGAACAAATTAGCCATTTTAGCACTTGGTGTTATAAAAACTAACAGAAAGTAATTTATCCTGAAAACACCATAATGACAGATCGTTTGGTTGAGCTGGGCAGCACACGTTGGTCCTTCTACCATGCATGACTTTTAAATTTATTCATTTTTTCCTGACTCAGTGGTGTCTGGAACACTTAAAAAAACTATTCTGAATTCCCAAGATATATTCGACAAAAATAATATACCAAAACAATACCGAAGTAGGAAAGACATGATTTAGGAATGGCGTGTAACCAAAGGATCTTACCTCTTACAGGGCTTAAAGTAGATCTCAATTGCTAGTTTAGCTGTTTTACCTGTGAATTGTTAAGCTTTTGCTTGTTAATTTAAGAGAGGCCATAGCAAATGTAACCTTAACATGAAGACACTGGGAACTCAACAGAAACAGGGTTTAATACTTTGTTTTGCTCTATTTCCTTTGGAATAATATGCTATTCTCACACTATTTTAAGTCCTCTATTTCTTTCTTATTTAAAGGCATACTTTTAGTAGAATCAAAGCTTCAGGAATGACAGATACATTAAAGTTCATTTGGTTAAAACACCCACCTAATGTTTGAATCACCTTTACAACATCTCCAAGAACTGTAGAGGCTAAGCTTGAACTTTTTAATCTTGACAGCAGGTTTACACCCCACTCCTGCCTCAAAGCAACACATTTCATCTTGCTACTTTTTTTAAAAAAAATTTTACCATATGATACAGACACTTAGCTAACTGCTACGCAAACATGATCTCTGTTCACCCTCACTAGAACACGAGGTAGACTTTGTTATCCTCATTTCACAGGTGAGGAAAATGAAGACCTTGGGAGGCCAAACAACTTGTCCATAGATGTGTTACGAATAAGGAGCAGAGTCAAGATTTAATTCAGGGGTCAGCTCCCAAATCTCTGCTCTTACCGCTATACCATGACTCGTCCAGCAAAACAAAACAAGACAAAAAACTGCAGTTGTGGGAAGAGGAATGATGAACACAGTGTGTAATAGTGGGAGACAAACACAACTTTTTTTTTCTTGAGAAAAAGCAGACTCAAGGTCTGTTTTTAAAAAGTAATTTATGTGTTTAAACTGCTTATTCCAAAAACGGAATTGAAGCAGAGTGAGGCATGCTGACTATCTTCAAATATTTAGAAGGCTAACATGTGAAGAGGAATTACAACTGCATGAGTTCTAATTTGGCCATGTCTCTATAATTTCACTGTTCCCAGGAGACACGACAGCCTCTGGATATGGTCCAACTAGGGCAGTGTAGTGTACTGTTACTGCTCCTATGCTAGAGATTATTTTTCTATGAATGTATTTTTCTATGAATGAGCCACAGAAAGGCCAACCCAGACCCTACACAGGGAAGCAAGCTAGTGTCAAGGAACATTTGCCTTTGTTACCACATTATCAGGAGTTGTAGCAGAATACCCGGAAGGGCAGAGTGTAGTTGGAAAAAATATCTCAGGTGATTCGTTTATACCATCTTAGGCGAGTCAATATATTTTTAATTGTAAAGGGATTTGACTTGTAAGTATTCTACAATTGGGTAAATCCAGCCTGGGCAAACTGTTGACACTGGGAAATGTCACGGAATCAGTAAAGCTTTTAATTTACTCAGGCGGGAGCAGTGGCTTCACATATTACTACTTATAAGGTAAAGTTTGCTTTCCTCCGTGAGTAGTTTGTATGTGTTTTAAGTATATGACTGTGTTTCAGGGATGTTCTCCAAAGACTTTTTGAGGGGAAGGTTATTTCTTTTGCAAATGACAACACAATGTAGTAGAAAAAAACAGTCTGTAGGGCATAAGACCTGGAATCGAGTCCTGACAATAATTCTCTGTGTGATTTTAGATAATAGCTTAACCATTCTAAGGTCCTAACACAAAATAGGACTAATGAAACTTTTAATAAATTATTTAGAAGTTCAAATTATGTAATGGTTAAAATTTGCTGTAAAAATCTACTCACTTATTCTGTTATAGACTTTTAAAGACACAAAGACTTTTAAATAATTTCACATTAGGGTGGAAATGTTACAAGCAGACATTTACCAAGAGAGATTATTTTACAAGTCAGACATTATGATATCCTACATCTGTCTTCAAATCATACACATAAATACACATTATATGCAAAGACAGTACAATAAAGATATAGGTGGCTATACAGCTATATAATTATCTAATTTATCTTTCAGACAGTTTACAAATACACTTTAGGTTTTCAAATTAAACAATAGCCATAGATTTTCTTCTGGCAATATCTTGAGGTATTAACATATCAACAAAATCATATCAGCATTTTGCTTTTTATTCTCTGTAGCTCCCTCTCCACCTGTATATTAGAACTCTACATTTCCTAGGCTTCATCACTGTGAGTTTTGTTTTCTGCACAATTACCTATCATTAGGGTGCTTTCTAGAAACTAAGATGCTCATTGTAACTATACAAGAGTGGGGCAGAAGGTTTGCAGAAAGTATGGAAGGCTTGAAACAGCTGACGAATAGGAGAATGTGTTAATGCAGGACAAATCAGTTTGCCGGGCAGCCTTGGGGCCCTTAAGGCTGGAAAAATGAATTTGCAGTACATTTCTTCAGCAGAACTCAATAGCAGTGGGTGAGGTGAAAAGGTGAAGTGTTTTGATTAAATATCAGGTGTTTTTCAGGTGATTAAAATAAACTGTAAGAGGGCAAGGAAGTTAAAGGTATTGGCAAGTAAACTGTTGAGATGAACAAAGGGAAGAAAGCAAAGACAGAAAGGAGACAAAAATAGTCTGGAGGAAGGTCTGGTAGACACTATCCATTAAAGTCACTGCAGTTGGTAGCAAGACTTGAGATGATGCAGAAGATTGAAATCTAAAATCAGAGTCTTCAGCAACTGTAGAAGAGATAGCAGAAGGTTGATTTCTGACTGAAACAAGGATGGAAAGAGTGATATAGTCAAAGGACGTAAATCTCAAAGAAGCCTGAATTCTCTCAGAGGGAGGAGTTTCATAGAAAGCAGTGAGATTGACAAATCGCTCTCCAGACCCTAAGGAACATGAGTTGTTTGAGAAAGACCAATTTATATTCAGGGTCGTTTCAGGGGAATGAATAATTTTGGATAACAGAAGGGGGGCCATCCAGGCATGTGTTAAAGCCAGGAGGTGGTAGAATAATTCTGTAATTAAGTGAAGGATGGGAAGAAAAGCATTTTCTGTAAAGGCAAGATATTAAATCTCGATTTCGAGAGCTATATTTTCTTTAACACTGTAGGTCTAGTAATGAGCTAGACAATGAGGATTCCAATCAAAAAATTAACCTGAACTGTAATTTTCTATATTAGTTAGAAAGGCACAGGCAGCCAACTTCTTTAGATTCTTTTGGCTAGCTTAAGTCTTTTTGGAACAAGGCGTGGCATAAATTAATTAGTCAATAACAGAATAACTGGCTCTCCAATTATGATAAGACTATGATCCAAAACCTTATTTTTATATTTATTTTGGATATGTTGAAATACATTTCCTATTGAAAAGCTATAATAAACAAGGTCAATTATACTACTCCCTACCTTCCTGGGGTATGACATTGGGTCTCTATCCCTGCCCAACCTCCAGCCGCAGAAGCATGGATTCCCCTGACAGTATTGAGGGCTTCCACAGTATTGGCAACTCTAGTCAATGACATTATCCACGAAGGCTGTGCTGCGGCTGCTAGGAGGAGGTGGGTTGAGTATGTGAGAGTAGTCTGGGGAACCAGAGACCAGTTAACTTCCTAAATTTTCATGGGAGGAAAATCCATCTTCCTCCCAGCATGTGTTTGTGCTTGGGAAAATGTTGGCCTTTCTTACAAGATAAACCCCTTATTACCAATATGGTAGGTAATTCTAAGACATAGTGTTATGATAGGTCACTGAAATAACAGTGAGATTGCTGATAACTGAAAACTGCATGGAAGCAGCTCTTCTAAGTACCAGTTCTTATTATACAGCCCTCTGGGTCTAAGGGGTAGTAGAAATTTGGGCCGACTAACGATATTACTGTAGTCACAGAAATTCTTGTTTCAAAAATACATTATAGTTATTGTTTTGTCCTTTGCTTCCTTAGGAGCTGAAGCCATGAAAAATTGCAGTTAGTCTGGAGTTAATTATATCTTAAT
This sequence comes from Eonycteris spelaea, assembly GCA_003508835.1. NCBI lineage: Eukaryota > Metazoa > Chordata > Mammalia > Chiroptera > Pteropodidae > Eonycteris > Eonycteris spelaea. The sequence continues at coordinate 4,359,261 of PUFA01000053.1, forward strand.
TTATTTAAAGTTTTAATGTGCAAAATGTATAGAGTACAATGTCTGGCTTAATAAATGTTTACTAAATAAATCAATAGCAGATTTTTAGGAAATAGTAGAGTAGCCCTTTTATGATTAGTATTAAATCTTTGGATGATAAAGGTGTGTGGAAAGATGTATATGTAGTATTTTAAAGTATTATGTTTTATGCTTTAGATCATCAAGCTAGTCAACTTTCTGTGGTGACGAGAATGTACTCACTGTTTGTTTTTAATCATCACTGCTATAGAGGTCATTTTGCATGATAATCTTCACTTTTAAGCCCTGGAGATTTTTTTAAGTCTGTCAAATTCACAGCAAAAAAAGAGATAATAATAGTAATAAATTTCTAAGTCTGTATTTTTCCAATCTTAAACTAAGATACCTGATTAAAACATTTTTTTTTCCTGTAGGAGGAAGTTTATAAACTTTTTAGGTTAGGAAATTAATTATAAAAATCATATCACTTTATGAGAAGAAATGATAAATTCTCAATACATTTCTATTTCTTCAACATTTAAAGTAGTTATCAGAACACAGCCTCATTTCATAATATTGTATTTAGTTGAAAATATAGTGAAATCAAGCTCTTCTAATGAAAACGTTTTCATTCTTGAATCTAATGTTTAGGTACCTTATTTGATAACGTTGCTGAAGTGGAAAGAACACAGGGACCCAAAACCGTATGTTTAATATTTGCACAACAATTCTCTTTTCTTCTAGTTGTGTATGGATCCTGGTTTGATCATGTTTTAAGCTGGGAAGACCACAAAAATGATAAAAACATTCTATTTATATTCTATGAAGAAATGAAGAAAGTAAGTTCTTCATAATATTTCGACAATGAAAATTTAAGTCAAAATAAGCTAATATAAGAATCAATCAATTAATTTTGTTTTCAAATTTAAAGGAATAAATTTAGTGTTTTAAGGAAGTAACACTTGTTTTTTTTTTATTTGCTTATTGCTCAGGATCTTTCTAAAAGCATAAAGAAAATAACGACTTTCCTTGGTATTAATTTGCATGACAGTGAAATTAATCAGATTGCTTGGAAAACATCATTCAGGGAAATGAAAAATAATGCAGACAAAGAAAACTGTGATCCAAATAAGACCATCTGTGCCCTCACAACTAACAGGAACCTGGTATTTAGGAAAGGTAAGTCAGAAAGAGATGTGCTTTGCCTGGGACTTATTTGTATTTGAAAGTAGTTCTATTTGACCTTTTTAAATCCTCATTTCACCCTCGTGCATCTCATATCTTGTATAACATATTATACTTGGTATCCTTCAGTGAATGTTTATTAAATGAAATTCTTTAATTGCGTTCTTTTCAGACTTTGAGATATCCATGCCCAGTTAGGAACAAATTGAGAGAAAGATACAGGTATTAAACAGATGGAAATGATAAAGTTATTTGAGGAATGCATCTCAGGTCTGCAGCCCAATGTGTTTGCTAATAATTTATCCTGGATTTTAGAAACATACTCTCGGTCATGGCTAATCAAATGCAGTCCTGTCCCTGCACTTGGAGAAGGTCACTTAGAGCCTGATGGAGAGGAGTACATGACATGTTTTCTTCAGGAGAGAGAGAAGGGCTGACAAATGTGCACAGTGCATTTTCCCAAACTCACCAATCAAATTAACTCACCTTGCAGAAATAAGAGATGGAGAGAGCTGGGATTATTAGCTAAGGATATTCCTTTTGCATGAAACCCAAAGAAAAGGAAATAAATCTCTACTACTTCTTAACATGTAGCTTAGAAGCAGGTTGGGTATATCTGGATATAGAATTACTTTGAAAACCATGTGAATTTAATCCAGATCTGAAGGAAAAATGATTTAACATTTTTCAAATAACTTACAAAGACAAAATTTTCTGGATTTCTGGGCATAGATTTATTTTCATTCTTTAACCAATCTGAATATAATTCCTCCCAAAGCAAATATGTGCCAACTCTTATAGGTCGCATATTATATTCAACTTAGTAAATTATTTTTGTCCTTTTTGGTGGTTCATTTTTTTCCCCTTATAGTTGCAAAACCAAGACTGAGAGGAAGGAAAGAATCCAATGCAGTAAATATATATTAATAAACTATTTTCTAAGAACTAAGGTTAAAAATGGAATAAAATACAGTCTTGTCCTTAAGAAGGTCATAATCTAAACAGTAATGCAAAGTCATAACAACTGTGCTACTAGTATGAGTAAAAGTGAATAGCATCAGAAATAAGGGAGAGAGAATTTTTGTCCTAGGAGGGTAGGTGAGGAGATCACGTTGGATCTGGGACTGGAAGCATGAGAAGGATTTTACCAGGAAACTGACAGGGAAAAATTACATTCCTGCAAGAGCTAACAGCAAGACAAAAACCTCAGAACCATCATGGAATTGGATGGTATTTTTCAGAAAGAACAGGTTTGGAGTGGTACATGATGTATGAAGCAGAATGAGGAAGATGACATTTGGGGCCAGAGAGCTAAAGCTTTGACAGACATCATAAGGAAGCCTCCCCCTACCTCCCACCCCCAGTCTCTTTGCTGTTTCAAAAAGGGATCTGACATGGTCAGACATGTGTCCTAGAAAATAGTAGAGTCAGAGTGGAAAACTGATTAGAAGAGGATAAATGTAGAGGCAGAAAGTCCTGTAAAGAGGTTGTTGTAATAGTCCAGGTATGAAACACTGATGGTCATAATGTGGGCAGTGGTGGTGTGTCACTGTTAGGTGGAGTTCAGCTGAGAAGTCAGTTTAAGAACCATCAGCAGATTGTGGAATTTGCTAAAATTGTTCAGGGTAAGTGGGAAGGGCTAGTGGAGAAAGGGACAGAGGTGAGAGCCCTAGGGACCCTAACATCAATGGGAATGAAACAGCCCTAGACAAGCCAAGAAAAGATATCAGCCAGAATTAGGAAGAAAGCCAGGGTCAAACATGACCATTTATTTATCAGTGAATTCTCAGAGTAGGGATAGAAACCAGATTGAAGGGTTTGAAGAGATGAAATATAAATAAAGGAGTAGCAAATAGAAACCACTCTTCTAAGAAGTTTGGTAGTGGAGGACAGGAGCAAGATTATACGGGAGCTTGAGAGAGGCAGGGTCAAGAAAAGAATTAGGAGGGGTGGGAGAGAGGATAGAGGGAAAGCAGGAAGAATTTAGAAAAGGATGCATGAAGGAAGGTAAAATGAGAAACAGAGAGTAGTTGGGAAGGACCACGGTAAAGAGAATGATGAGAAATGAGGAAATTCTGGTGTTTAGTGGAGTCCAGTGCCCTTTGAGATCTGATTAGCAAACTCTCAGTATTCACACATTTTATCCTGCAAACTTGAGAGGTTTTACTCTAATGATAATAGAGTTAATTTCTGACTTGCCATCCTTGTGACCCTAGCAAATATTTCTAGGTGAAATCATATCAACATAGATGTAGCTGACAACATTAATTCAAAAGCATTTAAATTCTCTCTAAAAGTGGTTTCTTCATATCGGATCTAACAAAGCACAGATTAACACTAGAAACATCCTCACAGATACTAGTCATCATGAGTGCCTTTTGGTAAATTCAAACTATATGAGGAATTAAACACAAGGATGGGGCAATAGAGACAGTTCTCTTCATTCCTTCCATTTGCTGGATGGGATGGGAGTAGGGGAAATCCATCTTCTGAAAGTAATAGTTTCAAAAAGCTACTAAAGTTGTTGATTCAGACTCCTTGGCATGCAAAGATATTTCTTCCTTTACAGAGGAGAATTTGTGCCTGCAGCTGTCTTTACTCTAAATTCAGAATAGATTGGTATTCTAGTAAATGACTATGGCAGTCAGGGAGATAAGGTGACAAGCAAGGATACAGAATAGTCTGCACAAGTGTCAGAAGTCCTAGGGCCCATACATGCCAAAATTTAGGTAAAGAATTACAGAAGAATGGAAAGATAGACGGATAGGATGTATGTTGCAGTATTGGTTATAACAATGAAATCTTAGAATGCATGTAAAAGGTCACTAATCAGAAACTGTTAAATGTATCAAGGCACATCCATGCAGGGATTCACTATGGAGTCATGAAAACTATAGAGTAAAAATAACTTTACTGTGAGTCTGGTACATTACTTGATTTGTCTTGATTTTGACAACAGACTTTTGAGGGTGGTATTTATGTTACTCATGTTTTACTGAGACATCGACTACCTGAATAATTTGTCCAAAGGCACACAACTAGTAGCTGATAAAGTCAAGATTTGAATCCAAACACTCTTATCCTACTTACTATAACTTTCCTTGTAGGTATATAAATACTAATATGGGAAGATGACCAATGTATAATAAGTGGGGAAAAAGCAGGTTGTAATTGTGTGATTTAAAATGTAGTGTACATGTACTTATATGTTTGCAAAGAAGAACATTTGGAACAATGCATGCCAACCAATTCATTAGCCATGTTAGTGGAGTATATTATCTTGATTTTTATCTTCTTTTGCATATATGTATTTTCTCTAACCTGAATATATAGCTACTGTATTATTTTTTCAAAAGAATTTTTAGAAAAAGTAAAAGAGAGAGTGAAAGAATAAATCAGAAACCAGGCAAACACATGTCAGGTCAATTGAAAGAAGACAGCAGTGGTTCAGGTGAATTGTACCAGAAGTCAGAAGGGAAAACCAGGAAGGACCAAAGAATTTAGACAAGTAACATGAATAATATTGATATTGTTCTTTTAAGGGCCTCATGAAGCTGACCTTATGCCCCAATTGGTATGTTTTAGAAGCAATGCCATTTTCTTATTTTGGGAACTTCCCTCTGGTACTTTCTCCTTGTCCCTGATCCCCCTTCTTTTCCCCAAACAGAAGAGTTTCACTTCTTCTTAAACTCAGTCTTTTGGACTAGGAATCAACACCAACAAATATTTCTTAAATTGTAATATATTTCTTTGCTTTAGATGACATTGTCTGACATTCGATCGGACCATGGGTTTTATTGAGCACCCACTGTATGGTCAGCACTGGATTTGGTACTGCAGGAATACACAAGCAAAACATCACAGCTCTTAACCTGAAATAGTTTACAAGCTAATTGGAAGGAAAAGATAGTAGAGGACCATACCAGACAGTCTGTGATGGAAGGCAAAATGATGTATTACTGGCTCTAGTGCACCTGCACTTCAAGGATGAAGCTTAGGGCCAGCAGGGGCAAAGGACCATGGCGGATAATATGCAGGGTTGGGGTTTGGCATAATGTGCATAATGAAAATGAGAAGGGCAATCTTGAGGGGTTGATGCTCAGGCCAGGGTGAGAGGGTGACTCGGTCAATCAGGAGAGGCCAGTGGACTGTGCGAAGTACAGTTGACCCTTGAACAACGCAGTTGAACTGCACAGAACCACTTATACAGATTTTTTTCAATAAATACTGTAAATGTATTTGCTCTTATGATTTTCTTAATAACATTTTCCTTTTTCAACTTTATTGAAATGACACAGTATATAATACATATAACATACAAAATAGGTGTTAATTGTTTATGTTATCAGTAAGGCTTCCAGTCAAGAGTAGCTATTAGCTGAGTTTTGGGGGAGTAAAAGTTATATACAGATTTTCCATTGGGACAGGGGTCAGTGTCCTAAACCTTGCATTTTTAAGGTCAGCTGTATATACTTTATTTCAATTTCCAAACACCTTATATTGAAGGTGAGGGCATCATACAAGTAACTTGATGATTATATTTTTAACTCTTTGTTATTGATATTGTAAAATAATTTTTTTTTAAATGAGACCAATTACCTACCCCTGTGATATGTTATTGGCATAACTACTTCTATAGAGGTGCATAGGCAGGGAAATAAATGAAGCACCATTATGTCTACTTTGCTTTATGTTTTAATTAAGTTTAGGAGAGATACTTTTATGCCTTCTATCATAAAACCTGGGACATTTATATTTCTTAATCTTTCTTTCTTTTTAAGAAATAACTTTTTAAACTGTATAAATTAATATGTAACTGTTACTGAAGGAATTAAAAACAACAAACAAATGAAGAAAAGAATAATTTTCCCATCATCTTATCACCAAGAGATAAAATTGTTCACATTTTATTATAAACCTGAAAGATTTCTTTTGTGAACACTATATATTTAAATTGGTTCTTGTCTGATACATTTCCAATTTTTCCAGGAGCGGTGGGTGATTGGATAAACTACTTTACTTCAAAGCAGAAGAGAGTATTTGATGAACTATTCACAGAGAAAATGAAACACAGTGAACTCTCAAGACACTTTGAAGATTATTCTTAATATAAATGGAAAATGAAACCAATTTCCATTTTATGTGATACAGTGCTTGTGGAACACATAAATATTTTTTCACCAGTGTGGAAAGCAGATATTTCTTTCAGTGAGAAATGGACACTTTATAAATGCATCAGAAGTGCTGTGTGTGAGAGACTATTATTATATTTGGTGGTAGCAGAGAAAGGAAGTATATTATTTTTTAATGGCTGAATTACAGATCTGCTTTTAGGATATTCATAAGGCAAGGAGATTACTTCTATTCAGAGAGTATATTACTGTGGGAATTCTATGAACTGCATTAATGTACAACAAAAGAGGTGAGGGATTACCCAAAATAACCTATGTCTGGGAAGACCCCATTTTTTGTTTGTTTGAAACATTATGACTTCCAGACAAACATTTTTATTTCAACATTCCCTGGTGTCCATGTAGAAATACTCTCTAGTGTCATAGCAATGACAAACATAATCTTATTAAAGTGAAAACACTTGACAGATGATATCTAATGATCACAATCTGGGTATACTGGTGAAACGAAGAATGAAAAGATACCCTTTCACATTAAATTAACACTAGTGTGGCATTCCAGTATTTCCTTTTTCTTTAATAAAGTCAGTTAAATTATGAAATCTCTTCTTTTCCAGTTTTGAAAAGTATAATTTTCCTGAAGTGTTGATTATTTTTTACAGTATTTTAAATATGTATTCTTTCTTCCAGTAGCATTTCTAACATTAGTCCAATCTCTATGGTTCTCTCTCTCCTGTAATGAATTTTATTCTGTAGCTTTAGCCTAGAGGGCACGGTAATGATATTTCAATGAACTTCTTTCAAGATTGTTGCCTAAATGAAAATACACTGGTTATGAACATCTATGGCATATTGTTTACATCTACTCCGTAATTTCTAACTCAGAGCTAATGAGAAAATCAAAATTGTATATTGTATGACTCTGAGCTGCGACACCAAAGCCATGGGTTGAGTGAGTTAATTCAGCCAAACACTAATGTACTGTGACTCTTATGTTTAGTATAACAAATCTGTTAGTCTTTTGTATCAAGTGTATCACAATTCAGTGGGCATTGTGTCTTCATGACCTTTTATATATACATATTTGTTACAAATAAACTGTATTCCTGTTGACTTCCTACATGCCGATTTTTTTTTTAACACAATTAACAGACAGATTTATAAGATATCTCCCTTCCCCAAATAAGTGAGGTTAGTGAATGAGAAAGGCAATCAGGTGAGATATTGGTCAAGTCCTTATTATCTTCATGTTGGAGCATTTCAAATCACACTTAACCTTTCTTGATGTTGATGTGCAGAGAACGGTAAGGCTGTCAGAATAAGGTAAGGAAATCTGATGAGATTGGCAAGGTAAGTAGATGTTGAGTGTAGTGTTAAAGGCCTTAAATCCTATGAGGCTATTTCACCTCACAAGATTAAAATGATCATTGAGATCAAAAGAACTGAAATAGAATTTAATTTGATGACATCATAGTATTTTAGATCCATAAATTACTTTTGGGATCATTGTAATCCAATTTTGATAGAAAAAATTGTTAAAGGTCAATAAATTAAAGATATAACTAAGAGTTTTAGTTCCCAGGCTATTATCAGTCAAAAATATTTTACCCATATTCATAACATCATTTTTCACAATAGCCAAGAGGTAGAAATAACCCAAGTGTCCACCAACAGATTAATGGATAAACAAAATGTGGTATATACATAGAATGAAATATTATTGAGTCTTAAAAAGGAAGTAAATTTTAACACATGCTACACGAATGAATTTTTAAAGACATCATGCTAAGTGAAATAAGTCAATCGCAAAAAGACAAATGCCAAATGATTCCACTTATATGAGGTATCTAGAGAGAAATCCATAGGAACAGGAAGAATGGTGGTTGTCAGGGGCTCAGGGAAAAGGGAAAATGGAGTATAGTATTTAAATTTTGTGGGATGAAGTTCTGAAGACTGGTTGTACAACAATGTGCATGTACTTGATGCTATTGAATTGTACAATTAAAAGAAGTTAAAGGTGGTAAAAAAAAATATTTTTGATCCCTTTCTATATGCCAAGCATTATTATAGATTGTAGGGATACACAAACTTGATTCTTTTTTTTAAGATGCTTACATTCTGGTGGAGACGAATATCTTTTTCTTTCTTTCTTTCTCTTTCTTTCTTTCTTTCTTTCTTTCTTTCTTTCTTTCTTTCTTTCTTTCTCCCTCCCTCCCTCCCTCCTCCTCCTCCTCCTCCTCCTCCTCCTCCTCCTCCTCCTCCTCCTCCTCCTCCTCCTTTTTTCTTCTTAGGAAACATCTGAGATATGGCAGGCACTGATACATGCTATAAAGAAGATAACATAAGGTAAAGTGGCAGACAGTGACAAAAGAGCTGCCTTGGCTGGGGTATCGGGGTGAGGACTCTGAGAAGGTGACATAGGAGTTCCAATAGGAATGATGAGTGGGGCTCCCTGGGCTTGGAGTCATGACACGGAGTGTAGATTTCATGCTAGCTGGGGGATTTTCCACAGGGGGTGAGACATTCTGACACATGCTTTTACAAGGTCACTCTGACTACTAGATGGAGGATGTACCTAGGGTTTATGGAAGTACACAGGGAAAAATGGCTATTGCAGTGGTGTAAAGTGAGAGAAGAGGGGCAATGTGAACAGTGGTGGTAGCAGTGGAAATGATGAGACGGCCAATTTCAGGATATTATATGGTTTTGAGCCAGCTATCCTATTAATACAGGAACAAGAGACAGAAAAGAATAGAAGACAAAGCTTAGATGTTTAGCTAATTCACTATCTGAAGGTACTATTTATTTAGATGTGAAGACTTGGTAGAACAGTTTTGCGGGGCGTGGGGTAGGTGAGCTGCATCCAGACTTCTGCTACAGCCATGCTGGTTGAAATGTCTCTTCACACACCAGGTAATTAGTTGGTTAGAATAATCTCTCTGACGTCTGCTGTGTTGTTCCTTTGGGCCCAGTGGGAAGGTACGAGAAAGGAGGGTGGTGTGGGAGCTTGCGGCAGTTTAGATTTATGGAGTACTATAAACATGAGCATCTGTACGGTGATGGTAATGGCAGAGACGTGGTACAAACGTCCATGCCCACTTGGATTTTCCCTTTTTCTAAGTTCCCCCTGAACTGTAATCTACCACATAGCTTTTTTACTCTCTTGCAGCTGTAAAACAACTCATCTGCATTTCTTCATCCCAATTGCCACCAATTTTTCTCCTAATGACCCCCATCACTTATTTTTACTCTTCTTCCTCTTTCATTTCTCTGTCCTACTCCCTCCTCTCTGTAGTCAAGAAGTAACTGCTAGATTCTAATGATTCTTCTAAGGTTCCATTAGGTGGTATTTTCTCACTCCCGTGTCTTTGTTTAAAGGCATTTCACCCCATAAGTAGGTCAACACGAGTTGCATGAAAACCTGCTCTGAGATACCCTGCCCCTTTCCCCTATTATTTTTCATTTCTCCCCCATTGGCTCTCCAATGACTATTCATTTATATTTTACATCCCACACTTAACCACTCGGACCTTGTATTTTAGTGTAAAAGTATGTCTTCTATTCTAGTTTGTCAGGTTCTCTCTATTTGAGTTCACGTCCTGTTTATTTTGTGTCCTCTGCCACACCTAACCCAGCACAGCACTCCTCATAGGGGCTTACCGAGTGTCGTTTGTGAATTAAGTTCATGAATCAATTTCATTCTATGTCTTCTAGAAAACTCAGTTTCAGTACTGTAACTCATTTTGATCCTATTTTTGTATTCTTCTCTTACTTGATGTCTGCATCAGTCAATTATTTTTTTAACCTAATCACATATTCCCTTAGCTTCTTTAACATTTTGCACAGTATGCAAGTTTTTCCTTCCCGATCTTATTGTATACTTACAGAGAACTTGTAGAAAGCATCTTCAGTGACTGATACAGAGTTTCGCCCTCAGAAATTGTATCATGAAGGTATGTTGAAAAAAAGAATGAATAAGTAAATGAATGATTTAAAAAAAACAAATGAACACATTCCTGTGTATCTACCAATTCAGCTTCCCGGTCCTCCTGTAGGCATGAACGCTTATAGTCATATTTCTTTGCTTTTCCTCCACTTTCCAAATCATACCAGACACAAAATACTGTTGATTCTTGCATTTCAACATCTCTTAATCCATTCTGAGTGTGTGGAAGACGTTATCAATCTTCCTTCAGACATAAACATAAGCAAAGACCAATTATAAGTGATAAGAATAGCCTTAGTAGTAAGTAAATAAATCTGATAGATTTGTGGGTATTCACGCAATGTGTACGTGCTTTTAAACTTATTTTTTTTGTGTAATTTCTCCTTGTAATATGTAATTACAAAATAGAAATAATTTTTGTTTTTAAGCAGCTCATTCATACATTTATAAAATGTTAATTAAAATCAGGTAATTGAAAAATCAGTGCCAAAAAAGGAATAATGTAGCATTTAAATAACGTTCACTTTGGTTTCATTTATTTTTACATTAGTTTAATGAAAGAATTGTTGATCCTCTTTCTGGGTACACAGGTACAGACCTAGATGGAATTTTCTAAGGAGCTAGCAGAGGAGGAAGGAGAAAACACCCTTATGGCTGCTTTACATGAAGAAGCTATCAATAAGGAGCCATCAATCCACCCCACCCCCTCGGTCTTTTCCATTGCCAATTAGAACACTAATTACAGGGCAGCACTGTGTGTGCTCCATTTAGACAGTTCGGATTATTACTCTTCCAGAGTGTGAAGAGCATAATCTCAAACTACAACAAAACCGATTAGAGCAGATAAATGTGGGCATTTTTTGTTGTTCGTTTGCAATTATAATCATTAGTAATTTAAAATCTTTGTGACTATTGGTATATAGCTATAAAGGTTTACTAATCCTTAATTGTTGACTGGATGGGTTATTATCCCCAGGATGAAAAGGAAAATCTCAAACTATAATTAATAATAGGAGTGCAAATCGGAGCCAATGTATGTCTATGATATACATGCACAGGTGTATATTTCTAAACTTATGATTTTGTTCAACTCAAATTTGCTATTTATGTCCATGGTTTATATTAATTTATGATATCAAGTGGACTCTAACAGAGGTGAGAAAATATAGGTCTTTAGGTGTTCTCAATTATTTAGATTGTGCCTTTATTTTGTGAAAGTTTCAATCTACCAGGATCTGTATAAATGACAACTGAAAGCAGATGCAGGCAGACAGGGAGGGACAAAATATCCTTGTGATAACTAGCTCGGTTTAGGGAGAGAGGGCATATTTCTGAGTAATTGGTCTAAAGAGAGTTTTAATTAAAACAGCTAAATCCTGCTAGGTTGCATACAGCTGAGCTGGAAAATGATCTAGAGAAGTTTATTTACTCCAGGCAGATATATTTAAAAATCATCAGGTAAATACGCAAATTAATAACATTAATATTTATTTTGTTTCAAAAAGCAGTTCTAGCCCATTCATTAAATATCTCATTTCATTTTCCTCTTGCTTGTATAATGAAGGCCAACCATATCCTGTTCTGTGAGAGTTTAGCTTCTCATTTATAACTGAGGTTATAAGGCTTCTGTAGCCAGTGGGGAGAAGTAAAGTTCCTCTCCTGAGATTCATGAAACCTAAGTAGGAATTCCTTGAGGACAACTAAAACTGAGGACCAGGAATGATGAGGCAGCAGTGATAAGCCTTGTTAAGTCTTCTTTCTAGGATGCCAGTCAAGTGTTGCAGGAAGGACAATTCACAAGTGCATGAGCTGGGCCTCATTTGATACTTACGCTGGTTGAGGACAGCAATCTGCTGGCTCAATAAAGCCTCTGGCTTCCATCACAGGTGTTGGCTCTCTACAGCTTGGCCAAGGCCTGGGGCTCTGCTCTGAAATGAAAAATCTGAAATTCAAAGAAAGAGAACTTGGGTAGTAGTGTTTCTTTCTATAAAATAAAGAGAGACTACAAAAAGACCCCTGAGGGCCCATTCAGGTCAACATCTTCCCACGCCCTAAATTACCTCCCTCAGGGACACTATCCTTGAGAAATGAGAAGAATGAAGAGTGTGGATGCTGGTGGAGGACAGAAAAAATAGTACATAGAAATAGGTCATTTCCCTAGCCACATTGGGTCCTGTCTTTACTCTTGACTCCCAGCGCTGTTGCTCCCCCTGCCAGTACTTCAGGCTTTCTGTTAAACAGACACAAAATGGGTTTCATTCAGAATCCGTTCACTATTTTTACAGAAAGAAGGATTGAGAATCCTTTAGATTGGATTCCAAGTGTTGTACCAGACCTTGAAAATTACTAATGAAAAAGCCAGAAGGTGTTTCCTCTTTAGAGCTAATGTCCAGAAGTGGAGGGTGATAATTTAAAAAGTGCAATGACAGAGCTCTGCAGACCTGAATCTTTGTGTGTGGAATCGGGAATGGGGTCCATTTAGGAGCCCCAGGGGCTGCAGTTGGGAGGCGGGCGTATCTCACTCATTATGGATCCACCTAATGTGCAGCTGTTCTGGTGGAAAGGTACCCAGAGGGCCCACATAACCAAAGGGGCCCATCTTTTGCAAAACACAATTCTCCGGCCAGTTAGGTCAGGCATGAGGAAAAAGAAACTAAGGCTGAAATCGCTGGCCCCTTGCCAGATGCCTCCTACTCAGTCTCTAACATGAGATTCAAGACTGCTTGTTCTCTGGATCTGGAAAATCAGTTATATTTTAATATTGCCTAGCAGGGTCTTAGTCTAATTTCTCTCTCTCTCTCTCTCTCTCTCTCTCTCTCTCTCTCTCTCTCTCTCTCTCTCTCACACACACACACACACACATTCTTTTCCTCGCTCTGCCTTCTTTTTTTTTTTTAAGACAGTTTCTCAAAGTGTATTTTGCAGAACTGCAATGTGAATCTCCTCTAAGGTACTTGTTAAAGATTCCATTTGAGAACTATTGTTTGAAAATAGGAGTTATTGACTCTGGCTGTATAGGAGAATCGCCTGGAAAAAAAAAACAAACAAAACACCTTTTTAAAAATATCAGTTCTCAGGGCCCCATACCTAAAGCTTACCATTTGATTGGTCTGGGTTGGTTCCAGGCATCTGTATGATTTTAAAACTTAAGTGTGAAGTCAGAATTGAGAGCCCCTGAGTTACAGGAGGCCTACACAGATGAACAGCTGTGTGTCCAGGAGGGAGGGTTGGGATGGGATGGGACCACTGACACCTGCTGGTAATCAGGAAGAAGGTCTCCAGTGTACACACAGTGTCTATTAAAGAGGGTATGGGGTGGTTCCTGAAACCAGATTCCAACCCCGCAATAGGCCCATTGTCTCTTTTCCCTTCCTAGGGAAGTAGGCCTCTCCAACTTCACTCCTCTAACTTAAAGTTTTTCACAATTTAACGTGCATAAAAGTCACCTGAAAAAATTTTACTAAAACTCAGATTCCCAGACCTTATCCCAGAGATTCTAATTCAACGTCTCTGGGATCGACTAAAATATATATGTTAACAAGTATTATGTTTAACGATGGTTAAATACAATTTTGAGGAAGGTGGTTGAGGGACCACCACTTTGAAAACATGGCGTAGGCCTTTACCTCAGGTATCATCTTCTACCCTTGAGAATGTTTTCTCTTTTGAATTCTGGCTCTGCCACCTTGTGTCTGACCTTGGGTAGTTATTAAACTTTCTGTGCTTTAATTTCTCCACCTGTAAAATGGAGGAAATAAAAGTACTTACTTTATGCAGTTTGTGAAGATTAAAAGAAGTCAAGAGAGACAGGTCATTTCTATGGCCTGAGGTAACCAACTGGGTGACAGAGCTGGGTAGCTTTGGGAATATAGTTTCCCATTTAGTTGGCTCTGGTTTTCTAATAAGGCAGTAGTTCAACTGAATGTCCTCATTCAAGTCAGCCTTTCTGCCCCATTTCTCCACTCACTCAGGTCTACCTCAATCACTGTTAAAAGAAACTTTATTTCCATTTGATTTGTTGTGAAGAAAGAGTAAAAAAAAATACTGAAATTGTGCTTTGCACAGAATTTCCTCTATTGGATATTGGTATTCAATGTATAAAGGTTGAACAATGAAAATATGTTTTTAAATTTTATTAGACTCCACTAATTATTCCCAATCAGCAGGCTAAAAAAACTCCATCTTTTTAAAAGCTAGATCCATGATGACACCCAGTGGCCAAGATGTTAACTACCGAGATTTTTTAAATATATATTTTCCTCAGCATACAAACACTTAACATTACATTACACCTACTTTTTCTTTACAGAGCAATTCAATAGCAAAGCATGAAGTAGTCCTTCATTAGGAACATCATCAATAAAATGTGTGCAAACCAAAATTCTTTGCTACTATTTTTAGTAGTACAATTTTCCCAACCAGTTCAGGCAGACGAGAGCACCAGGTCATTAAAGGTGACATTTTTATCAAAATCTTTTAGATTTGGAGAAGGTGATTTTTATCAGCATGTAGTAAACAAACAAAAGACCAGACACTCAGAGACTATTAGATTTCACAATAGTTACACATAGCCTTTTAAACAATTAGGAAGTAATTAATAATTCAGGTAATAGTAATTACTTTACCTAGTTCCCATCCCTCAAGAAATATTTCCTGGTGTCCCAGATTGAGAAGCAGCCGCTGAAAGGAATATTAGTGTCCAAGGGGTTAAAGAGTGAGTGCTCTCGGGATCACACCTGTAGAAGGGGAAGGAAGGAAGGAAGGAAGGAAGGAAGGAAGGAAGGAAGGAAGGAAGGAAGGAAGGAAGGAAGGAAGGAAAGAAGGAAGGAAAAGAAGGAAGGATTGGGCAGAGGGAAGGGGTGGATTTCTATTGAGTCTCAACGAAGACTTCAGCTGACCCCACTGGGAGGTCTGAAGCATGGCTGCACAGTGTTGTCTCTTACTGGCAGGGCGGTAGGACTTGTATGCTTTATATCCATCCAATCATTGTATGTGGGCTTCTCCAGGAAGAGGGTGACCTTGAGTGAAGCAACTCTTTTTTAGGTGAAGAAGTGATGAAAAGGGCTGACAGCTGAGGCTTGTCTGTTGCCAATACTCCTAGCAGCTGGGATTGTAAGTCCCCTAGTTTCTAGGGTGATCTGTGTGGTTGATCACAACATCTACCATACTGAAGTCACATGATACCAACAAAACAGGTAGGTTTGACCTTTTGGAACTTTAAGACACATTAAACGAATGAACACGCAGGAAAATACTCAGGGCTGTGAGGGAAGGTTGGGCTTTAAGAGAATAATGCACAAGGATGGGGTAAGGAGAGGAAAGCTAATGCTTAGCTCTGCTGGTTTCCCCATGAAAGTAGAAGGGCAGGGAAGATACAAACGAGAATTATAACCCTTGGGCTAGGAAGTGTTTACCTTATTCTGTGGGTGGTTCGGAATAGCTATAAAGTTTTACAAGAGAAACAACAAGAACAAAGTAGACAATTAAGTTTGTAATAGAATAGTTTGGTTTGGAAGGGCATAGGGATCAAACATTTTCTTTCAAAGGTCACACCCCACCATTTGATACTAAATTTCTGGTCTCACATCTCACCACTTCCTTCTAGATTCTGTAGGTCCTATACATAGTGGACATTTTCTGTTCTCTGAACAGAACCTGTTAATCTCGTTTCTCTGATATTATCCCTTGATACCAATGCCATTTTCCAAGGCTGTTAAGGGCCAGCTCAGATTTCATCTTCTGAAAAGCTTTTCCTGCTTTAAGGCCCTCTCTCTATTCTTATTCTTAGACTAAAGTAAACATTTCTTAATGTGACTAACTCACAGAACTCTCTGTATGACCCGGTCTCCATTTATGTACCTCTCTAAACTCCTCCCTCACCTCATTCCCCAAATCCCATTTCCCTAAATTTGTCTCCATTTTAGGTGGTGAACTTGTGTCTTATTTATCTTCTTATCTTCAGGGAATATTGCAATGTCTTTAACGTGATAGATGCTTCATTGTTGAATTGAAAAAAATTAAATGGTCCTCACAGGTAAAATTATTTTATAAATAGTTACTGTCCTTCTAAGAATTATAGAGTCTAATCAAGAGAACTTTCTTTCCAAGTTCATTGATGTACTAAGAAGTTTAAAAGCCTTCTGCCAATCATTCTCAGAGCCCTAAATGGCTACATTTCCTATAGATATGATGTATATTTCTTCTCTGTAAAATATTTCTTCTAAGTTAAACATTAGTACATTTGCAATTGTAGAAGTAGAGGAGACCATAGGGGTATTCTAAGTACCTCGGTTCATAGTTAATTAAACTAGATTTCAAGTGTTAATTGATTTTAAAAACATCACTTAGATAGTTTATGACAAATATGAAGCTAGAATTCGAATGTCTTAATTGTTAAATCAATCATCATCGTCATCAATAACAACAACATTTAGAGGTCTATTATCCAGGGACACCTCTAAATATGCTACTTATATTATCTAATTTAATCTTCACAATCCTGTGAAGTGGTACTATTATTAGCTTCATTTAGAGTAAGGAAGTTAAGGCCCAGAGAGTTTAGATAACTTGTCCAAAGTGCAAAATGCATAACATTACAATAAAAACCCTTAAACAGATCTCTTTTTCTAGCTTCTCCAATTCACAAACCCAGACATATTAACACATATGGTGGATTAAAAATAGAACTATATCCATTAATAAGTAAACTCTATCTCTGACTCTTGATCTGGCCAGACGGTAAGCAACTTGCTTCACTTTGACCCAGAGGGGGCTAAAGTCAGATTGTGTGACTTCTAAGGAAGACTTCAGGAGGTGTTGGAGCCTTCTTACTTCTCTGAGATTTCCATGTTAGGAAACCTAGGCTAGTCTCCTTAAAACGGAAAGATCTCAAGAAGGAAAAAGGTCCAAACGAAAGCTAGCAAATGAGTAAAGCTACTTTGGACCGTTCAGCTATTCTAGCCACCAGTGACTGCAACCACAAGAGCGAGCCTCAGGGAGACCAGAAGCACGACTCTGCTGTGCTCAAGCCCAAATTACTGACCCACAGAATTCTGAGAAATAAAAGGCGGTTGTTTTAAGCAAATATATTTTGAAGTAGCTCATTTTATAGCAATAGATAAGTGGTAGAGTGTGTGATACTATCATTTGATTAGGATTAGCTTGATGTTTCTTTCCCACATCTTTTTCCTTTTATGAGTCTTTAAAGTAGGTTTATGATAGACAGTACATAGTCTAGTTTTTTAAAAGCAAATCTGACAATCTCTGTCTTTCGACTGATTTGTTTAGACTATTCACATTTAAAGTGATTATGATATAGTTAGATTGAAATTACCATCTTTGTAACTGTTTCCTATTCATTGCATTTGTTCATTGTTTCTTTCTTCTCCCACCTCATTTTCTGGTTCTCTGGGTTGAATTGAGCATTTTGTATGATACTATTTTATTTTCTCTCTTGATGTATTATGTATACTTAAAAATATTTTAGTGGTTTTCTGAGGGCTTCAATATTTATTTAAAAATAATGATTAGATTAGATTAGATTAGATTAGAAAGAAAATGGACAAATATCTGTGAAAGTAAGTGTTAGCTTTTTGAAAACATAAACAAAATTGACAAGCCTTTAACTAGATGAACCAAGAAAAAGAGAGGACTCAAATAGCATCATGAATGAAAGCAGAGGCATTACAACTGGCACCACAGAAATACAAAGCATTGTAAGAGACTACTGTGAACAATTATATGCCCAGGAATTGGATAGCTTAGAAGAAATGAATACATTCCTAGAAATATACCTCCTACCAAGACTGTACTCTCAGGACTAAGCTGGTAAAATATATAGTCAAGTCTCCTTAGGGAGAAACCGTGAGATGTGTGTTTTTGCCTGCTCCCTCTGCACCAAGCCCTGGGGGATAGCCATGGCGAGTCTTTGGACGCCCATTAACAACTGCTTCTTTGTTTGCTATAGTCTTTTGGTCCTTGTACACAAGTCTCCTTGGCTTTCAGAGTTAAATATTTTGAGGGCTTGAGTAGGAGTCTTAAAAGTTGGGGTACTAAATGGGGTCCAGACCCTTTCCTCCTCAGGGAGAAGCTGGGATAGGGGGGGGTGGTTATGACCAGTGGATCTCAGCCTTTTTTTGTTGTCGTTTTTTTTTTACCAGTTTCAGTGTGGGCATTTTTCTTATTTGCCAGATGTATAGGAGTTGCTCAGCTAGTTTCTGGATTTCTCTTAAAGGAAATTTCTTCACTTGTAGCTGTACATTCAAGTATGTGAGCGGAAGGAGGGGGTTCGGGAGTTTTCTATGTTGCCATCTTGTTTACCCCATATATCTGTGCTCCACTTATTAAGTGTTGATCTGACAAATTCATAACACATGGAAACAACCTAAGCGTCCATCAGTGGACGAATGGATGCACACACACAAGTATTATTCAGCTATAAAGAGGACATATTCCTTCCTGGAGGATAGGACCTGGGAGGGTCTCGCAATGGCTAGTCTTCTCTCCCTGCCAGGGCCATAGGGGACTTCTTCTTGGGTCATCCTGCGAGAACCTGCTGGCATTTCTGGAGGAAAAATTTCTCTGATCCTACCCCTATGACTGCAGCCTCTAGGAGTTTCTTACTCTCACATTAGTCTACACTCAACCTCTACAATCACCAAAATTGCTAATTAAGTGTTGTTATAAGCTTATGGCACCCAGCATCTTTTGCTCCGGGTAAGTAAGTGTTGGGTGCTGTATCTCTCTGGATGTGCCTGTCTCTTCAGACTTTGGAGTGGTTATTTGCCCTTTAACCTAAGTTCTCTGATAGGTCCAGGAAAAGTCATTGAGTTTCCATTTTCTCAGTTATTCTTATTGTGAGGAAGTTTGGTGACTTCTAAGTTCTTTACATATCAGAACTGAAATTGATTTTTTTTTTTCCCTAAAATTCACTATTGGGAACACAGGAAATGGGTCATAGTGAGGGTTAGCTAGTGTCTCCTTATACTTGACTTTGGGTCACTGAAACAAGGACTTGAGAACATATATTCATGCACACTATTTACTTTGGCAGGACTTCTCTGAGGAATGAATGATTCATGTGGTGGTTAAAAGTAGATTGAGAATAGGCTAATAGAGGCATTGTCGGGGAATTACACAGTATAGCTTGATTGAGGTTGAGGTACCCACAAGAATCAGTAGAAACCAAGGCTGGAAATATTAGGTTGTGTCCAAAGTACAGTCGAACTGGGGAATGTTTACTACATCCTTTGGTGAGCATAGAGTCTTTAAAAGATTTTGTAAAAGATAACAGCAAATGTGAGAAATTAATAGCAATAATATTGGAAAAAATGAAAGGATACTGGGTGAGTAGTGTCAAGCTTAAGATTTGGTGTCTGACTAGAGATGAAAAGGAGAAATTTAAAAAGACTGTGATGTCCCAATGACAAAATCAGAAATCCGAGAGGTAAAGTCCAGGAGTCTAGCTTGTAACATGAAGAATCTGAGATGCAATCAGACTCACAGTGGAGATTAGATGTCTGTGTCATTAGATTGTGGAGTCATCTGCATGGAAGCATAACTGAAACTTTGAATACAGATGTCGCCTCTGAGAAGAACAAGATCTGGAATTAGAACCTTTGGGAATGGTAAATTTAAGGAAACAGGAGAAAATAAAGTCTGAAGTGGAAAAACCAGAAAGATGGAAGTAAAACCAGGACAGGGTGTTAAGGAAATTTAAGACAGAAGATGGTCCTTTTTTCCCTCCAAATTTTGTCTGGCCTATCTGAGCAGACTCTGAACTGTACAAATCCACCTACTCCAGACAAAGCAAAACATCTTCCTATATAGCTTGGCCTGAATCAATTGTTTCTTTCCAGAGGTTTACATGAATTATTTTTATAGTTTAAATATAGGTAAATGTTCCACAGGAAATGGTGTTTATTATTTAAGTGTCCACATTTATGAGATAATGCCCCATTATTGGAATCTAATCAGGTAGGAGAGTAATTTGTGGTGGCTGTAAAATTGTGGGGAGACCAAATTTAGTTCACAGAATTACCATGACCTCAGAAGTAACTGCAAACAATTTACTCCAAATCGATATACAACCTTCACAATATTTCTTCAGATATCTGTCTTGTGTATATGTGCTACATGTATGTGTATATATAAAGTATAGTCAGATGGTTTACATCTAGTTTAGTGGTTTGTTTCTCACACTGACTGCATGGTCAGTACTTAAAGGAAATCAGGGCATGTTTGGTAAATTTGTTCTATAGCAACAAGACAGTTTTCATCAAGTCTGTGAAATGTAATTTTATTAATTAATAGAAGGGCATGTCTTACCAGATACACTGTCCCAAAATAAATAGCATCATTAAAAGCACACAGACACACAGTTTTACAGGATAAAATACAAAGTCAATTCTGATGATGTTCTTACTTGCATTTACTAAAAATCTGTGAAAGACTGTAATCAATTTCTAAATATTATCTTGCATAAAGAGAAAAGTACAGCACAATTATTTCATAGAAGGTTTTGGAGTGGCAACTTGAGAAGACTTTGCTTTAAAAGATATGATGATATATCACAAATCAAATCACACTCTTTGTAACATTAGAACATGGAACTGTACTTAATCAAAAAAAGTATAGTGGCTGAAGAAGGCTGTATGCTTTCTTTCCCAACATTATACTAATTTCTATTTTTGGCAGGAATTAATAACCTTTTCCATTAGTAGGAAAATGTGCTCTGCAAACTCTCGGAGGGCACCACGGCCACCATTACATTTGCAAATGTATCCAACAGCCTTCTGGGCAGTGGAACAGGCATCAGCAGGAACACCACTCAGGCCTACTTTCTTCAAGCACTCCTCATCGGACACTTCATTCCCTACCAAGTACAAGAAAAACTAGTTGAATATTCACTGGGACAAAGACTATTCTTTCAAAATAATGCAAACAATAACCAGTAAGTAATTTTGTTAACTTGAGTAAGACCTGAAGCCCTGCATATATGAACTACAGATCAGATGGAATGAAAACATATTAAGGTACTTGAGTGTATAATTGAGGTCTAGGGTTTTTCCTATTCAAAATAAACTCATCAGTTAAAGGAGGATAGAGTATACTTTCTGCATGCCACATATAATTACTAGAAATTCTATATATAAAATATGAATTATTTAAAATTTTTATTAAGAAATATTTCAAATATATTCAAGAACCCCAAGTTCATGTGGGATAATTATCAATGTTTTAGATAATTTATCATATTTTTCTCTATTCCCTGCCCCCTAGTGTTTTAGAGAGGGAGAAGAAATTCCCAGCCATCACATTTTACCCAAAGCTCTTCAGCATCTATCTCTAGAAGATACATGTATTTTTAAAAAGTGACAAAATACTATCAAACAAGTTTAACAATAATTCCTTAATATCATCAATAATCTAGTATGTATTCATATATCTTCAATTGTCTCAAAATTGTCTTTTTATAGTTGATTTTTTGAATCAAAAAGAAGGGCCACATATTACATTTTGTTGATATGTATCTTAAGTCTCTTTTAATCTGTAATAGTTCTGATCTGTATACCACTTATTTGTTCAAAAATTATCATCACACTGACATAACTACCTATATCCCTTCTCTCCTCTCTCCCTTCTTCTCAATCCGCCCTTTTTTTTTTTTTTTTGGCTACGATGAATTTCAGAAGTTCCCAGTACCTTAGAATACCCTCACCATTTTGAGTATAACTATTACTACACTATAGAGCAATACTAATAATTAAGTGCTAATTGAAGGAGTTTAACATTTTTTTACATTTACTGAAATTTTTCTTTTATTATTAAATGTACTGAAATTCAAATTGTTTTCACTGAGGATGATGAAAATTAAGGTATTTCTTTGCATTATCCACCCTTCGAACTAAGCTGTACTTACTGAATTTACTTATAAAAATTTTGATATTTTTAAGTAATACATTGTTATATTTTATGTGGCCCACAAAAAAACACTGCTCTGATTTTTAAAATAAAAATTTGGAGTCTATTCTCTATTTTTCTGATTTTCTAACTTCTACTTTTTATAGTTTTTTTCTCATGTTATATAACTAATACATATCTTGGCAGAAACTTTTTTTTTAAATAAAGGCAAAAATAATCAAAATTATCCTAATTATCACTATAGTCACTACTTTTTGGCATATGTAATTCTACAGTTTTACCTATATAAATGATACACTTATTATTATTACTATATGAAGGCATTTTGTAAAATATTTTACATTGCTCTGATTTTCTTTCCAATGGCTTTATAGAGTTTGATTTGTGTTATGTTATAAATGGGAAAATTAAGGCTTAGAGAAGTTTGCTTAAGGTTGCACAGATAATAAGTATAGCTGGAGTTTCTTATATGTTTCAATAAAAATGTTTTTTCTTACACAAATTGTATCATTTTCTATCCAATGTTCTATAGTATTTTTCTGCACTTAATCTTCACAAATAGTTTAAAGGTGATTCCTGAAGTTCCCAGATCATATGCTACCAAAGTATCTTGTGTTTCTTCAGAGGCCCAAATTTCCTTTGTAAATATTTATTTCGTACATGGTTTTTAGTTATTATGTATTTTAGTATCTTGTCATTATTGATAATTTAAAATATTGACATCATTAGGCTGTAAGGTCTGTAAGCATTAAGTCCTAGGAACCAGGCCAAAGCCTGCCTATAGTAGATACTGATAAGTATATTTGCTTCATACTAAAGTGAAAAACTTGGGACATCTGATTATACCAATAACTACAGATTATGGCATTGTTTTTAATGGGTACATAGTATTTGATTTTACAGATACTCTATTTTTGTAGGGTATTTAGGTGGTTTCTTTATTTTCTCCTATTATTGGCACATTTGTCCAACTTCTTCCCTGGAATTGGAATTTGGGGTCAAAACTATTACATTTAAAATTAGCTAAAAATATTCAGAGTGTACCTCCTATGGACTATAAATCTGCACAATGTTTTATGCAGATTATGTCATTAACCCCTATAATAGATCTATGACAATAGGTACTTTTAACAGTTCCAGTTTACAGATAAGGAGACCAAGGCTTACACTACCAAAATTGGCTATTTGGTGGTGTGTTCTGACTCTGTAGCATGTGTTGGTAATCATTCTACTAGGCTGCACTTGATAAATATTACCAAAGTAACCTCCAGGAAGGCTGTCCCAACTTAATACTTTTGTCAGTAGTGTAAGAGAGTTCCTATTTCCTTACAATCATGCCAATCTTGGGAATTTTTTTCTTATTTTTCTATTTCATTAAAAAAAAATCCTGGTTCATGTTATTATGGCTGAATAAAATGATACCAACCAAGATATGCCACTTCTTTCCAGCACAGGCCCATTTCTTTTCTCCATTCGTCTACAACTGCTAGCTTGTCTGGTACATTGACTTCCATTTTGCAATCCAGTTTTAAGGAAGAGAGTGTCTGCTTTGAACAGGCCCTTTCTGAAATTAATCTCACCTTAAAAAAAAAAAAAGGAGGAAAAATGAGAAAATAAACAGAAATCTTTCAGAATAAGATA
This sequence comes from Eonycteris spelaea, assembly GCA_003508835.1. NCBI lineage: Eukaryota > Metazoa > Chordata > Mammalia > Chiroptera > Pteropodidae > Eonycteris > Eonycteris spelaea. Next base: position 4,383,084 of record PUFA01000053.1, read on the forward strand.
ATACCTTATAAATAATACAACACAAATGAGTAGTCTTTTGACCTTCTGAAGGACAAACTAAGTAAAACCAACTGTTATTTTAAAACAATATAGCTTTAAAACATTTTACTTCTAGTTGTACAGTAAAGGTGAAAGACATTGGAAAAGGATTCTATCAGTGGAAAGGATTCTATCTACAGGTAAAAAATACAACACACACTGTCTGATATTCATCTAAGAGTCTCCTATCATTCAATTTATCAAAAGGAAAGTCTGTAACTTGTCTCTTGTGCTGCTTAGGAGCACATATGTAAGATTTCTAGTGAATTATAAGAAATCATCTTAGTCTTAATTTTGAAAATATATTTAAATGTTAAGTTATTTTGAATTTAACATTTTTAATCATAAGAATAAGCTACATTTATGAATCCAGAAGATATATGCTTTTTTCTAGTGCTGACACTTATTTTTTATGAAATCTTTCTTGTTGCAAGATCCTATGGCAACTAGATAGCACCTATTTAAAAATAATATGTTCATACTTATTAAATAAACAATATTAATTGTTGATTGACAATTTACTCATCTACAAGTAAATAGTACAATAATTTTCTAGGCATGTGAAGGCTAAATTTTAGATTTTGTAATAGATAATAAAAATGCATCTCTCTTATTTCCCTCACATATTCCTTGACCCCGAATCATAATCTTAAAAAAACATTAATATATTCAGGGGCACATACCTCAATACCACTTTTCTTTAATAAACTTATGCCAATAGCATCTTTTACATCATAAGATATTATTTCTTTTTGGTCTCCTGATACATAAATGTGGCCATTGGTGAGACATCCATCAATACTGCAAACCAAAAGCTTTATCTCCTTAAGCTTGTCTTTGCCAAAATAGCCATATCTAAAAGAAACCAAAATAGACCTCTGAATACAAGTACAATACTAATCACTCCCTCTCATGTGGCTAATTCCAGTACACTTAGTAACCCATTCCCACTCAATTCTTCAAATATTACCTTTCAAATTTACTTTAATATACACTTCAACTTACAGTGAAAGACTTGAACTAGTGTGGTCTAATTGGACTATGTATTTCTTAGGTTATTAAGTCATCTAAAGGCAAATATTATGAATTTGTCTTTCACCCATGAACAAACTAGTTACACAGATCCTAAGATGGTTGGAGTATCACAAATCAGCATCTACAAATACAATTACGCATCTCTACTAAAAATAATTTAGGGCTTGTACAAAGGCTACATAAGCCTTATTTTTACCTTAATACTCTTTGTTCTGCAATAGGCCAATCAATATCCACATCTATATCCACACTGTGCTCAGCTCGCATTTCGTAGTAGGCCATTTTTCCACCCTAAAGGTAGTACAAATGCCATGAGTACTGTTTTTAACACACATTCACATATATCAAAAAGTTTACTATAACATAGAACAATGAATTCATTTCTACAGCACTAAGAAAAAGGAATAACCCAGTAATAGTAATGAATACAACAAATCATTTTTTTTGGGGGGGGGGAAGCTTATTTTTTTGTTTCCCATATATTCAAACCACATAAATAACCTTAGATTTTTCAACTTCTATCTACACAGTTCAAGTTCCCATTTTACTTTGAATAGATTTCTATTTCAAGATTTAAAAAAAAAAAAAAAAAACAGACATAACATCCATTTCTGTTTTCTGACCACAAGGAGTTTTCTGGAAATCCCCTAACTGTATCACCTTTGTTCTGGCAGTATCTCTCAATATTCATTCAAAAGCAGTATAAATTTTTTTGGAATTTTTGTTCCTATTTGCAACTAGTGGCAAGATAGGAAAAATAACTGTAGCATCCACTATACAGAATTATCTTAGATCCCTGAGCTACAGATGGGAGTAGACAGTATTGTCTGGGTCATGTGTGGGCAAAGGTAGGGACAGTTTCTTCATCCTGGGGTATGAGGACAAGAGGAGAGGCCTTTCCAAGATTACATTCATTTTCATGTCAAGATGAATTACTGGAAAATTTTATTTTTCGAAATTGCTAGTCTTTTCATAAATATGATGAGACTTCATTTTTCTCCACACTTTAGGAAAAGATCAAACCATAGTACTGCTTAGCAAAGAGCTTAAGGAGAGTGGTATCTTTATTTGTCAAATCTAATTTTCATCAATACTCAAATTTAACTAAATAGTCAGACTAAGGTTTGCCTAGACACTGACCAAAAGTTTGGAAAAATATTTTTCCCTCAGAGTATGAGTCACAAAAGAATTTTATTATAGACAGAGATGGGGCATTTTTTTAATGCTATTTTTAAAGTAACATAAGGACAGGAATCCAAATCCTGACAGTACCATTCACTACTTGTTTTTGCATTGAGCCAATTACTTTGTTTTTCAGAGCTGCTGTTTTTTCCTCTGTAAAAGTGGGCTAGGAATGTCCACTTTATTCTGTTGCAGCGTGCATTACATGAGATATCCTATGTAGTGTTTTATGTAGCCCTTGGTGCATAGTAAGTGCTAAATAAATAATAGCTATAACTAAAATGAACAAGTAATATATGGTGTAACATGTAGGCTTTAAAGATGAGAGAGACATCGAACCTACTCATTTTAAAATTAGAGCAAGGAGACTCAGAACAGAAAAAACAATATATTCAAGGTTACATAGACATAGAGATAGAACTGCAATCGGTTTTCCTGATGTCCAGGTTGGTGCTCTTTCACCTTTACTATGCTGTTTTTTTTTTTAATTTAATTTTTATTTTTGGGGGGTGGGGTTGGGTGGGGTCTCTTTTTAAGCAATAGAAGTTATTCAATTGTACAACCGTAATCTGACAGTAACATAACCATGAATTAAATACAGAGTTTTGAATGGAATGATATGACAACCTGGACACCTGTAGAACATTCAACACTTGATTCACTTCTTATCTTAATGTTACAGTTGTAGCAGAATTTCTTGCATATTTAGTGACTGGATTACAAAGATTAGTTTGGGGTAAGTCTGTAGGATAAATGCCTCAGAAAATAAATCTTGTCAGTTATTGCCTTTCCTCTGGGGGCTGATATGTTCCATTACGAACTATGCTATACTTCTCTAAAACTAAAAGTACACATATGAAAGGGTTTAAAGGTTTTTGGAAAATGAAGGCACAAACCTGTAAGTAACCCATCTCTATCAAATGTCTTTTAGCAAAATAAAATGACCCATTTTCATATAATTCTCCATCCCAATCTTGTCGACGAGGTCGTTTAGCTGGATTCAAATTCAGCGGCTCGGTGACTTCACGAACTAAAAGCAAAAAGCTGTAGTAAGTCCACTTTGAATACTGAAAGTGTTCATTTAGTAATTTTTAAAAAGCATAAAAATGAACTCAGAATGCAGAATATTTCTGTATCTGTATAAGTAATCAAAAGAATTTTAACAAAATTCATAACAATTCTGATGAATTACCTTTGTTTTTGAATAACAATAAAAAAGTAAAATGTTTGAGAAATACTGCATAGTTAAGATATTAGGTATTTATATAAATATCGTGCTTTGAGAGGACACCAAGGCAACCTGAAAGTAGTTAAGAATTGATTTGTCATAAAATATCCATATTCGATATTTGAGCCCTTTAACCTACTTCTTATTTGTTTCTTTAGAAATACAATATATGTTATTTGTCTAATGGGGCTGAGAAATGATTTTCATGGAATTATTGCAGAAAACAAGATTTCCCCATTAAATTACTAAAATTTTTTATAGTGATAGAAATATTTAATGTATCATGCAGTAGTTAAAAATATGCAGTAGTTAAAAAAACTAAGTATATACTAAAAATATATTAAGTATAATAAATTGTTTATTTATTATTATCCTTGATAATGAAGGGTCAGGAATATCAACATAAGTTATTATAACATGATGTAATGAATGAAGCCCTCAGTATTTTTATATAGGGATTCCCTTGCCTTTTCACTTAATTTTCCCCAAATTTGTGTTTGTAGATGTGTATGGGTATATATGCACTTTTGTTGTGTGTGTCTTTAATGGCTGGTGAGTTTTAAGAATCTCTCTTCACTTTTGGTTGTCACTTCTGTGTCTAAATTCTTGTAGAAATAACCTCTACAAACTTCCCTAACTAAGCCATCCTCTGCTCAACTCCACCTCAGTGTTGGATATCATTAGGAAAAATACTCAGCAAAAATGTCTTAAATACATGGTAAAGTTTTATGGGCACCGGATACATAGCAATGAGACAGAACTATAAATGGCCCAGATGTTGGAATTCACAATCAAGAATTTTCAAATAACTATCATGAACATGATAAAGAAATTAGAGAAAAAAAATTTTTAAAGGATAAAAAGAGCATTTCAACAGAGAATGGAATCTCTAAAAGATTATCTGTAAGTATATTCTAGAATGGAAAAACACAGTATCTGAAATAATTCACTGGACAGGATTTAACAGTGCATTGGACAAATCATAAGAAATGAATTCAAATATGTCAATAGAAATTACTCAAAATGAAGCACAAAGAGAAAAATAAACAAACAAATAAACAGAACGGACTGTGAGAGACATGTGGATACCACAAAGTTGTTTTAAAATCCATTTAAATTTAAGTCTCAAAAAGAGAGAAGAGAGAAATGTGCAGAAGAAATATCTGAAGAGAATTTCTGAAAACTGATGATATATATCAACCTATATATAGGAAAAGTTCAGAGAACTAAATGAACACAAAGAAAACCACAGCAATACAAATCAGAGTCAAACTATGGAAACTAAAGATAAAGAGAAAATCATAACAGCAGCCTGAGGAAAATTATATTCAGAGAAATAACAGTCAGAATAACAGTTGATTTCTTAGAAGAAACAATGGATGGTAGAATATAATGGAAGGATATGTGAAAGATGCATCTTCAAAAGAATAACATCTTAAGTCACACATATGTTAATACAATTAGGCCAGCTTTCCTATATTCAACAAACGTCAGAGCACCTAACAGAAACCACAGTGCCTGTCCTCAAGTGTTATATTTACCTATCTGTTGGTGATTCTATTCTTTATTACATATTTTGCTAGTTTATCTGGCTAGAAATCAGGCTGGGGCTAAACCCTATGGAACTCTTCTTACATAATGAGTTATATATTTTGGGAAGCGATTCCACAATTCATTCTTGAGGTCCTCCAAAACTTTTTGGTGGATGTTTTCTATTCCTACATTTCTGATTTATACAGAGTTTATCAACTGCGTCTAGAACAAACATAAAAGTATTTGGTCTAAAAAAATTATATGTCAGTCTCAAAACACAAACAGAAAGTCAAAATGTCCCTTTGTAAAAAAGTTAAAGCAAAGACTTAATTTGGGCTCAACATCTTGTCTCAGTCATCACAGGATTTAGAACTGATTAGAAATGTCATTAACTACCACAGTAAGAATCACAAGTTCTCTTTTACTGCTTCCTTTTTTACTGCTTCTTTTACTCTCCTCACTCCTAAAGAATATTTGCATAGGAAAAAACTGATTGTCCATAAAATGACCTAAAATAAAGACTGATATTACAGATTACCTCCTTTCTGAATTTCACTCCATCGAAACTGATGGCGTCTCACAACAGAGAAAACAGAATCATATCCTTCTTCTCGAATCATTTCGGCAACTTTTTGAAGGTCAGAAGGATGTAAACATGGAGAAGTAGCTTGAATATTTCCTACAATGTCAACCTCTTAAAAAGACACATGAAAAAGACATCAAAATAAATTTCTTTGCAAGCAAACAATGCTAAGATCTTAAATGCAAATGTTAAAACAAGTCTTATGAAATGATAAGCAAGTTGGAAATTATATAAAATTCTGAATAAACTATTAAACTCATACCATTGTGATAATTAAGAAATTCTATGATGGCATCTAAGGAGGTAGAGCTGTCTTTTGAAACTTCAGAACTTCTTCTATGAACTTGTGCACCAAATTGTTTGGCCACATTCTCAATTTCATCATGGTCTGTTGAAACCCATACACTGTATAGATATTAAAAAATAAATAAAGGCAAATCACTAAATCATTAAAGACAAAAAGGAGCTTTAAAACCCCAAAATCAGCTTATATAATGTTAGTTTTTGTATCATTAAAATAGTTACCAATCCAAAGTACTATAAAATTTAAAAAATTATAAAGTATTTTGCATATATACTATTTTCTTAATGTCTGAATCAAAAATGTCTTTGTTATATTTATATTTACTATATATTTATACTATGTTATTTATATAAATATTTATGTAGCTCTAGATATAACTTTATAAAATTGGAAAGATATTTGGTATTTTTAAGGCTACTGGTATATAAAGCCAAATAGTAGTGTTAGAAGATCAAATTAAAAAGAACTAAGAGAAGACCCTGCTTCTTATTCCCCAACTAAACCCAGAATATTTTATAAAGTATTTTAATACACTTACTAAAAAATAAGTGGATTTGGTTTAGTCAAACCATGAAGCTGAAAGAGTTTCAAGCTTAGAAGAGACTAAATGTCCAAGTCTGGACTCAAAATAACAAAAATATCCAACTCTATTTTTTTTTTTTTTGGCTAATTAACAACGGGCATATAAATACTTGAATGCAATCAGTTGACTTGATTACAGCCATTGATTACAATTAGAGACATGGAGAACATGACTTGATTGGCCCAAGAGAGTTTAGCTTAACAACTCTATTAACTGCAGCTAACATAGTTGCCCATTTAGATTTTGAATAATGAATGACTAAAAGTAAATGTTATTCTAGGGAGGTGTATTAGTCTCTACTGAAGTTAAATTTCCTGGACCTTTACAAATTCCCACTGCTGGAAACAGAAGATGTGAATATTACTCTAGCCACAATGTTTTAATAGTAATAATACACAATGATAATGTAATAATTTAGTCTTTGGTACATACATATATTTTTCTTTCATCCCCTTCATTCAACATCCCCTGAGAGAAAGAGGAACTACATGTTTTAGATGTCCACACTCAAATGCCAAGAGTGAAAAGAAAGTAAAATAAAAATTTCTGACATCTCTATATTTTATTATTACCTTCAATTATATGTAAAAGGATTTAAATCTAGAGGTAAAGTTAACACCCTCCTCTTTCTGGCAATTTTTTTTCTAAGAAATTTTAGTATATAATATGAGCCACTGGCTAGGAGTCAGGTTGTCTCATATGTACTCATGTTACTCTGTGCAAGGAAGAACGTAGGAGCCCCTGTCTTCCTCCATCTTGAAATTTGAAATAATTTGTAGATAGGTTTTTCACTGGAGAAATGTCACAGTTAAAGGTATGTAATAAAGTAAAATTCCAATGAAAACCTAGTGAATTTTTAAAATAGAGGTGAAGGAAGGGTGGTAAGATGGTAACAGAATATTGTTAAAAGGTAATCAGTAAAATCAAAAAAGATGGGTTTTGACGTCTAATTTACATCATTAATTGAAATAAATTACTGAAGCCCTTTATACCACAGGATTCAGTGATCTTTCTGAAATGCTTAAAAGATAAATAAGAAATTGTACAGGTTTGGGAAGAGGTTTATTTGCTTTTCTTTTTTCTCCCTTTTATCATTCTTTCATTCCTTTATTCATGATGAGATGTTTACGAGTGCCTATTCTGTTTCAGGCTCTAGTCTGGACAATAAGAATATACAGACCATTTTCTTGAGAAACTCTCAGCCTATCATAGAGACAGAGGCCAACACAGTACTGTAATTTCCTTTAAGCTGTTACAGAAAGGTAAGGAAGCAATAACTAACCTATGATGCTTTACCTTTTACAAAGTACGTTTATATTGTCTGCTGTATAACAAATGCTCAATATATATTTGTTGAATGAAACAGTAAAAGGCTAAGAGCCTGGGCTCTGAAGGAAGGGATTCAAATTTTGGCTGCACCACATGCTAGCTATATGACCCTATGCAATATCCATAATCTCCCAAAGCCACAACTTTTAGTGTAATGGAGGTGATAATAGTAATTACCTCATGTGGTTATTAGGATTAAATATCAACCACAACAGAATAAACATCTAATAAATGTTCACTATTCAAAATAATAAAATAGAAATGGTAATAAAGAAACATTGACAAGGTCTCATTTAATCCTGACACTAACTCTGTAGGAAGTAAAACTGAAGTTCTGCTTTCAGACCTACGAAGGTCTAAATGTCTAATTTGAATATATTATTTAAGGCAATGGCAGTAGGGATTTGAAAATAGCATCCCATACGTACACTAACGATAATAATCTATTAAAGGGTCTAAATAAGTAGATAATTTTCTTTTGGATTAGGAGAATCAGATGAAGGGAGGGCAAAAGAGGAAGAATGAGCAAGTGAACAAACAGGGCTAATAAAATTTAAATTAAATATAGAGTAAATGTTAAAGTCTAATGCCAATGGCTTTAGCCTCAAATGAAGTCATACTATATCTAACAGGATAAACAGGAATGTCAACCAAGGTGCCTATGAAAGGTATTTCAAATCATAAAGTGCCATTTAAGGATAACACAACATAGATCTTTCATTAGTCATAAATCCGCAGCCTACAAATGTTTATTTTTTCATGAGTATGTTAGGCAACATTTTAAAAAATCAACCTGTTCTGAGGTTTACTTACATAGCATTGAACCACTGCTAAAAAATCAAGCTCTTATGAACTCATCTCTAACAATAACTTTTTAATAAATGAAAATAAATTATCTCAGCATTTTCCTTGACTGCTAACTAGTCAAGTTATGAACTTTTAAATTATTGGTAGCTTTGATTCTGAGCAGGCCAGGAAAATCGCCTCAATTGAATCACATCATGATTTTGAATAAAATAATTTCCAAAAATATAACCTAGTCCTAAAAAAAAATCAAATTTTCTTAATTTCCTTCCTAGGGTTAAGTATTTGTTGAAAAAAGAAAGTAGAGGGTGAGAGGCAGGAAGGCTGCTCTGAACTGTGACTATAGCTTCAGAATAAGTCAATTAAATTCAAACCAACATATTTGAATTGAGGTTCCGATATATAAAGCATACCAAAGTTGAGTAAGATAGTACCTGCTCATAAGAAGCTTTTCATCTAATAGAGGTCATCCCAGGCCAAATCTGGCTCAAAATATTAGCATTAAAAAGAACTTTGAAGATCATAACACTCCCATTTTACAAGTAAAAAAAAAAAAAAAACCAAAAAAACTGTGGCCCATGGGAGATGAAGATTGTAAAAACCTTCAACACAAGGGGAAAATATCAAGGATAGATCCACACTATACACCAGGCACTATTCTAAGGGCTGTATATGCTTACTTAATTTCCCTCAGCAGGTCTATGAGATAGAAACTTAAGTCCGTTCTGCAGATGGCAATATTGAAGCAGTCATTAAGGGATTTACCCAAAGTTGCACAGTTAATACATCCATACACTTTGCTTCTAGGGTCTGTGACCTTACCTCCCAGCATAGTGCATGCACTAAATGAAGGTATGAACAACACTGCTATACATGAGAAAACAAAGGCATGATTACTTTCCACTGAGGGAATCAGCAAAAACTTCACGGAAGAAGTAGTTCTGATCCCTTCTACTAACTTTTGAGTTAAAACTTTCAAGACCCCAAGAAAGGATGCCAGATAGCAAGCAGCTATGTGATATGAACAGAGTAAAATCACATTATTAGGTAATATTAGGTAATATTGCAAGTCATTTTGTTAGTAAGGGAAACATTGGTTTTATTTCTTCTAATTACTATTAGTGGTATAGTAGCAGATACCACAGGTGGCTCAAAGTATATGACATATCATCATTATCATCAGGGAGTTTATACTCTAGATGTATTAAATAAAACTGGCACAGAAAAAGTTAATACAGTACTCAAGAGTCATTTATTCTTTCATGGAATTTTGAACAAATGCATTTTAATACATGGAAACAGGAAAATCATTGTTCAATATATATATTTATTTTCCACTCATTTCATGGTAAAATCTTCAATGTCTCCTGTAATGGCTGTTTATTTGGTTTTGACTTTCAGCTTCTACTACCCCTTCTGGTAACTGCACTCCAATTTTTCTCTTGATGGGGGTGTGCTTGATTATTGGCTCCAAGAGTAGATGTGGCTAAACTGTACCAATACAAGCACTGTGTTCTAGCCACAGTGACTGGTTCAAGGATAAGCAGAGGACTTAATGAGACCTAATGAGACTTTTATTAAAGCTGCAAAGAGGACAGCTCTTTTGGACTGTACTTAAACCTGGCAGGATATGAGGAATACTGTCAAGAATAAACAAAGTAAGAGGACAGGTTCTATTTGTTAACTACTGCAATAGGGGGAAAAATCCAGCATGAATACTGTCAAGAATAAACAAAGTAAGAGGACAGGTTCTATTTGTTATCTACTGCAATAGGGGAAAAATCCAGCATGAAACGAACTCATATTCTCCCAAACAAGGCTGGAGACATTTTAAAGGCTGGGGTGTGCTACGGGAAAGGCATTGAGGAATGTTAAAGGGAGTAGTCCATGTGACTAGGCCATGTGGGTTTGTTAAATGGTGCTTGTCCCGCCACAGAGGAGAAACAAACGTCTAAATGTATGACAGCAGGCAAGGTGCAAGTTGAAGGTGCCTTTATCCTCCCCTAGGGACTGGAAAGGAGAGAGAGTTATCATCTAGAATGTTTTCATTTAGAAGAGATGGCGCTCAGGTCCTTGAGCAAAGTTTTGGGTGGTAAATTTAGATCTCAAAGGGCAGAGAAGGGACTTACCATTGCAAACTTTCTAAAGTAACTGTTGTAAGAGGGGGTTAAGGGGCTACGTGCCAGAACAAAAGTAACTTCTGGCAGCATTGAGCGTTTTCTCAGGCAGGCATTTTTAAGAGAGACTGGGATCATCCTAAGAACATAGACTTAACCTGCTAGAAATCATGCTGTAGTTTGCTTGAGTACCTAAGGTTGGACAAAGTCATCTTGTTTGGAAAGTTCTGCAGTTCTCAACATGACACCTTGACATCCTACAGGGAGAGCCTATCTAAAAAAACAAAAAAAAACAAAAAAAAAAACAAAAAAACAAACAAACAAGAAAGAGGATTCTGGTGACAAAGTGCACCATCATCTTGCTTTTTTTTTTTTTTTAAATATTACTACTTGATAAGTATATATTCATTTGTTTGTATATTGTCTCTATTTTTATGCAAGTTCCACGAGACTAAAGACTGACTCTATTGCTACTGCTATAACCTCTGGTGAAAGACACAGAACACTGCTTGTCACATAATAAGTAGTCAATAAATATTTGCCGAATGAATGAAATTTTGCCTTTGAAGCTTATGGTACTTCCAACATGCCTTACCTTTTTATTGTTAATCCAGTTTGAAAGGGGTTTCCTGACACATCAACTAAAGAATTGAAAATAAATTTTGTTCTCAATGTATTATAAGTGTGATTTTGATTTCTAGTTCATTTCACAAAAATAGGATTTTATTACATCACTGCTGCCTGGATGCGCCTTCTCTGTTATTTTTCAGTGTATGCCCTTTTTAAGGAGGTAAAAATCTCCAAAAGTCTGTGGGCTTCACAAGGAAAGAACCTATCACATTCACTGTGGTATCCCCTTGGATATATACAGCAGATATTAGGGTTCAGTAAATGTTTACTGAATTGAACCAATTCCCCAAGTCTTTCCCTATCTCTTCTTTGCACATTTCCTATTACATTAGTGTTATCTTCTGGGTGCCAGCTCCTGTTTACCTCGCTCTACTCAGGCTTCCTTTGGGTTAAAACATTAAAGAAATTAGTAAATTTACACATTTTTGGTATGGCCTTTTTAAACAAGATGGGTTAAATGAAAATCAATTACCCATATATTAATGTGCATAATATGCTTCAAAAACAGCCATCTCTTTAAAAACCAAAACCTAAACATTAAAAGGTGAAAATAATTTACTTTCCACAATAACAAATTACAACATAATTAGGTTGAAATTACTATGTGTAAATTCATTCTTGGCACAGAATTCTATCTCCCTTCTTTTATGGATGACATCAGCTTGTAACTCCTAAGCAACACGGCATATGGCAATTTCTCTATATGATGCACAATTAAAACTGTCCTTAGGGCAGCCAAGGTTCCAAAGGTAGGATAAAATCATTTACAAGCATATAAAACAGCCAGCTATACACTTTCCCAGTCTCTCACCTATGTACAAACGTAGAGAGCGCTAGATTGTGCTGACTCACAGGCAGACAGCTTTGAGTATTTTTCAAAGGTCAGGAAAAGATTTCCAAGCTGAAACTGCAAAGCCTTCACACCCCACTCCATTGATGAACCCGATACCTCCCTAATTGATCAATCAGCACCAAGCAGTTATCAGACGCAGAGCAACAGTGGAACCCCAATGGCCTCTTGTCTAAGAGTTCACATATAATCGCACACGTTTCACAGGAGTGGCCTCTTTTAACCTGTAACGTCAACAAGGGCGGCGGAGAAGGTTGAGAAGAGAAAATTCCCCTTTTTACGAATGGCATTCTCAAGGGCGGGGACAGGAACTGTCCCAGGTCATGACTATTAGCAGATACAGAATAAGGAAGAAGATGGAGCCCGTCCTCCCGGGGCTCTCAGCTGGGGCCCAGACACCCTTGATCTTGCACACCCCTTCCAGGAGCAATCGCCCCAGGAGCCCCAGCTTCTCCCCCGGCCCAGCTCCCACTCCGGACCCCCGCCCAGGCCGCGATGCCCACTCGCACATGCGCACCTCTGGAAGACCCCCGAGTCCAGGGCCGCACGCAGGACCCAGCCAATGAGTGGGACCCCCGCCAGGTGCTTAATGTTCTTCAGGGGGATGCCCTTGCTGCCGCCCCGGGCCAGAATTAAGGCCGCCAGGTGCGGGGGCTTCTCCACACCTCGACCCTGGCCGCCGCGGGAGTTGCGCTGTAGCTTAGGCGGTCGGCCCCGGGACGGACGCCCCCGCGGGTTGGAGACGGAGGTGGTGGCCCCCTTCTCCACCGAGTCCATCTTCCTCCCACGCCTTCTCCCCAGCTTCTCCACATCCGGGAGCTCTTCTTTCGCCACCTCAGCTCGGCGCCGCCGGATCTCCCCGCCTCACCGATAGCCCGGGTGGCTGTTCCTGGCCTCGCCCCGCCACGTCCCGCCCCCTCGCGGGGCACGCCGGGAGTTGTAGTCCGCGGCCGCCTCTCCCTGGTCCCTTGGGCCGAGTAGCATCTATCTAACAGGGAGACCCCAAACCGAAAACAAGCAGTGAGAATCTAGAGATGACTGGAAGGAAATACAGCCTCGGGGCCGGGTTTATGGGAGGCGGGGGTGGGTGGGGACGGCTTGGGACTGTATGGAGATTCTAATATAGGCAACATGGATTATTGATCTTTTCCTAAAGAACTTCCCCACTTAAGGACAGAGGTGGGTTTCCCATTGCATACCCTGGTGCGCCCTAACACGAATCAATTTTATATTAAAAAATTATATTTAAACGTATTTCTGCTGTGCTCCTGACATTATTTTCAAGAGAATACTTCATTCGAATATCCAACAGTCACTTTGAATTCAACATTTTGGGCTCAACACTCTATATGGGCTCAAACTGCTACCTCTGCGTTTTGTATCAACATCACCAACCACCTGGCTGCAAGAACTTGAAAGTCAACTTTGATTATTCCCCTCTAATGTAGTTAGTAAACACCTTTTTTTATTTTCTTTTGGTCTGCTAAAAATCTTTTCCTTTTAGGATTCTTATCTGGTGGAGCTTCTGCTCACATCGTCTGCATTAAAGTGACTGCTGTGTGGCCCAAGCTGGTCAATCTAAGTATCTCATCATCTTGAACACTGCTGTGGTCTAGGGATAGACATATGACCAAGAGCCCAGTGGAGTCCTTCCCAGAGACTATGGGACAGAAAGGACCTTTCTCTTGCTGAGTTTTGGGATCTAAGGGCCTATAAACCTGAATCCGCAGAGCAGAATGAGGGAGGGGGTAGGGGGTTTGATTTTCTGAAATGGACTGGCAAACTGATGTTCACACAGAAGAATACTGGCCCAAGACATGCAGAAAGAAAAGAGAAAGAGCCCTGATGCATCATTTAAACCTCTTGATCCAGCCAAAAGTTTCAAAGAAATTTTCTCTCTCTCTCTCTCTCTCTCTCTCTCTCTCTCTCTCTCTCTCTCTCTCTCTCTCCCGTCCCACCCCCGTCCCTCTCTCTCTCTCTTACTGGATTTTTGGGAGGGTTTCACTGACCTAACAAGCGTTTTGTCTTTCACCACTTTTGTAAACCTGTATCTGGAAGTAGAGAATCTCCTTGTCTGTCCTAGGTGGAGGCTAATACACAGAAAGAATGGAAAATAGTGGTATTGCTATCCCTTCTCAATGAGGTAAAAAGCCTTTGTGCTGCTCAGGTCTTGGCCCTTTCTGAAAGATACGGAATAAGCCATTAGGGTTTTGGGTCCAAGGACAAGCACTGAAAACTTCACATCTCAGCCTGTGAAGTAGCTGATGGCCCAGCCCTTCCTGGGACTGGTTCTAGGAGAAAGTGCTGTGCTCTTGAGTATGGGGTAGGATGGCTGCACACAGGTATTAATGTAGTGCCTAAAGAAGCGGACCAGACTCCAATAACCATACCAGCACTACAGGTCAATCGGTCAATTTGCTCTCACATAGTGGCTTTTTGAATAGGACTTTTGCAGTTGTTGTGTGTTCAGAGACACCAACACTGATTTTTTTCCCCCTTTGGTAACCATGTGAGGAGGACATCTACTGCTTCTTACATTCCAAAAACTCTTTCCTTCTCTCCACCTCCAAAATAATAGTCCCCATTAGTGATAGAGTTGCCATTATCTACAGTAATTCTCTAGAAGCTCATAAACTGGAATGGGCCACCAAAACCTGAGTGCTTGACTCCTGAGGCACATCAGTGTCCTCCAAACTAGGGCAGAACAAGTGGCACCATTGTTACTTATCGAAGGAGATTATAGCAATGTGCGTAAATGCCATGATCCCGTGGACTCCTCCAGGAAAGGGACTGTTCCTTTTTTGTAATCACATCCAGAACAGTGTGTAGGTCACAGCACGTGCTCAGTAAATGTCTGTGAACTGCATTTTATATTACTTTTCCAGTCTCTGCCCACACATAGTTTTATATATAGCAGTTGCAACCTTATGATAATAAAGCATTTTGTATTCTTTGTATTGTTACAGTACAATTTTGTTGGACCTGACAACTGGCTGTCTCAATCTGAAAGAGAGAGGGAAAGAGGAATAGCTAAAGAGAGAGAGAGAGAAAGAGAGAGAATGGTAGTGAAAATGGAGGCAATTCATCTAGTTTAATATATGGCACATGAAAGTTTGATAAATTTTTTAATGAAATTAGAATATACTCATTTAATATATATTTCTACTTCCTAATCAATGGGCATAAAGTCTCAGTTAAGCAAGATGAATAAACTTTAGAGATCTGCTGTATATCATTTTACCTTTAGTTAATGATAACATACTGCACACTCAAAAATCTAAAACAGTAAATCTTAAGTGTTTTTTCAATATAAAATATAATTTAAAATGAGAGAGAGCAAGAGAGAATTACTGTACCAGGAAGAGGAAATGCTTACTTGTCTTCAGATTACTTTGGAGGAATAAAAATGAACTACTTTCGGTGCAAATACTCACCTCATTCTTCCTTCAAAGATGAACGTGAAGTGTCGCTACCAACGAATCATTCACATATTTATAGTGAAAAAATATTTATCTTTATATTATCTCTTGTTTTATGATTCCATGTATAAACAAACATAATACGCAAAGAAATCCTGTCATTCATTCATTTGTATATACATTAGTTGCATTCCATGAGCCAGGCCCTGTGCTACACTTAGGAATACCAAAGCAAGATGAACAAGATTTGCAGCTTACAGCTCTGATGGGGTGACAGGCAAACCTCAGTAAACTGTGGTTTGTGCTATATAAAAGTATGTGTACGGAGGTAGGCAAGCACAAGGGAGAAGCATTTAGGCTAGAATGAGATTTTTGTTGTCTGAGATGACTCTGGAAATACCATTCAAATATAAGAATGTTCTAGGCTGAGGTAACTGCATTGCAGAAGGCACAGAGAAATGAAACAGCATGATAAATAGGGAAAGTTGAAGTAGACCACTATACTTGGAACACATGATACTTGTTGGTCAGTGGCAAAAGATGAGAATACAGAGGCACGAGTGGACCAGGTTATAGCACATAAAGGTATTATTTTCCAACCTTTGTCAAAGAAGTTATGGAGCAGAAATAATTTACTTCATTCATTCTTTCAATAAATTGTTATTGAATGCCTACTATGTGTCAGATACTTTTTGGCCCTGGAAATACGTTGATGGTGATGAAAAGGGCTCAATTTCTGGACATTTCTGAAAAGTATAGCTAACTGGATTTGCTGACAGACCAGATGAGGGGTGTGAGATAAAGAAGGAGACAAGAGTGACAGCAAGATCTTTGGCCTGACTGTTAGTCGGAGGAAGCCTCAATTGACTGAGATGAAAAAGAGTTTAAAAGGACCAAGTTGGGGGGCAGAATTAGGAATTTTGTTTTATACATCTCATGTATGAGACAGCTATTAAACCTCCAAAGAAATATAAGTGTGAGCTACTAAATATATTGGTCTGGAATTCATAGGAGAGTCTAGGATATAAATATAA
Source organism: Eonycteris spelaea (assembly GCA_003508835.1). Taxonomy (NCBI): domain Eukaryota; kingdom Metazoa; phylum Chordata; class Mammalia; order Chiroptera; family Pteropodidae; genus Eonycteris; species Eonycteris spelaea. Next base: position 4,399,754 of record PUFA01000053.1, read on the forward strand.
CTTTGGAGTCATCAGCATATACATAGTATTGGAAGCCATAATACTTACTAGGTGATATGTAATCAGTAACAGTAGATAAGAAAGAGAAGAAACTAGATATCAGTGAGAATGAAAAGTTGATAGAAAAGTCCAAAGTCTGAGTCCTGGTTCCCTCCAGCATGTATAAGTTAAGGACATGGAAAGGATACAACAAGAGCGACTGAGACAGAATGGCCCCAGTGTGGTGGCCTGAAATCTAAATAAAAATGTTGGAAGGAGGAAAAGTGATCAATTATATCAAATGCCATGATAGTATATAAGAAGAAACTGTTGTATTTAGCAATGTTGAGTCTGAGTCATTAGTGATTTTAAGAAAAGCAAGTCCACTGCCTTGGTGGTGGCAAAACCCTGACTGGATCAGGAAGGGAGTAGGAGGAAGTAATGTACAAGCAGCTAAAGAGTTTTTGTGTCAACAAAAGAGGAGAGAGACAGTAGTTGAAGGCTTAAGTGGGATCGAAAGAAGTTTTTATTTTTTTTTAAAAAAAAATTTAAAGAAGTTGGGAAAACATAATAGCATTTGCATGTTGGTGATGAAATAGGGGAAAAATTATTAATGATTCAGAAGAAAGAGGGAAGAATTGTTGAAGCAATTTCTTTGAGTTGACCATAAGGGAGGTCATGTAATTTTAGGTGGAAGTACTGGCTCTGGCTGGGAATGAGAGAGAACAGGAATTTTATGGGTACCTAGTCAGGTATATGGGTTGTTGTGTCCAGTATTACCCTGGTAGCAAAACCAGACAAAGATATCTCAAGAAAACTACAGACTCATACGCCCTAAATATCTTCAAGAAAATACTACTGTGTTAGTTTCTTATGAATGCTGTAACAAATTATCAGTAACTCAGTGGCTTAAAACCATAGAAACTTATTCTCTCACAGTTCTGGAGGCCAGGGATCCGAAATCAAAATCGCTGAGCTAAAATCAAGGTGTCAGCAGGGTCCCACTCTCTCTGGAGGCTCTAGAGGAGATGTACTCCTTGTTATCTTTGAGCTTCTGATGCCAGCTGGTATTTGGTTTGGGGATGCATCACTCCACTTCTGCCTCTGTGGTCACATTGCCTTCTCTTCGGTTTGCAATCTCTCTCTGCCTCCTTTTTACGAGAACACTTGTGATTGAATTTTGGGCCCACTGGATAATCCTTGGTAATCTTCTTAAGATCCTAAACTCAATCACACCTGCAAAGTGTTTGCCATGTAAGGAAATGACTGTTGCAGAACCCAAGGTCTTCGTTTCAGGCTCACACTTTCCTTCTAAAGAATTTTGTTTCAAGGATCACCTTGTGAGTTTTTTCCCCCTAGAATGCTTCATTCTGCTACTAGGTAGATTAACATGAATAAAAATCATGGAAGGGGTATCACGTAGCACCATCTGACAGCCATGTCTAAATCTCGTTTCTGGCTTAGGTGGGATCATTTTTACCCTGAAATTAACTGAATTATTATAAAAGTGTCTAGCCCAAAATTTGACCCATAAGAAAAGATCAGTGTTCATTATAATTTTTTTAATATTGATGAATTTCACCAGCAAGAGGGTAGTAATAAAGCCATATCAACATCTAAATCTAGTATAGTCAGTGTCTGATGATGCAACAGTCCCAGTTCTGTAAAATCTCCTTTCCTTTAGTTTTTTGTGAGTCTTCAAGGAGCTTCTTACATATGGCCATGAAAATCAACGTCTTGATTGCCACTTATAATGGCTGCAGTTATTAGAGACTCCTAGCCCTGAAGATCTCACTTCTATCTCTGGAGCTAAATTAAGACTTTCTTACTATCATTTTAATTAGTAGACTTTTATAGAGTTGTAAGTGCAGTAATATGCAACTTTATATTCTTTTGTTGTCATCGTTGTTTGTATCATTACAGTCTATAAATTTATTGTTAAAAGTTGTTTAAAATTACTTAAGGTGGACAGACCATAATTTTTTTTTAGCAATTCCTTATTATTGAATATTTTTATATAAGGTAATAATCCTTAATACTTTTGCATATAATTTCAAAATTATGTAAGTGATAGTTCCTGGGACAGATTCTATAAATAAAATTATTGGATTAGAATGTCGTGATTACCTTCCTTTGAATTCGAGTTAAGATTCAAAGCTATTTAGGTGTTTTGGCAACTATTACTATTTATATATGTTATCTCTTGCAATGTTATCTTTTGCAATGTAATAAGTTACCCTAAAACTTATCACCTTCAGACAACAGACATGTACAGGTCACAGTTTCAAACCGTCAGAGTCATTTAGATGGATGAGTCTGTCTCAGAGTTTCTCATGACGTTTCAGTCTTGCTTTCAGCTGGGGCCACAGTCATCTCAGGGCTTGACTAGAGCCGGGGAATCCAATTTTAAAATGGCTCAGCCACATGGATGTTGGCATGCCTCAGTTCCCTGTGGGCTATTAGAATGAGGGCCTCAGTTTCTTGCTAGCTGCCGGCCAGAGGCCTCTCTCAATTCTATTCCACATGAGCCTCTCCCTGGGGCAGCTCACAGTACGGCAGTGATTCAAGAGAAAGTGAAAAACAGAGCAACCAAGATGGAAGCTGCAGTACGTTTTAAAAACATACTCTCCAAATTCACACACTGCCACTTTTGTTTTATTCTGTTTGTTAGAAGTGAGTCACTAAGTTCATCCCACACTCAAGGGGAGGGAAATTGGGTGTTGGTTTTGAAGGTGGGTGCCTTAAAGAATTTATGGACATATTTTAAAAATCACCAGAACCTAAGAATTGGTCTTTCTTTCCTCCTCTCCTCCTCCTTTCTTTTATCTCCTTTCCTTCCTTCCTTCCTTCCTTCCTTCCTTCCTTCCTTCCTTCCTTCCTTCCTTCCTTCCTTCCTTCCTTCCTTCCCTTCTTTCTTCTTTCCTTCCTATTAGCTGAAGAAAAGAAGTCAACCCTAGCCCCAGGTTCCTGGGAATTATCCCCAAGAAACTAGATAAATAACCCCAAATAGGCACTAAATTGGTAAAATTTTTCAAAAGCCATGATAGAGCCCACATAGTCACCAAATTTTATGTGTTCTCAGAAGGTATGATGACAGCACCTAAGGGGAGAAATTTCAGCTATGGGCCAGACCCCAGTGCTGAGACTGATGCACACCCCTCAAGCAAAGATAATAAACAGAGTGAAAGAATCCTGAGTAATAAAGCTTCCATAGTCACAAACTTGCTAAAGGTTTGGTGTTTGTGGACTTATAATTATTAAGGTTTGAGTTGGCATTTACTACCAGATAGAGTAAGTTTTTAATTTGTATCAAGATATAGGATTTTTTAAAAAGATGAATATGTTAATGCTAGGAAACTTATTCTAAAAAGCAGGTTGGAAAGAAGCTATAGAAAATAAACTTGAAAAGTTTCATGGAGCAAATAAGAGAAGGATTCATCTGTAGGAAAATGCTACATTGCAAGGCTTGAAGGACTCACTGGGACCTTATCTGCGTTTCCCTACCTAACTTTTACTGATTATGATTTTAGAAGGAGGAAGCAAGAGAGGTGCCTCAGAACCACTGAGCTCGGTGCCAATAGGGCTTTCAGCTACTTCAGTCTTTAAACTCCATGGAAAGAGTTGATAAGGTGAGAGTTGAAGGTGGTAGAGCTGCTTGTGGTATTAAAAACATCGATAAAGACCTGTTCACGATTAGAGAAACTTTGGGCGAAATATTAGGTCTTTGTAGGCACACGCCACCATTGTTCCATGACAGGCTTGGAAGAATAGAAAGTGGAGGGAGCCAGGTAAATTGTAACTGCCCTAGGAGCCATCTTCTGTTACTGAGAATGACAAGGCGGGTAAGGAAGCAGACAGGACTTAGTGTTTTTTAAGGCTATAGAACAAGCCCCTCAAAGAAAGACCACATTTAAAGCCAACAAAACCAGAGAAGGTTCTGCCTAGCCCTGAAAGAATAATGCTTCTGGAACAACACTCTGAAAAGTGGTGAATTTAAAGTGCTTACTACTATGATGATGTTAACAGAATGACCATTTTCTACAAGGATGCATAACATTTTTTGAGAACTTGTGTGCTATGCAGACTGTTGAGTCTCTACATGTATTATCTCACGATAACCCTAATAACTTAACATCATCTCCAATTGTAGATATGAAAACTGAGCCTTATTTAGCTCTCTAAGTAATTTTCAATCCTCTTCAAAGTCCCACAGTTGGCAAATGGTCAAGGTGAGATTTGAATATAGTCTAAAGCTCTAAAAGCTGGACCCCTACACTATGGGAAACGGTCTTGAGTGATTTAGTAGTTAAAGTCTGACTTGGTGGGGAGAGAAAGGAACAGAGAGGATATCCAGACTCAGAATTGATGGGATCTGGCAACAGATGTTTCTGTAGCTCGTTCATTTCTCTTGTACAGTTAGGGTTCTTTGGCAAGATGGTAGAACAGCTATGGCAACCATGAGCCATTAGGAGTGAGCTAGTGCTAATAACATCAGGTACCCTTATAAATCACTCCCCAAAAGGGGTCCAATGGAGAATTCCACTGTTCAAAGTGTACTTGCTGCAGAGGCACTAAGGCTGGTATAGGTGGGAAGGAAGTATTCCAAAAGGAGCCATTGAGCAAACAGAGATACAGGGGTATCACTCTGATCAGAGAATGAAGGGGGTGGGGCATCTAATCAAATCTTTGTTCCCAGATGTTGTCCTGAGCAGAGGACAGCTGCTAGTCGCAGGTCATAGAGGCCAAATCAATAGGGCCCAGCCTGAAGGTACAGCCCATTCCTGAAGGAGCTCATAATGGGGTAAAGGAGGCTATGGAAAGAGGTAAGTAATCTATTGGGGATGTCACAAAGTTGCCTAGTGTCCAGTCACGTGCATTACTCCTGCCTGCTCTGTGTGGGCATGGGTTGCCACGCACTAATCTTTGCAAGCATATGGGAGTTTATGACCCTGCAGGAAGCCAGAAATACCAGCGTGCCCCAGATAACACATTGTCCATTTTTCCAGATGGCGCAATGTGATGAGTGGGTAGGGCACAGAAGATCTTTGGATGGGAAAAGTTCTATAGAGGACAGAGTGTCTCCTGTGCAAGCTTTGGTCTACGTGTTCAGATTTTCCCTTTACCACTTATCAATTGTTTGACCTTGAGAAATTACTTAGCCTCTATGAGTCAAATTTTCTCATCTGTCTCATAGATATGACCATAATTATGACCATACCATAAAATTGTTTTGAGAACAAGTGCCAATGCATTAAAAGCATTGAGACAGTGAATAATATATAACAGCCCAATAAATGGAGTTATTGAAATATTTATGTCCTAGAGAAGAAAATTTTAATTTATGAGCTGGCACAATGTTTCATATTTCACAAGAAGATCTCCTGGAATTTTTTTTTTTTAAAGCACAATTCCTTGAGAGGAGCATTGGGTAGAAAAGATGAAATTTGGGGTAGAAAAGGTGAAGAGCATGGCGTTAGAGTATTTTTAAGATGTTTGTCATGCTATGCTGTGCTGTGCTATAAACACCTTCTGTGCCTTTTCTGTTTTCTAGAGTCAGCTACCCACACAGCCTCTGTCAGGGTTCCAGGTGTAGGTTCGGGGCATGCAGTACTCAGGGCCTTGTCGAGCCAGTGGAAGAGAGTGTTACAGCAAGAGAGAGTGCACAAGAGGTGACAAGTGGAGTGGGATTGGGTATGCTGCAAGAGCAGGAAATCAGAAGTAGGGATGAGCAGGAGAAACAGAAGCCTCCCAAGAGTCTTTGGAGAAACTGAGAGGGATAGCGGATATCCGGCTAGATGTATATGGGAGTTTAAGCAAATTTTCTTTAAGTCTTGGAGTACAAAGTACTGCAGCAGGCTCAGGTACTTTGAGGATTTATAAACGAGTGATACTTAGGTTACAATTATTATTAGTTTGATTCCAAACTTAATCATATCGGTGAATGGCTGGAAAAAATGGTGATGGGTCTTGAAGGACTCAGTTACCTCTATTTTCATGAAGGCATTTGTGTTATGCTGAAGGAGGGTACAATAGGCTGACCAGCAGCTCTCTAAAGATGTCCAAATCCTAATCCCCAGAACCTGTGACTATGTTACATGGTAAAAGGGGCTTTGCAGTTACAATTAATTTAAGGATTTTAAGATAGAGTTTATCCTAGATTTTTCAGGTGGGGCCAATGTAACCACAAGATTCCTTATAAAAGGAAGGCAGGTGTGTTTGAGTCAGAAAGAAAAGATGTAAGAATAGAAGCAGAGGTCAGAGAGAAGATGCTGCACCGCTGTCTCTGAAGACAGAAGAAGGGGCCATAGCCCAAGGTAAACAAGCAGTCTCTCGAACCTGGAAAAGTCAAGGAAACAATTCTCCCCTTTAGCCTCCGGAAGAAACAAACGCATGCAGATGCCTTGATTTTAGCCCAGGGAAACTGATCGTGCCACTAAATTTGGAGTAATTTGTTATAGCAATAATAGGAAACTAACACAAAGGGAGGGTTTTGAGTATCTGGGCAAGAGTGGAAAATTAGAGAAGATAGTGTGGTATCTGTCATCTGCGAGGCCCTATGGGTTGGCATTTGGTACTGTGAAAGGCAGAGTTGTAGATAGCAGGTGAAGGCGCTGTCTTGATGAAGGTGAGTTTGAGGAATGAAGGCAGAGGCAGCAGTGCTTCGGGGTCTGGGTCAGGCAGTGTGACACAGAGCAGGGAAAGTGGAAGGCTAGCAGCGTTCTTAGGCTAAGAGGTTGCTACTGTATTTGTTAGTGGCCACTCTGGACAGAGCAGAGCGAAGCTTCAGAATTCATGATGGGGGTAGGGGTTAGAGGAGATGAGGCCAAGAAAACCAGCAGTATCATTGGTGGGATAGGATTTGTTTTGAGAAATGTTAGCTATCCCTGAATATTTCTCAAAAGACTTGAGGTACATTGATGGAAGGATGGATTCTTATGCAAGCAGGGAAAGCCAGACCATTTGAATTGTTATTGTTTCTGTTACTTCATGTAGAGGGCCTGGAAAACTTGGATAATGGCAGTTTTAAGAATCCTGACATGTATAGTCAAGTTGCTTTCCATGATTTATTTACATTACTTCCAGAGATGAATGCAAGGCACTTGTCGAAGGCCTTTTTAAAGGTGAAACGTTTTAAGACCACAAATTAAAAAGGTACTTGTCTACTATGACCACTAGGTGTCCCCATTCCTATGAGCTGGAGAATTTGTTTAGTGACCTCTGACCTCAAGGCTTGAAACACATCAAAATGTTTTTCAAGTTCTGTAACCTAAGTACTTGTATGCTCTAGGTACTATTTTTTTTTAAAATTTTATCTACAGTGTTATATTAATAGAGGAGGTTTTATTTTGTTTTTTTTTTTTCCTTCACTCTCCTTTTTACTTATAGGTGTTTGGTCACCTGCACCATGAACAGGGCTTCCTTATCTATGAGTCAAATAGGTCTCTGTTCCCTAGTGTAGTAGGGTTGAGATGTAGAAGAGAAAAGGGGAATGATATTGAAATTCTCTTTTTTCAAAGGTTTAATTTCTTCTTTTAATAAGAATGGAAGGATAGAATATGCAAGGACTTAACTCTCTTTCTTACTTTATTGGCCACAACATATTTATATAGCTTTCTACCTGGTCATCTAAGGAATATTTATTAAGAATCTATTCTGAGTAGAATAAATGTCCTAAGCATCGCAGTGGGTGATATAAATTTTTAAAAAAGTCACACAGCTCCAATTGTAAAGAACCTTAACATTTCATGGAAAATAGGTATATAAATTTTGAATGTGGCATATGAGAAATAAAATGATAATGTAAACTTTCTTCACCGTTCATGCATTCAGTCACCATATTCAACCATTTATTTTCCAATGTGATACATTGACACTTTCTTTCACTAACATTTATAATACACTAGGAAAATGTGTTTGAGTTCTAACATCTGATGAAAAATGAAATCTTAAAACGCAGCCTTTTTAAACTCACTATTCATATCCTCAAACATAAAGAGAAATGACAAGTATCTATAAAATTGGTCTGATATACATAAGAAGGTCCAGGAAATGGGAAAATAGAGAATTTCATAGTATCCTCCTAATGACCAATGAAAAATAAGTGGGAATGAATAAATGAAAGCTATTGTAGTGAGATTTTTTGAAAAACATTGGTAATATTTGAAAAATATTGACATGTTCTCCCTATTACTTGATGGTCCTTACCACCATTTTGGCATATTTTATTTTGTTTCCTAAGTGCAGGTGCTCATAGTTCTCTGTTCATTATTTTTTATTATAGTTGGCCTATGAGAGTCCCTGTTATTTTTCCCCTCTTTATTCCCAGTCCTCACTTATTGTCCCCTCCCTCGCACAGACACTTACCCTGATATGTTTTCATATATGTCCTTGGATATATGTATATCCAATATATATACATATATCCAAGGACATATGTGTGTGTGTGTGTGTGTGTGTGTGTGTGTGTGTGTGTAGTGTTATAGTGTATGTATTGTAAATGTGGTATGTGACAGAGCTCCTTTTTTTAGTGTCTAGAATGGCTTTACCAGTATAGGGAGAGGAACAAAAATACCAGCTGAGCTTGAAGACTCTAAAAGCAGAAAGGACCAAGTGGGGGAATTGGGGTGATGCTGTTTAAGGGTACAAACATGCAACCAGTGAAGCTGCCTGGGCCTTGTCTTTTCTTTGTGTAAAGTTTTTATCACTAATTGTCATTTCTTGTTACAGATCTATTCAGATTTTCTATTCTTTCTTGAGTCAGTATTGGTAGTTTGCATCTTTCTGGGAATTTGTTCATTTTACCTAATTATCTAATACATTTTGGTTATTAGTATTTTTATTATTATCAGCAATGATTTTTTTGTTCAAACTTTAGCAAACATTAAATAACCCCCTCACCCCACTTCCACTCCCATATATATTTATGCCTGCATTCGTAAAGATTATTTGAAACAGAAACTTTATCAGGCTATTTCATGATTTTGACTGCTTTGAAACAAATGTCCTGAAAGTATCATGTCTTCTATGGTTTCAGAAATGTTTTCTTGAAGATAGCTTCAAATATATATTCTGTTCTTTTATTGAAGTTTTATTTTAGATGGGAATTTCAGTGATGTGTATATTGCCTGTTTCTGACTACTGTTCATTTCTATTATTTTTTCTCAGCATTTTAACTCTATTTCATGCCTTTTGTGGGCTCACTTTATTTTTATCTTCTATGTCCCTACTGTATTTTCAGCAGTATCTATTTTTCCCTGTATTTCTTCCAACTCACTTTTGTACTGTGAGTGATTTTGTTTTCTCTTTCCTGATTTCTCTCAGCTCCTATTCTCTTTCTGTTTCCTCACGAAATCTTTGTTGAGCTGCCGGATCTCTGCTCCTTATTCTTGTTTCATGGACACAATTGCTTATTTGATATTTTCCCGTTTACATTAAATATCAGGGTAATTTTGATTTTCTTCTTGGTAACATTCTAGTGAGTGTCCCTGGCTTGTCGGTTGATTTTTCGATTACTTTCTTCTTTCCTCTTTTTCTCCTGCTAGTATCTTCATGTGGGTCATCAACAGATTTTCTTTCTAAAGCTACTTGCAAGAATTTGGGGAAGGGAGGGAGGACTGAGGCTTTGTGACAGAATAGATGGATAGGCAACCATAGGGTGTTTAAGAGTTTGTTTGATTGTAAATTCTCTCTTCCACTGCTGCAGAGGCAGAAAGCTCATTAAAAATGGCCCCTTTGTGTGAGTTCTCTTTTGCTTTGCCTGCGACAATATTTGGAACCAAACCGAATTCCTACAGGTAATGTGCACTCCTTCCTATCCGACTGGGGATGCAGTTTTTGCACTTTGGGGTGTGTGCACTTCTGTTTCAGAAAATGTGCTTGTATTTTGCATCTTTCCAGCTATCGAGTTGCAGTATTTTTTTTTTCTCTGCTTTTTTTGTGGACATTTGCCTACTTGAGCCCTTTCACCTATTTCTAGTTTTGCCAAAAACAGCGTTAGTGTTTTATGTCCCTTTTTCCTCATTGCTTTTGGTGATTTCCAGGATGAGAAGGCAGAAATGCCAACTTTATAATGCTATTTTGAAACAAGATATTTTTATCTTAAATTTCAATATTTCTTTTACTTGCTTCCACCCACCCCTCCACTTTACATACTTCTTCGTTGTAGTTTATCTACGCTCACAATTTCACCGGAAAAAATTACTATTAAATTGTCCTTTTTATCCCTGGCTTCTCTATTTTTGATTATTTTCTCCTTTGCCTATTGTCAACTTCACATGGCTATTCCTAAGAAACTTCCAATATTATTGCCCTTCTCATACTTTTATGTTCCTGATGTTGGTCCACAGCATCGCAGTTTTCTCATCTAGTTGAAAATCCTAGAATTATATTTGTGCCTCTTTTTTTTTGTCCATTCTATATTCAAAGTATCAAAGTATCTTCTGCTTCAGCTTTTCCTTTTTATTTCCATTGATATCACCCTAGCCTGGACTCCACATCTGAATACTGCAGAATTTTATTCTTGATTTTCTCTGAAGAAGACAGTTCCACATGCAAAAAAGTTGTTACTCAGGTATCATCTACCATCTCCAGGTTTTATACAGAGGAAGGTCATGGCCTGGTGGTCAGCTCTCCAGGTCCAAAGCTCTCAGAGACAATAGAAGAAAGTAAAAGGAACCTCTCACTTTATAGCAATACTAATACTTATAACCTCCCACACTCCCAACCTAAATAAAAAGAGAAAAATGAGACACACACACACACACACACACACACACACACACACACACCTTCCTTTCAGCAAAGAGCTGCAAAATTTTTCCCTGGAAGGACAACTGGCAACACTAATCAAGGTTTGGTGGTCCAAAGTGTTGGTTTGAATCATGTGAGACTGGTAAGAACCAGGAAGAAAATATTTCATCTTCAGCTCATTCCTGGGTCTCTAAGTGAACTGGTTTTAGTTCTCAGAAATCCCCATTTCCACAAAGATAGACTATGGCTTCTGGAGCAGTAGGCTTAGGGAAATTATTCCCATGGCTGAGAAGAGAGTGGTGAGTCGGGCGGGGGGGGGGCGGCGGGGAAAGCAGGCAGGAGGGCAGAGCCTTTGGACAGGTCTGGGAAAGGATGTCCCTGCCCTTGACCGATAATATATTACATATCATAATATATACTATATATAATTATAAATGTTATTTATCATATAATAATATATAATATATTTGAAGATTTTTATAATTTTGATGTACTAATATACTATCTTTTAAAATTTTCATTTTACAGTAATTTTAATTAAAAGCCCCTAGATCTACCTTTCCAAATTTTTCTGAAAAATTTGCATGGTAGGATATATTTCTCCTTGTGATCAGGTTATCAGCAAATTTAACAATTCTTAACTTGTTACGGTGGTTACTGTCCTTTCTCTACAATATTGGATACTCTTTCCCTTTATTTCTCAAAGCACCGAAACACAAGCTCATTGTAGATTTGCTGAGTTTTACTGACAACTTGGAGCTACAGAGAGCTGTTAGAGCACTCAGCACAGAAAGTTCCCAGCCACCCCTGCCATGTGGAAGTTATCCCTGGATTTCCTCCTTAGGACCTTGCTTGCTGCCTGCCTGCTCATCTATCCCTCTCCAGCCTCCAACTATTTTGCAAGATGCCTTTCCATAATTCCATAAGTACCAAAGTGGTTGTCTATTCCATCTGTCAGAGAAAGAGTCAAAATTCTTGTTGCTTTATGTATCAGGATGTTTTTGGCGAGTATGGAAAACCCCACTCAAATTGGATTAAATCATAGGAGTGATTATATCTCACACATGAGGTTCAGAGGAGGGAGGCTTTGGATGTAGTTAAAGGTTCAGTGATGCCACCAAGTATCCTGGTTCCTTCTGGTTTGGTTTTCTTCTCGCAATTCTGAGCATATTGCCTTCTTTCTCCTTTAATAAAATATTTGCAGCAGCTCCAGTCATCAGTATTAAACATAACATTCAGAAGTACAGAGAAATTGACTTATTCAGTTTCTTCTTTTTAAGAGAAAAGACACTTATTCTGGAAACTTCCAGGTAGAACTCCCTTGCACCTCTGCAGGCAGCCCCACCGCTATCCATCACTGGCTTAGATGGTCAAGGTTTTCTCCCGAGTTAGGGAGAGGCCCCCCTGCAGGAGGGTTGAGACCTGAATACTCAGGATTTTGTTAGTATGAAAGAAGTAAGAAATTAATTTTGCATAGACAACCAACAGTGCTTGCATATTTATTATACATTGTAATTTTTTCTTCTGTACTTGTAAACTTTTCTGCCTAAAAAAGGTTTATTGGGGGAAACTCACCTTTATAATCATACTAACATGTAAGGTATCTTTTCTAAAGGGAAGTGCAGTTTTTTATTTGCTTGTTTTGTTTCGTGAGGAATTCTGCCTTCTTCCTAGGCTCATCAACTCAAACTGCAGCAATTAGTTATTAAATGACACGTTTTTCTTCTGTTATATTTAGAAGTTTTTTAATTTCTCTTGAATTTTCTAAGGTATTAGTGAGAGGCACAATAACTAGGTCTTTAAAATTAGCTTCTTTTTTAATGGCAAATTTTCTCATTCTTGCTATAAGAATCAGGAAGAAAATTAGTTATCAACTGAGCATCAAATTTTTGGCCTCATCACCTTTAACATCAGTTCAATACTTTGTCCTCGCTCTTAACTTACCCAGTGTTGATAACTGGGTCAACTCTCAATCTATTTGAAAGTTTCCTCATGTGTTTGGGTATATATAAAATAAACGCTTATTCCAAAGTTTTAAAGCTCTACAAAGCTGATGGAGCATAGAAAAATTGTATTACTTCAGAAAGTTTATTTGGCCTGGTCTACTTAATCTTGACTAAATCAATGATAATAATAAAATATTCTCTTTAATTTAATATATAAATAAATAATGAATAATGCTAATAACTTTAATAATTGCTCATTGCTATACCAGAAAGATGCATCAAAACCAAACTTTCCAGTCTACTTTCTGTTTTTTTCCCCAATTTTCAACGTTTTACTTTGTTAAGTAAGAAAAAATACATAGCCAACTACTACCATCATTTCATAAACAATTTAAATAAAAAAGAGAAAATATTACATTCTCAAAATAAAAATGTTTTTAAATTGAATCTTTGACTTTATGAAATACTGACCATCATTTTCTTATTTTACAATTAAACAGTGACAATTCAATTGTAGAAATCATCAGATGAGGTATATTTCAGACATTAAATTAAGAGAAATTAAATGTATTGTATAAAACAGTATATCTGTATAGTATATTTTCAATGTCAATATATTTTAGTATCACATAGTGTTTTCAAAAGGCATTTTGTATGATTTTTATAAAATACTGGGATAAAGGTCAACACCACAAATTTTGGAGTTTAATCACCATGTCGATATTTTTTCTTTTATGACTCATCTCAAGATCTTGAACATCATAAAATTCTCAGGTTATTGGCTATTACAATTTTATGGAATACACAATACAAAGTAAATTAAGCAAAGCTGGTATTCATGGGGTATAAAAACTTTGAAGTATATAAAATTTATACCATAGCTAGATCATACCTTTCTCACAACCCTAGCCAAAACTATGTGTGAATTATTTGATTGTCAAATATGAGAAAGGACAACCAAATTAGGAATCTACTGCTTGACTAGATGTTTACCTACCTCACTGCAGGCTTGAGTCAAGGGAGCACCTACAGGAAGCACTTATTTTGAAGTTGTATTGTACATGGCCAGTAACTTAGTCACTGTAACTGCAATTCTAAATCCATTTTGGGCCCTCTGGTTTCTAGCACCGAACACGTTGACGATTGTTCTAGTATAGTCCAGACCATTTCTCTGACTACCTACATCACAACTTGACACTTTGAGTTTTGTTAACCTCATTCAGAGGCATTGTCTGCAGAAAGTTTACAGACAATTTGTGAAGAAGCTTCCCCAGAGATGACTACAAAATGTGATTGTTGCATATGTTTGACTTCTGGATAATAGGACAGATTTTCTAACATTGCTCAGTTTGCTAAGTAAAAAAAAATTTGCGGATCTTACTTTCACCTTTTTTGTCCGCTTTTGATTTGCTCTTTCAAACACAAGCACTCTTTTGTATGCCTCACGTTATTTGGGAGATTAGGGACTATCTTCTACTAGGCTTCAGGTAACCAAAGGATTGTAACGAGCTTTTATTTTTTCTCATGAATCAAATATGAGAGATGGCTCAGTAACCTGGAAAATGATATTATTTCATTAAAATGAGATCTGTTTGAGAGCACTCAGGAAGTGACTTTAAATTTAAAGTGATCCCTTAGGAACTATAATAGTTTTTAGACTGGAACATTTCATCATATGAAATATATAGACTGTATGATGCATGTGTGTATATTTACACACATACATACACAGTTTTGAATTGAGTACCTTTATATTCCAAGCTTTTAAAAGACTGCGTGGTAAACAAGTCAGTTTGATTTGTGTAACATTTGGTTGTTGGCAGACTAATTATGACTTTTTAAGTTTCAATTTGATCAACGTTTGTTAAGCTCTTATACAGAAGACACTAGACTTAGAGACAGCTTTTGTCCTCAAGGAATTATTAAAGGGTATTATATAAGTATAGTTAAGAGAAGGTGAGTGAAGAAATATTGAGTACTAAAAGATAAAAGAGCTTGGTGTTTAAATAAGAAATAAATTACTTCCAGTTTAGAACACCAGGGAAGATTTCAAGGAGTAAATAGCCCTTTGAAATGAGCCCTGCAGGTGACAGAATGAAATGGGATACTATCTGCCATCAGATATTACAAGTGTTTTAATTTCACTGTCATCACTAGTTTTTTCTCTCCCTGGTCCTCCCAAGCCTCCTTTTTTTTAAAACCTATTAATAAGACACAGGTGAATTTGAAAGCTCGTTTTTCTTTAACACTGGAGTATTAATGTAGGCTAAAGAATAGCTGGTTGAAGTCAAAATAAAATAAAAATTATAGGACCTTCACCTTGTATACTTTTTTGTTTCCTCCTTGCCATGATTCACTTAGCTTCATGAGGCCAAAGTTTACTAACTATTGTACACACAGAACCTGGACATAGCAAGAATTCAATAAATATTTGCTTAATGACTTAAAAAGTGGAAGGATGGAAGAAAGAAAAAGAGGAAAAAACATTGGGATAATTGCACTTATAATTTCTTCATTTTATTTTACAAATCTCTTCTTTAAAGTTTACTATTTACCATTCTATAAACTAGTTGTAGAATAATTAACGTGTTGACAGGGAAAATGACTCTAGATTTTCCTATAGATGCAAAGTGGTTAAATAGGGAAATGGAAATGACACAATAAAATAATGAACTACTATTATGAAAACACAAAGACCTAAATCTTAGTATAGTCTAAAAATTAATCTTATCAAATGAATAAAATATTTTTGTATTGATTCCACAAGAAGTTAAGTAAGGGGATAATAAGAAGAGAAAATGTTGAATATAAAATTTTGTTAAGGTCCATAAATATTTGAAATTAAATGGTAATACTTGAATTTAATTCATTGTCTATCAAAGATGAGAAGAGTCTGTGTAACACACATCAGTTATAGAAACATGGTCCTTTGTCTCTTCAATGTGCCAAAGTTTGCAGGCATACCCCCACAGAACTCTTCCTATTTAACATTTTCCTATTAAAAAACCCAAAGTTAAATTTCCTTCCATCACCATATATTTGACCCCCTTTATGTTTAACTACCTCCCCACCTCTTCTCCCTGGTAACTACTAAACTGTCATCCATGTTCATAAGTCTCTGTTTCTCTTGTTTGTGATTTCAATTTTATATCCCACATATAAGTGAAATCATATATGGTTATTAACTTTGTCTGAATTATTTTGCTTAGCATGATAATCTCAAGCTCCATCCATGTTGTTGCAAATGGCAGTGTTTCATCTTTTCTTATGGCTGAGTTGTATTCGAGTGTGTGTGTGAGTGTGTGTGTGTTTATATCACATCTTTATTTAATTATCTACTGAAGGGCACTTCAGTTTCCATGTCTTGGCTACTGTGAATAATACTGCTATGAACATCGAGGTGCATATATCTTTACAGATAAATGTTTTCAAATTTGGGGAGTAGATACCCAGAAGAGGGATTGCTGGGTCATATGGTAACTCTAGTCTTAATTTTTTGAGGACCTTCTATACTGTTTTCCGGAGTGGCTGTATCACCGCATGAGGGTTTCTTTTCCCCACAACCTCTCTAACACTTATTATTACTTGTCTTATTGATAATAGCCATTCTAACAGGTGTGAGAAGGTATCTCATTGTGGTTTTGATTTGCATTTCTCTAATAGCTACTGAAGTTGAGCATATTTTCATATGTCTGCTGATCATTTATATGTATTCTTGGGAGAAGTGTCTGTTCAGATCTGCCCATTTTTTAATTGGATTTTTTTTTATTGTTGAGGTGTAAGAGATCTTTGTGTATTTTGGATATTAGTCCCATATTGGAGGCATTGTTTGCAAATATCTCCTCCCATTTGGGCATTGGCCTCTTTGTCTTGTTGGTAGTTTCTTTTGCTGTGCAGAACCTTTTCGGTTTGATACAGTCTCATTAATTTATCTTTACTTTTGCTTTCCTTGCCTTTGAGGTTAAATTCATAAAATCCTCTCTTATCCAAGGTCTGTGAATTTAGTACCTATGTTTTCTTCTATGCAGTTTATTGTTTCAGGTCTTCTATTTATATCTTTATCCTCTTTGAGTTAATTTTTTTGTTTGGTAACAGATAGCAGTCTACTTTCATTTTTGCATGTGGCTTTCCAATTTTCCCATCACCATTTATTGACGATGCTTTCTTTTCTCCATTGTATGTTTTTGGCTCCTTTGTGGAAAATTATTTACCCATACACATGTGGGTTTATTTCTGGACTCTCAATTCTGTTCCATTGGTCTGTGAGTCTGTTTTTCTGTCAATGCCATGCTATATTGAGTGTCACTTTGTAGTATAATTTGAACTCCAGTCTTGTTGTTTTTCCTTCAGATTGCTTTGGCATTTTGGGATCTTTTGTGATTCCATACAAATCTTATAATTGTTTGTTCTATTTCATTAAAAAAATAAAAGAATATATTTTTAATTTATACTATTTAATATAACTTTTCATTCCTTTCACCTTATTTATTGAAAATTGTTTTATATTTAATTGTACTTTATAATTATGTAGTTGAATCTCCTGAGCAAGGTATATTTAAGAAAGCCTTGCTTCTATTTCTGTTTTCTTTAATCTCTTCCTCCTTCTCCAGGATACTGCTTTTAATCTTTTTACGATTTATCTGTCTACTTTATAAATAACCCATATGAATGTATGTATACATATATAAAGTTATATATAACATATATATTATATCCTCTTTTTCCAAGGTAAATGATAGATTATACACAATTTTCTCTATTTTTTTGATTTAACAATATATCCTAGAGATAATTCTATAGTAAATATAATATGCCAAACAAGTGATTTGCTAAAAAATTGAGATACATTCCAAAAAATTTGAAAGTACTTGTAGACTTCAAAAAATGTCAGTGGTCAACAAATATACTGCATGCAAAACAATTGTTTATTAAACAACTACATCAATTATTTGGTAATCAGAAGTAATGTTTTGAGCATTTACATTCTCACATGATAGTTCTTTTGCAACAAATGTATGTGTACATACATCTTACATACATAGATAGTATAGTTAGCTTTTGTTACATTTTATAAAATTGGTAAGGATTTTGGGTTGATGTGTGTCTTGTTAGATATAATTTTTTCTCATTGAAATACTGGGATATGTTTTCCAAGTGAGTATTGTCACACAGAACATCTGATTTTCAGAAAGAAATTATTGATATTAAGAAGATAGTTGTATTTTATTTCTTTATCCTAATTTGCCAGTGTTATGATTTTACTACCAAACAGTAGATGGCACTCTAAGTACGTACTTGTTAGAGGCCAAATTAATTTCTAATAAACTCCAACATGTAATTTATATTGTTTAATTTCTGAAATCATTGTACCTAATTTTCAAAAAGGAATGAAAATTTGAGGTCTAAAAATGTATTTCTGATATATTCAGAAGTTCTATTCCAAATTTATTTAAAATGCTGTAGCTGTAACTATTAAGGGTTTCTGTGTAGATAAACATGATGTTACTAATACAAAGTCCACACTTTTACATTTTAATTCAGTAAGGCGAGTAATTTAAAGGGTTAATCATTCCAGTGCTAGATTATCTAAAACACAGACTGTGTATATTCCCTCGCCACTAACAAAAGAACTACCCCTCCTCTGTTTTTAAAGATTTTGATACTTTAAAAAAGAAATCAAAGTAATCTTAATGTTAAAATCAGAATTTTGTTGGTCTTCCTTATAATATTTTTTACTTTGAAATTTTTTATAGTGCTTTTGAAAAGTTACCAATGGTCTCCATGTTGCTAACTCCTGTTTTTATTCATAGGCCTCATTTTGTTTGACCTGTCGACAGCATTTCACAAAATTGATCACTCTTTCCGTCTGAAAACTTTTTTTGCTTGACTTTCAGAACACTGCATCCCCCTGGTTTTTCTTCTATTTCACTGGCTGTTTCTTTCCCACTTCTCCCAATTTTCTATTCTTTTAATGTTGGAATGCCCTAACATCCATGTTTACAGTTTTAAATACTAGTAAAATGTCTGTATTTTAGGTGGAGTCCAAAAAATTCAATTATATAAAAGGAATTCCTTCCTTATTTTAAGGCTAACCTAATTCAGAAAAAGGGTCACAACTGCTAATCAAGTTATATTTAAATTCCACAAAATTATGAGATGTGTTGTTGTGGGTTTGGTGTACCACCTAAATTCAGTTATCATCGCTATGGTGACTATAGGTACATATTGTCTTTAGCTTAGACCTCCTATCTATTTCCAGACATATTTTCAATGGTTTATCTGATAATTCTACACAAATATTTAATAAAATCTCAAATGTGCCCTAATTTTCTTCCCACCTCCAATCCTCCTCTGCCAGTCTCATATTCTTTAGTTCATCAGGCAAAACACTTCGAAAGTAATCTTGACTCCTCTGTTTCCAACTGTTATGTCCTGCTGGCTCCTCTAATTTCAACATATACCCAGAATCTGACCACGTCTCACTACTTGCACTGTTACCACCCTGGTTCAATCAATTCTCATCTTCCATTTGAAGTTTTCCAACAGCCTTTCAACAAATCTCTCAGCATCGACTCTGACTGCCTTCCAACTATTTTCAGCAGAGCAGCCAGAGTGGTCCTGTCAAATATATATGTCAGTTTCAGTTACCCTTCTGCCTCAAACTCTTCAGTGGCTCCATATTTTACTCAGAATAAAACCAAAGTCCTTACAATAAACTACAAGGTCAATATGAATCTGGCCCTCATTATTTGAATTCAGTTTTTACAACTCTTCCTTTCTCTCACTCCATTTTAGCCATACTGGCCTCTTTTCTTTTCCTCAGACAATCATACTTCATGGCCCTTGCATTGGCCATTCCCTTTGCCTGAAAGATTCTCCCCTTAATATTTACATGGCTTTCTCTCTCATCTCTCTGTTTTCTTCACTTCTCATGTTGATGAGTACATTAAGGGTCCTAGTTACAATTTCTAACTTTATTCCTGGCCCCATGAGCCATCTTTCTTACTCTACTCTCTATTTTTTTCCAAAGTACATATCACTTTACATATATATATAATATATATATATATATTATATATATATGTATTATATTATTTACATATATATATATATGTAATTATATTATTTACTGCCCTAGAATAGAAATATATCAGCAGAGGTTATTGTCTTTTTGGATCACTTCTCTATCAGTGCCTACAACAGTGCCTGGCATATTGTAGGTAATCAATAAATATTTGTTAAATAGTGAATGAATAAATGAATGAATGGTAAGGGGATAGTACATTATAATGTTTGCAGTATTTAAGTTCTTTAAATATCACTTAGTTTTCAATTGGAAACCATCACTCATTTTGAAGGATGTTTTACTATTATAATAGTTTTTTTTATTTCCTTTTAAATCTGATTGAACCAATGGTGAGACTCATTAGAATGAAATTCCAAAATATGAGACAACAGGCCTCGTTAAGAATACAACTCACACAATTTAAGGTCTAATAAATAGGTACTTAATATTTGAAAAACATATAATATCTTGAATTGCCTAACAAGGAAGGAAACTGACATTAACTGGGTTGCTAACATGCATATAGACACCATAGGCCTTTCACATATACATTATTATTTACTCTTTGCAACTTGGTGAGGTAGGTATTGCCCTAATTTTGCTGACTCAGAGGTTTTGGCTAGAGAAGATACAATTGACCAACATCACACACTATCTGATAGCACAGCTGGGATTCAAACTTAGTTTTGATTTCTAAATTCATGATCTTTTCATGACACTTAGTACCTTGCTTCCCTTTAAAAAAATTTTTAAGGGGAAATATATATGTATTGTACCAAGACCAGGTATATTAAAAGCAGATAGTCCAATGATTCTTCAGCATTTATAGCCCATAGGTGTCTCAGCTTCTGGGCCCACCTTCTGGTCCAGGATGAACTTGATTTTATTTGATTTTAAATTAGATATAAGTAGATTGAAAAGAAACACTAGTGTTAGGTTGCTTTATACAGTTCCTAATTCCGGATAAGTGGAGGTCGAATATTTGAAGTCATGCTGCACATTGAACCCTTTAGTCCTTTTTATAAAGAACGAATTAGTTTAATCCATACGATAAGGATACAGTCAATTTGGTCACTTTGACCACGCTAACAACCAATCTTCATTTTGTTTTGATTCCACTAAAAAAAATTTAACCTAACTCCTGACCTAAATTTGTATGGAAAAATAATAATAGAACAAAATGCTTTTGTCTGAAGTAGATTCTTCTTCTGGCTCCAGACTCTGGATGATAATGACTCAAAGGGCAAAGCGCCAACAAAGATCACACAAAGATCATATGTTGTGTCTGGGAATGAGGTGAAATTGCCCAGCTCACGCATCTGCTCCTACACCTAGATGCCTGGAGACTGCTGATGATCAGACAGAGCCCATGTTCTCCCCACACCGGCTTTGTAGCAATACCATCGGGAGTCACAGTGTTCTGGAGTCACGGAAAGTTCTTTACTCTCTCATGCCCCTGTGATAGTAGAGTGACTTTTTGGGCCTGGGGATGTTTTTCATCACTTTTATTTTGAGATCCCACGTCTTGAGATAGCTGGGGAGTGTTAATGACCAGGCCACAGTGCCCAGGTCTGCACGTCCACCCTCCTCTGGTCAGAACGAGGGAAACATCCTGGGATGTGGTTCTCACAGGATAAAGACACTGAAGCCTTGGGACGATCCTCAGTGGGAGAGGAGCTATTTTTTACTTGGCTTGGGACCAAGTGCCAAAAAACGTGAAACCATTGATTACATATTACTCCTTTTGGCCAAAAAGTAAAAATTATACAAACACACAAGAAGAACTTGTTATATTTCCCACATTCCTTCTTTTCCCCTGATATATTGTTTAAATTTGAACAGTTGTACAAATTATCCCATGGGAAGGACACTTCCACATGAACAGCTTCCTTGCTTATAAGCGATTCAGTTCAATTCTCTGGTGGCTGAGTGAGGAACAATTTAGGGCTATCATTTAACCATAGAAATCCTTATATGCCATTATCTGGGGGAAGGGAAGGAAAAGAAGAATAAATCCCACTTCTCTATAAGCTGATTAAAGACTGTCCTGTGTGGCATTGAGTTTAGCATTATCTTCATGCCATACTTGCCTATGCCAGCACAAAGGCCTGGTAACACAAGAAGAAAGATAAGGAGGACTGAGATATGCTAACAGTGCAATTCGGACCAACAGCCAGATATTAAGATCCACTTCTATGAACTAAGCTAGTTGTTGAAGATTCAAAGGTGAGTTACGTTCAGTCTTAGCCATGAACTTTACCCAAGAAGCAGAAAGAATGAGCTAGAGTTTAAACATGATACTTCACAAACCTAAAGCAAGAATCAAATTTAGAGCAGGTAGATATGATGAATTACCTTACAGTCCCTTTCAACACAGTGATACTACTTTTGTGGACCACTATGAATCACAAGGATGAAATGAATTAGCAATTCAGGTAACAACTTGCTAGGCTAATGAACCATCCAAAGTAAATTGAAATAGAGAAGGAGTTTACTCAGCTCCAGGAGATAACTTATATTGTTATGTACCTCTATATATGCCTAAGACACTGAAATTATGCTCTCTTTTAGACAGAACAATACTTGGGGTAGAGACAAAATGAAAAGTTTCAAAGAAATATTCTGTTTCTTTGAGAAATATTGTGTTGTTTTAATCATTACATTATCAGAGCCCTGTAAGATTTCACAAACTTCATATCTCTAAGAACAAGAAAGATCTGATTCTTTTTATGCTATGAGGACTCTACATCACATAAAATCTCGATAGCTATCTTTTGAGCTACAGACTTCAACCTATAGCAAAACCTATTGAGAAATTTATTGAATGTTACTTTATGCCATGTTCTATGCTAAGTGCTTATCCACGCTAGGTGCTTGTCTGTATATCATCTTATTTACTCTTTGTAACACTCTCTAAAGAAGGTAATATTGTTCCTGTTATTCAGAGGAAGAAATTTTAGAGATTAACTAATTTGCCCAGGGTTACTCATTAGGTAAGTGACAGCACTGGGCGTTGATGTTATAAACAGTGACCAAATATAATGAAACTAAAAAAGTGTTCAAATTGAAAAAATTTTATCACAATATAACTTGTTATTTAAAAACCGTTTTTGCTTTCTATGTAATTGCTACTTGAGAACATCTTTGACTTTTCCAGAGTAGCCTTGAATTTCACAAAGCTTTAATTCCACTTGAAACAGAATTTTAAATGTACTAAGTCAAACAATTTATCAAACAAATGATTTGGGGAAGAAGGCTGAAAAGTTAAGAAAAATCTGTTTGCCTGTATTTTTTAATCTTTTTTCCCAGATAGTCAACCAGTGCTTTCTTATTGACATAATTTCTGTCAAGACTTTTAAAAGTAGAATATATATGCTCTATAGAACTGACAGGAAACAGGGATATTTTATTGGTGCTGTTTGAATGGAAACAGGAAACCAGGCTTACACACAGAGTTAGATTTTATAATTCAGTTAACCTCAAAGCCTATAAAGCCTTTTCTTTTTTTGCTGTGCTTATATAGCCTTCTTTCTTTATTGTTTTCCAGTGTATAAACTGCTTTTGCACTGTGAAGAAAGTATTTGTTTAGTAAAGTGTAGGTATTAATTTTTAATACAGCAATAAAATCCTATAGAGACAAGATTTATAAAAATACACACACAACACACCCAACAACATCAAGTAATAATCTAAAAAGAATATGGAAACCAATAGTCTTTGTGCCTTTTCTGAATCATCACCATCTTTTCTGGTTTTAATCCCTGCTAAAGTTGAAATGAGAATGATGGGAAACAAGCTCAGCCTCTGAATGTGGGTTCTAGAGATATACTAATAACATCTCACTTAATTTGTTATCTCATTTCACAGCTTCCATAATGCCTGGAGGAAATAAAACAATTTTCTTGAGGTCCTATAGCTATAAACATCTATGTGATTCAAGGTACAGTGAAAGTATATATTTATTGTCTTTTAAATAACAGTAACAGTGACTCTTAATATAATTAGGCATTTTACCTTTGAAAGGGATTTAGCTGTGATGTTTAAATTAAGAGAAGAATGTTCTTTCCTTTGGTAGTGAATCGGGGAGGGTGTGAGCCTATAGCTGCCATAGGCCATTACCCCAGCTGTGTGGAAGGTGCTGGTTTACACTGAGAGAAATAAATCCAATGCACGAATGCAAAACTGTGAAAAATGAGAGGGACACACACACACACACACACACACACACACACAGACCCATCCCTGGTGACATTAGGTTCCCGGTTCTTGTCCCTGAGGGCCTAAACCTGCTCTGACTCTTGGTTTCCCGTTGCCTGTCTCCTCATCTTTAATTTTGCGAGCTGCACCAATTGTGTTCCAGTAAATATCATTTATTATTGTTGTTTTTGTTACTGCTGTTGTGATTTTTGCTTAAGTCGCTCAAGTTGAGTTTCTCTCATCTGCCACCAAAGGCCTTATACATATATAAATATTTTCATCTCAAGAGCTGAAGTACAATCTGAGCTCCAGAGGTTCTGCAACAAAGAATGGAAAAATCAAACAGGGTATTGTCCTCATCTCTGAAATAGTCTTCAGGGGCTGAGCATCAAAAGGCCTGGAAAAGTCCATAATAATAGTGCTAAATAAGAGATAAAGCTGTATATTCTGGTTTGCCCAGAAAGTCTCAGTTTACACCAATTGTCCTGGTCTCCTGTCTGTCTTTGCATTCATCTTGGAGTTTTCGTTTTCTAAATAAGCATTACTATTAATAGTTTCATTTAAATAATCCAGCCTCAGTTTATTAGAGTGCTGCTTTTCATCTCTAGCTTCTGCAACGGTCTCATCAGATAGTGTGTGAGACAGGTGTGGTGAAGATTCTTTTAAACATATGATTTACTCTAAAAGACATCCAGCAACAGCCTGTTTCTCTTCTCCTAACCCATCCCATGTGCTGTGTAACTCAGATGTCAATGGCAGCATGCAGAGTGCTGAAAGGTGCATCTAAAGAAGGCAAACCCTTGCAAGTCTCTGGTGGTGCTAGAGGGGTGTTCAAACTTGCTGCCTTAGCCAACCACTTAAAGGATCTGCTGGTTAAACCATGGGCCGTGCTATTGCTTGCAAGAGACAGGAAACTGCCATGCCACCAATTAGGTTAGGTTTACATGAAATACATGCAGGCAATTACAGGTGGAGCAGGTTTCATGTAGTCTATATAGTCTGACTATTTTCCCTCCAGTGGTTTTGTAATTACTGTATGGTGGAAATCTGCAGCTACTTATTTATATTATATTGTTTCATAACACTTTAGCATTTTGCAATAAACTCTTTAGGGAATGGTCAGCTTCCAAACATAAAAAGTGCATATCTATTGAAAAGTTTAATTTCCAATGATCAAGAACATTTATGTAGAATATGTCATTTGCGGAAAATGTTTTGACACTTACCATCACCGACTATGTAAAAACCAAAAGACACAACCTACTGAAGGAGAATCAGCATCTACTTTGAAAGTAAGTTGTTTAAAAAAGAATGTGCCTGAAGATACCCATTTTCTAAAGTCAGCAGTTATACGTATATTGTATATCACTTGTTTAGGTCAAATAACTTTCTTAATTGTTTTATTATGTTTTCAGTTTCCAAGTTTGTGCATATTTTAAAGATAAAAGATAGTAGGTGCTACAAAAACATTTTTTAGTGAATGAGTTTTTTTTTTTTTTTTTAAGACAAAACAGACCATTTATATGAGAGAAATAAACGTAGGCATCATTGGAGAGACTAAACCTTAAGTACCTGCTACATAATAGGTGTCTAAGAAATACTCGTGGATCAAATAGGACAGGTTTTCCACAGGTCACTAGATAGATATTAAATATCTTTCAAGGGCCATTGCACTGTAATTAGCAATTTTAAAGCTTTCCAGTGCTTTCCTCAATTTGTTCAATAAATAATGTTAAAGTTGTCAGTACCTTCAAGCTTAGAGATTCCACTAAGTAAGTCCTAAATATAATTACAGTAGTTTCTTTGGCTGATATGAATAATTTTGCAAATGGCTACTGGCAAGTTTAAAGAATAAAAAACAGTAGTTGGCCAAACTTGTGGTTAAATTTTGGAAGCTTTTTCTTTGTGTGGGGCTACTGGTTCAGGACCGCTTGTGTGGTATTTTATATATAGTTATGTTTATATTTCGATTTACTAGATTTGCCTCTAAGAATTATGTAAAAGTCTGTTTTAATAGGTCTTCAAATGCAATGTTAATTTTTTGAATTTTCTTTTGTCAATCCTATCCTTCTATTGACCTGCAAATAAAAAATTACACATCAAAAGGATCTTTGGAATTCTTTTAGAAATGTAAGACTTTTAGCATGCTACTAATTTTTTAATTTAATAGTTTTATGGGTTGTTATATGTTATATTTTACATGTCATTAAGCAAGGAATTAGTATCTACTTTTGGAGAAGTAGAAGAATTCTTTAAAGGTTCACTTTTCTTCCTAGTTTCAAAATCTCTCTCTTCCTCTGTGCATGTGTGTGTGTGTGTGTGTGTGTGTGTGTGTGTGTGTGTTTATCACATCAGACTTTTAAATTAAAAATAAGATTCTAATTCTTTGGCAATCCATGACAAACCAGGTTGAGGAGTATGTTGGGCAATTTTCCAATAAATTAGGTTAAAAGAAATAGCTAAGGCTGATTACTAGCTGATAGTTTATTCATTGCCTAAACTCAAATATAATTGCTCATAACTTAATTTTCCTTTGTTTGAATAATGTAAATTTGACCAAAGTGTACCAAAATATGTTGCTGATGGGGAAAGTTCTAAATTCTAACAACTGGACTTGCTTTTATTCTTCTTCTATGTAAGAAGAAATGATGAATAAGATACTTAATTAAAAACCTCAATTTATCTTCTTACTTAAGGAAAGCTATGGTCCAGGCAGATTATCACGGCTCATGGTTCTCTTTGTATCCTCTACTTAAACTCTCCCCAAAGCCTGAATTCTCCTGGGAGGTTTCCTGTATGTGAATAATAAAATGGGAATGTTTGCTAGTTGTCACAGTGTAGTGATGCTGTGGCCCAGAATCTCACACCACCACACCCAAATGAATGTATGGAAAAAGTAACAATGATACGCAAAGCTAAGGATTCACTAAGTGAAACTAATCACGGAACAAGATCAGGGCATATTTTATTTTTCGATAATAGAAGCCAAAGGACATGAGGTGACCAGGCTTCTTTCCCAGCAGCCTCATTGAAGAAGCAAAAGAGAAACTGACTAGATCCCAAGAAATAACATTTACATCCTTCAACTTGGAGAGAAACTGGCTAAGGGAGTGAGAAGACAGTGCAAGGAAGAAATCCATGAATAGGTCAAAGCAAAATCTCCCAAGAGCAGAAATCCCTGCATCCCATCAGAAGACCTTAGTAGAAGCTCGGTGATGCTGAGCTGAGATGGAGGAAATGAGTCATAGCCTGAAGGGTCACACCCTGACTGAACAGCAAGGTCTCTGATCTAGGACAGTTAAAGACTAAGCAGAATCTAGGTCATTAGCAAGTATTTTATTCAGTTTTATCTAAATTTTCTCCCTTCCTTTCCCCACAGCTATAGACTATAGTCAATGCACAGAGTATGTATAGGCCATCAGGAACCTCAAGTGCAGAATATGAGAGGGTGGGAAGGAATAATCCAGAATAACTGAGAGTATTTTTGCTCTCCCTCCTTAGAAAAAGTTCAAAACCAATCATTTAAAGAAATGTCTCTCGAGTATAGAAACCTTTGGGACTGGTTTACAAGCCTGTTTCACATGGACAAACAGCCAAAGGAATAATTTTTACATTAGTCCTCCAAGTGTGTCAATACAACGTAGTTATGTTTGTCTAACCCTGAAGAGTATTAACACTTTCCCACAGTTATTTTGACTTTTCTGATGTGTCCTTTTAATCAAGTTGTCATTAACATCTGTTTTAAGCAACAAGACATTCCCATGGTAGCAAAACTATGATGATTTTTTCATATGGAGAATATAATGGAAACACATAAATTGAGGAAAACAAACCAACAACTTAAACAATCTTGGGATTAGGGGAAAAATTAATTAATATAAACCTTATATTGTGAGGAGGAATCTGAGTAGGAGATGCTACTCACGGTAGGTTCTTCTTTGCTGAGATCTGCAGAGAAGAACTAACTGGTAGCAGCACTTCAGCTATTCTGGGACAAGCCTCTTTTGTCTTATTGTCCTTTGTGGGGACTTTCCCAAGATGGACGGAGCCTTTCATACTCAGTCTTTATCAAAATTAGTGAGTCCTTCTTGTCATAAGCATATGGTAAGACGAACAACTTTTCCTCAGTAGCTCTAGTACAGGATAAACCTGTCAAAAACTATCGAATGATATCTAGAGGGAGCACTTGTCTTTGCTATTATAGCCATTTAAGGGATAAAACTGTGGGTATCTCACATCTCAACTGGTATAAAGTTTTACCCATTCCCATCATTAAGTGAAGTGCTAAAAGAAGACAAGTACTACAGAATTAACTTCGCCAATATGTTCTCTTTAGGACAGGTTCTTGATTACTTTCCACAAACAAGAGCTCTCTTCAGGCTCATCAAAATTCATATAAGGCTTGTAGCTCCTTTTAAACACTACAATGTGGTATTGTACCCAAAATATGTATGCTTCACAAAAGGTAAAGAAAATTGGTTTAGCAAAAGCAATTAATGTAAATGCCTTGAGCTCTTGACTAATATTCTAGGAAATTCTTCATGAAACCAAAATTTTAAAATTAGAAGCTCAAAATTGGAAAAAAATCTTAAATATGTTTAATCTAATTTTCTCTCTAGTCTACTTGCATTTGATGTCTAATTTCTCTTAATTGCATTTCTTCATTTATCTGTTCAACAGATATTTATTGGGAGCCTACTAATCTCTTCTAGCCACTGGGTTAGAGTGCTGAACAAAAGACAATCTCT
Source organism: Eonycteris spelaea (assembly GCA_003508835.1). NCBI lineage: Eukaryota > Metazoa > Chordata > Mammalia > Chiroptera > Pteropodidae > Eonycteris > Eonycteris spelaea. The sequence goes on from PUFA01000053.1 coordinate 4,428,439, forward strand.
GACCTCATGGAATTTTAAGTCTACTGGGAGAGGTAGAACTAAATTATCATACAAATAACTATGTAAACCCAATTTGATAAGTTTCAATTGCTTAGTTGCATGGCATTTATTATTTTTTTATAGATAGCTATTTGGTTTTCGTATAGTACTATGAGAAAATCCTTCCAAACCTATTTCTACCTTACCTAGTGTAGGCCATTACTTTTTAGACGCTTCTAGGAATCATTATAGCATCATGTTTGCACCATTTCCTCAGGTCTTTGCCAGAGTTTTAAATCCTATATCTCTCTTATTCAAATTTATGTCCTACCTGTCTTGATCTAGCAGTCTCAGAATCCAGTTCATATGAATTCTTCCAGGTTCTGCTAGTACATGTTGACTAGATCTTATAGCTCCTTAGGGATAGAGTCCCTTTTCTCCTTTCTCAGGTTCCAACATGTTCCAGCTGGGCTATTATCCTAGTGGCCAGCAGGAGAAGGGTTGTAGAGCCTAATTGTGTCTCATACTGTGAGGCAGGGCAATCTAGAGATTCAAGAATTTCAGATGACCCCCATCTATGTGGCAGGATTTCATTCTTTCCTATACAAGGCCTGATCTTGGAATAGGAGGCATTGAAGAATCTTGGAGTTACACTACTAGGCACAGGGAACTAGCCCTAGAATGCTAGGCAGAATCCACATTCAGAAGCAGGATCTTAAAGACAGTGATGAAGAGATTCTTTCTCCTGTGCATTGAAAAGGACAGATTCTCTAAAATATACATCATTATATTTTACTATATATATTCTTAACAGTTAAGAAAATTACCTCTTCATTATCAGTCTCTTTCATCTTGAAAATTTATAACAGCTTCTAACACTAGCACTGCATAAATTTTGTATTTAATAATATAAATGGATCATTAGTGAATCAAAATTCTCCAGAATTAATTAATATGATAGTTAAACTTGTATTTGATGAAATGTAAATGTTTATGTAATATCCAGTCACAGATAAGCGTGCCATTCCTAAATGTCTGTACTTCAGCTATTTAAAAAAATTGTTATATAACACAAGAAATAATATTATCTAATTCTTCTGGATAGAATACTACCCTGAAAGATAGAAACCTTCATTACACTTGCTTCTTGCCTTATCTTTTTGTATAGCATGTGACTGACCTGATAATAAAATTCCCTAACTTTAAACCAAATGCTCATGCAAGCCACCTGCTTCTGCCAATGCTGAGGCTTGCGTTTTATGGAGTCCTGGAAATACTGAAGGGAAAGCTAAGAGTCTTTTATTGCTTCCGTAATTTAGAGAGATATCAAGACTGTCTTAAACCTTATTTAAACATTCAGAGAATGATAAGAATAGAAATTATCAAAGCTATTTTGTTCCCTCAAGGGTATAAGGATCTAAAATGCTTTTTTTATTTTATTTTTTCAATTTTTTCTTCTCCAACTCCAATACGCACACGTTAATGTAATGGGTTAAAACATTTTAACACATGGGTGTTCTTAACCTTTCTTTTACTGTTGCCCACTTAAGAGGTACTAACTCTGTCTGGCAAGTTTCCCCTCCTCTTTTACCCTCTGAAGACAATTCTAACTTTCTCAGATTGGTTTTTCTGAGCTTGATAAATCAGGAAGAGTGATAGGAACAGCACAAATATTAGGACAGACTCTGGACTGAAAGAAACTATGATGGAAAAGAGAAAGATCATGGGTAAACTTTACAATTTGGGAAATAACAGTAAAAATAATGAGTTATTTTGAGATTACTATTTTGTAGTTGGAGTGTGTAATTTGATCTATCACTCTGAGACTTTAAGGTCATAGATTTAGATCCTCACAACTCTTAAGAGAGGTCTTGCTTGAACTAGACCCGTATTTTTCAACTGTTGAAAACCCATGCTCTTTTTGATAAACAAAAAATTTCTCAACCACTCCACTTCCAGGAATTCTGACATGACTTCCTAAGGCATAGTTGAAGGTCACTGGGTTATCTTTGTTTTGCCACCAGACAAGGTGATCTTGTCAAGCTTTATTTTCTACAGACTGAATTATAAAGAGAATAGAATGCTTTTTCAAATATATAAATATCTTTCAATATATTGAGTAATATATGACCTCCTATGTCAAAAAAAGTTGTATATTTCCTTATTATTACCTTTACTCCAAATGGAAAGTCCTTACTCCAAATCTGAAGTGAGAGTTTTAGAGATTCTAGCCAATGATTTGACAGTCAAAGGGCAAAGTGTGATCAATTTGAGAATAAACCTGCATAAATTTAGGAAAGTCGGGGAGGAGAAGTGAAAAATAAAGACTGGAAGTGAGTGGTTGATCATTGAGAAGAGAGTACAGGAAAACTCTCATTGGGTAGGTCTCATTGGGTAAAGTAAGCTTTGTTAAAATCTATCACCAACCCTAAAGGATCATGGAATTCATGGCAGTTCAGAAGCCCTAGCCTGTGACATCCAGATGAATCCCTCAAAAAGATCACAATATGAACTGTCAGAGTCATTGCTAAGTGACTTCTTTCCAAGTGTATTTAATCATGTACTTTTTTCCTTGAAAATATAAAAATATTTTCAAAGAATTATTCCATTTTTATACTAGTTAAATAATGCTGTTTTATGATGTTTCTAAAAATTTAGGTGCCACTATAAAAGGCACATTTTAAATTTAAAAATTTAAGATAGAGATAGATATTTTTTTCCATTCTGTGTATTCTCTTGGTAGTTTGGGTCGAAGGATATTTGTTGGGAGTCAATGCTACACTCACTGCTGGATATGTGGTGATGAATAAGACCCTATTCCTGACTTGCAGATATGCCTTTAATGTGTGAATTCTATGATACAGTGAGGAAAGCTAATAGGAAAAGAATTGACTCATTTGCAATATGGTGTCAGAGGGCAGTTCTAGAGGACCCAGAAAGACGAACAAGTGGGTCCTAGAGCAAATTAAGTCTGAAACATTGCTGTAAGCAAAAATGACAAAACTGAAACTGTCCTACTCTGGACACATAATTGGAAGTCGGGGTTCATTGGAAAAGACAATAATGCTGGGAAAAATAGAAGGCAGCAGAAAAAGAGGAAGACCACATATGAGCTGGGCTGACTCCATGAAAGAAGCCTTAGGCATGAGCCAAGAGGGTTATAGAGGACAGAACATCACTCCTTCACAGAGTCGCCAGGAGTCAGAGCTAACTTAATGGTGTGTAAAACACACAATTCTCTCTGCAGTTACTTTTTCTCTTAGTTAAGTCAGCAAAATGCTTATTCATGGTCTCACAAATATTCAGTCTCTTAACACTAGGGGGAGTAACACCGCAGAACAAAAGCTGTGAAATTTGAGCTTCACAATCATTATAGGAATATTAAAAATTACAAAATTTGAGAAATGAACAGCTGAGAAGTGGTAGGAAATCTAAAAATCAGTGATGGTGAGCAACGTCTATAACTAGAGAGGCAAGCACTTCCTAAGTGAGGTTAGATGGTGGAAATTGGGGATGCTGCCTTGCATAGCTAAAATCTTTTAAGAGAATGTTTTTCAAGACCAAGACTTTTCAAGCCTATGCATTAAATAGTATCCTGAAAACGAGAGCAGAACGAAGAACTTCACAGCCAAGTTTTGCTAATTTGCAGGGATAAGACAAGAATAAGTAGTTAGAACAGTTTTGGGCTAATAGCAATACAAATTATATGACATGGTCTTAATTAACTGGGCCTCTAAAGAAAAAAGAACTTTTAGAATAAATGATAATTTTGTAATGCAGGAAACATGTTACTTCCTGGTACGAATATTTTTTAAAAATTCAAGAAATTTGGAAGCAAAGACAAAGAATTATGGGGGAAAATATCACAATATTGAGAACAAAAAATAACATACACTACTAAGTGCCTGTTCTTGTGCTTTACTTATGTTGTTGTTTATGGCTTCACTGTGACCCAAATGAGGTCATATTTTTCAAATTAGAAAACAGGCTCAATATGAGCCAACTTATACTACTATTTAGTTATTTGATCATCTCACTATAATATTTTTATCTAATAGATATGAACAGAAATGATATAAAATATAGTTAACTTTATTTTAAAATTTAATACAAACACTACAGTTATATATTATCTAAGAAAAACTTATAATTTTTGGCGTTTGACATTTAGTAGAAAAATGAGTCCTTCCAGGGAAAATTGTATATATTATTGCCAAAAGAGAAAACTTGGCCCATATCGTTCATGACTTTTAAAAGTGATGGTTTTAATGTTAACTTATTTGAGTTGTGTATTTATAGGATTTTTTTTTTAAATCAGAAGTCACTAATACCCTACAAGTCCTTACAATTCCTTCTGCTAATGAAAGGTGGTGTTTATGTCTCCTTCAGTGATTTCATAACATGAAGGTGTTGATGTGGTTGTGAAGATATGATGTACCAACTCAGATCTTTTGTAGTAATCCCCTGGCACTGCTGACTGGTGAGTAAGACTTACTAAACTCATAGCTGAAAACAGAAAGTAGTATAAGTTCATCTTTTAACACAAAGAATGTCGCCTGCTCCCTACTCTTAAATTATGGGACACTCTACCATTGAATTTACAAAGTGGTGGGTTTCCGTAATCCCTGAGGGGAGAGAGACAAGTGATCACCTTTCTGAGAGTTTAGTTCCTGAAGTATTTAACTCACCCCAACCCCCAAGTTGAAGGAGACACTAGACTTGCATATTCTGAAATTTGGAGGGTTCTAAAAATTGAGGAATGCCACTGACTTTTCATCTGGAGATTTCTGAAGGCAAGAAGCCTACTGACGACAAGGCTGACTGAAGCAGGAGGCCAGCAGGGCATGAGAGTATCATAGCTTCTGAAGAGGAGGTGGGGGATCTGTACCCCTGTTCTTAGAAAGTATGGAAGCTAGTGCTCAAGATTCCATGTGAGCAACTCGAAAACTGAGCCAAGGTTACAGGAGCCACTTACACTGTTGTTCAGCAGAATGATACCCAGAAGGTAGTGTGCACCACTGGTGAGGCTCTGTGAGAGATGCACAGTGGCTAACGAAACCCCATATGCTATGTCCATGAACACCCCCACATCAGTGGAGACACTGACATCTGATCTGACTAATCTGATTGGGGCAGGAACCCCCTCTCATCCCTCTGTAAACACCGGACCTTGACTTTGGCCAGAAGTTCTAATTCCAGGGGCCAGAACAAAGGATGACATAGGTGGCAGAAGACTGTGATTAGAAACAGGATTGGAGGTAGACAGAGAAAAATCAGAGATGTGAAGAAGGACATCAAGGCTGAACATAGAAAGATTAGGGGAGGACGTGGTTCCATAGTGCATCGGTTAGTACGTCTGCTTTATATGTGGAAGGTCTTGGGTCGTGCCCCAGGGGAGCCATGATGTATGATCTACGCCATGCCACCCTGAACAAGCCTGATGTCTGATCTCAGAAGCTAAGCAGGTTTGGGCCTGGTTAGTACTTGGATGGGAGGCTACCTAGGAAGACCAGGTGCTGTAGGCATAAAAAAAAAAAAAAAAGATTAGGGGACAAAACTCAGTGTAAGCAATTGAATTCATCAGGAAGGACTGAATCAGCATGCAGTAAAGTTTCACAGGCTATGAGCCAAACTACCACATTTGAACCCTGGCTACTCCATTCATTAGCTACACAACCTAGAACAATTGTCCCTGCACCAAGAATTTTTTGAGTAATTTAAATGGGTTCGAGCTGTTTCTTGAATATAAGGAACACTCAGTACATGTTAAATATAATAATGATGGTGATGATGAAAAATTCATTACCCAGACACTGTGGGCTCATAAACTTGACACAGGTTAGCAGAAAATATATTTTAAGTTTGTATGTAACTGAGTACCAATGCTATTCACCTATTTCAATGCTTATGTTTATATAAACTATAATATAAAATTTATTATTATTAAAAAATGTTCTTTTACTAATGATGTAGCTTATGCAATAATAAAATATATGTTAATTATAATTGAGTTTATAAAAATAAGTAATGATATAATTGAGTTTATAAAAATAAATAACATGGTTGTTTTATTCAAACAAAATGAAACATTTTATACTTTTTAAATAAAATCACAAAACATGGACTTAAAGTTTCCATCTTGTGTTAACATAAATAGTCATTATACGCATTACTTTTTGTAAGACGAAATGTTAACTTTTGCGTGACACACAGACTTTAGATATAGTGCCTGCCTGCCTGTCTAACCTCTTATTCTTCTGTCATAATATCCATTTTCTAGCCTTTACATGGAGTCTTTTTTCTGCTTGTACACATACACAAACACACACCCCTTTGTTTTAAGCCACTTCTGTTTTTTTCAAATATTATTATAACCCTTTCCTCCTCTGAGACACCTTCCATGAATTCATTCTTTCAACATTCATTTTAACTTTATTCATTTATTCATTATCAACATGCATTTTTAACTAATTCTTAAACAAGTATCTCCTGAACACAATAGTTTCAGGGATCATTCCGTGCTCTTGGAGTACAGTGATGAACAAGAAAAGCAGGTGCTTCCTCTCAAAGAGGTGGTACACTAGTAGGAAGAGACAGAATAAATAAGAAGAGAAAAAAATGAATAGCATCAACATTATATCAGTGATCAGGAAAGACCTTCTGAATGATAAAAGATGTCAGCTGCTAGGACATATACTAAGTAGTAGCAGAGACTTGTCCTGTTCACTGCTGCATCCCCAGTGCCTACGACAGTGCCAGGAACATGACTGATCCTCAATAAGCATTTTGTGATGCAAACATGAACACATTGGATACTTCTGGAATGCTGGGTAGAGTATTCCTGGCAGAGGAAAGAGGAAGTACAAAGGTCTTACAGGAAAAAAGAGCTTTGCATGTTTGAGGATCACAAAGAAAGCCAGCAAGCAAGAGGAAGAGCAGTAGGACCTGGGGTCAGACAGAGAGACAGGACTTCATAGATCCTGGTCTGTAGCCATTGAAGGCAGATAGGAACTTGTACATACTTTCATCATAAATTATCAGAATGTTTTATAATTTCATGATCTACCCTATCAGATTTATTTTTTCACTTTGTCATTGATTTCTTTCATTCTACTTTCTTTGGGTTTACTCTTTTTATTAGCTTTTTGATTTTGATGCTTAGTTTACTCATTTTTTTTCCCAATTTTAACTCATTTTACTAATTTATGGCTATACTGCTAAAAATTCAACTAAATATTTTTAACTTTATCCCATAAGTTTCGATATGCAGTGTTTTCATACCAGATAAATTGTTTCTTTTTTAAAATCTCAATTTGGATTTCTTTTTTGACAATTTAATTATTAAAGAGTGTTTTTAAATCTCCAAATATGTGGGTTGTAGGTTACCTTGTTTTTAACTTTGTTGTGGTAAGAAAATATAGGTCTCTGTGTGATATAAATTCTGTGAAATTTGTTGAGACTTGTTTTGTAGACTAATATGAGGTCTAATTTTATAAAATAGTATTTACAAAATAATATTTCAAAATAACATTTAAAAAATTATTAGGTGCAAATCTCTGTGTATTATATAAAACATATTAACTGTTGTTCAAATCACCTATATCTTCAGTAATTTTCTACCTGTTCTATCACTTCTGAAAGAGTAGTTCTAAAGTTTACAATCATGACTGTAGATTATTACTTTACCAATGATAATTTGTAATTTATCTTCTTATAATCATGTCACTTTTTGTTTTCCATATTAGCATAATTCATATATATGGTTAGGTACATGTATGAATCCAGGATTGATATATCTTCCTGATGAATTTTTTTTAATAACAATCCTTTATTATTTTCTAAATTAAATTAAATGAATTTTTTTAAAATAAATATATTTTTATTTCTTGTAGAGCAGCTGTGTAAACTGCTAGAGAAACCACAGTCTATGTAATCAGATCATTGGGTATATTCTTGAAGATCAAGTGCTTGATTATAGTCAGCCAAAGCTTTCTCAATCACACCTATTTCGCCATGAACTTATCCTCTAAAATTATATGATAGAGCATCATTAGGCTTCAAAGACAGAGCTTTGTTCAGGCTTTCTTCAGTTAGTTTGTAATGCTTTAAACAATAGTAGAACTGTGCTCTGTTAAAATATACTGCAGCCCAAAAGTGACAGCTTTCAACCACAACTGCAGAATTTTTTTTTGTTTGTTTTTGCTTCTTCATACTTCTTTAATATTGTACTTGCAATAGCTCAATTCATAGTAGCACATTCATTTTTTGGATCAAACTTTAAAGCCTTTGAGAAGTAGTCACTGGCCTGGGAAAACTGCCTGTGGTAAAAGTAGCTATTTCCTGCATTAAAATAGGCCAGTAAGTATGTGGGGTTTAAAGAAATTGCTGCTTGATAGTATTTCATTACAATCTGTTGCTGACCCATAAACGCATGAATCACACCATGATTTGTTAAGAATTCTGCAGTATTGATCAGTCTCAGCGTGGTCTCCTCTTTATATCCTTAGTTATAGGAACTCTGTTCAGCTAGTCTTCAGATGGTTATCCAGGTTGATCCATAATTTAGTTGTAATTTTAATGTGGTCATGGGAGGAGGCAAGTACAGGGTTTATCTGCTCTGCCATCTTGCCTGGAACTGTAACAATTCTTTTTAAATATTACAATGCTTTTTCCCACCCAAATGTCTATTTTGTCTGATGCTGATATGGCCATATTAGCTGGCATCATATCATTCTGCTTTTCTACTTCATACATTTCGCTTTGTATCCTTTCTTCTGTCTTCCATTTGCCTAAAACATTTTTTTTTTCAAAATTTCCTTTTATTCTCCTTTTATTATTGTGTGGTAAGAATGTATTCACTTTCTATTCTTTAAGTGGATCAGTTCACCGTGTTCATATATGCCATATGAACATAACCAGTATTCTTTACTCTCCTCTCGAACAATATTAAATTGGTAGAATGCATTAACTCTGATCTCTGTAGTCTACTCACATGTCATTGTTTATAAACTTTATCTTGCTTTTAATCCTTCACCTATCCAAAGGAAGTATTTTTGTTGTAAGCATGGTAAGTTTTAGAGTCTATGCTAACTTAGTTGAGCCCATATGTGTTTACCCCTTTTCTTTTTTTGTTCTTCACTGTTTCTTTCATCTAAGATCTTCCTCCTAAGGTCATTTTTTTCTTTTAATGAAAATTTATTAATTATATTACAAAAGCTCACAGTCACTGTCTAAAAATGTCTTTATTTTTTCTTTAGTGACACAGATTTTCCCCGCTATCCGAAAGCACAGTGGCCCTCTGGAAGCTTGTATAAGAAGATATGGCATTATGCAAAGAAGTGATTAGTTTAGGAACCATCACTCTATTTTTGCTTTTCACCTTTCTTTCTTTCTTTCTTTCTTTTTGTAAAAGTGAAAATCCTCTTCAGGTTTCTTTCAGTTGGTGGAAACAGGCATTAATGTGGGTCTTTTTGTAAAAGTGAAGTTACGTAAAGCAAACTTTCAAAAAGCAAGGGATACCTGTATTTTAGTTTAATTTAGTGTATATTGACAGTCATTTTCCCCACTCTGAAGCGTCTTATATGACCTCTATTATTGCTAGCAACTACATACTCCTGGCAGTCTAATTATTGTTTATAGCTAATCTGTCTTTCCCATCTGGTTACTTTTAACATGTTCCCTCTGCTTTTGTGTTGTGCAATGTCTTTTTCAGATGAATTTATTTTTTATTTATCTTATATAGGAATTGTTTCCTCTCTTTCTTGGCTTCTGTAAACTACCCAGACATTATTGCTTCAGATATTGCCTCTCCACCATTCTCTATTCTCTTCTGAGTATCTAGTATTAGATCTATGAAGAAACTTTCATGGTTTTTCTGTATCTCTTAAACTTGCTGTCAGACTTTCCATTTTCAGTTCCCTCCATCTGTATCCTGGATAATTTACATATTGTTCTAGTTCTTTTTCTATTACATGAAGTCCTTAGTAGCACTAATACTTCTGTTACTGTGTCTGCAGACTTTGTCTTAGATGATTTTTTTTTCCCCTTGTATGTTTTGTAAATTTTTTCTAGAAATTTGTCTTTAGAGGTGCTTGTTTATTTTCCTGAGAGAATCCCACGAGAATGTGTTGGGTCATGTTCCTTAGAACCAGAAACTTGAGATGAGGACTCAGTGGTAGTGCTTATTAAGGAAGTGTTCCAGAAAAACTGGCAAGGGAGTAGGGGAAAATAGAACAGAGGAGAGGAAGAATCTGAACATGGGCGTGATCTCAGGCAAAGTCCCACAGAAACGATCTCAGGCTTATCCTGCAGGGGACTGGAGTTTAGACATGGCCGCAGAGTTGTTGTAACTGAGGCTGGGGTGCTAGGAGAAGTGTGGAGCTAGGGCAATGTGTCTTGGAGGTGGTTTTCCAATAAGGTAGGCCAAGTAGGTGCTGGAAGGAAAGCACACCAAGGACGGAACCCCTTTCCTACCCTCAGTCCTACTCCAAGAAACGCTAAAAATGGATCCAGGGATCTGGGTGAGGCAGACACTGACATCATCCACTATGATGTCCCTGCAGGACAATTTTGTATTCAACCCTGCCAGGCATTTGAGTGTAACTGGCAAGTAACAAAATTTGTTTGCTTCTCAGTCTGAAGATTCTCTGATACCACATGAATTTCTATTCTGAAAAATTGCAGGCCAAAGGAACTGATTTCTCATTTAAGAAGTGTTTTCACCCAAAGTACAAGCGAAGATGAGCTTCCTGGGTTGCTGAGCCATTTTTTTTTTTCCTTCTTAGTTCATCTTTACATGAAGGGAATAAATCCTCCAAGAAAGGTCTTTAAGTGAGGTTTTAGTTCTAAACACGAATCTCCTTTCCTATACAAGGATTAAAACCCGATCTAGGTATTAGCTTATCTAATTATCTATCCACATCCCTCCCATAGCACTTTGTATGGCAGCACACATTTACACATAAGTCTGGTTAAAGACTTTGGGCTGCGTCTGTGCAAGGGCTCTTCTTATTCCTATTTCAATTTTCTGCTTATTTAATCCTTCAATTATGGATCTTCTGTCTCTTCTTTCTTTCAAATAAGTTTTGTGTGGAAAGAACTTCAAATTAGAACTGGAAGTAAGCTTCTTGCCCTTCCAGTCTTGGTTTGGACCCCAGTAGTCTTGAGTGGACACTAAATGGTCCCTAATTGTTAAGATCAGTGATGGAGAAAAGTTGGAGAGAGGGTATTAAGAAATCTGTGAGATCAAAGAGTTCCAGGAAATGAAATGTGGAAAAGTTGATATCCTCAAGAGGGATAAACAGGAAGAACATGTCACCACTGTAACCCGGAGAGGAGGTGAGTATATTTGTGTGCTCTGTGACCTACAGATGTATTTTATGTCTGCAGCATGAAAAGAATTGATAGGAAATTCTCTTTTGTACTCTTTTCTTAGAAAATAATATGAGATTTGTGAGGTAGCTGGATAAACAACTAAAACACAACTTTCCTTAGTTTTCGTTCTATCCCCCTAAAATTAAAAAATCCCCATATGCTGAATATATGACAGGAAATGAGACTAAAATCTGGAATTCTGATTTTTTTCTTTAGTACTTTCCTAAAAGTACTGACACAATACTGCCCCTCTTAACATTGTCTTATAAGATAACAGCCCAAATAAAGCTGTGCAAGAACAATTTAGGCTTCCAGCAAAGAAAGCTTTTAACTAACAATTCAAATGCAAACTGTAGAACTGATACTATATTTCCAAAGTATTAAGCTTATTTTGATTTTTCAAATGCAAGTATCTGTACTGAAACATTCTAGATTGGTATTAGTGTAACACATAGAAAAATTAAATAAAACGTTCAAGACTATTTATAAAAGCTGTTGTATGCCAATTCTGCCCAGTTTGGCCAGCAGACTTGTAATAGTCATGGTCATGGGGTCCTGCCGTTCTGTCAGGAAGACTTCTTTAACTCTTAAAGACAGAAAAAGGATTTGTTGAGGATACCTGTATTCACATTATAAATGACAGTTGTATATAGTTTCTTATAGAGATTATGCTGTAAACGTTATCGACTATTCAGTTCCTTCATGATCTTAGTTTCCCATTCCTTAGGAGTTGAGAAAACTCAAGCAAATGTCACAAGTATCTCACCTTGCATCCTAAGATAGAATTCTATGTAAGTCTGGAAGACTGGGAATGGGCAGCATAAGGGTCTTTTCCTACCAAGAAAGCATTCTCCTAAATAAGAGAAGGCCGAAGTACAGAAGTTAGGTTAAGCTCAATCTATTATTGTTCGAAGGGAGTGTATTTGCAATCATCACTTAGATTATCAATCAGCCTAGCCGTTATCAGCCTGAGAGCAAAGAAGCTGCAAATAAAAATAAGCAAAATCTCAAAGAGCTATTGTTCTACAACCTCCAAGAGACACTGAGTTCTGAAAGCGGTGGCATTGGTGACACAGGCACAGAATGTTAGCAATGCTGACAACAACTGCATTGGTGATTTAGGTAATGATAAAGTGCTGGTTTCAGTGCCTTCTACTCTCTGGATATAAGAGATCAGGACCTGTGACTAGAGACCAGAATCCTCAGTTTCAGGCTACTTGGTATTATCAGTGGTACTGCCTATAGAGCAGTGACTGGGTAGTTTTACTGTCTATGAATAACCATAGCATAGCTGCCACTTTTAACTTAGGTGCAATTAGACACATTATCTCAGTGATCTGCACCAGGAGATAATAAGAATGGTAGGTTCCCCCCTAGGAGTCATCAGATTATTATTAGAACTTTTGTGAGACACTGGATATTCCTAAATTTATTTGGGAAAATTTGGGGGTTATATTTCTTGAGGAGTAAGTAGCAGTAAGCCAACAACTTGTCTGTCACAAACATATGCTTCAAACAACTAAATAGATGATTTTATGCATGGACATAACCAGATGGCCAATATAGAAATCAAATAGACTATGTAATTGGATGCAGGAGTGGAAAAGCTGTATTCTCTCTGCCAAAACAAGACCAGGAGCAGATTGTGGTACTGACCACGAATTGTTAATATCAAACATTAGAATAAAATTGAAGAACACTAAAAGAATTACAGTGCCAAAATATAACGTAATAACATTCCTGATGGATTTAAAGTCCACATAAAAACCAGATTTGTGTTGTTAAACTTAATTGACCTCCAATAGACACTGAGTTAAACTTAACTGACCAAGAACCAGAAGAAATGCAGAGTGAAACTAGAAATATCCATTAGAGAAGAATGCAAAAATATAATGCCAAAAGTAAAAAGGAAAGTAAAATTGACATGGATGACAGAAGAAACACTAAAAATTGTTAAAGATGGGCAAGAGGCAAAACTAAAATGTAATAAAAGTAAGATTAGAATCGTAAGCATAGTTTTTCAGTGACTAGCACATAAAAGTAAAGAGAACTATTACAACAGTCAATGAAAAGAGATAGAAGAAAACAATGAAAAAGGAAAACCAAGAAATCTGTACCAGAAGAGTCAAGAAATAAAAGGGAAGTTCAAACCTACACTAGGAATGCTGAACAACCAATAAGGAAGCACATTATCTGACCGGGAGAAAATAATGGGAAGGTGGAAACAACACACTGAAAATCTACACAGAAGAAACAAAAAGATGACAGATACCTTTGAAGATCCCTCTGAGGAAGAACCTGTAATTCTAGAAAGTGAAGCGAAAGTTTTACTGACAGCACTAGGAAGAAATAAATAGCCAGGGGTAGAGGCAATACCAATAGAATTATTTCAAACCACAAAGACTGAATTTGTCAAAATTCTAACAAGAATATGTCAACAAACGGAAACAAAACAATGGCCTAAAGCTTGGAAACTTTCAACATACATCACAATCTTCAAAAAAGAAGATGCCAAGGAGTGCAGTTAACTATAGGGCCATTGCACTAATGTCCCATGCAAGTGATGTGACACTCAAGGTGATACAACAACCTTATGTGGAGCAAGAAATGCAGATGTTCAAGCTGGATTTAGAAAAGGAAGAGACATTTGAAATCCATTCGCTGGATACTGGAATGCTCCAAAAAATTTCAGGTTAGTCCATTTTATTGGTTCCATTAAAGCCTTTGATTGTGATGATCATGAAAAGCTACAGGTTGCTCTGAAAGTATTGAGGTTGCCTTAGCACTTAACCGTCCTGATGCATAACTTGTATTGTGGACAGGAAACCATTGTCAGGACAGAATATGGAGAAATAGATGGTTTCCTATAAGCAAACATGTCACTCAATGATGCATTTTATATCCCTATTGGTTTAATCTGTACACAGAACATATCATACAAAAAACTGGGCTAGACCCAGAGGAAGGAGAGGTGAAAACTGGTGAAAGAAATATCAATAATGTAAGATATGCAGATGACATCATCTTACTGGCAGAAAGTAGCAATGATTTGAAACAACTGATGAAAGTGGAAAAAGTGCCAAAGCAGGAGTGCATTTGAATATCAAGAAGGCAAAAATTATAGCTGCATAAGAAACACCCAAGTTCAATATAAATGATGATGACATTGAAATTGTTAAAGGTTTTGCTTACCTTGGTTCAGTCATTAATTCAAGTGGAGACTGTAGCCAAGAATCAAGAGCAGGCTGACTTGGAAGGGCAGCAATGGGAAATTAGGAAAGATCATCATGAGCAAAGATCTGTTATTAGAGACCAAGGCTAATCTCTACCTTTGGTATTCTTAATTTCTATGTACGGATGTGAAAGTTGGACAGTAAAAATGATTGATAGGGAAAAATTTTATTTATTTGAAATACAGTGATAGAAGAGAGCTCTACAGATACTCTGGACTACCAGAAAGGTGAACAGGTGGGTTCTAGAGCAAATTAAGCCTGGATGAAACATCACTGGGTGCAAAAATGACAAAATTAAAGCTGTCATACATCGGCACATCACGAGAAGGTAGGGTTGGCTGGAAAGACAATAATGCTGAGAAAAATGGAAGGGAGCAATAAAAGAAGACCAAATATAAGCTAGAAAGACTCCATAAAAGAAGCCCTTGGCCTGAGTCTGCAGGAGTTGAGCAGAGCTGTTGAGGACAGGATGTTTTGGACATCACTCACTTGGGGTGGAGTCTGATCCCGGAGTTGGAGCTGACTCAACAGCATATAACACATATACACAAGTAGGAGTACAGATAACTCTTTTCCCCCTTAATGGTGATTTTTATAATCTTCTGGACTGCATGGGTTTAGTTATGTTTACTCTATTTTTATTTCACCACTAAAATTTGTAAAATGCATAAAATGTTATTTTTTCTTCTTCCTGTTAAAAAGAATCCCATGCACTGTAAAATTTGTTTGCACATTTCTTCCCTTTCCCCTCGAAATTCCTAATTTTAATCATATCTCATCTTCTGTCTCTCTTGAAGTAAATCTTTTCTTAAATTTTTGTGTATTTTCCTAACCTTTGACTAAGTTTTCTTGTTATTGTTTTTGCTTTCTAATGAGAAGAGATATTAGCTCTTGATCTTTATAATTAATATGTCAATTTTGAAATGTGAATTATGTCCATTGTATTATTTCCTGTATTTCAAAAGAGAGGTTTCACTCGATTTTACTTCCTTTTTGTCTTCTAAAATAACTACTTGAAGTATTTTCCTTGGTGTTTTTCCATAGAAACAAAAAATGAGAGAGAAAGAAAAGAATTATGGAAAATGTTTCAAGTGAAGTTAGTTTTGTTTTTAATGCTTTTTACTTTCCTTGGCAAATTTAAACCATGAAGTTTTGACTAGGTAGTTAGTACAGGAAGGCCCCAAACAAATAAAACCTATTTTATTTCATAAATAAAACATTTTATTTTGAGAAGTGATATTTTCAATGTAGCAAGTACTTATAATAAATAAACACCAAATGAACTAATATCTTTAATTTGTATGGTTTGCCAAGGGTTGTCACTTTATCTTATTTTAATCTTATATAAAAATACCCCAAAGGCTGAACTGTTCCTCTTATACTCTTCAGAGTTTT
Organism: Eonycteris spelaea; assembly: GCA_003508835.1. NCBI lineage: Eukaryota > Metazoa > Chordata > Mammalia > Chiroptera > Pteropodidae > Eonycteris > Eonycteris spelaea. Next base: position 4,444,419 of record PUFA01000053.1, read on the forward strand.
CTTTATATAACACTAAAAAGACCAAAATAATGTGTAAGAAAGTGTGAAAGTGAAAATCTTACTTGAGACCTAAGATGAACAGAGCTCAGAGTTTCTAGACACATGTGGGGCTGTCCTCCCTCACTTTCTGGGGAGTTAAAGGACTTGAGAGCAGCAAAACAGTTGAATTAGCACAACTCTGATGTAAATAAGAAATAAACGTTGGGGGTTTCTGACAGAGCAACTAGCATTACCTTAGTTAATATACTTAATAAATTAACAAAATTTACAAGAGAAAAATCATAATGCTGAAGGTTACAGTAATAGTAATTTGCTCATTAAAAAATAATTCAGTGCAAGAAAGTAGGTGATTATAAAAGATCTCTCTCTATATATATATGTATATATATACACGTATATGTATTTATATATAAATATAATATAAATATATAATATAATATTATACACACACACACATATTTTCTTTTTAAAGGAAATAATGTAAATGTTTACCTGCTGGCTGGTTTCCTATTGATACTAGAATAAAATTTTAAATTTTTGTTGTGATGTTCTAAGGCCTTGCATGTTCCGCCCCATCTTATCTCACTCCTTTGCACTTACCATACTTTAGCCATCAATCTGCTATTGGTCCTACTGCAGGGCCTTTGCACGTGTTCTCTTGACTTAGAACATGATTATCTTCCCTAGTCTTACTTATCTTTCACCTGGCTTCTCCTCATCCACTAAGCTGCAGCTTAAATGTCATTTCCATAGAAAAATTTCCTTGACAAGGTCTGGTCTGGCAATACTATGCTCTTATGATATTCTGTACTTTCTCTTTGTAGTATGTATCACAATTTTATTTTAAAAAGTGTTTATTGTTATTTATTTAATGCTTTTCTTTCTTTCTAGACCTAAAGTTCTAGAAAGACAGGAGGTATGTCTACCTTGTTTAATACTATTTTCTTTTACCACATGTGAGATACAAAGTAGACAGTCAATAAATATTTATTGAAAGAATAAGTTAATCCAAGCCTTAATACTCTGTTTCAAGAAACAAATGTTCTGCGAGGCTGGTGGAACCAAGAACATCAACCTGTTGATTTTCAGGACCTCATTTTCATCAAGATTTAATGAATTATGCATATTTTTTGGCTTAAAACATATCTTTTCCCCAAATGAATCATAAAAAAAGGAAATGCACTCTTTAAATGGTTCACATTTGCAAAAGAATAAAAAAAAAATAGTTATTACGTGACTGACCCAATGTAATTTTTAGAGCTTATCTAAGTTTATTAAATGACCTCAGGATCTGTTTCCCAGATTAGCCTCTGTGATCTGCTGTTCCAGGAACAACATCATGTTCTTTTTTTTTTTTTTTTTGATTTTAACTCTTATGTTCCTTTATAGTCTTTCATAAGGAAGTTAATCTGTATTCACATCTACAATAGGAACTTTTGAATATTCAGTATTAAATGTATGTGTATGAATCTGTATTTCCAGATTTATAAAATGCACAGTAATGGGAATAGAGATCTTATTTATGCTTTTTGTTTTGCATAAACATTCTGAATATCCTTCATTCCTATAAACCTTCTTTAAATAAACTGATCTTTGGATTCTATTGCTCAGCTTATGTTAACTATAGTATGATTTGAAATTAAATTCATTTCTTTAAAAATAATATACCTGACTCCAAATCCTATTGGGTTCACACCTACAAATATCTTAATGATATCTCTCAAGGAATTTAGCTCAATGCTTATAACCTTTGCATTTCTCTTTACTTTAATCTTTGTTCTCACTTTAGAAAGACTTAAGGGCAGGAGAATATCAAGTTCTCCATGAAGGTTGCTATGGGTTAGTGGGAAATACTGTTTTAGAAAATGGATATGGCTTGTTAGTGGTGGTGATGGTAGGGTTATAAGATAAAGTGCAAAATTTGTATGTATTTTTAAGCTGATACGTAAAACAAGAAACAAGAGTATTTTGATCTGGGTAGACTTCTTCGGATTAAACTGTCCATGAAGCTATAATAGAACTGAAAAATTCCTAGTGCCTAGTGATGTGGGAGCAGTCATAGCCCAAAGCACTACTGCCATGAATAGTAATGCTATCTCCTAGAAATGCCTGGGGGCCCTCATTTGGGTCCAGGGAGCTTCCCGCAGACAATACCCTTTTCTAAGCCAGTCTTACAACTGGACTGACTCTTGTGGTTTTTATTACAATTACAAGAGACCCTATGGCAATAACCGCCAAGAAACTTTGAAGAAAAGAGAGTTTATTACTTATAGGCCCTGAAGCATACAGGGTGCCAGGAGGTGCACAGCAAGGTAGGGGGCGGGAAAGAGGCAAGGCCAAGGTTCTACTTTTACCGGGGTTGAGGATGGGGCCCTCAGGTTTCAAGGGCTCAGTCTTTATTGGTGAACTTAAAACATAAGAGCGGGAATTTAAAGCACCAGAAGAGAAAAAAATAAGTAGTCCAAATGGTCCATTACAGAAATCAATCAAGATTTAAAACAAAGGAGCCTCAGTTGGGGGATAGCCTGGCTCTTTATTGAATCCCCATGGGTGTCAATGTGTTTATTAGAGATAGCCTCTGGTTTTAACAGAATACATCTTTGAAGTGAATTCTTCAGCAATCAAAGCTCATCAAGTACTGGCATTACAAAAAGAAAAGCGGACTGTCAGGGCTGACACTCCAACTCTTCATGTGTTTTGGTAATGCTGATGTAAACAAACCTACTGTGCTGCCAGTCCTATAAAAGTACAACACTTTTATATAATTATAGTAGTAGGCTATACCATCTAGGCTTGTGAAAGTGCACTCTATGATGTTTGCACAATGACAAAATCACCTAACAATGAATTTTTCTGAACGTATCTTCTTCATTAAGTGACACATGGCTCTACCTAGATGAACCCACAAAAGTGTAACAATTAGACATATTTAAATATGCTTTTAAAGATGTGGGCAAATCTGACATACTATACAACATTAATGAGAAATTAATTTTAGAATTTTGCCTACCGATTTCTTGAAAATTAAAAAATTATAAAAACAAGGCCAATTTTAATATAAATAACTAAAAATAGAACTCAGAAAGGTAAAGCAATTAAATGACCTTTAACTAATGCTAGTTAATTTAGTATAAGATCTCTGGATGTTTATTTAAAGGATTATATAAGAAATACTTCTATTATTTTAAGTATTAATAAGTTTCTTTTATATATGTAAAGCAGTTTACTCTTTTGACTCCTGTAATTAATATCCTTGAAATGTTTACAGTATGAATCTGATGAGCTCTTGTCACAAATACTTCAAATGTAAATAATTTAATAAAAAATATTACAATTCCCAAATTAGCAAGATCTAAAATTTATTTTTAAATACATTTAAATAAATTTAAATAAAAATAGTTTACTATTTTAGTTTGAATAAAAATGTATATTTTCATGAAATAATTTAACTAATAACAAAAGTATGAATCATTAATTGTGAAGATATTTAGATTTACCAACATCACGTCTTTACCAATTTGAAATACATAACTGCCAGCCCAGTCCCCTTTATTTTAAATAAAAACTTGAGATCTCTGTCTCATTCTCTATCTATAGTATTTTTAATACTTGATATCATTTATGTAACATTTTTCTTTTTTTCCTGTTTTACTAAATCAGTGTTAAATTTGTACTAAGATAAATAACATATCTATATTTGCCTGAGCAAATTCAAATAAACCAGAGCTCACAAAGTTATTATCATTAAGATTTACTACCAAACCAATGAAAAGTTCCCCCCTCAAAAAAATTCAAAATTCCTGGAAAACTCAGATTTCATTCAATCATATTTGTTGATTGTCTATTGTTTGCTAGATAGTGCAATAGATATTGGAAGCTACAGAGTTAAAGAAAACATAGTCATAGCTTTCAAAAAGTTCAAAATCTCATGGAAAGAAAGACACATAAATGCATATAATACAAGTATAGTTCAATAAAAGATATAAGCACCAGCAATCATGGAGCATAAAGAATATAATTAACAAACTACGTTCAATAGCAGGATAAAGAAGAGAAGAATGTTTGAGACAAGTGGAGCAAAAGAATGGGTGAGACCTAAAAAACATTTAAAAAGTATGATTTCTTTATGAATAGTGGATGTGCAGTGTGCCGAGAGCATGTAGTGTTTGGATAATATTAAAAAATATGACTGGGAAAATAAGAGTGCAAATCAAAGCATTGGGTTTTTATTGAGTAGGTCATGCTTTCTCAAAATTTATTAGTGTTCAGAAACACCTAGGATACTTGTAAAAATCTATTGATTTCTCATTGGAAGGTCCCTTCTCTTGGTTCAGTAGGTCATGGCAGGGTTGGGCCTAGGAATCTGCATTTTTAACAAAAATGCGGGCAGATTCTGGTATAGATCATTGGTGGACCGCACTTTGAGGGATTGGTGAGGAGTGACATGATCACATACGTGTTCACAAATATATGTCTGGAAATTGTGGAGGAAAGGTAGAGGAGGAAAGTTCAGTCACAGAAACACCAGTTCAGAGGTATCAAAACAATCTCAGCAAAAGGCAATGAGAGCATGAATCAAAGCAATAGCTGTGGGATAGGGGAGAAGAGAGAAGTGGTTGGTAACCTGTGAGGCAAACTTGATTCATCATCAACTGAATGTGTATGTTGGAGAGCTGATTCAGAGGTGTCAAAATTGTATGAGTATAGGGTGTGTGGCAACACAAACAGACATAGGAAATCAGAGGAAGAAGTATGGGTGGTGGGAACACTAAGGAGTAACTAGACACAATGAGTTTTAGGTGCATTAGGACCTTTACTTCACATCACAGACAGCAGAGTCTCTCTCTGGTTAGCTTAAGCAAAATGAGGAATTCACAGGGATCCTGGGACAATTTAAAAAATCTGAGAAGAGGAATTCTGTTGGTTTAGATTAGGGAACCAAAAAACCATCCAGACTCTTTCCTGTCTCTAGTCTTTGCTCTCTGCCGATCTTCTTTTCTTCTTTTTCTATTTCCCTAGGCCATTCTGCCATGTGAGGACACAAAAAGAAGTCTGTGACCCAGAAGCAGGCCCTTGCCTGACCATGCTGACACCTCTGACCTTAAACTTTGAGTCTCTACAACTGTTAGAAATAAGTTCCTATTGGTTATAGGCTGCTCAGTCTATGTTACAGCAACCAGAATAGAGAAAGACAGGTTGACAAAGATTCTTAGAGAAAAAAGTCAAAGCATTAACTATTAAGCAAACAAACAAAAATTGATAATTAGACTTGATCAAAATTAGAACATTTTAAAAACACCATTAAAAAATAAAAACAAGCCACCAACTGGCAGAAAATATTCTCAATATGTATAGCCAACAACTGACATATCTAAAAAATATTTTTACAAGTTACAACTCAATAATAAGCAAGTCAAAAAAATGGGCAAAAGTTTGAACAGACACTTCATGAAAGAAGATCATTAGTTTTCCTTTATGACATAACATATTGCTAAGTGACTTATAAAAATACCCATTTATTATCTCACATTTTTGAAGGTCAGAATTCTAGGTGGGCTCAACTGGGTGCTTTGTTTAGGATCTTTCAATCCATAAAATCAAGATGTTGACTGGGCTCTTATTTGGAGGCTCTGGGAAAGAATTCACTTCTAAGCTCATTCAGGTTGTTGTCAGAATTAAATTCCTCATGGTTGTGAGAATGAAGTCCCCATTTATTGCTGGTTGTTGTCTAGGGACTGTACTCAGCTTCTGGAAGCCATTCTCAAGTCCTTATCCTGTGGCCTTCTTCATATGAGCAAAGAGAATTTCCCTCACATCAAATTCTTCTCATTTTTCAAATCTATTTGACTTTCTCTTCTACTATCAGCCTCAGAAAACATTTTATTTTTAAAGAGCTTATATGATTAAATTAAGCCCACCTGGATAATCTGTCTATTTAAAAGTCAACTGATTTGTAACGCTAATTACATCTGAAAAATACCTTTTGCTACATATAATAACGTAATGTATGAGTAACACTGGGAAGAAGGTCAGAGGAATCATCTTAGAGTTATGCGTACCACAAGAAGATATATGAATGACCAACAAACTCATGAAAATTTATTCTCAAAATCCTTAGTCACAAGAGAGATGCAAATTAAAACACACAAGCAGAAACCAATCCACAGCTAATATGATTAAAATAAAAAAATTTTAAATTAACAAAATTAAATATTAGCAAGAATGGGGAACAACAAACTCTCAAACTTTTGTGGAAAAAAATGTAAAATGTTTCAAGCACTATGGAGAATATTTTGGCAATTTTTGTAAAGTTAATGTATAGTAACCACGTAAGCCAGCAAATCCACTGCTGGTATTTACCTAAGAGAAATGAAAACTACATTTACAAAACTTTCATTGAAGTTGTATTTACCGTTATCAAAAACTGGAAATAGCTCAACGATATCTATGGTAAATGGATAAACAAATTGCAGAATATTCATACAACAAAGTTCTCAGCGATAAAAAGAAATAAATTACTGATGCATGCAACATGAATAAATCTCAAAAATATTACACTTAACCCAGGAAACCAGACCACAAAAGGACATGTAATGTATAACCACCTTTGTATGACATTTCTGAATAGTCAAAACTAATCTCTAGTGACAGACCTCAGATCAGTTGTTATCCTAGATGCGTAAAGATAAGAGTGAATAGTCAGTGGCACAAGAAAACTTCCTGGGGAGATAGAAATAGTCTATATCTTTTGAGGATCATAATTATATCGAACATTTTGGATTTTACATGTATAATGAATAATTTTATTTTATGAAAACTAACTTTTAGTTGATTTTAAAATATATTGTATATATTTCTAAATTTTTTTTTAAAAAGATGTTTTGCCTTCTTTTATAGTTTAACACCATTCGGGAATTTAGAGTTGATGAAATTCAAAGGAAAATACAAATATGCTGTATTTGAAAGGGGAGAGAAAATCGTCTTAGTTTGGGCTGCTGTAACGAATTGCCAAAAATTAAGTGGCTTAAACAACAAACATTTACCTCTCACAGTTCTGGAGGCTGGGAAGTTGGAGATCAAGGGACCAGCAGATTTGGTTATTGGTGAGGGTTTGCCAGTATCTACCTACTTGCTGTGTCCTTCCTTGGTGGAGAGCAGAAAGAGAGAGAGCTCTAGTATCTTCTTATTAAATGAACATAAATCCCATCATGGGGGCTCTACCCTCATTACATTATCTAAACCCAATTTCCTTGCAAAGGTGACACCACCTAAGGCCATTCCATTGGGGTATCAACATGTGAGATTTGGGAGTGAGGCGGAAAACACAAACATACAGACAAGTGTATCACTATTTGCAGATAAAATCCTATTTTCTGAAAATTCAAGATGTAAAACAATACTGGAATTATTGAGAAAATTTAACGAATAGTTGAATATAAAATAAATATATAATTTGTGAAAAATATAAACAACTAGTGCATTTTTAATAGCCTCACAACACATGAAAACAAGAATATAAAATTCGTATGATTGATCATTACAAGAAATGTACAGACCTATAAAAAAGTAATATTACGCTAAAAAGAAGACAAATAAATGAGAAACCATATTTCTGGATGGAAAGACAGAACACTAAAAACATAATATTTCTTTATAAATGACTAAATTTAATGAAATTCCAATAAAATTCCCAAAGAAGAATAACTAAGAAAATTTAACAAAGAATAAAAAGGAGACCAACACTCCTAGAGTTAAAATATATTTTAAAGCTATAATAATTAAATACACCTGACCATAGTAACAGCATAGCAAATTGTAAAAAACAGATCAATAGAACAGAATAGGTAGCCCAGAAACAAGTCCTATTATAAATAGTTATATGCTGTATATGACAAAAGTGGTCATCGGGGCAGAAGAAAAAGTTATTCAGTAAATGGTGTTGGTTGTAATGAATAATATATTAACTTAGGTTTTCATCCCATGGCATATGTTAAAAAAAAAAATCAGAATCAAATTTAAAAACTCTTTAAACAAATGTAAATGAAGGTTAATATTTATTAACTAAAGCACTGGAATAAAATGCAAAATAAAAACACCAAATTTTCTTTAGAGGGAAGCATGATGAAGGCAGAGACCCTGGAGGTCTGAATCATCACTGACCTCTGTGGCCAGCAGGAGAGCTAAAAATAATCTCTATACCTTTCATACATTTATAAAATGTATGAAAACAATTATTTTTTTGTAAAGGCAGAACCACTATCATTTTCTAAAATGATAAATAAAAAAATATTTGTCATATGTATGAAACAGGATTAGTATCCGTCTCCTATTAAGAGCTCAGCTTTCTTTTTTCTCAAGGGAAGGAGGAAACAGGAGGGGCAAGAGGTAATTGACCACTGACTATAGACATCTGGGCTCCCACGGGGTCCAGAAGATTATGCTTAGTCTGTTAACCCTAGTTGATGTGAGTTCAGGCATGAGGTTTCTGCAAATCTTTTATAAACAAACATACTTCCCTTATCTCCTTGGGAGGGACACTTTCTAGGACTGTTTTTGTAAAACTCAAGCAGAAAGCAGAATTCCTGTAATAATTAGCATGTCTATATGCAAGAGGCTATTAATCTAAAGGCCAAGGGAACAAAGAAGGCTTGCGAAGATGGAGCAAAGAGCATTTCACTCTGTTACAATAGGTCATTTCGTACAGTTTGGAGGAAGTTAATACAAAGTTTTTTAGAACAGTAATTTTGCATTTTGAATCCAATCAACCTTAAAGACATGTACTACTTTTGACTCTGTAATTACTTTTCAGAGAATGTGTCTTGAAAAAATTATCCGCTACATAAAAAAGTTTATAAAATAGTTTATCATAAGATTAAATATGATAGTGAACATTTGACAATTTACACACCTAACAATAAGAAAATGGATTTAAAATTATGCTATAGTCACCATGGAATACTATGCAGCCATTTTTATTAAGATTTAGAAATACCATTGGGAAATAATCGTTTTAAAAGATATTGTGAGGAGTCAAATTGTTTTGTGACTGCCAACAATATAAAATACGCTTAGGAAAAAAAATAACCACAATGTACTATTAGCTTTTACCGAGGGGGTAGGCACCCTCTCAGAATTTTAAAGGCATTATCTCACTTACTCCCATCAAACCTATGAGAAAACTGATACACAGAGTGATTAAGCAACGAGTCTGACATTTGAGCTAACAGGTGGGATAGCAGGATTTGATAGCAGGCTGGCTCCCACGTCCATGTTTTTAATCGCTGAACTATATGGCTTATTTTTGTTAAAATATACCAAAATGTTTTCAGGAGTTTTATAGGTTTGGGGGCTCATTGGTGTCTCATAGTTTTTCATAACTTTCAAAGTTTCTGCAGTAACCATGACTTTATCATTCTGATCTTACCGATGGTAATACACACACACACACACACACACACACACACACATTTTAAATCTCAGAGTCAATTTGATTTTGTGTTGGCACACTCAGAGCCTACATCTGGGAATTATCTGCACCCCCTATTTCCAATTCTCTCTCCCCCCAGACGCCCTGGAGAGCCTCTGGTGCCGCTTCCAGCCTGTTCACGGATCTCCCCTGGTTCTACCCACAACAGTACTCGGATCCTCATCCTTGAAGGACGCTCTTTTCTTCCCGCGCCTGCGTCGCGCCAAATAGCTCTAGAGCGCAATTGCAAGGTTTTAAAGGCCACAGGGTGAGAGTCTTCGGGACCCTCCAGGGTGTTGCCCCTCGAGGCCCTGCAGACCCCTAGCGGCCACAGGTTCAAGCTTCAGTCTCTAGCTGAGGAGGCCCCGCACCCATCCGGGAAGCAGCGACCTTTCCAGAGTGAGGCGCCCATGGGGAAATCCCTCCGGGCTTGCATGGCGGGAATCAGCCTCTCGACACAGTCGAGGGAGGGCGCCGGGGTTTGGGGTTCACGATTCGGGTCCAAGGACCTGCTTCCGGTGGCCGGCGGTCTGTAGCGGTGCCCCTTGGGGGTCGCGCACGAAACCACAGAGGCACCAGCGTCGGACTGCCTGGCCATTCTTTATCAGATTAGGACAGTTGCTGAAAAAAACAGTGATTCTTCCAAGATGACTGAGCACTGGCCCCTGAGAAAAATCAAGTGTTAATTAAAGAAGGTTGTCTGGAACAAAATTTACGGCTTGCGTCCTTGTGGGGTTGTGGGGTGAGTGTATTTTAAAAACGTTATCTTCTTGAGACTAAATGATCTCTTTGGTAGAGAGCAATAGTAGAGGGGGGACACTTTTGGTCCCGCTTTTGAGGAGCTAGGAAGAGAGTCGGGTTGCGGCAGCAGGGCGGCTGGTCCGGAGGAGTAACCAAGTTTTCCAGGTCGCTGGAGCAGTTATTGGGCTTGAGTCTGCCTTGCTCCTGGGAGACCTTCTCATTATCTAATCCAGCCCGGCAGGCAGTTCCTCTGTCTGGAATGAGCCCTTCATTTCTCGGGTCTGCTTAGGGGGAAAATGGTGACACCCCTGAATCTGCTTCCTTATGCGGTTAATAAAAAGGCGTAGAGCCCGGGGGGAAAATTACAAGTGCAAGCGAGTGCCTTGCGTGTTTCGATGTTTTAAAAAACTGACTCCGGTGAATCGTTGAATCATGCGTTTCGGCGTCTAATGAAGTTTGGGGGACGCAAATTCCTTGTGTTTGTAAAATCTCTGCACTGCGCGCCCGGAGTTTGCCGCTCACACGCGGAAAGCTGGGCCGAGCGGGGGTGGGGAGGGTCTTCAGTCCGCGGCGCTGCGCTCGGGGCTGCTTCTCAGTTTCCTGCCTCGGAGTCGCTGCGTCCGCCCCAGCCCAGAGCAGTTTGTGCAATTTAGAAACTCGATAGGAGGCAGCAGCTGATCTCCCACCACCCTAAAAATAATCCACTCCGAATAATCCACTCCGGCGCCCTGCGTGCTTCGGCTAGGGGAAGGAAAACTGCCTTCGGAATAAGTGAGTCCGTGTCTTTTACAACAATAGCATTAAAAAATTTTAAGAATAACTGTAAGCTGTCGATTTGAAGGTGACATTTCGGCATCCAAAAGGCGTCCGTGCACTCTTGCAGCGCTCTGCCTTCGTGGTGGCTATTTCTAGGATTAAGGGACCGGGCCCCAGCCGGGGATGAGAGGGCATGGGGATCAGGTTTCCAGCTTTCCTTACAAAACTCTGCCGGCTCCTACTTACACCAACTGGAGATAGTGCAAGGAATTATTACTAAATTTTTTCCCCTTAGACATTTCCCGTATTGTTCATGAAATAGCTTTCTATCTGCTCAGTTTTTGTGACTCTTTGCTTTTTAAGAGTTTTGCTTCCCGGTTTGAGATTTACACTGAAGACAGTTCAGGAAGCCGGTGTTCATTAGAGGTAGCACAAGTGCACGAGTAGGGGTTTGAAGCAGCTTCAAGAGATAGTCCAAGGGATTTAGTTGTCGCTTTATTTGTTCAGTTTGGAATTAAAAAAAAAAAATCTGGAGTGTCTATCTAAGGAATTTTGTCTGCTGAGTAGTCCTAATATTTCCTTTGGTATGCGATAGAACCTCAAAGGGTGCGTTCAGATCCTGAAACAGAACTCAGCGGTCATTTTTGCTAGTTATTTTCCCAGTTGGAGTTGTCATTCATAGATAGACAACTAGACAGACATCTTTTAATCCATATTTTATGAACCATCAGCCGAATAACTTCAAGAAGTAATTACATTTGTTTTCACAAGTGCCGATCCTGAAAATGCCCTCGATAATGATAAAGTCCTAAGTCAGTTCTTAAAAATGTCATGTTTCTTTATCTTAACATAATTTGACTAATCTCAGAATAAAAGAATGAGTTATAATGTGTATAAGAATAAAAGCTTGAATATTGCTTTTAGTATGTTTTCTTTAGATGTTTCTAGCATGCTAAATTCTCAGAGATTGCTACTGCATTAGAAATGACTTTCTGCTGATGAACAAGAGAGGGTACTAGTTTTCACTTACTTTACTTTTATTTATCAACTAAATCCAAATTTTATAACTCCCGAGTAGAGTTTCTCATGCAGTGTATTTCAAGGCATAAGAATACTGAGAGTAGTATTCTTGCCATGAAATCATAAGTTTAGTCATCAAAGCGTATTTCTGTTTTCTGCTCTACAGAACACTCCTATAATCAAAATTTCACTTTTAATGCTCGTCTTTAAAGTTTATTTAGTCAACTTCAGCTCTATCCTCTGACATAAGCGCTTGAACATCTTTCCATGGGTTTATGCTTGTGGGGAGAAGAAAGCCATATCTTTTCATCTGGCCTCTCTTCTCTCTCCTCCTCCTTGATGCTGGGGCCTCTGTCAGTACTTAGCTGAGCTAGGCAGATCCATAAGAGGCGGGGCTGAAGGATGGCACATGACAGAGTTTAGCAAGAGTGCAGTTCTACCCTTCCTAAAGCATTCCTAACTTAACCTGGATTCTGAGCGGGGGAAACTGTGAATGACAATGGAGAGCTAAGAATTAGTTAAAATCCTGATTGAATAAAAACATCTCAGGTAAACACAATAATTTTCAACATACCTACAGTAAAATTTACTCCTTCCCTCTTTTGAGCCATGTTTACTTGTACTATGGGCTGGCTTTTAGAATGTGCCACCTGCACAGTCTGTGTCAGAGGAGGCTAAAGGTCAAGGGGAAAAGGATGGAAGAGGAGACAGAGGAAAAATCAAAAAGAGAGATATGATGAGAGACAGTGAACAGGTTGGGAGCCAGGGGGAAATTTTGAGGTTAGAGATTATGGTAGAAGGAAGAAATCTTTTTAAAGCTTTTGCTTTACCAATCTGAAGTATGCACCTTAGTGTGATTATGTCATTGTATATTTCTCTGACTTTTAGATCATAAACTTTACATTATACCAGGAACTATTGGGATTACTGTAGTTAAATTTAAAACAGACTAAGACCACAGGGACTGTGTTTGTTATGTGCACTATTGGATACCTAGTATCTAGCACATAATCAGCAACAATAAGTACTTTTACAGTTAATTAATTAACGGCCTCGCCTCCCAGATATTAGATACATGGCTGAAAATGTTATTTGACTTTTGCAGGTTGTTGTATTTCTCTGATATTTTCTTTTCACACTCACATAGATTTATCCAAGAGTTAATTCATAGGCTTCAGGATTGATTAAATATTATACAGGCAATGTGTAGAGCTAATGAAGTGTATATTTTGCAAATTCAGATTATGTTTTTAACATCCAACTTGAAGATAATGATTAAATATCAAGTTTTATAAATGTGACCAATTGGAATATTATAATTTGGGATAAAATTATAAAACCAACTAAAACAAATAAAACAGTTTATACATATTTAAAATTTTATCATCTCTACTAAGTAAAAGAAGTAGTCTTAAAAATTCCATTACTAGTTTTTTTTTTTAGTTTGTTTTTCCATCTTTACCAGAAATACATCTAACATACAATTATGAACTCATAACTTCTATTTTATTGTTATTTTAAAGAATCTCAAGTCTTTTTAAATTCTTTTATCCAGCTTAGAACCTTAATAGTTGGTAAGGATTTGCCAAGTATATAACCTCATCTTGAGTTTTTTTAAAAGTATGACTTTTTTTAAGATGAAAAAGTTCTGAACTAGAGAGCATGTCAATGATTTATCAAAAAAAAAAAAAAAAGAAAAAAAAAAAAAAAGAAAAAAAGAGAGGGGTTTACCAGAAATGAGAAGAACTGTATAAGCTTTTATAGAGTGTAAACACATAAGCTTTATATTGTTCTATTTATGTAATGATTTATAAAAGTTTTACTTGAAATTTGTTTTCTTCAATAGTTTACCTACGGTGGCCAATTTTTTCTGTGTAACACTTTTTTTTTTTAGGAAAAAAATTGTTTGAATCATTACTAAAACAATTATCAATGAAAGGGAAGAGAGAAAAGGTACTACTTTAGTTATTCAAACTATTGCCAACCTTTGATAATCTAACTCAGAATCCAGGTGACATAAATATGGAAAAGAAACAAAGTCCAGTGAAGTTAAAATATTAGCTGCTGCTTATTTTAATAAGAATAGATATTTTCTTAAAAAAGTAGGTTGGAGGCTGTGTGGTATAGTGGGGGACCAACATAGTTTTTAGTCAGACACATGTGGGTGTGGATGCTAGCTACCTACTGGTTGGCAAGTTACTACCAGTATGAACCTCAGCATCCTCCTCTGTGAATTGTGAATAACTCCCAAACATTGCATGGCTATCCTGAGGACTTAAGGTAACACTTCTTTAAGGCTATAATTTTATGAAGGAGGATTTAGTAAAAGAGGCTCTTTTTCTTTTCTTTTTCTTTTAGAGTAAACCATAGAAGAAGAAATGAGCCTTTCATTCTGCGGTAACAACATTTCTTCATATAATATCTATGATGGTGTGTTACAAAATCCCTGCTTTGTGGATGCCCTCAACCTGGTTCCTCATGTCTTTCTGTTGTTCATTACTTTTCCAATATTGTTTATTGGTAAGTAATCTATTGTCCTATATTCCCTTGCCTAATGTTTATAAAAATTTTCTTTTTTAAAAATTTAAGTATAGTTGGTATACAATCTCCTATTGGTTATATTAGTTTCAGGTGTACAACATAGGGATTTGACATTTTTATACCTTACAATATCACCTTACTAAATCTAGTAATCTTGTGTCACTGTGCAAATTTATCACAATGTTATTGACTATATTCCCCTTCCTCTTTTCACCCATCTCCCCACTCTCTCCCTCTGGTAACCATTGCTTTTGTCTCTGTTCCTGAGTCTTAAAAGTCTTCCTAAGGGCTGAGAGTTGGTATACTGTTGACTAATTTTAGCAACATGAAAACTGATATATAACTGTGAGAAAAGAATGAGCAAGTATTTTGTGTTTTCCAAACATTTGTGTTTTTGGCATGTGATATTCTGAAGGTAAAGTAGAAGTCATATGCTGTCTTAGAAGGGGGTTTCAAATATCAGCAGCAGTTTTTTGAAAAGAGGGAAATGAGAATTATATAAGATAGATCTAGAGCATTTGTTGAGTACTTGCTTTGTGCTAGGTAAAGAGAATGTAAATTGGATAAAACACAGTACTTGTCTGGAATAGTCACTGAAATAGTCCAGTGAAACAGACACATCCAGAAATGACAGCAGAAGTTCCCTTTTATCCATGGTTTCTCTTTCCACAGTTTCAGGAACCTGCCATCAACTGCAGTCAGAAAATACTAAAAGGAAAATTACAGAAGTAAACAATTCATAAGTTTTAAATTGCACATTGTTCTGAGTAGTACGATAAAATCTCGTGCTGTTCTGATTTGTCCCACTGGGGATGTGATTCATCCCTTTGTCCAGTATAGCTACGATGTATGTGCTACACAACCATTTGTCACTTAGGAGCCACCTTGGTTGTCAGATTGACTGTTGAGGTATCACAGTACTTTGTTCAAGTAACCCTTATTTTATGTAAAAAAGACCCCAAAATACAAGAGTAGTGATGCTGGCAATTTGATATACTGAAGAGAAGCCATAAAGTGCTTCTTTTAAGTGAAACAGTGACCATAATACAATAACATTTTAAGAGAGAGATACCACATTCATATAACTTTTATTACAGTGCATTGCCAAAATTGTTCTATCTTATTGTTATTGGTGTTAATCTCTTACTTTTTCCTAATTTATATATTAAACTTTATCAGATATATATGTACAGGAAAAAATAGTGTATAAAGGGTTCAGGCATCCACTGAGGATCTTGAAATATATCCCCCGAGGATAAGGAAGAATTACTGTATACCACATTGTAAGTGCAATTACAGATATAGGAACAAATTATCCTGAGAGTTATCCTGCTAGAACAATTAAGTCTCCTGGGGCTGGTGGGGAAGATTGAATAGAGAGTGGTATGTTTGGGGACTTGAGGGGTACAGAGCATGCAAGTTAAAGTAGGAGTGATGAGATGTGTTTCAGGTAGAAAGAGTACATGTGCAAAATATTTGGAGGAGTTAAAAGTATGATTTTTCTTATTATTTTGTATATGTACAACAGTTTATATATGAACAAAATTCAATTATTTAGAGCAATTATGTATAATTTGTGTAAAGATCTCAAAACAACCAAAATAGACCTTCAAACTTGTTTTAAATTATAATATATTTTTTATATATAAAAATCAGAGAGACTACTATAATAAACATTTATTGAACCTACAACTACTCATCTTAAGGAATCTAACATGCGAATCCCTCTGTGTACCATTTCGTGAGCCTGTTACTCTTCTCATGTCCTACATTCCTACCCCTTCATGGAAGATAACCACTATTTTGCTACCTTGTGTGATTTTGCTCAGAAAAGTAAATGAAAAGTTACCAAATTTATTTTCTTAAGAAGAAAATTAGCACAATTTAATGATATGCTTTAAAGGAAGCTTTAAACATACGCTTTTATTTATTTTTGTTTGTTTATTTATTTATTTAACAAGTATTAATTGAGAGGCTGCATTCCAACAGCGATCAAAGAATTTCTGTTATATGGCATATCATATGATGCAGACGCCAGCATACTCTTGGCACATGGTTATTTATGTTAAGCAAGTGTACAAACGTCAAATATATTGATACTACAGTGGCCATTTATAGAAACACTAGTCATATATGTGGTATTATTTATAGGACATTAAGGATGCCCTTTGACCAAAAGTAAGAATTCCATTTTTTAAATTGCAATTCTACAATTAATAATTCATTTTTGACATCCAGTTAACTTCTTGAGAGCAATGACTGTGACATCCCTGGTTGCATCTCTATCATCAAACACAAAGGCTGAGAAAAGGGTATTTGAATCAAGTAGCTTGGAGTGAACATTGTCAAAGGGAATTGGAGAAAAAAGCAGACTATTCTCTCTGATATTGGCTTCTTGAGTTAGTGAGAGTTTGTAAAGAAATCTCAAAGAATAATCAGGTATAAGGAAAATTATAATGTTGCAAAAAAGACACAGGGCTTCCCTATAAGAATTTATAGCATGAATTCTAGTAGAATATGTTAAATATAACTAGTCTTCTAATAATGAAATTCTTTGGGAACAACTAAGACATGAATCAATTTTGTTTTTAAAGAATGCTTCAGGGGTCCCTTTTGTCTGTATAGAAATTCCTTCCTGCAATATTTCAGGCACAAACCCACCTTAATTCTTGAAGTATGTGGAGCTTTTTTATATTCGAAAAATGAGGGAAAAAAGAGTGATAAAAGGAGACAAAGTGAGATCCTTTCCTAGCACACCATCATTAGTTTGTATTACTCTCTGTCTTTTGAAGAAAAACCATAAAAATTTTACTAAAATGTAATCTTGAATTTGTTTTCAGTAATGAGCTAAGGGTGAATCTATAATGTTCTTGATCCTGCTTAAAAAGTTATCAGTGAACAGAACTTTAGCTTTCTTTGAGAAAGTATCACTACCACTGCTGAATAGTTCTGGCTCATTCATAAGTTATCATTTTTGTTACATGATATGCATATTAACAATAGTTGACTCAACTAATGAGTCCTATATTTCATCACCAAATATGGCTTTGGTAAGTTTTTTCATAATTTTAATTAATCTTTTTGTTTATATCTTTACTTTCTCTCTCTCTCTCTCTTTTTTTTCTTCTTTTTTTTAGGATGGGGCAGTCAAAGCTCAAAAGTACAAATTCATCACAACACATGGCTTCATTTTCCTGGACATAACCTGAGATGGATTCTTACGTTCGCTCTCCTATTTGTGCATGTTTGTGAAATAGCAGAAGGCATAGTTTCAGATTCGTAAGTGATTCGACTTAGTTAATGTGATTACATGATACATATTAGTGAATGTACTGATATGGATAATAGCTAAGAGCATACCAAATCAGACCTGACTTTTTGGTCATAATTTTAATAAGGAACAATTGCTGCCACCCATTTTTTATTATAATCATGCAGGTTGTCCATATTTTTTGTGTTGCTACATAATTTCTTTGATAACAGAAGTTCAGATCTCTGTGACTTGTGCTAATTGATGTTCTTTCTATATCCTTACTCTTTCACCTATGTAGCTCTGGCAAAAAATTCTGTCCTTTTAAACGCTTTGGTGTTTACCTTATCTTTTAAAATAGGTATAGATAGCAAGATTGTCTATACTGACATATTACTTGAATAACTATATTTTTACATGTAAATATATACCAGTTCTCAGATGTTCCAATTTATTTTGTAAAGAAGTAAAGACAGATGAGGCAGGCTTTAAAGAAATACAAGAACCAGTGAGGATATAGTTACAAATTGAGGCAGAGCATAAAATTGTTTTAAAATCAAAATGTCTCATAAAACCCCTACTTTTGAAGGAATTTTATCATTTTATAAAAGAAGTTTGTATTGAGCAGTTAAAATATAATGAACTCTATTTATAAACTTGAAAATAATGTAGG
The DNA here is from genome assembly GCA_003508835.1 of Eonycteris spelaea. Lineage (NCBI taxonomy): Eukaryota > Metazoa > Chordata > Mammalia > Chiroptera > Pteropodidae > Eonycteris > Eonycteris spelaea. The sequence goes on from PUFA01000053.1 coordinate 4,462,866, forward strand.
GAAAATAATTTTATCACATAGCAACAGAAAATAAACTCAGGTAAGAAAATTTTGATTATGCAATTATAATTATGCTAAGTGGTACACGTCTTTTTTGAAGAGTTGGTATGAAAAGTCCTTTAAAGTTTTAAGGTCCCCAAAATAATAAGAATGCCCCTTTACATCTGTTTTTTTTTTTCTTGCTCTTGCAATTAACAAAGAATGAAACTTTAAACTTTTGTCATGGAGCCAACTATTTTGTAATGTTTTATGAGTTCTTTGCATATATGTGCACACCTCAGTTTCTGATAAAAAGAAATATCATAGACTCTAAGATATGCCATGCCTTCAAGCATTTCGATTAATTGGCTATTATCTTATTGATAATTGTTTAAAACTCTTTGGCATATTTGTATTATATTGTATCAGCATAGACAATTCTAGTCTTCTTTTTTTTCCCCACCTTATTGTATAAACTGATTCTACATGTTTCTATGTGTATATATAAAGTAGAAGATTGATCAGTTTAATACTTCCTAAAAACTTGACATCGTGTAGGCAAGGATGACTCCTTTCCGGCCTTGTGGTTGATGTGTAAATTCAGTCAGAGACTTAGAATAGAGGCTGAAATAATAATGAGGAGGATAATGCTAATGGCAGAACCTTGTTTAATAGTGATAGTGATACAAGACCCATGCCAAAAACCAACAGAAATACACCTTTGATCTTGCACTACCCCCTCCCAATCATTAGTTGTAGACTTGTTCCCCTTACACTTTTTATCCAAGCCTCTCAAAAGTCATCTTCCAGTTACCTCTGAACTCAAAGATTTAGTTTGCTTTATCTCTTGCCTTGTTCTATTCTGGAAACTGCTTCTACAGGAATCATTAATGTCATTAATGAACATTAATGACAACTTAACAGATAGCTTTTCTTCCTTAACATAACTATTACATTTGGTGCTGTTGATCTTTTCTTCCTTTTTTTTTAAACAAAGTTTTTATGAACCATTATTCACCTAAAATATCACAAATACTCATTATAATTAGCAAAACAATAAAAATAGCTTCTTAAATGAATAATTGATTTTTTTATAGTAATACAAATGTTAAAGCTATTAACTTTTTTCTTTTGAAACATTCTTATCTGTTTTGCCCAGGTGTCTGCAATAACTTTTCTCTTTTTTATTTCTATCTAAATAATTTGTGATTATGGTGTAGATACTCTCCTAGGTCTAAAAATCATTTTCACTTTGCTCTTTAGTCTAATTTGATAGGTTTATTATTAGGGCATGTAATTTTGTTAAACAAATATCTTTTGGGATTTATTAACATTTTCTTTATAAGAAAATATTTGATTGTTTTATAAGTATTTAATGAGTGTTAGAAAATAATATATATGCTTTGCAGGAGAAAAATTTTTTCGAGTGTCCTCATTGGATTACTAAAGTCCTATGTATTGATTATTTTATATTATTTAACCCATCAAATTCTAAAAGTATATATTAAAATCTTCACTATTATGTTTTCATTTTGTTTTTATTTCTATCATTTTCTTTTTTTTTTGAAATTATTCTTTTGTTCTCTGTAATGTATGCTTTCCTCTTAATTCTCTGACTAAAAATTTTCTGCTGTAATGGGATGTATATGCTTCTCCCAGAACATTGAGATCTGTGAATCACACTCTAAAAATAATAGGAAGAATAGGGTTAGGGTAATGGCTCAAAATCTACATAACTTTTTTTTTCATTTTCATTCATTTTATCTTGAAACTAATTTAATAAATAAATTAAAAAACAAATAAATAAAAAATAAAAAAAATAAAATAGAGTAAAATGAATTAAAAAAATCTATATAACTTTGTAAGTAGAGCACTAACAAATATGATAGCAATCCTAATACAAATACTGCTTGGTGAAAATACACCTTAAATACCTAAAAAGAAATGCCACAGTAAATATAAAACCTTCCAGTAGCTGCTGCTATCTTTATTCATCTTTTATTATTGCTTTCCCTTGATGATTTGTCATGTGTTTTCTAACTTCCTTAATTGATTAATTTATTTAGTATTAATTATTTCTTTTGACTATGTGATAACAGTTGACAAACTTTAATGGTAGTATGCTCATTTTTAATTTTCTAAATATTAACGTAAGTGATTTTTAAAAATTCTCGTCTTTGGTTCAGTAAATTAAAGAGCACTAGAAGCATTTTCTAATTTCTCTACTGATGAAATATTTATTTCCTACTTTTCTCTTTGGACCATTTTTGAAACTATATCTGGGAGATGTGGTTTTTTAAGCCAGTTTTTATGCTATCATAGTAGTTTCACATTTTCATTATCATGTGTATATTAATGATTCCAATTTATCACTGATAACATTCAAAATCGCTACATACACTAGCCTATTAGACAACTTCTTTGCATTTTCATCAGACATTTTCACAATGTACACATTCCTACTGAAACTTATTAGCTTCCTCTCTCCAATCAGCTTATCCTCTTAAAGTCTTATTTGTTCACACCACCATCCAACCAAGCTCTGTGAGAATTGTTTTCTATGTCTCCACCATCATCAGCCTCAGACCCAAACACTATTAAAGTCCTGTCCATTTTAATAATTAACACTTTTCAAATATATTATTTCCTCTATGTTTCTGCTACCAAAGCTTAATTCAGGTTTTTATCATTACTTACCTGTAAGATTCGATTTCATCTCCTTACCTCGGCGCACAGAGCCTTTCATGATACTTCTCTATCAGATGTTCTATTTAAGGAACTACTTGAAAATTTGAACATGCTACATTGTTTCATGCTTCTATGTATTTACATATTTCTGTTCCCTCTTTTTAAAGTGTTCTTCTACCACTTTCCTGACTAGTGAATTCCTTTTTATATTTCAGTTTCTATTGTCAACCATACCTCTTCTGAAATGACTTTCCTAAATGTTCCTTTCTCCCTTACTCTCAAACTAGTTACTTTCTTCTCTATACCATTTATGTACTAATATATTTAAGTAATATGAGAAAATATTAATGTTTAACTGTATGGCATTACTAATGCAAATGGAATTGAGGGTCGTTCACCATGCAAATCTGTGCTGTCATATTTCTGAGCCACCCAAAGCTCTCTATTGCCCTAGAAATGAAGCCGAGGCCCCTTGCAACCACACTGAATTGTCTGCAACACCCTTGAACCTTCTGCCTGGAACGGTCCTCCTCTTTTTTCCTCTGGGTAGCAGTTTCTCCATTCTTAAGGTCTCAGTTTAGAAGTCCTGTTCCTGCACAAAGCTTACTCTGTCTCAAACAGAGTATGCGCTCGCCTCACCATCCCCTTCACGACTTTGATAGTGTTCCTATTTACTACTGCTCTCCTCAATAAATTCTAGATTTTTGTGACCGCAAGGACACCGTATCTCTGTGTTGGAATGCGTCCAGAATCCAATACAGTGTCTTGACCAGCAAACACCTATATGTTCAATGAATTAATGAAAATGGAGAAATCATGAAAAGTTTAGGGAAGCTATCAAAAGAGAAACATACTTTTTAATGTATGTTAGAGTTTACATTCAGTTGATTGTTTTCACTTGCTGTAGGTGTTAAATTATTTCAGCAGGTCTGTCCTTCAGTACAGGAGTCATTACGTATGTGCTTTTGTTAAAGTCATTAAGCTCTGGCTGAGCTGCGTTTACTCAGCCTTCCACATCAGGATGAATCCTTTTAGCGGAAGTGTGTCTCCCAATATAGTCTTCCTTTATGTATCCTCTTGGCAAGTACTACTACGTTCTGTGTTTTAAATACCTTGTTGCTAAGAGAGAGTTTTAGTGTAAAAGGTGGAAACAAAATGAGAGACCTGGAGTCACCAGCTGTAGACACTGACACTGTACCGCTCTCCGTAGACGGCGGGAGTCCCGGCACCTCCACCTCTTCATGCCGGCCGTGATCGGATTTGTTGCCACCACGACATCAATAGTATATTATCATAATATTGAAACATCAAACTTTCCTAAATTACTTTTAGGTAAGTATGATCAAGTGTTTCTCCGCCTTCAAGGAACTATTCGTATTCCTTTTTCCGCATAGTAAATGCTATCAGCATGGACTGGCATTGAGGGGCATGGGAAAACCACTGTGAATAATTCTTCCATGGTCTCCCAATAAATGTGGACATGAAGATAAGCTGAGTTGCTTTAGGCTGTGAAAACAGCATCCCTGCAGGAATTCCGATCTCCACTAAATGGTCCTCATGATGCATTGGTGTGTGGCGGAAAGAAAGTGGAGGAAACGAACCAGCTTTCTGGCTTGCAGAAGCTGTGCTCTAAGAAATCAGAGCCCTTACAAGGAGCTGTTGCACTGTATGGGCCCATGAACACGTCATCTCATCCAGTTTCATGTGTTCTCTGCCTTTGACTTGAAGTCCTGAGGCATTTCCTGAAGGTTCAAGCCTTTCATTGGTACTGTGGGAGTGTCACACTCTTCCTAGAGCTGCTGTTGAGGCGTGGGTGGTGGTGGTGATGGTGGGGAGTCTCCATGCAGCAAAGTATCCTTCATAGTACGCTGAAAAATATGCTGTTCTGAGAAGCAGTGCCCCAAAGCACAGTCCTTCACATATGCATCCTACCTAACATGATCTTTTTAACCTTTCTTGACTCTTGTGCTGTAGAAATTGGAGGCTGTCTAAAATGTTTCTAATTTTATTTTGCCTTAGGCTGAAATAATATAAACTCATTTCCATTTAGTTACCTTTAACACTCTGATCCATCCTAGCATTCCTTGGTGTACACTTTCATAAAGAGCTGAGATGAAGGTATAGAACATGGATCGTGGATGAGCTTCAGGGACCTGTGAATCTCCTAAAATTGTAGACAGAGTTGTGTGTGTTTGTGTGAATGAGTGCTTAACAATTTTCTAAGGTTCGTAGACTTCATGTGATTGATATATGATGAAAATGACATTGACTACTAATATAAAACTTAAGAAAAGTAATAATTAAACCACATGCACATTATTTGCTTGTCCAGAGGACATTAAAATTTAAGGTAGGTAAGAGGAAAATACTGATTATTTAATTTTATGTTGCATCACAATATCCATTGGGCAAAGGTAATCTAAGAATATGAGACAGGGTTAAATGTTAATTTAAAATTCTTGTCAGAGTCTGAATTATCTTAATAGAAAACTGTTCAGTACAAAATGCCAGGCAGGTATTATCACAGAAATCTTTCATGAAGATACCAAAAATAAATAAATAAATAAATAAATAATAAAGCAAAATTTCTAGCAGGCAACAGCAAAAAAGTGTACATAGTATCAGGAATTTGATGTGCTAGACATTAAGTTTCTGAAAAACTGATGATGATATGAATTATCAGGTGTGATTAGAAAGGAAAAGTGTATTTTAATATTATTTTGAAGAAGATGTGATCAGAATCTGGCTGTAATTTTTATGTAGATACAAGGCAGAGGGCACATTCGATCATATTTGTGGAAGGACTTCTGGGGTAAAAGATAGCTTAACTTTCTCCTTAGTTTAGGAAAGAAATATTTGGACCTAGAAAAATCACACTTACTTTAATATCACAAAACTAGTAATTTTGTTCCATTATGTTATGACCATCACCAAACATACAGACAGTTGAAAGAATTATGTGAACATTCTTGTGTCTACCACCTAGATTCTTCAACTTACATTTTATTCTATTGATCAAATATCTACATCTTTTCATCCCTCTATCCATTCATTGACCCATCTTATTTTTGATGTATTTTAGACTAAGTTGTAGACATTAACATGCATCACCTCCTGATTATTTCAGCATACATTTATCATTAAATAGAGTTAAATACTTGTTTATAGTTCTTTTTAGAGATAAAATTTACATATAGAAGTACAGTGTACATATACACCTGTATAACTCTATCATATAATATAGAACATTGCCATCATCTGTGAAGGTTTTCTTGTGCTCTTCACCATTCAGTCAGTCCTCACTTTCATCTCCACAAAGGCAGCACCTAATCTGATTTTTTTCCCACCCTAGATTATATTTGCTTGCTTTAGAACTTCACATAAATTTAATCATACACTTTAAAACTCTTTTGAACAAGACTTCTTCATCTCAGCATGATTTTTTTTCGAGGTTTATTCATAATGTAGTTTTGATCAGTATTTTGTTCTTATAGTTGTTGGATATTCCATTGAATAAATATTCCACAGTTTCTTCATTCTCTTGTTGATATATACCATAACTATTTCCAGGTTTTGGCTATCATGAAAATAAGCTGCTATAAACATTTATGTGTAAGTCTTTTTGTGGATATGTGTTTTTATTTCTTTTGGGTAAATTCCTGGGAGTGGAATTGCTAGGTCATAGGGTAGGTAGGTAAATGTTTATATTAGTAAGAAACCACAAGATCTTTTCCCAAAGTAGTTTATTTTATAGTTGCACTAACAATGAGTGAGAATTTCAGTTGTTCACATACTCACCATCATTTGATAATCTTGATTTTCTAATTTAGCCATGCTGGTAGATATATACTATGTACTGTTAACACAGTGTGGTTTTAATTTGCATTTCTAATGACTAATGATGTTGAGCATTTTTTGATGAAATTATTGGTCATTAGTTATATTTGTGAATGGTTATTCATATCTTGCTCACATTTTTATTATTGAGTTGTAGGAGTTCTTTGTATATACTAGATACTAGTATGTCATCAGATATATATTTTTGAGGGCATTTTCCTCCCAGTTTGTGACATGCATACTCATTTACTTAACAGGATATTTCAATGAGCAGGAAATTTTAGTTTTTATGTATAATTTATCATTTTGCATGTATAGTTAGTTACTGCTTTCTGTGTCTTAAGAAATCTTTACCTTCTCTCAAAACATGTTTCCTTCATAGTGTCCTGTTCTATTTTAGAAGTTTTATAGTATCCATTTTTATTTTATTATAATTTAAAATGATTCATTTAAAATTAATTGTGTATATGGTGTAAGTTGTCAAATGGATATCCGTGTGTTCGAACACCATTTGTGGAATAGGCTTTCCACTTCTGATTGGATTGCTTTGGGACCTGTGTAAAAAATTAAATCAAATGACTGTTTAAGTTTGAAAAATTGTGGATTTTTATGCCATTAGCATTCTGTCTTGATTACTATAGCTTTGAATGTCTTGAAGTCATGTATTATAATCATACAACTTGCTTTCTTTGTTTTTCTTCCACTACTGCTTTGGATTTACTATTTCTTTATTTACCATGTACAGTTTAGAATCAAGTGGTCAGTTTCCACCAAAAAAAAAAAAAAGAATCTCGATGGGATTATGATTTAATTCATGTCTTGTTAGACTCACTTGCTGCTATTGCTGCTGTTTTAAGTGGAATTGTATTTAAAATTTTGTTTTCCAATTTTCTTCTGTCATTGTATAAAATACAATTAATTTAGTATATTGACCTTATATCTTGCCACCTTGGAAATTTACTTATTACTTCTAATAATTGTTTTGTAGGTTTTTTGGTATTTCTTATGTAAAAAATATCAACTGAAAATAGAGACAGTTATACTTGTTTCTTTTCAAACTTTATACTTTCTTTTACCTTTTTTTTTTTTTTTTGACATAATACACTAGGTAGGACCGCCAGTAAGATGCAGAATAGATGTGGTAAGAGTGAAATCCTGTCTAGTTTCTGATTTTAGGGGAAAAATAGTCTTTCATAGTTAATTATAAAGTTAATTATGTTTCTCATGTAAGATCTTTACCAGGTGAATGTTTTCTCCTACTCAAAGCTTGTTCAGAGTTTTTAAAAACCATAAATAGATGCTAAATTATTATAGATTTTTTTCTGCATTCGTCGGGACAATTGTATTTCTGTTCATGTGTTTCTGTTGATCTACATTGAGTAATTTTCTCAAATATAACATAACCATGCATTCTGGACTAAGCCACACATGATCATGATATCTAAGCTGTGTATTGCTAGAGTTTATGTGTTACGGTTTTTTTTATATCTACGTTGTAAGAGATAGTAATCTTTTTTTTTCTTGCAGTATCTTTGTCAGGTTTTTATATGCTGGGACCTACAATGAATTAGAAAGTATTCCCTATTTCTCTATTTTCTGAAAGACAGTCTGAGATTAATTTTATTTTTTCCTTAAATGTCCAATAGAATTCACCAGTGATGTCATCTGGGCCTGTAGTTTTAACTAAGGGAGGATTTTTAAATTATAAATTTATTTACTTAGTAGATATAGATGCTTCAGAATATCTAGTTCTTTTTGTCAGTTTTGGTAAGTTATAGTTTTCAAGAAATTTTTCACTTCATCTAAGTTTGAAATTCATTTTCATAAAGTCATTCAAGATATTCCCTGATTACTCTTTTTAAGTATGTAGGACATATAAGGATAATTCTCTTTTTATTCCTAATATTGGTAATATGTGTTATTTTCTTGATTGGTCTAGCTAGGGACTTACCAGTTTTCTTGATCTTTAAAAAAAAAAAATCAACCTGTTGGCTTTGTTGGGTTTGTTCCTTTTCTCTATTTGTTTTTTATTTTATTGCTTTCTATTCCCTTTTTCTTTCTTTTTTTTTTTGGCTCTATTGAAATATAATAGACAATTAGTTGATCATATTTACATTGTGCAATTCAATGAGCTTTTTCAATTATAGTTGACATACAATAATATATTATTTTCAGTTGTACAGCATAGTGATTGGAGAACTATATAACTCACAAAGTGATCACTCCACTAAATCTAGTACTCCTCTTCCCCTTTATATATTTATTACATTGTTAACTCTTTTCCTTATGCTGTACTTTATATCTCTATGTCTATTTTGTAACCATTTATACTTTTTAATCCCTCTGCCCTTTTTCACTATCCCCCCTAAACTCCCTCTCACCTAGTAACCCTCAAAACATTCTCTGTATCTATGAGTTTATTTCTGTTTTTGTTGTTGTTTATTTTGTTCTTTAGATTCCACATGTATGCAAAATCACATGATATTTGTCTTTATCTGACTTATTTCATTCAGTGCAATACCCTCTAGGTCCATCAAAGCAATATCTTTTTCTATCCCCTTCCTTTTAGTCTGCGTGTGTAGGGGTCTTATTTTCTTATCCATTCAGCCACTCTAACTTTTGGCTGGAGCTCTTATTTTTTTTTTCTATTTGAGGTACTTGTTGATTGAGATATAGTTATTACCATTCTCTATTCCTGGTTTTTGTACACGTTTTTTCTTCTTAAAGAAGTCCCTCCAACATTTCTTGTAATACTGGCTTGGTGTTGATAAATCCTTTTAGCTTATTTTTGTTTGGGAAGCTCTTTATCTGTCCTTTGACTCTAAATATAGCTTTGCTGGATAAAGTATTCTTAGTTGTAGATCCTGGGTTTTTATCACGTTGACTGTTTTGTGCCAAGCGCTTCTATCCTGCAAAGTTTCTTTTGAAAAATTAGCTGCCAGTCTTATAGGTGCTCCTTATAGATAACTAACTACTTTTCTCATGCTGCTTTTAAGATTCCGTCTTTGTATTTAACCTTTGGCATTTTAATTATGATGTGTCTTGGTGTGGACCTTTTTGGGTTCATCTTTTTGGGGGAATCTCTGAGCTTCCTGGGATTGTTATGTCTATTTCCTTCACCAGGTTAGGAAATAACTTCTTGTTAACTTCTTGTTTTCCTTTGGGTACCCCTATGACATGGATATGTTTACATTTAATCGTGTTTCTTAGGCTCTTTAAATTGTTATTATAGTCTTGGCTTCTTTTTTCTTGCCATTCTGATTGAGTGTTTTTGGCTTCCCATTCTCTATATCTGTGGTTCAATCGTCTTCTTTATCCACTCTGTTGATTCCCTATAATATACTCTTTATCTCAGATAATGTGTTCATTTCTGACTGGGTCCTTTTTATAATTTCCATTTCCATTTTTATGTTTTTTATCTCTTTGTTGAAGTTCTCACTAAGTTCATCTACTCTGCCCCTAAGTTCATTGAGCGTCTTTATAACCAATGTTTTGAACTCTGCATCTGTTAGATTGCTTGACCCATTATTTCTGGATCTCCGTTCTGTTCTCTTACATGGTTTCTGTTTCTTTGTCTTTTCATTTTGGGTGCCTTTCTGCATCTTTTTTTTTTTTTTTTTTTTTTTTTTTATGCACTAAACAAAGCTCCTGAGTTTCCTGGTCTTTTTAGTGCGGCTTTGTGTGTATTAGGTGTCCAGTGGCACAGTCCTGAGATGGGTTCAGCTGCAGGCCAAGGTTACCCCCAGCTTGTGTTCCTCCAGGGCCACCTGTTAATATTCAGCAAACAATCCACAGATGCGGTGCTTGTAGTTGCCTCAGAGGCCACACCAGAAACTGAGGTCAGCTGCCACAAGTGTGAGTCTGGAGTTGGCTCAGCAAAGAGCGCCGGACTTGCCGAGGACACAATTAGATGTGGCTCAGTGGAGCCACAAGTTGGGGAGGTGGAGTTTCAGGGAATCCTCTGGGCGGAGCACCTCTGTTATCTAGTTTGATGACGTCTTAGCTATGGCGGTGCTAAAATAGGGAGCGGGAAAGCTCAGCAGAGGACAATGGATACCATCAGTGCTTCTCCCCAGGAGAGCGCCTGGACTTCAGCCCTCACTTCAACAACTCAGTGTCCCCTGTAAGTCCTGGGCCCCCGAGCAGCTTACGGAGCTGGTGCTCAGAGCAAGTAAGTCCATCACTGCAAAAGTCCACTGGCAGACATGGCCCTTTTAAGAGATGTCTGCAGCCGCTGGCTGCCGTTGCCACAGCCTCTGTCCCAATCAGCTGCTGGGGACTGGACAGCCTCCCATCTTCTCCGCCTCCTACTTTCTGCTGTTGCAGGGCGATTTCTTATTTCTCTCCTTAGTTGTAGCGCCCGATGTTCACGCCCTGTATAATCCTCTCCCATGAATGCGAGTGGGACCTGTGACTTATTTCTAGCCAACAAATCATGGCAAAGATGGGGACAAATCTGAAGACTGAAGCTCTAGTCCACACTTAGACTGCAGCCTGAATCCATGGAAACTCTTGGTACATGGAAACTGTGAGATAATAAATGTGTGTTGCTTTACAATTACTAAAAGAATGCGTTTGGAACCACCCATCATGGCCCAAATATAAGGCAGATATTCCCACTTCTGGGCCCTTCTTTTTGCCTTGTGGTGGTGGTGGCGGTTGGTATAGTGCTCCGTTGCAGCTCTCATCTCTGGGACCACGTGCCTCCTGGGGCATTCTTTGTCTTTCTAAAATAGACTTTTAATGAAACTATTAAATCTCAAAAAAAAATACTAAACATCACAATTTGCTAAGTGGCAATAGAAAATCAATATACTTATTGTTCTGGATTTTTAATTTAATTTCACTATTATCAGAGAACACACTCTCTATGATTTGCTGTTTTAAATTTATTGCTTCTTATTTCCTGAGGATATAATCTGTACCAGTACCATGTGCACTTAATGAGAATGTGTATTCTGAAGATTTGGGGGTGTATTTTTATAATATTAAATATCAACCTTATAAATATCAAATAGTTCAAGGTAGTTGATAGTGTTCAGATCTTCTAAGTCTTTACTAGGCATATGTATATTTTTATTGTTGTGTCTTTCTGAAAAATTGACACATTTATGATTATTAAAGTCTTAAAAATTTCTAATAGTTTTTGTCTTGAAATCTACTTTATCTGATACTAATATAGCCATGTTTCTAAGGCTTGCTGTATTCATTGTATATCTTTTTCCATCTACTTATTTTCAATCTGTTGTTTTTATTTTAAAGGTGAATCTCTTTAGTTAGCATATAGCAATTTGATCTCTTCTCATTTTTTTTTAAGCTAAGAAAAGATATATGATGAGCTTATATGTCAATTCAGTTCTTTTTCTCTAAGGAAAGTTGTGATCACACTTCAACTTTCTGGCTCGATAAGTGTGTCCGAACAGGATCATCACATCTGTGTTTTAGATTTCTTCTTCCTCATCTCATATTCATTTATACAGACCTTTATTCAAAGTTAGAAGTATACTGAATCCTTGACAACAGATTTCTAGGAAACTCTCTGCTTCCATCTCCTACTTGCTGCAAAATTCTGGCTGTGATTATAAGATGATGTAGATCCCTACCTTTCTGACCTGGCTACTTCCTCTGGGTTTGCTCTGTAGGGTCATTGTTCTCTGTACTCTATGGATGCGTGTGATGTCTTAAACTACTTGGTGAGAAAAATCACTACTGAAAGTTGATCTATAAAGTAGAAATCTTATTACGGAACTACATGGATTCCATAATAATTCAAGGGTAACACCATTAGACATATCCCTGGAAGTTTCAACGTACTTACTTATCAGATAGGTTACACAGATATCAACTTGTAAATTTTTCAGGGAAATATAATCAGTACTTCTTAAAAACAAAACCAGAAAAGAAGGTCAATTTTAAAATCTGCAGAATTACAGATAAGTTCTGAAGAGTGTAAATAAGGCTATCTTGTTTACATGTCTCTTTATAGCTGTACATCTATCACATATAATCAGAGTGTAATCACTAACATTTCAAAGTCACTACCATACCTTCAATTCAAAGCTCTAAGAGTGGACTAAAGCTTATATGTTGTTTTTCTTAACAAAGAAATGGAAATCGAATATTTAAAATGGTCAAAATGACAATATAAAACCCATTATATTTATGTTGAAATTTCATTGAAGCTTTCAAAAATATCAGGGAAAGATTGCATCTTTTTCTTTTTTCTTTCATTTTTTCCAGCCCTATTCCTGTATTGGGTAATGGCCTTTATTACAAAAACCATAAAATTGGTTAAGTACTGGCAGTCTGGTTGGGGAGTATCAGATCTGCGTTTCTGCATCACAGGCATAATGGTCATCTTGAATGGACTCCTGATGGCGGTGGAGATCAACGTCATTCGGGTCAGAGTAGGTATCTAATGATTTTTGTTTAGTTATTAAAGACCTCAATAATTAAAGATCACTGTCGGCTAGAAATCAATATTAAGAGGATGAACAAATGTATATCATCTATGTGTATAAATACAAAGTTGAATTAATCACTGTTTCGGACCATTAATATTCCAGAAATTTCAATATGACCCTGGAATCTATTCATTCACAAATATTGATCGAGTGCCTGTTATATGCCAAACATTACACTTAGTTCGTATTATAGATGAAATTGTTTTCATCAGGAAGGTCCATCATTCATGAAAGAGCTAAACAAATTTTGGTTAATCAAACTAGTGTATTTTTAGAAATTTCAAAATGAAAAGATTATCTAATCTAGTTCACTCATTTCATTGATGAAAACCTTCTGTAGATATAACTCTTGCTATATATCCAAAGCAACATGGTCAAGACTCATATTTGGTCTGTGATTACAAATCTATTGCACTTTCTACCACATAATGATGCCAGGTATATTGTATGCATATTAGTGACTTTTTTCAATATTCATTTTCTATCAGAGCACTTTGCATTGCTTTGAATGGCAAGATACATGCTATAATGAATAGTGGAGACCAGTTTGTTGACATTAGCCAGGCCACAAATTAATAGAGTGACACAACAATGGTCTTGGTAACGCATTTTAAAATCTAAATAATATAGAAATCTTCATTCAGTTGACGCCATTACAAGATATAAAAAGTGATTTTTAGTAATAACTATTTTTTAAAGGGATAATTGATTTTTTATAATTGACCCCAAGTGGCTTCATTGTAAACTTCCAGAATTCAACTAGTTATTCTAGTCACAACAAAAGGGAAATATTTTAAAGCATATTTCAGAAAGGGTGGAAAGAGGTATGAAAATATACATTTTGGCCTCTGAAATGACAATGTAGAAAAGGTTACAATTTTATTTTTAATATGTGAGAAAAGAATTGGGTTAATTGTTTTTCTGTGGAATTTTTCTTGCCACAGAGATATGTATTCTTTATGAATCCTCAGAAAGTAAAACCTCCTGAAGATCTCCAGGATCTGGGTGTGAGATTCCTTCAACCATTTGTGAATTTACTGTCAAAAGCAACATACTGGTGGATGAACACACTTATCATATCTGCTCATAAAAAGCCTATTGATCTGAAGGCAATTGGAAAATTACCAATAGCAATGAGGGCAGTAACAAATTATGTTTGCCTGAAAGATGCATATGAAGAACAAAAGGTAATTTAGTATCTGTTTTTCATGTCGATAATTGTAGAAAATGGGCCTAGTATATATAAAGGCACTAAATTTAAATAATATCTATGGTTAAGGAAGAGCAGGTTTTCTCTATCTGTCTTTCTCAATAGTTTGAGTCATGTTAAGTGTGCTTGTGGAGGATAAACCAGAAACAAGTCATATTATGCCTGTCAATACATGAGGAGGAATATAGAGAGCACTGTCTTTTCTCTGGGATCAAGTGGAAATTAAGTTTAGTGATCATGGATGTCTACTCCTTGTTACCGTATAATATTAATAATTGATAAAATTTTTATTGTCTTTTTTCAAGTATCTCATCAGTAATTTTGTTATTTAAAGAGAAAATAGGTCATATCCATTAATAACTTTCCTTTAAGAAACTAAAATAATTTAATTATAACTGAAATTTGGACTCTGAAGTTCAAACTTGGAAAAATACATTATACGAAGAGGCATCATCCACCTACCTCATGTATCATCCTATATGTCTGCCCAAATTAGTTCTTCTGGCACTTTCTTTGAGTATTATAATTACTTAACAATTTTTAAATATGAGAGTCCTTGGATATTTTCAATTTGTCTTGTTTTCATGCTGTATGTTAGTCACAGTGGTAGATGTATTTTACCTTGCAATCATCTACAGATACTATTATAATTAAAAATATGAGTAGTCACAACATGGGAAGGGAATGCAGATGGTGAATCAGTTATAGAGTTTATGGCTGCTCTAACTCAAGATCAACAAAGCATTTATGGTAAATGATGAAAATGACCCCTGTTTTGTGTAAAAATGTGTGTTATGAAATTAATATTTCAGGAAATGGTACTACAAATGAACCTGAGTCATCTCTCTGATTTCACCTCTGGGAAAAGTATTGCATAATGTCTTGAAAACTTTTGTGCTAGAGTGAAGATTAACAATATAGCCTAAGCATAGCTTACGCTTTTCAAGTGTTCTTTACTGTAACACAGATCAGATTGAACTTGGTGTGTTAATAATTTTTATCTTTTAAACTTTAAAAATAATCAGATTATTCATTTAACAGAAAGTCGAATATAAAATATAATTGAACTCTATTGCATTGGATTAGCTTCTTTGCCGCAGTTAAGAAGCTTCATTTTCTCTCCAAGATGTAATTATAATCATTGTTCAGGTCCTAAAATTTTTTCAGCAAATGACTTTAGATGTGCAAAGCCATGAGTTGGCTTAAGCATATATACCATAATTCATTTTTGCATTTTTTTAAGGAATAAGTAGGAAACAGAGTCAACATAACTTCAAAAAGTATTTATCACTCAGAGATGGAAAATACCTGGAGGAGATGATGATCGTTGTTTAGCTTGTAGTAATTTGGTGAATCTCTTGTGATCTGATAACTCCAGAAATCTTGACTATTTTGTTAATAACCTTTATCTTTGTGCTTTAGTATCTTCTTTTTCACACGGTATTATTTAGTATACTCATGACAGATTTATACTTTCCAAATCAAAAGAGATTAAAATTAACTTGGCATTAAAAAATTTGTCATCCTTTGGCAACTAAAAATAATGCAAAGTCTTTGAAAAACTGGCCTGGTTAACTCTTTTGTCTTCCTCTTTCATTAAAATGCATTCAGCAGCTACCGTTTGCATAGAATGCAAGGATAGAGAATCATGCATACTATACTGAAAGGTATTTATTAACTGTTGTTTATCAACTTTAAAAACATTATCAGAAATGTCAGAATGATTTTTCATAGAGGTTAAGATTAATTGCTCCTCTAGTCCTTTTAGTTTGATTCATTTGGTTTTGTTTCTTTCAGAAAAAAGCAGCAGATCATCCAAATCGAACTCCATCTATATGGCTAGCAATGTACAGAGCCTTTGGGAGACCAATTCTGCTTAGTAGTACATTCCGTTATCTTGCTGACTTACTGGGTTTTGCTGGACCTCTCTGTATTTCTGGAATAGTTCAGCGTGTGAATGAAACCCAGAATGGGACAAATAACACAACAGGAGTAAGTTCATGGTACTTTTGAAAGAAAACATATTACTGGCAGATTTCATTATAATTGTTAGTTTTTCTTTTTTTAATGCAGCTTAACGAACAGTTCAAATAGTCTTATTTATAAAGAATCAAATGCTTTTTTAAAAAAAAAGGAAATCATGTGTTTATGTATTCATTGAATCAATCTGGCCAACAAACTTTTTTCTCAGGTTCAGAGACTACAAAAATTTAATAAGCATTTTCTCTATGCCAGAAAATTTCACATTGATTATTTTATTTGCTCTTTATAGCAATCATTTAAATAATTTTCCTGCATGAGTATATAGGGATGGCCGAGTCACTTGTTTAGAGACCTATGATAATGATGTTAGTGATGTGATTTGTAATTTGTGCATTTCTCTTTTTTCTGATACAATAAAAGCCATCCTAATTCACAACGATAAAGGCAAGTCACATTATGATATTTTATTAGATGTTATAATACTATTTGGGGAGGCTGTTATAAATTTATAATCTTTATATTTTCTGTTCTGTTCTTAAATTCTGCATTATGAACTTTATAGTTTCTTTCTAAGATAGGAGTTAATTTCCGATGAATCAATTTTATTTTCTAGTCTCGCAATCACTTTTTTATTTTTTTCTTCACTTATTGAAATTTTAGGCATTTACAAAGCCCACATTAAATGCTGCCTTCTCAGTGAAGCCTTTCTAATTGTCCTAGTTGGAATTTGACTCTCCTTAGTACTCCTCTAACACATTGTTTATTCATATTGGCACTTGCAATTTATAATGAAGCATGTTATTTGTGGATATGCTTATCCTTCTAGGTCATAAGCTCTTTAAACAGAATTACTGTGAACAGTTCATATTTGTAACTACAATGCTTATAGTTCAGTTTCTTGCATATATTAGTGTTAATTATTATTGAAGTGAAGCAGATATTTTTATCATTGAATCTACACTTTGTGATGCTTTCTCCCTACTAGCCTAATTACATATGGATATCTAAATTTCATGTAGTATTCTTCAATCATCTTTCCTTACACATATTAACCACGTGTTTTTTGAGGAGGAACAGAACTTACACATTTGTATATATCCCTATAAAAGAAGAAGGGACCAGAAGTAGAATTTAATGGGCTTAAACCGAAAAAAAAATGAATGCCCAAATTGACATGACGTACATGAGAGTATTACCTTTCCTTCACTTCTAATAAATAAATTACCACATGCTGTTGTTGCAAACAAAAAGCAATCACTTTTGTATATCCTTCTGGTGACTAAGTCATATTCCTATCAAAACAACTGTTTTCATAAGCTGTGTTTTTCTATGGAAGTGTCATGTGGATGAAATCACCAGCCAAGTTACATAGTTTATAATTTATAATTTATTTCATTAATGTAAATTAAGACATATGAAAATCAAAAAAGGTAACTGTGTAGAATTATTTTAAATTAATAAGGCTACAGGAATTGTATTTTTGTCACATTGGTTTTGCTGACCAGCTATCAGCTTCATTGTTTCTACTTCTAAATTACAGTCTAAATTCACTTCTGTCTTCGTTTACTACTTTCCATTTAACTAAAGTAGAACTATCTTTGTAGAAAATGTACTCAAATTTTTAAAAATTAAAATGTGCCTTTCCCCACTCTATAATCAGGCATCTCCATTATCTTAATGATCATTTGAGATTTTATGCATTGAACTGATTTGTATTTGTTTTTGCGGACATTGTAAGAAAAAGCCAAAATTACTTTTCGAGGCTCACTCCAGAGAAAGACATGAATTTTTAGACTTAAAAGTCATGTCATTTAATAAATGCCAACTCTACAAATGGTATTTGAAAAAACTAGTTTTAATTTATGCCTTTTTTCTCTTTTGGGCAAGATTTCAGAAACCCTCTCATCAAAGGAATTTCTTGAAAATGCTTACGTTCTAGCAGTTCTTCTTTTCTTGGCCCTTATTCTTCAAAGGACATTTTTGCAAGCTTCCTACTATGTAACCATAGAGACTGGCATTAACCTCCGAGGAGCACTGCTGGTATGCACAAGCTTTGAATGATCTCTGTTTCTTTAAAATGCCATATGCGGAGTGGTTCCATAGAGTAATGATTAGCACATCTGCTTTACACGCAGAAGGTCCTGGATTTGAGGCCCAGTGGAGCCATGGTCCATACCATGGGTGCACCAGGTCCCTGGTGTGCACTGTGAGCGTGTGGGAGAGATGCCCACTTTCAGAGATCCAGTTCTTAAGGGGAGACAGTAACATAGAATAATTAATAAATCCACTGATTAAAAATAAGTTTTACGATACTATATTAAGACAAATATTTTGTAAACTTGCCCTTATTTCTGTTTCTATTTGTTCTAGAACTTCTATTTAAATTTGAATATATGTTTTGATTATATTGCTAGAAAAAATAAGTCTTTATTTAGTTGAGGACTGACAGTAACTATGCTAAAATGAAAATAATGGTTGACTTAAGATGGTATTATAGGTTTTTTCCCTAAAAATTTAAATGTTATTTTTCTCCATGAAAATAAATAAACGTGTGTTGATTATCAAATTTAGAAATTCAAGGACTTTTTTTTTTCTTTTGCAGGCCATGATATACAATAAAATCCTTAGGCTCTCTACATCTAATCTATCCATGGGTGAGATGACCCTGGGACAGATCAATAACTTGGTCGCCATTGAAACCAATCAACTCATGTGGTTCTTGTTCCTATGTCCCAATCTATGGGCCATGCCTGTTCAGGTAGATCAATATAAGTAAGGTTCTCATTTGCAGAGGAAATAAAACACAAAGAGTGTAAAGTATTTATCAGTAAAGGATAAACTTTTTGAATGTGCTAATGTTATTATAGAGAAGGAAGCTGATACTCAGAAATGCTGTGACAGGTGAAAGGGTGGGGTTTGGAATTTTGCTGCTTATGTTCAAATATCTGCTCTACCCCATGTTTGCACAGAGGCTTAAACCCTCAAAATATGAATTTTCTTAACTGTAAAATGGGAATGATAATAGCATTGCCTCAATAGAGTTGTTAAAATTATCAAGAGTAAGTTAATTAATATGTGTAAAGCATTTAGCACAGTGCCGGCATTTCATGGGCACTCAGTAATTGTTATTATTATTGCCCAAACTCACCCACGTCACAGAGCCAAGGGTTGGCTTTTTTCATTTTGATAAACTCATATTGCATTTCTAAACTAGAGCAAATACCTTAATCCATCTCATGGTTTCAATAGTTGCTATGTTATAAAATATCAATCTTTATAAGGTGGTAGGAACATTAATAAAGTGGAAGCCTATTTAGCTATTTCCTGTGGAAAAGAGCATTTAAGTAAAGACACAGGTTTTTTTTTTTTATCATTGGGCAAAAATAGCAAAAGAAATGTATTCTGGTTTTTCCTCTATGTGATTCTGATTACTTGGTGTAATCTGCCATCTATATCCGTGTACCACATTTATTAGAATGCATAGATAATAAAGAAGATATGGTAGTTTTTAAAATTTATTGTTTTCCTTTTTATTTTTTAATAGAAATCCAAGTCAAATAAAAGTGTTTATTATGCACAATGCTTGACACAAATAAGATTTTAAATATGCTTGTTCTCATCTTATCAAAATGTACTTATACACAGGTCAACTAGGTAGCTGCCTGTGTGGTATAATTTAGCACACCTGAAATCCCAGGCTGCCTGTGAATGACTGCATCATGGGTAACCTTAAGGAAATTTTTATTTTGTTTGGAATTTCCAGAGAGTCTAATTGGTTGGGCAGTAAATATGTGCCATTGCTTCTACATTGACATTTAAGCATGGGTTAAATGCTTTAATTGCATGGATACAGTTCATTAGTTGACATTTTGAGCTATGATAAGCTGAACTACTAGGAAAAAATTTTTCAGAAAAAAAAAAACGAAGAAGAAAGTGGCAATCCAGAAGATAGACCTAAGTGGGTCAGCACTGGATTTGAGAAAATAAATTTTAAAAGGATAGTGAAGTAAGATGGGTCACCAACTTTAGCTTCTTCAGCTCTAGTTAGGCCTAAGCCTCTTTTCATTGAGTGACTTTTGGGGACATTGAGGAGACGAGGAGCTCAGGTCTTATTTTTAGTCCACAAATAACTGTCCTGTATTCACTAATATTATGATGCTGCCCCCTACTTTCCTTCCTCCCAACTTTGAAAAGCTAGTACAATTCCAAGAGAATATGGAATGTCAAATTCATGGTGGGTGACAATATTTTCAAGAAAAATGTCATACCCCTTTAAAAATTTGAAGACAGCTTTAGAAAGTCAGAAGCATCATGAGACCACTATGCAACTTCATGCACTAAATTGGTTTGACACAGTTGTACAAATCATCATGCTAAAAATAAATTTCCATTACTTAGCTTTCCCCAAATAAATCATAGTAAAACCACTGTCACAGCTGAGTTGACGTCTAAATAAACTTAATATAGTAGTTAATAAATACTGTATTTTCACTGAGAGTTTTCCTGTCGTGGAGTGGTCTCCACACCCTCACTTATTTCTCCCTTTTCCATGTGTTTTCTTCCTAGATCATAATGGGGGTGATTCTGCTCTATAATTTACTCGGATCAAGTGCATTGGTTGGTGCAGCTGTCATTGTGCTCCTCGCGCCAATTCAGTACTTCATTGCTACAAAATTGGCCGAGGCTCAGAAGAGCACTCTTGTAAGTGACATCTTTCGGAAACTCTGTTAGGAAAATTGAGTAGTGTTGTTTCATTTTTAACATATAGGAGATGAATACATACCACTCAGGATTACTTGGAAATCATGATAGTTTATTTCGTTCTTAAACAGGGAATATGTATTTTCTGCTTTAGAAAACAATTTTTAAAAGAGGATTTGAAACCAAAGACCTAAGGATCTTAGACTCAAAATACCAAAGTCACAGTTCCTGACGTTTTTAAGTGCCATGAGGTGATGAGGCTTTGAATCTTGTTCTAGATCACTTGCCTAGAGAAATACACTTAAGTGTACTTTGAGGCCATTGGATGTCAATTATTGACATAGGAGAAATGGATCGAGGACCAAATAAATGGTCAGGTTTGGTACTTCTGAAATTCAGTTTCTGTAGTTGGATCTGTGATGACCAATGGAATTACTCTGAAATGTTTTAGTGGCAGATACTCTGGCTGAATATGTTTGTGGTTAACTTGACAAGCAATAAAAAGCTCAATTATTGATTCTTTCTGGCTTTGATTTGCCATGAAAACTTTTAATTTGAGCAAGAATTATCTTCATTTAAAGGAATATTTGAAAATGATAAAATTGTTGACTGCATGTTTAGAAATAGAATTTGATAAAATATGAGCAAGGCTGTCTGTAAACCAGGCATAAAATATAGGGATGCTGTCACTGACAGAATTGTTTCCCAAGCTGGTGTTTCTATGGCCACAGGCAAGTCACTTGTCATGAAAGTGGTTTTTATCACTTGTCTTTCTGCTGCTTTTGGTGAGGTTACTCATTATTTTTGTTTGAGCCTTCTACCCTCTTTACTCCAGGACATGAATAGAGTAGAGAGACATGACGTCCTCAAACATCTTTCACTTAGCCTTTCAAACTATATTCATTCTCTCATTAAGAGTCATTTGACAGACATCTAAGACCCCGAAGACACAAAAAGAGGAATAAAAAAACAGGCTACTTTTGCTTCTTCCCAGCTGCCTTTTGCCGCTCTGCAGCTCTGTTGATAGTTCATAGGTCATAAGGTGCCTTTTTAGCCATTCTGAGGTAATATTTGGTGGTAGAAGAAGCTGAAACAGTTGACAAAATTGAGGCTTTTGTATCTGCTACAAATCTCTCTACAGCTAATTCAAGTTGTTAGTAATCAGTACATCTAATTTAGGCCTTAAATAATAACTGATGAAGAAATTTGTAGAAATATTTTATTACAGATAATAGGACCAGTTTCAATAACTATTATGAAGACACACGTGAACACCCACAACCTTGTACCCTCACATTCGCAGAAGAGAAGCAAACTAATTTTTTTTTTAATTCATTGTTTCTCTTTTAAATATGAGTGAGGGTGCTGAGAGGAGAATCAAATGATGTACATATTAGAAAGGAAGCCATTGGAAATCTCTTTATTACTTTGCTAAATTTATATATATATATTATTTGTAGACATTATTCAAGAAATCATGTCAAATGTATGAAACCGCTTTTATTTAAACCAAAACAACACTGATATAAAAGTTTTTAGGTGGAAAGAAATTTGAGGTCATCTAATTAAAATTCTCATTTTAAGCTTGGAGAATGAAGCACAGGAGTTTACTTCTGGGTATCTCACAGCTATAATTAATGGCAAAGCCAGGCAGCAATTGAGATCTCAACCTGTCTCTCACATGGGCCTGCCGCTCTGATTCAGTTGGATGCCACTTGCATTGTTTATTTATTCATTTGTTTTACAGGATTATTCCACTGAAAGACTGAAGAAAACAAATGAAATATTGAAAGGCATCAAGCTTCTAAAGTTGTATGCCTGGGAACATATCTTTTGCAAAAGTGTAGAAGAAACAAGAATGAAAGAACTATCCAGTCTCAAAACCTTTGCCCTTTATACATCACTCTCCAGTAAGTTGCTGTTGTTCCAAGGACCACCCCAAAACCCTGAGTTTATGTTGTTATCATTGAGACATTCTAGTAATCAAACAAAGCATATTTATTTTCAACATATGTGATGTCCAATAGCTACTGGCCACATGAGCTATTTAAATTAAAGAATAGGGTTAGCACAGGCTTAGAGTTAAGTAGACATGAATTTGATTCCTTTACAAGTTGTGTGCCTTTTCCATGTTTCTTTACATTTGAAATCCTGGGCTTCCTTCTCTGTAAAATGGGGATGGTGATGATAGTAATACTGGGAATCAAAACCCTCTTATCAGTTACAATTGGGATGGATAGTGGGTTTTCAGTAAAAATTTATGTATATAAATTCATTCAACTGTATTTACTATTAATCTTTTTATTCCCAAAGAGCCTTAAAAATTATCTGCAGTTGTCTTACCTGTTTCTTTGGAACTCATGATATTATATTTTCTTGAAGACTGTACTTGAAATGCCATTTTTGAAAATTGAGGAGAAAAAAATATCAACATTTTCAAGTGAAAGAAGCCAATCTGCATTCACATGAAACTTTCTTTTCCAATATATTTTCAAGAACTTTTAAATACAGAACACTTTTATCCTCGACTCTAATTTTTAAAAAGCAATTGTTACAAAAACATTGTTGTTTTTTTTCTCAAAGAGTGACACTGAGTACTCTCAAGAATAATGAGTTTATGTTAGTAAAATTCTTACAAACTTAGCCAATATACTCCCACTGATATTTGATTTGGTTTATGTATCAGTTTTGTTCATCTCTATTGTTTCCAAGCCTTTTTAACAACTTAAAGTTTTAGAGTTTTATATATTGTTTCCTCTTGAATTCTAAACTACTTTAGTTTTTAGAGATTATAAATACTTCTTTTGTGAACTGGATTTAGAGAAAATATTGGTTTATATAGCTCATTTATTCTAACCCTAACACTTTAAAAATGAAATGAGAAGGATATTTGTCTTTCACCTGTGTTCTACTGCTAATTGGTATCAGAATGCTGGAAGATAGAATGATTGATTATCCACTTATATATATAATAGTATGCATAAGCTGATGGCTCCCACAACACATTCTTCTCTGCAGTGGACTGAAATTTTCATAGGGAAGACAGATCAGCCAGATATAATAATCATAATGATGAAGATACTACTACTATTAGTAGTACTAGTAATAACAATAATAAAACAACAACAAAATATATTGAGATATTCAACCAATTATTGCCATAAATGGTTTCACAAATACCATCTCATTTAATCCTCACAACAGCCCAATGATTTAAATTGTTATTAACTCAGTTTTAGAAATCTGAAGATTGAGTTGGAGAGTGTAAGTAATTTGAAAACTCTCCCCTTTCTCCCCCTTCTTCACCTACTAAATAGCAGAGGTGGGTTGTTAACCCAGATTGTCTCCAGACATGAGATTTGGATTGGTGTTTGAAACTCAGATATAAAAGGAGAGGGAATGGAAGAGGTTATACTAGGAGAGAAAAATAAGTCATGAAAGTAAAAATGCATACTCACATATTTATGATAGGCAGTAGGAATTCTTGAGTCAGTGGTGGAAAGTTTCAGTTAGACCACTTTCAAGTTTTATGATTTCATTAAGTAACGTGTTCTTGGTGGTTAAGAGCTTGAACTAAGCCACGTCTGGACCTGCAAAAGCACAAACTGATTCTGTTTACAGTGGTTCAGAGAGTTCATGAGAGTGAGAGCTGCTAACGATTTTTGGGCAGACTTTCTCCTGAGTGTCATGAAAACTAGATTCTAGTTCTCACTCTGTCATTGCCTGGCTCTGTTACTAACAATTCATTTAATCTTATGGTCCTCAGTTGATGAAATTCTGTGGTTTATGAAAAATATAATTAAAAATCATCAACTTGGCTTTTTATTTTTACTATGGCTACCAAATGATAGTATTTTAGCCTAAAATATGAGTTTCCCTTGTTTCAGTTATGCATATCATGCCTATCAAATGATAGTGTAATACATTCCTGGAGAGATATTTAAATAAGCTAAGGCCCAGGATATGAAGTTATTTTATTAAGCAAAAGATCTATGAGAGCAAATTAATATTACTGCTAGAATAGAACTTGAAGTGGTGTCAAATTCTTGTTTTTAATTTGTGTAACAACCCAATTTTCATATATTTATGTTTAGTAGACCAAAAAAATATAGACTGTAAGTACTCTCAAGAATGCACATTTGTTAAATTCTAATAACTTGCACCATTAAAAGATTATTTTGTTTGAATTTTCCTACTTGTAACATGTCACAAAAAATAATTTTTCAATAAAGAAAAACATTTTCTGGTTAAGGCTAATGTGTGGGATCTCATACAACTGCGAACAAAGAAATGCCAACTGGGAAATGTTTGTGAACTCCTGACAAGATGCTGTTTAATGCACTTGGTCCTTCCTGTCTTCAAGAAAAGTTAAAGTAATAATAGATGATTAATTTAAGTTACTGAAAAGGTTTCACAGTTCAGCGAAACTAATGTATTTGATTTCCTTCCACAGTCTTCATGAATGCAGCAATTCCCATAGCAGCTGTTCTTGCCGTAAGATACTTTTTCTTTATTTTAGACATGGAACTAAATCAGTGTTTAGAAGTGATTTATGAACCAGAGTGTGTGGGTGGTAGTAAATATTACCTCATCTCTGCCAGTTTTCTTTTTGCAGTTTCTATTCCAATAGTTCTAATTTAGAGTTTCTCGACTGTGCCACTATGGACATTTTGGCCCAGATAATTCTTTGCCGAAGGGCCTGTCTCAGTATTAGGTTATTTAGTAGTATCCCTGGCTTTTTATCTATTAGATTCCATTAGCACCCCCTGATCATGACAGTCAAAAATATCCCTAGACATTGCCAAATGTGCCCTGGGAACAAATTTAACAGTAGTTGAGAACTAACTTTTCTAATCTCCATGACCTGGTTGCGGATGTTCTTAAAACAGGAAAACTCTGGTTCAACAACAAGAAAATGTTAAATAATTACATTCTATTTCAGACTTAAATTATAAACCCAGAAATTTAAGTAAATCTGCATTGGACCCTAATGTTGGCAATTTTAGTAAAGGTCCATAATAGGGGCTTGAAAACAGTGGAATGTTTGTTCTCTTTTTCTTTTAGAAAATTTAGAATTGGTTGAAAAGAGCCTGGCTGGTTGTTAAGAATCTCCTCACCGTTATTCCTTCTACTCAATAATTTGACAGAAGTCAGTTTTCAAATCTGTAACTAGAATCTGTTTTGCCCTACTTACAAGTTTACGCTACAATAAATGTATACTGTTAAGTGCTCTACCAAGTTAGTAAGTCTTATTTTTTTAGGGAGTAATTTGGATAAAATAATTATTTTCATAGTTGTAATGGACACGTTGGCAGAGCAGGATGTTAGATGTGTAAATTGAATGTAAGCGTTTGTGAAATTTTCTCCACCTCTCTCTAAAGAAATTCTTTCTTTACACAGACGTTTGTGACCCATGCCTACGCCAGCGGGAACAATCTGAAACCTGCGGAGGCCTTTGCTTCTCTGTCTCTTTTTCATATCTTGGTCACTCCACTGTTTTTGCTCTCCACAGTGGTCAGATTTGCGGTCAAAGCCATCATAAGGTATGCACAGCGGTGTCTGGACTTCTTTACTGATTATAGAAAATAATATATGCTCATGGTAGTGAGTTCGAAAAAGTATAAAAAGAACATTAAGATCACTGTTCCGAGATAACCATTGTTAAAATTTTGGTATGTCACCTTTCAGGATTTTATTTATCTCCTATAATAATAGTTATTCTAAAATAAAAGTTTTGAATTTATGTCGTGTTTAACTCCTTGTTTCACTTATTTATTTTTTATTTTTTGAATTAATTTATTTAAATTAGTTTCAAGTATACAGTACATTGGTTAGACATCTTATAGTTCATAAAATTATTTCCCCAATTGCTCCCTCCCTCCCCTGGCCCTCCACTTAGCCATCATATTCATGCTGACTGCATTCCCTCTGCTGTGCTCCCCATCCCCGTGCCCAGCTATCAACTACTAATTTGTACTTCTTTAACCCTTCACCCATTGTCCCAGTCCCCCACACCCCTCCCCTCTGTCCATCGCCAAATTGTCCACTGTATTTGCGAGTTTGTTTTTGATTAGTTTATTCATTTCGTTCCTTAGATACCGCATATAAGTGAAATCATATGGTATTTATCTTTCTAAATACCTTGTTTCACTTATTGCTTTTATTATTTTCCCCTCATTAAGATCATAATACATAATGTTTATTGGCTTGTTATATTCCATTGCTTGGAAATATTATAATTTACTTAATGACTACTCATTTATTGGACATTTAGAATGTTTTTATTTTCTTTCTAACATAAATAATATAAATAACATTATCTTTAAACTCTTCTCTGATTATTTTCTTGAGTCAGAATTTTAGAAGTGGAAATACTAGTTCTAATAGTGTGCACATTTTTAAGGTCCTTGATGAATATGATTATGTGTTTTCCATTGAAGAAGTGGTAAGTCAAAAGGTATATACATTTTTAAGATTTTTAAAATTAATGTGATCATAATGTTTTCCAGTGAAGCTGGGCCAGTTTATATTTTCACTAACAGTGTCAGAGACTGTTCACATTAATATATCACATCGAAATCTCAACAAAAAAGAAAAATACTCTCGGGCTCACAGTCTCTGCAAATGGAAAGACTTGATAAAATCACTGTTTTGCTCATTTTAAATATGTTTATAAAGTGTTTTTACCAGGGTAGATTTTGTCTCGGACTCACAATTTTCCACAATGCATAATTCTAAAAATAGATGTGCATTTCCCCACCAGTTTTACTTATATTATATAATAAATGTTACCAAATTACATTATAACTACACTGTATGTACCATCGTCTGCTGTGTATGAGCCTATTTTATAAACAAGACAATCTTAAAGTAGTATTTTGATTTTTGTTATAAAATCTTATAAACTTTATAAAACATCGGCATGTTTCATAAACAGTCATATTTATATCTGGCCTTTAAAAGAAATGCCAAGATTTTGAAATACTGATGGAAAATTGAAAGTTGAGGTATAAAATATGCAAAGCATGGTGTTGCCATTGATAGCAACGTAGAACATCTCTTGCAAGGTCTTTTAAAATGAGATAATTTTCCCAATGTTTATGTATTACTAAGAAAACTAGTATTTAATATTCAGAATATCAAAATCTTCAGTTTTGGGTGATAGTTTATATTGACATAACAAAGACTTAATACCAAATAACATTAAAACACGTAAACATTGTCTTACTATAAAACAAGTTCAGATTGATTTCAAGGGTGTTATAATATCATTTCAATCCTATTCTGGAAGATACACCATTGATAACCAATTCTGTAGCTGTTAGTTTAAAGCTCAGGCCGTCTGGCCTTATCTGCCCTCATTTTCTTTTCCAATTGTTCTGCCTTCTGAAACACTTGTACAGATAGATCACTGACTAATTTTTGTAGCACCGCTTCCAAATTAGGCAGTGCTCTGGAAGGGAAGCTTCTTCAAACAATAAAATTGATAAATGGCCAGAGCCTGCTATTTTGGTCCTTATTTTCATTTTCTCCATTTAATAACTGTCCCTCTCATGGTTGCATTTTTTTAATTAGAATTTGACTTCATTCTAAGAATGGAGATAGAAAGCAATTGATATCTTATATTGGATAATGCCTCTGAAATCAGGAAGTTAACAAACACCAAAAGGACATTAAGAGTTCATATGAAAAACAAAAATACACACGCAAAAAAAGCACCCAAATCTAGCGGTGTCCCCAAGTCCATAGTATCCAATCCTGCTGTAGTAAATCCTAGTAAGTTGAGGATGGATAATAGTCCCTGCATATTCCTGCATAGCACTGTCTTCTCTGCATGTCCAGGGAAAAGGCATTTGCCAGTTTGATAAAGACCAGTCTGTTTCCAGGGCTCAGCTCCAGATTTCCCAAGCCATAGGCCAAATGGAATCAGCTTACAAAAAGTTGCTTCTCTAAAATGATTTTTGGTGGTTGATTTGTGGGCCCAACGGAGGTGAGCAGTCAACAGGGAAGGCCAGTGCTTTTCCCTACTATGTGCTGGTTCTGGGAACCCAACTGAGAGTTTTTCCAGTGTTGACTGGGCTCGGTCGGCATTTCTTCTGTGCCTGGGAACCCGTGACCAGTCTTTAATGCCAGTTGGCCCACAGCAAATTGAGCAGCCTGTTTGTAATCGGAGACTTTGATTTTGAAACCTTCCACTTCAGGACTGTGGAAGTCATAAGTTTTTCACTGCATCCTTAAAAGCATTCAGAAATTTGGCGGGTTAGAATGGGGTGTAGCCTACTCCCAAACTTGTGTTATATATGCATGTAAAAGACTTGTAAACAGTCTCTACTGTAGGAAATTCCCACGCCACGTAAAATTCTTCACTGTAAGAAAGTTCTATGCTTTCTTTTAAAAATGCTTGGGTTGTTAGACAAAATTGTCTTCATGGTACTCAATGGGTAGAACCCCACGTATATGTAATAAAGTGAAAGAAATGGGCAGTTATAATTCAGGTTATCTCCTCACACACCATTTGAATTTTCTGGACATTTTATGATGATATGTTCCAGTCTAAGTTTGTAAAACAGAATGAGAAATAAAAAAAAGTAAGAAAAGTCACTACTATCTAAAAAAGCTGAGCCCTGAAAGCAGACTGGTCTTTATCAAACTGGCGAATGCATTTTCCCTGGAATATATGGAGGAGAGAGTGCTATGCAGAAATATGCAGGAAATATTACTCATCCTCAACTATTGGAGAAAAATGTAAGTTGATATGTCATTTTTAAATAATTCAAGTTTCAGTTGTTTGTATTTGATGTATAATGCAATATCTATGCCAAAAATGTTATTTGCCCCCCCCCCCAATGTTATTTGCCAAGGGAAAAATGTGTGAAATGAATCCCTTGCTTTGTTGGAAAACAACTTTGTGTTCTTTTTCTTATGTGCCTTCCAAAGGAATGTATTCTTGTCTAGTCTACTACAATTACCTTTGATCAAATAAATTGTTATTGATATTTATCATAAAGGCATATACTTTGACTTTCTCTCTGGTTACAAAAATTTTATAGTTCCTACATGAAAAACATGTAACTTCCAGCAACAAAAAATAACTATTCCCAATTAATGTAACACCTGTTAAATGTACTTAAGCTGTGCCTAAACATCTAAAGTGAAACTTAAAAAGTGAGAAAATAACACATGTAATCAAAACCTTAAATGTTTGTGATTATCTGAACAATGAGAAATTAGTAAATAATTACCTATAAAGGTCGGGGAGGCAGGATAGCAAATTGGTTGGTATCAGTTATACCTGCTTTCAGATCATGGCACTGCCATGGAATGCTCATTGTTCAACCTCAGACACATTATTTAGTATCTCTATAGCTCCATCTTCTCATTTATCAAATAGGTACAGTAATACAAAAAGTATCTAGCACATTGCCTAACTATTTTAAGCATTTTTTAAAAATCCATTTTACTAATTTACCGCCATTTTACTAATCTCCATTCCATACTTCAGAAGGATACCTATGAGTACATGCATTTGTTAACACTTTAGAAACATTGCTAGGCATAAGCAAGTGCAAAGAGAAAAGGTAGAGTGAAATCTGCAGAGAGTCTACAGTCTAGTTGAACAAACCAGGAGAGGAAACTGATGACAATACAGTGTATTATGCTATTATGGAGCTCTACACAGAATGCCATAAGTCCAGATATGAGCATCATGGAAGTTTATCAAGAGAGAAGTCTGGTCAGAGAAGGTTTAAAAGAAGTGGTAGATTATTCAGAGGAGCTTAAAGAATTACTAGGACTTGGCTATTTGAAGAAAAAGGGAAAACATGTTCTGTGTGAAGGGGCAACATCTGCAAGAGGAAAGTGTAAATAACTATGTAAGAGATCTTGGTACATTCAGGGACTAAAAGTACTTAAGTGTAGATGGAGAAAGATTCTGATGTGCAAAGAGTCAGGGGATGAAGTTAGAGAGTGAAATCCTGATCAGCCTGTATATGATACTAAGAATGCTGAAAGGCAAGAGTGTCATTTGCTTTTATTTTATTTATTTATTTTTTCCCCTCTTTAATCTCTCCCCTCCCACCCCCGCCACTTCTACCCATGACCAATGGATGTTGCTTTTTCCCCTTAAGAACTGGATCTTTGAAGGCAGGGCGTTTCCTACCACATGCTCACGATGTGCACCTGGGGCCTGGTGCACCCAGGACCTTCTATGTGTAAAGCAAACGTGCTAACCATTACACTATGGAGCCACCCCCTGTATTTTAAAGAGAGAATTGTTGTATGAACAGAATTGGATTTTTAAAATAGAACCCTAGCAGCATAGGGGAAATTACTTCACCCTTGGTCAGGATTTACGCATTTTTCATAATTGTTTCACCTTTGTTTTCTGAAAGGACCTCATGTGAACAGGAATTGATTTTGTTTTACCTATTTATTCATTCATCAAACATTTCTTGAGGAATTACTATGTTATATTTTTGGCATTGAGCTAGATTCTGAAGATGAAAATCTGGTCTTAAGGAGTTCACAGTCTAGTGGGAGAGATTGACAGTAACAAAACACTGACAAAATGTCAGTGGAGGGGACCTCAGCAAGAGAGCCTAGAATGATGGAGGCATAGGAGGGGAAAAGAAGGGTGAGATTCAGAGCAGGGCTGTAATTTGGGGTGTTATGCTCAGAAACCATTGCTACTTGACGTGCAACAAGAATGGTTCTCATTAATTCCATAAAAGCTTCAGTAAGATTTGTGTGTGTACTAGAAAAGTGGAATGGAGAATTGAATCAACTGACTTTACTTAAATGTCTGAATCATTGGTTTATTCCTTCTTTAATTTATTCAACACTCATTGAGTAATGTGTGCCAAGAATTGCTAGACTTAGAGTTACAAAAGCAAATGAGCCTGCCCCTGTACTTCATGTGCAGAGACATAGTATGAGATTATTTTAAAGGTATTCCTTTGATGAACAAATTTATGCTTTTTAAAATCCAATCTCTTCAAAACATAAGGACAGAATGACAATTAAAATATATAAAAGAAGATTTTATACCTTTCAGATAGATCATAGAAGGTCTCATCAGAAGAAAAAAAAATTGTAATTATGTGTGGTCATGGACATGTGTGATCATTTTGAAATATATACAATATTAAATCATTAGGTTGTATACTTAAAACTAATACAATGTTTTATGTCAATTATACCTCAATAAAAAATAGTAAAGAAGGAATAACTACCATTTTTTTAAGGATGTTAATGTGCTTATGAAGCATCTCTGGATCTTGTCAAAATGCATATTTTGATTCAGTAGGTCTTGGGTACGGCCTGAGATTATCTTTTTCTAGTACGCTCCCAGGTGATGCTAATGCTGCTGCTCTTTGGTAACACTTTGAGTACCAGTGCTCTGCAGGGCCCTCTCCATAAGCAAGATAGCATAGTCTCCATGGACCAGATCTATGTGTTATTAAATGCTTTTAGGAAAATTACTTAACTTCTCTGTATCTTATTTCTCCTTATTTGGAAAATTAGAGTACTTCCCTCATTGGTATTATTATTTTTAACCACCCCGTTTCAAGTTCCACTTCACTCTTCTATCTTTGACAATGAATACAATTGCAAAAAAAAAAATAATAATACAAAAGAAATTTGGCTGAAATTAAGGTGACCCCTTGGTTCTGAGATTTTTCTAGAGTTAGCATTGAAAGTCCCAGGTCCCGGGAACCCATCATTTGTGGGCAATTTAGGATGTTTGTTCATCCGAGCCGAATTTCCAGTTGGTCTTGAGACAGGACTTTCAGAGGCAGCTTGTTCAACAGGGTAATGAATAGGAAAAAATTGTTTATTTAGGTAGAATTTCATTGTTGGTTTTATTTGAACACTTATTTTGTGTGTGTTTATTTGCTTTTTGCAGTGTTCAAAAGCTGAATGAGTTCCTCCTGAGTGATGAGATTGGTGAGGACAGCTGGCGAACTGGTGAAAGTACTCTTCCTTTTGAGTCCTGTAAGAAACATACAGGAGTTGTAAGTGCTTTTTCTTATTATGGGAACTGTGAATGAGGAACTGTCCCAAGAATGAATGCTTTAAAATGGGTACATTTAGAAGAAATTGTAAGTTTTACTTTTAATCTATATGAAGAAAGGTAGCCCCTGCTTCTGCAACAAACCTCACAAAGTTAACATCAATAAACAAGTAAGGCTTATCTTTATAAATCAAAGAATTATTCCAAGAGAGATAGTAAATTTCTAATTCAAGCAGAAATTGAGGTTGTACCTCAAGCTTTATATAACAATAATACAAATTCAGCTTATAATTCCTGCACCATATTTTTATACCTTTTAACTATATTACACCTTTTTTTAGTTTAAACAATGCTTTCTGATGCATTGTTTTTTGACTCACTTAATGTATTACGTTACATTACCTATATTTATTTTCCAGATGATTATATTGAGTTCGCATGTTATGTGGCTTGAATAATATCAGAAGATTAGTAAGTGGCAGAGCCAGAATTAAAACTTGAGTTTTGTAACTCTTGAACTAGTTAATTCATCCATTACACAAATATTTACTCAGTATCTACATAAAGGTTGGACATATAGTCAATATTATTTTGTCATGTATTACATGTCATATGACATGGGTTACGTATTTGCCTGTTTCTGGACTTATTGGTCACCCTGTACTTCATGCCTAGACCTAGGGATATACAATGAACAAGGCAGACAGAATATTTTTTGTCACAGAGTTTGCTTTCTTGAGGCAGGAGTCAGATGATAAACAAGTAAAAAAATTAGATGATTTTGCTGTGGGAAGGAAATAAAAGAGAGTATTAGAGAGTAACTGGGACACTCGAAGAAGCATGGTGATTTCCCAGTAAGCCCTTTGAAGAGCTAGCATTTGAGCTTAGATAGGAATGAAGAGTAGGTACCTGTTCTGGAAAGATCTGGGAAAAGAGTATTTCAGGCAGAGAACTAGCAGATGCAAAGGCTTTGAGGTGGGAATGAATTTGGTGTGTTGATACAGAGGAGCACTATGGTTGAAGCCTGGTGAAGAAGGGAGAGACAGGACAAAGTAAGTGCAAAGATTAAAGGTTTTGTAGGTTGTGGAAAGAGTTTGGATTTTTATTGGTATGCAATACAAAATCATGGTTTTGAAGTAGGAACTGATATAATTTTTATTTATATTTTTAAAAGATCATTTTGGCTACTGAGTAGAGGGTAGTCAATGGGGACAAGAGTAGGACAAATAGATCGGTAAAGAGGTCATTATAACATATGCAAGAAATGATGATGGTTAGAATTAGTTTTAGTGGTAGCTGCAGTGGACATTGTGAGGAAGTGATCAAATTCAGTATATATTTTTTAGGTTGAGCTGACAAAGATTGGATAGAGTGGATGAGGGAGAAATAGAACCAAAGGATGAGTCTTAGGTTATTGGCTTGACTGCTAGGTAGATAGTGAAGTCATTAACTGAAATAGGGAATCTGAGAAATGAGTAGATTGGTGTTCAGGTGGAATCAAGAGGTGTATTCTGCACATGATAATCTTGAGATGTTTATTGACTCCAAGAAGAGAAATCAGCATCAGAGATGTAAATTTAAGAGTCATTAGCCATTAGATAATATTTGAATCAGTGGAACTAGACTCTTGAGAGGTGTTTCTGCAAAATTCTAAAGAAAGTTTTTAAAATTAATATGTATATTTCATAACAGTAAGATAGAAAGATGTTATTCTAAAATGAGTTAGAAGTTAATATTAGTTACTTGTGTTACTCTTAGAGAAAAAATATGAATATATCTACTATTTATGTAATGAAAGAAATGCACACACAATCTCCTGACTGGAATTGATTGAGGCTTGGAAAGCCTTTATCAGGAAGTCAACCTGTATTAAATTTTTCTTTACATCATGTTTAAAAATGCTAACAATAATTAAGATGAGCATGGGGCTAAATTTAGTTCTACTGTTTTCTTCTGCTTTTCTGGAATTATTTTTTACTCTCTTATTTTACTGAGCAAGTGTGATTTTGTCTGAGAAGGAACTACCACCCATGCTTATATGGACCAGAGTAACCATTCCTCAGAATGCTTATTTACTATTGTGTGGACATGGACACAAAGACAAGAACATACTATAGAGTGTCTACACTCTATATGTGAGGCAGCAGAAAAGTCAAACATTTAATTAGAACCATCCTTGTCACACTTGGAATGATAGGAGACTACCAAAGAACTTATTAGATCATCTTTCAGAGATGTGGGGATGAGCAGAGTGAGATGACTTCAAGAAAGGGAATATAGGAGGTCAAATTTGTGGAGTTAGGGAACTATGAAGAATCTTTTGTATGGCATGAGAGATAGAAGAAAAATTGAACTGAGAAAAGATTTTTGGAAGGAAAAAAAGAATCCCCTTCAAATGCATCCAATATCTTCAGGGTTATTGAAACCAGACTGGACTTCTGATGTCTTTCAGGGTCATTCATCACTGCTGATGGGCCAAACCACAAATGACAAACTTTTTAAAATGGAGTGAAAAAAGCTGTGTGTTTGAAAATAACACTAATGGAAACTCCTTATTGAGAGCGCTTGAGATGCTATGTATTCTGTAAAAGCTTAGAGTTAAGTGGTTTTGGCTGTAGAATCTCCATGGAGAATTAGTGACATTCTAGAGCCAAAGTCTCTTCAATTACATCTGTGGAACTCCGACTCAAATCTCTGTCAACACATCTCCTCCTCCCACCCTCTCCTTAGTTTTGTGAAGAACATGAAGTCATTCCTTTTGGACCTCTGGGGGTAATACTTCTATAGAATTCCTCTAGAAGACAGTGAATATATGTATAGGAATAGACCTGTCTTGTGTGGAAAATATACTTAGCTTAAAGGATAGTGACTTTCTGCAGCATCTCATGCAATGCACTTCCAGGGTCATCTGTGAGGACTGTGAGAAGAAAAAGAAAACTAAAATAAAGTTTCGTGAACACTTTCTCTCTCTTATTTTTTAAGTTAAAATACATTAAATGTTTTCTGTGACAGAACCACTGCAAATTCTTCTCAGTGGCTTTTTAATTTGTGGATTTATTTACACGTAGACTGGAAATGTACTGTTTGATAGTTTGATGTTCCGTTGATACGTCAGTTGATGGAAATTGGAAGAGCAGTATCTTGTTTGGATTAAATTACTGATTATTCAAGGACATTCCAAATTCCCATAATAGAACTCAATGGATTTTTTCAAAAAGCTAAACCTATAGTTCCAGGCCAACAAAAAAGGTTGCACAATTTGAGAATTCTTTGCTTTTATAGGTAATTTAACAATTTTTAAAAGTATTACAATTTAGCCTTTGTAATCTCTATACAGAGCCAAATTTTCTACCTTCTCTATATCCATTTGTCTCTGTCTCTGTGAAATTAAATTCAAAATTAGAGAACAACAGATTTATAATTATGACCTATTTTAAATTCCTTTTAAGTATTTGGAGACTGTCCAACCTCAGCTGGCATCTCCATCATTCTTTAGTCCTCTGACTAGGAACAATGCTATAACATTTGAGAAAGACATGGTCATTTTACAATGCTTGTAGATCTCCTTATGAAATAATGTACATGTTCTAGATTTTTATGTTTTTTTTTTTCACTCCACAATGGATCCTCAGGTGATGTGTAGCTCAATCTGATTTATGTGAGTGTATGAGATTCAAATTCCTCATAATTCAGAGGGTGATCAACAATGTATGGTTGGAATGTTTATAAGCCTGATGGCCTGACGAGTAGATTCAATTTAACCTGAGTTAGTCTACTTGCCTTTCGATATGACACACATCTTTTTATTGCCGGGGTATATTTATCCAGACAGCTGGAGAAGAAATATCCAAAACATAGTTTGGGGCTCAGCACTTTAACTGCGATCATTTGCAAGTACCACATGTTCATATTTTTATTTTCCTTAAAAGACTTGTAAATTAGGTTTAAA
Source organism: Eonycteris spelaea (assembly GCA_003508835.1). Taxonomy (NCBI): domain Eukaryota; kingdom Metazoa; phylum Chordata; class Mammalia; order Chiroptera; family Pteropodidae; genus Eonycteris; species Eonycteris spelaea. The sequence continues at coordinate 4,499,690 of PUFA01000053.1, forward strand.
ATGATAGTTTAACACTTTTTTATCATCATTTGCCTTTTTTTTTTTTTTTTTTTGCAGGGGATAGGGGAGTGAGGGAGAAGCCATTGAAATTATTTAAATATGACATTTGCTTGTTTCTTTTTCTTGGAAATCAAGTGGAGAAGTAGCAATATGAGTTCAGTTAAACCTCAGTTTTTTTTCATAAAGCTTCAACTTGTGGGTTTTTTTTCTCTCCATTTGGAATACAGCAGCCGAAAACTATAAACAGGAAACAGCCTGGAAGATATCACCTGGACAGCTATGAGCAATCAACACGACGTCTACGTCCTGTAGAGACAGAGGATATTGCAATAAAGGTTATTTTACTTCCTGGATTCTTGCATGAATATGTTACTATTTATAGTGAAGTTCAGCAAAAATGCCCTATACCAGATCTTTAAAGTCTCTTTACAGTGATCACTAATGCTTATTACATTAAAAAAATATTCTGATGCATTTATAATTTTCACTTCTTCCTTATTTCCCAACCACAGTTTTTGCCGTAGCAGTATGTTTTAATAATTGGAGAACGAGCCTTTCTTCTGAATCTGCGTTAGAAACTAGTATCTAACGTATTTGCTCTTGGACAATTATGTTTATCCACCAAGTAAATTGATTTATAGAGAACACTAATATTATAAATTCAGTTTTTAAGAAAATAAATTAAATAGTAAGTGTCTTCAACCAGGAAAGGCTTAGACCAGTGTTGCATGTATTCGCCCAGGTTCCCAATACTGACTTTAAAACAGCCTTTTGTACTATCCCCCTCTCCCCCTCCCCCCGCCCGGTATGTGTGCTTAGATAGAACAGGCCACTAGAGGAACATGGACTGAGGACTGATAGTAAGATAAGCCCCAGGAAGGGGTTAGTGCTGTGCAGGGACTGGAACAGATGCCTGCAACAATCAAAGGCATCTGGACTTTGGAGTTACCAGAATCCAGGAAACTAGCTGCTTTGGCTGGTCCAGACTCTCCAACTCCCTGTACTGCCCAGCCAATCACAGAGTGAGGGAGGTTCAGTAGGGTGTATAGTAGAGTCAAGGGGTACATTTGATTCTTGTCTCTATCTTTATTGACTGTTTCACAGTAAAGCACTTAAAATTGGAGCAAATGTGTTAGTGGATGGAAGAAGCTAATGCTAACCTTACCCCTGCCATTAATTTGATGTATGATTTTTGGGCAAGTTATTTTGCCTCTCTGAGCCATGGTTTTCCCATCTTGAGGTAGGGATGCCATTTTAACATGGTCGTTTTGAGGATAAAATATGTCACCTATGAATTTTAAAAAGCTGTAGTGATTCTTAACCTCAGCTGTACATTAGAATCACATAGAAAGATTTAAATGTGTGTGTGTGTGTATAATACTTGCATGTCAGTAAAAAAATAGTTCTAGTTTCCTAGGCAATTGTAATGTGTAAGCAGGGTGTGAACTACTAGGCTATGAAAAAAAGTCATAAGAGACTGGAAAGGGTCTATGCTGCTAATTCTTAAATAATCCAAGATAACCACTAATGTTTTAGTGACTAAAGAAACAGTCAGTTTTTTAATTAACATTTTCTATTCAATATTGTGAGAATTTAAAAATGTCTTCTCCCTGTGTCTTTTAAATTTATTTTAATTTCGAATGTAAGAAAGAGAGGCTGTTGTGATTCCCCTTCCAACTTAACACTTTATACACCAAAAAACCCTACAGAAAACAATAAAACCATCCTTATCAATGGCCTAGGGTCTGCTATGCCTCTGAATAACTACTACAAGCCCATTTTCAAGTCCAAATTAATTGTTTATTTATGGTGGAAATTCCCATATTGATGATAACTCTTTCTTTTTGAAAAATTTTTTATTTCAAAATACAACATACCTGCAGAAAAGTACATAAAACAAATACATACATTAAATGAAAAAGTAAACAACTATCAGCCACCACCAAGAACGTCAGCCAGCTCCCTCCCAAAGTTCCCCAACGCACACGTTTGCTGCTCTCTCATATCTCTGCCCGACGACATAATCACCACCCTGACTTTTATTGTCATTTTCTTGATTATCCTTGCTATATATACCTCTCTTAAGACATATTTTTGTTTTTCTAGGTTTAAATATGTGACTATATGTGTATGCATTTTGCTTCTTAATATTGTGGATGTATAATTTACCCATATCATTGTGCGAAGCTGTAATTCATTTATTCTCATTGCTGTATAGTGTTCCATTGTATGCATATACTAGAAGTTTTTTATCCATTCTACTTTTGATGGTCTTTTAGTTATTTTTTAGTTTGGAGCTATTGTAAACAATTGCTGAGTCACAAGGTCTGTATATCTTCAACTTTCCTAGATGATGGCAAACTATTTTTTAAAGTGCTTGTGCCAATTTACATGGTAACCAATAGTGATCAAGAGTCCCAGCTGCTCCATATCTTCACCCGTGCTTCCAGCATTTTGCCAAAGTGTGCATTGTGTATTTGGAAGGTGCAACTATGTCTCGCTGTTGTCTTTATTTGTATTTTTTTGTTTTCTAATGAGGTTGACATCTTTATGTATAACTATTTGGGTTTGGATTCCTTCTTTTGTGAATTGCCAGGATATTTGTCCCTCATGTTTAAAAAAATTCTGAGTATTACTTCTTTAGCAGGTATATATGTTACAAAATTCTTCTCCTACTCCAAGCTTGGCTTTTCACTCTATGGTATCAGAAGTTGTTAATTTTAATGTAGTCTAGTTTACATAACTTTTCCTTTATTATTAGGTCATGAAGATATTCTATATTAGCTCCTAAGATCTTTGAAGCTATCCCTTTGATTATTAATTCTTAAATTGACCTTTAATCACTTTTTGTGTTTGATATGAAGCAGGGATGGCATTTAATAGGGAAATCAGTAATCAATATCTTAGTTATCAATTTAGCAGTAGTAAATTTAGCAGTAGTAATGTGACTACATTGAGTAGTAAATGTAGTAAATTTAATTTTTAATATATTCAGGTGTCCCAGCCTCGAGTATTGATCACTGTCCCCACTGACCTTCAGCACAGTCCCAGTCACACGTCAGGGATCTTTATATTTCTGTGTTGATGGCTGACTTTCGTTTATTTTTCTCTGATTTATTTGTCTAATGTTCCACTATTAGGATCATTATAACTTTCTAATTATCATTGACATCTTTTAGGACAAGTTCTTACACCTTTCTGTTTTCTGCTATCCTTGATTTTTTTGAGGGGAAGAGGCTTAGGTGATTCAGGAGTTCAACATCTCTGAATTCATCATACTCTTCTGTGTACTTTGACTTGACTTATCTTTATTGAGATTTTCTGCAGACTATATTTTATTTAGCATTTTTACCTATTATCAGCAGAAGGAAATGGATAATGATCTGTGTAAAGCCCTGCTTTTAAATAAAAAAATATATATTTTAATTGGTAAATTCACATAACATAACAATAACCACTTTAAAGTGAACAATTCAGTGATGTTTAGTACATTCACAGTGTGGTGCAACCACTACTTCTACCTAGCTGCAAAATATTTTTTTAACAACCCCAAAGGAGACCCCATATCCATTAAACAGTCAATCCTCATTTCTCCCTTTTACCTCAGGCAACTGCCAATCTGATTTCTATCTCCATAGATCTACCTATTCTGCATATTTCATAGGAATGGAATATACAATAAGTAACTTTTTTCCTGTCTGGTTCCTGGCTTTACATTTTAGGTCATTCCTTCCCCTTACCTCTGATCCTCACTCCTATTCCCCTCATCCCTTCCACATTGTGGTACCAGCTCTGTGCTTGATATATGCACTTATTTACTTATATCCCTGTAAAATAGGTAGTGTCAGGAGCATCTATGTGCTTTCAATTTTCTGAAATGTTTTGTGATGGTTTGTTCCTTCTACCTGGACTATTCTATTCTGTAGTATGCATCGCTGCATTTTACTTATTCTTCTAGCAATAAACACTAGGTTTGTCTCCATCTTCTATCACAAATCATACTATGATGATTATTTGTATACCTATCATTTTATGAATCTTTCCAAAGATTTATAAGTTATCTGTACATACTTACCTTCATTGAAGATTTGAGTACCTGTTTTCTAGTTCATCTAAACCTTAGTTGGTGCCATGCTGTGATTTAAACTTCCAAGTGCACAGCCTAGCTAGTATCCTAGCTGAGAAATGTGTAATCTACCACTACTCCATTTCCACAACCTCACCTATGTTCACACTTGGCTACCACCTGGAACTACTGTTCTTCTGAAATCTTACACTCTATAGTACTAGCCAATCACTTACATCAAATCCTACCCTCCAGCTCTCTTAGGCCTTCATCTTCGCTGTTATTATTTTTCAAGTTCATTGAAACCTACAGTAACTTGAGCCCTCTTCCTTTCCTCTCCGTCCTTCAGCACCTTTCTGTAAGCAATCTAATCTCATGCCTTCTACGCTCTTATAACCAGGCTGCTGAGTACTATGGAGAAAATGACACAATGGTACAAATCGGCACAGCCACAGATTTATCATCTCTAACCTCAACTGACTCTCAGTAGTTCTTGGCAATCCTTTTACATGCTTCTCATCAGCATTATTTTCCATAACTTACAGTAGCTTTTTAACTGTCATTACTCTCTTTCCACCTCCTTCGGTCTCTCTTTTTGCCTCCTCTTTCTGCAGATAACCTTCACTTCTAGTTCACAGAAAATGTAAAAGTTGTCATGTAGGATTTCTCTCAGTTTCGTTCCAGCCCTCTTCCAAACCTATTGTATTAGCCGCCTTGTTGACTCTCTCAAAGAAAGAGAGATCCTCAGCTTCTGAGGCTGTACAATTTCTTTGAGCATTAATAGTTATTTAACCATAATATCTTAAACCCCCATCCCAGCTACCTCTATTCATTATTTCCATAACATGTTCTTATTGTAGTTCTTTACCCAGAAATGCCTTCATTGAAATTCAATATCTCTTCCAAAACTAGGTAAAAGGCCTCCTCTTGCAAAAAGTTTTGGGTTTTTTTACCCATTTCAGACATAAATGATTTTCTTTCTGAACTACTATTGCACTTATTTTCTCTCTGCTTGTTACTTAGCCCACACAGTTTAGTATTGTACTTATGTCCACAGTTTGTTTATTCATTTAATCAAGTGACTTTTCACTCTAAGTAGTTCATTTTATCAAGAGCTTTTAAGGGACATATTTATTTACATTTAGACATCACCACTCTATTCAACAAAATTCCTAAACAATAATGTGCTTAGAAAGTTCATCATTTGTGATTTTAAAACAAAATATTATTAATTTATGAGCCAGGTATATCCTTACTTTAATTTTCTTTAATTTTTCAGGCACCTTCTCTCCCCTCAACTGTCTCTATTCATGCTCTCAGTCTTTGGGTTTTTACCTCTTTCATTTCTTATTTTTTAACTATTAAAGCTACCAAGTCCACTTGAAGCCTATTAAAACAAATAGATAGCTTTGAGTGATTCTAAGTTCTTGTGATCTTTTCTGATTGTTGAGGTTTATAACACCAAACAATGCTGCCTCATTTCTGTGTTTTATTACTCTCTTCTCTTTACTCTTTCTTTCTTTTTTAAAAAATTCTTTCTTTTAGCTTCAATGAATAGCAGTAAATCCATATAGTTCAAGAAACTCATTTCTTATAAAAACCTTCCTCCTCAGCTGACAGAGTCATTTGGTTGGAGTAATTTGCAATTATTTTTGTTCTTTATTTGCATCACCAAGATTCTGGGAATTGCCTAGCAGTGAAAAAAATAATCAATGTAGGGATTACACTGGAAAATATTTGGGATGATTGCTTTTTAAGAATGCTCACATGTCAATGGCCCAGTAATTCCAAATTTCTAGAGAAAATTATAATTTTTAGAATTCTACATCATATAACTAAGTAAAAGACCCTCTTTTCACTTTCATTCTCTTTTTTTTTATTTATATCTCTTAGTTATAACTCTAAATTAGAATTTTTCTACTGTGCATTCTACTCTGTATTGAAATTCTTTCAGTGCCTTAAAAAGAAAATTTATTTTAATTAGAACTATTCTCTAACATCACATATTTACATAATTTTATAACTTAATTTTTGAATTCTTATTTTCTAGGTCACAAATGGGTACTTTTCATGGGGCAGTGGTTTAGCTACATTATCCAATATAGATATTAGAATTCCAACAGGTAAGACTCATTTGTTACTAATTTTTATAATTGTTAATGATTACAACCACAGATTTTTAAGATGATAGAGCCTAGCAAAAAGCAAAACTTTTTGAAGACATAAACATTATTTATAATTACTTATTTGTATCATGGAGCTCATGAGCCATTGTATCACTGTGGAAATGACTGTAAATGATAAGATTTGCCTTTCACTACTGAGTGTAGACCTTTGAACAAATTATTTACTGTTCAAATTAATGGTGATCTGTTCATTTGTCGATTTGCCTCATTTAAGTAATGGAGTAATTGATTTCTCATTTTGTTTGAGAAGGAATTTAAAGAAAGAGTGGGATTTCAAGAATGAGCAAATTATTTTTTTTAGCCCTCAGGAAGTCTGATAAAGTTTTCATGGCATTTAAGGCTGAAATACTCAATAATTTTTCTTTAAAATATCTGGATAATTTGACCTTGCTTGATGGTCAGTAGCTTGCATTTTTCTATTATACATGCAACTCAAAGTAAGAGATTGGAGAAGATGTCTTAGTAACAGACCAAGTCACTTTTATCTCAATTATCAATTTTAGTCAGAACTGCCCTTTTCTCTTGAATAAATTTAATAATAAAGTTAAAACTAATCTAGATGACAAGTAATTTTTTCTTGCTCTGTTCATTAATGTCAGCTAGCCTCTTAGTTTGGAAAAAAAAAAGTCAGACCTCTGTCTTTAAATTTTTCTTTTTTTTTCCCCGAAAATACTTAAGTATCACAGAAAGGAGCTGTTCAGAATATCTTATTGCTAGAGACCAAAACTTGGCCATTGATTATAAAACATCAGCCTTTTCTAAATGTATTTTGGTTTTATTTTACTAAGAGAATTCCATCTCTTTCTGTTATTATCCTTTGTTCATTTCTCTAGGTCAGTTAACCATGATTGTGGGCCAAGTGGGATGTGGGAAGTCTTCTCTTCTCCTTGCCATCCTTGGTGAGATGCAGACACTGGAAGGAAAAGTTCATTGGAGCAAGTATGTATATTTTTAATTGGTTTCTATTGCCCTGTCACACATCTTATGATTTTCCAAGGGAAGAAATTAGAGCAATAGATTTTTGTGTTAGGAATCTGAAGACCTCATCAGAAATAAGCACAGCTTTTATTTGTTTGTTTAAAGTAGTGGAAACCTTAGATGCCATAAATTAAAAATTATAAAGCAATTTTATAGAGGTTACGATAGTATAAAGTAGTATATTACTGAGATAAAAGTAAGATTGAGATGCAAAAGTAGATTTTTAAAGTTAAATGAATAACACTCAAAGAAATAATTTAAAAATTCATGTTGTAATAAAAGAGAAGTTATGAAAAACTTGCATTATGTATACAGCTTAAATGTAAACAGAGACTTAATGATTTAATGTTCAGAGAAGAAATATCAAATAACTTTTTCCAGAATCTTCATAAGGGGCTGAGAAATAAACCATTTCTCTTTACACCCAATTTAAACTAGACACTAGAACTCTCTAGTTAGAGATATGGAAAGGTCAGACTAGCGTGTTGTGCAATCCTAAAGACATGACAAAAGAAGGAATCTAACATGGTGCTTCTGAATATTTGAATGGTTGGCCTGGCATCTTCAAAGCCCATTGCGGTAATAAAGTGACTCAGAACCATAATATTATCTATTTAGTAGACTCCCCATAAATAGTTTATGAAGAAATTGGTTACAGCTTTTCTAAGAAATTAGACTGTAGACCAGTTGTTCTCAATCAGGTATAATTGGGGGACATTAGGTAATGTCTGGAGACGTTCTTGACTGTTACAGAGGGGAATTAGGCTGCTACTGATCTAGTTGGTAGAGTCCAGGGATGATGCTCAACAATCTACAATGCACAGGACAGCCCTCACTCCTTCACAACAAGGAATTACCTGTTCCCAAATGTCATTTGTGCCAAGTTAGGAAATCTTGCTTTAGACCTACATATGTTCTTTAATATTTCATACCTACCATTGTGAATTCTACTGTGGCTTAGTCTGCTGTTCACATACATAGACATCTCGCAAGAATGAGTAAAGACTATTTAAGGTCATTTTAAGAACAGATTATATTTTAAACTCCAATTAAGAGAAGGAAACGCTTGTATGTGAAATTCAAACTGGAAACAATAGAATGGTAAATTCTTTTTTTGGTATCATTGTTGAAAGAAGGAGGCTGAGAAATGTTGAGTGTACATTTTATTCCCACTGGGAAAATTTAACAGATAGTAGACATGAAACTATTTAATGAATATCAACAGAAAGCTTGATAAATAATTGCTACTTGTAGTTTGCTTCATGACAAGTTCCTGTTGGTGACTAAGACCAGGCACCAGGCAGTGTTGCCCTATCACTGTCACCTTCCATTTTGGATAACTGTAGGTTTAAGAAGTAGGTTTTCCCAGATTAAATTATATTGTGTGACACGTGGAACCATAATCAAATCATCTGGGTTTTGTTTTTACCTTGTTTTACTATCATTAAAACTGAAAGAAACAATAGAGACAGTGACAGAAAAGTGTAAGATTTCATTTTTATGCTGCTAGGATATTCTCATCTAGTCATCTCTAGTGTATTTAAGATTTTTTTCCCCTTAGCTTCACTTGGGTCATATTGACCCATATTGACCCAATAGTATCATTAATAATCATTATAATTTTAATAATGTATAAATAAATGAGATGTGAATTAAGAAAATATTTTACAAAATCTAGTTATTTTCTTGAGTGCTTAAGCAAGATATCCTGTCTCATTTTGTAAAGGTAAATTATCTTATTTAAAATAACATAGTATAATAAAGCTTTAAAATAAACATATCAAGGAGGAAAAAAGGTTTAAAAAATAATTTGAAATATTAATGGATAGAAACACATGCACTGAAGTCCTATATATGTATAAAATATGGGCTGCAAATTCTACTCTGAGCTTCATAAAAAGCTAGGCAGAGAGGTTAACAAAGGTAAAAACATACATTTACTCAGTAGAAGTTAAGATTTTTTTGAAAAGAAATAGGAAAGGAATCTCTCCAATAGATCTTAATTTTAAAAAGCTAGTAAAAGATTATCTCTTAGGGAAAGAGCCAAATAGGATTAAGGTGTGAGAAAGGATTTAAGATGATTCTAAGTAGTTATAAAGTCTAGGGAAAGAGCCAAATAGGATTAAGGTGTGAGAAAGGATTTAAGATGATTCTAAGTAGTTATAAAGTCCTCATAATTTAAAAATCATCTATATGAACACTTGTCTTAATAGACACTCATTCCATTTCTTAATGGCAGAAGGACTAAGATTTTCTTTAAAAAAATGTTTATGTTGGCTCAGGTACAAACACAACTTACAAACTAAGTAAGCCTCTGAGAGATTGGGTAAGCTAATACAAATTCTGTTTTTCTTTAATTAAAAGGATTTCTTAGTTTTCTTCCATGGTATCCTTAACATATGATAAAACATATTTTCAGATAAGGAATATTTTAAAAATTCTACCTTTTAAATTCTGGGGGGGAAAAAAAAGGCAGTTGTGTCCAATGAGGAAAGGCATATAAATGTAATTAGAACAAAGCTAATTTAGAAATTATCAATATTGATAGGCTGATGATGTGCAAATGCTAAGAAGTACTTTATTTTAGCAGAATGAATTATCTGATATTTTTTAAAGCTCAAAAAATAAGAAAGCCAAAATGATAAAGTAAGTGCTATGATAAGGCGCCAAATACCTTGCTGTCATCATTTCACCATTGCATGTATCTCTGGTTGCATAAATTTTATTTTTAAATACATCCTCATAGGCTGGCATGAGCAAAGTCCAATAAAGTACTCTGTCCTATTGCAGTGAGTGATAAATATTTGCTTTGGGCAGGAAAGGAGGCACTGCTGCTAACCCAGGACATGCCTGCATGGTAGAACCTGTGTACATCAAAGACATCTACAGATGTTTCCTTGGAAATTGCTGCTTTTGACCAAGTCTGATGTCTTGTAGCTTCAGAAGAGAAAAGTGAGAGAGAGGAGGAAGTCTAAAATATGCTCCAAAAATGTCACAATGCCAGAGTTCTTATTCCTGCATCTAGGCATGCTTTATATTTGTTGAAAAACAAATATTCTGCCTGACTGAAATTGTCCTTTCCTAGTTGTCATGATAAACAATAACTCCTTCTGATATTTGAGGAGCTAGAACTAAGATGCTTTACCCAACGGGTAGTTCTAGTGTGGGGCTCCAGAATGCGTAGTAATTGTGATAATCATGTGAGACGGAGCCACCATTTATCTTTGGTTTCTCTTTCTTTTCCTTTCCTTCTCACCTGTGCCATCGACCAGCCTATTATCGGGCCCCATCCGTCCTGGTGTTCTATCTTCTAATTTTTGGTGTAATTAGCTTTATAACCATGTCTTGATTCTTCTAAGACTGGTGAAGTTGAGGAGTTATTTACTCCTTTTCATGAGACTTTGCCAGCATGAAAGAATTAAAACACATCCAATCAGCTTTCCTGGATGAGATAGAATATAACATGTGTCTGCATCTAGCTCCCCTTCTTCAAAATAGTGTTTCTATTTTAAGCTTGCAAGTCACTCTTTCCCATCCATGAGGTATCAACCGCGATACCAGGACGTTGCTTTAATACCAAGTTTAACTTTTACTCTTGAAGGAAAATACACGTACATCCATCATGCAGAAGTGAAATTTTATGCCATTTTCTAAAAGAGGATTTTCCATATGACTTCTTTGCTTTCTCTTGTTGCCTTCACTACCACACTGAATGATGGAAGCTGAGTCTGGAAATGGATCCAGTGATTTATTTTCATGTATAAGATTTTCGAATAAGACCTGATGTTGGAATTCACAGATACCTATTTGGGAAGAGGAAAAAATAAACTTCCACAAATGAATTTGATTAAACATTGCCATGAAAAAGAGTCAGAGTAGGTGGTCTCTAGAAGCTAAGAACTACATCATTATTCATGGAAAATGTTAGTGAAAGAGTAGAATAATGTTTCTTGTTTATGGAAGATGACTACCTACCAATGGATATCTATCTATCTTTTCTTCTTTCCTCTGAAACTAATATTTGGTATTTAACTTTTACTCTTAAAGGAAGATATACAGAAATCTTGCAAGGAGAAGTCTTCAGAAATGAAGATCTAGTATATGCTGTCTTGTCTAATTCAGGACACTACTACATTAATTAATGCTCTTTCTTATAGAAGTCTTTAATTTCTTGCTTTCCACATTCCATTATACTTCATTAAAAAAAATGGTCTTGTGTATCCCTCAAACAGCTGGAGCATTTTTCTTTTTAAAAGAGGAGTTTTATTTGCATTATTTATTTAATTGCATCTGGCTGAAAAGTTCTCACCAATGACTGCCTAAATGCTGAATTGTGATAATTTGTTCTTAATCCTATTTAACTTGAAACTATTCACCACTGATGACTCCTTGAAACCAAGTCATTTCTTGGTGTTCATAACACTTTCATGTATTCGTTTATTAAAAACATGTATTGCACACCTATATCATACGATCATTGTATTAATTGTTGAGGGTAGATACTTGAACAAGGGAAATGGGCCCCTATTTTCATGAAGCTTACTGTTTAGAAGAAAAGGCCATAAGGAAGCAAGAAAATAGTTTCACAATTAATTATTTGGTTAAAATCTTATAAATGCCAGGAAAAAGAAGTACAGTATTTTATAAGAAAAAAATAATAGGTGACCTGAGGTCAACAAAGACTTTTTAGGAGGATGGATAAGTGAATGATACTTGAATGTGCATTTTAAGGATAAGCCAAAATTAATGAGTCAGAAAGTTAGGAGATGCAATAGAAATGGAGATGGAAGGTGGGAAGAGTATTCTAATTCTCCTTCAATCTTTCTGCAGTCTACTGTTAAATACTCATCTTTTACTTAGTCCTTAAATTATGTCCTTGATTTCAGCTACTCTGTAAGTACTAAAACAAACTAATGTACATTTCTGGCCAAGATCTTTCTTCTGATAACCCAATAGCTCCTCCAAAAAGTCTTATACAAGCTGCAAATTGAACAAATACAAACTGAACTCATCTCTCATATCTCCAAAAACTGTTTCTTCTATATCTTGGTAGAGGTGTGTCCCTACCCCTGGAATCAGTCGATAGGCCCCCAAGCCAGAGATCAAAGTTCAACCTATATTCTCTCTATTATGACAAAATCCAACCAATTACTTTGCTTACGTCTGTCCTTACATTTCTATGTCTACTTTAATATCCCTAGTTTTTTAAAATTCATGTCCTGCCATTCCACCCACCTTTACTATTGTGTTCCAGTACCTCTGAAGTGCAGGTAGTTCTTAAATGCATGTACTAGGTGTCTGATGTCCTGCCAGATTGGTGGCCTCACCCTTGTTTCTAGTGTCAATGTAGATTTTATCTCTTTGACAAAGCCTCTTATTTTCCCAAATGGATTGAAATGTACCTACTCTTCTGGTCCCTCTGCGCTTTGTTCAAATCAGTAATGTGGACTGGTCTCACTAGACTGAGATACCTTAAAGCCAAAGTATGTGGTCTTTTTGTTTTTATTTGTTTCATACTGTACCCAGCCCCTGGTTCTTTCCCATTTCTATTCGTAGAAAAACATAATTCTCCTGTCTCTCTGTTCCTCTCTATCTCTTTATTTCTCTCTCCACTTCTCTCTCTCTCCCTCCCTCTCCTTCTTCCTCTCCCTCCGTCTTTCTCTCTCTCATCTCAACTCACAGCGACTGCCATAAAAAAAAAAAAAAAAAAAAAAAGGACTTCACTCATTTACTCTAATTCCTCTTATTCCACTTTCATCCCAGTCAGCTGCAGTCAGGTTTCTACCTCTACTACTACACTGAAACTATTTTTATCAAATCTGGCAGTTGCATCCTAGATGTTAAGTTTATTGGGAACTTTTTGATCATTATCTTTCTTGACCTCCCGGCCACTTGACATTGTTGCTTACACTTTTCTTTTTTAAACGGTCTCCTTGGTTAGTTTTCAGTAAAACTCACAGTTCAGTTTACCTCAAAACTTTTGCCCACTCCTCTTGTTCCTTTCTGCAGATTTTTCTTCTTTAGGCATCTGGGCAATAGTGATGTTTTACAGGGTTCTGTCTTTGTCCCCTTCTTTTCTGCCTTTATACTCGGTGGGCATCATAGCTTCCTATAACTTTAGTTTCCTGTCTGCTCTTATTCCTTTATTTGCTTAAGAAACAGACTAGAATTGTTGAAACCATTTATTGACCTTACATTAATAAAGAATGGAATCCAAACTCTTTGGTATCTAAGGCATATATCATGAGGTCAAATCACCCTCAAAGTCTTTATTCGTTTACTAGATCTCTCTTGAGCTTCATATTCTGCTTCCTTACCATCATGGTCATTTGGGTATTCCTTATGTACCTCAAACTGAACGTGTCTGCTGCCAAATTCACTATCTTCTCCTACCATGTGTACTTCCTCTTTCTTCTTCTATGTCCTTGACTCCTTCTTCTCCTTCCTGCCTCCCATCTTGTCAGTCATGCAATCCTAAGTATCTTCGAATATGTCCACTTCTTTTCATTCGTTCACCATTACCCTAATTCAGGGCATCACATTCTTATCTCTGTGACTCTGACAGACTCTAGTGGTCTCTATATTACCTCAATCTGATTCACTAATTGCATTATGCAATCAGAGAGATATTTCTAAAACAAACTTCTCTTGTTTAAACCCCTTCAGTGATTTTCCATTGCTCTGAGGAAAATTTCAAACTCTGTAAAATGGTTTAAGAGTCCTTTTATTATCTGGCTGTGCATACTTTTTAAGTTCACCAAGTACTTTTTTTCACTCACTCTTTATACTCACATTTCATCCATGCTGAATTTTCATCTGTTTCGTCTATGACCAGGATACCTCAATGCCGTTCAATACGTATTTTACCTAGTCTGGAATACTCTTCACCTTTTTTTTTTTTTTCATCTAGCGCACTCTTACTTATTACTTTGACATCAACTTTATTGTTTACCCTTACTTGGGGGTCTTTTGTGCACTAATAGCAGCCTTTATTTCACTTATTATGGTGTTTATTCCCTGTCACACTCCCACAAAACAGAATGCAGCATGAAGAAAAGAATGAGTTTTCCTTGTTTACTGTGTCCCTAGTATTTTGGCACTGGGTAGTGATCAATACATTTTTTTGAATTGATATCGAATAAATAGAGTTGGAATTTAATCAGTATTAATTGAATAAATTGATGACTTCCAAATTTATGTTTGCAGTTTGGGCTGACATTTTTAAATGTCTGATGGGCTTTCCACATGTCTAATGGCCATTTACACCTGGATGGCCAGCGGGCAAATTAATCCATTAATTTCTGCCACATATCCGCTTCCCTCCTTTGTTCTTTCTCTTCCTCAGTTTAACAAAAATCATTAAGGTCATTTATTGGCTTTTTATCACTAAAAGAAAATCCAAATTTCTTGACATCTAAAGCATATTGTGTGGGAAATATTACTTGGGAAATTATATATTATTACTTTATTTTTATGAGTAATTTAAATCAGGAAATAATCATTATTGATAGGGAATTTTTAGTCTGAAATCGTTTCTTCCTGCCTCCATTAACCATACCAAGATGTCATTAGTAATTTGCAGTTGTGAAAATCTTACCATTAGTAACTAAGCCAAATATCACCACGTGTAGTACTTTGGTAAATTTTCTCCACAAAAGTTTATGATGCTTTTCAAATTCAAATAGGATCTATTTTGGAGTGCCTGTAGGCTTTAATTCTGTGTGTGGTTTTTGAATTCAGTTCTTTGGGAATGATGAAATTCAACTGAACTATTAAACTTTAGGAAAATAAAATAAATAGGTCTTCAGGTATTTTCCCCATAATATAGACATATCTCAATTTAGTCAAACTTTTTACAAAAATTGTATCAATCACTATTTACATGCAAATTTTCAGTTTGACCTATTATGAATATGTCTTTCTTCCCAGTTCCTTAAGAGTTAGACTGTGTCTAAACCTTTCAAGTTTAGAGCTCCAAAAGTATGTCTTCCTTTCATACCTTAGGGTAGCTAAGGAGTTTAAATAGATTAAATTTGAATTTTAAAGGTAAGAAGGACTTGGAGATTCTGAATTCTTTTAAAGACTATGAAACTATTCTAAAGAAATTACCTAAATTTATACAGCTAATTGGAGCAGAGTTGAAGTTAAAACCCATGTCATTGTATGAACCCAAATTTTGTATGAAAAAGAAACAGTGCTATCTATCTTTTGAAAGCATACTAGTTATTTCTTAGCCAATGAAGACATAAAAAAATATATAGTTGACCTGACTTATCTTTGAAATTAATATCAAAACCATTTGGGAAACATAGCTATTTAATGTCCAATATTTATTTTATCTTTTACCTATGTGAAGATAGTCCTATTTACATTTCATAATTAATGAAAATTGTTTGCCATACTTGCAGTGTAAATGAATCTGAACCTTCTTTTGAAGCAACCAGAAGGTATTATTTCTATTTTAATCTGCATTTAATAAGAATAACTTCCTTCCTCGGACTTTACTTGATACTCAATCTCTTACTCCTAGTTATTTTGTTCATTCTGATGATGTGTAAAGTTATTTATTAAAATGTGCTAGTATATTTCCAATAGCAGTGGTTCTCAACATTTGCAGGCTGCTGAAAGAATTAATCTGCCAAGCACAATGGCCCACAGTGTTAGTTGTTTTTCTGTCACATGTGTCTCAACTTTGGCTGAAACTCAGTCGGTTCTTAACATATTGGGTTTGGGATTTCATAAAATAAAAATGCAAGAATTAATATGTATCTGGTTTATGAGTTAAACAGTGATGGAACCTGCGATTAAGGTAGAGGTGGAGAGCCAAGTGTGTCATGTATTTAAAAAAGAAAAAAAAATCTTAAAAGCCTTGGGGGAAGGGAAAGCAGAGAAGTCAGAAGTTGGGAACCACTGTTTTATTGGACATATGGTTATCTAAGAGATCACTAGCATACTATATATTATCGTGTCTTCTAAACTCCTAGATGTAACGTTTCAGTTAGTAGCATTTCTAACTACTCTTTCTTAACCTTACTCTCTTTTACATTAATTAGTACTTACAGATGATGAACTAACTGTGGAAGTATGCTTTTTAAGCTGACCCCTTCCCTGCCCCAGTCTCATCTTCTTTATCTTCAGCTCACATGCATTTTACCTATTACTGCAAGTTAAGTCTCATATATAGACATCTGGTAGAATTTGTAAACCAAAAATATGGGGTAGGAGGTTATCATTTTAGTAAAAACTATTTCAGTATGTATTGAAATATGTAGTTTTTAGTTGTGTAATTTCAGTATTAAAATGGACTCCTCAAGATATTATTCTTTGTTTTGAAATATATGCATAATATCTTAAAATAGGTAGATGTTATTAAGCCACAAATATACACTATAATTATAGTATCAATTCACTTCTTTTTCAAGGTCTGTATCCTAAATTCATAGTTATATAAAGTAAAATATCTGTGGCTATGAGTGAATTTTATCACTCTTTAAATTATTTTTAAAATTATACTCATTTTAAAAAGTAAAATTTCAATTAATAGTTTCTACCTTAAAACACTTCTTTAGCACAGTAAAATCAAATTTTGCACATCATGTGACATTTTGACTAAATTCTAATCCTTCTAATTTAGGTGGAATATTTAGCAATCAATCAGGTTGGCGGTTGTTAAAATGTTTTCTTTTAGAAATTTCCTATTTCTGTATTTGAGACATTTTATCAACTTTTGTTTTATTTAATTATGCTAAAATACACATGCAGCATAGCACCCTCGCATAATTTTGATGTTTTGTTTTTCTTCTTCATTTCATAGTAGGAGCAGGTATTCCGTGGCTTATGCAGCTCAAAAGCCTTGGCTACTAAATGCTACAGTAGAAGAAAATATTACTTTCGGAAGTCCTTTCAACAAGCAGAGGTAACTTTGAATGCATAAAATTCAGAACTAAAATGAGCAACTATTCCTTATCCTGTGTTTGGTCCACGGTGTCTGGAATCTTTACATCAGGACTTCCTTTCCTCCCTTGCTTGCCCTACTTCCATTCTCATCAGCAGGTCTTTTGATTCAACTCTTTTAAGAGATGCCTCATAGGAAGTTTAAGTCCATTCTATACACTTGCTGAGGACAATTTGCACACTAAAACTAAACCTAAAATGAAGTGTGTATGTATGTGTGTGTGAGGTGAGGAAGGGAGGTAGTGGTGGTGGTAGTGTTGAGATTATTGATAAGCAGAAGGAAAAACCCAAGTAAGGAGCAGAAGGAGGGTTTACTGTGGAAAGAAGGAAACTGTGGGATCTGAGGGGTCTAGTGACTGGAAGCAGCCAGAATACGCCACCTTTCATCCATCTTTTAAATACCAGTGGAATGTACAAAAATATGACTCTTTCTTTAAACCACTCTCAGAAAGGTGGGACTTACGACTCTAAACTGGGTTAAAAGTTAAGAAGAATTAGGTCAAGGGAGGGGCTTGAGGAAGGGGACAGGAACTGGAAACAGACAGTGTGGGAAGAAGAACCTAAATGACAGGGTGTCATTTGGGGCTTGGGAAGAAACTAGACGGAGAGATATTTGGGGATATCGTCAGTGGGAAACTGCTTTGTAAAGGAAGGCTGAGACAAGGTAGCGAAGGGCCTTAAAAGCCAACTGGTTTTAATTGTGTGCATTCTGGGGAGGCATAGCGTGTTTCAGTAAGGTAAATAATAAGGTAAATGTGATGTTTAATCTGGCAGTATAATGATGAATATATATGGGATGAATCTGAATTAGGAGCAGAGAGATATTTAGAAGTTTGTTGGAACAATTATCCAGGCATGGAATACTGTAGAAATGGAAAAGAAGAGACGGTAGACAGAAAACTGTTTGAGAAAAGGATGGACAAATAAGAGCAGGGATAAAAAGGGGAAGAATCAAGAGTGACTTGAATATGTTAAGACTAGGTGATTGAGAAAATTAAAGCATTGCTATTTTTCCCAACACTTTCAATCCCTATGCTTCCCTAAACTATCAGTCCATCCGATTTACAGTCCCAGCCTTAGAACAAGTCGAGTACTGTCGGTCCTCATCTTCTTGAGTTTCTCCCGCTTCAGCACGCATGATGGTACGCATAGACACTCACCCACGACTTGCGCCTTTGTCCTGGTGAACCTCCTGTTGTCCCTCATAGGGGGGACCGTGAACTCTTTCACTTTCATGCAAATTTTAAAGCTTCCTTTCCCTCATTTTCTTCCTGGCTAATTATGACTCATTTTTCTGGATACGGTTTACACATTGCTTCCTCTACAAAGATGTTACCATCTTCTCAGAGTGTTCAGTCATTTCTTCCTATGTATTCTAGGAGCACTTTTTACCTCCCTCTGCTAGACCATCTAACAAGGTACATTTTTATTATATGTTTCTATATCAGCCTTGTGTTCCGATCACTAGTTTTGTAATCATGGGAACCAATACCTATTTATCTCTTCCTACAAACCTAGTGTAGAGGTTAATATATAAAATTGTTCAATAAATATTGTTCAATAGATGTTGTATTTCATCTCCCAAGATACTGAACCTGGGACTTAGTTTATAGGCAGCATATTAATAGTGTTCTAAAAATTCAAAATAATTTCTTCTAAAGGTACAAAGCTGTCACAGATGCCTGTTCTCTTCAGCCAGATATTGACTTACTGCCATTTGGAGACCAAACTGAAATTGGAGAGCGGGTGAGCTATGTATAATTTAACTAAGTGACGAACAAAAATCTAGAAAAACCTTCTGGTTGTCTTTAATGTTTCATGGAATATAATCAAATCTGAGCGTTTAGGATTTGTGTTGTCCTAATGACGAGTTCCAGCAATGGGAGCACAGATGCTCTTTGATGGCCCTCCCCGTAAGTGTTTGTTGAGTAGCCACCATATGTTTAACATTGTGTTGGCCACTCAAGAGTTCTCAAGACAATAAAGCAGTTTTTGCCTTTGACCAGAAGTATTTTTACTTACCTAGAGTTTACTTTGAATTAATTTGGAAACTGAGATTGCTTCCGACATCTTCTACTCTTGTCAACATCTATTTATTCTTATTAAATTGTTTTTTTTTTCCCTTTGTACAAACATGTTTTTCATTGAGGTTATACTATTCTAACCAGATGAAAAATATTTATACCTGTATGTAATCTTTATAACAGTGATGGCTAAAATATGTATCTCTTATAGGTGTCAAGTGTTAGGCAGAAGGTTCTATATGTATTATCTACATTTCACAACAAATCTCTTACCTAAGTGTTATTGTTAACGTGTATTGAAGCTGAGAAAATAAAGGCTGAGAGAGGTTAAGGAATTTGCCCTATCACAGAGTTTCTGGTGCAGATGGAATTAATCTGACTCTGTAGTCTGTATTGTTAATGACTATTCTTTATTACTGCTTAGTATTTATAGTGTTTAAGAACATGAATTTAATTTCTCAGGATCTTAGTTTCTACATGTATAAAATGAAGATAACAGTACCTACCTATTGGAATTGCTATGAGGATTTTTAAAAAACGAGAAATGTAAAACCATTTACACAAGTTCGACATGTGCTACGTTCTCAATAAATACAGCAGGTCCTGGAATAATGTTTCACTGTCATTTCATTGCAACATTGAGATGCCATAGGAACTTAAATTTTGTTTATAACAATTATCCTAAGGTAGAATTCATATTGTTATAGGCTGTTTCACTGCCATCCTAAGAATGATGGTCCTATGTACCAACTAATTAGCACTTAATTATAAAAGCATTTTACTACGTAGTTCTGTTGAACAAAACTTGTAATGACAAAGAGGTATATGTTAAGTACACTCCAGAAAGACGTCACAAAATTAGAAAAAATTTGAAATTTTGCTTGCGGTCTTCATCACTCTTCAGGTGTTTTGGTTATTAATGCTTTTGTACAGCAGAGTTCTCTGTCAGAGTAAAAGGATTAATGTTTCAGCTCTAAATTACCTTAATATAAGTAAGTATTGACCCCTAGACAGTTTTTATTTTACCTTATCAATGTTTTCACAATTTAATTAGTAAATTACTGTTATTTTAAGATTTTTTAGAAAAGTTTGTACCAACAGACCATTTACTAATGGAAAAAGTGGATATTTATGGAGATTTCTTTTCTAGGGTATTAACCTGAGTGGGGGTCAGAGGCAAAGAATCTGTGTGGCACGAGCTCTCTATCAAAATACCAACATTGTCTTCTTGGTAAGAATAAGGCCTTCCTTTTATTTCTATTTCATTTTTTTCCTCTGGACAAGAGGAAAGACAAGTCAAGAAACTCAAGGAAAGCTGATTTAGCTTTTATAGAGAATATAGAGGAAATAAATCCTCACAGTATAAATCAGATCAACTGTAAGGTTGAGAGCTGGGGAATCCAGATTGATGCCCAAGAGACGGAGGTGCCCACATGGTTTCCTATATGAGATTCTTAACCACGAGGAGCATTAATGGGGAGTACAGATAGTGCTGGACAAGAGTGTAGGTCTTCTCATTTATATTTCCTGGCAAAGAAAGAAGTTCTGGAAAATACACTCTTGACGGACATGAGGTAAGTAAGCATACTACTTCATTCCAGTGTATGCAACTTAGACTGTGGATAAAATTTGTTTGTGAAGCTTCCTAAAATCATAGAAGTCTTGGTACCATAATCGAATCATAATCTGTAAGTCTGAGTCTAGCAAATGTTTTTTTTAAAAAAACTCCATGGGTGATTCTCATGTATATCCTGGGTTATTAACTTGGTTCTGTCTGTGGAATCAGGAATAAAATTAGATGATTATGCTGATGAATTTGCTCTAGTTCGATTCCTCTAGCAGAGGAAGACAAAATAGCCTTCAAAAAGATAATGCATATTAGAGACCAGAAGACTATGTAAATGAATCCTTCCTGTCTTTTTCTTCTGTGGTTATTAACCATTTATAAATCTAGTTTCCAGACCTCTTTTAGAGTTTTCACTTCATCCAATCTCAAGAACTTCAAAAAGTAGGTTAGTTTTGGAGTTTTCCACTAAATTTAGATCCTTATTGGGGATAGGAATAGAATTGGACATACCAGAAATCACCACTCAGGTTAATCTTCCTAATTAATATTTATCCTCAAAGTTTCCCAGAAAAAAAAAAAACCCTAAAAGCCAGTGTATTCTACTGCCTGCAGTTTAGTGACCCTTACCTGCTTCAACTATGGAATCATGGAATTCAAAAGTTATAAGGTTAACTTATTGTGGATTCCTAGCCATTTATTGTTGGATTCTTTTTTGCATCATCTCTAACAGCTCCTTGATAACTCTCTGTGAAGACAGATTACTTATCTTTAAGGCAACATTTCCTGTAGGTCATTGTATAAATTTCCTTTCACTGGTATAACAAATTCCATAATTAGTGGCTTAAACAGTACAAATTTATTGTCTTACAGTTCTGTAGGTTAGAATTCTAACATAAATCTCACGGATAAAATCGAAGGGTCAGCAGGGCTGTGTTCCTTTTTGGCAGCTCTAAGGGAGAATCCATTTTCTGCCTTTTCCAGCTATTAGAGGCTACCCACATTCCTTGGATTATGGCTGCCTGTCTTCATCTTCAAAAAAGTTATTACTGTCTATTACTACCTGTGCTGTCCTTTTCTTTTCATTCCTTTGGGCTTTCCCCTCTTTCCGTTTCTCCCCCTTCTCCTCTCTCCTCTCTCCTTCCTGTATTCCTTCCTTCTTTCCATCTATCAATACTTAGTGAATGTCTTCAGTGCCATCTTCTATACTGTAGAGGAAACAAAGGAGAAAAAGGATCTTACTTGTATAAAGAATTACTAAAATAGTTTTACATTTTGCTGTGATTAAACTTTATCCCATTAGCCTTTACACAATTCCAAGCAAAATGAAAACATTGTAATGAGATATTAAGTATATTATAAAATCTAAAAATATACTGTGTATCATTGAATATTAAGAAGTTATTTCTAAAAATATATCCATACAAAGAGTATACTACTTAAACATATTCATTGAAAATAAGAAAGCATGTATTAGTGAGGATATATATATGTACATAAAAACAAATAATATATTCTTGATGATGAAGAATTGGCCATTCATTGAACTGGCCATTTGGTGAATTGTCTTGTTTTCTTTAAAAAAAAAAAACGTATCTCCCCAAAATCTTAATATACAAACTGAATATTGAGATGATTCCCAATCCATCAAACCTAGTTTTTATTAAGTTGCATGGAAGTTACATTTGATTGTAATACCAAGATGCCCCATAATGAAGCCAGGGAATATGATGAAAGCAACCATTATTAAGGGGTTTCTATGACCTAGTCATGATTCTAAATACTTTGCACACTCGAGCTCACTTAATTCTCACAATAACCCTGTTAGGTTTGGCATTGTTATTTTTATTACTGTTATTATTATTTATTATTATTTATTATTATTGCTATTTACAGATGAGGATACTGAGGCTTTGGGAGATAATTTATCCAAGGTCACTATAGTAATAATGAAGCAAGAATACAAACCCAGGTGACCTGATTTCATAGCCTGTGTTCTTAATCACCATATTCTCCCTTATTAGAGATTGTTGGACATCACTAAACTCTCCATCTGATGCCTTGAAGGGATTAGCAAAGTATTAATCCACCACAGCTTTATTTATAAGAAAATAATTATAAAATAACATTTTAAAAATCTTTTACAGACACTTTTACAGTATTTTATTTGATCTTTGCAACAATCCTATGTGCTCTCTGACAGGTCTCTTAATTATCCAAATTTTACAAATGAGGTGACTGAATTAGAAAATTTGCCCAATGTCATAGAGTGGTGGAATTATGGCTAAAATTTGTCTCTTAATTTAGAGATAATGGACTTTTCATTATGGACTATCTTATAACATGTAAAGTCAGAATTTTATAGAAATCCTTTTCTTTCTTAATCTTGTCTGCTACTGAGGTGCTCTATTAAATTTTTCAGTTTAGTTATTATATTATTCAGCTCTATGATTTCTGTTTCATACTCTTTATATTTTCTGTTTCTTCATTGAAATTCTCACTTTGTTCATGTCTTCTTACTTCAGTGAGCATCTTTATGACTATTATTTTGAAATCTACATCAATTATCTCATCTCTATATCAAAATTGGTTTATGGAGTTTATCTTGTTCTTTTATTTGGAACCTATCTCCTTGTTTCTTCATTCCCCTTCAGTGTCTGTGTTGGTTTCTGCATGTTGTGTAAAACAACCACCTCATCCCAATCTTGACAACTGGTCACCTGTAGGAGATGAACTTCTTCAGTCAGCCCACCTCAAGCTCCTGGTTGCCTCTCAAACCTTTGTGATTGTCTGAGGCATCATTTTTGTTCTCAGCGGCGCTAAGTCATTGACAGTGCTAAGACACAGTATCCTAAAGGAGAGGATCCTACTCAGCACCTAGATGTAGGATAATTGAAAGATGAACCCTTATAGCAGCTGGGAAAGTAATCAGTCATACCCCCTCCAGGAAGAAACTGAGAAATGGACATTTTTGCCTGCTCTCTTCATGCTGAGCCCGAGTATATAGCTATGGGAAAAAGGATGTGCTCCTGTGTCTATTTAAAAATTGCTTATTTGCTTACTATAGTCCCATTGGATTATTGTATGCAAGCCCTATTGGTTTATCAGAGCTAGGTGATTTTGGGCCCCATTCCCTGGGTGGCAGCCATAAAAGTTGGGGCATCAGATAGGTGAAGAAACTCTTTCTAAGAAGATATTGGTGACTGTTTTCTTGTTGGAGTGAGCTGGAGAGAGAAGGCAAGGGTAATGCCCAATAGCTCTTTCAGACTCTGAGAAGGGTCTGTGTTAGCACCTGCATTCATGTTAATTAAAAGCTGGATCTTCAGGTAAACTTGTAAAGTATGCAGTCAAAACTCTTTTTAGGGAAAGACTGGGAGATATATGCTTTCGCATGCCCATTCTGTGCTGAACCTTGTAGGGATACCCACAGTAAGTTCTCATGTGGCTGTTAACAACTGCTTCTTTGTTTGCTATAGTCCTGTTTGAGTCATAGGTGCAAGCCCTGTTGGCTTTCAGAGCTAGGTGATTTGGGGGCCTGTCTCTTGGGTAGCAGCCATAATAATCAAGGTACTAGACATGTGATCCCAATCCTTCACTCCTTAAGGAGAAGCTGGGAGTTGAGAGTTCCTCTCAATTGTGTGCTGCTGTGCCCGTGTGGGTTTATGGTGAGAGTATGTCTCAGCCTTTCCTACCCGTTTAGATGTGTATATTTTCTCAGTTGCTCAATATATAGGAGTCACTTAACTAGCTTCTGGATTTTTCTCAGAGGGAATTGTTCTATGTGTAGCTGTATATTTGGTGCATTAGTGGGAGGAGGGAAATCTGGGAGCCTCCTATGTTGGCATCTTGGTCTAGCGCCTATTTTATTCTAAAATTCAACTACTCCAATTATCATTTAGTTCTTTGTTTTAGTCTGTTGGTAAAGGTTATCAAGAAATGTTAGATTTTGAACTCAAAATCTTATACATAAGAATTCAAACTGCTTTGAAATATCGTTATTGTTATATACTTTAAAAAAATTAAGGTGAAAGAAAAGAAAAGTTTGATTTTTCATTTAATTTTTTCTGACAATTTAAAGTTATATGAGTCTGTTTTTATAAATTGGATTTGAGGGATAGTTTTTCCTTTGTTATTTGTGTTTGTATTTCTACTCTCTAAAGGAATTAAGTTACATAAAGTATATAGAAATTTTTTAACTTCTCTCCATTTTGCTGGTTGTAGGATGATCCATTCTCTGCCCTGGACATTCACTTGAGTGATCACTTGATGCAGGAAGGCATTTTGAAATTTCTCCAAGATGACAAAAGGACACTGGTTCTTGTAACTCACAAATTACAGTATCTAACACACGCTGACTGGGTGAGCGTTTAGAAGTTTTATTAATTTTTATATTATAGTCGTAAGGGTAAATAAGGACGTTCGATGAGATAAAGGGTAATTGATTTGACCAAATAAGGGCGTTTGCCCATTCTGCTAATATGTGTTGCCCTAGATCATAGCCATGAAAGATGGAAGTGTACTGAGAGAGGGGACTTTGAAGGACATCCAAACAAAAGATATTGAGCTCTATGAACATTGGAAAACACTTATGAATCGGCAAGATCAAGAATTGGAAAAGGTAATTGCTCATTGTTTAGAAGGGCTCAGAGTCTAGTTCACAAGAGTCAGAAATATACTGTATAATTACTAAAAACATCGGGAAGAAATATTTACTATTTAATATTAGATAATGGTCCTCCTTTGAAATCCAAAGCAATTGTATGTTTAGATATCATTAACAATAGTAAATACCATTACTGTGAAACTATAAAATTCTAATGGCATCTTTGGATGAAGTGCTGTTAGGTTTTTAGAGGCTTTTTATTTGAATTTGAACCATACTGCAATTACTTGTGGGTTTAAAAAGGAAACAAACTGCTTACAGGAGCATGGCATATCCTTATTTTATCTTATTCTGCCTTATGTAGATCTTATGTTTCTTATCTGTAATGTGAGAAAATTTTCATTCACCAACTACAAACGAAAGGTCATGAACAAAACAAAATCCAAGATAATTTTGAAAAAAGGAAGAACTGTGAGCTGTGAGTGAAATTGTAAAGCATGTAAGGGATAGAATTAGGAATAAAGAAAGGTGATCAGAAAGAAATAACAATAAAATTTTACAATTGTCCAGCTATTAAGTTCCACAAAGTCTCTTTTATATGGTCTCATTTAATTCCCCCAAAATCAGTGCATGTGCGTGAGAGAGAGGAGAGAGGAGGAGAGAGAGAGAGAGAGAGAGAGAGAGAGAGAGAGAGAGAGAGAGAGAGAGAGAGAAATAAGTGAAGAAAGTATTATTTCACTTCTAAAGATGGAAAATGGAAGCTCAGAGAGGCAAAGTAACAGTACATTTAATAAGTGGTCCTAGTTGGACTTAAACCCATGTCCACATCCAGTGTAATTACAGTATAATGTTATGTATGATATAAATCTAACATTGACTGAGGTAATAACAGAGTTGAAAACTAGGTTGAGTACAATGATAGAAGAACTTGTGGTTGAGAAGGAAATTGTAAATTGAATTAGTGAATTTTTGAATTATTTTCTTTTGAGTTGGGACTAGGAAGTGTCCAGAATTTGGTTTTCTGGGCCAGAAATGAGCATTATAAAATAAAATCTTTATATCAGCAAATTTCTGATAATATCAATGAATTAAAATGTATTATTTTGTAAAAGAACAAAATATGTTTCAATAGAGAGAGGAAGACAAAAAGTTAGACAAATTATGGGATTTCTTTGTCTCCTGTAGATTTGCCAAAAATATCAAAAACAAACTACCTAAGAAAGAAAAATCCTTTTGTTTTGGAAATAGGACAAATAATAGAACTATTGAAAAGAGGACATTAGTAAAAAAAAAAATGTATACACACACACACACACACACACACACACACACAAGGTACAATCAGCAAGTGCCCACTTAGGAATTATACTGTGAGAAGCTCAATTTTGAAGTTGCTGGGGACAGCTCCAAATGACATTTTTATCAGTGATCTAGATGCCAGGAAGAAAAGAATATGATGTAAGCTTAAGGAGTAGGTTTATTTTGGCAAGAAAATATGGAAAGAGAGAGAGAGACAGAGAGGCAGAGACAGAGAGACAGAGAAAGACAGAGATATAGAGAGACAGGGGCAGAGACAGAGAAAGAGAGAGGGAAGGAGGGAGAGAGAGAGAGAGACAGAGAGTGCGAGAGCACTGTTGGCTTGATTTTGTAGTAAAAATGTTAAGCAAGCCAGAAAGAAAGTTCATTAAGTTGTATTTAAAAATGAAGGGATCATTTGAGGTAGCATAGCTCTATAATTAAAGCCACATTACAGGTTTCTAAATCAGCTGGAGCTATGAGGTAGATGTGGAGCAATTAGGGTGTGGATAGGGTGAATTCAGTTGTGAGGCGGAATGGTGGCCAGTAGAAGCTAGAATGAACCACGCACCTGCCTAGATTCCTTGCCTGGGTATGGAGGGAGGGTACTGCCATGTAGGAAAGGGCAGGCACCTGAATTCATCTGAAGCCAGGGAGAAAATAGCTCTGTGAGGACAAGACCACTAGAACACCTTGGGGAAGTGCTTATAGAAATAGCTTTGTGTTTAATTTGTTATAGGACAGGACTGGATATTTGCCTAGAGCACTGGTTCTTAACCAGGGTCAATTTGGCCTTTTAGGAGACATTTAGCAACATCTAGAGACGTTTTTGGTTGCCATGACAGAGTGGGTGGGGCAGGTGGTACTGGCATCCAGTGAGTAGAAGACAGGGATGCTGCTAAACACCCTCCAACGCACAGGTCAGCCCCTACAACAAAGACTTATCAGGCCCGAAATGACAATAGTGCTAAGGCTGTGAAAGGCTGGCTTGGAACTGGAGCAGATCAACAAGGTGGAGAAGGGAGGTGAAACCGAAGGACCCACAAAACATTTTGTCGCAAGGCTTTTAGACAGAACTGTCAGTTTAAGGTTTAAGAGGTAAACAGACAGGAATATGTTCAAAGGATAACAATGAAAACTATAAGAGGGGGGAGATAACCTTTTTAGCTGATTTAAATATTATTAAAAATCCTAGCTTGAACGGCATCAACCGTTATCTTCATAATGTTATGAAGCAAGATAAACTGGCATCATTTGATGTTTCCTCCCCTAGCCCCCAGACTTCAACTTGACCTGACCCATAACAAGCATTCAATAAATATTTATTGGATAAATGGAACTAAATTCATATTTACTGAATTCAAATATAAACACAATTTAAAATATTTCACCTGTAGTGAGCCTAATACAAGAAAAATGATTTTAAAGATTTTTTTGAAAATGCTTTTGAGACATTTTATCTTTTGTTCACATGGAATGGAGGTTGAACAGGACCCAAATCGTCTATTTTAAAATGTGCAGTTTTATTTTATTTCATTATACTACTCCCAAAAGATCAAGTCCTCTTTAATTTTGTGTTTTACCTAATCTCATGTACAGCTGTTGGTTTTCATATCATTAGTCAAAATTCAAAGCTGATGTGAAATTGTCTCAGACAAAATTCTACTCAGGAGACACTTTCACTTTTGCTCTTTTTAAACCAAGAATCTGGAAGCAATAGAGCCTTCTAGAATAGCAAGTCTCCTAAATTACTCATGTTGTAGGAGGCTAAATAAATAAATAAACCCCAAACCAAAATCACTACCTAGACACTGATCACTTCAAAAGCTTATTGGTTTATTGATGTAACAAACTGAGATTTTTTTTTTTTTTTTTTTTTTTTTTTTTTTTTTTTACTAGCGTACTCAAGAAACCCACAAATTACCATAGATTCCAAAAGCTTGTGGGTCAGTTGTTTGGAACTCAGAATGCATTTCCCCACAGAAACAGGGATATGGTTAGTTTCCCGGAATGTCCTGCAGAAGCTGATTTAACTCACAATGTAACACAATGCTACTCCCGTTCTGAAGCCAGCAGGGTAGGGGTGCTGGAAGCAGAGTCAAGGAGAAAACACATGCTCCCCCTTTCTTGAGCACAGGACAAGTGTACAGCAATGCTTAAAAATTTGCAGTTTGTTTTTGGCGCCTTTCCCTTCTCTTTCTGCATATTTCCTTCTCCTGGGTCTTTTTCCTAAACTACTAGGCACCTAAGTACCCTCATTTCCCATTTGCTCTAAAATTACCTATGCTCTTTCAATTCCTATTGAAATACCTTTCTTTTGTGCAGCTACCTTGGTGAGATGCCAGAGAAACTCATTCCGATTTAATAATTCATAGTGACAGTGGATTACTGATAGTGTTTTAACCACTCTAGAACTACATGTGTTTTAAAGGAAGCTATTTATTACCATAAATAAATCTCTAGAGAATTTACAGAGACCATCTGAAAGTGATGTAGAAATAAAGCACGTGTTTAGTGGTGGAACTGCTTTCGGGCTAGGAGAGGTGTCTGCCCAACCCTGGGGTCAGCTCCATCATGTTGTTACTACTTTTCGGGGCTCCTTCCTTCCCTGCACCTCTTAATTCTCAGGCCCTTCCTACAGATCTCAGGTATTGCCCCACAGTTTCAATTAGGACAGGAGTTATGGATCTCTGGAGAGAGCAGAGAGCCCAGAATGGTCAAAGTAACTAATGGCTGGTATGTGTAGGCCACTGAGTGGTAAGTCAAAACCTTCCTGTGACTGTGAGCTCCTCGAATGATAGCGCAATGTTTGCCCATAGGATATGGAAGCTGACCAAACAACTTTAGAGAGGAAAACTCTCCGAAGAGCCATGTATTCGAGAGAGGCCAAAGCCCAGATGGAGGATGAAGATGAAGGTAGATCTTTTTCTTACATCTGAAACATTCAAATGGGTAGTAGGACATGAGGGTTTTACCTTTGCAATTGATGCGTAAATGTGTCACTGAGGAATAATAAGTCGCTTTGCAGGGGAAAAGGGGCTAAGTCACATACATAAGGATGAAATGAAAAATAGGAGTGAAGGAAAGGGCTATGAAATCAATCAACAGGCATCTCAAGGGGTTTCTCATAGTGTGTCTTAGTATATCAGTGCTGTGTGTGAGAGCTGACGGGAAAAGGCAGTAGTTTGTAAAAAGATCTAGAACCTTGTTAAGATAAACTGGAAAGATCTAGTATAATGACCAAATCAATTTATTGATAAATGTCGGTCCTTCAAAAATGAACAGTAGATGGGAAATATGGAGATAATAGTGTTTTGAAATATACTTGAATCATTCAATAAAGTCCTCATGGGGTTTTCATGGCAATATAGTAATGAAGACTAAGATAATTAGAAAGCTATTTGTTATGTTTCAATTTTCTGTATCTAATAAAGTATACAGGGGAAAAAAGAATTACTGGATATTTGAGGAATGAGATGAAATAATTACATACTTGACAAGAAATTTGTAAGATAAATCACATTTAAGTCCATAGAATAAATGGACTATACTTCATTTTTCCTATATAATTTTTGCTTAAGACTGCATTTCTATAAGCCAGTTAAGAAACAGAAAGTGATTTCAAGCCAAAGAACACCAAAATGTACTGACTTTATTTTTTAGATGATAACTGTTAAGTGTTTCAACAAATACTTATTGACTGAACGAATGAATGGATAGATTTTGCACTTTAATTTGTTAGATTTACAAATGCTTCTAAAGTAATGGCATCAGCCTCTAGAATTCTAAACCAGTGATTTGTAATGCACACTGAAAGTGGAGTCATGACCATCTACACTTTCCAGTGTTCCCATGGTGAGTATACCATGGAGATGTTGACTCTGCCCTGGGCTTTCTGTGTTTATTCATTTTCTCAAGTATGAAATAAGATAAAGTACTGTCCTTACAGAGTAAAATGAGGTTATCTATGTGAAATTGCCCATATGGTACATATTATCTACTAGGCTGCTGCTTCTGGTCCTATCAGTATGTTAGTTCAAGCCACCAGGAAGAGAAGAATGAAAGTAGCTGCACATATTGTTATTACTGCTTTCCATTGGCAAGTTCATCATGTGGACAGATTAGGTACTGAGAAAGTAAAGGAATGTTGTCTTTAGCCGGGCAGTCATAAGCAAGTTGAAATTTCAATTAATATGGAAACAGAAAATGGGTACTGGGGAGACAGCTAACAGTCTACCTCTTTGATTATGCAAATTTCAAGTCTTGTCTTTCTCACACATTGAACCCACCCTTACCGAAAGAGAGCTTCTATGAGACCAGTTCATTTACTGCATCCAGCCCAAATACTAGGATCCTTGGTGATGCTCATTCTTTCCATTGTATCCATATTTAGATTTCTGCGGTCTGATAACCTATAAACCAAAGACAAGCTGTCTGTCCTTTCTACCCACAATCTTATCGATATACAGTGGAGCACATATAGGAGAACTGCAGTGAAAATGCCTTTGGAAAAGGAAAGGATGGGAAATGCGCAATAGTCCGCGAGGCCATAGAAATGATCAAATTTTGCTGGTCAAATGCCAAAATTCCCTGTTCTTGTAATGGAATATGTTCTTAAGATAGCTATATTGCCACCTTGGAGTTTCCAGATGATTTAAGCATCTTAGAGGAACTCTCTGCCCACCGTCCTCTGTGGCTCCTGGCTTTGCCCCCTGGAAGGGGTCTCCTTGACCATGCTCTGCCATGATCACATCTAAAATGGGCCATACATAGCATGGATTTTGCCCTCTTGGGCTATGGGCAAACAATTTGGAGATTTACATGTAAATATTTTCAAGCCAGCTTATGTGGTTTTATTGGCAACACCATTCTTTCAGCAACTTTGTAAACTTCTAGTCTATACTTCTAGTCAATTTGGTGTGTGATAACTAAATCAGCAAATTATGTCATCCAGACATGGATTTTATGATTATTTTTTCACTAACTCACTTATTTATTCATTCACTTATTCATTTTTGCCGATTTTTTAATGAGGTTTTCCCTGATGAAAGCATTTAAATTTTATAAGACTTATACTTGCATTTCCATAAATTTGAGGAAAATCGTTACATGCTTTTTTGTGGGATAATGCAAATTCTATCTACTTATTGCCCATCTGAAGCCTAAATAAGTGTTTCGAATGCAGAGGAAGAAGAGGAGGAAGATGAAGATGACAACATGTCCACTGTAATGAGGCTCAGGACTAAAATGCCATGGAAGACCTGTTGGCGGTACCTCACTTCTGGAGGATTCTTTTTGCTCTTCTTGATGATTTTCTCTAAGCTTTTGAAGCATTCAGTCATCGTAGCTATAGACTATTGGCTGGCCACATGGACATCGGAGTACAGTATAAACAATACTGGAAAAGCTGACCAGGTGAGTGGGTTCTGTTTTTAAATCATCCAGGAAATGTTGAGGTTAACAGAGATACCTCCCTTTTATCTAGTGAGATACTAATAACCAAATGTCATAGGACTTTTGTAGTGACTCAGTAAGCTACTTAGAACAGGACCTAAAATAGAATAAACGTCCAAAGGAATCTGTTTTCACTTTTATTTTTTAAAGTTTATTATAAGAAATATCTAAAAGTAATATTTGAATTTGGATTCAAGGGATTCATATACACATGTATATATGTGTGCATGTGTGTGTATGCATGTGTAATATACACATGGAAACTTTTGTTGTTGTTCTGATGGTATTTGATTTTAACTACCTATGCCATGAATTAACTGTTCATCCTGAGATTATGTATAGAAAGAATGAACTGTACAATATAGAGAGCCAAGCAGACTCTAAGCTTTACCCGTCCTTATGCAAACCTTGAAAGAGAGTGAAGATGGCAAATGGGGACTTGGCCCTAGCGTTATGCTAGGGTTACTGCTCTCAAGTCTCCACATTCTGCATTCTTTCAACTGTTTAACTTGATATAAGCTGATAATATTGCCTGACTTTGAGATTTGGTGTTCTAGTGAGAAAAACCTCAAATGATAATTCCATATGTGCTTTTTGCGTTCGTTGTTTCTTAGACCTACTATGTGGCTGGATTTAGCATACTTTGTGGAGCAGGTATTTTCCTCTGCCTTGTTACATCTCTCACTGTAGAATGGATGGGTCTTACAGCTGCCAAAAATCTTCACCACAATCTCCTCAATAAGATAATTCTTGGACCAATAAGGTAAAAAAGTAGTTATTTCTTACTCTCACACATAAAATCATAAAAGCATATATTTTTAAATTTAAGTGAAATATGACATTTTAAAGAACTTATTCAGTCCTTGAGCAAATGAATAGGGACCTTCTCATTTTCATGACGCCAAGTTGTCCATTAATAGTGGTCAGGTTCCACTTAGTTTAGTATTATCCTACATTCCAATCTGTTTATTGCCTAGATTCTTTGATACCACACCCCTGGGACTGATTCTCAACCGCTTTTCAGCTGATACAAATATCATCGATCAGGTAAGTGCTGACTACCAATTCAAAAATAAATTTCTCAGTGTAAGCTTAATAACATTTTGAGATAAACCAGGATTCCTGTTAACAATAATGGATTTCTAAAACTTGAATGAAAGCTTGTTTGCATTTATATCAATATTATGTGCATAAATTATTTCTAGAAAAAATTCTTTAAGGAAAACCTTAATTTGAAATAATTTATTCATGTACAAGAGAATGCTTAGAGAATCAGCATGTGTCAAAAGAAATAGCAAAGGATAAGCTAACATTTAATTATTTTTAATAAAAAGGAATGATTTTGTTCAATATTGTATCTCCATTCAAGTAAAGTTCTTAAAATTTAGTATTGATACAGAGTATCTCCCAGAAGTAAAGGATATAATGCTAGGCTTAGATATCCTTCACTTTTATTAGATTGGCTCTTGACTGAGAGAAGTTTTAGGTGGCATGATATTTTAGAAATATTATAAGGATGCCCAGGTTAGCCTTAGATCCTTAGGCCTCTAGAAGTTTGTCCTGAAATTAAAGACCTCACCTCTGAAACTGAATCACTCCTAAGAACAGATTCCTTAGGATAATTAAGAAAAGAATCCATCAAATGCAGCCCTTGCCTTTTCTGATTTTCCATAGTGGCCTTAGAACACCTGTGTTATCCTCAGTTTAGAAAAAAAATGTTTGATGTACTCTGCTGACTAAAAAATATGCTGAAAATTTTGGTGTCAGTTCACTCTGTACCTAAAATGCTTCATAAAGAATACATATTGGAAAAGAGGAAACAGTCATTATTTGGAAGATGATATAATTGCCACCTAGAGAGTTCAAAAAAAATAATATAATACAGAACCAATCAGAAAGTTCAGCAAAGTATCTGCATAAGACATATGATATAAGTAATAACTTTATATCAATTAAAAAACTAAAAAGTAAATTTCATCTGTAACAAAATTGTAAAAATAGAAATCAACCTAACATAAGCAGACCCAATGATCCTGGAAATCATAAAAAATCTGTATATAGAGAGAAAATTCTACCAAATACCCAAAAAATACTATAAAATTCAAAACTGGTGATCACAGAAAACAAGTAGATCAAAAGAACAAAATGGAAAATTCAAAAATGCCAGCATTATAGAGATTTGACATAAGATAAATGTGGTACTACTGATTTAGTAAGAAAAGGATTATTTTTTCAATAAAGGATGTTGGGATAATTAGCTATCTTTATGATACAAAGCAAAGACATAAGGAATTAAGATGGCCATTTGAAAATATAAACTACAAAATAAATCATAGAGAGGAGTTCTAGAATTTGGGGGGTACAAAAGGTTTTTTTTTTAAGTAAGACACAAAGCTCAGATACAATAATGGAAAAGTCCAACAGGAATGACTATATAAAAATTTAAACTTCTATCAAGCTAAAAGCATCAAAGACAAATTTAAAAATAATAGATTAATTGGGAGAAAAACTGACACATATATAAAGAAGATAAACATCTATAATATATAAAGAGTATCTAAAAATTAATAAAGAAGTAATCCAATTAAAACTTGAAAGGTATGAGCAAGCAATTACAAAAATTACTTTGTCTTATGGTAGAAGAATAACTAAATATGTTTTTTAAATACAATGAAGCCTTTAAAAAGAAAAAAGATTTGTATGTAGTGGCATGGGAAGATTTACAGTCTGTCTTGTTCAGTAAAATAAAACAAGCACATGGGACAAACAAGATTTATGCTATAGTGTCATTTATTTACAATCCTCAAGATAAATAGGTAGATAGATAACTGATGATAAGTAGATAGGCAGATAGATGGATAAATAAACTATGGGAAGCAGTGACATTGAAGAAGTGAATAATTGCTTACCACAAAAATGTTTATATACTACTTTTGTAACTATGAAACTTTAATATAAAATTAATATTAACATAAAATAAATATTTTATTGAATTGTAACCAATATTTGATATGAAACATTTTCCTTTCAAACTCTGTTCTTGATAGCACATCCCTCCAACTTTGGAATCTCTCACTCGCTCAACGCTGCTCTGCCTGTCTGCCATTGGCATGATTTCTTATGCTACTCCTGTGTTCCTGGTTGCTCTT
This sequence comes from Eonycteris spelaea, assembly GCA_003508835.1. Taxonomy (NCBI): domain Eukaryota; kingdom Metazoa; phylum Chordata; class Mammalia; order Chiroptera; family Pteropodidae; genus Eonycteris; species Eonycteris spelaea. Next base: position 4,534,964 of record PUFA01000053.1, read on the forward strand.
GTGCCTCTTGGGGTCGCCTTTTATTTTATCCAGAAATACTTTCGAGTGGCCTCTAAGTAAGTAAAACAATGTTCTATGTCTTCAAAAGCCTGTATATTTGATTTGCTCTGATCCAGATGTGCTGCAGTATTTTTCAAGATCAGGCATGGAATTTGGAAATGCAACCTATTTTTTAACATGATGAAACCTATCCTAATGTTATGTTTTATTTAGAGGGCTATTATAATTGTTTCTGTAATTGATTGTCTGAACCTTACATAGTCCTGAACATATATTAACACATGGATTAATATATTGAGTTTTGAGTCCACAGACTGTGCTGAATTTTCCATTCATAGTCCTTTTTCTGAACAATAGATCAACAGAAAATTTATGAAATCAAACGCAGTCTCAAGGGATAGGTGATTTAAAATTTTATTCCACAAGTGGAGAGAAAATTATTTTTAAATGCTTAAAATACATTCTGTAAAAGAAAACAATAGAAATAAAAAAGGTTAAAAAAGATAAATCAGAATGATGACTGTAAAACTAGGTAATCTTGTATGTCTGATAGGAATGGTATAACTTTAAGAGATTGGATCATTAAACATGCACTTGAATATCCAGCCAAATAAATGATAGCCATACATTTTAAATTCTTCTATTAATATAGGATTTCTCATTTGCCAAGATGTCGAATAGTTAAATGAAATATAGTACCAGTTATTTTGAGCTTCCAGTTTAACTTTGAAGCCCTGCTATAAATTCTTCAGTAAATGCTGTATCATTACATAATCACTTTATTTCAGTAAACACTTATTAAGCATTTTCTGTGTTGCAAATAATTGTATACCATGTGGCAGATAAAGAAATCAACATCATAAGAGCCTATTGTCAAGAAACTTAAAGTCTCTTGGGAAGATAAAACATATATAAAGTAACCTTACTTTATATATGTTTTGAGTGCTGGAATAGGAAGACAAATATTAATTTATTCAGTAAACTAAAAATATTTCATAGGGCTAGTGAGGGAAGATGAGGAAAAATCAGGAAAGTTAACAAAAAAAGGCAAGTATAGATGGGAATCTCTGAATATAGCTATTATGACATTTCTTAATTTAAAAAGTATAATTGTTTCTCCTAAGCCAAGAATTAAGGTCTTCAAATGTTAGGGATCTATATAAAATCAGACTGCTTTTTCATACCTTTTTTCTTATAGCAAATTCAAACCAAAAGGGAGAGGCTAGTCATCAAATTCATTCTTTCATTTCTTCGGTATTATTACTGATACTTGTAAGAGGGAAAAAAGGTTTAGTTATTTCATTTCAGCTGGCTGTTTCCGAACCTATCCTTTCTTTCTCACCACTAAATTAAACAGTCATATCTTACTTCAATCACACACTTATTTGGGCCTGTTTTCGCCCTGTAACAATACAAATTGAGTGCAAAAGGTAGGCAGATGATCTTGGTCCACTATGTTGAATTGTGATTTCTGTTCATTATAGCATTGGTGACTAACATAGAGAGAGATCAATCATTTTTAAAGAATTAATTTAACACTGATAATGTATTATAAACCAGTATTTGAAATTCTCTGAAAGCTAGCAAATACGACCATGATTTTAAATCTCACAGATAATAAAAAACCCTTCTATATGCTGGCTCTGAACTACTCACCCATTTTGGAAAGTGGGCAATTTAACAGACCATCTTGTAAACACCAAAGAGAATTCAAGTGGGGGACAGGCTACAGGAAATACCGTAAAATTTTGGATATCTAAAATCAAAGATCTAATGTGTGGTTAACTCCGTAAGTAAGTGTTTCCTACTTAGAAGAATACAAGATCAAGCTGTACCCGTACCTTTTTGTTTTTGCAAAATACTATCCTATAAACAAAGATATCTCCTTTCTAATTTTTTCCGTTCACTACAAACCTAGAGGTAGTAACCATCTGTTGCTTATGTCAAAGTTACAAGTAGCCGCTTAGTTCTAAGTTTAAAAATAGCAGACTATTCACATTCCTTCATATTCGTTCTCCTCCCCTCTCTTCTCTTCCCCTCATCTGCAGTTTCTGAAGTGACCAAATCCATTTTAGAAATCAAAAAAGACTTTGCTTTTGTTTGTGGGACTACACAGGGGCAGGACAGAATGGTCTAAATTGATTGGTGAAGATTTACGTAACAGTGTAATCAGTTCAGTTGACTCTGGCAGGTGAATATCCACGCTGCTACTCTCATTCCCTCCACCCAGCGACCTGGAGAAGGGCAGGAAACAAGACTGAAAAGAAAAAAAGGAATGTGTTGAAATCTGTGGTGTAACTCTAAGCCTGTCTTCCAGAAACACTAGCTTATGTGATTTTAAGAAAAGTTGTCATGAGTGTTCATCTTTATGAAAAGAGTCAGATTCAGGTGTTGGTCTACCAAACAGTCATTGAACTTTTTATATAACTACATATGTATTTCCTTGGGGGACCTGTGAATAGAAGTCCCATGAAGGTAGGGATTCAGTTTCATTGTGGCCAAAGCCAGACTTACTATCTTTTTCTTCAGATAGCTTTATTCTGGGTCCCCCACCCTGGTAAATAGTAAATAGCGCTGTCATTTTCCAGGTCTGCTAAGCCATATTTGACTTTTCTCGTATTCACCTTGCTACAACTAGCAGTTTAGAAAGCTACATCTAGTAGGCTGTCTCATAGTCCTCTCCCTGTTTTAAATCCTACCAGAATCATAGTAATTTAGAACTTTAAAAACATCTCTTCTAAAGACTATGCTAACCCACTCTTTATGATTCTTTACACTGTCTCACAACCTATGTTGCTTAAGCACAGCTCTGATCATTTTATTTCTAGTCTTCAGTGATTTTTGTCCCCAGCATCCAGGATCCTCTACAATATAATCCTGCCCATCATTTATATAGCCTATCCCACTACAACACCCCAAAGGATTCTGGGCACCAGCCAAATTGAACTTGCTGGGTTCCTTTGTCTTCTCTGCTTGATCTTGTTCTCTTAGCTGGAATGTACGACTTCTTGTTTTTCTGGTTGAAACCCTCCTCATGTTTAAAGTTTGGCCTAAATTCTACCAGCTCAAAAAATATGTATTACCTATCTCCTATATATGAGTTAATTGCTCATTCCTCCGTGTCCCTATAGCTGTTATACAAAACTGATATTTTTATATAGCACCTTACATTCAGTCCAGACCCATATTCATTATGTATTTTTCCTTTTCTTCCTCTTTAGATTGTAAGTTGTTGAAGTTTTTATTAATTGGATGATAGTCAAAAATAGTTGCAACAACAAATAATAACCTTAATTCAGAATGAACGTGGTGGTCTTTAAGCTTCAGTCATGTGGAGTTTATTTTTGCACTCCTCTCTGTTCTAGGGACCTCCAGGAACTTGATGATAGTACCCAGCTCCCTCTGCTTTGCCACTTCTCAGAAACAGCTGAAGGACTCACCACCATTCGGGCATTTAGGTGAGTAAACATGTGTTCATTTTGTTGATTAGGCAATTGCATTATCAACAAATATTTACCTATAAATACCTGATAATTGCTACCATTTTTTTTGGATGTCCCCTATGTCTTTGGCAGTGTTCTAGATTAAAAGTAAGAAAATTAGACAATAAGTGATCAGAGTTAGAGTTTAATCACCTGAAATTTTAAAAGAATAAAGAAAAAATGAAACACCATATTGAGAAGATATTAGTTGTATAATTTAGACCAGTCTTTTAAATCCCCTAGCCTTAGTTTCCTCACCTGTGAAACAGGAAATTTGATTTTGATCAAGAGCATTTATGTAACACTCAAAAATATTACCTGATCCTGTTTTCCCTGTTTAAGTAAATCGGAAAAGAAGGTGGCATAACTGAGTATTTCATTTAATCTAGAAATTCGACATCTTAAAGTATTATATCTTTCTGCAATCCTAAATGCAAGTGTGTATTGATTTCAGTCAGAGATTTTTCTAACCTAAGAAATATTTATATTATTGTATATATAATTGAGTCAAAAATATAATATAAAGATACAAACATCCCCAACATGTACCACAGAATTTTTACATAAATCTACATAGGTTTCATCATGAAGCATTCATATTTTCTGATTGGTATATTATTGGAGATGACAAAATTATTTGACATTGAATATAGATAGTAAGACAAAATTTATATTTAATAATAGCCAGCAATGACCAGTGGTACTCATAAGTGCACCATATTAAAGATTATATTTTTTACCAAACAAGTCTTTTTGAGTTAATTTATTCGAGTATTGAACACATGCTAGGTATTGCTCTTACTGTAGGTACATAAAGACTATGGAGACATACTCCTTCATTTCACCCCAGGTGAATAATACCACAGAGAAAGTAGATAGGATAATGTGGTAGGTGGGGGGCAAGCAGTGACTGGATGCAGGCAAGACGGTAGGTGGATCAACAGGAAGTTGATGAGTTCAATATGTAACAGCCTCTATTTTCTCCTTGAAGAACAGGCAAGGTTATTTTCTGAAAGTGATAGGACCGGAATCAGTTAAAGCATCTTGAAGGAAATGAGGATGGGTTAGAATGAAAGAGGAACTTGCCAAGAGTTAAAGCTTATAATTTTCATTTACCTTCTTCAGTAGACACATGAGCAGAATTTAGCATGACCATTCCTAATTTTACCTCAAGAAAGTTCAGGTAGCTGTAAGAAGAGCACAATATAGTACACGTTAACCTTCAAGGCTTGAATTATGATTGGAAGTAACAAAAGAGAACCTAACTTTTATGTAAAAGTACCTGCATCATACTCATCCAGATTTAGATCTTCCAGGGTTCATTTTTAAATTAAATATTTTAAATTAAATATTTTAAATTAAGTACCACAAATATCAACATTTTTGAACCAAAGGAAGTTTTAAAATGTGGGAATGGTCCTGCTACCATGAATAAAATTCTAGAATCGTGATGTTTGGAACTTGTGGTGAAGAATCAAACACATTCTTTTCCATCCATTTCTTCCTTTCTTTTAGACTATCCAGAGTCCCCAGAGTCTTCATCTCTTTTGGAAAGTTCGTATTTACTGATTAGGCTGCTTTTCCTCCCCTGCATTCAGAGTTCATGGTGTACTCACATGCAGCAGTCAGCTCCCTCAAGTAGTTTACCATGAAAGTATCACAGCTAAATTAGACTGAGATTTCAATGACCTTTCCTATTATTTTTTGTCTGACAGAATAAAGGTCTAAGAATGTTCAGAAGATGAGCTGGATGTGGATAAAAAGATACAGACTGAGTGTGTCAAAGTTTCCATTAGGAAAACAGAAGGTTTCTTGCCAAATAGAAACACACAGAAAGAATGTTCACTGCATTTCCACCCCTCCCCTCTCACTGTTGCTTCAGACTGTTGCCAGATCCATTTACGAACTCTTTAAGACTGTATCTGAAACAATATCCCAAAACTAAAGGAAGAGTGAGAAGAGTCCCAGACAAAACACTTTATCAGGATGAAGTGTTGGATGTTCATCTCAAATGTAGTCCACTGGCTTTGGTCCATCTGGCCCTACCTCCGATCTTTCCATCACCACAGTCTTCTAGGGAGAAGACCCTGTCTTGAGCCCCTGGAAAATTTTGAGTTTCCTTATTTCTGTGCCCTTGCTCAAGTTATTTCCCCTACTGCCAATGCTTTGTCTTCTCTTGTTCTCCTGAAAAATTCAGCTCATCCCTTAAGACCTCACCCAGATTATCCTCCCAGTTCCTCTTTGAAATCTCCCCACCTTCCACCCCATTGCCTGCCATCCTGATCCTCTGGTCAGTGTAAATCATCCCCTTTCTTTATGTTTATGTAGCATTTTGTGCATAGGGCCATTATAACTCACTTTTGTGTTGCACCATTCTTACTTTAATACCTTGCTTACCTTCTATACAAACAGTGGGCTCCTTAAGGGCTGAGGTCATGTCTTGTGTACATGTATATTCTAATGTCTCATTTAGAGCTCGTGCTTGCTAAATGTTTCTGAATGGATGAAAATCTGCCTAACATTGCAAGTACAGAAAGAATGGCCCTTAGTGTGGTTATATCTCTTTACAGTTCATATCCACTATCTCAGTAAAGCCTATGGCCCTGTGAACTATTCTACCTTTTAAATATTCACTCTATTCATCTATGATAGGGTCATCATGAGGAGAGGCATATTCTGAGGTCTGCTCAGTCCTGTCCCCGTGTGTTGCCGTTCAGCACAGGTCCTCCTGTGCCTGGCATTTGGGTCAAGGCTACATAACTCAAAGTGAGGTAATTATTTGGCTCTGATTGCTAAATCTTTTGATTATTTTAGATCAGATGTTACTGTCTGACTCAATTATCTGATTTATCTGGTTTGGCATATTGGAGTGATCAGATTGATTGGACAAATATCAAGTATCTGCTTTATATTGGCCTGTATGGATGGTTTCATGTGCCAATTGAACACCCCACCCAGACTTCTTCATTCTTCAACATAGAGATGGTTTATTATAAAGTTTTACAAATTGATTTGAACATTTTGGGGAAACTTGGAGCAGTCTTTTGTCAAACAGGAATCTCTGCTGGCCCATCGGATGAAATTTAGCTATTCCTTACAAACACGACACATGTGAGACCAGCCGTGGCTGCAGAGAGTGAATAAACCTCCATCTCGAAGGACCTCCATCTTTTATTTCATGTCACCCCAGTTTCCTTTTTTAGTTCCCAGAAATACCAGGGAAAAAGAGAAATTTTAAAGTATATATTTGCCTGCCACAAATGCAGTTTCCTGTCTTCCCTGGTTCTCATCCAGTACCTCCCACCCAAATCTAACTATGCCATTTGGAAAAGTAAGATAAATGGAATAAAAGGTAGGTAGGACATTTTGCATTTATGTATAATTTATTCTGGTTTGTGTAAGGCCCTTGCAACAGAGGTCACACTTGGTTTCCATGACTACAATAATTCAGTGGAAGTTTATGAAATGATCATCAATAGGTCTTTGTCATCAGAAAGATTCCTTTCCACAGCAGATGTTTGAGAAATGAAGGAAACACTGGCCACACCATCTCTACTGAGAGTACCACAGAGCAGTAGCAGCTGACCTTTACTTTGAAGTGGGAGTCCTTTATTAGTCATTTCATCCCATCAGTTCGTCACTCTGTTGAGTAAATAGTATAGTAGTAAGTGTGACTGTTTCTTATTATTTCTCCTGTTGTGTGGCTAACATTATAATATTTTCATTTTCTACAGGCATGAAACCAGATTTAAGCAACGTATGCTGGAATTGACCGACACAAACAACATTGCCTACTTATTTCTCTCAGCTGCAAACAGATGGCTAGAGGTCAGAACGGTACGTTCATGATTTCGAAATGGAAACCAAACAGAGAAGAGGCATAATGCAAAGAGGGAGAAATTGTAAAAATTAGTCTTCTCCTGAGATTTAGCAATAACTTCACATTTTCTGGACTTAAAACATAACTCAGGTTTGTTTATGTTACAGATGAAATTTGTCATAATGTTTTAGCTAATGGCAAAACAAATAGCCCCACAAGTAAAAATTCATTTTGTGTTCATTAGTCTCTAGATTACATAAGTTAATGGAACGGCAAATATTTATATAACTTCAATATATTTCAAAAGAGCAAATTTGACAAGAGAACAGATGTACTCATTTCCTTCAGTGAGGTTGACAGCCCTGGAAGAGATGATAACTTTCTATGTTTTAAGCCAGTGGGAGATCATTTTAGCACAAAATGTAAAAAACAAAAACAAAAACAAAAAACCCTACAATTAATCATCTCTTGCCTTCTTCTGTCCCATGTGAAGTAGGAGAATGGGCACAAGCATTGGAATTTGCAGACTTGGTCTAGCAAGTTAATTAATTTATTTGTGTCCCAGTTCATCATCTGTAAAATAGGAATAAGATTATATTCCTCATAGAGATATTAGGATTAAAATAGTAATATGAGTCTCTTAGCAAATGCAATCACCAAATGTCCTTTATATGGATGGATAGATGGATGCATGGATGGATGCATGGATGGATGCATGAATGGATGGAAACAGTACCTGCCTTGGTAACTGGTTTATAAACCAACCAACTGGAGTATAAAGTAGGAGATAGGTGAGACACATGTTCCAGGAGGGAAAAGCATGTACGATTGCTCTTGAATAACATGGGTTTGAACTGTGTGGGTCCACTTATATGTGTATTTTTTTCAGTAAATACCATAAGTGCATTTTCTCTTCTTTATGATTTTCTTAATAACATTTTCTTTTCTCTTAGTTTATTGTAAGAATATAGTATATACATATAACATAAAATATGTGTTAATTGGCTGTTTATGTTATTGGTAAGACTTCATTTGATCAACAGAGGGCTATTAGTAAAGTTTGGGGGCAGGAACAAGTTATACATAGATTTTCAACCATGCAGAGGGTTGGCACCCCTAAACGCTGCAGCATTTAGGGGTTGATTGTAGTTTGATCCACAGTATGAATAAGCTACTTTGGTGGTAATGAGTTGTCTGTAATCTTTTTAAAAAAATAATTATCTATCCATTTGTGAAAGGAAAAGGGGGTTGATCTGTACTATTGTAAGACACTCACTTCCACTGATTAAGCATCCCTGCCATATGCAGTCTTTCTTTCCAAACTCAATAGACCAGAGAGGGCAGGTGGTACAGAGAATTTAATAAGGTTGAAATGAAAGTGCCTAAGTTAAAGTCTGAGTTGTTGATAGATGGATACAGAGTGATTGATACAGGCTGATGTGGGATCTGTGTGAAATTTAGTTATCATGATTGTTCACTAGTTTACAGAGACTCTTTACCACTATATTAGTTATTATATAGAAACTATTCAGAACATAATGCAATTATATTTCACAAATTTTAGATATAAGCATTAGTTGTTGATAAGAAATTTTTTTCTGGTAGCTGTGGGGCTCGGCAAAATGTGTTCTGAATTACCTATAGAAACATAAGGACCAATGAAGTGTTATTTAGGATTAATAACAGAACCAAAATATTATTTATAGATCCTAGCCAGACCCTAAATTCTTGTGTTAAACTTCAGTTTGTTTGCTTATTTGTTTAAATCTGTTTTCTCTAAGGAAAAGAAAATCATATCTAAGTAACAGAATTAATGATGAAATAGCTTAATCAAAGCATGTCTAAAATCATAAGGGGAAAATGTCAGTAGTTACCTTTCTATGTGACTTTCCAAAACTTGAAGATCAAGTATGCTTTTCAGTGGGTAAGTGTGTTTGCTGTGGAGTTGAGGTGGGTGTGTGACCTCACTCCTGTTTTTGCTCTTTAGCACTTCCTACTGTCAGGTTAATGGACAAGTGTTTAACAAGAATCTTCACGCAAACCATATGTTCTGTTCTCATAGCCAGAATATGAATATTAGAACCTTCGGACTGCCAAAAAAGGGAAGGTCAGGAAAAGTTAGAAAAGAACAGCAGCCAGATTCAGAATGAGTTAGTTTAGTTTGCCTCACAACCCACAACTTTAACCCCCACATGATAGGCAGTCAGACCTGCCTGAAATAAAAGAATTCTAGTTTCACTTGTAGAAACCTGAAGAAAATGTGCATTCATTCTGTTACCTTATAATACCTTTGTTGTTATGTCTTTTCTTTCTTTTCTGAGTATTAGAATCTTTCCAAGATTTGCTATCTAGTTTCATTGCCAGAACTCTCTCTTAAACAAATACAAAAAATGAAGAAATCCTTTGCTTCTAGTGCTGATGAATAAAAGCAAATTTTGGTAAGAAGCTTGTTGATTTATTGCAGTTTCAGGCATATCTGTTGACAGAAGTCAAAGTCAGAAGTCCTTTGTGTATGGTTTGTCTCCCTTGTCAATTGCATTTAAGTGCCATTAAGTTTTATGGATGTATACATGCACACACACACAGACACACATACACACACACGCACACACCTTTGGACAATCCCAGAGATACAATTTAAAACCAGTCAGATTCACTCTCTTTCTGGTCTTCTGAGTACATTGAGGGTTTTTGTTAGGATTAGAATAATTGGAATATTGCAACATTAAAATATTTAGTTGGATATAAATATAATCTAAAAACATAGGAGTTGAATAAATTAAGTAAATGACTCTTATTAAGAAATAACCTTTCTCCCAACTGTACACATGTAACTGACCTCATTACTACTGTGCTCCTGAGAATGTGTTCACATAACTGGAGATACATTTCAGTTTGAAATAAATGAATGTTGTGTCTGAAATATGAATGCTGAGATACAGGACCTTAGAGACTAGGGTGTGAACTAATCTCTGAATCCCACAGCTGGACATACTGTCTTGTAAGTCATTTAAAAAAATAAGTAATAAAAACTTTTATGTGGGCCAGTGAATCTGTATTGATCTTATCTGCAGTATTAACACAACCCCCTTTGCCGCATTACAAAGTAAGTTAACAAAAATATCTGTTTATATCAAATATTCATGGAGTTTCCAGAGCAGAAACACAACTAAAATGATACAAGGAGGATTGAGTCAGAAGAGGTGAGCAGGGATCCAGGGATTTCATGAACTCTAACTCTTGGATTCCTCACCTTAATAGAGAGAAAGGAGAGAAAACCTATAGCTTTCTGTGGCTACTTTTTTTCTTCCCTTTCTCTTCATTCCCATCTAACTCTCCAAAGTGATGCCGCTGAATTCTATGGACTGAAAATCTCAAGGAGAAGGAAGGGAGGGAAAACAGAGTAGAAACACTTTGTGTTGAATTTGGGAAGATCCCTGAGCTCCATCCAAGTGTTGTTTCTTACCTAATATTTATTTAATTTTTAATACATGACTTTCCCTTCTTTCTTGGTTCTGTTAAGTAAGAGTTAAGACAGTCACAAGTTATTACCTTTCTCTAGGTAACAGTTTTCCCCATATTCATTTTGAATTGGGAAAAAATATATAAAGGTCAAAACATACTCCAATCAAAAATAGACAAGAGTCTAAAGGAATAAAATAATTTGGCGGGTTAAAAAGTAGCTAGACTATGACCACCCAGGTTGCTTTGGCAACAGATGGGAGTGTTTTTGCTCTGGGTGCCAAGTGAAGTGGGCCACAGTTGTGTGCAGTGTGTCACTACGTTCTAACCTTTGAATGCTGCTATGTTCTTTTGTTCAGCACAGCGTTTTCTCTTCGTCCCTTTCCACTAAACAGTTCCAGTTCTTTGGCATTGGTGTTTCCATTTGCAGAAATTGTGTAACTCTATCTAAAGGCTGTCTTTCCAAAGCTTTGTCCTGCTGTGTGGTGAGAGGGATAAAAGAAAATTTACATCAGGAAGCCAAAAAAAAAAAAAAAAAAGTCTTCAGAATCAACAGGCAACAGGCTAAAGTAAAAATAGTTTTCAGGATGAGCTTACACAAGAGTATGTTTTGTGAAACAGTGCAAAACTTTTTTGTGTGAACCTAACTCCACAAAAAACAGGTGTCCCCTTATCTTGTTTTGGAGGCTCTAATATATTCTTCCAGACATGCACTGGTATCATAGGCTTCACAGGGCTATGTGAAGAAGAGAGATTATATTGCTATTAATGACTTACAGGCCTGTTTTAGAGATAATTAAAACTTTTACTATAATTTCATATATAGATAGATGTTATGGAATCACTAGAAATCTGACTAGAGGCCTTGCTTTTGACATGGGAATCAAAGGCTTCCTTTACTGGAGGGGAGTATGGAATTCAAAAACTCGATAGAAGTTACAATTTATCATCGTATAGATAAAATGTCCTGTACTTGGGCCCTCACTGAGTGAGTAATTTGCATATATACTAACTTCTGTTTTCTAAATTGAATCTCTTACTTCATTGTACTCTTTTGACCATAGATGTCATTTCATTGAATTGATTGGTTAGTGTACATAAGGCCTTAGCAGTAGAATAAATGCTGCTAGTGATTCCTAAGTATTTGCTCTCCTGTGTGTACATTATTCAGACCATCTGCTTCCATTTTATTAATTTATTGCTTTTAAGCCATTTTACTGTTCACATGTTTGCAGAGAAAAGAAAAGAAGGTGTAACTATAGGGTCACTTTGTAATTCATTAAACTTATTAAGTTTAATGGTAAAGGAAGTGGAAAATGGGAAGCTAATAAGCTCTTATGTTATCTATCAATTTCACACTCCTATAGTACTGTACTATTTGAAGAGAAGTGATTCGAATCTAGTAATATTGCTATGAAATTTTTTTATAAACGTTTTGCACAAAGATCTTTCTTTCTTATGCAGATCAGGGTAAAATTCTGATCATATTCCTCAAAAGTTTTCCATTGTCTTGGAAAAAATGTTTTTGAGCACTGGTAGTAATCCAGGAGTGAACTGAAAAGTATCTAATTAGTATAACCAAAAGACAGCACAATTAGCACTTTCTAAAAAAAAGGATAAAGAATATTTTTATGATAAATAAAATAACTCTGTTACAGATACTGAACTATAAATGTATTGGCTTTTAAGCTCTCATATCTACATGAATTTAGTAGACTATAGATTTTGAAAATGGATTTTTTCCTGAAAATAATTTGCTATAAATGTATTTCAAAAGCTATGCCTTATTGTTGAAGCATGAAAGCATTATATATTCTTATATATAAAATTCAGCATATTTTACTTACTAGACTAATAATAAAAACAATAATGTCTGATGATAATATTAATATAAACAATAATGTCTGATAATCATATTTAAAATTTAACAAGTAGTTTTGAAAACACTAGCCATGTGAAAGAGACCCAGAAAGTATACATTGACTATAATTTATTGATCAGCTTTTTTCCTTTCTCCCTTCATCTGTTTTCACTTCTCCTGCTGGCTCTATTGCCAAGGTAAGGCTACCTGTCTGTTATCAGAATTACCATTTAATTTATTAGAAAATAGTTAAAATTATCAACTAATTGAATCTGTCATTTACTTCTATATAATGGGTGAATCCAGGATATAAAGATTCCTTAGTGAACTAAATTTAACAAGGAGAGAAAGAGATTAAATACATAATATGTTGCATTTCTTTTATAATATTGATATTAGGCCTATAGTCTAATTTTCATTGATTTAGACTCAATGATTATTTTGCAGTTTCAGTATCTCAAATGTGGCCTTGTTCTATTCCAGTCCTATTCAGATCTGCTGTTTATAACATAGAACATAGAATTTTATGAATTATTCCTGCACAATTGAAATAGTAAAAAAAATAATAATTTTGAACTGAATGATGAAGTTCATGGCTTCAAGTAAAAGTGTTTTTCACTTTAGAAAAGCAAAGAACCCGTAACACTTATGCATAGCAGAGCTCTCTAGAAGACAGTCAGATTACAGTTCAAAGTGAGAGAATAAAAGTAAAACTTTGTATGGACTTCCCACCTTATCAAAAGCACATTCTTATAATGCTTTTACATGGTCAACTCTTAAAGTCTGGAAAAGGGATTGGAGGAGAACCAAATGATTCATAAGAATTCTTTAAAATTCAGAAGTCTTGATTTAGAAGATATTTGGCTCATATAAAAATTCAGTGACTGTTTTATGAAGGGATGAATTTACCCAGTCAGTTATTCCATAAAGAATTACAATGTACTTAGCCTTATTCCTGTTGCTGGAGATAACAGTGGTAAAAATTCAGATAAAGACTCCATTCTCATGGCACTTAAATTCTGGTGAGAGTAGATTGACAATGACCATGTAGATGAATAGGCAAATACCATAATTTTAAATAACTCTAAATGTGTGGGGGAAAATAAGGCAATGGGGCAGAGAACAGCTTCAGAGCTGGGAGTGGGGCCGTGAAAAGACTGCATCTCCAAAGGTGATATTTGAGTTGACCCTGAAGTGTTGAGAAGGAGCCTGGTGTCAGAGGCCTATGGTACAAAAATTTCAGGTAGAGTTATTGGCCAAAATGAGGTTGGTGTATTCCTGATGTTAAAAAACAAATGGCCATGCCACCCAGAACACTCTGATTTCATCTGATCTCAGAAGCTAAGCAGGTTTGGGCCTGGTTAGTACTTGGATGGGGACCACCTAGAAAGACCAGATGTTGTAGGTGTAAAAAAAAATAAAAAATAAAAAATAAATCAGCTGGGTAAATTTTGAAGATCTAATGGCTGTATTAAGTGATTCAAGAATCAGGCAGCATCCTATCTAGCAACTCAGAGGGTGCTCTAGGAGTTGTACAAAATGGAAGGCATTTATAGGAAGATGGGTGGGGCAAGGGAGCTATTAATAAAAGAAAAAAAGGATTCTCTTGGTGCCTGAGACACCTTTCCTTTGGGAGGAAGAGATCAGGGAATGGGAAGGGCTTTTATCATGCAGATTACCTCTTTTTATTGGCAGGGGAGGGAGTGAAAGGTTGGATAGAGAGAGATGGGTTGGGATAATCATGTGACAGATTACCTTACTGGTGCTTGACCAGAAAATTTCAGACTAGTTAAGATTATGTTTCTGGGAAAGGTTGAAACTGCAATTAGATCAGGTATTAAATCTAGGTTTGGTATCTGGTATCACAGACTTTTAGTATGAGTGACGCCATTTTAGGCCTGTGGTTTTCTCTTTAACACAAAACAGAAAAAACAGCATGGTTGGAGCAGAGTGAAGAATCAGAAAAGGATTGTCTGATAAGGTCACAGTAGGTAGGGTCTAGAATCCAGATATTATATCATATAAGACTTTGTAATTCATCAGAATCTGAATATATTGTAAGTAAAATAGGAAAGCATTAATAATTCTAAACAGGGAGTTTATAAACTGACATACTTTTAAAACAATGTATGAATGAATTAATGGATAGATGATGAATGAACGAATGGATAGGTGATAAATGAGTGGATAGGTGGATGAATGGATGGATGAATGAGTGAATGAATGAATGAGGTTGTTCTTCCCAACAAAGTCAGCTGGGGGAAGTGGAAATAGAAATTAATAAAAGAAGTGCCTTACTTCAAACCCTTAATGTATACATTGTCCACAGAAATTTCTCAGAAGTCTAATGGCATATTGCTTATATCAAGCCAGAATACTTTGCTGGAAGTATCCTCTGGAACTAACTTACTTCTGGGAATTATCATAAAAACTTTGAGTCTATTTAGAAAAAATAATATGGAAATAACAAATGTATAACATGACCTTGAAAGTACTAACTTTATACAAGAAGGCTGGAAGGAAGAATTCATATTGCTGTAAATATTTTAAAGAGTTTTAGAGCATGTTGGCATTTATAACATATAAAAAAGCAGTCAAACTGGTTAGATTCTGCAAACATGTGGTTGTTGCTTCAAATAAAGGGAAAAAGAGGAAGAACTATCTAATTGAGATATGACAAGTTATTAAAAAATGGTTGCACCAGAAGAAGCAATCAAAGGAATATTTACTACTGTGAAATTTATTACTTTAAGGGATTAACTGCATGATTTCTTCCTTTATTCTTTGTAAATATTATTGGAATTCTTATGGAATTAAATTTTAGTGCCTGTTTAACTTTGATGTTTTACAATGCACACAAACTTTTAAGCTTGCTTCAAACATTTGGAAATCATCCAACGGAAAGACATCCTGACACATAGAGGTAGGGAAATGTAACTGGTATTTAATGTTTTATTCCTTTCAAAATCCTGTGAATTAGGTAATTTTATTTTTCGAAGAAGAAGCTGAGTCTCATCAGGGTTTAAGTTACTTGTTTAAGCTCACTAACAAGTAATTGGCAAAGCCAGCACCCTAATCTCTGATTCCAAGGCTGGGATCATTGATTGCTCCCCAAAGTTAGATCTTTGAAACTGTTTTAAAAAGAGGCAGAAATGCACACATGTGAACTGATTTGAGAAACTTCATTCTTTGAAGTTATAGAATGTTAAGCATTCCATTACTATCATTAAAATGTTATCACCTAGTTACTAGTTTTGTTTTGTTTTTTTGTTTTTTGTTTTTGAGGGATCAGAAATGTGTCTAGCTAGAGAAGGCCATTACCAGTGAGATCAGACTTGACGTAATTCTAGAAATTACTCATGCCTGAAATTCTACCTACCTCTGGGACGTGTGACACATCAGCATGATAAATTTTAAGATTTTTTTTTCAAATGACAAGTCATAAGAATATCTAAGAATATTGGGAAATGGGGAAGGAAGAGGGTGTTAAAAAATGGACAGATGTGGCTGCCTTTCATTTGAGTTTATAGCACTCCTTAATTTTTTAAATTTTGCAGAAGTTTATCATTGAGTCATGGACAATTCAGATACTCGAAGACATGCCCACACTTCTAATTTTTGAGCAAATATAACCCTTATTCTATTTACCTGGAATCTGGAGATTTAATGTCCAGACTCTGACAGAAAATTCAGATATGAATTTCAACAGGTTAACCAGAGGCAAATTTCTGCAAGAGCTTTAGGAATGAGGAAGCTACGCAACCCTGACATAAACACACATGAAATTTAAGGGTGGAAAATCAAGTCCAAAAATAATTGCTTGTCTGGCAACTCAATGAAGTAGAAAGAGGAAAAAAAGAAACCTTATGTCTGATCCTGGTTGTGCTATAAATTTCAGCTTAATTTCTGGTGAGGTATTTAATCTCTGAACCATATCTGCATAGATATAATGAAAGCATTGCATCACTCCCATTTCAGCCCTAGTATTCTGAGTTGCAATTTTTCATAACTTAGGTAGGCTGCTTCTTAATAGGCCATACAAGGAGTGACGTATATTCTCTTAGCAATCACCTAACTTGATTGTGATTTTGGTGTAAGAACTTGGGACAAATATTTTAACATTTTTTTCTTCCTCCTTTTTAGGATTATCTGGGGGCTTGCATTGTCCTCACTGCATCTATTGCATCCATTAGTGGGTCTTCCAATTCCGGATTGGTGGGTTTAGGACTTCTGTATGCACTTACGGTAGGTATGGCTGAAAATCTCTCTTTTCGTTCAGTGTTAGAGTACTTTCTATAGTTATTATCAACTCTTACTCATGGTTGTTAGAGGATAAGTTTGAAATTCATAACAAGATGACATTTTGAAAATATTAGTAGATATGAACCCAAACCAGCATTTTAGGATAGCCTGGATTCATTTCTGTTATTGTGAACCAGTTTTCAGAAACTCTTCAAACCCTTTGGTCAGAGCACCCCCGAGGTTTCTTGAGATTCCTGTCCTGAGTGTCTCACAACCCATTTGGGGACACTAAAGTGAGTGTGAATATATATAACCGCTATTCTTTGTGTAGTGAAATCAGGACTTCATGAAACAGTGACATTTGAGGACCCTTGAAGAACAGCAGACACCTTCTTTGCACACTTTATCCCATGGCATCCTCTCTGGTCTCTGATATTCTGCTGCATTAATGAATTATAGCACATGATGTACACAAATTGTCAAAGTCATTCTGTCTACAAATATCCAGTGATTGCAAAAATTGATACTTCATTTTAAATGTGTTCAATTTCTTTTCTTTTCTTTTTTTTATTTATTTATTTATTTTTAAATTTTTATTTATTTATTTTTTTGCTTTCCTTATGTAGATAACCAACTATTTGAATTGGGTTGTGAGGAACTTAGCTGACCTGGAGGTCCAGATGGGGGCAGTGAAGAAAGTGAACAGTTTCTTGACTATGGAGTCTGAGAACTATGAAGGCACCATGGGTATCATTTGGAATATTATTTTGTTTCACTTAAATGTGTATTTTATTTGAATGTTAGTGCTGTGTCAGACGTTGTCATTTTTATTTTTGCTTTCCACTTCAGCATGCAGAGACTCCTCTCTCGTCTTGACTTTGCTTAATTAGGTACACCTGAGATGAGAAGACTTTTTAGGCCTGAAAAGTCTTAGATACAACCAGAGTCCAAAAAGATATTATTTAGTAATATTTAAAAGGAATCATAATAATATTTGGACTTTATTACATTAATTATCACCCCAAACTATGAACTATTATATTTTCTTGCCCAAGACCTTATTACCTTAGATGTCAAGAAACTTGGATCTTAAAATACTGAGATTCTCAGCTTTGTTGGAATTAAATTGGCAGGAAATTCAATACAGAATAATCTCTCTTAACTGCAAGTCTCATGCTTAAAATGCATTTCTTTGCCTAAATCCTCCAATAGCTATCCAGCTCTTCAAGCACCAAACACAAATAACTTAGCTAAGACTAGTAGACCCTTTGACCCTTGCCCACCTACCTAGTCTCATCTATCATCATTCACCTATACACCTTTTACTCTGCCTATGCCAACAGACCATGCTTTCTTTTTATTTTTGTTCTTCTGTCTGTGTATATTTGAAAGAAATTTCCCCATGCCTTATCTTTTAAGACTCATCCCAGGTACCATCTCTTCTTGAAACTTTCTGGGAGGATTACCCTTTCTGTGCTCCCAGAACACCTTGGGTTGGCATTCCTCATGTGACTCTCCATGCAGAATTGTAGATGCTGACTCACTTGTGTTTCCCCTAGGACACAGTGAGCACCTTGAGGCATGTCTTTCATTTCCATATACCTAACACTTTGTACAAAACCCCTCGCATTTTAAACATTCAAATGTTTGATGACTGACTGACTGAACAAACGAATCAATTTTATCTTGAATAGAGTTGAGTGATGGAATGCTGAAGAGACATGATGCTGTCGAATGCTCCAAAAATAAATACAAAGAAGTATTTTAAAAGTTATTAATCAAGCAGCCTTTACTCTGAATGTAATTTTAATTAAAAAAATATAGAACTTCATTCAATATTAATTTAAATTTAGAAAATAATTTACATGTTTGTATGTATGTGTGTGTGTGTGTTGTATATATATATATATATATATATATATATATATATATATATATATATATATATATATATCTGTATTTCCTCCACCTTACCCTCTGTTTTCTCCTACCCTATGTGCCAGATCCTTCTCAAGTTCCAGAACATTGGCCACAGGAAGGGGAAATCAAGATTCATGATCTGTGCGTCAGATATGAAAATAATCTGAAACCTGTTCTTAAACACGTCAAGGCTTACATCAAACCTGGGCAAAAGGTATGAATTCACTGTCATTCATTTACTTCATGCAAACCTTCTGATGGAACCACTTTATTACCACCTAAGTTCTTCAGATATCCCAACTAAGTATATTTTTCTAGGCTCACATAATATTCTCCACCCTTTGCAAATCAAATTATCTGCATAAAAGAAAAAAAGGAGAGATAGGGCCAGGATAAAACACATGTTCTCTAAGTTGTATTGACTTTCGTTAGTCTTCCACGAAAATCAGGAAAGCCAACAAAAGGCATGCTTTTCAAAATGTCTGGCTCTCATAGCCATAACAGACAGCCCCTTGAGAGCTTTTGCATTTGTACTAGCTCTAGTTTTAGAATTATTTATTTTAGTTATGTACAGAAAAAATGGACTCATTATACTTCTGATAAAATCGTTACTTTTAAGATAAAATGAAGTATTTACTGATCAACAATATACTAAATACAAACATTAAGCCACAATGTTAAAACAACACAATCGCGTAGAAATAGAAAGAGTAGAAGATTTGGTGAGAACTTCATGTTTTTAAATTAATAATGATCATTCTCAAAGGAGATCTATAAAAAGAATAATGATATTATTGTTAAGTATTTAAATAGAATTGTGTTTTGGATATGGTATCTTGTCTAAGTTAGAAACACTTTTGCCCATTTTCTGTCATGTGTCTGAGTCTTCTCTCTGAGTGATAGTTGCTTTTTAGGTGGGCATCTGTGGTCGCACTGGCAGTGGGAAGTCATCATTATCTCTGGCATTTTTCAGAATGGTGGATATCTTTGATGGTGAGTTATTAACTAAATATTTTCATTGGCCATGTGGTGCTTTCTCTTTAAAAAATGCAACATCCATCAACTTACCTAATCCTGCAGAAATGAAAATCAAATATTTATAAAGACATTGTCCTACGGCCCATGGATTGAGGCAAGTATCCCATATAAACAGTACAGAAGAAAAAAAAAAAATGTAGAATTAGGGAAATAAAATTATTAGCCCAAAACTTAGTTCTAAAAATTTTTATTAAAAGAATTCTAGTAAACTGGTAAAATAAAAACAAAGCCACCCATTTTTAATAGCAGTAGAAGGTGGTAGCATTTCAAGAGGAAGGAAGAGAAAGAAAGACAGTCTTATTTCCCACAAACTAAAAATATATCTCTACAAGGAGATAAGTAATTTTCTTTTTTTAATATTGCTGTATGACCCTTATCATCATCTCCTTAATAACATTGTTTAATGATGTCAAACATTTTCTGAGGAAGCGACCTTTGCTGTAAAGTGCCACGTACGTGTTGACAATATACAAAAATATTTATTCATCCACAAAATTATAAAAAAATATGACACATAAAAATAATTTAATCTTTGCTTTAAAAAAATACCACATTATTTAGTCTATCAAGTGGCCTATAAATAGGCCAGCTCATAAGCCATCTTGAATAAACAGGGATCCAATAATGTACTTGACCGTCAGCTTCAGTAAGTGTTTACTATTATTATCTGTAATGATTATAATGATGATGATAGTACTTTACATTTTTATGTACTTGACAGTTTATGTTATTTAATTTATTGTACAGAATAGCTCTATGATATAAGAGGTCAGTTTATGAACACGAAGTTGAACTGTAGTAATGCAGTCTCTTTGGGGTTTAGATTCAGGAACAGGGTAGGTATCTGCTGCTGCATCATCAGCTTGCTCTTTCCATGGCTAGTTATAATACATCGATGCTTTAAGGATTTCCAGTATGGATTTGCATTATAAGTCAGTTACATGATCCAAAGACAATTGATTGACACATTTCATTAAAAACTGTAGTTTGACTGAACGTATTGGATTAGCTTGATCCTCATGAGTCCGGAAACATCATTTCAGGCCCCATGTGGACTATCAACAGCTTGTTCTCTTTTTAATAGTATTAGGCTCTTAAGATTTTAATACGTAATATATTATTCCTGAAAGAAAGTTTAAGCTAATCACCTTTCCTGCTCTCAAATATAAAGCCAGCTGGAAAAAAGACTCCAACGGCCTTTCTTTACCTAGCACTCCCATCTCTTGGGTTATATTTTTTTTTCCCCCAAAGTGATATGATAAAATAAATCTCTCAAGTTGAGAAATGGGCATCAAGATTGCACAAGCCTCTGTAGGTTTATGTACACTGTAGAGAAATTCTTTAAATTTGATATCTGTGTCATTGAATTTACTTTCATATTTGTAATGTACTATACTGTTCAATCAGTATAAAAGTAAATAAGACAGACCAAAATCCTTGTCTTCAAGGCGCTAATATTCTAGTTGGGGGAGAGAGACAATAAAAAAGATTAGGAAATATGTATGGAATATCCTGTGAAAGAAAATAAAGCAGGAAACCAGGATAAAGGAACACTGGAAGAATGAAGACCCACAAAGGGGGGTGGGGAGTACTTTGGGTTTGTATGAACCACATAAATTGAATAAAAATAGAAAAAATCCCTTTAGGAGAAAATACATAAGGAAAGAGAAAATGTTACTGAAATGTATATTTTTTGAGACATAAATGATTTTTTGATACTTAAATGAAAAACTTTATCTTCTGAATTTCATCCCTGACCTAGGAAAGTACTTTTAATTAATAAACAAATATTACTTTACTTGTGATTTTACTACATGCTTATCATTTTTGTTCTCTTTACCAGGAAAGATTGTCATTGATGGAATAGACATTTCGAAATTACCACTGCACACACTACGTTCTAGACTTTCAATCATTCTGCAAGATCCAATACTATTCAGCGGTTCTATTAGGTAGGTGATGTGACGTGTTCAGCAGAAACCCGAGTGCCTCGGTTTTACTCTTTGGCCCATAGGAGGGTTTAGCTCAGAATTGCTTTTTGGGTGGGGTGAAATGATATCACGATGATAAGATCAAATATTCTGTCCAACAGTTTGGATTGGGGAACTTTAGACTTAAAAATTAACCTAATTAACCTACAGAAGCTAATCCTTTATGTCCCCAGGAACTCTTCTCTTTCTGTTTAACTTTACAAAAGTCACTTTTTCCTCTGTACTTGGGGTTGAGTGATTCTTGGCAGATGTTTCCTAGGAACTCCTAGGAGTTCCATCCTACAGATATCCTATCCTGCCTATCTCTTGTGTGTCTGACCTGGCCTTCGCAGATACTGAGTTTGGTTAGTACCTGATTCCCTTCACATCCCTCACAACTTTTCTTTCAGCAAAAGTTGATTTTAAGAAGCTACTACAACCTTCTTTACCCCTGGTTTATGGTTTCCCATGGAAGGGGGAAAAAAGATAGAGGTATCTATGATCTGCTAGGTGCTTTAAATATATTATCTCATTAAATCCTCAGAGCATTGCTCTAGTATAGATATTATTATCTCCATTTTACAGAAGAGGATTTTGAACCTCAGAGAAGCTATAACTTGCCCAAGTTCATACGCTTAGTAAGTGGTAGAACTGTGATTCCAAATAACGTGTGTTTGACTCCAGAGTCTACCATGGCATCATCTACCAGACCATATTTCTCATTTCATCGATCCTTTGTTCTCTCTTATTCCCCTCCTCCATCCAATTAACTACAAAGAAGTATTTGCCTCTTCCTTTTACTAATCACTTCTTGACTTGAAAAGAAAAATGTATGTAAGATTTTACAATATTCAGCTGTAACATTACTTTAATTAAAAGTTTTGGATGTTATCAAGTTATTTAACAATATCTCTGACTACTACTTTTGTGACTGGTGCAGCACAGCTCATCTAAAATAGCTTTATATGTTTTCATATAGACATGTATTTAGGAATATTCTATAGGAATATAATAACTTCAATTATATTAAACATAATATGAAAGTAGATGAATCCAAATAACAAATGTTATTATATCTTATCATGCATATAAACTTACTAATTACATCATCAGAAAACATTGTTGTATAACATTTAGGTCATTTATTCATTCATCAAACATAAGTTGAATACGTGCTCTGTCCTAAGCATTGTTTTGGGTTCTGGTGATACAGCAATAACCAGAACAAATAGGATTTACATCTTAAGGAAAGAACAGCAATATGCAAACATATATAAAAATTTACTTTTATTTAAACTAATTAATTTTTTCCC
Source organism: Eonycteris spelaea (assembly GCA_003508835.1). Classification (NCBI taxonomy): domain Eukaryota; kingdom Metazoa; phylum Chordata; class Mammalia; order Chiroptera; family Pteropodidae; genus Eonycteris; species Eonycteris spelaea. Next base: position 4,558,072 of record PUFA01000053.1, read on the forward strand.
TGTAGATTTAATTTAGATCCAGAGTGCAAATGCACAGATGACAGACTCTGGGAAGCTCTAGAAATTGCTCAGTTGAAGAATATGGTCAAATCCCTACCAGGAGGTCTAGGTAAATTTTCTAAGTTATACATTTATTTTTTACACATGCAATTACTTCTGCATATCTCTATATTTTATGCTAGAATCACATAATTCTAGTGTTAAATTTCCTCATTTAAAATAAAGGTAATTAGGACAATTCAAAATCTAGTGATTTTGCTTGGGATGCAAGAAGATAAATCTTATAACATTCTGTTCCATGTGAGAATTCTAAAATATTTCAATTAATATATTTATTGCCTATTCACCATTGGTGGGCATGGGTCACTTTACTCAGAATATTTCCTTGTGGTCATTCTGCTCATGTGATCTACACAATCACTTATCCACAGAAAGTGGGTAAAAGGACTGAGATGACTATTAGGTTCAAAGAGTACTCAGTGCCATTTAGGAGCAGTTTCTCCACACTGATTGCCATTTTCTTTGCTGCTAAGAGGGCATGTTCCTTTCATCCATATAACATGATTTTTTTTTGAAGACACTATTTTCTATTAACTTACTGTGGTAATCAATTTTGGTCACTTGTATAAGGGATGAAACATGTACTCAAATGATCACGGATATAAATTCAGCCCCAGAGATAGTACAATTTCTGGCAAATAACTGATGACAGAACAAAAGAACAATGTGGATAATGAAAGAGTAACATGATTAATGAAGTAATAGAAAGTTCACAACATACTCTTCAATTCATAAAAGTAAACATTTGTAGTTTTGGATTTGTGCTTCCTTAAGATCCGAGCTCATTTAACAAAGCAATCAAAAAGGAATAGTTGGTTGATATTCTAATTTTAATGCAAAATATGTAGTTACCAAGTTGATTGTAGTGTTTTGGTATCTAGTTTTAAAAAATCGACCTACAAAATAAAATCATGTTTGTTTGTTATTTTATTTGGGAAAGAAGACCTAATCAAAAACAATACCTTTTACAATTTTAAGTCCCAAGGAGAAGCCATCCACAAACAAAAATTGAGAGCATGTTTTTAAGGATATTTTCACTGACCTTGCCAATGTCATACTGTGGGAGTAATTACAGGGGTCCGGATAAACTTTCCCAGAATAATTTTTGATCTCTTATCTGGAGAGCCTAGCAAGTCTACTTAAGAAACTGATAATGCTTATAGACCCTTCTTCCTTGGTATTTAGAGACCACCCCTTGCCATTCATAGTCGGAAAGACAGGCAATTACATCTTTATAGTCCTCTTCACTAACATGAGAGCTGCATGCTCCTGTTTGAATCATGAGCATGGTGTTTAGGGGTTATGGTACAGTATGAACACTAGGGGATTATATTTACACTATGCAATTGAATGCTATTTATGCTCATTGTCTTAATAAAAAGTACATCAGTTGCTCGATAAAGATCTGGTTCAGTGCCAATTCTGGTGAAGCGCATTCATTATCTCCAGCATCCTCCTTATTTATTATGTAAATTATAATTTGAAGAATAAATGCATAGACTTTGAATGTTAGAAATGATAAGAATTTAATGCAATAAAAATACAATCAATAGAAATTCTGCTTGCCTACACACATCCTTACTAAAAAGTGTTTGGATTCAATTTAAAGTGATATTTTGGAAACAGGATTTATCTTAAATTCATAGTAGTACATTTTATGAAATGTGGATTAAGAAAAAAGGAAAAATAATAAGGATATAACATTCATTTATTCATATAAGAATGTTTTATTCAGCTACTATGTCAGATACTAATGGTAAGTGCTGAGGATACACTGTTGAACAAAAACAAATGTAAAACCCAGTCCTTATCCACTTGAGCTTAACAGTTTAGTGGTATAATGAAAAAAGGAATGAGTATTAGAGTTGAAATATCCTGTTTCTTCTGGTTCTTGTCTATAGTAATTTTGCTATGTGATCTTGGGCAAAACACTTCATCTCTCTAGGCCTTAGATAATTATATTAAATAATCTCTTCAGATAATTATATTATGTAATTAAATCATCTCTAAGGTCTTTTGGTCTTCAAAATGTTTAATGGTATTTATATCCTACGCTATGGAGGTAACTTACCATCTGTTGTCAAAAATAAGTTGACCCAGGATCATATTCATTTTTTCAAAGTAAAATTTCTCTTTAACTTTTCACATATGAAATCCTTGGTTCAGTATTGAGTGGTATCCAGCATAGTATTATAGGACATAAAATATTTTTTACTATTTAGCCAAGGAAAATGTCAGTAACATTTCTTTAGTGAAATTCTTGTTTCTTCCTATGATTCAGATGCAGTTGTCACTGAAGGTGGGGAGAATTTTAGTGTTGGACAGAGGCAACTGTTTTGCCTTGCGAGGGCCTTCGTCCGCAAGAGCAGCATTCTCATTATGGATGAAGCTACAGCTTCCATCGACATGGCCACAGTGAGTAGATTATCTAAATCCTTAAAATTGATGAGTTAGAGAAATGCACATGAAAATTATAATTTATTTTTTCCACATTGGGTTCTAAATCTTTGGTAGTATTATTTTGATTGTTACCTCATTTTATCTTGATCAACTGATGATAGCACATTGAGAGTTACAATAAAACAGATGCTATACCTTCAAAGGTGTTCCTATTGCAAAAAATATAAAATAAATTTACCATCACTTTTTCTTAAATTCTCAGAACAGTAAAATGCTAGGACTCAGTTAATGAGAGTACTATACTATTTAAGTATTCGAGTATTATCATGAAAGTTCTAAAATAAAGTATGCAAATTTCTATTTAATAGAATCTAATGATAACCAAAACCAATCATTAATTACTAAAGCAATTTGAAGAAGTAGTCACTGGAATTAAAAATGGCTGGAATTAATAATGGTCTTCTCAGTGTGTTAATAGTAACAAACCAGAAACTTTTGACTTTGGAAAGAAATTATTTTAAAATGTCAATTATGCCCAAGAAAGATCTGTTGAAAGCTGTGATTGAGTATACAAAAGTCTCATTAAATCACAAACTGTATGATCTAGCGATTTATATTGCTCTTATAAAAGTTAACTTGATATTAAAAGTTTGACATCAGAAAGGACAAAAAAATAGTCTATAACATAATGTTATCTTCTTGCTGTACATACTAGATTGGGAAAAATTACCCACAAAAGTGGAACAGTTTCAGGATTAAGAGCCAATTATATATAGAGATGCTAATTTGACATTATTTGTTTCTAGTAACTAAAACTAATCAATTAAAGTAACTATTCAAAGTTATAACCTATCTTCTCAAAGTTAACATAATTTAAAGCAATAAAATAGCTTCTAATCAATCTATTTCACTAAATAAGCATATAACTACATCAAAATTAGTATCGATTACTAAGGTTTTACAATATTAGCGGTTAATATAAGGGTAATACTGCCTCAATAGAGATGAAAAAGAGAGATAGCTTTTGAGAGAGATAGCGATAGAGAGTTAGAGAGAGAGAAACTATGAATGAGAAAAATTAATTGTTAATAGGCCACATGATTAGAAGAAAGAACTTCATGTCAAGACTTAGATAATCAACCTTTCCTCTAGGAGAGAGGTAGAATCTTTACCCAGAACATCTTTTAAAATATAATGACAACAATGGTTTATGGTGGGAATAAAAATGGTTCTTGCCTGGAATGTTCTTTTATGGATCAAAATCCAAATTTGGGGCATGAATTTTATTGTTTTTTCTTTTCTAACCCAAAGGGTAACACCTTTTAAAGGTTTTATTAGTTTTGAATACATACCGTTTGTGATACAACTCAAGTGAGCATTTCCATGCCCATTTGATTTCATTTTCTTCTTTCAGTTCCCTGGCAATAAATCTATCAGTTATTCTCAGTTGGTCACTGAGTTTTATTTGCATTTTGAAGACACCTGCAGAACCCAGCATGAGCTTTCTTCTGGGAACTGCTCCCCATTGTACTTTACTCAGAAGACTTAGGAGTAGGATTTCTCCAAGAGGCTTGGGCACACTGGAGCATTGTTGTTGGGGGCAAAAGAGAAAATTCAGATTTTATTTATCTTTTGGCAGGAAAACATTTTGCAGAAAGTGGTAATGACAGCTTTTGCAGACCGCACCGTTGTAACAATAGCTGTAAGTATGGGAAATGAAGTTGCTTTATTTGTCTTTGGTTTTTGTTCTAAGATTCAATAATCTTTACTTTCGAGTAATTAAAATATGCTTATGCTGAATTTTGTACTTTTCTGCTATTTCTGTATCTATCCAAAAAAGAAAAAAAAAAGAAGAAGGAGGAGGAAGAAACCTACTATGCTATGAAACCTTTACACTGTTTTTTTCCAGACCGTCTGTTCTACCTACCTTCCCTAAGTTACAAGGATAGGACATCCTAAATCTAAGGTTCCAGCAGGTGACAGCCTGTGCTTTTTCACCAGATACAGATGGTAGCACATATGGGATAATTCTTTTTTCAATAATATGATGGTCTGATGAGCCATTTCAGAAGCAAAATTATTAAATTTGACTGCCAGTTCTGCTGCTATTTACACTTAATTTCTGTTTCCCTTCACTTAACTGTTTTAAAAAAAGAAGGCATGAGAAACCTCACAGCTGAGGCAACTGCTTTGAGCACCAATCAAATTGGCTTAAATCTTTGTAATTTCATTTTATAACTTTTTTGCAATAGGCCATGGTTTTCTCTCGTCCTCTTTGTAGATGGATGGATTCTTGCTCACATTTAGGCTTCCTGTTTAACAGAAAACTGTTTTGAAATGAATCACCTGGACATTTTTCCTCTTGCTGATTCTCTTCTCTTTCTGTTTTTCTTTTCTCTCCAGCACCGTGTCTCTTCCATTTTGGATGCAGGCCTTGTTTTAGTCTTTTCTGAGGGTATTTTAGTGGAGTGTGATACTGTTCCAAACTTGCTCGCCCTCAAGAATGGCCTCTTTTCCACTTTGGTGATGACCAACAAGTAGACCATCATGAGTTACTCTGCTGAGAATCCCATTTTCTGGTAGCTATCTTAGCAGCACCCCCTCAGTAGGCAAGACAAATGCAGAGATTCCAGGGGAGGGATGTGGCGAGGGAACTAACCAAATCAGCTCAACCAGGTGCTTCAGTTATGTTCAATTCAAATGAGGCACATGCATATATTTTTAAGTGTGTAAATGCAAGAGAGACTGTTTATGAAAACCTGAGAACCAGATTTACCTCCGTCCTAAGGATCAGTTTCACTATTCCTCGGGGATTTTTTGTAAGTGTCCTTAAAAATAATACCACGCATGTTCCATATCTACCCTGATGAATGCATTAATTTAAATAATTACCTAAGGTTAACTATTAGTAATGGGAATTATGTATGGAGTGCTTGCTTAGGCTTCCATTTTTGTGAATGATGCATGGGAAAACAGCACCCTTTGAAGTGCAGCTTTTCAAAGTGGCAGGAAATGATGCCCATCAGGGCCTAACTTCTGTAAATTAGGCCTAAGTAAAGAAAAACCCACTTTCTTTCACCTTCCAGTGAACTTGTGGTTCCTTCTGCCCAGGAGAAGAAATCACACTAAAATGTGAATAATTTAATGGATGAAAGAATTGTATAACTTGAAAAACAGTTCTAGAATATTTTCATGAATTTTACCACTGTAGAGATAGGGAGATATTTAGGGAAAGAAAGAGCTTCCTGTTCCTTCTAAATGGGCAGGTAAAGAGGGGGAAAACAGACCCTTGCTTACGCAAATGACTAGTTTTCTCTATTCTTCATGGATCATGGAAAATATTGTTGGATAGTCCCATGTAGTTTATACCTCGAAGATTACTTAAGCATAATTTGTATTTTTCAACAAAAAATTATGTTCTTTTACCTCATTTTTCTTGTCCTACATTCACTGAATACTTTTCTATATACTTATATACCTTTCACCCATTTTTCAGTTCAAGACCAGTAGCGTGGAGGTGGCCACCAGGATACCTAGAATTTCTCCCCTGGACACACAGGAAGCTGGGGAGAGAACAAATTACTGTGGGACCAACTTCTCTTAACAGACTCATAGGAGAGAGAGCACCACCAACTTGTGGTAGACCCCCCGTAAAATGATATTCAGCTTTATTAAAAGCAACTATTCTTTACTTGCTAAAATTTGTTCTATTACTTTTGTTAACTGTTAATGAAAATTGTGAAATAAGATAACTTTCTCTGGCTTCTAAAAAGAAGCCCTTATGCACCAACATAATGCATAGCATTTATTAATGAAAGCGATTTATTTTTCACTCTTAATTGGATTAATTTCTCTGGAGCATTTTGAAAATTTCATCAATGCTGTTACAATTGACACCACACTTTGTCAAGCAAAAAATAATTTAGATTCATGGAATAAACATCAGCTATATTTATATTTCCTTTGGCCAAGTTTTTCAATGTCTCCATTTTTTAAATAAACATTATTTTAAAATATCAAGGCATTGTTTATAATATTCTGTTTATGGATTTAGAAGCCAATTCTTTTTTTAACATCTATGATATGGTTATTTAAGAACCAATATTTTTGGAGGGAAAATGCACAGCAGATGTTAAACAGCACATTAAGTTTATTTTTTTCTAAATGCATGGGTATACAAATGGCTCTGGTCCATTCTCAAAGATAAATAAACATTATCCTCCAACTTGTGACAATTCTTAAATATATATCGTTAGCTACCAATATTCAGTGAATATTTGTCTATGGCTGTTGAAAATAGTAGTGCATGTTCTAAGCTGTCATCTTTATCGCATTCCATATGCATGTTTTTTCCTCCTCTAGTTGTGAGTCCCAGCTATGACTGCCTTCTTTTCTGAAACCATGAACACTGAGACTATCCCATCTAGATGGCCCAGGGCAGAAGATAGACCTTTGCCCCTTGAGATGGTTTTAGGTTGGACTTTGGGCTGTGAGGAGAAGGCACTTTGGAAGCACTCCCATCAGCATGCTGATGTTTTGACCTGCATGGTCCAGGTCCAATATGGTAGCACCTAGTCACATATGGCTATTGAGCACTATGTATAGTCCAAATTGAGAGCTGTCGTAAGCATGAAATAATCAATGTATTGTAAAGACAGAATTAATAGAGTAACGTAAAAGGCTTCATTAATAATTTTTATATTGGTTATATGTTGAAATAACATTTTGGATATATTGGGTTAAAATATTATTAAAATGTATTTCATCTGTTCATTTGTGCTTTTAAAATGTGGCTCCTAAGAAATTTAAAATTACATGTGTGTCACTTTCGTAGGCCACATTATATTTTTATTGGACAGCACTTATCCCCAGCAAGAGTAGTGAAAAGGCCCACTGCACAGATTTTTCCCTTGTAAATCTAAAAATATAAAATAATAGTAGCTGACATTTGTTATTTGCTTGTATGTGTCAGAGAAGGTGCTGAAATTTTTTACATGAATCATCTTATTTGACCCTCACCACCGCTCTCTGAGGCCAGTACTATTATTACCGTCATTTTACAGATATGAAACTTGAGGCATACAAAAGTCAAGTTTGTTGCTTAAGATCACTCAACTAATGTGGTGAAACCAAAATGTGAACTAAGTCTAGCTTTAGAATCTGTGCTTTTAAACATAGTGCTAATAATGGCAGGTGAACAATCCTCTACGTACCAGATATTCCCTACAAAAGTTTCGGTGGCAAGATGGAAATATCTCACACTTGGAAGTTAATAAACTTGGTTTTGATGCTAGTTCTGCTATTTATTATACATGTGGTCTCCTGATTTTGCTCTACCTCCATGAACCCCAGTGATGTCCCCTTTAAAGTGGAAAGCAATTATACCCACATTTGAGGAACATTCTGATGATTAACAAGTATGTGTGTGGAGCACTTATGTGTATTATATGCTCAATAAGTGGTAGCTTTTTTAAAAAAATAATTATTAACACCAAAGCTTCTTTCCAAAGAGTGCTATGTGGAAAGAGAGAATGGGTAGATGAGTGGCAATGATCTCTAAAATCTAGGAGATGGCATGTCTGAAGTCCTGGATAATCCATCCTAACACTGCATGCCATAGGGCTTCCCCATACTGTCTTCCCGGAACTGACCACCTTCCAGGTTCTTCAGATTGTGTGTTAGCCCATGGAATTAATTGACTCTACATAAGATATCATTTTAGTCTAGACTAAGCTGTAACCCAACTGGTTCATGATGGCTCTTCTTATTTAATGATTTGACAAAATGTTTATTAGCCTACTTATACCTCCGTGAAAGTGATGAAACTGCTATATTGACTACACTAGATTTAATACAGCCCATACAAGACTCAGCTTTAATGGCCAGGATTTTAAAAATGTAGATAAATGATATATTAAGAAACAATTTGAGGGGCTGTGCTTCTTGCACCTCCTGGTACCCCAAGGTAAATAAATATCCCTGAATAATTGGTAAAATATGCATATCCATTGCTTTGGTTTGTGTCTTAAAATATGTAACAAATAACATGTATTCTTTTCACTCACAGCATCGTGTTCACACTATTCTGACGGCAGACCTAGTTATTGTGATGAAGCGAGGAAATATTTTAGAATATGACACTCCAGAAAGCCTCTTGGCACAGGAAGATGGAATATTTGCTTCTTTTGTTCGTGCAGACATGTGAAGAGATGTCTTAAAACAATACATGGATTTAAAATAATGCAGTCATAACCTACTCAATGGATCATCAACTTGACCTTTGTAAAGTGCCATCTTAAACTTTTGCACATTTTTTTAAAGCTTATTTGTTTTATTGTAGAACTTTGTAATTAGAAAAAAAGTCACTTTACCAATGAATATTGTATTTCCTATGTTGATGTTTCTTCTTTCTAGTCTTTATTTTGTTTTCCAAGATATTACTGCCTAATATATTCATTAATAATGTTTTTCTAAGTATTAAGTCACTTTTCCTTTAAGAATGGCATATTGTATTAAAACATGTAATCTGCTTTAAGTATTAAATCAACAAATGTTTTTTTCATAATTTTAAGTCTGGTAAATATCTCTCAGGCTTAGAATTTACAATGAGTATTCAGTATTATTATACTCTTATTTGTAAGAATATGTTTTCCTTTTTGTTGGCATCTTCAGATTTGAAAGATAATAAAAGGACAAGTTTTCTAATCGATTAGAAAATGAAACACTCACATTTATTATCTACTGTTTGAGAGTATTTTTTGTATTCTGATATTTCCTTTAGCAGTCTCTTTTTTTTTCATCTAAGTTGTTTTCTGTCACCAAGAAGTCATCATATTTGGAGTAGCCTGGTAAAACTAAATCCTTAACTAAAATCATGAGAAGAGTTTGAATACTCGTTGAATATTTGAAAAATTATACTCAAGTTTCCATTTTACCCTGTCTAGTAAATAGGGAATTATTAAGATATGGGACATACTGTCCCTTTTCCAGACTGAAGTTCAAAGAGTAATTAGGTCCAATTCTTCAGTGGCAAGCTGGCTAAAGCTTTCTATGGTTTAATTCATCATTAGATGTAGTTATGATCCTGAGCCCTAAAATTCCATAGTATTCAAGATTCAGGAGCACACACAAGTGGTCTTACTTGTACAGGAGATGTATGTATATGTATATGTATATGTATATGTATATGTATATGTATACGTATACGTATATATGCCTATTTCTAGATGGAAGAGTGTACTTCTTTTAGACATTTATGCCCAGTGGTGTCACACATGTATCCATTTGTTCCTGCTCTAATTTAATGTGTATGTTAAGAGTGCATCAAAAAATTGATGGAATATTAGTGTTATGTTTTCTTAGGTGTAAATTGTTAAATTTGAAAATACTAAAAGTCACCTTCATTGTCATACTAGCACCCAAAGTTTTATACTACAATTATGAGCCCATATATAAATATCATTGGTTTTCATATGAGGATCTGCATGCATTGTAAAATTTTGGAAAATTACAATCGATGAAAGAAAAGAATTTATGCTCCCTTCCTCTAGTTCTTGTGCTCAGTTTATTGTATGGTATATTGACTCTTGGAAAATTTGTAATACTTGTTTATCCAAAATATACAACTGGGCTTTTACCTGAATTTAGAGTCCTGATGTTTACCTAAAACAAGTTCCACAAGGATAGACAAAAATATTTTATGTTATTTGGCTTAAATTGTCATCCTTTGTTGTACTGTAAAAATTCACTGGGAAAAAATATATTCTTATTGTTTCTTGAAAACTAAACAAAACAGGATCAGTAACTATTAATTTGATCTTGAAAATATATTCTAAAAATTCCACCAATCCTCTTAAAGGATTTCTGTCATGCAAATGTTTTGTAAGGATGAATTTACATGATGCTTGTATGAAGTTATACCTCATTCTCACAGAGAAATGGGGATTTACCTGTAGAAATAATCCCTTACAATATTTGTAAATTATACAGCTATTTAGGCATGTCAGTAGAAGCATATCTAATTATACTAAACCGAGACTCATGTTTACCATTCTTTCACCCTTGTCGTCCCTGATTCCCTCATAACTTTTAGTCACTTAGTTGAGTGTTTGTTTACAAAACTAAATTGAATAAGTCAGAGATGATGCTTTAAACTGTTAAATAATTTGCTATGCTATATATATGATCTATTGAATTTAGAAATGACTCATCTTGAAATATTTTTTTACCAAATAGGTACATATTCAAAAAAGAGCAGCCTTAATCAAATTAAATTTTACATTAACCAAATTGATTTTGCAAATTTTAATTCAATATTTATTTAAAGTAATAAAGCATAAAGTCTTATATGAAAATAATGAAGTTACTGATATTGAGAAAGAAAAAATATTTCTTAAAGTATTGTGCGCCTTCAACTTTTATGCTACTATTGATAATCCATTTTAAAGTCAATTTAGCTCTAGATTAGGTATCAGAAGACTCTTCAAAGTAACTGAATACTGAGATCTGGGACCATATCTCATTTGTCTTTGTGCCCTTGGCATGTGGTACAAGTGCCTGGCCCACAGTAGGTTCTAGTAAGTATAGTTGATTGATCTACTGATTAGTTTCACCACTAGCCATATACCCAGAACTATGGGTTATTCTCTTCACTTTCTGTGTTATGTTTATTCTACTGTGAAATATATTGATTTGGCATTATATAATAAATTACTTTTGTCTTTGCTTGATTAAAGAAGATGATTATTTTTTCACTTACAATACCATTGAGTATCAACCAGGACTGATCAATAGATATAACTAACACCAGTTGCTGAGACAATACCTACCAGCTTTGACAATTTTGTTTCACAGTCATGTAGTTCATTAGTTTTATATATAGGCTCCAGGGAAGCTTCCATTAAGTGGAACAGCTATATTAATAAATTTTATTACTTCTCTAATTAAATAGCTGGATGTCTGGACTTTTCTGAGAGGTTTATTGATCATTTCTTATGGTTGTCTTCCAGTTTGTTATCACTTGTTTTGCACTACATCCTTTGGAGTTCGGTGATTTATAGTACTGTAATAATTCTTTTATTGATCTATTATCCAAATGCAGTCTTGTAGTCTTAGCCTTGTAGCATAAGAAACACACCAGCCAAGAGGATGCACCCTGTAACTTAAGTTTAATTTTTTCTTTAGTAACTACACATCATTTACAACAGATTTTCTCAAGCACTATTAAATTTCACTAAGCTCAAACTTCCCAGCGAAAGCGCTTGTATCTGCATTTCTGGCTACTGCCTCCAGATGAGATTCACAGTTAGCAAAGTTTAAGAATCACTGATCTACCTAAGTCACCACCCTGGTTTCTCTTTATTATGCATAACATAGAGCCATAAAATACTGGAAGTGATGTTCACATTGCTAAAACAAGCCTCTCAGTGTCATTGAATAAACTACCTTAGTTCCAGCATAAAGGAAACATAGTTAAATGAACTGAATCTTAGCTGAGAAGATGTAAACAGGGACTCTGAATGCCATTCTGTTTTGTGGTTTAATTGGAAACAAGTGATCTAAGGGGGAAATGTTTTCACAAAGATGCAAAGCTTTTCCCTCCACATCTGAATTAGCTATTGAATCATTTGCACATTGTTCTGCTGAATTTAAATTAGTATTTTCAAATGTTTATAGTACATACCTGTGACTAGTTTGGATAGGCTTCACTATCGATATTTCACAATATGGAAAGAAGGTAAATTATTTGTAATGATCATTCACCTTTCCATCTTCACATTTTTTCTGCAGATGTTTTCATCATTGTTGATATGTAAAGGCTGATATATTCATTCTACATATCTACTACGTAGGATTTAAATTATTTCCCTTTATATAAGCAGTAGCAAATTTCCCTTAGCTCTTTACACTATGGTCACCAATGCCTTCTTTCTAAAATGACAAAGATTAAGAGATCCAAAATAAAAATAAAAAGTAAATTAAAAAAAAAAAAAAGATCCATAGTTGGCTAAGTTAATTGGCTCTAAGAAGAATGCTCTGTGATCTTAGTGCCACCAACCAAGACAGACCATCTCCAAATATACACTACTTCTGAATGACAAAGAGCTTTGTTTTCAGAAGGTTATTTCAGACCCTTATCACTTAATCTTTCCACTGCATAAAAAAATCACTTGTTAATATACAGCAACAGTGTAACACTGCTTAATGGTGCTTCATTCTCATTTTTCTCTTAGAGCTACAGTATGTGCTATTTATAAATAAGATTGGTTATTAAGTGGAAGACTTGACTTTTAATATTATCAGAACCAAGTGTGTTTAGACCAATTCTTCCATACCTAGATATTTTGTTCTTTGATTCATAGTAATTGAGGCTTTTTCCCAACACTGGTTAAGTAAAGAGTAATTGATTCAAATTCTTAATCTCTTTCAGATACCCAAAATATTTATCAAACCTTTAAATGTAGAAATAAACAGAATCCTCAACTGAATTCATCAAAGTGTACTGCTAACTATCTTTCATAAGTTACAACTCATCCTCCAACCCCTCAGAACATGGTGTGCCCTGCCCCACACACACATGCACGTACATATTCACATTTTACCTTAACTTGCTGCTTTAGAGTATAGTGTTATGAATCTTTATATCACATATTAATATAATGCATAGATAAGTCATACAAGTGCTAAGAATGGATGGCATAAAGAGAAAGGTTGTTATAATCACGATAATCTGTAAATGTATCTTTAAGACCTAATATCACCTTAGGAAGAAATTTCAGTTCTAGATAAATAAAATTTATTTATAGTGATAGAACTTTCAGTATTTTTGATTTTATCAACCCACTTTTTCTATTAGCTTTTAAGATGACAATGGCAACACTGCTGAGTTACAGTGAGCAGCCTCGTTTACTTCAATCATGGGATGATAATTGTTATGAAAGGTAGTGAATTGATCATCTGTGAAAGGTGGCTATCACCCTATTAAGAGATGCTACATGAAAATAGACTGGTTACTTCATCTTGATTGATAACTTGTTGAATATCTGCTATCTGTTCACCTTTGAGTAATAAAGTGTGATTCAAGGAGATCGTCAGGGTAGTACAAAGCTTCAACTATATTAAAAATAATGTGAAATCTGAAATAATTATCTTGATTGTGCTTATTTTACAAGTAAGGAAACTGAGGTTAGAATTTAAATGAATTACCCCCAAATCACTGATTTAAAGTCTCCCTGACTTTAGAGGTGGCACTTTAAACACCAGGGATGGGTGTGGAAAGACGAGGATGGTATCGAAAGGGTACATCCGCACTGGACTTGAGAAAAAGCAGAATTATCAAGTCTCAAGAAAAGTAAAGAGTGAACTGGGTCCAGGGAACCTGTCCAGGGACAGTCTCCTCCCTCAACTCCATCTCTCTGTCTCAAGCTTCTCAGCTTCCTCTGTCCTCAGTGCCATTTTCTCCTTCTGTACACCTTCTCACCTTGCATGCAGCCTTCACGAACCACTCCAATCTCAGTTCAAATCTTCTAGTGCCTGGGCCCACAGCTAACTATTTCCAATTCTCAAATTGTCTATTTCAAAGCCTCAAGCAAGGAATCTAATTTTCCCAGCTCATCTTTTTTTCTTTCGTGTGACTGGACAATTTTGCATTACTTCACTTTGGGTCAGGGATCAACCTCTAGCCTAAAAAGCTGTGGCCAGATAATATGTGCCAATTGAAACTAATGTCTTATGCTGAGGAACATTTAACACAGTCTGGAGAGTGACATGAAAGTAAGAATACAAACCCACATCATGACCAGTAGTTCCAGAAAAAGAGTGATAAGACTGGGTTAGCTATTGGTTGTTTTCCTTTTGTGGGGGCGAGGGGCAGGGAGTGGGGGCAGGCATCAGGAAATGGGGAAGTAGATCATTCTTCCATCACATGAGCACTAAATGGGCCTAGATGACTAACCCTTTTGGACACTCTTCACATGTTCCTACACCCTACCTTTGCTCCAGAGAGAGTGAAGTTCCAAAGAAAGATAGAATTTTTTTTTAAAGAAAAAACAACAAAATTTCCGTCCATAAGTAATTATCTCCTAATTTTGATTTTTTTAAAGCCTGTTTTATTTCTCTGTGGGAATGACTGCATAACACACAGCCTGAGACACTTTCTCACAACCATCCATTCAAAACAAGCAGTAACACCCACCTAGAATTGCACTATCCCACCCACTTTAAGATCCCAAACACACATGACAATTACAAGCATATTTTAGATAGAGGTGGCAATTTCTCTCAGTGACCTATCACTCTTAGATACTTATAAGGGCCAAGCAGTTGCCCGGGCACTGAATTTGCAGTGTTCTTGGCAAACAGGAAAAAGAAGGTGGCAAAAGACAGTGACTTGGGGTAACAAGATTACACCTGAAAATAGGAGCTTCTCCTTTGTTCTGACTTGACTGAAATTCTAGTATATATTAAATGCAATAAAATATTATATTGGAAACACAAGGCATCTAGGCTTCTGGCCAAAAATGTAGGGGAAAATTAGCAAACCTAATATTTCATGGAAAATTCTTGGCTTAAATAATATTTTAATAAAATTTAGCTACATGTGCCAATAAAGCATAGAGATGACATAATGATTTATGATTTAAATATCATATAATCTCTGTAATGTCTAGAGCCATCTTGTATCAAACAACATGAGAGACGCAAAATCACTGGGGAACTGAAGAAAAGAGCAACGTGAAATCAATTCAGATATCAGTAGAATGCAGAAACCATCTCACTAAAAATTTGATGAAAGGATGATAATAGCTAATATATATTGCACAGATATAATATGAGCCTTAGAATTATAATCTAATTTCATCTTGATAAAATTCTTTGAGTTAAGCATTATTATGCCCATTTTATCATTGAGGTTCACAAAGGCTAACTTAAGCAAATTTTAATGGAACTGAGATATAAACTCAGGCAATCTGACTTCAAGATCTATGCTTATAGCTATGTGCTATACTAGAATAATGATAAATTTGTGAGTCAATTAAGTGTTCTTGGGAGTAAATAATTTATATGATATGTGATATATAACAAAGTATAATTATATGAATCTAAGAGGGCTGATAGGAAAAAAATTAATCATTCGAAACATGATGTTGGAGGAGAACTCTACAGATACCCTTGACTGGCAGAAAGGTAAACAAACAGCAGGTCCTAGAACAAAATTAAGCCTAAAACATTGCTGGAGGTAACACTGACAAAACTGAAGCTGTCAGGCACATCATGAGAAGGCAGGGTTCTTTGGAAAAAACAATAATTTCAGGAAAAATAGAAAGCAGCATGAAAAGAGAAAGGCCAAAAAATGAGATGGATTAACTTCGTAAAAGAAGCCATTGGTGTGAGTCTACAGTAGCTGAGCAGGGCTGTCAAGGACAGGACTTTGTGGACATTACTCATTCATAGGGTCACCAGGAGTTGGAGCCAGCTTAACAGCACATAACATAACACATGTGAGTCTATGTAGAAAATACTGAAAAAGGAACTGGATCAAGAATTAGAAACTGAGTTTTAGTTACATAATGTAAGTAAGACCTTGGATTTATTATTAAGTCTGAGTTTCCATTTTCTCATTTTTACAAAAAAGGAAAATGAAATAGCATGATAACAATAACCCTGCTGGCCTCATTGAGCTTTTGTAAGTCTCAAATTAAATGATGGTGAAAGGATTTTATGATTTAAAAGGCACATTTCTATATGAAATATTAGTACTGGGAACCCATGGCATATACCGCATCTTAATAATATTAAATGAGATTTTCTTAAAATCACAAAATAAACTTTTTTCTTTAAAAAAATTTTTGACATGATTCCAACTTTACAATGGTGAGATGATATATTCAAGCTGAAATATAAACTAGCTTCAGAATATTGATATCTCTGAGGTTGTAGAAAGGGCAAATGCAAAATCAGTCTATTTGGATACAACCTAGATCTCCTGGAGAGGAAAAATAGACTATAAGGTTAACTTATATTCAAAATTAAAAACACATGAGAAAATGAACCACCATGATGTGAATAAAGAGACACAACAAATTAAGAATATTAATCAAGAATTAGAAATAATAAAACAATCTAGAAGAGATTTAAAAATAGGCGTTTGTCAATAAGCATGTGAAAATGTGTTCAACATCATTATTCATCGGGAATGCAAATAAAACAGTTACCCACTTACGAAAGTGGCTAAAACTACAAAGACTGACAATATCGAGTGTTGATGAAGTTGGAACTTTCACACACTGCAAAAGAAAATGTAACTGGTATCACCAGTATGGGAAACCGACAGTTTCTACTAACTCTAACTGTGCTTTTACCAAGACTCCACAATTCCACTCCTGGGCATGTATCCAAGAGGAATGAGTGCCTATGTCCACAAAGAGATGTGTACATAAATATATAAATGTTCATAGTAGCTTTATTCATAATAGTCAAAAAAATAGTTCAAATGCCTTACAACAGGAGGATGGATAAATAAATGGTGGCTTTTTTGCGCAATGAAATACTATTATTGGTATGTAAAACAACATTACCAAATCTTGCAGATACTATGTTGAGTGAAAGAAGTCACACTAATGAGTACCTACTGTATGATTCAATGCATACAAAACTCAACAACAAGCAAACAAACTGATGACAACATAAGTGTAATAGAGTTAGCTCTCATAAGGAGCAATTATAGCCTGGAAAGGGACAGGAGGAAATCTTCTAGGGTGATAGACATGTTTTATATCTTGATCTGTAATTTGTGTAGTAGTTATATAATTGCATATGCAGATTTTTTAAAAGGGGGGAAAAGAGAATTAATTTTAAATCACCAAATAGAACTTCTAGGAAAATTCTAAATTTAATGGATGATTAAACAGCAATTAAGCTTAGATGATGAAAGAATTATTTTCATTGGAAACAGATTTAGAATTTACCTAGAGTGTAGTGCAGAACAAGCTAATAGACAATATGAAGAACTATGAGAAGAATTAGAAGGTCTGAATTAAGAGTTTCAGAGGGGAAAAAAAAGAGGATGAAGAGGATTCAAAGAGTCAAGAACTTTCTTAAAAAACTTCAGACTCAGATAACTTCAAAATTATTGCATTTTCAAGGAATAAGTGAATCTCTATTCTATTTAAACTATTGCAATTCCCCATAGAGAAAGAATATGCATGAATTTTTTTTACAAAGACTAATAACTTTTATCCAAAACCAGGCAGAAATAATGCAGAAAGAATAATACAGACCAATCTCACTTATAAATATCTATGCAAAAATCCTAAATAAATATGAGAAAAAATAATCTAGCATTGTAGTAAAATAATAATTCACCATGACCAAATAGAGTTCATCTCAGGAACATAAAAATAATACAACATTTTTTTTAAATCTCATGACATAATTCACTATATCAAATTGGCCAAGGAAGATGAGGAAAAAAAGAAAGATCTTTTTGTTATATGTAAAAACATAGAAAAGTGAAAAAAGCACACTACCTTAAAATGATAATTATGCAAATTATATATTCTGGAAGCATTTTCTCAAAATCACTAGAAAAAAAGCATAACTGCTATTATCATTATGATTTACTATTGATCAAAAAATACTGACAAATGCAGTCAAAATTAAAATAATAAACAATAAATTAATTAAATACTAGTTAAGAAAGTTGTGGCAAAATTGTAATTATTTTAGAAAATATTATGTTTTATGTCATCCACCTGAGCTAAATCCTTTACATACTCACCTCATTTAATCTGTTCTACTCTGAGAGGTAGATGCTAGTGTCTCCATTTTACAGAAGAAGAAATGAAATTCAAGAGTTGAGGAGATGCCAGTGATTAAATGTGTTGTTCAAAGCCACCAACCAAGTAAATGGCAGAACTGATAATTAATCCCAAATCTTTCTGACTCTAACTCTGTGAACTTGAACAATAGGTTATAGTATATTTCATGCATCTTCCATGATACCTCAATTTAAAAAAACTGACTCAAATGCATAATAAAATTCTGTAGGTTTGCAAAGAGGAGATTATTTTGTTAGCCCATTTATTTTAACAATAAATGAGGTAATTTGACATTTTAAATTAGCATCAAGTATCAAATATTTAATTTTAGTATGAATTGTTTAGAAAAAGAACCTTGTGAAAGCTTTTCTGGCGCAGATAATTTCTACCTAAAGAAAAATCCAGGTCATTTAACAGCCTTCCTCTCCCCCAAAAAATTTTTGGCAAATGATCATTGGGGCCAATGAGTCTAAATATCATTTAAAAACTTCCAACCTCTATAATCCCTTCTGCAGCTGGCATTTTTGAAAGGTGGCAATAAGGAGTCACCCTACACAGAGTTCTGGAAAATGTCGGGTTTCTCTTTCCAAGCACCACATGAGTCACTAATTTTTCAAAACATAGTGACGTGAAAGCTGAGCAATAGATCAAAATGCTGTTGGGAACTGCTCTTTCTCCAAGAGCTTCAGAAAAACCTGTGAAGGGTTCCTATAGCAAGACAGATCCCAGGCTCATGAGAACTTGCCTTTCTTTGGCACAAGAATATCAAGGCATAATTTTAAGGCCTGGAAAAATGAACTGTGACAGCCGCTATTCCTCATTTTCTCTTGGAAAAGACCCTACCAGCTTTATTTAGTACTAGCTTTTTGTGCCCTACTGGCAGAAAATAATTACCACTGGTACTCTGTACTTGATTGAGAGAACCACTTTTCTCTTGCAGACACTATTACAATAAAACAGACATGTTGATTTCCTAGGTCCTTATTTTATTACCATATCTTGGTTGGCTCCCTTTCAGTCCCCAGTGTCTTGATTAAATTCAAGAGTTGAGGAGATGCCAGTACAAGTTTTGGTTAGCACTCTGAAGGTTGGTGAGGTTTCAAAAATAATAATCTACAAAATGATACTATGTTTTCTTTTCTTAAAATTAGATTAGGAAAGATAGTTAAACAATAAAGGAATCTGTGTGTCTATATCTTCCTCATCCCTTCCCACCTCCATACTTAGCTCTGAGATCCTTTTGCCCATCACCAAGTCCAAACAAGTCCTAATGTTGGAATAAGAACAAACATTTATTAAGTACTCATCACAGACCAGGTTCTATCCTAAGTAGTTTATATGGATTGTGTCATCTTGTCCTCATAACAATTCTATAAGGTTGTTTACCTTAGTGGGCAAGAGAATCACCAGGGGAACTTTTTAAAATTTTTTATTTTTCAATTACAGTTGACATTCAATATTATATTAGTTTCAGGTTTACAGCATAGTGGTTAGACATTTATATAATTTACATTTATATAATTTACTAAACGATGTCCCCTAATTAATCTAATTCCATCTGGCACTATACATATGTGCTTTATTCATTTTAGGAGTACTTATACTTTCTCATTAAAGATATTTTAATAAGATTTTGTATTTTATTCTATCCTTGCTCAATGAAAGTCTAAGAGGGGCATAAATAATGTTATCTGGTATTTCTCATGTAGTTAGATCATGATGAACAATTATTTCTTTGAGGTATTTCCAGTGAGAAAAGCATAAGACTTGAGATCAGATGTTTTGAGTTTGTTGTAACTTTCCATATACATGGTATTTGAGTTTAGACAAGTAATTTAGCTATACTCTAATCAACTCACGTGTAAAATGAGAGAGAAAAAACCCTAACATATAGCTATCTCAAGGATTAAGTCTATGTTTTTAATAGCCTAGTATATGCAGACTGCTGACTCTCAATCCTCATTCCTGGGTAAATGGAGAGATGGACAAATTAGTGAATATGCTTCTCACTTTCCCTATCTCATCTCCTGCTTTTCTTCTTCTCCATTCAATATATTGATCTTTTAGCTGTTCTTCAAACACACCGAGCTGTTTCCTTGAGCTGGCCGAAGCACTCTTTTCCCAGCTGATCACCTTGCTGATTCTTTTTTCAAATTTCACCTTCTTAAAGAGGCCTTTACTGAACTCTGTGTAAAACTGCTAACCTTTGGTCCCAGTTACTTTCAATCTTATTCTGCTTTATTTTCTTCATAAATCTTGACACCGTTGATAATTATGTAATGTATTAGTCGTCTACTTGTTTGCTAACAGCTTCCTCCCCAAGAATTCATTGCAGCCAGGACTTTATTTTGTTCACTTAGATGTATATTAAAAGGTAGTTATTGTTAATAATGGCCCCTTCCTATTCGTTGAATTGAAGTTTGAAGAACTGAACATGCAAGTTGCATGGAAGTCATTTTCACGAATGGTTCTCATAGATATCCTTCAAAAACATGAGGTCACCGAATTTAAAAGCGAGTAAGACTTTTTTGCACATAAATAAATATACATCTCAAAAGAAATGTTCTCTAAACTTACTGAAACAGATAAGTACGAAAGGTTATATTGTCATGTCATTTCATGATAATTTTTAAAAAGTGAGTTTATAACATGCTGTTTTGATTACTAGTTTATGTAACAGTTTTACTAAGCTGATTCCAAAGCAATATGTTCCAATACGTGGTTTATATGAGGACACTAATAAAGCAGCATACCAAGCAAATAGACCAACCTTTATTTGGGCTGCTAACATGAATCGTTTCCATTGCCATTTTGAAGACTGTCCAAATCCTTACATCTAATATGGCCCAGGAAATCCAAGAGTTCAAAATTCATAAGTCAAGTCAAAGGTAAGGTCATCACATGCAAAAGTTTTACTCCTGATCTTAGGAGTACCTTCAAGGACTTCCCTGATTTGTGTGTGATAATCAGAGCAACAGAAAATTAGGAAAAGCATCAACATAATACTTTCTCCACTTGTTTGAAGGCACCTGACAAACTTGGTTTCTTTGGAGAATGAAAATTGCAGAAACTTCTTTATCTACAGATAAATGTTCAGAGGTCTCTAAAATGAACCTCATGGATTTTTACTTACAAGTGAACAGATATCCTTGAATTGCTTTCCAATTGCATAAATTTCTCTGGCATACAATATGAACAGATCTAACAGAATTCCTGAACAGTCAAGAAAATTATTCGATTTTAAAAGTTAGCTCTGTTGTAAACTTATTTCTGGTCTCCTCTAGAAGTAGTACACAAATAAATCTTCACTTCTGAAATAACATTAAGAGAATTATAGAACAGTTAAGAACAACATGTATTTTAGTGGATGACAGCAAAATAGTAATTAAATAAGTAAACAAATAAAATAAGCCCAAAGTAGTAAGTGTGTTTTTGAAATATTTATTGATTTCCTTCACAAATTTCTCAGAGGTAGATTTAAATGTTCACTATTTGGAACATAATATGAGGATGATCAAAAGGGAGAGAACTAGAAATCAATCAATAATACTCATTGTCCAGAAGGACCTTTGTGGGATACAGGTATGTCTCCATTAAGCTCAAAATCAAGTTGTAAAGAGAAACATAGCCAGCAAATGCCAAACAAGTCTGAGTATTGCTGACCTGGAGTGGTTAGTAAAGGTGCTGAGGAAGGAAGAAGTGGATAGTTTGAAGTGGAAAGAACAATAGGGTAAAGATAGAAGGGAGAGATGATGAGGAAGGGAATCTTTTGCAGACAAGTATGGCCACAGACTTCAAAAGAGATCTCCAAACTTCAGGTTACCTTCGTGGGCAATGGGAAATGGTTATAAAAACAGGAAGGGAGGAGAGATGAGATTTAGAGCAAATGAAAGAAAGAGAGAAACACCATGTTATGAGCACTTTTCCAATTCTTTCCTTCTTTTAACAAGGATTTATTGAGTTACTACTTCTCAAAGCTAGGAACAATTGCAGACACTGGATAAGTGGTGATAACAACAAACGGTGTGTGCTTGTGCAGCGTCCACCTAGGACAGAAAAACTAGTTAAAGGAAAAAGACATAAAGGGTGGGTTTAAAGAAATTGTCAGGAAGAGAATAGAAAGACAAAAGGAAAAGAAAATCTGTGATATTTTTATAGCACATTTTCATACCTTTTTTTTCTAAATGGCTATTTTTAGGCATTCTATTGTCAAAATTTTACTAATTAACATCTTAAAATTTGACCTTTATTATGTATATTGTTAGCGCCCTTATTTTGAATTAATCAACTTAAATTATTGACTAATAAAAGGTCTGGTATAGCTTGTCATTTTAAAACAAGTCAAAACTGCTTAAAATCACATCCTTGGAAGAATATATCTCACAGAAAAGATACTGAGTCCTAAGTAGGCATTATAGCAAAAGAAGAGAATTTTCGGATATTTTCAAAATAACAGTATTCAGATATGATTTATTTATTGCAAATCTCATAATTCTCCTCAGCAGTTCATCTCTTCACATTTCAATTTTTTTTCTTTTTCTGTCACTGTGATAAATATCAGTTACCTCTGAGTTTTTCCTCTCCTAGAATTGAATCTGTATAATATTCCTTTTGTGTATATTTGTATATTGTCCACTGACATTGCTTATTAGCCCCAGACTTTCTTCCTCTTCTAATACAATAGTTTCCAGTGTCCCTTTCTGCCTGCCAATCACAGAATTTTGGAGCCTGAGAGAAGGGCTCTACTTAGCAATGCCATCATAGCCTCTGCCTCCTGATCAATCTTCCTAAAGCAAGCACTTATTTTGACTCTAATCAAAATCTTTCTATGGCTTACTAATACCTACTGAAGACTGCCCAGACTCTTTTATTGAGTATTTAAGATTGTCTGCATTGTTTTCCAAGGTTCCAATATGCCTTTCAACTTGTCTTTTCCATTCATTGATTCAAAAGGATGTTTTTTAGCACCCCTATAATTTGAGCCATGCTAGAGGCTTACGATGCAAAGATAAACAAGGCACAGCCCTGCCCTTCTGTATCCTTCATGGATTGTATGTGTGTGGAGTGGAGGACAACTACATGAATAACCCATTATATGCTGACAGTGGTGGTGACAGAAGCCACTCAGAGAGGACTGGATTCAAGCATCCAATCCTGCTGCTGTCTTGCTGACTTTGCATCATCAATGCTGATTAATTTAGTTTGTTACTAAAACATGGCCCATTCTTGTCAATACTGCATAACTTCGTTCGTGATGCTTTCTTTCTGTGGAATGTCTTTTCTCTGCTTTCCTATATACCCCCCAATATATCTGGTCCTTCAAAGTCTAGATCAGATGCCAAAGTAATTCATGAAGCTTTTCTTAGTCTCCTAGTCTCAGCAACTCTTATTTAAATTCCCATGGCACTTTAGTTGTATGTCTGTCCTTTCTCATTCTAGTGACATTTATGCTTGTATTAGAGTTTATAGTCAAAGTCTTGTCTCTACTACAACTGTCTGCCTTAAGAATAGAAACTATGAATACATAAACTTAAAAAAATAAAAACTCTTCACAAAATAGGTGTTCCATGAATGTTACCCTGCCAAAATATTAGGGAATACGTTGTACCAAACTCAACTGTAAAACAGAACAAGGAGGGGATTAACCATTCAAGTTGGACCTCACATATTTGTAGTAAAACTAACACATAATTGGCGGTAAAAATTAACACAGTAGAAAAGAGATTTACCATATCAGACTAGGATCCCTAGGCTTGAAGGGGTTAAGCAGATCTTTGGATACCAAAAGGGGGGAAATTATTCTTCATTTGCTTTCATTAAAGACTAATTTTAGGGTTTTTTTGATAATTAAATGAACACATTGTTTATGCTTCATATACTTTCTGTCCTGAGTCTTGGAAAATAGATGAAATTTCCAAGAATTAAAGTTTCCATTAAGACAAGTGCCAAACCAGGAGGCTTGACCTGTGGGAGAAAGCCATTTGTCTTTGCTGGCTCCTTTTCAAAAAACTATAGAAAGATATTTACTGCATAACCCTTCTCGTATGCAATTCTCTGTTTTATTCAGATCATCTAGACAATGGAGAAGCTGCAACGTTTCAGAAAGCAACAAAGTACTGAAGAACTATAGATCGTTTGAGTTCCAAAGTGTTGACAGCTGTCCCTGTTTGGGGTAAAAATTCTCATTGGAAAAGACTTCGAGTCCCCCCCTGCCCCAACGCTTTCTTCTGTGTGTGTGTGTGTGTGTGTGTGTGTGTGTGTGTGTGTGTGTGTGTGTAATTCCCTGAGAACTATCTTTGGCTGGTGAAGAAACAGTTTTCTATAATGAGTTTCAGAATATCTTCCACCTGTATCATCCTTACTAGACACAATTTAATGTAAATAAATGTGTGTGCACAGAGTTCGAACGCCTTAAAAGACTCTTTTTCTTATCTCTATGTGGTTTTATTCAATCTTAAGTAGTCAGTTATTTACCAGGTTACAAAAAAAAAAAAAAGTTCTCTTTACGTCAGCGAATTTAGACTCATAAAGTTCTCTCCCTTGAGCAGGGAGCCTTTTAAAGATGAGCGTGTCACGCTGACAGCGGGGGGTCACAGCTACTGGAAAAAGAACTAGTTCTACAGGTCCCGCCCTCCCCCGCGCCCCTCCCTCTGGCCTGCTCCCTACCTCCCCGGGACGCGCCCCCTCCCACCTCTACTCCCGCCCCAACCTCGGCAACTTTGGCGGCCTCGGAGGTCTGGCGCGCGTCAAAGCCCGAACTGGGAGGCTTATTTGTGGAGCATCATCCCCAAGCTCCTCTCCCCCCACCCAGCCCCTCCTCGGCCCACTCCAGAGGCCTAGGGAGTACAGATGAGCAGGGGGAGGAGATCTACACCCATCCCCCTTCCTCCAGCCCTCTCCGCGTTCAGATTCAGTTGCACCTTTTATTGTTTTAACTCTTCTCCCTAGGACACGCGGCCCCGGGATCTGTCCCTCCGGCATTCGCGATCCCGGCTCCCTCCCGCTGGGATGGGAGAGCGAGGGACCTGCCTGCGGTCCGCCGGCGTGTGCCGGGAGGTGCAGCCGCCGCACCCGCTGCCGGGAGTCTGTAAGTTTCAACGCTCCTCCGCTGGAGCGGAGGGAGGGCTGTCGGCGTTCCCCGCAAATGATTTAAAATGCAGAACACAGTAGAGGTTTGCAGTGCTGGATGAACTTGTCTGGGCACACTCTTTTAACTCTGTCCGCAGCCCGCAGACTATTTTCCGGGTTTTCCCTGCAGCTTGTATGTTTGATCCCTTCGTTACAAAGAAGTTTTCCATTTATAATATTACGGGAAATATTTTTTTAAATGCAACTAATACTTGTTTGAAATTTAAAATACTTATTCGTGATTTTCACGTTACATAGCACATCGCTTATTATTTTGTCTAATTATACTAAACATTATTTATACTGCGCAGAGGCCACAGCCTTTTCTTTGCCTACTTCTAAAAATAACGAAGAATTTTCCCCTCTTTACTTTTTATATTGCTGTATCATGTAAATACTTTAGTAAGCAGATTGCGATACCCAGATGGCCTTCATTTTCGTCATAGACCCCGCGTGCTTGTATCCTTGCCCTAATCTACAGACGCGGTTAATCTCAGAGAACTTCCATTGAGCCTGCTTTTTACAGGAAGCCTCCTGGTTTTGCTTATCTGAGGCTGTATCCATATGTGTGCAAAACGATAAGGACAATTGAAACAGTTCTAATTCAGACCAAAAAATTTCTCCGGGATCCCAGAACTCAAGCATAAACTAAATTTGTGTTTCGATTAACAAAATCCTGCCTTTAATTTTGCATGTCACTTCGAATGTATAGACGTACCCCCGAATGCAAGGGCTGGAGAAGTGAAAAATTGCGTTTGCGGAGGCGAGGGTGTGAGTTTTTAATCATCGTTTCCCTCGTGCAGGAGGACGGGTCTCCAGAAAAGGAAAGGCAGGTCAGAGACAGGTGGATAGACTGGCTATGGTGATAGGACGATGTTGGCCAGAAAGAGCATCATCCCCGAGGAGTATGTGCTGGCGCGCATCGCCGCGGAGAACCTACGCAAGCCGCGCATCCGCGACCGCCTCCCTAAAGCCCGCTTTATCGCCAAGAGCGGGGCCTGCAACCTAGCGCACAAGAACATCCGTGAGCAAGGCAGGTTCCTTCAAGACATCTTCACTACCTTGGTGGACCTGAAATGGCGCCACACGCTGGTCATCTTTACCATGTCGTTCCTCTGCAGCTGGCTGCTCTTCGCCATCATGTGGTGGCTGGTGGCCTTTGCTCATGGGGATATCTATGCCTACATGGAGAAAAGTGGAATGGAGAAAAGTGGGTTGGAGTCCACCGTGTGTGTGACTAATGTCAGGTAAGAATGCAATGGGATGAGGCAGGGGTTGAAAACGATTTAGAAAAAAATATTAAACTGCAATCCCATCTCTGTTATTTTGTTGAAAGTAAAATGAAGGGTTTGCTTTAGTACCTTCAGAAACAACAACAACAAAAAGCAGGAAAACTAATCTAACACGTGTAAAAAATACTTTTAAATGCAGCTTTATGGATGAGACATCTACGAAAATGTGAAGCTTCGCTTTTGGGCTAGCCTTGAAAATATTATACCGGTTATCTAAAAAAAGAAAGAAAAAAGTTGTGCCTTAATTAAAAAAAAAAAAAAAAAAAAAAAAAGGCCAAAATACCCCCAAAAGCACGTATTTAGTTTTCAGTATGAAAAGCTGCTGTCCATAGGGCCAGTGTCCACAAGTAAATATCTCTGATCAGCAAAAAATATTGTGCAAATACTAGTAATAGTTTTCCATGATTTTCTCTTAACCATGACATTTTCAGAATAGTGAGAAAAAAATTGAGACAACACTGGTGTAGAGGTGTCCTAGATTAAATATCTACTAAAAATGAAATAAATATAAACCTCTCTTGATCAAGATTATCATAAATGACTGATTGCTGGTATTGGGTTTCAGAATTAAAAGTTATGCTAAGAAGCAGAAATAAAAAATTGAATTTTAATGGAAATTAGTCCAGATTTTTAATGCAAGACATTATTCAGAAGTGACTTAATGTGGTTTTCTTCAAAAACATTAATAGGCTAGCAACAAGACAGTTTTTAAATTGCCTAACTCTTGTTTCTGTCTCTTATACCATAAGTATTTCAAAGGAAGTAAAGTGAATTTGATCTCAGTGACTTCTATTTTCACATGACCGAAGAACATTTGATTGGGATGATTTGTCTCTAAATCAGTTTTGTTGGAAGATAAAAAGATTTTATTTATGTCAATTGCACAAATGTGCAATTTGAAGCAAAACAATAGTAATAATACTAGAAACTTTTCCAGAACATTTTCTGAATATTCTAAATTTACATAATGCATCAAGCAAAGCAACTTGAACAAGTATCATTTTGCCAGGAAACTATAAAGAATGAGACCTTTACTGACCCTGATATCTTATGAAACTAACCTACCACTACAAGAAGAAGAAACCCAGACTGTAAACTTGTCTATTCTTCCATTTCCTAAATATTTGCAATGCCAGTATACCAAAGAGGGATATCACACGCCACAGATTTCAGGTTGGATTTTGAGGAAAAGAAAACTGTAATGAATTGAACCATTGCCTTTTACCATCAAGTAGATAATTTTTTATTGTAAACTTGTCATAAACTTTTGTCTCAAAGAAAATAAAGGTGAAAAATATAGATCATCAGTACATCAGATATAAAGGAAACAAAATAACAGATATTTGTAGGTTAAATACTATTTGTTTCTCTTTAAGAAATTTATTGACACTGTTATTGGTGAATCATTTCCATAATAAAATAAATTTTTAATAAACATGCAGCAGATGCTCGTAAAAGAGAGAAAAGAAACAAAAGTGATAAACCTGGAAAATAAATGACAACTTTTATTTATGGCAAACATATTGGCTTTTCCTGTGAAATAAGTCATTAAGAAATTAAAGATGTATCATCAAAAATGATATCTATTCATTTTTTTTTAAAGCTGTACAGAGTGTACTGGTTATTAACAGCTATTTTACTGCTCACTCTCATTTTTTAACAAGATGTGTTCTGAAGCATGGCCATTCTTTTTATGCATTCCTGCTAATTCGAACATTAAGTTCAATATGACAAATGGTGTCGCAAATATGAGATAAAGTTGATTTTTATCAGCATAACAATTTTAGCACTTTATTTTTTCCAGTATATTTTAAAATATTTTTTTTAATTTTTCAATTACAGTTGACATACAATATTGTATTAGCTTCAGGTGTACAACATAGCTATTAGATATTTATATAACTTAAAAAGTGATCACCCCGATAAATCTAGTACCCATCTGACACTATACGTAGTTATTACAGTATTATTGACTCTATTCCATATGGTATACTTTATATCCCCATGACTGTTTTGTAACTACCATTTTGTAACTGTTTTATACTTCTTAATCCCTTCCCCTTTTCCACCCATTTCCCTAACTCCCCTCCCATCTGGTGACCATCAAAATGTTTTCTGTAACTATGAGTTTGTTTTTGTTTTGTTTATTTGTTTTGTTCTTTAGATTCCACATGTAAGTTAAATTATTTGGCATGTGTCTTTCTCTGTCGGACTTACTCCACTCAGCACAATACCCTCTAGGTCCATCCATGTTGTTGCAGATGGCAAGAGTTCATTCTTTTTTTATGGCTGAGTAATATTCCATTGTATATATGTACCACTTTTTTATCCATTCATCTATTGATGGACACTTAGGTCGCTTCCATATCTTGGTTATTGTAAATAATACTACAATGAACATATGAATGCATATGTCTTTTTGAATCTATGTTTTGGGTTTCTTCAGATAAATACCCAGAAGTAGAATTACTGGGTCCTTCTTTGTCTCTTGTTATAGCCTTTGTTTTAAAGTCTGTTTTATCTAATATAAGTATTGCTACATTAGCTTTTTTAAAATTTCCATTTCCATGAAATATCTTTTTCCATACCTTTACTTACAATCTATGCCTGCCTTTAATCTGAAGTGAATGTTTTGTAGGCAACATATGTGTATTATTTTCTTGTCTGTTCAACCACCTTATGTCCTTTGATTGGCGCATTTAATCCATTTATATTTAAAGTAATTATTGATAGACATGTAGTTATTGCCATTTTATCATTTCATATTTTTGATCTTTTTTTCTTCTTTTTAAAGAAGTTCCTTTACATATCCTGTAATACTGGTTTAGTGGTGATGAGCTCCCTTAGTTTTTTCTTGTCTTGGAAGCTCTTTATCTCTCCTTCGATTCTAAATGAAAGTCTTGCTGGGTAGAGTAATCTTGGATATAGGACCTTGCTTATCATCACTTTGGATACTTCATGCCAATCCCTTTTGACCTGCAAAGTTTCTGTTGGGAAATCAGCTGATAATCTTATGAGAGCTCCCTTGTAAGTAACTAACTGCTTTTTTTTGCTGCTCTTAAGATTCTCTGTCTTAATCTTTGGTATTATAATTATGATGTGTCTTGGTGTGGGTCTCTTTGGATTCATCTTGTTTGGGACTCTGTGCTTCCTGGGCTTTTATATCTATTTCTCTCACCGGGTTAGGAAAATTTCCCATCATTATTTCTTAAAATAGGTTTTCAATTCCTTGCTCTTGCTCTTCTTCTGGTACCCCTACAATGCAAATGTTGGTATGCTTGATATTGTCCCAGAGGTCCCTTAAACTGTCCTCATTTGGGGGGGGGGATTCTTTTTTCTTATTGCTATTTTGATTGACTGTTTTCTGCTACCTTATCTTCCAAATCATTGATTCAGTCCTCTGCTTCATCTAATTGATTGTTGATTGCCTCTAACATATTCATTTTAGTTACAGTATTTTTCATTTCCAGCTGGTTCTTTTTTTATGTTTTCTATCTCTATTTTTATGTTTCCTATCTCTTTGTTAAAGTTCTCCCTGAGATCATTACACATCCTTATAACCAGTGTTTTAAACTCTGTATCTGGTAGATGGCTTGTCTCCATTTTGTTTAGTTCTTTTTCTGGAGTTTAGTTCTGTTTTTTTTTTAATTTGGGACACTTTTTTTTTTTTTTTTTTTGGTCTCCTCATTTTAGCTGCCTCCCTGTGTTTCTTTCTATGTATTAGATAGAGCTGCTATATCTCCCAGTCTTGGCAGAGTGGCCTTATATAATAAGTGTCCGGTGGAGCCCAATGGCACAATCTCCTTGATCACCTGAGTTGGTGCTTCAGGTGCGTCCCTCATGTGGGTTGTGTGTGCTCTCCTATTGTAGTGGAGCCTTGATTGCTGTTAGCACATCAGTGGGTGGGATTGACCCTCAGGCTGACTGGCTGTTAGGACTGGCTGTGACTACAGTGGAGGAGCTGTCATGGAAGGGCTAACCCCATGGAGCAGGATTTGCTTTAGCAGGGCTTTGGTGCCTGCTGAGTCTGCCCTTTGAACGTGTTGTTTGTAGTTGGGTGGTGCTGTGGTGTGGTCTAAAGCTGGCCACTGGGTGTGTTGGTGCTAGGGCCTCTGTGGAAGGGCTTTTGGTGCAGGCCATGGTTAGCAGCTGCCTGTGCCTGGCTCTGGGCCATCTGGTGTGAGCTCTAAAGTGATCTGCTGATGGTTGCCACTTGTACTAAGGTTGGAGGTGCCTGGGAGAGGCTAAGCTGTGAACCAAGGCTGGCTGACACTAGTGCTGGGCTTGGGACTGCCTAGCAAGAGGTACAGGGCATGCTGAGGCCACATGCTGTTTGGGGCTTGTGAACCTTGGAGAGATTTTAAGAAAGTCCACAGCGTTAGTCAAGACAGGCCATTTGTATAAAAAAGCCAGCGGAAGCAGGTTGGGTGGGCCTACAAGTTGGGTGGGGCAGGGTCTCAGGGAATCACCAGGGAAGGGCAAATGGTGTTAGCCAGCTTGATGGAGACAGAGTTGGCGCCCGCCTACGCATGTAGGCTGCGTGGAGAGAAGGCGCAACAAAGGAACAATGACGTCTGCCAACACTTCTGTCTGGGAAAAAGCTGCGCCTCCAGCCCTTGCCCTAAAATCATAGACAATGCAGTTTCTACCCATATGTCCCTGGCCCTTTTGGAGTTGCTGCCCCAGCATTGGAGCTCAAAGCAAGTGAGTCTGTCAGCAGGCATGTCTGTCAACTGGGTGAGTCTGTGTGTGGGCCCTTTAAGAGGAATGCCTGTGACTCCAGCAGCCCTCTGTCTTATTTGGACAGAATCCCCTCTGATTTTCACAGTCAGAAGTCATGGGGACTTGTCTTTCTGCCACTGGAGCCCTGGCTGGGGAGCCTGGTGTAGGAATGGGACCTTTTGCTTAGCAAGATAGAAGGAACTTTCACAGTTGAGATATCCGTCCTGTTTCTTAACTGTCACACTGTGAGTGTGGGGCCTGCCCATTCTGTGTTTCTGCTCCTCCTACCAGTCTGAACTTGGCTTCTTCTATACCTCCTTAGTTGTAGGACTTCTGCACACCTGCTCTTCAGGCGGTTCTCAATGATGGTTGCTCTGCAGTTTTGATGTGGTTGTAGAAGGAGGCGAGCACATCGTTTACTAGTCTGCCATCTTCTAGTGTATTCTTTCAAAGGAGGTTGTGTGTTTCAGTTCCTCTTTGACCTTTAGGGCTCTGTGCTCCTGTGTTGCTAAGGCACCCAGTGACCACTTTGCCTGCTCCTGGTTCCTGTTCTCTGACACATTCCTTTGCTCCACAATGATTTCTCACTTGTGATTCTCACCCCCATTAAAATTCCCACTGCTATCCTATCTCAGCTGGTGAAGGGAAACCAAACTTTAATTTTAGCATTTTTAATTGGACTTTTTGTCTAAAAAAGTTATTTGTCATCCTTAAGTAATTTTTAAATGATTTAAACGTTAAAGGTTAAAATCTTACTGGTTTTATTCCAATGTTATAATACTATTTATACTTTAATCTCAACATACAGTTTAATCATAATGAACCATATATAATAATAAAAAATTTCACCAGACCTATAGAAGTAGAAAATTCTCTACTCTCTCCCAAAAGAGGTTAAAAAGATGACTAATAATATTTCTAATTCTTTGCATTTCATTTTCTTTCATAAGTTCAGCATCCCACCATATCAAAACAACTTACTGTGATGCATGCTCACCAGTATGTCCAAATAACTTTTTACCATATTCATTTTAGGATGACTCACTTTCTCTTTCATATGAATGACTCTCTAACATGAGTCAGAAAATAGATAAACATATTTTCTATTTTTTAGCCTAACTTTCTCTGTAGTAAAATAAATGAGCAGTTAAACACCTTCATCTCTTGGGGTTGTTCCATAAAATGCTGGGTCTCGCGCCACATAATATTTATAATTAAATTCTTTCATAAACGATATGCACTTTGCTCACTCGTGCGTGGTAGTAATAAATAATACTTTGACTGATGGCCTATGCATGGCTGATGTTCTACAAAATTAAAGAAGTTTGAAATTGGGGTTGGAGGCAAGCACAGGACTAACGTCATTTCTATTAAGAAGCCACAGCAGTATCGATATGTGGTTAAGTGAATAAGTTAATGATAAGAATAACCAAATGTCGTGCTTCTCAACCAGGGGATAAATCAGAGTCACCTGAGAGCTTTTCAAAAGCCTCACCCAGGTCTATCCTAAACCTACCAAATAAACATTTATTCACTGGGATATGGAAGAAATGTGAAATTTGGAAACATTTCCCAAGAAAATCTTGACACAATTGACCCTTCCCTTTGCCCCTTTCAGAACACAGGCCAGAACTGAGAGGATTCAATTTCTTATTATTATATGATCTCAACCCAGTCATTTACTCATCTCTGCCTCAAATTCCTCCTTAATAGTTTCAGCATTCTCCAGATCACTTACAAAACAAAATGAGACAATCAGTAAGAAAACATTTTTCTTTCCAAATGGCAAAACATTCTCTTTTTTTTTTGTTAAAAAATACTAGTATTTTTGAATGATGTGTTTTGTACCACTTTTTAGGATTGTGATTTCTCTATATAAGGTACACAATAAGTGTTAGCTAATGCATATGAGTTAAAGGTAGTGAATATTAATAAATTTACTCACTAGTCAGTATGTCCCATATGGCTCAAGTCACTTAAAGACAGACATGCTATAAATAATAAACATCTACCTGGCAAGAAGTTTCGCAAAGTAAACTATGCTTTTGTGAAGTAAGTTATTTCACAAAATAAAAATGCCTATAAACATAAATATGCATATTTATTATTTTAAAGCTTTCACACAAGTAGGTTCATCATTTCATGACCTAGAAAACATTAATAGTATTGTATGCCAGAAGTCTGGAGGTAGATGCGTGCAGAAGAGAGAGAATTAGGCATTTGACACTTTAAGTTGGCTTATCTTTCCAAAGGCATGTAGTAGTCTTTGGAGGGAAAAAATGACAAATTCAGCTTAGATATTTCATTCTAGAAAAATAATGTTTATGAAGTTGAAAAAAAAATTTAGCTTGGTCGTTAGTCAAAATTTCATTAGTCAAAATTTGACCTGATGGCATTGTTCTCTGATGTTATCCTTACAGGTCTTTCACCTCTGCTTTTCTCTTCTCCATTGAGGTTCAAGTGACCATTGGATTTGGAGGGAGAATGATGACAGAGGAATGCCCTCTGGCCATC
The DNA here is from genome assembly GCA_003508835.1 of Eonycteris spelaea. Classification (NCBI taxonomy): domain Eukaryota; kingdom Metazoa; phylum Chordata; class Mammalia; order Chiroptera; family Pteropodidae; genus Eonycteris; species Eonycteris spelaea. The sequence goes on from PUFA01000053.1 coordinate 4,592,006, forward strand.
ACAGTTTTGATTCTCCAGAACATCGTGGGTCTGATCATCAATGCGGTCATGTTGGGCTGCATTTTCATGAAAACAGCTCAGGCTCACAGAAGGGCAGAAACTTTGATTTTTAGCCGCCATGCTGTGATTGCTGTTCGAAATGGCAAACTGTGCTTTATGTTCCGAGTGGGCGACCTGAGGAAAAGCATGATTATTAGTGCCTCGGTACGCATCCAGGTGGTCAAGAAAACAACTACACCTGAAGGGGAGGTGGTACCGATTCACCAGCTGGACATTCCTGTTGATAACCCAATTGAGAGCAATAACATTTTCTGGTGGCCCCTTTAATCATCTGCCATGTGATTGACAAGCGTAGCCCCTTGTATGATATCTCAGCAACTGACCTTGCTAACCAAGACTTAGAGGTCATAGTGATTCTGGAAGGAGTGGTTGAAACTACTGGCATTACCACACAGGCAAGAACCTCCTACATTGCTGAGGAGATCCAATGGGGCCATCGCTTTGTGTCGATTGTAACTGAAGAGGAAGGAGTGTATTCCGTGGATTACTCCAAGTTTGGAAACACTGTTAAAGTAGCTGCTCCAAGGTGCAGTGCCCGAGAGCTGGATGAGAAGCCTTCCATCCTTATTCAGACCCTCCAGAAGAGTGAACTGTCCCATCAAAATTCCCTGAGGAAGCGCAATTCCATGAGAAGAAATAATTCCATGAGGAGGAGCAACTCTATCCGAAGGAACAACTCATCCCTCATTGTGCCGAAGGTACAATTTATGACTCCAGAAGGAAATCAAAATACATCAGAATCATGACAGTCTTTTATCAATTGTTGAGATGCTTCAGGCAGGGCACTATTGGACTGTGGTAGAGCTGGAACATAGTAATTTGTCCTTTTACATCTTAATGCACTAAATGGTATTCATATTCAAACAATAGCACTTTCTGTATCAATAAAACAGTAACACACGAGGTAGAGGAGTCTTGGCTCACAATTGTTTCATACATGCAATATTTGAAGTGATATGCTTAAGTTATGTTTAGGAAATACTATGCTCTCAATTCAAAACACAAGAATTACATTAATAGTAATAGACCTTGAATACAAAAGTTGGCCAAGGAATGATTCTGTTTGAAATGCTTAGTGGGTGAAACTACAGATTTCTCCGTTTTTATTGTTCACTGGAAATACAAATAGAATGGGGGAGGGGGACAAAATTGTGTTGTTAACATCTTTCTATACCAACCAGTATGGTGCCTTCTCCAGGATACTGCACTTCGTTAAAAGCCCAAGGCAAAAACTACTTAACTCTATCAGCTTCAAAATTGATTCTCTTCATTCACTTGGCCCTTCTCAATGACCTCTGGAGGTTCCCTGGTCCCCTAGACAGTCTGCTGGAAAAATTGGGCAAGGAGTTTTGGAGAAAAGCTAAGAACGTTCCTGTCTCATTTTAGAACTGGGTTCCCAACAATGGTAGACAAGTGCTTCAGCTTCTCATTTCTTCTTAAAAGCTCCCACAGGGAAAATACTATATTGAATATTTTACTAAAATATTTACTTTGTATTCACTGTGGTTTTGTGATTCTGCTTTCACACAATTATTCCTAAGTAAATCTCAAGAAAAAAATATTTTAAGAGGCATGTGAAAGAGATATCATACAGTGATAAAATCTCTGAGATCTCTCTCTCTCTCTCTCTCTCTCTCTCTCTCTCTCTCTCTGCCCCCCCCCCTCCCATCCCTCTGAGATTTGTTGATCCAAGTAAACTATATTTTTTTGTTTAATTTTGATTTCGTTCCAAGTTTTAATATGTTCTCTTGGCTTTTCTATCTGAGCCTGATGTGTTATGGAAATCTTGCAACCTTTTTTCTTTGAATTTCCCACCTCATCTTAAAACATTTCTTTCACAGTAATCTCTGAATTCAGGCCTGGCATATATAGATTTAGCATTATCTCAATTGATAACATGTGATTTTCTGTTAAAGCTGGATTTAATCATCCTTAGCTCCTATATCTTCAAAAGAGGAATGAGGGCACAGAGAGAAGTACTAAGCTAATAAACTATGGGTTTATTCTTAATTTTCACATGGCTAAATGTCAAAAAGCTGAGCTCTTGTGCAGCTTTTTATACAGACTTGATTTTGTTTTTCTCTATATTTATGAACTTTGAAATAGGAGGGTAATCATGCATGTATTTAAATCTTATCTTAAAAGAATCATGATTCTAACAAGGTGAATGGAAAGTGTGTATCAGGTTACTGAGCTCATAATATCTGAAGAATTCTAACCACTCCTTGGAACTCCAGACTCATATATCAAACAGGTACTTGAAGATCCACTTGGATACCTGATACACATTTAAAACTTATTGTGTCTAAAATGAAATGCTTCATTTCCAGTAATAATACCTGCTCCTTCTCATCAGCCTTTCTTCCAATCACTCAGGGCAAAACCTGGGAGTTACACATGACACCTTTCTTACATACATCACATTCATTAGCAAAATCTATTAGGTCTCCTTTCAAAATATATCCAGAGTATGACCTATTCTCTCTGTCTCTACCACTTCCTCCACAGTCCTGGCTGGGTGCTCATCACCCAGTATATATGGATATAGCTGTATCAATTGTTAGAATATTGAAACATCTTTGTACAAGTTGCTAAAGAAAAGTCTATCTTAATAAGACTCAGTCAGTGACTACTGAGGTGGATATCAGAACGCCTACAATTCTGGCACAGATGTGGGTCCCCCACTGCCACCCCAAGGCAGCTGCCACACCAGTAATAAGAGCATGTAGTGACTGCCTGGTGCTTAGTGGCAGCCCAGCATTTGTGGAGGTGACACAGGCTGTGGAGCAGGTTATGTTGAGACACACTGGGGCTGAGATGCAGGATTTCTTAGTCCAGGGGCAAATCTAGCTATGGAGCATGGACAGTTCCCCCAGCCACCTTCCAGCTGTAATCAAATGTGGAATGCCAAGGACCTGATGACCATCCTAATGAGGAAGTCAAAGAGAAGTTTAATGGGGCCCCTTGTGTCAAGACATGGCTCAGACAGGGACACCATTTAGCTAGTGATAGCCACATCAAACAAAAGATTAGTTTCTAAAAGTCTACAAATGTTTTAGAGTATTACTATGATTTGAGTAAAATGAGTAATAATTTTGACTAAAATTTGAATACTAAAATGTGCCTGTATAACTTTGATATGTATTGAATATAAATTTATTTTACATTAAATAATTAGATTTTCTTCCACCGTGGTCTTCACACATCTCCACAGTATTTTTTTTTAAATATTACATCACAGCTCTGCTTAACACCCTCCTCTGGCTTTCCATTTTTCTAAAAATGAGAACCAAAATCCTTCTTAATGTCCATGAAGCCACTCCATCTCATCACTGTCACTCTTTCCCTCAGTCATTTCCACTCTGTACCACACTGGCCTTGCTGTTCTTTGAAAGAGAGACGTACGTACTTTTATATCATGTGTTTGCTTCTGCCTGGAGCATTTTCCCCAGGAAGTCTCACAGGTTTCTCCTGTCATAATTTAGATCTCTGCTCTAGTGCCATCCCATGAGACAGTAGAGAATAGTGGTGAAGAAAATAGACTCTGCAGCCAGATCTACTTGGTTTAGATTTCAATTTCAACACTTAACATCTTGAGGTTTTGACAAAATTAATTTTTTTGTGCCTCATTTTCCCCATACATAAAATCATGACTATAGTACCTATCTCACAAGGTGCTGTAAAAATTAAGTGAGGTAATGTGTATAAACAGCTTTAAAACATTTCATTCATTTGCCCAGTACAAAAGCTTGAAATGAGGGACTGCCTTGAAATTAGATTCTTAGTAAATAACTAATTCATTGCATTACATTTGTTCTCTAGGACAGAGACAAAAGATCTTTGCAACATGAATCTGATCTCCTAAAAATCTGCAGCAGAGCCCTTACATCTGCCCACTCCCAGGTGCTTTTCCTGCTTCTTTGACATCTACCATTTGTCAAATAGTGTAATCTATAAAATACTACAATATGTAAATAAAACATTTTACATAGAGAAGGTATTTCTGTTTTCACATGTCTATTATTTATTCATCCAGTAATATATATTGAACATCTACCATATTCGACATTTACTATCTTTTATTTTTTTCTAATTTTACTTTATCCAATACCACAGAATCATTCTATAATTCTTCAACATTTGCCACGTGGCTCAAGACTTTCTCTGAGTTAAAATCCTGTTGCCCCTGCCCACAGACGTTTCTAAATACCCTGGTTAAGTGTTCTGACACATAAGTGTTACAGAACCACAGTGACAAAGAAGAGACCTCAGTTTCTAAAGAAAGTCTAACTTCCAGAGAATTTGTTAGCCACTTAGTAAACACTAGACCAATACATTTTTTCTTTCATTGTTTGGAAGCATTTTTGTTGTTTAAAGATCTGGCATTTGTGGAGCAAGAAGTTTCCTCTTTGATAATAAATTAATTATAGATAAAGAAGAAAGGATGAAAAGATATCTACATCTCGGGGTTCTCATCCCCAATTTTTGTAATTTTATAGCAAATCAAAGGTAGAGACAGAACTGAAGTTAGTGTCTCCAAGGACCAGTGCATTAATATAACCATAACAAATCCTACAGGCTATTTAAGAGGAAACCCAAGGGCCATGCTCTTCCCATGATCTTTATGCACAATTCTCATCAATGGTGATGGGAATTTCCTCACAGATCTAGGAAGGAAGTAACTCTAATTACAACCCCTTGATAATTTACTGCACAGATTCAAGTTTTAAGTTTATGAAAATCTTAATCAGCCTTTAAGGTCAGATCAAAATATCACATCAGGGGGTGATTTCATTTTAGATTATTTACATTTTCATTTGTACTCTTTTTCAATTGTCATAGTTCTCATGAAAATTTTCTCAGCTGTACTGTATGACACTCCTTCATCAAGTCTAATATCCTCTAGGGTAGATTAAATAAAACTATTACTTTGCAATGTTTTTTTAAATCACTTGAGAAAACAAAAATATTAAGGCTGAATTTTCACATACTATTGGATTACTTCAGTTTGTACTGAATAAATATTGAAAAAGTGGAGGATGAAATGCTTACGTGTAAAATTCAGGTTAAAATATACTTTCCACTGAAACTGTACATATTAACAGATTTTTCAGAAGGCTTCAATTATTTGCCATTGACACTTTTAAAAAGTCTACACTCTTTAAGCGTGATAGCTAAGGCTTTTTGTGGTTTGATTTCAACACACCTTTCCAGCCTATGTAAATAACAACAAAATTATCTGTTCATGATTTGCTTTTGCAAATCACCATTAAAGTCAATTGTATGTGGAGGGGGGAGGAGGAATGTGACTTTTTCTTTTATCTCTTTAATCTTTTATTAGAGAAAATTTCAAATGTCTACAGAAGAGTATAATAATAAATTCCATATATTCATCACCCACCTCTATAATAACCAATTTGTTACCCATCTTTTTTCCTCTTTATCTCCATATACTTCCCTATCTCCCTCTCCAATTATTTTGAAGAAATCCCAGGCATCATATACTTTCATCTGTAAATATTTTACTGCATATTTAAAGTATTTTTGGAATCTTTAAAGAAAATTATCACACCCAAAACAAAACCAAAACAACCTCTTAATGTTATCAGTAGGCTCCAAAATTTATTATTGCGACAGCCAAGGTAATGCTTATCCTTAGTGGTAATTAGAAATACTGATAGAAAAGTTTATATATATTTGATAAAAACTATAAGGTAGCAACAAGGAGATTATAATACAAACAGGATGTAGAATGTCTGGAATACCAAGAGACTAGAGAGTGTGAAGACTAGTCACTAAATCCAGTTAAAATCAAGAATGCAAAAAAAACAGATACATATAACAGAGAGTGGAAAATGGCAGAAATAAAATGAATTATATAAACATAAGGGAGATGCCTCTGAAAATGGGCAGTAATAGTATTCTAACAAATTGTATTTAAATACAGTTTTGGTATTTTGTTAATTTTGGGTAGGGTAGTCAAATCCTATTTACTCACTTCTACTTTTAAAATTGACGTCAAGTTTACATTATGGTTCCTTTAGACATTCTATTAGATGCCCATATACATAGAACCACTTATTTTACTCTAAAAACAAAAATGAAAAATATCTTTATCATTGATTTTTCCTTAAAATGACGTATTTACATTATCTGCCTTTTACAACTGTTAATTGGTATCATTGAACATTATAAATATATTCCTATATCAATAATTAGCTCCAGAAACAAAGACATCCCTAAAGCCCGAAAACCAACAGAATTACGAAATCATCTATGAAAATTTTGTATTATTTCTTATCCTATTTCTTGCCTTTCAATTCAATATATCAACCTGTATATACTTACAATTGTTTTGGCACAGTAATTAGATATACAGATGAACATAACAAGACTCATTGCTAAAGAAAATTGTAGTCTAATGAAATTATGAAAGGTTTGAAATAACAAGGAAGAAAATGGCAAGGACCAAAGAAGTGTGTAAACAGAAGACTATGTAAAGTTTTAAGGGTGGAAATAACATTTAGATATCAAGACCAAAGAATGGGAGCACTCTGAAATGGTTCTTGAATCATGTGCATTGTTTCAACAAGCAGAGATGGCATGATAGTCATTTAGCATATATTTACTAAGCAAAGAATGACAACTTTATTAAATGTTGAGAACACATTTAATGTGTGAGCAAGATAGACAAGGTCCCTGGTCTCATGAGGCTTATAATGTTGTGAAGGGAGTCAAGCAACAAAAAGGTAACCAAAAAAAAAAATGTTTTAAACCACAGGATAATTTCAGGTAAAGGTATAAAGTGATGAAAGAAATAAACAGACTGATGTGATTGATTGGATGGGGCACGGGTAATCCTTTAGGTGGGATGATGTAGGAAAGTCTCTCTGAAAAAATGTAATTTCAATTGAGGCCTGCAGGATAAGATGTTGTCAGAGGAAAAATAAAAATGAAGTGCAAAAGCCTGAGACAGGACTTAAGAAGGAACAGAACAAAGTCATGTGCCTAAGGGAAAGAGCATTGGAAGATCAGAACACAAAAAACCTTCACTTTTACTCTAGACCCAAGGGAGACATTTAAAGGGCTTACTCAGGGGTTGTCACCATTCAAATTATACACATTTTTAAAAAGTTTATTCTGGTCGCTGTAAGCAAAGTGGAAAAGAAAGGGGTTTGCCAGAGAACGGCAAGGAGAGATAAGGTGAAGTCTTATGGAAGAAGTAAATGAGAAGGAGTGAGATAAATTTAGAAAGTAGATTAAGGTCATTTTAGAGAGAGCTTTGAGTGTTAAGATGGGGAGTATAAATTTAATTTAGAAGGAAAAAGAAAGTCTTAGAGCTTTTTAAGCCCAGGACATTATGGTTTATGGATTATGGTTTCACTTTATGAAAACTATTTCATTAACAATATATTAGATAGTTCAGAGAGAAGCATGAAGATCAGATTGGAGTTACCTGTAGTAGCCTAAGCAGCAGGTAATGAGTGCTTGGTCTGGGATTAGAGTAAGAAGAGTGTAAAGAGACAGATGCACAGGATGTTGTGGGAGAGGAAGTCTATTGAGGAGAAGGCAAGGATGACAAGGATCGAAAAAGATGGCGATTTATGTTTGGTTTTTTTTTTCATCATTCGAAGGATTCAGGATGAGGAGCGTGTGTGTGTGTGTGTGTGTGTGTGTGTGTGTGTGTGTGTGTGTGTGTGACATCTGCAGAGACAACTCAGCCGAGGTCACAGAAATGGGTAGTCCTGCCAGGATAGAGAAGAGAATGCTAAGCAGACGTACGAAGAAAATTTACTAAACTTTAGAGAGACATAAAAGAGAGAATGTCTTTAAAGAAGCTAGAGAAATATGAGAGGCAAGAGGAAAAACTTGGGAAATGTATCACAGGAGCCCTTAAATAGAAAAACTTCCCCAGAGGATAGGAGTGATTAATAGTGTTAAAGTGACAGAGAAAGTTAGGAAAATTAATTTCTTTGAGTTATTATGATGATTTTCAAATCATATTTTAAGATGATTCAAAATCCTGGTTTGACTCAGGTATAAATGACTCAAGATCTGTTGTAGGCAGGTTACGTACAGGTATTGGCAAACTGCTGTCAAACATTCGAGAATTTCCATCTTAAATCGATTGGTTGAATATTAGTGACAAAGACAGTTCTTGGTGCCTCTCAAGTGTTGAAACGTTTTCTCATAGTTCAGAGCCTAAATTCTCCAAGGCATCCTCCAGTTTCCGGAGTCTCAGACTCCTTGGCTGTCGTCATGTGTTACCCATATAACAAAGAGTCTAAACTTGGTGGCAGTATATACATGAAACATTAATTTTTCTCCAAGTCCTGTCCTATATGTACTATATCAAATTTCCCTTTCTGGTTGGGTAGAAAATCTCTTGATGGATCTCAGGCAACTTCTGAAAACTTTGTCTACTTAAAAATCCCAATCACATATCAGATGAAAAACTTCTACTCTCCTGTCACTGGAAAGCCTTATGTCCAGGGGATTTGAAATTAATGAGAGGATGAAGACTGCTCTTTTTATCCACACCCCCATCCCCATCTTGGAGAAGTGGTCTATTGTTAGGACGTCTCTTTGCTCTTCCTTTTTGACATTATTGGTATTGGGGAGACAAGAGAGAATGAGACAGATTGTAGAAAATATCTCATGTAACTGATGCCCAGTATGTTTCTCTGTGTTGCTAGCAGCCTCTTCCAATGCCATGGTCTCCACAAATGTAATGTATGTGTGTATTTTTCTTGGGGTGATTTTAGCCCTTGACCATTACACTATGGACCAACCCCTCTAGCGAAGGGTTTCCCACTCTCCATTCATCCTTTTCCAGAGGCCATACCTTCTTTGTCTCTTTATTAGTTATCTATTGCTGTGTAACAAATTACCAGAAAGTTAATGTCATAAAATATATATTTGTTAACTCACAGTTTCTAAGGTTCAGAATTCCAGGCATGGCTTAGCAAGGTCCTCTGCTTCAAGGTCTCTCATAAGGCTCAAAGGAGTTTCATCTGAACAGTTGACTGAGAAAGGATTTGCTTCTGAGTGCATGTGGTTGTGGGCATGACTCAGATCCTTGTGACATATCAGACTGAGGGTCTCAGTTTCAGCTGATTGTTGACCAGTGGCCACCCTCACTTCCTGTCACATGGGACTCTTAACTTGGCTTGCATGCTTCATCAAGGAATGCAAGCCAAGAGGACAATGGAGAGAGTCAGCTAGGAAGATGTACATTACAATCTTAGTGACAAAATTCTGAAAGTGACATTGCACTATCTTTGCTATATTTTATGGGTTAGAAGAGGGTCACAGGGTACAAATACTAGAAAGCTGAAATCATTGAGGACCATCTTAAAGCTGACCTGCCACAGTCCCTTTCAGGTAAGCCTAGATCACCTCCTTTTCCCTGCCCCACCCTTTATCCTTGCTCCTTCACTTGGAGCCTCAGAAAGAACTGAGCTTCACTTCTGCATCCTGTAAAGGCCGCAATGAAGTTGTCTGGGGTATGGGATTGCCCCCAGTTTTTCAGGGACATTATATCACAGTCTCTTCACTTATTTCCAGGAAGTCTTGTACCTCCAGACTTCTCCAAATGACAAGCAGACACTAGACTTCATATTCACTTAAGCCTTGCAAATTCCAAGGTACACAAGTAAAACTGTCAAAAAGTCACTCCCCCCCCACACACACACACTATACTGAGAGGACCTGTAAGATTTACAGTTTAGTAAACATCCATCCAGAGAATGAGATGGCAATGCTTATATTTTGCAGTCACCCTAAACTTTATGAATGATTGTTTCGGAACCCTGTCTCATAGAGAAAGGGAGGAAAGGCCACTGAACTCCTCACAAAGCTGATGACACCTGAATTTAATCATTATCCCTCTTCCCAAAGTCTTTTCATAGAGGCACAGGAAATGCAGGAAGGTTTGAAGCTATGGTTAATGGTGGGAAGCAGGTTCTGTCATCTCTTATAAGTAGTAGGGATAGGGTGGGTGAAGAGGCTGTGGGGTTCCCATCTTTGAATAGGACGTGGAGCTATGTAGCTCTTGTTGACCTCAGAGTTAAACCCCAATTGCCAATTCTGGAAAAAGAGAAAGTGCCTTTAAGCGTCCTCTTACATGTGCAAGACTGAGAAAAGTTTTAGATGAGCGTTTTCTAAAGCCTTCCCCATGTCATCAACTGATGATCGGGGACCCTTGTAGCTCATCCAAGTACAAGTTATACTTTATCTGCCTCCCACCATATTCCCTCTTTAATTCACATTGTTCAAAAAGTGACATTTCAATTCACACTTTTCAAAAAGTGACAGTGGGCTGTTTTGCCCATTGTTCTAGTGAGATTTAGGCTTTGCACTCTCAGTCGTGCCCTCTATATCCCACGACTGTCCATTCCCCTAAAGCAAGGTAGTCTCATCTACTTCCAACACCTTAATTATCTGATGACTCTGGAATCTGAACCTGGATCACATCTTCATCTTTATATTCTTACATTTAAATGTCTGTTCGCAGGGTAGACATAGGAGAGCTGAGGCTCCTTAGAAATCCTGAGTTATTTCTTGACTTCCAGGGAACAATACAGAATTATAGATTCTTAGAACGTTAAGATCAAAAGGAAACTCTGAGGTTACATAACGCAAGTTTCTTCTTTTTATTAGCTGAGCATCCTAAAGGTCAAGTTGTTTAGGAGAGGGTCAAGCCAACATGCCTCATTCCCAGTATGCTGCTTTTTCCACTGTATAATATAGTCGTTTTTGGAAAAAGGAAGAAATATTAAAATCACATCACATTTATCGCAATTACATATATTACACATCACATATGATGCAATTTTAACTGTGAATTGCCGTATATTCTTTTAAGTTGCTTGAAAGGCTGTCCTAATTTTGCATCTATAAATGAACTGTGCTTCTTTCTTTTCTGAGCATTACTTACACAATGCTTTCAGAAAGTACTCGTTTCTTCTGTTACAATGTTTAGTGACCCATATTGGAGGTGAGAGGGCAACCGAGTCTTCCAGAATCTGGGAAAAGAGGTTTTTCTATTGCAGCTGCCAAAAGAGAGACTCCATTTTAGTTAATAAGAAGTTTGCATTAATTCAACGCTTGGCCGAGGTCCAAAGTCAGTTGCAGTAAATCTCGATAACTACTGCTCATTTCAAGCCAGAGCCAGGGAGTTTGTTTATTTTAAACGCTTGCTCCATGGGTTACTCCCCTGGGAAAATGACCTTGTTTTCATCTTAGGCCCAAGGGGAGCTTCTTACACTGTGGAATCTTATTCTTGAACGTGTCTGGAAAGACAAATTACAGCTATACTCAGCAAGCATCATAGCATTCACTTCACTAACAATTTTTTTAAATAAAAGTAGGAAGATTGAGAAATTTTAACCCTTCCTTCCCTACCTTGCCCCAACCACCAGTCTGAAATCACAGCTGACAACTGCTCAATGTCACTTATATTACTGCATTCTCTTTTACTTTCAGTGATTCAGGGGTGACAGAGTTAAAAACCTCCACAAAGTGAAAGGAAACTCAAGTGATTCTATGGACCCTGAGTGGGTATAAAGTAATGTGAGAAGAAAAACTACTACCAACCCCATGAGCTCCTGGGATTGAAAGCCAGTTGGGATTGATTTTATGTAAAGGCAAAACCTATTATCACTCTAGAACACCCTTCTTTTTTATCTTCCTCCTTAACACACTAACAGCCAAGCAGCCTTTGCAATGCATGCTTTTGGTTAGGAACCAGTCCTCTTTTACACATACTTCTAATTTGTATAAACCCCTTAAGTGTCAACCACCTATGCTGTCTCAGTCCTTAAAACAACTCTCTGTATTAGTTAATTTATTGACCTTTTTCATAGACACCAAGCCAAAGAAAGAAAACTGCAGTAAAGGAGCTTTGTAGCTCAAAGGGAAGCACCATAGGAACAATTTTAGAGCATCTGTCTTTGCCTTTTTAAAAGGCTTCGTAGGAAGGTTATAAAAACATGGTCTCACCATCTCAAGAAATCCTTGTGTCTGGAGAGTGGCAGAGGGGAAAGAAAAGACAAGCTGAAAGGAAAAATGGAGAAGGGTAAACAAATTGACTAAGTCACCATCTCACCTAGGCCATTGAATTTACACAATATAAGTAGTCACTCCATGTCTGAAGCCGGCTTCTCACTGCTAATCTCTGCAAATATGGTCTTGTCCTCCATCCTCCATCTTGGTACATGATAAAAAAAAAAAAAAAAAGTTTTTACCAGGATGCTGACCAAAGATAAAATGGCTTGTCTGGAAACAGCATGAGAACAGAGTCGGTAATAAAAATCTCAAGATGACTCCATGTAGGTTCAGGTAAGGCAACCTAGGCTGGTGGACTGCAACCTGTGCAAGACAGAATCTGTCAGGGATGCCAGGCCATCCCTGCTGCCTCTGTGGGTGTCAGTTTTAGGGCAGACGTAAAAAAAGGAGAATGATGAATGAGAGGTAACCCCATAATGCTCTATACTGATATTCATAAACTAACCTCCCTAATCACTCTTGAGACATCCTGACACAATTCTAAACAAGCAAGCAAGCAAGCAAGCAAACACCCAAATCTAAATAGGAAACATATCTTCTAGTGCTCCATTCTCTTACAAAATTTACTTGTCTTGAAAAAAAGACATTCTGGCTGGAATAATAATCAGAGACATAAAAATAAGTATAAGTTCCATCCTCTCATGATCAAAAAGAAAAATGAAGTAGTTTACCCAAACAAAAAGTATAGTACCTCCCCAACTACATTGGAGTGGGTCAAAAGAGATGTGGTAGTTTCTTGGTATAACAGATTTTCAACCAAAAGTAAGGATTGTCCTATTTCAAGTTCTATATTCACAGCATTCAGTGTTTATTAATGGTATGGCATTAATAAAAACAGTATGCTATAAAAATAGCTTCTTTAGTGAACTACCTAGATTCTTTCAGGGTCTGGTCAATCCACTTAATGCCCTATGATTTGCCACCTGGTAAGTGAGATACCAAATAAGTTTGGAAAGTACCTAAGCAGGAATCAGTTACTTAAACCATAATTGTATCTACTTATAAAGTAATAGTACAAGACAAAAGATGGCCTTTCATAAACTTTGAAAAATAAAATCTAAATAAGAAAAGTTTGCCTTTAAGCCATTGTTTAAAAACATATTTTTGTAGCTGGAACTTTAATGCAAAAGAGATTTTCTTAAATGGGTAGAAAGTATAGCTTGATATAGAAGATCCTGGCTGGCAAGTTCAATTGTAGTTTACTTGTAGTTCACTTGTAGTATCTGTAAAGAGAACAAATAAATGTACTGGTAAGGTTCCATGCTAAAACACTACTAATAATACAGGCGTGGGTTGTCCAGAGAGACAAAGAGCAGGAGGCAATTAGACTCTCATGATACTGTATTCAATTATTTTTAAGGAAAATTAACATACACATAGGGATTTACAGAACAAATGAATTTGGGGTGGTCATTCACTTTACAAAAAGTAATGACATAAGCAAAATGGCAGACTAGGAATCTTCAGGGCCCCTTTCTTCACAGAGATATTGAGTTAACAATAACAAACTAAAATACTTCTCTGATAACTCTATACACTAGTTGAAAAGCTATAACATCTAAGTCAATATAAATTCAAGAAGGGATTCCAGGAAAATGGGTAGAAAATTTTTGCAATTTTTTTGTCATTCCATGCCTGTTCCCCTGTGTAGCATAATGACGGTGCAGTACATCTTGAAGGAAGTCCACCATAATGGGGGTTCTCCCTCTGGATAGAAATGAAAGAGTGGACCATTCATCCAACATTCTGGCTTGTCTGGAGGCTGCCCTAAGGGACCGATTCTGTCTCTCCTGACTCCAAGTGTTGACTGGACTGGTGGCATGATTTGGAAGCTGCCGAAAACAGGCTAGCATGTAGGCACATTAGAGCTGCAGTTACACATGTAGATGTTAAGGGGAGTAAGAGATCAGAAAATGTTTAAGGGGTCCTGAAACTTCTATTCAGGCTGAGTGTTGAAGGTCTTCTGCAGGTAGCTAGTATGAAAAGACTAGAAGAGACACTTATTTTTTTAAATGGCCAGCAAAAGATAAGAGGCATTCAAAGACACAAAGAAACATGGTTCAATCAATGGGACAATATAAAACTCAAGAAACTGACTCTAAAGAAATGTAGGTCTATGACCTGCTTGACAAAAAATTTTAAATAAGTGTTAAAACATCATTCAATGAGCTAAAGATAGACAACCAAAAGTAATCAAGAAAATGACATATGGACAAAATGAGGATATCAGCAAAAATATAGAAACTATTAAAAAGTACAAACAAAAATTCTGTAGCTAAAAATTACAACTAAAGTGAAAAATTCACTAGAGAAGTTCAATATCAAACTTACCAGTCAGAAAAAAGAATCCATGAATTCACTGTCGAGTCTTCTGAAAGCACTGAGTTAAGAGTAAAAAGAAAAAAAACACAAAGAAAAGTGATGAGAACCTACAGGAGTTAAAGGATACCATCAAGTGGGCCAACATATGAATTATGGAAATTCTAAAGAATAGGAAAGAGAGAAGGGGGCAGAAATCTTATTTGAAAAAATAATGGTTAAAAATTTACCAAATTTGAGGAAAGAATTGGACATATAAATTCAAGAAGCTAAAAAATCAAAATTAAAAACTTCAATGGGGATAAACTCAAGAGGAACCATACTGAGACACATAATCAAATTGTATAAAGTCACAAAGAGAGAATCTCAAAAGCAGCAAGACACAAGCAACTTGTCATGTACAAGGGTGTGTCTATACAATTACTAGTGGATTTCTCAGTAGAAACCTTGCAGGCCAGAGGGAGTAGGATGATATATTTATAGTGTTGAACAACAATCACCACCACAACAAACAAAGCCTGTCATCCAAGAATATTGTAACCAGAAAAACTGTAGTTCAAAAAGAAATTAAGATTTTTTTCCAGAAAAACAAAAGCTAAAGGAATTCCTTAAAACTAGACCTGCTCTACAAGAAACACTAAAGGGAATCCTTCAAGTTGAAATGAAAGGATGGTAGATGGCAACATGAATTCATTTGAATATGTAAAGTTCTCTGTAAAAGTAAATACACACACAGATATAGAAATGTATTTTGGTAATTTTGGTGCATAGAATTTAAATAGCACAACCACAAAAATAACTATAAATATAAAAATTAACTATGTTAATGGGTATGCAATACATAAATATATAATTTGTCACACCAATAATATAAAGTCAGGGTGTAAAGCCATATTTAAAATAGAATAAAACGTTCAGATATTTTATGTAATTTTAATAGTAAATATTGAAAAGAAAGAAAATATTTATAGAATATACAAAAAAGTAAATGAGAGGGGAATCAAGCCATGTCACTACAAAAAATAACAAAAAAAGGAAGACAGTAAGAAAAGAAGGGACAAAAATGCTACAAGAGACACAGACAAAATAGTAATGGCAGGTCCTTTGTATCAGTAATTAAATAAATATTACTTTAAATAAGTAAATTTATTTTATTATGTTAAAATGTAATATATATAAATATAAATCAGCAGACACAGACTGGCTGAATGAATTAAAATAAAAAGGATCCAGGATGCTTTCTACAAGAGATTCACTTTACACCTAAGGACATACATAGACCGAAAGTAAAAGGATAGTAAAAAAAATATTGCACACAAGTGGTAAGCAAAAGAGAGGGGGGGTAGCCATACTAATATCGTACAAGACAGACTTTATGTAAAACTGTTATGAGACAAAGAAGGGCATTATATAACAATAAAAAGCTCACCTTCCTATGAAGATATAATAGCTACAAATATTTATGTTACCAAAGCTCAGAGCCCCTAAATATATGAAGCAAACTATGACTAAGAAAAAATAGACAACAATGCAATCATTGTAAATGACTTAAAGGTCCCACTTTTAATAATGGATAGAACAACCAGACAGAAGATAATAAGGAAATAGAGAACTTTAACATTATAAAACAATTACACCTATACAGAAGACTACTACCCAACAGCAGTAGAATATACATTCTTCTTAAGTACACATGGAACATTTCTCAGGATAGACATGTGAGGCTTCAAAACAAGTCTCAACAAATTCAAGATTGAAGTCATACAAAGTCTTCTGAAAACAATAGAATGAAACTATTAACTCAATAGTAGAAAGAAAACTGGAATTTCTACATATTTATGGAAATTAAACAACACACTCTTGAACAACCAATAGGTCAAAAAAGAAGCCACAGGGAAATTAAAAATACTTTGAGACAAATAAAAATGAAAACGAAATACACAAAAACTTATGATATTCAACAAAAGCAGTGCCAAGAGAGAAGTTTTAGCTATAAATGTTTATATTAGAAAAGACCTAAAATCAATAACCTAACTTTTTACACTTCAAAAAACTAGAGAAAAAAGACACAACACACTAAACCCAAAACTAGCAGAAGAAAGAAAATAATAAAATTAGAGCAGAAATAAATTAAATAGAAAACAGGAAAAAATAAGAAAAAAAAACAATAAAACTAAGCAATTTAAAAAAACTATAAAATTCACATAGGTTATACACAAATACTATGTAATTTTATATAAGAGACTTGAGCATCCACAAATTTTGTTATATATGGGAGGTCCTAGAATCAATCCCCTGAGGATACTGAGGGATGACTGTACTCATTAGGTTCAAGAAAATTATAAGATTAAGAATTTCAGTAGAGAACTGGAAATGGATAGATATACTAGCAGATTAGAATTCAATGAATAACACAGCAAAAGGATATATAGCAGGTGAGGTAAAGTAAGGAGAAAATTACTGAACAGAAAGAGATCAGGAAAAAAAATCCATAAATCCACAATGAAGCACAAAGAGACAAATAGATAAAAAATCTAAAACAGAAGGTAGAAGACATAGAGGATAGAGTAAGAGTCTAACAAGTAACAATACTTATATTTGGCGTCCCAGAGAGAGAGAAAGAAAAAAAGGTCAAAAGCAGTATTTGAAAAGGTAATGGCTGAGAGCATCTCAAAACTAATAAAATCACAGATCCTAGAATCTCTTACAAATTCGACCAGAGAAATCATTAATCAATTTTCTATGGATAAAATTGTGTGATATAAATATATTTTTTTGAAATATCTGTAGCATTGAAATAATACCATGTCATAGGATTGTTGTAAGATCATATGTAGTAACGTTATGGACACTATATAAAAATTGTGATCTCAAGTATTTTATTTTTATGGTACTTCTAAATTCTTTTTTTTTACTAAGAGCTAAAGATTCTGTAAAAGCCTTTACTTTATATAGTAATCAGTCTTGAAAATATTAGGTTAAAAAGACTCTGTATAATTAATAGATTTACTTCATATAATGAACAGTAATAACATATGAGTTATAATTTATTATTATTCCTCTTAGCCTTAATAGCTTTTAAGTGTAATATTTATCAATCTTAAGAAGTTGTTGGAATAATTTAGAATTACTGGAGCCAAGCGGTTTTTCTCTGGCATCAAGGAAGGAATGTGAAAGAAAATCAGCAATCCAAATCTATGACTGAAATTCGACAGTCCTGAAATGACTGTGGTATGGTATCCATATTTGTTTATATGCTTGTGAAGATAAAAATCATGAGCGTTCCAGGGTTTATGTGATTTCCAAATAAGTCTTTTAAAAAAATCCATATCCTATTTTTAAAAACCACTATTAGATAATTACTAAATGTTTCTAATTCCAGGAAGTTGGGAAAGCAGAAAATTTGAAACTAGCTCATAAACATTTTAATGATCCAATAAGAGTTATTTTCACCTACAGATATTGATCAAACTCCAAAATAGGAGAAGTATTCCGCCAAATTTGCTATCCTCACATGACCTATCTTGGCTGTTTATCTTTTTTTGCCCTCTGCTGAAGTTCAAATCAAGATTTCCATGTTAAAATAGAAGGATAATTTACGAAGTGAATTAAGGGAATTGGCTTCTAGAGTCAAATGCACAAGGAAGCATCAAAACTATTTTTTTCTGGGGACATTTACTTCCCAAACCATAAATATATGTATTTGGATCAGAGATTCTTCCACCAATAGAAAGTAGTGTCTACGCACAGTTCCACTGTCATAGCAGCTTCCATTCAGTACAGTAGGAGATCATTTTTCTTTCCATATTAGATTTCATGAACAATATTTTTAGTCGAGGCCAAGCTTTCTAAAATAAAGCATAAAAACCTTGAAAGTATAGAACTATAACTATAGACAATTAAAAATAAATTTTAATTTGGGTTAATTATATTTTTAATTAATTTGTTTACTAAATATGTATTCAGTGATCAACTACAGAGAGATAGGACCAGAGTTAAAAAGACGAAAAGATACAGAACTAACTCGAAGGAGATTATACTTAGAGGTAGAGATCATACGATGCATAATTACAGAATTGTTCACTAACTACCAGGATGTACAATGTCTGCGTAATATATTATAGAACCATAGATACAGGTACTTACAAGTACCTGTATCAGAAAAGGCTTCAGAGAGGATAAAAAAAAGAGAAAAAGGGTAGACATTTTAGTCTATAAGAATAGCTTGTGCAAGTGAATTATAACATGAAAAAATCACAGAGGGTCTTAGAAATTACAATATTCAGTGTTGTAGAAGCATAAAAAATGATGAGAGGAGTAAGAAATAAGATTAAGTAGGCAAGGTCTAGATAATGCAGGAGTTGAGATTTCATCCAATAGGGCAATAGTTTTCAAAAGAAACATATCGATCTTCGAACACCCCTGCAGGGTCCAAGTGGAGACCAAGTACATGGGTCCCCAGGTCAGTCTTCTTCCAATAAACAGATTTCATTTTACCCACTTTATATATTGGCGATTCAGGAACCATTTTCTTGAAAATCACTGCTATAAGCCATGGGAGCTACCAATGAATGTTTTTCAAGTTTTCTCATGTATTGAATTAATCAGAATATATTTCACAAAATCAGTTTCAAATTATTTCAATATATTCTTATTTTGAAAGCCACATCGTTAATTTTAAAAAAGACAAGAAAAAATGAAAGTAAAACAGAGACAGGATCCCAGGAGATGACCTAGGGCATCATCTGAATTTTAATAAACAGTACAGAGGTCCTTGAATAATGTCATTTCATTATAATTTTGATGAGATGCCATAGGAATTTAACTCTTGTTTATATCAATGAGCCTGTGTTAAAATTGGTTTCATTATTCATCATTCTGCTTAAAGTCTCAGGACCTATTGACAACATTAAATGAGAACCTACTCTGTTTGGCTGTGTGGATCATCCTTAAGTGGTTGGGGGCATACATTATATGGCATGCATAATCCTGTTCCTTTCAAAGTTGCCACATCTTGTTTGACAGTGACAGATATAAATGATAGCTGTGCTTTAATGACTATATTTACATCGCATAGTTCTTCTTAAACATACTTTAACATATAGGAAGGATAAGAAGTTGTTGGCAGCAGAGCTCCCTACCTTTGGAAATATGAATCGAGAATTCTGAATTCCAAAGACTGCAAAAAACTGATTGGCGTGACTTTTAATGAAACTGAATTCTTGTTTAAACAACAGAAGATCTGTTATGTGCGGGTAGCCCAGGCATTAATCATTAAGCAGAATTAATAGGGAGAGATAGTAACTGCTTATCCCCAGATTTTTATACCATAAGGCCTCTATTTGTTAAAACCTCATTGGTATGAAAATGATCTTGAAACCCTCTAAACTAATGAGAATTTTTTCTCAAATGTTCTTTGTTGTACAATATGGTTCCAAAAATGGTTCACACTTGGTTATTTCGAGAAGCTGCAGTTTTTTTAAAATATGCATATAAACCTCAAAATTCATTCTGCTGTTATTGATGAAAATGTGGAAATGAGAACAACTGTACCACAAGGAAGACTGTCGAGACACGAATGTTCGGGGTTATAACTCAAATAACTTATTATTCGCTGAAGGCCAACAGTGTGCTGAGCAGTAGACGAGACATCCAGAGAACAGGATCTCGGCCAGGGACACAACCAACCAAATCATAAATCGCAATAGCTAAGAAAATGATATGAAGTTCACAGGAGTGACTTTTGGTGTTGATTTACTTTCTTAACAATAAAAAAATTAAGAGATACCAGAAATAATCCTAAGGTTGTCAATGCATGTTATTAATTCAGTCTAGAATTAGCTGCTGACTGAATTTTAAAGCAGATTTTGACATTAAGCAATCATGAGAATGCATATTTTTATAAGCAGCCTTTATAAAACATTTTATTGCATGATATAATGAAAAGCAAATTATGTCTGGTGTCTCATTTTCTTGACTTTGTGATCACTAGTCACATTTGAAAATAGGAAAAGTAAGCCAGTAGGATGATTTTTTTTTTTTTGTTTTGTTTGGTTTTTGTTTTCTCTCAGGGTAAATTGTTATGTGCAATCATATGGATGTAAATGTCACCTTGGTTCAAGAAACCAGAAAAAAAAATTCAAATATTTTTTATGTTGTCACCTTTCCAAAGAATGCTAAAAGCCTTGATAAATACTCTGCTTTGAGATTAGAAACCTACAATCTTTACCCTGCTGTAGAAATTAAGTGATAGTTAGGCTTTGACTAGCATATAACATCTTTGGACTTTTTTTCCTCACTTATAAAATGGGAGTAATGCACAAAGTTGTCCTGAGAATTAAATTAGTTGATATATATAAAAGCAAAAAAGAGACCTTAGAAAACAATAACTGTGAGCGAGTATTATTATTATTTAACCCCAAATTTATTTTCTATAATAATTATCAAGTTTCCACAATGTCCAAATTTATCATACGAGAAAAATATAATGAAAAATAAAGCTTATCAGATGACATATTTTAGCATAATCTACAATGAAACACCAAAGAAAGGAAAGTATTTGTTTTGTTTATGTTTTTGGAGAAATAAAGCATGAGAATTAGGGGAAATGCCATGAGAGGCAATTCTTTCATTAAGGAGCAATTCAATAGAAAGGGTACAGTTGTTAAGCATAAGTGGATACAGGTTTTATGGGTCCTGAAGCTTATACAATTTGAGGTCCTCTTTAAGGTAAAAAGTATACTTAACACAAAATTAATTATTGTAATTTTGATGGGTTCCACATCTGTGAGAATCATAGAAACTTAAATATCATTAGTTTCATGATGGATCGACCCCTGCTAGTAAGATAAGGTAAACTTCAGATCCCTCCAATATCAGGAGGTAGAAATGAGAAGTAAGGACTAGGGTTAGTGCTTTGAAAGTGAGTTTTGAAAAACAATTAGCTGAAATCTTTTTTTTCAAGGTAATTTCAGGAACCAAGAAGATCCATCTGTATATTCAGAGAGTGTGTAAGAATACATACACATAGTTAGAATAGGTCCTATTAAGATCATATCCTAAAAAGGTGCTGATAACCTGGTTCTTCCCACCAAAGGACCCAGTATTAAGACTAGGGTCAATATAGGGTGTACACAGTTCAGTTACACAGAATAATTTCCACTCAGGCTGTTGAACACTAAAGTTTGTGTGGATTACAAAGGAATTAGTGTGGCATGTATTTATTTCATACAAAAAAAAAAAAACACCGAGAATTTTCTATGTGTTAGGCACTCTTCTAGGCACTGGGGATATGACAGTAAAAGAACATATTAAAAACAAACAAATAAAACAAATAAGGCAAACAAAATGCCTTATGATGTTTACTTCTACTTAGAGAATATAAACAACACAAATAAGTAACTCTCACAACATATTTAAAGGTGATGTGTGTTATGGAATATAAAGTAAGGACGGAGGAGGGAAAGGGCTGAGGTGGATCAAAGAGATGCAATTTTCAAGATCCAGGCCAGGAAAGGCTTCACTATGAATATGATATTTGAATAAAATCTTAAAGGAGGAAAGACTTAAAGTGGCAAGCTATATAGATATCAGAATAACAGGCATTCCAAGAAGAGGGAAAAGCAACTCTAAATTGCTTAGAACAGGGCCTGGCACACAGCAAGCGTTTCTCAATATGTATTTAATGAAAAGAAAAAAAAATAGATTGGGCTAATCAAGATGAGTTTCAAGAGGTAATATGGGTAGGAAAACCTTTTTTTTTTTTTTTCCTTGTGGCAATGGAAGCCCTCAACAAAGGACAGAAGAACGGAAGCTTCTGCCATGGAAGTTATGTAGCACTAGGTACCACCTCGGTCACTTGAAGCTGCTGTAGTATTTACTTGGGATGGATCCCCAGAGCCCTTAATTCTGTTCTGCCCACTCAGTATAGCTTCGTCTTTGTTCTCTTCAGTGCCAAACTCTCGGCCTCAACAATGAACTCCTTCGCCTCCCCACTGCGAGCTCATGGGCCTGCACATGGTGCATTCCAACCAGTCGCTTAGTATCAACCTCAGTTACTTCACAAGATTAGTTCTACAAGGTCCACAATAGTGGCACTGCCATTTTATAAGGGCAATTGGTTTACACTACAAGTCTATACTGTCAAGACAAACATAGCACTAATTTTTTCATAACATCAAGCAAAAGTCATAAAGCAGATTCTATAGTCAATTAAGTGCATTGAATTAGGAGGAAAACGCTATTTATAACTACCTACACGTTCAACTTCTGTATTCACAAGGAAGAGAACAAAATTCAGGGAAAAATCCAAGTTTACCACATGCACGTTATAACAGTGTACTAAACCTCTTCTACTTACATTTGTTGAGTTACAGTTGATTTTCATTGGCTCACATAAACACTCAAGTCTGTAAAATTTAGTACTGTGAACCGTGCCAGGCTAAAAGTAGACTGGAAAGAATTTGCTTATACATACAACTATAATCATTTGAGAGACTGTAACAAGCTGTGGGTTAGCCTATCATTTATTCCTGCATTGCACCATGATTTTTTCTGCAGCCATTCTGAAGACATTTATTCTTTTGCTTTTCTGGGACAGATCTCAGCAACTACAACTGTAAGTTTCTAAATTATGGAGTAGTCACTAAGTGCCAGGTCCTGAAGGAAGGGTGCCACATACTGTGCTTCATTTAAAAGCACCAATATCCTGGGGATGAAGGTAATATTATCCCAGTTATGAAAATTTAATCTCAGGGCAAGTAACTTGTTTAAGATCACATAGTTTATAAGTGCTTAAACCAGGATTAAATGATAGAGCACTGGGATGGTAGAGCTTGAGATTTTAACTCTATCTTCCATATGTCCTCCAACTGTTAATCCTGGTAAAAGAGCAGGATTAGGCAGGGGGCTGATAGTAATTAGCAGCTTCTCAAGGCACCTTCCTGGGACGGACATTTTTATTTGTCTCCTTTTCCTCTTGGTAGAGGAAGCCTGATCTTGTTTTAAGTGGCAATGTAGCTAGCTAAGTAATTTTTCAATGTTTCTTAAAGCTAGAACTGGCCACATGACACACAGACAATAATACATAAATTTTTCTAGGAGAATCTGGGAAAGGTTGTGTTTTCAACCTTTCCAGAAAGAAATGAGGGACAAGCTTGACCAGAATCTTCCTTCCTCCTTCCTGCCCCGAATGTGGACAAAAAGCTGGTAGCACTTGCAACTGTTGTCTTAAAAGCATACGGGAAAATCAAAAACAAGCAAGCAAACAAACAAACAATAACCCACAGAGATCTAGACAATGAAATTGAATTATTGGACTACCATTATACTACCTACTCCCAGACCTCTTGTAATGAAAGGAGACTGTCCTTATTTGTTTACACTAGGGTTGGCTGGGTGCTCTTACTTTAGAGGCTCACTGGTAGCTCACACAGGCCATTAGAGCACAGCTTTATCCCTGGGTCAGTGCTTCTCCATATGATTTACTCTTCTATCTCAAACTCTTAACTGCCAGCAAAAGATTTAAATAATGCACAAATTATAGAATCAAGGTTCAGCTAGGTACTTTGAGGTCGCTATTTCTTTACTTCATATAATGCAATGTTTTCCTTTCTATCATTTGTTCACTCTCTTTTATTTTCTATGTGCATATTTGTTTCATCCACAAAATTTTATATTCCTTCCAGGACAGGGAAATGCTCTACATACACTATGAATTGATAAATACTTATTAAATGAAATATGATAAATCAAAGAGTAACTTGAATACTGAGAGAGACATTTTTGGTGCCTTTTGCTATCTCTTTAATGTTCAACACCAGCTTTTTCAGGCTGAAGGTCTATTTTTCTAAATAATTAAAATACACATACAAGGTATATCTAACATTAGTCAGTACTATCAAGTGGCAGACTAATATTAAAAATATATATAATGATCTCCAGTCTATTTCTATGTTCCCTTGATTTTCATATAACTAACAAAATCAAAGAATATGTTTGATTTAGTTTTTTGTAAGTTCTAATTAGAGAAGGACCATTTTCTGATGCAATATTTTCAGGAGGGCCAGGGTAGATGACTAAATTCAGTCTAGTGAAAAGACACATTGTTTCCCAAAGAGTCTGGAATTGTCATTCTGAAATCATCCATCCACACCTGTCCTTCTGACATCAAAAGCCGTAAGAGAAGTGAAATCACCTGAAAGTTAACATGGTCATCAGAGATGTGTTGTGTTATAATTCAAAGCCATGGTTTTCAGAGTGTGGTCCCTAGACCAGCAGCATCAGATTCATCTGGGAACTTATTAGAAATTAAAAGTCTCACACCTCGCAAATCTGTGTTTTAACAAACTCTCTAGGTGATTATGATAATGCTAACATTTGAGAAACACTATTTTTAACTAGATTAACAATGATAGGAAATTATTGGAGTGGCTGGGAAGAATCCAGAAGGAGCCAGAGAGAAGAAATGAGGAGGAAGAAGGGAGAAGGTAATAAGCATGATGTCAGATTGCTACTGTGGGACGCTTTTTTACAATTACCCCCCACCCCTTAAAAATATTGTGAACTGCTTCCTTGAGAAGTCGATGTGATTGAATTGTGTGTGTGTGTGTGTGTGTGTGTGTGTGTAAAACTGTTTACCAGCGGAGTGTTGGGTGCAGATTGCCATAGGGGAAAAGATATATTGCACAATCAAACAGAAGGAAGGAAAAGCCCCACTGGCATCTGAAGTACACATGGAATTTCCCTAAAGAAATTCTCCTTGATGACATTTGACACAGAATCTAAGTTTGTTGTGAATACTTATCTTTTGCTGTCCATCTTCTATCCTGACACCCCACATAAGTGCATACCCTGCCCTATACACATAAACACACAGACCATCCTAGATTTAGGGAAATATCCATATTGCTTCAGCACTTGTTTAATTGGACACTTTTATCAATTTCGCTCCCTGTTAGCAGGTCTTAATGTCATATCCTGATGTTGTTTTTCTCCCTGTTCACCCATTAGATTCCAGGTTTTTCTTGGAAGTGGATTTCCTGTTATCTTTGGGGAATCTTTGGAGGAAGATATCTTTTAAAAACAGTTACTGAAATTGTTCTTCAAATTTTTTGTCATTTATTTGGAATTTTAACCTCCCACTTACAAGTAATTTCTACTCTTGCATTGATTTGTGATTCTCTCCATTAAACTTACGAACTCCTTTATCATAGAGACTCAGAGTTATCCACTGTGTATTCCCAATGACTAGTAACAGTTCCTGACGCACAGAAAATACTCAGTAAATGTCTAATGAATAAAGTAATGGCGTTAACAATAGACACAAACCTTTTCAAGGCCTCAGCTTCTTCCGCTTGACTCCTGGGCTGGATACCTTTCCTTTGCTCCCTGATCTACTCCCTTGTCCTCTGACTTCTTGCTGGGTTTCACCAATGGAGAGCTGTGACAGGCAACTGGAGGGAGAAAGGAGAGTAAGGCCAGGGTATATACATCTCTACTGTCCATTCTCTGTGAGATTACTTTGAGTTAGTTGTGATCCTTGACTTAAGGTTACTGATCTTCTCAAGGTGACTTTCTCCATGATCTTTGTCCCCATTCTACTAGCTTCCTTTTCTCATTCATTTGGGATAAAGGACAGTAATAGTTCTTCTGACCCTAGCCAGGATGACTTCACTATCCTTTGTAGTTCCTCTACACCCTGCCCACACCCATATAAATAGACTCATTATTAAACCATCCTCAAATTATCCTAATACCAATGTGCCATCTGTTTACTGTTGAAACACTGACTTGTATGACTGCCAGACATATTGGAAAACCCTACACATCTTTGAATATTCACCAATAACTTGGTTTCTCTTAATACACATTGTTTTGGCATAAATATGCTATTTTAAATCTTTGGTAAGTATATTATTTTACATTGGGGAAGTTGTGAAACTGCCCTCTCTAGTCTCCTATAGAGGAAGTGCAAAGGCGCACTGAGCCAATGCTGTAGGGGAGCCTGTAAAATGCTCTAGTAGAGCTAGGATTCTTGCAAATAACTTCATGCAAGCAAAGGATTTCAGGAAATGAAAAAAATACATATAAAACACATTCTACTTGGTTTTTACATGCATAATATTTACAAAAATCTTTCTTGTGAGTATAATATCCTTGATTTGTTACTTTTGCTTTTTGATTTGTTAGAATATTTACATTCTAAATTCTTTTCAGCTATTTGTGGAATCTTAGAAAATATACTTTGAAATATATATATTTTTTCATAGATCATCAAATGGTTCTGAGTGAAACCCCAGTATATATGATAGTGCTATAGGGTTAGCATTAAATATTTTTACCTGGTTAATTTTTAAATATTTCTTTGTAGATGTAGTACCGCAGTTTGCCTTGTCCGAGAGAAATGATGAAGGAATTAGAGGCCTTCACTTTTACTATTTCACTGCTGCCATGAACAAATTATTAACTTCTCTACACTTTGCTATTCTCATTCATAAAATGGAAAAGTAAAAGCAAATAATTTCCAGAGCTCTTTCCAAATCTGTATGTATATATATATTATCCTAGTGTCCTTAGGGGGAAAAAGATAATACATTTGTTTTCAAAACTCTGTCTTTATAGTGACAGGGTAAAAAAGAGGCTTTGTTCATTCCTCTTGTGACCAAATCAAAATTGTGACAGAAACATGTTGCAAACAGCAAGCAAAGTCACCCGGGATCTAAATGAACAGAAGCTCTACAACTAGGAAGAGAAATAAGAAATCACTCTGCAACAGTAGAAAGCAGAAGGGGGCAAAGAAGCAAGGCTGCCCGGTCACCAGCAGCTGAGTGGGACAGAGGCTGTGGCAGTGGCAGTCGGCAGCTGCAGATGCCTCTTAAAGGGGCCATATCCACAAGCAGACTTTCCCGGTGACAGACTTGCCCATTCTGAGCACCGGCACCAGGTCAGCTGCTCAGGGGGCACCACCGACTTACAGAGGGATGCTGAGCTGTCAGTGCAAGGGCGGGAGGTGAGTCTCTCTCCCAGGGCCGAAGTGCTGGTGGTATCCATTGTTCCTCTCTTGAGCCCTCTCTGTTCCCAGGATGTAGACTCAGCTCCTCCATAGCTAAGATGTCGTCAAATTGGATAACAAAGGTCACCCAGCCCAGAGGATTCCTTGAAACTCCACCACCCACAACTCACAAACCCCACCCAAGCCACATCCAGTTGTGTCCTGGGCAAGTCCTGTGCAACTTGCTGAGCCAACTCAAAGAGTCACACTAGTAGCAGCTGATCTTGGTTTCTGGTGTGGCCTCTTAAGGCAACTGTAAGCACAGCATCTGGGGATTGTTTGCTGAATCTTAACAGGTGGCCACAGAGGGGTCCAGGCTGGGGCTAACCTTGGCCTGAAGCCTAACCCCTCTCAGGTTTGTGCCACTGGACACCTACTACACACTAAAAAGACTGGGAGACTTATGAGTTTTGCTTAGTACATAGAAACAGACACAGAAAGGCAGGCAAAATAGGAAGGTAAATAAGCAGAAACCATATGAAAAAACAGAACAGAGATCCAGGAATAATAGTCAAGCAATATACCAGACGCAGAGTTCAAAACACTGATTATAAAGATGCTCAATGAACTTAGGGGAAGAGTAGATGAACTCAGTGAGAACTTTAACAAAGAGATCTTAAAAAATGGAAATTTTAAAAGGGAACCACTCAGAAATAAAGAACACATTATCTGAAATGAAGAGTATATCAGAGGGAATCAACAGAGTGGATAAAGAAGAAAATCGAGTCACTGATATAGAGGATAGGAAGCCAAGGACATTCAATCAGAATGGCAAGAAAAAAGGAGCCAAGACTATAATAATAATTTAAAGAGCCTATGGGACACAATTCAATGTAAAAATATCCATGTTATAGGGGTACTTGAAGGAAAACAAGAAGTTGAAGAACTGTGTAAAGAAATAATGATGGAAAACTTCCCTAATCTGGTGAAGGAAATAGACATACAACCCCAGGAAGCTCAGAGAGTCCCAAAAGATGAACCCAAAGAGGCCCACACCAAGATATATTATAATTAAAACACCAAAGGTTAAATACAAAGAGAGAATCTTAAAAGCAACAAGAGAAAAGCAATTAGTTACCTGCAATGGAGCACCCATAAGACTGGAAGCTGATTTCTCAAAAGAAACTTTGCAGACAGAAGGGCTTGGCACAAAATAGTCAACGTGATGAAATCCCAGGATCTACAACCAAGAATACTTTATCCAGCAAAGCTATCATTTAGAGTTGAAGGACAGATAAAGAGCTTCCTAGACAAAAATAAGTTAAAGGAATTTATCAACCTGAGCCAGTATTAAGGAAATGTTGGAGAGACTTCTTTAAGAAGAAAAAAACATATATCAAACACAGGAATAAAGAATGGTAATAACTACATTCCTATCAACAAGTATCTCAAATGGAAAAGAATTGAGAGCTCCAATCAAAAGACAGAGTGGCTGAATGGATAAGAAAACAAGACCCTGATATATGCTGCCTACAAGAGACTCACTTCAGATTAAAAGACACACAGAGACTAAAAGGAAAGGAATGGAAAACATACTGCCTTGATGGACCTAGAGGGTATTGTGATGAATGAAATAAGTCAGAAAGAGAAAGACAAATATCACATGATTTCACATATATGTGGAATCTAAAGAACAAAAATAACAACAGCAACAAAACAGAAATAAACTCACAGATACAGAGAATATTTTGAAGTCTACTAGATGGGATGGGGTTTGGAGGAGATGGCAAAAAAGGACAGAGGAATTAAGAAGTACAAATGGATAGTTACAAATAAATGTGGAGATATAAAGTGTAGCATAAGGAAAATGTAATATAATTAGCAATGTTGTAATAAATGTGTTAGAGGGAATAGGGGTACTAGATTTAGAGAGTTGATCACTTTGTGAGTTATACAGATCTCTAATCACTATGCTGTACAACTGAAACTAATATATTATTGTATGTCAACTTTAATTGAAAAAAACTTCCTGAATTGCACAATGTAAATATGAACAACTAATTGTCCATTATATTTCAATAAAGCTGGGAAAAAATTATTGACGTACGGAAAAAAAATACTCCGTCTTTATAGCTACGTACTAACTGTATATAACCCCAAACTATTTGAAGCCCTATATACTTTATTTACCAAGTAAGAAAAATTGAACTACGTTCTCTCCAAAGTCTCTAAATTCTTCATGCCTATAACTTCTGCTTCATGCACTGCTATATCACAGCTAATTTAACTTCTACTTTCCTTACTTGGCCTGCGATACCCAGATACATTCCTTACAATATCATGATCAAAGTGCTTCAACAAGTCACTCCACACTGCTTCCCTTCTTCTGTAATTTAAACCAATAGAAGACCTTCCTCAATCTCTTGATTCGCAGTCCTCTTAATAACTTTACATTTCTTATTTTGAACTTCTATGCCAAATATACCAAAAACATATCCAAGATTAGCCCTTTTTATTGTATCTACTACTTGCTCCCTAAAGCCTCTCTGGCTAGAAGACCAGTTGACTCCTCAGTGTCACCTTCAATGATGGTTCGACCTCAACAAATTCTCCTTCACTTGTACTTATTCATTCAACAAATATTTGTTGAGTGGTAGCACTGTGCTCACTACACACAAATGTTTTACGTCCTTTTACATATACATATTAAATCTCTTTTATTTCATCACCATTCATTACTCAATTGGATAATTGTGTTTGTGCTTCCTTGCCTCAGAACAAACGTATGTCCGTAAGGAACCACATCGGCTCATGTCAGTACAGTCATGGTACCCGTTGTCAGAGTCACACTGCTTGCTCCTTGAAGGCATCCCAGGCTTTCAGAATCCCCCTGGCACAGGCACAGGCACTAGTGAATGCTGTGGTATGCAGATCCTCTTGCTATGATCAAGGATTTATTATCCCTGCTCCTGAGAGCACTGCCTGTAGAAAGCCTCTAGCATCAGCTTCCTTCAACTAACTAGTGCCTCCACTGAAGAGTCATTTTGTCCAAGTCAAGCTCTTTTAGAGGATGGCCTGCATCCAAAGTCTATTTGGCTTGAAACTAGAAAGCCCTATGTCTCTCATCTCAACTCAGTGTGGCTGTGAAATGTCCTCTAGAATTTCCTATGGGTTTGGCTGAGGCTTCTGCTGAAACTGCCTTGGAGCTTGACTTTTTTTCCTCCACCCAGTCTTGCTTCCTCACCTTCTCTTCACCAGCATTGATCCTTAGAACACTCTGTAAAATCCTTCTGCATGATAATTTCCACCTTAGTGTTTGTTTCTCAGGGACCTCAACCCATAACATACTTAACGGATGAGAAAAGATTCCCACCATTAGACGAGTAGGAACAGAGAAGCCGAGCTCACCTATAGCAGACAAGTTCTCCCTTTCCCGTCTTCATTTTAGCTTTTCGAAAAAAGAAATGGGATACGGAGACCATGTGTTAAATGGGTGAACTGATTTACAAAGTGCCTGTACTCTTGCACTCATGTTTCATTTTATAAGGCCTAAATTTGGTGAGGAGAAGTAAATGTTTATTGAGCAACTATTAAGTTCTAGGCATTTTACTCATATTATTTCATTCTATCTTTACAATTACTTCCAAAAAAAGGCTAACATGCTCAAAGAGTTAAGATAATTTGCTAAATATCACACCACTAATCAGTTAGAAAAACAATAGGACTTAGAATATTTCAAAAGATAAATAGATGCAAGTTTTTAGCTCTTAAAAAAAAGGCAAAAATTTAACATAACTTTTCTGCATGACTAAAAAAATTATCACTTTCTGATGATGGCAATACATAAATCTACCAAGAATATGCTAGTATCAGTACATATCAAGTAATTTTGTGTAATACAAAGTTTTGGTAATTTAAGAAACATACAAAAGAAGGCATTAAATCAAACTTTTCCCCAAATTACCATAACGCTTCTCAGGCTCGTGTTGTTAAAGACCACCCCCAAATAAACTATTTAAACTCCTGAGAGGGCCTGTTTAATTTACAGCTCAGAGAAATGTGTTAAGTACTAGAGAATTGTGCCAAAAGATAGCTTAACTGAGTTTTTGTTAGCTGATCTGAAATTTTCTGGGCCTTTTACAAGACTTGAAACTTTCAGAGTGAATTTAATACATGTTTATAATAGCCAGAAAAATCAAAGTGAAAGGGACCAAAGAGAACTTTGGAGTGAAGGTCTCTTTCTCTGTGGACAGTTTAATAGCTTCATGTGAAATAACAACATGTTATTAAAGATACTTTTGGAGGGCCTGTTTCACCCATAAAGCAGTGGATTTCCTGCGAGTATTGTAGTATGTTGCCATTGGCTCATCACCACTGGAAGGCTGCTTTTGGAATCCTGAAAAACTGGCTCTCTGTGATTACTCTTGAGTAAAGATCGCATTCAGCAAGTTTTAAGAAGGGACAATAGGTCATTGGCTCATGAAAAAATATATTATTTTCCTAGATAGGTCTCTAGCCTAGTGGTGTTTGTGTCTTAAATGACTCCAGACCCTTTTGGAGCAATTTGTCCTGTCAATTTTTTTTTTCAGCTTCCTGCCAGGCTCTTTATCAGAGGAAATTAAATACCTGTCCTTGCAATTTTTATTTCCTGAGTAAACAAAGTGTCAGAAAAATTGTTAAAAATCATGAAACATTAATTTTTTCTAATACTAAGAATTTTTATATTTTCACACATTACTTTTAATTCCTCTGATAGTAATACTGACTATAAGTGGCCCTGATGGAAATGGCTATAAATGATGAATAGTGATAGTGACCATTTATTAAACATATACTAACCTTCACTATGGGCCAGTTACTAATTTATGCAACTGGCATATGCATTATCTCAACAGCCCTAGAAGGAGATTCATAGAGGTTAAGTAAAAAGCAATACAACTAAAACTCGGTCCCATTCCCGACTCACTCCACTCTGTGATTTTAACCATTGAACAGTATGATGTCTCCAGAGTGTAGTTAAAAGACAAGTGGTGATCTTTTCCCTCTCTCTCTTCTCCATAAATATTATTTACACTCCTCTCACAAGTTAAGAGAAGATGAGAAGTTTGATACAGTCATATTTGATCAGACAATAACTTAGAGGAAAAAGTAATGAACTTTACTTCAATCTGGCAAAATTCTTGCACACACCAGGTAGATTTCTTTTTTGTTGTTGTTCTTATTTGATAGATAGATAGATGGATAGATAAGTAAATAAATACACACATACATCTATATATTACAAATTGTATATGACATATAAATTATATACACATAAGAAAAAGTACACGAAAAAAATTCTATAACAAAGGAACATTCCATGAGCATTCCATGAAGAATATACAAATATGTTTTGACAGAGGAATTTGTATTTATTAAAGGAACTCTGCCACAGACATTCATATTCTGTCAATAGCTGAAAGGTATTTTCTTCCATTTCACAAGTGAGGAGACTGAGGATAACCTTAAGTATCTGGCACAAAGCCACACGGATATTACAGCTAATCATCTAAACTAAAGCAACCCCTCAAATTCTCAAATTGTCAACTTTCTTATCATAATAACCTCACCATTTCAGGCTGATTTCCAACAGCTGTTTTTGTTATTGTTCTCAATGTTGTTTTCATTTCCTGCTCCCCATTTACATAGAGATATTTTCAGAATAAATCTGCCTTCCAGCCAAGATCAATTTGTCCTACTTTAATTCTCACCAAATGATATCATATAGGGTCGAACCTACTGCAGTGGTTGCCAAACTTTGCTGACACTGAAATTACCTAGGAATCTGGAAAGACATATTCATGTTGTGTTCCTACCCCAAGATGTTCTGATTTAACTATGGGCTATAATCAGAGAATCCAAAAGTTTTAAAGCTCTCACATGATTCTAATATGCAGCAAAATTTGGGAATTTTGTTCTATAAATTTGTTAGTCTTCCCTTGGCTCAATCTCTAAAGCCCCCAGCTCATGCCATTAGACTACATTGCTCACTACCCTGTCTTTATTCCATTCGTCTGTGGCCCTCCAGGATCTTCTCATTCCTTGAAGATATTAGCAATGGTCACTCAAAAACAGTTTCTGCCATAATTCTTGGTGGTTTCCAAATCCAGGTAGACAATCCTTCCAATATCTTGTCCTTTCAGATTCTGGCCTCCTCCCTTTAACTGTGGTTGTCCTTCACACAGCCTAAGCCACCTCTGGCAAAATCGTACCTCCATATGTTTTATCAATAATTGCAGCATTCCCAAGATCGATTTCCAGTTCACCGCTCTCCAACCACTACATCCTACCTTTCAGATTATTTATTTTTGTCCCTGATTCTAACAGTTACTCAACTTTATTTGGACCTGTCCATGATTCTCCAATTATTCTACCACTTCTTCACTGTCCTTTACTACCTCATATTTTCATCTCTTTCTTATCCAGCTTAGCTTCAAGAATTGATCAGTATCATTATTCCTTTACACATACTCTCGCTCCTTTTTCCCTCCATAGACCTCTGGCAGAATTCCAGACTTGCCTCAATATTACTATCTAGTTTTCATATGCACCAAAAGAGAACAGAAATGGAGTGGGGAGCTTACAATCATGCTAACTAGGCTCACTTTAAATGATGGCCATTAATCTCAAGTACTCCTTTATAGCTACCAGGCAATTCAACTCCTTTCTCTAATTCATTCTCTCAGCCATTTTCCTAGCTCCTCACTCTGAGCTGATGAGCTAGATCCTTATTCTGCTGAAAATATGTATCAAATTCCAAGACAACATTTACATGGGTCAACCACAAAACTTATCATATCCTTTTTTTCTGTGTTCATATATTTGATCTTCCCTTCTTTTCTATGGGTGAAACTTCTGTGTTTTTATGTATGACTCCCTCCCCCCGCTCATTTACATACTAAATTCTACCCCTCTCACATAAGGACTTCATTTGGTAATTTTATTTTTTTAGAGACCATTTCCATAAGCATACAAACATACTGTAACAGTTCTTATTTTTTAAAAAAATTAAAAATCCTCCCTTGACTCTATATCTCCCTCTAGCAACTGCCTAATTTCCTCCTGACTTTACTGAAAAACTTCTCACAAGAGTTCTCAATTCTCACTCTCTCCATTAGCTCCATTGTTACATGAATATTCCATTTTTCTTTTGAACCCACTTTAATTGAGCTATTGTCCTTATACCGAAATAGGTTTTTACATGGTTGCAAATGACTTCTACATTTCCCAATCTGAAGGCCAAGTCTTAATTGTCGTCTTGCCCTCAGCAGTCTTTGAAGCAATGCTTCAGTCCTTCCATCTTCAATCGGCTTTTTCACTTGGCTTCTAGGACACCATATTTCGATTTCCTTCCTACCTTTCCAGTGACATCTTTTCAGTCTCTTTATCAGTTTTTTCTCTTCATCTTACACATGAGATTTGAAATCCTTGGATTTCTACAATTTTCTTTTTATCTTTCTACACTTACTCCCAAGTCATCCCAATCAGTCTCATGGTTGTATAATCTTTATTCCAAAATGATTTCCAATGTTTTGTCTCCAACCCAGTCTATTTCCCTGAACTCATCTCAGATATCCAGCTGCCTGTGTAACATAACCACTTGGATGCCAACACTCATCTCACAATCTGTGTATTCAAAAAATAAGCACTTGGCAACAGTGGGAGTCCATCTATATGGCCCATTTTGCTGCTCTTGGACTCATGAGGAGAATTATTAAAAGAAGTTGATGAAGAGAAGAAAGAAGAGGAAGAGATGCCAGTGTCTTGAAACAAGATTAGAAGCTATGATGTGAGATATGTGTTAACTGTTAGCTGCTGCTATAGGAATTACTTCTGATGTCTTCATATATTACAAGAGGAGTCTTTCCCTCTTTTTTTTTTTAAAAAAAAACTCTATCCCTTATTTGTTAAACTAAAAATAAAAGCTATGAAAAGATAAAAATGAATAAATGAATGAATGAATAATTCTTGATTCCTTCCAAAACAACCTGCTATTCCTTTAGCCAGACCAGTCTCAGAAAATAGCATTTTATTTCTTTCAGTTGCTTAGAACAAAAATTTTGAGTCATTCTTGGCCGTCTTTTTCTAACATATCACATCCAGTCCATCACCAAATCCTGCTGGCTGTTCTTTAAATACGTATCTTAAATCCAACCACTTTATACTTCCTCTACTTCCATCAGCCTGGTCTAAACCACCATTATCACTCACCTGGACTGTTGCAATTTAGGCTTCTAAATGAGCTTACTCCTTCCACCTCTATTTTCCTCCAATCTAATCTCCACCTACAGCTGGAGGTTTTCTTTTAAAATATAAAAATTTTTAAAATATTTCTTTTAAAATATGTCACACCTCAGCTCTGTACCTCCCAGTGACTCAGAATCACTTAGAGTAAAAGCAAAGTCACTATATGGATTGAAAAGGCCTTCTGTTATCTTTCCCTTTGCTATCTCTGACAGCCCCTCTTATCACTCTTCCCCATGTCAATACACTAGCCTCACTGGCCTTCTTGCTGTTTCTCAGATAGACAAGCAGACTCTCACTTCTTTTGCACTTTCTGTTCTCTTTGTCTGGATTCTTTTCTCTCGAATCTGCAGGGCTCTCTTCACTTTCTTCAGGTCTACTCAGATATCGCTGTCTCAGACACCACTTCCTGGGGCACCCCATATGTAAATTTACCCTGCCTTTTAAAAATCACTCATTGTTATCAACACATTATATCAGATGTCACCGAATTTTTTACTAAAAGGCCAAATAGCAAATATTTTAGGCTTTGGGAACCAAAGATCTTAGTCTCTGCCATACAACTTAACTCTGCCATTATAGCGCAAAAGCAACCATAGGTAATATGCAAAGGAATGGTCATGGCTGTGTTCTTTTCAAACTACATTTACACAAAAGGCGATGAGCCAAATTTGGTCTGTGAACCGTAGTTTGTCAACATTTGCCTTACATGGTGCCTGTTTCTTTCCTAAACTTGCCCTCTAGAATGTAAACTCTTTGTCAGCAAAAAATTATCTATCTAACAGTAAATGGTCAATCAATATTTTAAAATAAATAGTGTTGCATAATCCTATTTCTTTCTTTGTAATTGTTGCATCTCTTTCTGTGATACTCTGCCATGAATTGATCAGTAGCAAATGACAATATTTTCATCATTCAAGAGGTAATTGTGCATGTTTGAGTAGAAATTTCAGCAGTTTCTACCATAGAAATGTATTATTGAAAAAAGGGGGAAAAAACAGATAGTAGTGGCCTTTGGTAGATTTTCTTTATAAAAATATAAAATTAATTCTTCGTATGTTTTGTGGTTAGGCACATCATTATTTTTTGGCATTTTTGAATTGAATTTTCTTAAAAAAAATAAAATTGAATTGAATCTGAATCAAACTGTCAATAACCTAATCTATGTTAAATGTTTTAAAATAATGTAAAATTAAAATTAAGTATTTGCAATAACAATTCATTTTTTTTCTGGAGGAAAATTGTTTATCCTCTAAATAAAGAAAATGGTCATTATTTCATTTTCAAAAGCCGTAGAAGATGCACATATGTTCAAGCTTTCAAATATACATCATGCCTAGACATCTCCATGAATCCTTATATAGATGTTTCCAGTGGAAGATTGCTTTAAACACAATCAGAATTCCACTGCCACGAAACTCTAATGTGTTAGCTCAAAAATAGAAGAAAAATATGTGATTCTCAGCAATCCATTCTACTGTCATGTTTCTCTGATCACTGATAGTGACATTGCTTTCAAAGATGTGTTCAAATGAAAACAACGTCTATAATTTACTCAGGTTTAATTTTTCACTAACATAAAAAAATTCAATTTTACAACTTATCCTGAAATTAAAACAAAATACTTTTTTCCTGAAGTTATTAAACCTCATCTCCTATGTGTTTCTAAGTTATGTCTTGAAAGCATCCTCCTGGTGTTTCTGATATAATTTGTTATGAGAAGATGTCAAGATTTTTTTTTATTTTCCTAATTATCATAGGAAGTGTAGCAAATTTTCAGACTATAATGAGTTCCCAAAACACAAAATGCTACTGCAGTCAACACCTCTCAAGCATCCACAGCCACCATCAGTTAGATAGTTCTGATATGTTACTAAATTATTATTCTG
Organism: Eonycteris spelaea; assembly: GCA_003508835.1. Lineage (NCBI taxonomy): Eukaryota > Metazoa > Chordata > Mammalia > Chiroptera > Pteropodidae > Eonycteris > Eonycteris spelaea. Next base: position 4,629,617 of record PUFA01000053.1, read on the forward strand.
ATAAGAACATAAAATAAGTATTAAGAAAAACTCTCCTTATTAATAGGCAGTCTTGCTTCAAATTTGTTGATCAAAGCTCAAATAAATATATACATAGAATTATCCAAACTAATTTAATTTCTTTCTCATCTCAAGATGCTCTTCCTCACGGACCGTTTTAGAAAATAAAGCTACTCTTCTTGCACTCAATCTGAACATAAAAATTCTCTACCTCATCTTTAAATTATCACCTTGTATTTTTGTAAAACCAAAAGTGCACTCAGTTTAAAATACAGATTTTTTAAAGGAAAATAAACACATTTCATTCAGATGTTTGTGAAACCAAACATGGACACTGTCACCCGAGGAGCAGAATTTATGGGAAAACAAGAGAAAAGATGGTTCTGGGATAGTTCAAATCCCAAAGGAAGAGAAAGACACATTTCACTTAGCAAGAATTCCCACCAGAAACAAGGACACATGCATTTGAGACAACGAAAAACTGAATGGAACCCAAAAACAATAGATAAGAAGGTTTACATGAGTGAAAACTATTTTTTGTTGTTTATGATTACAATGTTACAACTAGATTTTAATGCACTTTTCCCGTAATAAATTTTTAAACCTCATTCTAACATGAAAGTTGTTTAAGATTATTTACTTAATGTGTTAATGAACATTGGCTTAATAGGGGCCAAATGTGCCAAAAAAAAAAAAAAAAAGTCTCAGGATTAAAATAATTGCTTGAGATTTATTGAGGAGAGAAAACTCGTATCAGCATTCTAAGGAAAAATAACAGATAAGTAAGATAAGAGCTGTTAGAGTTACTTTGGAAAGTCTTTTCATAAAATGTGCTGTATAGATGTAAGTCACTACCACTTGAACACACTACTTCCTGCACCCTAGAGTAGGGTACAGCCAGCCCTACAGTTAGTTATCTTCCAGCCTGAGAGGAGTGTTGGTCTGACTTGAAAGAAAGAACATACTGAATGTAATTGGTGTTTTATTGGTGCATCTCAAAAATAATCTTAAGGCTAGTGCAATTCTATGTAAAATCCCAGATATTTTTAACTTGGCAATAATTCTAAACTTCTGTAAGATCAAATGGGGGAGGGGGGAATGAATTCCTATAAAGAAGAAAATAGGAATCTGAAGATTTTTACCTTGCCAGATATTAAAATTGATTATAAAGCTGTAATAATCCAAACTATGTAATTAGAACAAGAATGAACAGATCGACGGACTATATAATAGAGAGCCCCCCAAATATACAGTTATATAAGAAATCGGTGTATGATAACATGTGTGATCAGTAAGAAAAAATGCAACAAATAAGAATATGTATAAAAATAGGAAAAAAGATTTTTTGATCAATGGTTCTGAGAAATAGATTGATTATTTGAGAGAAAAAAATAAGTAAATCCAAATATATTATAAAGGTAACTATTAAAAATTTAAAGCAAAAAAATCAAAGCTAGGAGAGAATGTAAATAAATATTTTCAATGCTTTATATGGAAACACAAAGAAAAAAATTCTAAATTATTTGCCAGAACTATTGAGAAATGCTATTATCAAAATTAAAAGGTAAACACTAAAATGGAAAAATATTTACAACATGTATGAATTCAGATAATGTTCTTAATATACAATGAGTTCTATGAACCTGAGAGCAACATATCACACACAAATTAAAATTGGGAAAGAATCATAAATAAGCTGTTTGCAAAAAAAAAAAAAAAAAAGAATTTAAATGTCTGTTAAACAAAGGAAATTGATAATCTCCCTAGTTAGCAAAGAATGTAATTTAAAATAATATGAAAACCTAGGCCTATAAAATTTTTAAAAATATGTATGTATACTTCCATGGCAATGCCTAGAGCTGCAAAAATATAGTAAAAAGCACTATGATAGGTTGTTGCAATTATAAGTTGGTAAATTTTTCTGGGAGAAAGATATACAGATTTTTACCAAAACATTTAAAAAAATAAAATCAAAACTGGAACAACTTCGACATCCAACAATAGGTAAATGATTAATTAGACGATAGCAAGACTGTGCATTTGTGCATTTGGATAATATTCATAACAGAAAATTCATGATGGGTTGTTTCAAAAAGCATCACAATAATATGTAATATGATCTCCGTTTGTTCACATGCATATTTTCACAGAAAAATAAAACAAGAAAAAATATTACTTGCAATTTTTAAAATCTTTTCAGATTTGCTTTATTATCTTGGTATTGCCAGAATATCCAAAAGAGGTATGTATTGTTATTTTTAGAAATTATTATTTAAAGGAACATAGGTTTGCAGTCCAGGCATATGTCTGGACTTCAGTAGAATTATATGAGATAGGCTCTGTCCTCAAGGAGCTTACAATTTCACTCCATACAAGCTCACAAATAAAAGAAAATATATATGACAAGTTATCGAAATATCAAATATCAAATATCAGAGAATAATTTGTATTTTAAAATTCAGAGGCTTTATGGATTACAGTCATCAAGGAAGGGTGCCAGGGCTGGGTCTTGAAGGAAAATAAGAACTTATCTAAAGAGAAAAGATAAGTGATAAAGCCTTGAGAAGAAGTGGTCAGGACTAGACATGGCACATCAAGGGGAGGCTGACGACACATGCCTGACAAAATATCTCATATTCTCTAGCCTTTCAATAGTTACTTTAAAGTTGTAAAATATCTGGAAACCCCACAAATATGCTCCTGACATGTCGAAGAGAGCACTTGAAAACTTTTCGTTTTTTAACGGAGGTTCTCTAATAGCCTGCTTCTCCGAGAAGAGGCAAAACTCATCTTAAAACTGAAAAAAGGAGTTATTTAAATGTACGAGCATCCTGAAACATTTTCACAATCGTAGAGAGGCAACGAGTTTTATAATATGAGTACATTTAAATTCCTTAGAGACAGATGGAACTATCCACCACTGAAAAATGGCTGTGGTGAGCTGGACTCGTACATGTGCCATGCAGGAAAGACAGAACTTTCCCATGACCTAGAGAGACTGCAAAATGACCACAGATGGTTTATACCAGAAAAGCTGGAAATATTATATGAAGTCCTGTGAAAAATCTTAGCTTAGAAAAAAATAAGAGGAAACAAACAAATAAAAAGTCACCGGCAACCTCCAAATTAAAGGAGGTCTCTCTGAATCGGCCTATCTGAGATTTTAACCTTACGGACTTTCTAAATCACAAAGGTCTGGAGAAAAGATGAGAATCAAAATGAGTTCCAAATCCCTGAGTTTTATTACCCCATTGTTATGCACTAGAGAGATTTATGGGAGCCTCTCCCACAAATATTTTGAGTACACTAAAGAAATGACTTGTTCTCACTAAGACTTTTTATAAAGCAATGCAGTGTGCCAAGAAGAGTACTAAGTGAATGGTTGCTGACCAGAACTCTAGCTATCCTGATAATTATCTTAGGGAAATGGCATCTTATACTGAACCTCACAGAGTTTTCACTTTCATTATCTGCAACATGAAGACAGTGAAAGCGTACAGCACAGTCAGGCCTCAGCAGGCCTAGAAGATGACTGTTGAGTAGCACCATTCAGAATGTTCAAACATAGGAGAGTCCAGCTGAATTCATGAAAGTCTATACAGTACGGAATACTCCATAGGCCACCAGGAGAAAGCCTATTGGTCTCGGAGGTCACAGATTCTACACAATTAGCATTAGAAATCTCCTGGACCACCCTTTCATTCTAGAATAGTACCTTACACTGACTGAATGCATCTAATGTCAAGCTTGAGGTAAAAAGTGCTGCATTTATAAATTTATAAGGTAAATAACAATTTGAGATAAATTATATATATATATATGAGATATAATATATTTACCGAAATATTTCAAAGAAATTTGAGTTTTATTTCAGTGTAAGAGAAATTTAATCGCTTCTCAGAGACGCGATAGCCCAGTGGCTGCTGAGGGGCCACCCATTCCAGTGCCATGCTCTTACGCAGTCCGCTCTCCCTCCTCTAGTAGGAAGGAGCTAGGATGCGGCCCGGGTCAAGAATGGTTAAGTATTTCCAAATCAGTGCTTGGAAAGATTTATCTAATATCATATAAAAAAAAAAATAAGTACACTGAATCGCCCATTAGAAAGACAGTGTGAAAACTAAGACACAACTAAACAACAACTTTTTAGAAAGATTCACACTTTAGCATTGTTTTAAAATTTTACTAAGATGTTTTAAATAATTAAAAATGCAGTTTCGAGATACCAATATTTGTTACTTTTATGTTAAATGTGGTGTGGAAGCATTGACATTATTTTTTCCCTCACTGTTAATAAAAAAAAAACTATGAATGATAGTTTTCGTGTAGAGGAAGATTTTAAAAGTCAGTGATTAAGGGAGCATACTCTGGAGCTAGCTGGGCTGAGTTGAATCTTGGTCTCAAGACTTCCTGGCTATATGACATATTGTCTTAGTCATTGTTGTATCCTGAATGTCTAGTAAATGTTCTGACACCTAATAAACTGGTGATAAAAATTTATTGAATTTTTAACACTTAATTCATTTTTCCAGAAAAATGGGCTCTCTTTCACTCTCGCTCACTCACTCACTCACCCCACCACCCCACCACCCACCCACACACACACACAATAAAGACTTCTTTAAAGGATAGTGCAGCAAACCATTTCTGCTCTTTTCTTTCTCTTTCTTGGTCATTTTTTGAGAATAGCTGCTTCTCCTAAGACCACAACACTATAGAACAACATTAAAGTTATGTTATGAATATTTTAACAATAGTTTCAATATAGGCACAAATAAAAAATTCACACAGACGTACCTCCAAGATATTGTGGGTTTGGTTCCAGACCACTATAATAAAGCTAATATCACAGTAAAGTGAGTCATAATCTTTATGCTGGTGAAGGGTCTTGCCTTCAATTTGTAAAACACAGAACACCTGTGAAGCACAGTAAAAAGATATATGCCAGTATTCTAAACTCTAAAATAGCCAGTTTGTCTCTTTTTGATCACATTAAATGAAATATTTCACTCCACATTGTGCTCCATTAACTTGTGTGGTTAGAATGTCTTTGGATAGCGTGTAGTTTTCTGAAAGAAGCAAAAGAAGTTGAAGAACTATTTGTATGGTATTTTAGATGACCTAGGAAACACAAAGTCCTTTAGTCATGTTCTGATGTCTAATCCTCTGAGCGCTTGTAAATTCAGCGAAAATTAAAAATCATGTAAAAAATGAAAAAATGCATTTCAAAGCACCCATAACCACCATAATGAATAACTAATATGATGCCTGAGTAATATGCAAGACAGGAAATGAGGAACAAAGTGGAAAGTTCAATTTAGTGAAACATGAAATACCCTTAAAACTTTTGGTTGCCTACTTTAAATTTCTATTTTCTTTTGATCTTAAATCCAATTGTAATTAGACTATCCAATTCCCCTCATACAATACAGATTAAAAGCCTTTGGTTAACATCCTAGCTTTATTACTAGAGAGCTAGATGATTTAGCACAAATAACTTGACCATCCTTGACCTCATTTTCCTCATATTTAACTGAGACAGTTGGGATATATAACTCCCAAGGGCATCTTTAAAACACTATGAATTATCAAGTTAATAGCAAAAATGGGATCTAAAAGATGTACTATGCTATAGATACTAATTTAATGTTTTCATATGTTTATTCAGTAATAATATTAAATCTTTACTAAGCCAAGCACTTTTCTAATACTTTATGTATATAAGCACTTTAATTCTTCCAACATTCTCCATGAGATAAGCACTTCTTTTTCAGGATGCACTGGTTTTATGTTCTGACTAAAGATGCTGTAACATTTATTTTCAGGAGAGATAAGGACTCTTATACTGATTTTATAAATGAGAAACAAAGCAGCGTGATCACAAATCCAGTGGTCAAGCAATGTAGCTCGATTCAAACCCAGGCCATTTCAGACTCCATGTGTTGAAGCACTCTGCAATTCTGCTAGTACAAATTTCAAAACATTCATCCTGATCCAGAAGGGGAAAAAACCATTCCTGGCCATCTCAGCAGTGGGTAATAATTACATTTGTGCAGAATATCATATCTCCTTAAAAATGCTTTTTCTAGTAGAGAAGAGCATTCTAAAAGGTAAAGTTAACTTATTCTCCACCAGAGAACAATGTACAATGTGTTCCTAGCCTCTCCCACCTTTTTAATATTTTCCCTAGTTTTTAAATTACATAGTCTCAGGTGCTGTAGGTGAAATGAATGAATGAATAAATAAATAAATAACATAGTCTGATTGCTGAGGTTTAAAAATAATGCCAAATATATCAATATTTTGTTCTTTGTGTCAAGACATGTAGAAATGCATGTTGCATGATTACCTCAATCCTATAAAGACACCATTAGCAGATTTATTTTAAATATCAGTATTGGTTTCTTAAAATGTAGTTACTATTTCTTCTAATTAAAGCTATCATAAAATATGGAATTAATTGGAACAATTGTAAAAAACAGTAAATTTAGGTATGCTGATGTGATATGAGTGTGTGTGTGTGGTGTGTGCGTGAATATGAATTACTAAAGATAGTAGAAGTCAGCTAAACTTATGGCCATTATCAACAGTTCTGAAAAAAAATAGATCAGAAAGGTTTTAGGTATCTATGTATGTTGGTAAACTTGTATGTACTTACTAAGGCACCAATGCAAAATACTTAGAACAAATTGATAAACTGGACTTTATCAAAATTAAAAAGTCTATTCCTTGAAAGATTATCTTAATAGAATGAAGAGACAGGCACAGGTCAAGAAAAAGTATTTGCAAATCACATAAAGGACTTACATCCAGATATTAAACAATTATTAAAACTCAATAATAAGGATATAATTAACCCAATTAAAAATATGAACAAAATATTTGAACAGAAACTTTGCCAAGTAAGGTATACAGATGGCATGTAAAAAGATACTCACAATTACTGTCCTTTAGGGACATGAAGATTAAAACCATAGTAGAAGACCAATACATACCTACTAAATATCTAAGATTTTAAAACTGACCGTGTTATGTGTTGGCAAGGATATGGAGCCACCAAAAACTCTCATTACAGCTGCTAGGAATGTGAAGTGGCACAACCACTTTGGAAAAAGTTAAACGTATCTCTCGTATGATTAAGGCATTCCACTCTTAGGTGTTTACAAAAAAGAAGTAAAAAGCATACGTCCAAACAAAACATATACACAAATGTTCACCGCATCTTTATGTATAACAGCTAAGAACTGGAAACAACCCAAATGTGCATCAACAGTTGGACGGATGAACAAATTATGGTAAGTACATACAATTGAATACTACTCAACCATCAAATGTAATAAGTGCTATACAACATAACATAGATAAATTTCAAAATAATTATGCAGAGTGAAACAAGCCAAACAAAAAAAGTATTCACTGTATGATTCCATATATTAAAATGCCTAGAAATACAAACTAATCTACAGTGACAGAAAGTAGATCAACACTTGCCTGGGAATAAGAATGGCTGGGACAAGACTGGAGGGATGGATTATAAAAAGGCTTAGAAATTCAAGGAGGTGATGAATATATTCTGATCTTGACTTTATTTATGGTTTCCCACATATGTATATATCAGATTTTTATCAAATTGTACTGTGTATTAGTTTTCTATCACTGCATAACAAATGATCACAAACCTAGTGGTTTAAAACAACATAAATTTAATATTTCACCATTTCCATGCGGCAGGAGTCTAAGTACAGGCTCTCACCAGGCTGAAATCAAGGTTTCGGCACAGGACTGTGATCCATTAGAAACTCAGGGCCTTAGAACTCAATGTTTGTGATTATAGGACTAAGATCCCCATTTTCTTGCTGGCAATCAGAGGTTCTCCTAGCTCCTAGAGGCTGCCCTCAGGTTCTAGTTCTAGCCACGTAGCCCTTTCACAACATGGAAGCTTAATTCATCAGATCAGAGGATACTCTCCAGTCTGCTCTGATGGAGTCTTATTCAAGATAACCTAATCACAGGAGTGATGATCTGAATGTATACTCAACAAAGCTGGCCTGGCTTCTCTTTAAGCCTTCCAGATTGCCAAACACACACACACACACACACACACACACACACACACACACACACACACCCCTCCATGTCTGAATTTTCATTGGAAATATGTTTGATACAATCTTATTAACTATTTTATATGGATATACATGTATGCATATGTGTGTGTGTGTGCATGTGTGTATATATGCATACATATATATGTAGACACCCATACATACATTTCCTCTCTTTTCCATTCCTAGGGTCTTCTGGCTATGTAGTCCTTACAGGACAATCACAAAAGTCAATTGCACACAATTTCTTGTGGAAGATGGATATTCAGTTTCCTTTCCACTAAGCCCAGTTGTCCCCCCCATATGAAGTGACAATCAGGCTTTGTATTTCTCAGTGTACACAGTCTCAGCTCTCCACCTCCTGTGAAGAAATTCTTCGGGACAGGAGAAACATCTATAAAACTCCCCAAAACAGTATTTTTCAGGCTTTATGTAGCCTAATTTAGCAAGAAAAATTTTCTAATTCTGCGATTCAACTGACACATACAATTTATGTTACTAAAGAAAAAGCTTAATGCCTCAATCTGAAGGGACTGCGTGTGGTTCCTTCGCTGGTTTCAGAGTTTCTCTATGAGTAATAAGTAGGTGATCTCATACAATCTCACTTATAGGAGGAATTTAACAAACGAAATAAATGAACAAACAGAACAAAAACAGACTTATAGACAACAAATGGTTGCCATATGGAAGAAGGGTTGGGGAGGATGAGTGAAAAAGGTAAGGAATTAAGAAGTACAAATTGTCATTTATGAAATAGTCATGGATGTAAAGTACAGCTTAAAGAATTTGGTAAAAAATTTTATAATAACTATGTATGGTGCCAGGTGGCTACTAGACTAATCAGGGTGATCATTTCATAAGTTATATAAAGTGTCTATTCACTATGTTGTACGCCTGAAATTAATATAATATTGTATGTCAACTAAGTAAAAAATAACAAAAAATATTTAAAGGGGAAAGAAAATAAAAATCAATACTAAAAAAAGAATAATGGGTAGGTGATTTCTCATCTTATGAAAGCATAGTGAAAAGGAGAATCTATCATAAAGGTGAATTCCTGTGTCACTAGCAGAAGATAAAAAGGAATCATGACTCCCCAAATGGAAAGTTTCCAACTTTACCATGTTAAGATCCAGAAACGATTGAGCACTCAGCATTTTAGAATAAGTCAACCCAAATAAAAACAATTTAGTTACACAGGTTTGCCAAACTGCCATGTGGCTTTGAGTTTCCTAATTAATGCCTCAAAAGTCCCCAAGAAAAATTTAAAGCACAAATTATTCCTTCAAAATGCCAAGATTCCATGGAAACATTATCCTCTATTTTAAAAATAAAGTGTACACCTATTCAAAAGTAACGTTTCAATCAGCCAGTGCTGAAATTGTAGGAGAGTCTGTGGCTACTTTTACCTTTAGAAACCTGTGCCATTCCAGAATGGTTGTGAAGCCAGATTGGCAGCTCACAGAAATGTGTGATAGAGTTTAAAGCTCTTTAGTGGAGACAGATATTAGAGGTCTCACTAAAACACAAGCTTTTAGAAAACATTTAAATAATAATAAATTATGCTCTTTATAAACTCCCTCTGTCCCTCTAATGGAACAGAACGTGTCAAAGCACTGACTTATCAATTACTTGATTTAATCTTCACTAAATTATTCCAATTAGTAGCATTGCTTCTTGTTCAGTAAAAGAAAGAAACTTAATTTCTTTAGTCCTGTCTGCTTCTACTTCTCCTCCTCCCATTTCACAAATTAGGTCCAGTTCTGAGTGCACTGCGTAGGGAGATGCCCATGGAAGTGTTTTAAAACCCTCTGATAGTGTAAAAACAAAATATTCTTTTCCCTCTTAGATTTCCATTAGGAAAATTCCAAACCGAAGGGAGCATGGTTATAGAGAGAACTTCTGGGAACAACAAATGTGGAAGATAAAGCTTGCCTCTTTGCAATTTAAGCTAGAACCAGCTTGCTTTCATCCTGGGGTAGGCTGAGGAAGAGAGAAGAAGACTGCTCTGCTGAATGTTGCATGCATGGCAGTACGACATAGGCTTTATCTTAAGGAATCCCCTTGGCATTATTATCCCCATTTTATATGTGACAATAAAGAATATGTCCACGTCCACATATCTAGCATGTGAAAGTACATAAATCAAACCCGGACCAATGAGTTATAATGTTAAAGATATGTATCCTACTAATAAAATCTGTGCTTCTTGGTCCGTAGGAACATCTTGGGAAGAAGCCCTTAGAATTACCCTTTTTGGTTGCAGCTAAAGTCAGATCAACTAACCACTCGAAGCTATTGAAAATGGTCTAGATATTCCTCACTAACTTAAAATACAAAGGACCCAAAATTCCACTCATTTCAAGCTATTTTTTTCACATCTCTTGAATTTTGAATGTGAATGTTTGGTTTAAAAACAGCCTCATCAAGCCAGGTTTAAAGAAGTATGTCCAAGTAGCCTTTGGTTCAGCATGATTTTAAGTTTGTTTTTAAATTTAATCTTTAGAAAGTAATGAAAAAAAAAGTTTAACAAAAAATTTTACTCCCCATGCTGAAATATGTACTTGTCAATCCAGGAGAGCTGAACAAAAAAATTATTCTTGGAGACAATATTTGCTATATTAAGGCAAATTGAGTAAGGAAAGTAAGGATTAAGGGAAATAGAGTCCAGGGTCATATAAAGTCCCACTTCACTTTGAGATAGTCTCACTCTCTCATCCTTAATAGAGTTATGCTTAGGATGTGACAAAGGTTGCTGCTCCTTGAACTCACCTATATACAATCTGTACCAGAAACCCAAAGGAGACTCCTCCCCACTCTCCTCCTCTCCTCTTCTCTCTCTCTCTCTCTCTCTCTCTGTCTCTGTCTCTCTCTCTTTCTCTCTCTCCTCTCCCTCCCTCTCTCTCTCATACCACACACACACACATACACACACACACACACACACACACACACTTTTACATACATTCTCATGCATACAATAAATAAAATGCAATAAAAAATAATAAAAAAGATAACCTTTTATTATTTATTAAAGGCATCTATACTTAATGACATTCAAGCTCCCACATAAGATTATGTTATTTCCTTTGCTTGCTTCGGTGCACATTTTTTCACACTTTTTGCACCAGAGAACTATGACTCTAGCATGCTGACTTCTCATAGGAAATACAACAGGAAGTTTTAGTCATCACTTTTAACTTAGAGCCACTGATTCATTTCTAGAATAACATGAAGCGCGGATAATAAGGAAGAGGAGGAAAAAAGAAGCAAGAGGAAGAAAAAGATAAATTAGTTATCACTGACATCTGGTGGCAAAGATGCAAAACACAGGAGATACACTCATCGCAAAATAGAAATTGTTTGGGAAATGCGTTGTTTTTACAAAATATCAAAAAAAATGTTTAAGTCCCAAATGATTATGTTACTTATTTGACCCATACCAGTTGCAATTTAAGCTCACATTTTTTTCCTCATTCTCCAGGAACATAAAGGTGTTCTGAGTTTTTAGGCCTAAGGATCCAGAAAAGGCCTAAGGATAACTGCATCCATTTCATCTCCCTGTGGGACTTTGCCCCCCAAACTCTAATTCCAGAACTAAAAGTTTGACAATATGCTATTAAGGGGGTGTATCTTTCAAATGGAGACACTCATCATTTGTTTGTCTCTATCAGGTTTTCGCCGTATGTTTCCTAGGAAGTTGTCAATGTGATTAAAAAAAAAAAAAATCAGGTAAAATTCAGGATGCTGTTGCATTAACAGTTTAGACTCATAAAGCAACTGGTTATGACTGTAGGGAGATTCCACAGTCACTCCTACCATATCTAAATGTCCTTTTATACCAAACCTCCTTACAACACACCAAGCAACATCATCTCCCTTACATGACATGCTAAACTCTGTACAGGGAGTCAAACTTTCTTTAATTATGCACATGCAAAAGAAATAATTTAAAATATTATTTTTTAAAGAATTAGCCCTCACCCAGGAAATGACAAAGATTTTCCTAAATTACTGTTAAAAGGGTAATAATTTTATAAAAGTTGTTATGTAGTGTGTGTGTATGTATATTCAAAGATGATATATTTTCTTAAACCATTGCCCACTGCCATGGGCATTATGTCCTGATAATCCCATGCCTGCCATATCCATGACAAGGTTACACACCTTAGGGACTACTCATTGAGATTAGAAAAAAAAAAATCCTTTAACCTTTAATCCAGCAACCCAACTTTTAGGAATCAATCTCAGAGGTACAGTAGCAAAAAAAAAAAATATACTTGTTCAAGATTATTCACTGCAGCATTATTTATAACATCAAAAGACTAGGAACAACTAAACTGTCCATCAAAATGGAACTAGTTGCTTAAATAGTATATCTTTACACAATGGAGTAGTCCATAGAGTTTAAAAAAAAAAAAAGGAGCAAGAAATATTTCCATGCATTTCTATGGATTATGCAGAATATATTATTGAGTAAGAACAATCAAAGTAGAGAAAGCTTGTAGAGAACGTGTTATTTATTGAAAACAGGATATATCTGTGTGTGCATGCATGTGTGTATGTATCTATATGCATATATGTACTTATATTAAAATATCAATGGAAGGATAAATCACAAAAAATTTAAAGACTAATCGGATAAGAGAAATATAGAATGGATGGAAAAGGATAAAAAGCCGGTCTTCTTTAAATACAGCTTATTTTATAAATTTGAGTGAAGAATCATGTGAATATTTTATATACACATAAAATATTTCTATATTAGTTATATGAACATGTACAAATAACTTTGAAGCACAGTAATCTTTTTCTAATCTTTAATGCCATATAAGTTAAGGGCAAAATACCTTTGGAAAAAACACTTTACCTGTTTCAGTAATCTATATGTTGGTGTTAGTGTTGATATTATCATTCTGAGACTGTTGAGTATTTCAAAAAGGATAAAGTAAATGAATAAATATGTTTGTGTCATTGACAAACAGAAATGTCAGTATGAAAGGGAAAAAAATATATGATCGTAAGGTTAATAAAATGAAATTAAAGTCTGTCTCCTTGAACATAACTTGAAAATATCAGTGTAAACACATGATGAATTTTATCTTAAAAGGGGAGAGGGGCAGGATTTGAAAGATTCTTTACCTTGTCCTTTGAAAAGGCCTACAAATAATAATCAACCCAGTATTAAGAGTACATTAGTGCCCGATTGTAGTCTCTATAAATATTATTTTCTACTTCATGGAACCTGGGCTTCTTGGACAAATGACCAATTCCAGATCTGGAGCAAGACATTTACAAATAAACTTGAAGTATCTTGTTGCATCAGAAAGCAAAAGAACACCGCCAAGATCATTTCTAAAAGACTCATGGGTCAACTAGAAAATGTTCCCACTTCCCAAAGTTAGACAATTAGAGAATCAATAAGAATTAATAAATGCAATCACATAAAATATGGTTTATAATAATATTCGAGCAAGCAAATAGCAAACTCATTGGCCATCTTTGGAGAATGATAGAAAACAAAATTATTTTGAACACTAGTAAATGAAAAAAGAATCAAACTTCATTTTGATTTTTCTATATAAATTATAATTCAGAGTAAAGTAAGTGATTAACGAGGCTAGGGTTCTCTACATAGAAATACTCCAGTTATTTAAAAAAAAAAAAAAAGGAGGTGGGAAAAAATGACGTAGACGATAGAGGCTCTGTTCATCCCTCTGGAAACCAAGTCAAAGTTGTGACAGAAACACGGAGCAAACAGCCACCTGGGATCTAGACGAACAAGCCACACAACTAGGAAGAAATCTAAGAAATCTAAGAAATCAACCTGCAATGGCAGAAGGTAGGATGGAGGGGGGGGCAAGGACGCAGGACATCCTGGTCCCCAGCGCTGAGTAAGGCAGAGGCTGCCACGGTGGCAGCAGCAGCTGCAGCTGCAGACGCCTTTTAATGGGACCATGTGCCAGAGCGGACTTTTGCAATGACGGATCTCCTCAGTCTGAGCACCAGTGCTGCTTGGCTACACAGGGGGCACCAGGGACTTACCAGGGGACACTGAGTTGTTGCAGTGAGGGCCAAGGTGAGACTTACTCTGTACAGAAGTGCCAGCAGTATCCATCGTTGCTCTGTTGAGCCCTCCCCATCCCAGTGTGTGAACACAGCGTCACCATAGAGAGGTCATCAAACTGGATAACAGAGGTTACTCCGCCCAAAGGAGTCTCTGAAATCCTGTCTCCCCCAACTCATGGCCCCACCCAAGCCACCTCCAGGTGTGTCCTTGCTTAGTTAGGAGCTCCTTGCTGAGGCAGTGCCTAGCTAGAGCTCCTAACTAAGCGAGGACACACCTGGAAGCAGCTGGCTTTGGTTTTCTGATGTGGCCTTTTAAGGCAGCTTTAAGCACCTCATCTGGGAATCATTTGCTGTATCTTAACACGTGGCCCCGGAGGGGCACAGGCTGGGGCTAACCTTAGCCTACAGCTGAACCCCAATCAGGACTGTGCCACTGGACACCTACCGCACAAAGCCACACTAATAAGACAGGAGACTTAAGAGCTTTGCTTAATACATAGAAACAGACATGGAAAGGTAGCCAAAATGGGAAGACAAAGAAGCAGAAACCATCAGAAACCATATGAGAGACCAGAACAGAGATCCAAATATAATGGAGCAATCTAACAGATGCAGAGTTCAAAACACTGGTTATAAAGATGCTCAATGAATTTAGGGGAAGTGTAGATGAATTCAGTGAGAACTTCAACAGAGATTTAAAAATATAAAAATGGAAATGGAAATTATAAAAGGGAACCAATCAGAAATGAAGAACACATTATCTGAGATGAGAAGTATATTAAATGGAATAAACAAAGTGAATAAAAAGAGGATCAAATGACCTATATAGAGGATGGGAAAGCCAAGGACACTCAATCAGAATGGCAAGAAAAAGGAAGCCAAGTCTATAATTTAAGGAGCCTATAAGACAGTATTAAAGGTAAAAATATCCATATCATAGAGGTAACAAAAAAAAAACAAGATGTTGAAGAGCTATTTGAAGAATTACTGATGGAAAACTTCCCTAACCTGGTGAAAGAAATAGACATACCACCCCAGGAAGCTGAGAGTCCCGAAAACCAGGAACCCAAAGAGTTCCACACCAAGACACATCATAATTAAAGTGCAAATGGTTAAATACAAAGAGAGAATCTTAAAAGCAGTTAGTTACCTACAAGGGAGCACCCATGAGACTAACAGCTGATTTCTCAAAAGGAACTATGCAAACAGAAGGGCTTGACACAAAATAGTCAATAGGGATGAAAATCCAGGATCTACAATCTAGAATACTTTATCCAGCAAAGCTATTATTTTGAGTCCAAGGACAGATAAAGAGCTTCCCAGACAAAAGTAAGCTAAAGGAATTTATCAGCTCCAAGCCAGTATTACAGGAATTGTTGGAAGGACTTCTTTAAGAAAAAAAACATATCAAAAACAAGAATAAAGAATAATAATAACTACATTTCTATCAACAAGCACCTCAAATGGAAAAGAATTAAGTGCTCCAACCAAATGATAGAGTGGCTGAATGGATAAGAAAACAAGACCCCTACATATGCTGCCTACAAGAGATTCACTTCAGATTAAAAGACACACAGAGTTAAAAGGAAGGGGATGGAAGAAGATATTGTCTTGATGGACCTAGAGGGTATTGTGCTAAATGAAATGGGTCAGACAGAGAAAGACAAATAGCACATGATTTCATGTACATGTGGGACCTAAAGAACAAAATCAACAAATAACAAACAATAAAAGCAGAAATAAACTCATAGATACAGAGAATACTTTGAGGTTCTACTACATGGAACGGAGGTGGGGAGATAAAAAAAGGCAAAGGGATTAAGAGGTACAAATGGATATTTGCAGAATAGACATGGAGTTGTAGAGTGTAGCATGGGAAGATAGTTAATAATGTTGTAATAAATATGTAAGGGGGAAGAAGGGTATTAGATTTAGTGGAGTAATCACTTTGCAAGTTATGTGCATCTCTGATCACTATGCTATACAACTGAAACTGGTATATTATTATATGCTAACTATAATTGGAAAAAAACTCATTGGGTTGTACAACCTAAATACAAGCCACTAATTGTCTATCATATTTCAGTAAAGACTGGAGAGGGAAGCTGAAGAAAGAGGAAAAAAGATTAAAGGAAATATTAGAATAGTGATATTCTAATATCATTCTTTGCAAACTCTAATGATTTAGACAGTGATCGTTAGTCACAAAAATGTGATTCTAAAATCACAAATAGAGAACCAACTAAGCAGCAGGTGCCTCTTGAAGTGCGCAAATCTATCAAGTATTCTTGCCCCCAAAATAAGCCCAAATCTCATCAAGACCCTAAGTCTAAGTACTAATTTACTGAAATAAAAAGATATGTAATATTATAACATCGTATAATATTATACAATATATAAAAATATATAATGACACTGTAAAGATCAATTTAAAAAAATCCAGTTTCTTCAACAAATAAGTATAAGAAAGGGAAAATGATGAAGAGAAGCCCTTAGACTTAAAAAAAAAAAATTGCAAGACATAAAAAGCTCATTGCAGTGTAAGATTCTTTTTTAGGACCTGATTTAAAACAAAAATAAACTTGAAATAAATTGAGGCAATAGGAAGAACTTGAACAACAGAATACTTGATACTATTAAGGAATGTAGTTAATATTTTAGGTATGATAATAGTATTGTGGTTATATTAAAAAGAATTCCTGTCTTTCAGTGATGCTAAAATATTTATAAATAAAAGTGTGTCTGGATATTGCTGTAAAATGACTTGGTGTATTGAAGGAGATAAGTAGGAGTACAAGGAAAAAGGTTTAAACATGAATTGGTAGTTGAAACGTGATGAGTATATTATAGCTATACAATTCTCTCTAGTTTTGCATACATTTGAAATTTTCTATAATAAAAAAGTGAAAACAAAATCCAAATTCTTACCATTAGCCGAGGACTTGTATAACCAGGTCAATGCCCAATTCTCCAGTCTCATCTCATCACTCTCCCCTTACATATTTTGTGCCAGCAACCCTGACATTATTTCTTTATGTGAATAAATCAAGCTCTTTGACTAGAGAGAATGGAGTAGAAAGAAATTTGAAGTGATAATGATGGCAAAATGCTCAAAAATTGTAAAGACATTAAAACATGCACACAAGAAGCTAAAGGAAAGCATTTTCTATCTGCTTGTCCTTTTTCTACTAATTCTAGTATTCTTAGCCTGTTACAGCACTCTATTGTATGGATATCTTGTCCCTAAGGCCAACCTAAATCTATAGTAGACCACCTAGGTGGGTTTCAATTTAGATAATCTCAGTTCCACTCTGCTATTTGCATACCCTGAGTGACCTCAGCCACCAGCATTAACAAGCCCCAGGTGTGAGTTTTATAACACCTGCGGTGCTATGCAATGACTTTAGAATTAAGATGCACCAGGATGGTGAAGGAATAATAGTTCTTTCTCATTTAATTTCTTGAGGAAATGAGAATGGAATGCAGTTACAGAGGTCTTCGAAAGGCATTGTCTTCCTCATGGTTTTTATTGCAAGGCAACCGATCTGAGGTAGACTGCAAGGCGAGGCTGCTTCGGTAACAGATTAAACAGTGGGATATCTCAGATACTTAAGGGTGAAGAAGGACAGTGCTTAAAACAAGTAGGAAAGGCTTATTAAGAAATGGAAATGAAGAGAACAACTGTAAATTTGGTTTGTCGTTTGTCCCCAAGGATTCCTTTGGAACACAAAACAAAATTCTACTTTTGTATTCAGGGCCAATTGTAGAAATCTGGCCTTAAAATAAAAAAGATAAGACAAAGGGCACATTGCAACAGGAAGATAGATGAACACAGATAGTTATAGAATTTTGCAGCAGCTCCACATACACAGGCAAGAGCTGATAGTTCCAAGATTCAAGAATAGCTCCACGTGGGAAGGAGAATGTGCCTGGTGTGGCAAGGGGAGGCGCTCCCAGAAAAATGATGAGCCAGGAAATCATTTGCCCTGCTAGAATTAGGTCAGAGAGCCTTAGAATGAGGAAATTTGAGGGTTCAGAGATCAATGATGGCCACCATTGTGCTGTTTTTAACAAGGCAGAGGCATTAATGCCATATACTATTCATCTCATTTATCCAAAAAAAAAAAAAATCACATTCTTTGAACATACACTTTTTTCCAATCCCTGTGCTAGAGACAGGGGATGCAATACTGAATGAAACAGGAGTGGTTTCTGAAGACAGAGAGTCTCTTCCTTCTCTGCCACGGGAGTCAGCTGTCCAGAGATATTCACTGAGAGGCCAGGCAAAGGGTTTGCCTATGCTCACCTCTCCTGGCTTTGTTCCCCAGTAATCCTTCCCCACATACCTGTGAATCATTTTAAAGGCGACAGAGTTCATAAGAGATGAGTACACAGGAAAAAAAGGTATGCGATAGGGTCCTCCGGAAACCAGACCACTGTACTAGAATTTGTGATATACGAAAATGAAAAAAAAAAAAAAACACCTAAATCCTCCAAAATTTAGTTCTCTACACAGGACTAAAGCTAAAAGAAACTGCCCCATCCGCTTTACCGTTACTGCTGTAATCACTTTAGTTCAAAGATAGACAAGTCAAGGTTGGCATCATCTGTTTCTATTTTGTCTAGGGTAGAAGATAATTTACATTATGGAAAAATGGCAGCATCCAAGAATGAATTGAATTAAGTCTGCTTTATTCCATACGTGTGAATCAATGCACATAAAGTAAGTTGGCTCATAGAAACTGAGATGCTTTTGTCTGTGCAAAACTGGCATTAAATTAAAAGAACTTACACAAAATAGCCCATATGACAAAAAAAGCACAGTATACAGTTATCATGAAATAATCACATTATGAATATTATAATAGAACATACACAAAACATCATTTTTAAATTAATATTTAATTCTTCTGTTATAAAAGCGTACTTATGTATATATTTTCTTTATAAGATAACTATTTTAATTTTTTTTTTTGATAACTAATACATGCGTTTGGTAAACAAAAAGTGAACAGTGCAAAGGCAGGTCTCTTCCTCACACCTCGTCACCTAGGCCCCATCCCAGAGGCAACCACTGACGCCAGTTGCTGAGTGTCTTTGGGACACAGTGCATGGAACAGTAGTGCTGAAGTCAGCATATGGTTCATGCTACTGTCTTACGGCTGTTTAAGGCCAACACCTGTTCTAGGTGGTCAGTAAGTTTCCCCCTGGGTACACCATGTGCACATTTATACATGTGTATAAACTCGTTTCCCACATTATTGTATCATTGCTTTGTTTATTTGATTTATTATGTATACTTTTCCATGTGCACTCATATACTATTACCTTGCCCTTTCCCATGGCCGGATGGTATTCCATTATATGGATATGTAATATTTCATTTCACCAGTCTTCTATTGATGCACATCTTGGTTGTGTCTAAATCTTTCCACAATCTTTACGCTTATTAGAAGTAGAAATGCTGTTTCAAATGATAATCATATTTTGCACTTTTACTAGGGTTGCCAACTTGCCCTCAAAAATGTTGAATCGATTCCCCTCTCATCGGCAATATGAGCCTACCTACTTCCCTTTGCCATCACCAACTGTATTATCAAAGTTCTGAATATTTCGCATTCCAAGATTCAAAAAGTGCCATTTCATTGCAGCTTTAATTTTACTTTCTCTTTCTATGAGAGTATCTGGCATTTTCAAAAGGAATATCGATGAGTTAGAATCAAAATATTGTCATTTTCTATTTCCTTAAAACTGTATCCATCAAAGAGTTGCTCAGTTTTTATCTGGGCCCTTGCCTGAGAGATAATTTAATGAAACCTCCTTGCTTAGCAGATAAAGCAAACAAGTTAGAGCCAGGTGAAGTGGACTGGCCTAGCTCAAAAATAGGCAATGACTGCAGCCGGGGTCTTGTTGCCTGGCTCGTGGCCCAGTGATCTTTACTCTTACACTCATATTTTGTTTTATGTAATCACTGCCAAGGACTAGAGATTAAGTACTGATACAGAAAATGCTTTATTTTAATCCTAACCTTAAATTTACTTTATATAATACTTGTTTTCCAGGATTTTCTGATTTTCTGATTATTTTATTACAAAGAACTGACTTATAAGGAAAGAAAAGATTAATTTATTAAGATATTTCCCTCAGAGTCAAATCAAGAGGAGAATGTTTGGTTTTTGGGGTTTTTTTTAAGTGAACTTTAAACCTTTTTTTTCCCATTTTACAACTCACCGTAACTCCACAGCACTGTCAGGATTCACTGTGTTCTACGTTTTGTTGCATCATCAAACAGGCAACACTAAAAACCAAAGATTAATCATTTCTTTGTTGCACCCCATGATAGAAAATCTGATATGTCTCTATGTGAAATCAGGGTGAAAAATGATTTTAAATATTTGGACTGTTACACAATCCACTCTCTCAGGAATATGAATGAAATGGAGCGTCTATAGTCAAGCAAGGTTACCTTTCAGTGTCCCGTAATGACGAAGATGAAGATTCCTACATACAAAAAAATAGTAAGATTACTTAGGCAGAAATTTAAAAGATCCTTTGTATCTGGAGCTGATTACAAGCATGGTCAGGCTGGTCAAGGAGTCCCAGAACCCGTCCAGGAGCAGAACCCCCTCAGTGACTGTAACAGCAAACGTTTCTGAAAGCCTGAATGGTTTTATTGCTGCTTCGTTCTTTTGTGCATTAAGCTTGTAGCCTCCCTCTTCAAGCCCGTATTTACTTCAGACAAACCTTCACCAATAATATCCCTGATCACTGAGCGTTTAATAGACAGGTGGTATGAGGTCTACATTGTACATACGGAGAACCTACCTGAGCACAGCTAGGCTGCAAAAGTGAAACCGAAGGACTTGAAGGACATTCTCTCTGTTGATAGAGTAAACACGCCCTTGTAGAAACAGAGGAACCATCCCTCACAAACAGGACATGGATCAACATTTTGAATACCCACACCCTGTACTTTCAAGGTTTGTTTGGTTGGGGTTTTTTGTTTGTTTGTTTTGTTTTGTTTTGTTTTCGTCATTGAGATGGGTAAGGGATAGGAGTTGCTGTTTAAATATATCACCCTATCATTCTTCTGTATACGAAAGGAACAGAAAACAGAATTCTTCCTTGTGTCAGAAATTGAGTGTTCTCTGGGCATAAAGTGAAGAAAAGCCCTCTTTTTGCCCTAAGCAAAACATTGCCTGTGTTAGCCGTCTACATCTGATTCCTAGAAAAGATGTTAACTCTGAGGTCCCTACAAAGTACTGACAGCAGGCTTTTGCACATCATGACTGCTTCATAGCTTTTTCCCATGTGCTGCCTAATCAATGCTCCCTTTAATGGCTGCATGTAGATTGGCTTTGCAGAGGCTATTAAAAAAAATTAACAATCCAAGGAACCTGGACTAAGATCCTAAATGCATTCCTTGATAAAAGTTGATTTAAACCTCCAAACCATTTTCCTTATATTTGTTATTAACATAGTTTCTATGAATAACTATAATTTATTAAATGAATACTATATACTAGTGTTTTATATGTATTAGCTCTAATGTTCAGAATACGCCAATTTATAGATGAGTAAATAGAGGTTTAGAAAGATTGAGCAATTTACCACAAAATTGCTTTAGCCACAAAATTAGCAAGTGTTAGATTTCTGATTGAATCAGATCTGTCTCAGTCTAAGACTCAGCCTCTTAGCAACTCTGACCTGTAATGAGATTTTTTAAAAATTCATTTTAATTGTATTAAGAGTGATACTTATTAAACAAAACATAAATTATCAGAAAAATACAAATTGCCAACACTGCTATTACATTTTCCTGTTCCCTTAGCTTCTACTTATAATTTACATGATGAGAAGACTAGAAAGAGATGAATGAGGTCAGACTGAATGAAATACAGAAAATGTTGGTTCTATTTTAACGTTGCACACAGCATTTCTAGAAAAATTCCACTAGGTGGCAACGTTTACGAGCATTACTGATAGCCACAACTTGACTGCCTAATGTTAGGTGTCAAACAAGTCCTTAAACTGGCCCGTATTTACGCTTCCAGTTGATTTATTCATTGTTCTTGGAAAGGTTCAGAAGCTAAAGCATTCCAGTTCCCAGATGATTGTTTAATTTAGGGTTCACCCTTCAACATTCAGATATAAAATATTGGCTTTAATAAATTACAGTAAATTTTGTTAATTTTATTTTGAAAAATTCTCTATAAAGTCTTTGAAATTGTTCCAAACACAAATTCCATCTTGGGAATTTTGTGGGCTACACTACAGAGTGGTATTTAAATGACTATTGTTTTGTAACGTGTCTCATATTTCTAATGTTGCAGTGTGTTCAAATCTAAGACCCACAGAGCCAATTGAGATTAATTACGAGCCTTTATTGGCCGGCTGGCGACTGACTCCACCACGCAGGGTCAAAGAATCAGCCCGAGCTTCTGGAGGAGGCAGGTTATAAAGCCTGAAACTACGTCCTGGTTGGCTTTGATCAAGCAAGCAAGCAGATTACAAAAGCAGGAGTTGGCTGTTAGCGTCTAATACAAAGATATATTGTTTCTGGGGGCTCCTAAATCTTGCAGCAAACGGGGCCTGGTACACAGTTTTGTTATCTGCATCCTGGCGGTAATGTTGCTTTTTCTTGGGAGCTGGCACCTGAAGATATCACTCCCTGTCTTGTGCTTGGGACTAGCTTACTGGAGAATTTTCCACTTTTACACTAGGTGATGTGTGAAATACAGGGTCAGGCTGTTGACATTGCATGGGAATCATTAAAAATGCTTACACTTTGCATGTTAACACAAGGAGCTTTCATATTTCCCTACTAGTTAAGGCCTTTTATAAACTGCTTCACACTCATCATTTCTTTACAACCCTGTGCAAAAACTGGTCCTCAACCCAGTCTAACAAATAGTTTGCTTTTCTGTGAACAGTATATACTGTTCTCCACACTCATCATTCTTACAACACTCTCTCACACTCAAATTGCTTGTGTCATTCTTTCTCAATCCATGTACATGGACCTTGCTTCAAGATACTCTTCAAAAAAATTCCCTAGGCATCATTTCTTGACTAATTCTACATTCCTCTTTGAATCTTTGCTGTGCATTTTCTCAGATCACATGAAACCAATTTTCCATAGTTTATGTTTTCATATGTTCAACCTGCAATTTTTCAATTTGAGAGTTATTCAATACACAGTAAAAACTATTCTGAGATTTTTATATATCTAAAGAGTCATCCGTTTCTGATATTAAATATCTTTAGAATTTGCATTCCATTCAGAATGGGGATTTCTACCAAAGAGAGGAATTTGTTTGCAAGCCATTTGGAATCAAATGTGCATAATATTCACATCCTTCTTTTTCTTTGTTTGCTATTTTTTGTATGCAAACTTGTTAGGGCAACATAATGCACATACAGAAGAATAAACAAGTCACAGGCACGCAGATGATAAATTCTTGCAAAGTGAACATACCTGTGCAGCCAAGACCTAGATCTAGAGACTGAAGATTATCAGAACCAAGAGCACCATCAAGATCCCTGACAGTCACCACCCCCATCACCACTACCCAGACTGCTTATACCATAGATTCACATATAATTTTTAAAAATGTATAAATCATCTGCATATTAGTAAAGTATAGAAGCAGAAAAATATGTAGAATAAACATAACTAACTAGTAATTATAATTCATGTACATTTATTTATGTGACCCTCACAACCCTATGAGTTATGTCCTCTCATTTTCCTAATTTTCATTAAGGGAAACTGAATATTAGCATAAAGATATTTTCTTAAAGCTGCATAGATAAGTGGCAAAAAATGAGATTCAAAATGTTTTCTCCTACTCTAGAGACTCAGTTCTTAACTATGCTTTACATAAAGGAAAAAAAAAAACATTTCAAAAATCAATATACTCAATAGAAATCATTGATTCTTGAGGTGCTTTGGAAGAAGAAAGAAATTGATAAGAAGGTACATATTATAAATATAGACAAGTAAGGAGGAAAGGAAGAGTTTTACAAAAAAAGAGAAAGTGTTCATTTATTAAGTTAGAGTTCATTATATTCTCCCTATTCATATATGGTATCTTTTAAGATTCATCCCTTCTATTGTATTATTTTCTTTATGTCAATTTAATTGCAGGACAAATGGAAACATAATAACCTTGAAGTACTCAGACATAATTAACTGGGCAAATAAAGGAAGAATATAAGAATTAATCAATTTATGAAATGATCATGCTCACTGTTTCTCTCAGGTATTGCATTGGTAGCTCATCCACATTCTCAGTTCTCCTCTGTAGGTGCCTCATGTCAGGCAGAAAAATCCAATCTTCCATTAGAAGTAGTTTTGTAACTTTTTAAAAAAAACTAACAACAACAAAAGACTTTTTAAAAAACATGGAAGAAACTAAGTTTGTTCTAGGCAGGAAGTAAATAAATTTCTGACCTAATTCATGTTTAGTTTTCTTGCAAGATTACCTATTTACTTGTTTAAAAAGGCCAACCGGCTTAGTTTATATAGCCCACACATAACTAGACATGAAATAGTTACATAGAAAGTTTCCAGGCAGCTGGGAGGACTTGTGACTCAGTAAAAATGACAAAGAGGTTTTGTGGAACCATAGAGCAATACTTTTTAAACAACTTTAGAATCAAGGGTTTACACAGATTTGTGCAGTGCCTACTAGGTATAAATATAGCATAGTCTATGCACCCTAGAAGCTCTAATCACCCAATATGGAGCCATCAGAAATTTAATACCTGGAGACTGCAGGGGGTGAAAAGGTTTTCACCCCTTGTTGGGGGGTTGCCCAGTGTTTGGGAACTCCTGGAATAAATCTTTGAGAGTTCCTTCAACTCTTCTAGAGTTATTTGCATTTTAAAAGCTTATAACTAAAGAAGTATTCATGATTTGAGTATGATGTGTGTATGTGTGAGAGAGAGGGAAGAGAGAGAAAAATTGTGAAAGATACTTTTTGAAAATGCCGATGAGATATCTGGACTCTCTCTTGGAAAAAATGCACACGTGCATGCATATACAATTTTTATAAAACTTTGGAGGTTTCTTGGGTCTACTGAAAGGTTAGTAAGGCTTACATCAATGAAGAAGATTTTAGACAGTGTAGAAAGGTAAACTAAAACTTCTCAGGAAATTTAAACATTAGGTACAAAGAACGTTCTCTGGTTTAAACAGACACACTGCCCGAGTTCCTGAATTAAGTTAAAGAAGATGATGTGACTAAAACCTTGCGTTTCATGCTGACAATTCAGTCACTTGTCATTCTGTAGCTTTTAGTCTGTCATTCCACGTCTCATTGTCTTAGCTACATTTGCCCCTTCCTCTCCTCTCTCTCCTAAGGTTGAACTGAGGCTTATTCAGCTCGATCCTAGGAATACAGACAGCCTCCATTTCTCTCAGGAAGCCTTTCCTGCCTGCCTAAACCCTCTATGCTCACAGGCGAGGCCAGACGCTCCAAATATCCCTGCTCATTAGCACAGCATTTCACGATCTCTAGACCCCAAGCAATTTGAGCCCAGGAACTATGAGTTATTTAACTTTGTGTTCTCAGCTCTTAACACAGTTCCTGGAACTCAAAGTTTTTGAATGAATGAATAATGCTTAAAGTTTAGACGCCCTTGAACTTGTTTTCAGAAGAACTTGAAACAATATCACTACCTTTGAGCAGGCTTGTTTAAAAAGAGCATGTACTCATGAATAAATTATCCCATCTTCTCTGTCTCTTTCAGCAAAGAAAGTGGGGCAGCTCCTTCTGAGTGAATTCTGAGAGGTCAGTTTTTTTTTATGTGACTTTTTACAAAAACCATTTCTCATCTCCTTTCATTAATTTTTTTTTCATTATATTGTTTAAATAGACATACATGTATATGGTAAAAATTGAAAAAAGCTATCAAAATATCCAGAAAAAGTACATTTTCTACCCACCCCAGGTACTCAAATTCTCTTTCTTAAAGAAACGACAAGTGGCAGTTTTCATAGTCTAGGCATATAAAAATATTTTCCATTATGTTTCAAGACATACATTCAAGAGAAGAATTTGCCTGTACCTAAAATAGTCTCCATTGTTGACAGCTATTGAAAGGAAGGAAAAGCATGCTGCGGAGGCACTTCCTCCTGGACAGGCTGAGTCTGAGCGCCTGTAATCAGTCCAGGCAGTCTATCTAGGAGACGGCCAGAAATAGAGGCCTGAGGCTCAGGGAGAGGTCTGAGCAAGAGATGGAGATTAAGGGTAAGAAAAATTTGATGTCATTGGAATGATGTTAATGGCCCAAGCAGCATGGATAGAGGGAGGTGAGACTCTGGCATCACACTAAATCCTGGAAAGCACCAATACTAAGGACAGATGCAAAAAGAGCTAATAATTAAACCTAAGAAGGATCAATTAAGGATTGTTTTAGTCAGTTTGGGCTGTTATGACAGAACACTGTAGAGTAGGTGGCTTATAAATAACATAAATTTATTTCTCACAGTTCCAGAGGCTGGGAAGTGCAAGATCAAGGTTCCGACAGAACCACTATCTGATGAGAGCCCACTTTCTGGTTCATGGATGGTTGTCATCTTCTCTCTGTATTCTCAGATGGCAGAAGGGGCAATAGAGCTATCTAGGACGCCTTTTATAAAGACGCAAATCTCATTCATGAGGGGCTCCGTGCTCATTTTATCAGCTCACAAAGTCCCCAGTTCCAAATATCACATTGGGGATTAGGTTTCAACACATGAATTTTAGAGGGACACAAACATTGAGTCTATAATGGAGATGGATTAATAACGGTAAGTTTTGAAACATCAAAGTAAGAGCAAAGAAGTAAGAGCACTCTGGACACTTTAAATTACACTGATAAGCACTACAAAGGCCAGCATTGTAGGATACTGAAAAGAGAGGGATTCAAGAAGGTGTAATAGCACAGTGAGAGATGTAAATTTTACCCAACAAGTATTTATTGAATGGTTACTAGGTGCCAGGAATGTGGGAATGTAACAATAAACAGTACAGATTGTTGTTCTGTCCTTCTGCAGGTTCATATCTTGGTGCAACTGTAACTCTGAGAGAATGCCCTGAGGTGACCTTTCCTCCTCACCCTAGTGGAACAGTCAAAGTAGAGACGTCAGTCTCAGGTTTCCCTGAGATGTAAACCATCCTCTTGAGCTTGGAAGAATTTAGAAAGCCCTGTAAAATCTATTGCTCAAAACCTGTGCCTAGAAAGAGAGGTTAGGAATGCAAAACCGAAGTTTGCTGAAACACATCAAAGAATAAGATGAAGGAGGAAAAGGACAAGGTCTTGGAGAGAAAAAAAGCAGCAGCTGGAACAGCAGGAGGGCATGAGGCTTCCATGTTTTCGTATAACCTTCATTCATGCATCTATTGAAAAGTGAAAATAAATCATTAACTTGTTTTCTACAGTATGCTTTAAATTGTTTCAGGCACTGAGAATACAGAGATGAAAGATGGGTGTCGGGAGCCATTATGAGGCACTGAAGGTGTCGCGTAGCTCAAGTGATTTACGCACACAGAAGTGTACTTTGCCCTAAAGGAGTTGCTGAACGTGCTTTGACCTTATATGCAAGAATGCTCTGTTTACCACAGGAGTTTATGGGAACTGGGATGATGTATGTTTAGTAAACAGCGGCACGCTTAGAGCTAAGCTTATCTCTCTGTGCTTAGATATAAGTAGGCGGGGCTGAATAAACTCCAGGCGGCAGTATGGACTGTTAGCCCTCCCGATCATCTCTTTTGTCTCTGTCCTTTTTCTTAATCCTCACTCCGCATCTCAGGCACTGATTGACTTGGCCGGCCGGCTCTGGCAGATGGGCCTCTGGAAGTTCGCAGTTCACAGATAAATTAACAGACGCTACCTGTTGGTGTGAGTAAGTATTGTGTCACAGCATTCTAAAAAGCCCCTTTCACGTGCACAGGTGCACCAATGCTGTCACCACATGGATATATGTATGCTCAGGGTGCAAAGCAGTAAGAGACCTATTTTGCCCTGTTTGGATTAAGAAAAGATTTCAGGAATTTTAGACCTGAGATTATTAGTCCACTCTTGATTGCGAGTAGAGGGCATATCTTACACATACTTTATCTAACTGAGCTTCACTAACAATCGGATGCTATTCTTATGCCTATTTCACAGATGAGAAAGGTTCAGAAGGATTACATTATCTATGCACTTTGATGTAGCTAATAATGGGAAAGCCTGAATTCAAACCTACACAATGACTGAGAAGGTACACTTGTGATTATCACTCTTACTGCCTCCTGTATTTGCCTAGCACCTTGATCAAAGCATTTGGTTTTGTGTGCCTTGATATGTGCCTTTTTTTCAGGAGTAGAGTAAAGGAGGTAAGATAGGGAGTCAAAGGTAAGCTTTTAGACTTTTTAAAGATTTAGAACAGCTTTTCACAAAATACATGCTTTGGAAACCTGTATCAGAGTCATTCGGATATTTATTAAATATGTGGACTCTTGAACGTGAACCTCTTACCCACTGAAATAAATTTTTTGTATACAATATTTGAAAAATATTGATTTAAAGTGTGACACTTATATTTTTAAATCCCACTACTATAATTTCGAAATGAAGTATGTGGTACACTTTAAAATAAAATTATAAAATCTTTCAAAATGCTTCTAAAAATACAATGCCATGAACATCGGCCTGAATCTTAACCATTTGAAGGACCCATTTTATTCTAATATAATAGGAAATGGAGAATTTTCTTCAATGCTTGTTTATGGAAAGAGGTTCTGGGACCACAACAGAGTAAATGACACTGCACTCACAAATGTAAACAACTAGAAAAGTAAACAAAATAGGACAAATGACAGTTTTTAGACATTGGAAAACAAGTATGACAAGACCATGATCTCTGAAAAACAGAAAAGAGGATAAGCTTTATAGATGACCTGACTTTTTCCAGGAAGTGTTTTCTTGGACCACACTGTAAGTAGAAAGCATCCCAAAAAAAAGCACTAAAGTCTGACAGAGCCGAAGAGACAAAAGTTGGCATTCAGGAAAATTGAGGCAGCTGGATCATGTGGTACACATAAGATATGATGTCAGCAAAGAATAATTTCCAGGGAAATATAAACTGAATGACTCTCAGAACCCAAATGAGATTTGGTGATATTTGAATTCTGATCAGCTGTTTAGAAATTCTGTTGAAGACTCAAGGTCTCAGTACATACCCCAGAAGTGTAACAGCTTGTTGATACATGTAAACCACCATAGAGTAACATTGCTCTAAAGGAGCTTAAAAACAAACCTCAATGGAATCAAGCTGATCCACAAGTAACTTAAATATCTTTCAAAGAAACTTCAACACTCTTTATAGAATACAGCAAAATGTCCAAGACCCCAAAAAAAAAAAAAAAAAAAAAAAAGCCTACATATGGAAAGAAGCAAGGAAATATGACCTATTACCAAGGAGGAAAAAACAGTTAATACAAACATACAAACAGAAAAGAAATGGCAAAGATGGTTAAACTTTACATGCACACACACGCACACACATTCAAAGATGTAAAGGAAAATATGAATGTAAACTAGAGAGCTATTGAAACTATAAAAATAACCCAATGGAATTTCTGAAGACAAAAATATCATTTCTAAAATTTACAATATACCATAAGGTCTTGAAATAAAATTAGAAACTATAGAAAAAATTTTTCACTGAACTAGAAGACATAACTATAAAACTATACAAACTGAAGCATAGAAAGAACGAAAAAGTTGACGTCATACTATATTTATTAAGCAGACTGACATAGATGACTTCAAGTCCTCCTGATTTTAATTCTTAAAATCACCACTTAGTAGCTTCGTGGCCTTAGCAATGAATTTGGCTTCTCTGTGCCTCAAACTCCCAACTTTTAAATAGGGGAATCGTAGCACCTAGATTAAAGGGTTCTCACAAGGATTAAACATGTTAATATATGTTAATGTAGGTAAAGCACCAAGTTCACATAGTAATCACTAACTGAATTTTAATAATTGTTATTAAGTTCCAAACTAGTAAGAGAAAAAAAAAAAGGATCATAGAAAATTATTCCTAAAAGGTGATCTAAGATTTTTAATATTTAAAACGAGAAAATATAATGGCTAAAATTAAAACAATATTATGAATAAATAATTTACTTCCGAAAATGAATAGGCTTTATTAGAGTCATTGTATACTAACAAAATTTCAGCTATGTCTTTTACTTAGGATGCGGATCTAGAAAGCATGCACATTGTATTGTTAACAGCAATCACTTCTAAGAACTGGGAGATGGGGGAAGTGAGGACTTTTGCTTTCTACTTTGTACATTTTTTATATTTTTTCATTTTTCCCTAAAATCCTGGATTATTTACAGAATAAAATTAAGATAATTAAAATAAGATAACCTGACAGTATGGTATCACTTCATTAACCATAAATTGGCTAATGTTTTCTTCTGCCTCTGACTTTACTGAAATTCTGTTACCTCATTAGATTGTCACCCTTCTTCATTAAATGCTATTAGACAATTGTCTAAAGGTCAATGGAATCAGTACACTATTGACTATACTGCCAAAACTATATTAGACCACTCAAAATGCCAGTATAGCATCTAGCAGGTCTCAATAAATATAGTTCTCTCATGTCCTATGCTAAAACAGCACCTATTTTTTCATTTAATAAGAAACATCAAGAATCTATATTTTAGGTAGTTTTTCAATGCACCTGTTTTTCTGTAATGTTCTTTTTTAGTTTTGTTTTCTCTGTTGATTTTTTTTCTTTTTTTCTATAGGCTAAGATCAGAAAAATAAAATGAGACTCTATATTTAAATGCAGACCAGAAAAGTATTCCCTATTATATTTTTGCTCAAGAAGTACCAATGAGCTTTGCAACAAAGGGTAAACACAGCTGCAGGGAAATCACTTTCAGAAACCCATGAAGCTCGCTGATTTCAATCACTGGTTATAGATGAGTGGTAGAAACAAATTCCTTTGTGGTGCACAAGAGCACTGCAGAAAGTTGCATTTTAACCTGTATTAAGTAGTGAACAAGATCCAAAGTTAGATAATAACTAACTTAAATACAATAAACAGTCCCTAGCCTAAATGCCTGAGGCATATGTTCTCTGCAACATTTTCTACCATAAAAGTAGGAGAAATTCCTTGAGCTGGTTGATACTGTCTAAAAACCTAAGTAGTGCTTGACGTATTTTTAAATATTTGTGTTTATTTTCTAGTTAGAAAAATTATCTGTACACATTGCACAAATTATATTTGTTTGGTATAAACAAACATTTTTTAAAACACTCAGATGCATATAAAACTGGTGAAATCTAAATGGGGTCCATGGTTTCATTTATAGTAGTGTACCAATATCATTTTTTTTGGCTTCAATAAGGTACAATGGTTAAGTAAGGTGTTATTATTGAAAGAAACTGAGTGATGGGTTCATGGGAGCTTTCCAAACAATTTTTACAACTTCTTATAAGTCAAATCATTTCAAAATAAAGAGATTTTAAAAATCACTTATACTTTTAATATTTAAAATAAATAATGACACTATGATTTTTAAATGGTCAGTAGGGACCCTTTCTGAGGTCGGTGATTTTCTTACCTGAAAAAGTACAGAGAAGAGGTTCAAACGCCATCACCTGGCTTCTCTTATGCTTGCCATCTTTCACTTCAGACTTCTTTTGGTTGTTTCCAGGTTCAGACAGTTTCTTTTCTTGAGCAGCTATCATGCATCTAAAAGACAGGAAGGGGTGAGAGAAGGACAGAAAGCCCTTGTCTGTGTTCATAAGTAAGGTGATGACAGTTGCTAAGTAGATGACTCTAGGAGATGAGCTCATATTGGAAAGTTAAAAAAAAAAGTTCTGTTCTATTAATATTCATAAGGTATACATCTTTACCAATAGTCACAGTTATGTAGATTTAGAACCGAATCTCATTTTCACCCGACAAATTTGTCAAAAATGAAATCTGAAGACAGACATGGCTGGGGATCATAAAAGGGTACACCCGTTGGAAAACGATTTGCTCATATTTTTTGGCCCAGTAGTTTCACTTTCAGAGATCCTAAGGAAGAATAAAAAATACAGATGATGACTCCGTACAAGAATCTTTATACAATGTTATTTATCATAGTAAAAAGTCTAATGTCTCAAAATATAAGAGTAGTTAAATCATGGCATTTCTGAATGACTGAATATTTATAGCCTTCCTGACTTCTCTAAATATTTAAAGTGATATTTTTAAAAAGAAAAAATATGTATAAATCGCTTTTATGAATGCTCCTCAGATTTTAAAAATTTGTTTACTAGCTATGTGATCTTGGACAGAGTATTAACCCTCTGTGCCTCAGTTTCCTCATCCGTATAATGAGAAAAATAAGAATGTCATAAGCTTGAAATAATGATTAGTGAGTTAAGTAGGTGAGTTAATAAGTATTAGATGTAATTAATTCATGTAATTGCATGTATCACATGACATATTACTTGTCTGGCACCAAGTACTTTTTTTTTTTTTACAATAAATGAAAGCTCTTTTTAATGTGAAATAAATTCCAAGATATTTATTGCTTTGCAGAACTCTAAGAAGACTTTAGACAAGTGAACCCCAGGGTTTTCCAGTTAAAAATCTCAGTGATAACATTTCTTACCTCATAAATTGGTGTGCTTTAAAGGACTACGGACTCATCCATATTTTAAATGAGTCTAAGGAAAGACAGGAAAGAGCAGCTGAACATCAGGGCCACAGTTCAAGATGTCAGGAACAAGAAGAGGTTGCTCTGAGGATCCGGACTGAGCATGAGAGGGAAGGAGCAATGGCTGTTAATTTTACTGTAAGCATTTCCATTATATTAGATTCTTTCTTATCTTCTTCAGGGTCTCTAAAAGAAGAAAAAGAAGTATTTCTAATTATAGAACAAAAGCCCTTGGCACCAGAAAGAGTAAGAGGTCAAGGTTCTAGGAATGAGAGTTGTTGCCAGTTATCGGAGGACTTCACACAATGAAGACTTTTGCCATGACCTGAGGACATGTGGGATGGGCACCTCTGTTCCCAGAACCTTAGGGACAGCCCAGCTCCCCACGGAAAGCCTGAAAGCTGTAGGAAAGTTCTGTTTTCTGACTGGCTCGGCAGGAGCTGGCTTGACAGAAAATTAATCTTCAGGCAAAAATTGTGAACTCTAATCTGCTGTATAATTCACTCTGTGTGAATATTTTCTACTCAATGTCACCCTAAGAGGACTGAACCCTTAACAAGGCTCACCTGAGGTGCCTTTTAAAGCCTTATTATGCCTCCGGTATGAGAGAGGAAGAGGGCATTTTTTCAAAGAGGAATACATTGTTGCCTTTCGCACACTCAGAAAAACAGCCTCCAATGACAAAAGAAATAAAAATGTGTTTGGTTTGAGCCCATCTGTTGTTCAGGCACAAAAGGGGCCCGATACTGCTTGGCACAAACTAGTCCACATCCAACTAGACTCCTCTACAGGTCAACTCAAAACTACTCATCTAACTCAGAATATCATTACCTCCCTATTATGTCCACAGAAAAGACACTCCATTTTACAACTATCCACTGAATGGCAGGCACTTAAAATCTAATTATTTTGCTTTGAAAGACATTCAACCTTCAAATCTCTTCTTTTCCCACAAATATTGGATTCTTTCTTTGGCATTTTTTTTTTTTTTTTTTTTGAATTTGTGATACCCACCAACGTCACTCTTCATTTATAAGCAGATATTGCTATTATGGTTTCAACTCGCCCACCTAAAATTTGCTTCAAGATACCTCGACTATCTGAAAAATACCTAAGATCGTGCAATAAAAACAGTCCACAGAAAATGTGTAAGCGAGTCTGTGAACCAGTGACAGATGTCTCTCAAATTCTGACTCAGAGAGTTTATTTGCCCATATTGTGCCACAAGTTTATTAAATATCTTTCTGGGAGTTATGCAGTATTTTTAAAGATATTATTATTGCCCTAAAAATAAAAGGCCAACTTGAGAGACAACAAGCATTTATTTGAGATCCAAAAACATAGCTCTGGGAAGCATTGATTCAGACAGAAACCCAAATGGTGTTCTGTTAGGAGGCAAAGGCAAAGATATTTATAAGAAAGGGAGGGGAACAATTATATCAATGGAAAGAAGGAATTTCTATAGGTGCAGATAAGCTGACATAGGGATGTTAATTCTAAAGAATATCTTTGATTTTCAGTCCAATAGTCATAATACCTCCTTTTTTCTTATCTTTACAAACAGTTGTTTGGGATACAGTGCTGCTGCAGGCCCCGACCAAAGGTTATTTTGCCCTGTTTTAACATTCCAAAGGTTTGGGGAGTAAGTCTTGTGTGCTAGTTCCTCTGGGGTGGCAGCTCTGACTCTATTTAAAAGTGGCTCCATTTATTATTTTTTTAAACTATGTTACTTGGAGATATAAAAGTGAATAAAGCACACTCAAGAAATTTACAGTTCTAATAAGATTAGCTAATCTGGCTTCACAACCATGTAAGAAAAAAAGCACTAAAAGAGGCTTCTCGCACCAAGCACATACATAACGCAAGATCAAAACTATTTCTAGTTCTGTTCTTGCGGAGTAACTTGAGGCTAATTACTCAAACTGTAGGTATTCATTTGGCTTTGATTACACTAAAACTTCTATTCCATTCTTAAATTCTGTGAATATGGTTTGAAAACAGTTGACAATCTGATAACAAGACACATTTATTATAAAAGGCACAAGGTTTCAAAAAAGAAAACCAAACCTTTCAGCTTGAGGTCATTTACTACAGAAGCAAAGCACTCTACCCTCTGTAGTAGGCTTTATCATGCTACATAAATATTGTTCACAAAGGCCCACAGGCAGGAAAAGCTGATAAATAGCAATTGTATATTATTACATTGACATTCTTTATCCTATCATTTTTTATTAACTTGTTTATTCTCTACTAGAATACACACTCTCCAATAGCAGGCATCTCGTCCATGCCCGTCTCACGTCTTATAAATATTTTTGGAAAAAAAGTCTCTTTTGGTTATTTCTGACATTTGCATTCAGTTTTATAACCAAAATGCTGCAAACTATTTAGCTTTATGTTCTTAATAAACTGGTTTAGCATTCATTGCCTATGATATATTTTCCAGTGCCACCAAGAAAATTCTCCGATTCTCAGCAGACAGTGACTGGGTGTCCTATAAATTTAAATTCAATTCTCATACAATCTACCTGGATATAGTGTTGTATCACAAGTTAAGGAATATTGTGGGTTTTTTAATTTATGTTATTACCTGGAACAAGAATACATAAAAACCTTGCAGATAAATTAATTTACTGTATGTGTAAAGGAAGAGAAAAAGGGTTGAATTAGATTGTCACTTTAATGACTGCCATTATAAACCAAAAGCCATTGGTTACTAAATTACCAAGGCATGCCTCCACTTCAGACACACTAGTCCAAAGTCCAGGTTGTTACCTGTGCTTCTGACCAACTGGCTATAAATCAGAGGTTCCCACAGTTGGATTAGTTTACTAGGACAGTTTATAGAACTCATAAAAACACTTATATGTTTACTAGTTTGTTATAAAGGATACTGTAAAGGATACAGATGAATAGCTAGATGTAAAGGTCCATAGGGCAAGGTCTGGAAGGGTCCCAAGGACAGGGGAGCTTCTATCCACTTGAGATTGGGATGTGCTGCCCTCCTGGCCCTCATGGCATGTTTATCAACACAGAAATCCACCAAACCTTATCGTTCGAGAGTTTTAATTTCCAGCCTCACCTCACCCTGCCTTTCCCAGAGGTCAATGGATGGGGCTAAAAGCTCCAGAGCAAAAAGTTTTTGTACTTTTTAGACAAAGAAACAATAAATATGTGAAGACTTTGAAAGAGGAGTTTGAGCTAGGGGTAGTAAATGGTGAAGAACTAGGAAGATAAGATTACTTAACAAAATTTGTTTATACAGATTTTTCAGTCTTATCTCTGGTGATAATGTCTCCCTTCCTCCTGGTACAGGGAGAGTGCCTTTCACATGGGAGATTCATCCCCTGCTCTTGGTGAAGAAGGGGGAGGTATAGAGAAGTCAGAGTGACCTTTCTGCTTCTGTCGTTTTCTTAAATTCCTTCTGCTTAAAGTATTCAAGATGGCAAGGGACCGTAGTTTGGGGTAGTGTGTCATGAACCTCACTGGGGAGTATATGGCCTGAATCGGTGTATATAAAAAATTGTCTTTCACACTTAAAAAAATAACTTTCCTGGATATACAATTCTCAAAATTTTTTGAGGCAGGTAGTGTGAGCTTTCCTGGCATTTAGAGTTGTAGTTGGAAAACTCACTTTGATCAATCAGATTAGTAACTCATTGGTGGTGGGGGGCGGGGAATGAGGGTAGAAAAAAAGAGATAGTGACCTCTTACTTTTTCCTGTTCTGCCTCTTCCCTCTACCCAAAGACGCACAAAAAAAATACAAGAAGGGGAAAATTGGAGAGATTTAGAAGTCTATAGAAGACATAGATTAACTGTTTTGGAAAGTAAGTGAGAAGAAGGTTTTGGGTGGCTTCTAGATTTCTTGCTGGAGTGACTTGCTAGTTCTGCTTCAAAGCTGGATTCAAGGTGCATGTAATCATGCATTCAAGATTATCTGCCAAACTCTGTCTTTCCCTGATCATGTGTTTCAACTTGTAACTGAACTGTATCTTTAGGGATGTTCAAAGTTCTCACTAACTGGACTCTATAATCTTAGGTTTATCAATTCCTCTAAACACATCCCTTTCTTAGAGATTTAGTCAAAATTCTATTGTCATTCATCACATTGTATTATAATTGAAACAGTTTGCCTACTTATCTCCTCTAAATTGGTAGCATCTCAAGGGGCATAGAGTTATATTCCATCATTGTACCTTCAGTGTTTGGCACTGAAATGAAATTAAAGGATCAATTATAGGATTAATGGCCATTTACAAACAAACAAACAAGCTACTAACAAAAACTCTCTTTTACATACGGGGAATTTGTGAGATTGCTATACCTACCTACCTGATAGCATTTTAATTAAAACTCATACACACACACACACACACACACACACGAAGTTGAATTTCTACTGCTTCATCATTCATAATTCATTCATTCATTCACCAGCACTGCATTGAGGTACCAGGCACTGAGTCAAAACTAACAGAGAAACCACTTCTTACTAGTGGCTCCATATTTTCTGCCCTTGAGACCACACAGACTAGTAAAGAACTTCAGAAGGCAGGCACTAGGCTTCACTGGTTTTCTTGGACAACCAGTAGGCAATTAATACATATTTGCTGAATTAGGTGATGGTGGTGGTGGTGGGGAATCCACTAGTCATTGTTACATTAAATGAACTTTATAACTGAGATGATAAAAATTGAAAATTCAGTTTCATTTTTAAAAACATTCCAAAGAAACAGTATTACCCCAGGAGAACATACCACCAACACCTAGCTAGAAACAGTGGTCCACTAAAGTTGACCTGAAAAGCAAAATTAATTTTTTTTTTCTGTTTGGATTAAATCTAGCTGAACAAGAGCCTGAAAGTCTAGAAGGGGCGAAGATGGTCAGGTTTTAGAAATAACGCGGCCTCTGTGTTTGAGAGCCTGCCGACAGTGAGACGGGGCTGAAAGCGGAGGGCCTTAGCCACCAGAAGGTGACCTGCTCGTTTGGGGAGGAGGAGGAGGGAATGTGCACACTTGAGCCCTTGTCCTTGAAGGGGATTGAGCGAGGCGAGCAGAGGGGTAGGCGGTTCTCGGGTTTCCAATCACAATAGAGAAAGCTAAGAGGCTGCGGAGGGGGCGGGCCTCGCGCGCGTCCTTCCTCCTTGCAGATCCAGCGCCTGAAGAGACGCAGGCAGCTGACATTGTCTTCCTCGCGCGACTCTTACTGCAGTCTGGAGAGTCCTCTGCCTCCTGGTACGTTTCACATCAATATCCTGAATCCTGGCTCGCGGGCAAACTGGGTGGGACGTGGAGAGGAGTCCTTGTGTAGCAAGACTGGGGGAAGGACTGAGAAAGAGCTCTGTCTTCTGGGACCTTGATCCCTGAGCATCCGGACTCTGGCCTAGAGTCAAACTCTGGCTTTGGGGCAGCAGGTCGTGCCCTCGGAAAGGGAGCGAGGCGGAGGGAGGCGGAGCGAAGCGGCTGCACCTAAGCCGCCGGCTTTGTCCGCCGCTCAGCAGGGCTCTCCTGCAGCCTGTGCTCTGCAGGGGAGAGACTTGTTGCATTTGCAGCTAAAATCTGGGCTCTCGTGTCCTTGATCCATGTCCATAGCGACCGCATCACCCCCAGTGCCTGCAGGCTGGAGCATGAATATGTGCCTGAGAAGCTGGGGGAGGGAGAAGGAACCAGGTGATAAGCGAAAACAGCCTGATCTTGAACCTGGGTATTGGAATCTACTACCGTGGGATGAAGAACAGCCCCTGCTTATGCGAGGGTGAGGGTAAAGGATGATCTGCGGGTTTGACCCTGCGCTCCAGTCTTTACCTGGCTGCTGTAGTAGGCTCAGCCCCTACCAGAACTATAGGTGGGTTCATTTCTGGCCTTTTTTTCTTGATGCTTCGGGTGCCTTGTTTACTTTTCCAGCTTTGGGTGTTGAGAGGAAGGGAGGCCTAGCCTTTCCTCCAGAGACTTTCTCCGAGGAGATCTGTGGTTGCCGCCTACTCTGTGACCTGCTGTTTTCTGCTGCGGACGCCGAGAGGATGAGGTGGCCTGTGGCGCCAGGGCGCGCTGCAATTAGGGCCTGGAATGAGCGGGGGAAGGGGAGAGCTGGCGCTTCAGTGGAGGAATTAGATGGCAAAAGATGGCTTTTTAAAGAAGGAGAATGGAGAGATATTTCGTAAACGGGATCTTTGTTCCTGAGCTTAAGGCACTGGTTTATTTCTAATGATTTATAGCCACAAGGGTGTAGGGGGATGAGAATATGAAAGACCTAGAATCAGAGGTTGTTTTTACCCAGTTTATCATGCCTTTTCCTTACAGGCACCACTCTGATCTTGGCAGTCTTACATACGATACAAAACATTTTCTTCTAATTTCTCATAACTCCTATTAAAGAATGATTAAAGAAAAACACCTTTCTCTAGAAAGATATGATAGATGATCTGTACTGGCTCAAGTTTCTAAATTGTAGTTTCTGAAATTTACAAAATTAATTTTAAAGTCTCTCTGAACAACTAATCTATATATAGCAACCATTACTGGATTCCCTATGTACCTAAAGGATCTTAAACCAACTTACGAAAATAAACTTAATGGAGAAAGACAATGCACTTGTATTTCTGTTCAACAAAAAGAGATGCAGCCTTCTTCTGATTCTGCTCAAAATGCAGGATGTATGAATTTCATTGTAAGGTGGTCTATTTGTGGAGACAGTTGCATGCTGTTCTATATTTCTGTAGCATCCACAAGAAATTGCAAATGCGCTCTCTAAAAGCAAAATAATCTCTCAATTTAGTCCCTAAAGATTAGAGAAAATGACTTTGGGGAAAAATAGCTTTAGAACAGAATAGCTGTTTACTCAGTTGTCTCCAAATTTAAATAATTTATTCCAACTCGGATTTACTAACTCTTAACATAGACAGTTAACTAAACTAGGTTTTGTTACTTAGTTTATAAGACCTGGAAGCAGGAGTACAGTTTGAAACAAGTGGCCACTAAGGCAACAGTCTAACATTAAATAAAAGGCAAACATCAACATAGACATTATAATGGGAGACAATTATAAAGAATGCTTAATTCTGAAGACAGGGGTTTTACCCTATGTTTAAGAAGGCAGGGTGATACAATAAATTTTGCTATTTGTTTTAGTTATCCAGAAAGCACACCTGAGAATACGATGGCACAAATAAATTTGGTGTTACTGGATAGAATATTTTCCAAAAGGAATTTTATTTGTTTTACTTTTGAATTTTATTTGTTTTACTTTTGAATTTATTTTGGCTTGTTTTCTTTAATGGCCAGAAATAAACTGTTCACGGGGTGATATTTTTCTACTGTTGCCCCCTGAAAGGAAAATGTATTAAGTATCTACCCATCTTTATAAGCTCCAAGATGCACTGAAAGGAATTCAGGGTAATTATTTTTTGCGCATTTTGCACAAACATTATCACTGTATTATTGCCCCTGTATTTATTTAAGCACACATTGTATGACCAGTATACTGTGACACATGTTAAGTAAGACTTAAGTAGAAGAAAATAGAACCAGTCAGTTCCTATCTTCCAAGAGTAATTAGAACCTTTAGTAATGGAAATTATGTTCATAACTGGCCATTCTTTTTTTTAGAACAAGCTTAGATATAGGTTAACAGTGGTCCCTAAGTTGCCTTACGTAGTTGCATATAAATTCTTTATAGGGGGAATAGAAGCAAATCAGTTAAATGTAATGTCTTATGTTTTTCTAAAGCTATTTTTCCCCAAATCGTGTCTTTTAGTCAAAAATGAATAGCCACAAGACAGAATTGTTACAACTTGTTAAATACTAATACAGAATCATAGACCGAAGAGAAGAACCAAATTCTAATGGACTTCATGGAGGTTTTGTATTGATTAAATTCTCCATTA
The DNA here is from genome assembly GCA_003508835.1 of Eonycteris spelaea. NCBI lineage: Eukaryota > Metazoa > Chordata > Mammalia > Chiroptera > Pteropodidae > Eonycteris > Eonycteris spelaea. The sequence continues at coordinate 4,670,381 of PUFA01000053.1, forward strand.
AATGGGTCACATGGTTCTTTAAAGTATATTCTGTGTTCTAGAATATCATTTGGCTCCTTTGAAACTGGACTTTCATTCAAAATAACAACATTTTTGGGATTGTTCCCATTCAGGTCTGTGTGTGGATGTACGGATAATATTTTGATTCTTTTCTTGCAGTACACAATGGCAACTCTTAAGGAAAAACTGATTGCATCAGTTGCGGAAGAGACAGCGGTCCCAAACAATAAGATCACTGTAGTGGGTGTTGGACAAGTCGGTATGGCATGTGCCATCAGCATTCTGGGAAAGGTAGGTTTCAAGAACACCACACGTGATAGACTATTTTGGCATGTGTATAGTCTCTTGGAACTTTTCAGAATTTTATTTTATCTTTAAAATATTTTTTTTCCCTGAATATTTTGAAGTTGTAGACAGGCTGTTACACCCTTAAATACTTGAGGATGTATCTCTTGAGAGAATGATTTTCTCCTTATCTGACACAATAGGGTTAGGACACTCAGGGAATTTACCATTTGTATAATACTATTATATAATATACAGTGCCCAGATTTAAAATTCTACATTTATCAAAATTATGCTTTTGATAGCTGTTTCACCCCGATCCACAACATGTATTTTATATGCTTGTCATGTCTGAAACTGTTAACTCAGCCTTTCTTTGTTTTTCATGTCAACAGTTTTGAAGTCCATGTCAGTTTTGTAGAAGGTCTCTCAATTTATGTTAGTCTGATGTTTTCTTATAATTAGGTCCAGGTTAGATTTTGGGTGGGGTTATGACTAGGTGATGTAACATCCTTCCCAGTGCATCACATCAGGAGTCATATGATGTTCGACAAGTCTCATTGCGGCTGGTGCCTGAGATCCTCTTGTTGAAGTGCTAACTGCAAGCTTTCTCCATTGTAAAGATCCCATTACCCTCTGCAGTTAAATAATCTGGTCAGGGAAATATTCCCATTATTTCCCTCAAACCTTTCCCTAACGGTTTTATTTTGAAATAATTACAAATTTGTAGAAAATTTGCAAGAAGAGTAAGAAGTTAAACTTTCATATTCACTTTGCCCACATTTACCAATTCTTAACATTTTATTATATTCTCTTTGTGTATGTATATATTAGTTAATTATTTCTATGTAATATTTTTTTTTCTAAACTATTTGAGAATAATTGCAGACATCATACCCTTTCCTTCTAAATTCATCAGTACATTTCTGAAAAAATAGGACGTATTCTGTCATAATCAATGCAATTATCAACATCAAGAGATTGAACACTGGTACATTATATTATCACCTTCCACTCCTTCAGACTATATTTTTCTTATGTACCTTCATAGACTTTTGGCTTGCCTCATGTATCCCTTGTGATTCAAACCATAGTTATCTTTCTTTAGTCTCTAAGGACTTTTGAAGAAAGAGCTCTTTTCTTATTTACCTCACTGAATTGATTCTTGCTCTTTCTGAAGGCTGCCTTAAATGTAAGAACTCCTCCCCCTCTAAAAAAAATGCTGCCTTTCTTCAGTAGAGCATAGTGTCTCTTTCTATTTGTGTGAAGGCTGCCTGAATAACTTGTAGCCAAGCATATTTCTGTTTGAAAACTTTAAATTCTAAAGAAACTAATTCCGAATCTTCACTGAGAAGTCATCAAAGAAATCAACTAAAATATGTAATGCAAAAAGTGAAAATTGTATTCTTTAGCATTTTTTTCTAGCTAGTTTTAATTGATTAGGGGCCTGTGATTTAGGATAGCTGCTTCCCAAATTACAGGAAATTTAAATAATCACAATTTAGTGCTCAATGTTCATTACAGTAAAAATGAAAAGTATTCCAGTTATATTTCTTTTATAAAATATTTTACTGAGTGTGTAACATAACGAAGTGTTTTAACTGAAATGCTTCATTTTATATCATACCCTCAGGAAATGGTAACTGTTCATATCCTGTTTTCAGATGAGGTGGCTGAGACTTAAAGAGATTAAGTAGTCTGCCCACAGTCACACAGCTGTTAGTGGCAGAGCTGTATTTTGAACCCAGGAATCTGAACTCCTAACCATAGTGACTCTGCAACTTCTTTTAATTCTATACTAGTATTGAGGCAAATAAAGTATAAAAGTAATAATGAAATACTAGCTAAAGAGTTTTCATTCCTCCTGCTAATCTCAAAATTAGGGTTTTTCAGGAATCTATATCTGAGCTATCATGATTCTATGAGTACCTCTGTGATTATTTTAATTGTAAATTTAAAATCTTCCTTAATAAATAATTCAATTGAGACTGTATCTGCAGTTATATAATACCTTGGCCGATTTCGGGTGCTTGAGAGAACTGACTTTACTGCTAACACAGTAGGAATCTTCCGGTTTAGATACTGCGAGGGAATGACTGCCTTATTTAAAGAGCATTTTTACTAATTAAAAATGTCTAAATTTTATTTTTATGGGTAGAGATTAAATTGTGCAAATTGTCATTAATATTTGGTAAGGATTGGAAACACCACTAGTTTACTAGCGAAAGGAAAATAAAAGTGCCTGTTCTGTCAGTGTCTGTATTTTTGCTTCATTTCTCCCCAAAAGTTCTAAGAAGGTATTGTCATCTATATATTACTGTTGGAAAAAAACAAACTCAAAGGGTAAGTGACTTAATTAAGATCACACAGACAGTAAGTGCCAGATCTGGCTTTTTGAATCCATCACTGGTGCGCTTTATAGAATACACACATTGCTTTGGCCCTAAAATGAGCAAATCTAGAGCATCCGAGATAGAGAGGTTGAGGAGTCCCACACCTCAGCGAGGCCCATGACAACAACTCAGGCTTCCTAGTACAGCATCCCACCATTACCAACGCTCAATTATTGTCTGCTTTTACTCTTGCTCACTCCCTCACCCTCATTGCCGGCATAGTAACCATAGTGAGCTTTTACAAAAATAGTAGCTCCTTCTACTTAAAAGTTCTCAGTAGTGTTACAGTACACACATAAAATCCTGTGAGGCGTCGAGGATCTCTCCCTGTCTGTCTCGGAGCAGAGCAGTGTAGTGCAAACTCCAGGGTGGGCACCATTCAGGGTTGGTGGCACCTTCCAGTGCAATGTAGTGGTACTATCTCTGACTTCATCTCTTACGCTTTGTCCTCTTTCTTCAAAGCACCAAGCTCATTTCTGCTTAAGCTCGTTTCTGCTTGAACCCTTTTACTTGATTTTTCCTTCACCTGGAATGTCTACCCTAGACCATCATAGAGCTGACGCCTTCCTAACATTCATAAGCGCCTTTGCAGACAGGCCTTCCCTCTCTGTCCGTTGCAAAGTAAACCCCCTTCCCAGTAACTTTAATATCGCCCCGCCTTTTGGTATTTATAGCACTTCCATCATTAGAATCATCTTAAATTGTTTGCTTAATTCCTGTTCCTTTTCCTGATACATTCCTTGGGACTTTGCCAAATTTGTTCATCGTTGTGTTCCTCCTGATTAGTAGAATAATGCCTGTCGCATTCAGTAATAAGTATGTATTAAATAAATGATTATTCTTGCTATTATTAATAAACTGTACTTACATTTGATTGAATTTTGATTATAGCTTTTCCTTTTTCATGGCCTATACTGCAAAATATGACTTCTGACCCACTACCAATCGCAAGCTCTGCATTTAAATGTCAAGTCCTCATCATGTTGTCATGGTCATGTAGAGCTTCCATGCAAAGCTATTCTACCCTGAGCCTCTGTGTCCAGCTGTTTTTGGTTTGAGTGTCTATTTTTGATTCATCAACTGTAGCCATGTTTCTGTAATACAAACAGAATAAGAAGTCTTTAGAAGAAGCAAAATGTAATTAAAGACATATTGGAAAATAGTTTTTTTTTTTTTTTTTTTAGTGAAGGACTTGGCTTAAAAGTAGGGCTTAATTAAAATTGGGAATTTGTTCAAGAATAGACAGGTTAATGGAAAAGACTAAAAGCCAAGAAGCAGGCCCAAACAGTGTTTAATAAGATAGAAGTGGCATTCCAGAGAAGAAAAACATTATTGAAAAAATAGTGTTTGTCCATTTAGCCAGTTAATGTGGAAAATGTTATACCTTTTCCTCACACAAAATTTTATGTATACTAAACACTTGAATATAAAAATGCAATCATCACATATTAAGACATTATGGCAGTAATGGACCAAGAGGCAGATTATGGCCATATCTGGTCCACACAGGACTTTAGATTAAAAGACATTTTTGTAATATGTTAAACAAGGTTTCAATAGTGATAGTCTTGGCTTCTAACTGACCTAGTTCCTTAATAAGTTATTGCTTTTGCAATTAATCTAAGGTTTGTGTTTTGAATATTTTAATATATGCATATATTATAGCTCAAGTGAAATAAATGGATGGTAAATTCATAGGCTATACAATATGTGACTGTAGAAGGAGATTTATTTAAGCCAAAGAACAGCATTGGTACTTAGTCACATGTCTTTTATTTGTCTGCCTCCACACTTGGAGGTTATTCTGGTACAGATGCAGCTAAATTCAGCACTACAATTATTTTTTGAAAGTGTTGGATCTCTTTCTTCCTTGCCAGCTGCGTATGCACTTCTCAGCCAATTCTCTACACCCACTGAAACAAAATACAGGATCTGAGTTCCCGTGACATCCTTTTCCATTTAAGCCCCAAATTGTTTTCCCCTGTTGATTTCAACAGCACCGCATGTGATGTTACTAAAATAAGAGTGATGTTCCCAGTGCTCAGGACCTTGATGGAATGTTATGGCTATTATTAAGTTATACTGTACAGCAGGTTGCTGAATAACGTCATTTGGTTATAACATTGATGAGATGCCATAGAAACTTAAATTCTTGTTTGTATCAATTAGCCTGTGGTAAAATCAGTTTTGTTATAGATCATTTTGCTGCAGTTCTAAGAACCTATTATTAACATCTTATGTGAGGACCTGCTGTATTAACCGAGGACTTAAAAAACACAAAGGAGTCTTGTGTAACCTTGTCAGAAGCTGCAGAAGCAAAACCATTTCAAAAATGTAAAAACATGTGTTTAAGTAAAATTAGATGAAAATTAATGCCAGTATTTGGCACACATGAAATGAAAAATATTAACTCAGTAACCCCCAACTCGTAAAATGGACATTTCAGAAGTTTGCAAGTAATTAGTTGCTTGGAACTAAGAACACATTCAGTCATACGGACGCTTAAGTCTCGGAGAAACACTCACAAGCAAACCTCCACAGCTTACCTCATGAGGCTAGCCAGGCACTGGGATTCTAGAGACAGACAGTATGGACTGCATTTCTTAGCTCTTGCAGGAGACGGACCTGCTTTTCTGGCAAGCTAAAGTAGGTCAAGTTTTCTTTTTGGCCCTCTCACTTTTCTCTGCTTCTTCACTCTCTCCTGGTCAGCACCTTCCTTACTCCAGTTTCACCTTAGGCTGCTCCGCTTTATCCTTCAAAGTGCTTCCTGAACCCCAGTTACCTATCTTTTTTTCCCCATCAGTACCCTTCCCCTGTATAGCTGATCACACTACCCTTAGAAATGGTATTTGCATTTTTAAGTGGGCACCAGTATTGACAAATCATATTAAGCTAAATATTTTGCTAACAGCCCTAAAACAGTAAAGGCAAAGATTCCAGTGATGTTCAGTGGGAGGGATAATACTTTTCAAAGATTTTGCAAATAATGGGTTTCTGTAAGATAACCACGTTTCAAAGCTGGAAGGTTGTTTAAATGCATCTAAATTGACACCCTCCACCCTCATTTTTACAAGAAAAGATCAAGGACTTGCTAAAGAACAAACAACTGAAAGGGAGAATCCAGGCTTTTTTTTTTCCTCCCACTATTCATGCAGTGATGTAGAGAATGTATAAACATATAAAATGTTTATATATAAAACATGAAGTTATGATGCTAGATCAAGGTTAAATAGTATATTTATTGATTTAGGATTTTATTTTGGATGGGTGGCATAGGATGACAGTTGGAATAGAAAACAAGAGAACTCTGAAACCGGGCAAGTTCAGACTGATCACATATGGAGACTCTACTAATCCTGGACCTCTGTTTAGTAGACTCTTCTTTTCTCCACTAAGAGTTAGTCAGAGACAACCTGAGATTCCAAGCTTCAACCAGGGCTTCAAGTCTTACTCTAAAGTGAATTCAAACTCTTGATAGTTTAAACCAGATCTGCCCTTAGAAATCCTCCAAAGTAGGGGTGACCTCAGGATGGACACAACTGCCCAAGGCTTTTCTGGGTCTGGGTGAGTCTCTTTCTTTACCATCATCCCCCAGTAACGTAAAGCTTTGTGCACCCTGAGGCCACTGTTGGACCAAGTTGGTTTCATCAAGAATCTTTAAGTTTACATATTCTTAAAGCAATTTGTACCATAGCTGAATCCTAGTTGAGTACTAGAAGGTGAAATTCTGAAATTCTGAAAAGCTAGTGTCCTATAATAGTTCATTATTAAGATATTTTATCATGAAATTGTTTCAAGAGCACACCTAACTCCACGGTCAAATTCTTGAGGTTTTTAGATACTTGGTGCTTAACTATTTAAAGGCTCTCTGAGTCATAATCTGAGCTGAGGTATCCTAGAGTGGCTTAGGGGACTAACACCTGTTTTCTATTTAGTCTCTGGCAGATGAGCTTGCTCTTGTGGATGTTTTGGAAGATAAACTCAAAGGAGAATGATGGATCTGCAGCATGGGAGCTTATTTCTTCAGACACCTAAAATTGTGGCAGATAAAGGTAGTTTCATTTTATGTCCAGTGTGATCTAACAATAAAGCGACATCCTCATTCTGATATAAAATTAGTCTTTCATCTTGATGCATCCAGTGTTAGCAGTTTCTTCTTTTCTTCTGGTTCCAATTAATCCTGGAGGACAAACACACGTTACTTCTATAAATTTACACCCATATGACTTCCACATGTTTGGTATGTGTCATTATGGAAAGTTGTATTATAATGTTTTTTATGTGTATCTAAAAACAGGAAGGTTTTAGGCGTGAAAAACAATATTTGCACAAAGTAATGTAAGTGCCTTAAAGAAACTAAATAAATTCATATTTTAGTCGTCTCTGTTCTAAATTTACACATTTATGCAGTGACAAATCTACAGCATGGCTATGCTAAAGATATAGAAATGTGGGCCTTCAAAATAATTTAGAACAATACAACTATGAATAATAACTATATTCATTGATTGTTAGTATTCTAGGTACTATGAAATTTTTTGTATGTCTCATCTTCATCTTCACACTAATCCTGTGAGAGGTAGGTCCTATTACCTCCATTTTATGGGAGAAGATAATGATAAAGTATTAATGACTGTCAAAAATCACATAGCCACACAGGTTAATTATGAGTCATCCATAGCTATTGAGTCTAATGATCACATCGAATCATAATGTCTATATTTGTTGGAAAGGACACTCCTTGAGGAAAAATTAAAATATTCTCAAGAGAAACTCACTGCTAAAAATTAATACACTTCCTTAAAATATTAAGTATTAGAAATTAATTTCTAGCCAAGAATAAACACTTTGGTTCCTTCCCCTTCGTAGACTGAATTGACATTACAAACCTAAAGGTACCTTTAAATCGCTTTTTTTATTAGAAGGCTGCCTGTTGAACTTGGACTCACAGTTTATGCTTTGCATTATTATTGATAATGCAGTATTCCTTAAAGTCAATAGCATGTTGAATTCGTTAGCCAGAAATATAATTTAGGGCCTTCTTGAGTTCCTCCGTGGTCAATTCTCTAAACCAATTTTATGGTTGGAATGTATCCCATCAGGAAGAAGCCATGAGAGCACTGCACTTCAATCATATATAGAAAACATAATTCTCATATAAATTCTAGAAGCTTTTGTGGGTTTGGCTTCTAGAGCATATCATATATGATACGTTTTGATGAAGAATTGTATTTAAAGTACCTTTTCCCCACTCTTTCCAGATTACTCTGTAACTGCCAATTCTAAGGTGGTGGTAACTGCAGGAGTCCGCCAGCAAGAGGGAGAGAGTCGTCTCAATCTGGTACAGAGGAACGTTAATGTCTTCAAATTCATTATTCCACAGATCATCAAGTACAGCCCTGACTGCATCATCATTGTGGTTTCTAACCCAGGTATCATTATAATGCCTGAAGGTTCAGTTCTATTAAGTTCAGTGTTTTGGGGTCTTGTTTTATTTTCTTTTCTGAACTTAAAAATTTTGTTCTGGTATTTTGTTCTGGTAACAGAAGCAATTCACAAGTCCTGTTATTGGCCGCAGGAGTGGTATTTGCAGAACAAATGTCACAGTCCTAGGTCAAATGTTTAAAAATGGAAGAAGAGTTTTCCACAAAGCAATTTCATCTGTTTGTTTTATCTGAGTTTGTTGTAGAGTCTAAAAGTTTTAAAATTTCTATTAAGATTATCTTAGAATGAATACATAAGGAAACATTTGAAAGTGGCTTTTGTAAGAAATATTTTAGCGTATTTGACCTTCCATTTTCCAGAAAAATTCTAGCGTCCTGTATCTAAAACTCTTCGAAACCAAATCTGATTGAATTTGAAAAGAATTTAAGAAAGCCATTAATCAGTCCAGGTTTAAAAATAGAATAGACTCTACCAATGGACAAATAATATATGAACACCAAATGTTGCACCTTAAAACTCCTGTTTAAAAAGAAATGCATTTTTTCAGCCTAAACAGTCACAATTCACTCTCTATTTCACACTTCTTTTGTCTATAATTTGCCACCAAACTTATTGTTTAGTGCTGACCATAAGAGATACATTGATAAAATGGTAAAATTGATTATCTCTGACACTTCACATAGAGAAAGACTGTGAATTAGATCTAGAGAAATCATTGTAATATATGAAATATTGAGAGTTGGTAGCCAGCAAGGACAGAGATTATTTTAGTATTATTCTTATTCTCTTCAATCCTGGATTTCAGCTTGCTGACTAGTTAGGTTTTGCATCTAAAAGTTCTCAGAGTAGCAGATAGGAATGAGAGATAGCTGGCACATATGGAGTTGCTACATGCTGATCCTGTGGCAGACATTAATAACTGGTTATACAGCTTTCCAGGTATAGTTTCAAAGTCTTAACAATAGAGAGTCACTCGCACTGAACCCAAGTTGCCAAGGAAGAGTTTATAATATCTATTCCAAAATGACCTTAAAATACATCAGCCAGTGTCTGTTATGAGTGTGGAGGTGGGAACTGCAAGATTAACCCCTTGCTTTCTTTGTGTGCACATATTCCTACTTTTACAGCTTAGCCTGTAAGTACTGTGATCCTGTCTAGGCTAGCAAGTTGTGCCACTGTACAGTCTTGGGGCCACACCACACCAGAATAAAGGCTCTGTCATAGTGGTCCTTTCATTAAATAGTAGGAAATGTTAATACCCTGCATTATTATAACCATTTACTAAATATCATCGGTGCCCAAGAAAAGTTACAGTAGCATGCCTTGATAATTTAGTCACCAGTGGCGTTTGGTTTATGATGGCAGTCATTAACAATCATGGAACGTTAGAATTAGAAGAAACTAAAGTGACAAACTAATTCAACCTTTTTTCTCTTCCTTTCTATATACAGTAAATTAGTTAATCTGCATGGTTTTTAGGTGTTCTTGTTTCAAGTAATAACAAATAAAAAACCGCAATATTCCATTTTCATGTTTTACTATTTTCTCTTAACATAAAGCTTGAAGGTTTTTGTTTTTTGTCTCCAACCCCCATGGAAAGTCAAATTATTTACATCTTTCTGGGCATGTTTCATTTGGGGAATGGGGACGTGGAGAGGAGGAAGTCAGGGCACCCTCTAATTGACATAGCAGTTGAAACTGGTTTTGATTTATTTACATGTATTATTTCTAAAAATTTCAGTGGATATTCTCACATATGTTACCTGGAAACTAAGTGGATTACCCAAGCACCGTGTGATTGGAAGTGGATGTAATCTGGATTCTGCTAGGTTTCGTTATCTTATGGCTGAGAAACTTGGCATTCATCCCAGCAGCTGCCATGGATGGATTTTGGGAGAACATGGCGATTCAAGTGGTAAAAAAAAAAAAAAAAAAAAAGACAATAATTATCATGTATTTATAGTATTATTCTTGCCATTCTGAAGGTTTCTTTGATTGTTTTTCAATTTTGTTTTGTTTTATTTTTTATTATTTATTATTATTTATGCCTGCAGCACCTGGACTTCCTAGGTGGCCTCCCATCCAGCTACTAACAGGCCCAATCTTACTTAGCTTTTGAGATCAGACATCAAGTTTGTTCAGGGTGGCATGGCCGTAGACCATGGACTGTGACTCCCTTGGGGCACAAACCCAGGACCTTCTGCATGTAAGGCAGATGTGCTAACCGCTATTACTATGGAACCATGTCCAAATTTTATTTTTTTTTTTACACATTTAACACTATAAATAAATAATTTGTGTGGGGGTAATTTTGATACTAAGTAAATATCTGATTCCTCATCAATTTTTTACCTGTTAAATGTAGTGTCAATTAATGATCCTTGGTTAGATAAATTATTACTCCGATAGATGTCAAATATATTCTAACCCCATCAATTCTTTAATATTTATTATTTGGATTCTACTGTAAGAGAGAGCTTTCTCTAATCCATTAATTATTTATTCACTTATTTATATCTCGGTAAACTCAGGTTTTTACTTTATTCCACAAAGTTTCTGTCGCCATCATTATAATGCACATTGTCCCAGCTCTTCAGGCTGGTTCCTGTGTCTTTTTGACACGTCTCGCCATTTTTTGAGCCCTTCCTTGTTTTCTACAATAATAAAGAGCACTAGGCTCATCTTGTACTCGCCCTTTACCAGCACTAGGATCCTCTATTTCTCCAGTGAGCCCTGTTTCCTTCTCAGGGGAATGGCATTTAGAAACCAAGGTCAAGATAGGTGTGTTGGTGCTCCTGGTATGTCTTTGTTTCTAGCCCCTTTCAGTGGGCAGAGCTATGATAATCATTATGTTTAACGAAGAAAGAATAAATTGGGTAACAAAAGTTTTAAATAACCAGTGTCTACTATTATAATGTAAAAAATATCTTTCTTCAAATGAAATCTGATTTTTAATAAACTACTAATCATAACTATCAATCACTTAAGTAATAAGAGACCATATAGTAAATATTTTCTTTAGGAATTTAAATAGAATTGTTGGACATAAATTAATAATTGCAAAAGACCAACATTAAAATTATATCTTGTACATTTCTTTTACTTCTATTTCTTTTACAATGCTTTGTTTTGAAACAGTTAAAACCTATTTATTCTCAATGTTTCATTTTAAGTTGATATTTCTTTTTATTTAAATTAATTCTGTTTCAAACAAACTTTATAAAAAACATTTATGAACAATTGTGATTGTATTTCAGAACTCTAAACGTTTTTATTAAACATAGAATTTTATATGTTGAATAGACTTATGGCATGAAACAAATTATCCAAAACTTTAATATTAATAATGATAATGATAACCTGTGTTTTACTAAATTTATTTCCACCTGGTATGCAAGGAGCTATTTTCTACCTAAAAGGTTAAGGTATAAATTTTCCTTTGAATTTAATGAGAGTTTGTAATGTGAGTTTAGTAAAGAGTTTCCTTTGGTATGATAAGAATTTTGTCTTACAATTATTGCCTTTGTGCCTTTTTATATATAATGATGCTGATTTTTTTTTTCTGACACATCGTACCACTTTATTCAAGCGTTACTTATATCTAAGAATTTGTCTGAATTTATTTCCTATATAAATTATTTAGTACAATGTCTGGTATAGTAAAAGTTCAAAATAAATGCTAGTTATTACAAATATATAATTACCAGAACCGCTGATCTGAAAATGATATTACATGTCCTCTAGTTCAAGACTTACATTGTAATGAGGAAAAAATTGAGGCAAAGCAGGCATAGTGGCTCGTTGAAGATCCTTTAGCTAGTTAGTGGCATGATTACAACTGGAATCATATCTTCTGACTCCTGTCCAATGTTCTGTTCACTTATTACTGTGTCATTTTTTCCAAAACACCCCCCCCCAATTTTCGTATTGATCTATATTATTACATGAAATGAAAGAGAATTAAACCATGCTCACCCTGATGTGATTATGTAGATCTCATAGCTTTCAAAGACCTTGAAAATACCCAAGTTTTCTCCACAATTAGCCTTGAATTAGCCAAAGTTGTGGACTGAAAGGAGATCTTCTTTGGCCGTCGGCAGCTTTGCCTTTCATAGCTGGTTCTAGCTATACTAGACTTCACCGCATGCCTTTGCTCATATTTTCTAAGTCTACAGTGCATTTCCAGAGGTCCGTGAAGAACACATACTTATTTCTCAAGGCCTAGGTCAAACGCCTTTGTATTTGTAGCCCTTTCTTCCACTCATTCCCCTGCCCCGATATTAGGTAGATACTTATTTATGTTTTATTACACTTTCTCCATATTTCTGTGAGAGCTTATTCCATTGGTTTAGTTTCCTTTACTTGTCTGTTTCTCCCAGTAGATTCTGAGCTTTTGGTTAGGCAGGTGTTAAGAATAGGTAAGGAGGTTGTTTTGGTGCATCAAATAGCCAATGATAGACAACACCTTTGTCTGCTGTGCCTCTGGAATCATTCTTGGAAGGAAATACTTGATCCAGTTAAGAGCAGAAAAATTCATTTTGGTTATGTGAAATTTCTTTCAAGAAATAGACTGAACTTGAGGCATGAGAAGAGATACTTTGATTACATTTGGGTCTTAGCCAAGAATTATTTTTTAACCTGTAAAAAAAAAAATGGGCTTATTAGAAAAATAAGCAGGAGGAAAGTTAAGAATTTCTCAAACCAAAGGTTTAGGATAGTCTTGAACTGGAATCTCTTGTGATTCCACAAGCTTAGAGAAAAACAAAAGTTTCACATTTTCTGTAAATATGACACAATAATTCTGTTTTACACCAAATGGTTGAAAGTTAAAAGATCAGATGTGTAACTATTAGAATGCAAATTTCAGCCTTTTGGAGGGAAGTATACTGGAGTCAGTTGTCTTTGGAACAGTTCCAGTAGGAAACTTGCATCAGAGGTGAAATCTGAACTAGGAGAAGAAAAGATTTTTTTAAATCGTGTCAGAAATATGTAAAATGTTTGTTTGTTTTTTCATTTTTCAGTGGCTGTGTGGAGTGGAGTGAACGTGGCAGGCGTTTCTCTCCAAGAACTGAATCCAGAAATGGGAACGGACAATGATAGTGAAAATTGGAAGGAAGTGCATAAGATGGTGGTTGAAAGGCAAGTGGAAGGGGATTTAAGACAATTTCATTTTTACTTGATAGAATTATAAATAATTTCCATGGCTACCTGCTTAAATAAACTCTTACTATAATGAATATGCAGCTGTTACCTTCTGAAAAATATGGCAGTTCCCCTAGGGAAAACAAATATTTTTCTAGAGAAATTCTGTTGTAAAGGTAAGGTGTGAAATGTGGAATTAACAAGTGAATAGGGCATTCCAAAATGCCTGTTGACAGGGAAAGATGATTTACTTAGAAAGGTAAACCTAGACACTATTAGTTTCATGATTGCCTGAAAAAAATACTTGTTGATCGAGTGTTGCAAGTGTTTTAAGTTGTGCTGTATTTACCTTTCTGCTCTGAACTAAAGATGTCCCCCTTCCCTCTGTTTTTTTCCTTTTTCTTTTTCTTTTTCTTTCTTTCTTTCTCTTTCTTTCGTTCTCTCTCTCTCTCTCTCTCTCTCTCTCTCTCTCCCTCTCTCTTTCCTTTATCTTTCTTCCCCTCTTCTACTATCTTTTTTGTTACTAATCATCCTCTCTATGACCTTCATGCTTACATAAAACAATAGACAAGAGTAAGGAATATGGGCTTGGATTCAAATCATGACACTAACACTAATGTCTTGGGGAAACTATTTAAACTTTAAGTTGCATCTTGATTTTCTCTGTAAAGTCATATGGTAATAAAATTATTGTGAAAATTGAGTAAAAGCACACATTTATCATTGCTCAACATTCAATAAATGTTAACTGTTATTTGCAGAGGATTGTTGTAGCAAGACTAACATTTTTCCAATACGGAATCATTTTATTTAGTTCAATTTTAATTATTTCTTTTCAGGAATTTGACATTTAGAATGAAAAAAAGAATCCGAAAAGTTGAAAGAGTCCTTAAAATTTTATTAACATCTTTATTTTACAAATGAGAAAAATAGGGCTTAACCAATAATTTAACTTGCCCAAGGTATTCTGTGATACATTTCATTACATCTCAATTTCCTAATACTGTTACTCCTGCTACTTCTCAAGTACCAGTACCTTTATGCATTTTGAGGTGTACAGTTTATGCTTAGAAAATTTCCAGGCAAGGTATTGTCATTGATTTGCTCTTGAGTTAGTTGGTCATAGTTTTTAGGTGACAGTGGTAAGTGGGACCTCAAAATCAAGATGGTCTGAATATGAAAGTTCTTTTACTTTCATTGTTTCCTAATTTCACTATTATCTTTGGAGATATTCATGTTTATGAATAAGAAGATTGCTTGTAAAATGTATATTTTTACCATTGTAACTTTTAATTCACTTGTACACACTTTAAATTTATCAAAGTTTAAATTTTAAACATTTTACATACATATGAATTAATTTAATAAACTTATGAAATAGATACTATTGTTATCCTTATTTTACAGAAAAACACTAAGACAAAGAAGGTTAAAAGGTTAAATGATTTATTCAAGATTACAGTTAATCTTGAGACAGAGTAGGAGTCAAAACCAAAGAGTCTGGTTTTAATAACTACTGAGTTTGATTTCAATAATCTCTTTTATGATATATATTTTTTTTTCTTAGTGCTTATGAAGTCATCAAGCTAAAAGGATACACCAACTGGGCTATTGGATTAAGTGTGGCTGATCTTATTGAATCCATGTTGAAAAATCTATCCAGGATTCATCCAGTGTCGACTATGGTGAAGGTAAGAAACTGTTACAAAATATAAAATGATGTTTAGTGTTGTTTTATGTAAATAAATTTATTTAAAGAATGCCAAGATAAAGTCTCAGTTCACAGATATTTGTTTCTCAAAGTTTTATGGAGACTTCTCCTTTTCCGGCAGTTCAGGACAACGAGAGCACAGACTTTTAGAGACTAGACATCCAGTAAATTTTTATAACTCCCCCTTGTATGATGTGGCAAATACAAACTGGAAAAGCATTTTGGAAATTGTACCACTTTTTTTTTTTTCAGTAACTCTTGAGTGTTCTAAGAACCTTGCCTTTGTATAGCCTCCAACCACTATTCTGGATCCCATTGGTTGGTTATCTTCTTAACCAAAGAATTTTAAGAAACAAGATTTCGTGAAAAGTAGCCCATTAAGAATCACATTTGGATGCAACTTAACTTGAAGACATATATTAACTCTGTTTAAACTCTGTTAAAGTATAAGATAGAGGTGTCAATAAGTTCTTTAAAGTCTTCATTATTCATTTCTAGTTATTTTATTGTGTATATTTGTATATTCTATGTAGAAAACCTAACTCAAAACACAAGTACTAGGGAAATACGGTCCTGTAAGTGATAAAAATTAAAGAATGAGTTTGTGCTTATTGAATTTCCTACAATTCTTTCTGTTCACACATAGGGCCTGTGATCGTTTTTACCTCTGGTTTTGTTTTTTTAATCTCAGTGGTTTTCTTGTCTGACAGGGGATGTATGGCATTGAGAATGAAGTCTTCCTGAGCCTTCCATGTATCCTGAATGCTCGGGGATTGACCAGTGTTATCAACCAGAAACTGAAGGATGATGAGGTTGCCCAACTCAAGAAAAGTGCAGATACCCTGTGGGATATCCAGAAGGACCTCAAAGACTTATGACTTCAGGCTTCTCGACTGTAGAAATTTAAAAACTACAATGCGATAACCATGAGCCTTTAGTTTCCAGTTATGTACATGGATCACAGTTTGCTTTTATCTCCCTAAGTATGTGAATCTGGGCTCAGAGAATCAAAGCCCATGCTTGATTTAATGCTTGCAATATGAGTCCTTGAACAAATAAAATTAACTATCATAGTGTGCTTCTGTTTATGGAATTCTTTAATGGTTTCTGAAAGATTTCAGTCAGTTTTTCAAATAATTCTTATCTCCCACATCATAAATTCCCTAAATTCTGTCATCTGCTTCTCATCTTTTGTAGTCTATCAAACAGCACAAAAATTCTTTGTCGCAACATGGGCTATGATTTTTTTCCTCATAAAAATACTGAGGATTATTGTCCTGAGAATATGATTACCATTTTTAAGGACTTTTTTTTCTTTTTTAGAGCAGTTTTAGATTCACAGCAAAACTGAGTGGAAGATACAGAGGTTTCTCAGCTACCACTTGGCCTCCGCCTCCAATATGGATAGTTTCTTCCATTATCAACATCACTCATCATAGTGGTACATTTTTAAAATCGCTGAACCAACATCTACATGTCATTATTACCCAGAGTCCATGGTATACATTAGGGTTCACTCTTGGTGTTGTAGATTCTATGTTTTTGGAGAAATGTATAAGGACATATACCCATCATTCTAATATAACGGTATTTTCATTTCCCTAAAAACCTTGTGGTTACTATTTTAAGGTTGCAACTGAAGAAGGAACTAGAGCCAATGGAAGACATTTATAAGGAAGTCCATTTTATTTCTCTGAAAGGAAGAATCTCTAAAACAGCTTTCTAAAATTGGGAATAACTTTGTTATAGTTCCATTTGCTAGTGAAGAAAAAAAAAGTTTGAGCTGAATTATCCAGATTCAGGCTACTGGAAGACATCATAATATGGAATTTAAGAGGAGGACTTTAGGCATACTTACTTTAACAAAGAGTATGCAATTTATGTGTATTATCTAGGGGTCAGTTTAGGTAGTGTTAAAATCACATGCCACTAAGCAGAGTCGGGATTCAACCCAGGCGTGTTTCTTAATCTGTGCTCTTAAGCATAGCGTACTACATTGCTGTAAATATTGTTATATTTTTGTATCAGTTTATAAAATAATATTGAAATCATTTATTTAATGCAGCATATTATGAAGATATTATTCCTGTATTACAGAAAGGGAAACTGACACAGATATTAAGTACATACCTCAGGTCACATTTCCAAAATGACTCAATCTTTTGGTATAATGATCATGTAATGATCATATAATGTAAGGAGAAAGGAAGGTTATTTTCATTTATGTCTCTAATTCCTTGTTCCAACTTTTATGTAAATGCTGATCTACAATAAGCCAATGGTTTCCAAGCTTAAATTTCATGGACTGATTAATTTTTTTTAACTTTGTCAGGGCTGAAAAATGAGTACCTGTGGGAGGAGCTAGGAGGCTTCAACATAAACTTGCCAACTTTTTGTTTTGCCAGATAAATACATGGAGAGAAAAATGACCACATATTTTCTCCATCATACAGAAGAATAGACACTATTATGCCAACAGTATGGGAAAATAAAAACTTCAAGTTTATCGACTGTTCTGGACCATGAGCAGAAAGGCAAAGCCTTAGGGAATGGCAGAGCCAAGAGGTGAAAGAAGTCTGGGTTCTTGTTTTTCATGGCCAGGCTATACCGGTTGTATACTGCCTACTTCCAAGTTGCTTTTACATTAGGAGGATGGAGACTCCTGCTACTTACTGTACCTGTCTCAGCTATCCAAATCTAATTCTTAGAGGCACACCTTGTAAGACTACTGGGAGCAAATCAGCCATAGTGCAAAGCACCTGTTAGCAAATAACATCTAATTGTGATAGACATGAATGATAAATCACAAAACAAGGTGCTGTAAAATCAGGAAAAAACTGAGTCCTCACATATTCAGCCTTGGGATGCTTTAGTTATTATTGTCTAGGGAAACATGGAATGGAGTGGCTAACATTCCCTAGGAATAGAGTAGATGCCCAGTGACACATAACTAGTTAATATATGGATTCAGACTTTCCATAGGACAATATCCAAAATGAAAACCAAACCAAAACAAAACAAAACATGCACTGTTTGAGACTGACATAGTTTACCCATAAAAGAGATTTTAACTCATATGATTTTAGCATTGGAAGTGAACTTAGCCCAAGCTATTTTACAGATGAGAAATAAACCCAAGTACTAATCTGATTCACCTAAATGCAACCAAGTGAGTTTGTGGATCTATTTTTTAGTATTCTACAAACTGGCTAAAACAAAACAAAATAGGAAGGAGGGAGGATTTATTAGCGCACCTAACTGAAAAACCTAGAAGTGGAACTCTCATTAAGCAAGATTACGTCCAGGAACAAAAAAAAATGTCACCAGAATTATCTAGTTCTTCTCCAGCTCTCCGACTTTTCTCTCCCCTGTATGTTTATTTGGTTTTCAGGTTCCATACAGTGGCGAATTGTCTATAGCAACTCCAGTCTCACATTCTCTTACCTTTAGTTAGTTGAAAACTGTATCTACCGCTTTCCTGGAAACTCCAGAAGATATCTCATTGCATCTTACTGTCTCTCCCTAAGTCAAAGGCACATCCCTGAACCTGTCTCCAAGGCCTGGCAGGTGGAGTGTACTCACTGACTGATGACATGGTTGTTCTAGAACCAAAGCCCAGAAACTGAGAGTGGTGGAGGGGATGGGTCCCAGGAGAAATTTAAGGTGTTATGACTAGATATTGGGAAAAATAGATGTTAAGTGATAAAAATAATAAATGTCCTAAAATCCTGACACCCAATCCATGATCCTTTTCACTGCCTCATTTTACTGCCTTGTATACCTGTTCCCCAATTACTATGTCTTAAAAGCTTCCAGTTATATCAAGAATCTGCCTTAATAAAGATGTTTTTAAGTCAAACGCAGGTATTTTGATGGAAAACCACTATACCTTTCATTCTAATATCTGGCTCAACTTGATTCCTGTTACTATTGGAGCTCCAATATAAAAACACTCATCATTACTTTGAGAAAACTGGGAGATCCAAGGAGAGCAAGAATCCTGCAGCCAGTTTGGAGCCAACAGTTCTACGTGAACAAAATTTAGCAGAGAATTAACAAGAGCAGGCATGATATATTAAATTAGCTGGTAAATGTTCATTGAGTGTTTGGTACAAACAACTTTTCTAGTTGCTGTGGTGCAAAGACAGAAGACACAGTGCATGTCTTCAAAGAAATAAAACATATAGAAGTGTAGTAGTATGACGTTTATATATTTAGTATAGTCACAGAGAGTTACATGTGTGTCCAAATGTCACACATGCAGAATGCCAGATTTGTTACTTAAAACGTAGTCAATAGTCTATGGCCATGCCACCCTGAATGTGCCTGATCTCATCTGATCTTGGAAGCTAAGCAGGGTTGGGCCTGGTTAGTACTTGGATGGGAGACCACATAGGAAAACCAGGTACTGTAGGCTTAAAAAAAATGTTGTGACTAAGGATGTAAATGAGATGACTTTCTCTTGTGAAGGTGAGAATCTAGTAAATGTTACACTACTAAGATATTCTCATTGTATAACATGTAATAAGCATTATTATAAGAAATAAATTGTGTCTATTTTCAAGCCCATGCAACAAGTTGTTGCTGAAGACACTGTGTTTCACAGTCTAGCACTGAGATGTGTATTTTCTTATTTCTAGATTATTAGCTTGAAACCCATAGAAGCTAGAAATGGAAGAACTGCCTTTCTTTTTAAATACCCTGTGTTAGTGCATCTGTGCTCAGATAATAGAGAATGGACTTTACAATAACAACTTATAAATTTAAGGGGTGATATGGAGGAAAAAAATAAATTCTTATATCCCTAGAAGACAGATTTAATTTAATTTATTTCGAAACCAAGAAATTTGATTACTAAGCTCAGAGAAGAACAGACATATGGGGGGATGAGACTATTCTGAAATGAATCTGGTTTGGGGTGAAAACAACTTTCTAAGAAAAACAGAAAGCCCTGAGGTATAGAAAGGTTAAGTAATACAGGGAATTTTTCTCCCAAGGGGAAAAAGAATCAATTAGAAAGTGATGACAACTCACTTCTCGGGTTATCTCTTGTTTGTTCTACTTACATGGTATTTTGTCACCCATATTACGAAACACTCGTGGTTGCCAGGCAAGCCCTCTTAGCAGTGAGGAACTAGATGGCTGCCTGGAAATTGTGACTCCCACCTGATACCAGGCAACTAGTGCTTTCAATTCATGAAGACTTAAATGGTCATTTCTAATCAGCTACATAATTCTAAGAACAGTGAACAGGATATTTTTAACAGTAGACAAAAATAACACACATACACACACACACATACATATTAGCCAAGGGTTTTGCAAAGAGACATCATAAGCTTACTTGAAATTTAGAACTTTATTACATTTTGTTTCTATCCCTAACAGCAGTATAAGAAGTTGGGAGAGAGAAGTTTGCTAGCACAATGCTTGATACAAGCAGGCTTTTAATGAATTTTAGTTCAATTGCATATTAACAGAACATATTTTTAGGTTAAAAGACCTATTTTATATGTAGATATTATCTTATGTAATATCCACATAGATTCATAAGGCATTTTTTTACTTTATATTAATTCTGAACACATTGTAAACTCAATAATATATTTACGTGTCATTTAAAAATTAAAAAGCTTTTAAACACTTGTCTCTACTGCTTCAGCTCATATAATATAGTATGGCCATTTGAAGTTTAATAATCAAAATGTATTTGAATACCTCAAACCCTTTTAAACATTAAGAACAAGGTCTCCTGAGAAATTGATTTTGGTTTTTTTATTTTATAAGCATCGAGAATGGAATAAGAAATAAGATGTCCTGTTTCATGTGGACTAATAGAAAATTTGAGGCAAATTTTGAGGCTGATTCATAGTTTAAGATGTTTTACTTACTTATGGTATCCTGTTTTAACCTTATTCTTGGGTATCTTTTATCCCTATATTTGTTATTCTTTTTTTTCATAACTATTTCAGAATTATGCTACCCTCTCACTATTATAGATCATTGTCTTTAAAAGATGTAGACTGTAAGTAAATAAAACTACACAAAAAAGTGTCAACAGGCAAAACCTCCAGACTTATTGACTGTTATACTCCTGACATTGTGCTAGGGCCTGGGATTCAAAGATGGAAACAACACAATTCCACCTTTAACAAGCTTGTAACGAAGAAACAGATGCAACATAGAAAATTATTATAAAATGCAAGAGATATGACAAAAGCAGCAAGAGATATGCACAGGACATTAGAGGAGCATTAAGGAGGAATAGCTAACAGAACCCATGAGGGTGGAGCTTAAAAAGTCCTTGTTCTAGGTGACACCTAGAGGTTGAGAGTGGAGTTGGCCAGGTGCCGAATGAACAGCCAACAGTCTATTCCTGACAGAGGGGACAATATCAGCACAGGAAGAGAAGCAGGCCACAGCACTGTGTGGAAGTTTTGACATACAGTCTGTTGTTGCAAGAGCGTTAGAGGATGAGGTAGGAGCAGGCGACAGGGACCTACTTCCACAGATATATCCACTAGAGAAAGTTGTGGTGCAACAACACACAGGGCATCTCACAATCTGCAGTGATTACTGGCAGTATTTAGACTATTGGAATAGTTATGATCTTTCAGGGTTATTGGATTTAAGAATAATGTACTCATTAAACTCTTAAGAGGATGGTTATTCACATAAATATATTTTATAAAAGATAATCTGTTTCTCTTCTTCCTCAGTTCCTTAACCTGAAAATTGATTGCTATGATGCTGTATGTATGGAGGTGTTGACTCAGAAAAGAAACATAAATTAAGAAAGAAAAGGCTACAATGGTACAGTTACTGGATTCTG
The DNA here is from genome assembly GCA_003508835.1 of Eonycteris spelaea. Classification (NCBI taxonomy): domain Eukaryota; kingdom Metazoa; phylum Chordata; class Mammalia; order Chiroptera; family Pteropodidae; genus Eonycteris; species Eonycteris spelaea. The sequence continues at coordinate 4,692,189 of PUFA01000053.1, forward strand.
CAACATCTTATAAGTCAGGTTTAGAATCTGAATACTTAGGCTAAGATTTGATCAGATTTGCATTTTAAGAAGACTTAGTTGTCAAGTGGCAACGGTGGATCCTGGGAACCATGATGAGAGATGACTGTAACATAGACTAAGGTGATGGTGGAGAAGTAGAGAAACGGGTGAATTCTGGAGATACTTATGAGGCTAGAATGATAAGAGCAAATAGCAGTGGTTAGGCCACAGGGGTGAGAAGTGCAGATTCTAGGGCCAGACTGCCTGTTGTAAATCATGGCTCTGATGCTTGTTAGCTGTGTGCTTTTGAACTAATCCATTTACTTTAGCCTCAGCTTTCACATCTGTGAAATGGTTATACTATCGGTACTTCTTTTCCAGAGTTGTTATGAAAACTGAATACTTAATAGACATAAAGCACCTAATACACATGCTCTAGAAATGTTTGACATTATCAACTTGGATACAGGGAATGTAGATGGAGAAGTCAAGCAGGACTCTCAGGCATGTTACCTATGGCATTCAAACATGGCTGAAATTGGTTTAGAATGATCATTTAGGGACATGACATTGTTAAATTCTAAACAATCTCTAAGAAATTATTGTGTGTTTACTCAATGGATAAAGCTTTTTTTTCAGCTCAGACTCCAATGAGAAAATCAATTACTCCTCCTTCAAAAAATGATTAGAAATAAAATAAAACCATTCTTTTTTTTTTTTTTTTTTTTTGCGAAGGAATACTGAATGTCAAGGAGCAAAATCACACACAGTTTCCCAGATATTGCAGAGTACTAATATTAAAATGACATAAAAAGCTGTTCCTTGGACTATGGGAAATTAGCTGCAACCTTTTTAGGAAGCTATTGAGACACACTCATTCATCCATTCTTTCAGCAAATATTCCTGGAGTGCCTATATCATGTCAGGTGATTTGCTAGGCCCAAGGATACAAAGGTGATCTGACAGACAGGGTTCTTATCTGCCTAACAATTAGTGTGGAAGATCCATGTTAAACAAAACTGAAGAAATAATTTAAAATAAAACTTTCTATCTGAAATTAACAAACTAAAATAGGATTAATAAAGTAAAAATAAAAAGAAAATAGTTACTAAACATGATAGAGGTTATATGTCAGAGGTCAATAGTAAACATTATATTAAAATATTAATACTAAAAGCAGTCTCATTAAAGTCGAGGAAACATTTTAGAGGCTTGTTATTATTATTTGGCAATGTTTGGTATATTTTAGCTATTTTAATCAAATGAAAATAAAGTGTGTTATAAATATTGGAAAATAATTACAATTTTTAGATCATTGCATACCTAAAAAAATCCAAGAAACACCATTAAAAACCTGTCAGCCTAGTAAGACAAAATAATAAGATGGCATATAAAAAAAACTATGTAAACATCAACAGCTTTCTTTCATACTAGAAAAAATTCAAACAAAAAAATATCTTATTTCGCATATCACACTAATGATAAAGACTTTAAATAACCTATGAATAAATTAAATAAGGAAAGAAAATAAGAGTAAAGTCTTATATAAAGAAAATTATAAAATTAATCATTATAAATTATAATAAAATAATTTTATAAATTATGAAATTTACCAGTGGAAAGACTTGAATACAGAGATATTTTATTTTCCTGGGTGAGAAGACAATCTCATAAAGAGATTTGTCCTTCCTAATATAAAAATTTATTTTCAATCCAAGAAGAATCCGTATGAATTAATGTTTTTGTTTTGGTTTTGGTGAAGTGAGGGATGCGAGAAGAAGGGGTTTAGTGGTGGTGGATTTATCCAAGTTCAATGCAATTAGACAGGACATTCAAAGTACACTAGCAATGTGTCATCGTTTGCTATTAAATGATCATTCTAACTGCTGTGTGGAAAATGGTCTGTGTGAGTTTGTGGCAGGGAAGAGAACTGGACAAATGTAGAGAGACTAGTTAGGATGAGTATGAAGGCTAAGGCAGTTAGTTAATAGGTTATAGCTAAGGGTGACTTGGGCCATGGTGGTGGCTGAGGCAACAGAGAAAAATGGAATTCTTTGAGATGTATTTAAGGGAAATAATTGATAGAACTCAGGACTTAAAATCAACTTTGAATATTGTCAGACTCAAGAATAAATAATCTGGAAGTATTAATAAGCACCCTGCCATGAGATCGTGATTCCCAGTAGAGGGTGTCATGGAACAGAGTGCCAGGAAACATTCAGGAAATCTTCAATAAACCTGGGAATCTCAGAGAGGAGATCCAGAAACGATGAGAACAAAAAAAAGACTATTCTCTCAGCCACATAAAGCTAAGGAAATTACTTGCAAGAAAAAACTAGAAATTAATAACAGAATATCATTTGTATTTTTTCTTTGCATCTCCTCGCAAAGAAAAAACTAGAAATAAGTAACAATATCATTTGTACATTGCTGCATAGATTATGCTTAGGTTAAATCTTTAAAAAATATTCATATTATTCATGGCATAATGTGAAGTCAGTCATTTTTACCTAGCCTTGTTGTTTTTATAAAATTCTAAATAATTAAATCTTCCAGAGATTGCTATACATTAAATATTAAATATGCTACCTGAATTGCACCCAAGCTTCTGCTATCCAGGGTAAGGTAACTGGTTAAGTGGTATCTCTCATAGAATTTTGTTTTAAAAAGTCTAATTTCTGGGTGATATGTTGACTCTAGAGAATAAATTATTTCTACCAGTGGAGGACCAATCCCTGTCTACCTGACTTCTTAGGTAGGTAGGTGTAAGGAGGGTCAAGTCTCCATGAGAATGTTTTTCAAAAATATCATTTTTGGTAAATAATTACCATCACTAACAAGAATAAAAATCTAACCATAACAATCTTCTGAAGCCCTCAAAAAAAAAATTCAGAGAAAGATACAGATGTTTAAAACAGATGTTTTTCTTTCTGTTATTCTACAAACTGCTCTGCTCTTCACTGAAGGAGACAAACATTTTTATTTTAAATGTATTTTAGTAGCGGTGAATTTATAATGTTCTACACAATTAAGATTTCTTTATTTCACAATATGCTCACAGACGAATACACATGTCTCAACATGTCCCCAAACTCCTGTGATGTGATGAATTATGCCAGTATTGAACCAATAGTTCATTAAAATCTTATAAAGCCATTTTTTATTAGTAGAATTCACCCAGTTTCAAATGTAGATTTTTTCTTTTATAAAAGTAATTGGGTATATTAAAATTTCTAATCAAGATTTACATAGTTTGAGACAAAAAGAATAAACTTTAAAACAACTTTCAAGATCTTTTTCTATTTTTTCCCACAAATAATCTTGTGAAAGCCGTATGTTCTATTCCTAAATCAAGGCCTAATTTTAACCAGCTGAAAAGCTCAGATAATAAATGCTTTCAGAACAAACAACATCTTTGAACTTTATTCCAGAAGTTAATTTGGTCTAGGTTTTAAGGATTCGACATCGGTTTTTAATTATATACCTCTAACCGAGGGTCTCCTTGTATTTGTCCATCTCTCTCCTGAAGGTAAGAAGTGCTAGGCTAATTGTCAAAGAGATATTAAATTGCTTTTAATTTTTACCTTTCTTTGATTATTTTAGAAGATATTGCATGCTTATATCCTGATTATTTATTTTTTGAACTTAACTGAGAAGTATCTGCTTGAACTGTAGTTCTGATTGGTTCACTCTCATATGCTGTTCCTTCCATAAGAACTAATACTTCACTAATTATGATATTAAATGATATATTTTCAGGAAGAGAACATTTTTCATAAATTATGGGTGTGAGATAAGGATTCAGTTTCATTCATTCGAAGGTGGCTGCCCTTTCCCCATTGTATATTTCTGGTTTCTTTGTTGTACATTAATTAACCATGTATATATGGTCTTACTTCCAGGCTCTCTATTCTGTTCCATTGATTCGTGTGTCTGTTTTCTATGCCAATGCTATTTTTTATCGCTATAGTCTTGTAATAGAGCTTGAAATCAGGAAGTGCAGTACCTCTAGCTTCGTTCTTCTTTCTCAAAATGACTTTGGCTATTTGGGGTCTTTTGTGGTTGTTGTTCCATAAAAACGTTTTGGATTATTTGTTTTATTTCTGTGAAAATGCAGTTGGAATTTTGATAAGAATTGCACTGACTCTTTAGATTGCTTTGGATAGTATAGATATTTAAATAATATTAATTCTGCCAATCATAGAGCACAGAGTATCTTTCCATTTCTTTGTGTCTTCTTCAATTTCTTTCATCAATGTCTGATACTTTTCAGTATACAGGTCTTTCACATCTGTATTAAATTTATTTTTAAGTATTTTATTATTTGTGATGCAACTGTAAATGGAATTTTTTCTTAATTTCTCTTTCTGATAGTTTGTCATTAGCCTATAGAAACACAGGAGATTTTTGCTTGTTGATTCTGTATCCTGCAAATTTACTGAAATAGTTTATTAGTCTAACAGTTTCTTTCTTTTTTTTTTTTTTTTGGTGGGGGTGGTGCTTTAGGTTTTCTACATATAATAAAATGTTATCTTCAAATAGTGACATTTTTACTTCTTCTTTTCTTATTTGGATGCCTTTTATATCTTTTTCTTGAGAGGTCATTCTAATATCTAGATTGCATTTATTTCATTACTACATGCTCTCACAGCCTTTCAATATAATTCACCACCCTCAGTGTCCTTTAATTATTGTTTAATACTGACTTTCCCTGCTGGAATGAATATTTCATGAAGTCACGGGTTGTGATCACAGTACCTGACACCCTGCATTTACTTCTCCATTTTAATTCTGTTTCTATAGTCTCAGCAACACATGCATCATAAGGTAAAGACCATGTATAGGTGAGAACATAGAAATGAAACGTATAGGGAGGTCATGTTGGAAAACAAAGGCACTCTTTTTAATTTTAAGAAGAAAAGATTAAGTGCTAAATAACTCACTTTCATTGCTGCTTTTATAACATGGAGAAGAAAATAGGATTTATCTATGTAATGGCTAAAGTTTCACATTCTATAATTTGTGACAGATTTGCAGGCTTCACTCAGACCCTGGCCTCCTCTCTTGCCCTTCTCAATATTCCATTTTTTATAGAGCAAACTGAGAAATTTTTACAGAGCATAAATAAGATCACATCACTCCCCTGCTTAAAACCATCCAATGACTGACTTCCTGTTACAACCAGAATAAAATGCAGGTTCTCAACCAGCTTCTCTATGACCTGTTTACTGTTTTCCTCTCTGACTTCCTCCTTGACAAACTTCCTCTCATTTACTACGCTCTGGGCACCAGTCACATTGGTCTTCTTTCTGTTCCTGTAAGAGTTAAAGGCATTGCTACAGCTTCTCCCAGATCTTCAAGCGTTCCTCTTTCTCATTATTTGTGTTTCAATTCAAATACCACTTTCTCTGAGTGGTCTTCCTTGCCCTCCTCAGCTAAAGCGCCCATTGCTATTGAATTGCACTCTCTACCATTTTGCAGATTTTCTGCTTCAGAAACTTAGCATCACCCAAAATAATATAATGTGTTTAATATAATATAATTGGATTAATGTCTATCTATTCACACAAAGGCAGGGACTTGTCTTATATTTATTTAAAAGATCTTCAACTTCTGGAACAGTAGCACATAAATATATTAACAGGTGCCCATAAATATATTAAGTGAATCTTTCTGGAATGCAGGTGCAGGCTGATGAAGCCTTCAGAATCCTAAAGACTTCCAAGATGACTGCAAAATGTTAAAGTAAATGTGTGGTTTTCTAAATTTGTCTAGTGACCTCTGCTGGAATGCTTACCAAGGAAACCAAATATGAATCTTCATTTTTTCCTAATTGTCCTCTCCTCTCTTTTTATTGAATAATGAAATGTTAATATGAGTGTGAAATTAGGGATCAGGAACGTTGGAGACTCCTTCTTTCACCTTGGAGAAACCGCACCTCTCTCTCTGGATGACTGTTCTCTCCTGCTCTCATCTCATCAGTTTGTGCTTTTAGTATAAACCTTAGAGTATTCAGGATATTTGAAGTATTCAGGAAGCAGAGAACTTTCTCTGAATCTCTCCAGCTCTTAGTGCATAAAACACTGCCTTTCTTGTCACATATATCTTACAGAGGGGGATTCATTCAGATAACATCAATACCCTATGGACATATTTCTTGTGGTTCCGTTTATCTCACTGTTGTTGACCCAGGGAGCAATTTTAAAAAATGCATTCCCACTAAAAAGCAAGGACTTGGCAAAGTATGTCCTCATGTTGGGATAACAAGATCAAAAGAGTTGTGAGTCTACTTTGAGGGACCATTAGGAGATGATATGCTGATACATTAGGAGCTGAGAGTGCTGGTACTTGAGACGAAATCCTAAATGAGAGCCAAATTTCAAAAAATCAGAAGAAATTTAAAGAAATCAAAATGAGAATGGGAATGAGTGAAATAATCACGAGGTGATCCACTTAAACTTTCGAAACTGTTTTGTTTATCCCATGTATGATATGAATATACGTATATATGTTTCTTGTGGAAAACTTGTAGAACACCAGTAAAAAAAAATAAAAGACCACATAAATATTAATCATAATCACTACCGCCTAAAGAAAACCATTGTAAGAATTTTGTTTATATCTGTTTCAGTCTTCTATTTATGTCTACTTCATGAGTAGAAGTATATGTATAGTTTTTGTACAAAATTGAATTAAACACGCGATTTTGCTTTACATGCTACTTATTTCTATTTGATAAGTTATGAAATATCTTCATTCATCTAAGGTCATTTTCTCCCAAAATGCAATTATTAATTATTTGAGCAGATAATATATGCATGTGGAACAATATTCAAAAACTTAAAGAAAAATAAGCTTCCCTTTTATTCCTTTCTTTTCCAGTAGTAACCAGTGTTACTAGGGAAAGCTTTTAATAGAGCACTGTATGTCTTACAGATGAGACTGAAAAGTTACTAAAGTAGTTGGTATGTTGCAGGCACCATATTAAATACCATTTTAAATGGGTTTATTCCCATTTAAGTCAGAAAAACAAAACTTAGTTAAGTGACAGATGGATTTGCCCCCAAGCAAATTTACAGCCAAGCACATACTGTAAATGAATAAAGTCTTACGGTGTAATTTGGATACTGTGAATCGGCTACCTTGGGGCTTGTTCGACCCCAAAGAACCAGCCTCAAGGGTGCTGAGACTAAACACTGCAACTCGATGCTCTATCATCTCCCCGTCATCCCACTCTCACTGTTTGTCACCATGCCCTTCTGTTTGGTTTTATTGGAATTTCTATTTGCAGGACTCACAAAGGGGTTGTCAACACAAGCAAATCATTTTGTGAACGTGAAAATTATTTTAATAATTTGGTCTATCTTCTTAATAGTTAATTTTTTGATTAACCATATAATTTTTAAACCACTTGAATGAATCATAAACTACTTAAATTTACTTTTATAGACAGAGATTAGAATCAAATATGTTAGGAATCATAGAAGACATATAGATTCACATTGATTTATTAATACCAGATGATGAAATATGGTTTTGTCTATCTTAAATCAATAAAATAAGCTTTAGGGAATAAGGCTAATTGTATAGAAATGGCTAAAGAAGTAATATAAGGTTACTAATAAGTAACAAATAGTAATATTAATAATAAATAATAAAATAGTAATCATACTAATAAGTAAGAAATTATTTTTTTATAATTCTGCTTGTAATTCTAATGTGAAGGATATTTTGTGTGAATTTCAATTTTACTGCTATTCAGAATGATGATGTAAAAATATTAATTGTAGGCTAACTCTGTAAAGTAAGATGTTTCAAATTTAAGCATGCTTGTGAATGCCATTACTCTATTTAGAAACAATATAGAATATGTGAATAAATATATTAGTATAAATAAATTAGTATGAAAAAATAAATTATATGTACATACATATTTATGTACATATAAACACATGAAAAAGTAAATAAATGATATTTACTGCTGGCAAGGTGATCTTGGTCATACTTTAGAAGATTATATATTTTGCCTTTTCCCCCATATTTGAACATTTTTACATCCATTAAATTACTCTTAATTAATTTGATACTATTTGAGGTAACTGAACAAATAGGACTAAAATTAATTTCTACTATTTTATTAAAATGATACTCTGATAATCATTGACTAGTCAAAATTACATTTCTTGTATGTTATACCCAAAGACACGTTAGCATTTATACTTTTTTATAGGGAAATTTTAAAGGAAAGTAATTAAGAAAAGGGAAACCAAGATTTATGCTTACCTTCAAAATTCAATTTGCAGATGTAGAACAAGATAACTAGAAATATTTTTTTAATATTCTAGAAATGACAATCAAAAGAAAGATTAATGCAATCTAAAGGGACTGAAAGCATAGAAACACGTCCCAGTCAATTCTACATGTGATCTAAAATGGCCTGCAAACTTTATAAGGGCAATTGCTAGTCTTGGATCACTTTGGAAGTGATGAAATAAGCATTAGCGACTGTGTTAGTCTAGGAATTTGTTCAAAGGGTACAAGGGCTAAAGGTCTGGACTTGTACCATGATCAGCCTATGAGGATGTCACTATCTGAGAGGGTGCTTGCCTAAAGCCCAGGACCGAGGATTTTACTTGTGATTGCTGTGGGTTCTTGGGTACATTGGAGATATTGTTCTTAGTGGACCTGCCCAGAGAGGCCGGCAAAGAGGAGCCGAGAATTCCTCCTTCAACCGGGAACTCTCCAGAAGCCCATGACATTCCATTCTGCTGGTTTAGCCTTATGAGAAGCTACCAAAGTCTGAGATCTTCCAGCTTTAAGCCTCCGCATCCCTAAAGCGCACCGCTCCCGAGATTAGTTAACTGAAAGAAGGTTCAGAAAAGTTTCAGGGGACTGGAACAAGAATGCTCCGAGGCCGATCTCTATCTGTGACATCCCTCAGTGGGCTTCCTCAGTGGGAAGTTGAAGAACTTCCCGTGGAGGATTTACTGCTCTTTGAAGTCTCTTGGGAAGTGACCAATAAAGGTTTGTACTTGGGCCTGAAGATGGCTATTTGCGAGATTGCTGAAGATGTAGATTAAGAGAAGGAATTAGTAAGAATGAATTGCCAGTGAGTAAGGAAAGTATTCAAACTGAATATAAATTCAGGATCTATTTAACCTGGTATATTTCAACAGGCAATGAAAACTTAGACTTGTGTATGTGTTGAAGGTAGAGAAAGTAGAAAATAATAGTCTTTGCCAGATAATGTACATTTAAATTAAAATTTGAAATGTCATGACAAAAGAGAAATATAAAATTAAGATTTTTTGGTTTTATGATTTTTTTCAGCAAACAGCACAATTTTGTACTATATTTTTGGAAGAACTATACCTGATCAAGACCAATTAGAAACTTTAACTCCATTTACTGTTAGAGATTATATGGAATATTTACAATATTTCTAATAATTGCATATTAGCTTGGAAATAAAGCTTTAACTTAGAAGCAGCTCAGGAATGCATAATATTGAGCTCTTATTAAAAAGAATAAAAGTAAATTTCTTCAGTAATATACATATATAGTAATTATAAAATAAGAAAGGAAATTACATTAACAAAATTAAAATTATTTTCTAATAATGTAAAATCTCATTTGTGCTGGATGGGGGAAGTCAAAGTGTAACCTAAATAACTTTAGTAATAAAGATAGCTGTAAATTATAAAAAATTCCTTATGGATCTATATTCTCTAGTTTAAAAGTGTCAAGACAATTGAGGGAATAGTAGTAAGAAAAAGTAACTTTTGAAGGTTGAATTTATCAGCTTCATGAAGGACCAGGCCAAGTGATAGGTAAAAGGCAATGGTAGCTTGTAGAATTTACAGGATCTGAAACAATAACATGAATGAGATATATTACTTCTTCTTTTTGGCTTATCAGAACCCATGTGACTTCAAAAGTAATTATATGTGGCATTTGTCTATATTTTCACCTATACTAAATGTTCAAAGTTCTCATGTGTATGCATTCCTAAAATTCATAAAATCGTAATATAAAAATTAAAAATCAATTCTGCCTATACAGGAATACACAGAACAAATGTAAGAGAACAACGCAGTCTTCTTTGCAGTTTAGAGAGGAGAAAGCAAAGGACAAAAACCTTCTTATGGAGAAATGAAGTATTTCACAAATAGCTATTCTAATGTTCTTTTTCCAGTCTGAAAGTTTTTAAATATACCCAAAGTTCCTGGCAACAGAGCCATCTCTATTACACCTAAACCCCAGACTATGCCTTGAAATAAAGATTTTCTCTACAGAGCAGGGAGGAACCCAATGATATACAGCTTATTGGTGGAAAAAATCTGGAGAACTCTAGCACTAGGAGACAGTTCAGACGGTACATGTGTGAGTTCCAGCACCTGAGCAGAGCCTTCTTCCTTCTTTCCTCTTCATTTAGCAAACATTAAAGGGACACTGTCTCCTGGTGCTGGGCACACCGATGAAAACTTATCCATGGATTTATATACCCTGATGATGTGTGTGCTGATATCAAGGCTTAGAATGATAACTAGCAGAAAATGTTCAAAGCAGTTTTTTCTTTCGAATGAAGAAAGGGAAAAATTTATTTTTGACCTCTGTGCTGTCTTTGATACTTATTTTCTTTCATTTCCCATACAAGAGGAAAGGGCTTTTCTTGTCAGAAGGGGACCCACAATATGATTTACCCAAATCGATACCATCTCCAATATATATTTATTTTAATATTTATTGCAGTCTGATTTTTTGTTTGTGTGTGTGTTTTTAAATTAGTTTTGGGTATACAATACATTGGTTAGACATTTATACAGTTAACGAAATGATCCCCCTGATTACTCTATCTTCCCTTTGGCTCTACACACAGTCATTACATTACTGCTGTCTGCATTCCCTATGCCATGCTCCCCATCCTTGTGACTCTCTATAAACTACTAATTTGTACTTCTTTAACTCTTTACTGCTTTCTCCCAGCCCCTTCCCCGCCTCCCCACTGGCCATCATCCATTTGCTCTCTATATATGTGGGTTTGTTTTTCATTAGTTCATTCTTTTTATTCCTTAGATTCAGCATATAAGTAAAATTGTATGGTATTTATCTTTCTCCATCTGACTTATTTCACTCAGCATAATAACCTCTAGGTCCATCATGTTGTTGCAAATGATAGGATTTCATTTTTTATGGCTGAGTAATATTCCAATGTATATATGAACCTTAACTTTTTTATCCAGTCGTCTGTTGACAGGCATTTAGGTAGCTTCCATATCTTGGTTATTGTGAATAGTGCTGCCATGAATACAGGAGTTCAGAGATCTTTATGAATTGTTATTTTGGTTTTCTTTAGATAAATATCTGGAAGTGCAAATTCTGGGTCAAAAGGTAGACTCATTTTTAATATTTTGAGGAACTTTCGGGTTGTTCTCTATAGTGTCTGTACCAATTTGCAATCCTCCCAACAGTGTATAAGAGTTCTCTTTACTCCACATCTTCACCAGCACCTGTTCTTTGATTTATTGATGATAGCCATTCTGACAGGTGTGAGGTAATATCTCCTTGTGGTTTTAATTTGCATTTCTCTGATGATTAGTGACCTTGAGCATTTTTTTCATATGCATATTGGCCATCCATCTTTTCCTCTTTGGAGAAATATCTATTCAGGTCTTCTGTCCATTTTTTTAAATTGGATTGTTTGTATTTTTGTTGTTGAGTTTTATGAGTTCTTTTTATATTTTGAATATTAACCCCTTATCCAATGTGTCATAAGTGAATATCTTCTCCCATTCAGTAGGTTGTTGTTTTGTTTTGTTGATGGTTTCCTTTGCTGTGCAAAACCTTTTTAGTTTGATGTAGTCCCATTTGTTGATTTTTTTCTTTTGTTTCTCTTGCCCAAGGAGGTATATCTGAAATGAAATTACTGTTAGCAACACTAGAGAGTTTACTCCCTGTGTTTTTTTTCTAAAATTTTATGATTTCAGGTCTTACATTTAAGTCTCTAATCCATTTTGAGTCTATTCTTATGTACGGTGTAATCTGAGTTTTTAGAGATATTTATATAAATAGACAATTACATTTATCCTTGACAATACATTGACACCATAGTTTCTTTTGACTTTGAACTTTTATTTCCCTGCAGTTCATAGCATTGATATGAAGTATCTTAGAGATCATGAACCCAACTCCTCCATTTCATAGATGCAATGGTGCCTACACACCTTAAATGATCAAGTACATGGCAGGATTGGGATTAGCACTTAGGTCTCCTTTGAGTCCACTTATCTTTTTTATTACCATACAAAAATAAAAATTAAAACAACTATTGCCTAAGAAAATGGCCTATTGAGAAAAGAACACAAGACTTGCAATCAAAGATCATAGATTTCTGAGACTTTGTAACAACATCTCAAATTATTTGAATATCAGTTTGCAAGAATGAAATGAATGTAATATCCTTTGGCCACCTTACAGTGGTATGACAAATAATAAATGTATTTATATCTAAGAAAACAAAAGATTTCTTAGAGAGGAAAAAAATCCCTCACTTCCAGAATCTTGCCAATGAACAATAAAAATGTGTTAAATATAACAAATTAGAATGATAGTTAAATTATTGGATGCTAATTCTCAGACCTTAAAATAATCTTATATACTTGTTCATATTACCTTGAAATTTATTGCTTTCATTCTTTTATTATTATTATTATCTACTTATTATTCAATAAAAATTTATCAAGTGTCTGTTAAGTGTTAGGCACTGGGAGACGAGGAGCATAAAATTTAACAATGCATAATTGGTTCCTAATCTTCCAGAATTTACAGAGTTACAGGAAGATAGACGTTGAACATGCAATTATAGTCAAACATGATGAGTGAGTATAAGAGAACAAGATACTCTAAGACTATACATAGCACGTGTGTGTGTGTGGGGGGGGAGGTCCCTACTTTGAGGTTTGGGAAAAACTTCTTCCTACAATCATTTCTTCTGCACAGACTTGCCCAAATCATCATAGACTATGGACCAATTATTATGTTGAGGATATTTAGGATCACTAAAAAGAGCTTAATGAATACTGTCACAAATTATGAATGCTAATTTAATACATGTGAACACTTCTAAAATTTAGTCACTAAATAAATACTTCTCTTTTAAAATCAACTAAAGACAATTTGTTTAGCCTTACGCCAGCTTTCCAAAGGCCTCAATGATTAAAATGAGAACCTCTGCTCTAAAGTTCTCTAAGCCCCTGAGTTCCTTTTTGTTAACCTAGAAGTGTTTAGAACCAAAATTAAAAAGTTATCTTCTTTAAGTATTATTTTCCAAATGGCTTTTTCTCTAGAGCAGAATAGAAAAGGATTATTCCATCCTCCCCCTGACCTAAAGAAGTTTTCTTCTTTACTGAAGAAGTTTATACTGCTCTTTTTCTCCCCTGTCCTTCCCCACCACCACTTTTAGGGATCCAATGATGTATTATTCCACACAGTTACTTACAGTCTACTGTCTAAACCCTGTGGGCTCTGGAGTCAAACTGCCTAACTGGAGTCCCAACTCCATCATTACCTGTGTAATGTGGGATCTATCTCATAGCCTCTCCGCACCTCAGTTGGCCCATTGAAAAATAAAGATAATAACAACATCTACCTGTAAAGGTGTTGTAAAACACAAAAGAAATACCAATTGTAGGTAACTTATAACAGTACCTAGCATTTAATAAAATTGTAGGTGTTATTATTATTATTATTATTATTATTATTATTATACCCATCATAAAATTTATTTATAAAATGAGGAAGTTGGATCATCCATGATCATCCTGGCTTTGACTTCGAGTGATGCCACGAGTCAGTTTTAAAAATAAAAACAGAAAATGGAAAAAAGTTACAGAAAAGGTTTGCTGCAATCATGGGTGACGCGACAATTAGGGATTGAGGTTTCTTTTCCTGGTGTAGATGTGCAGTGCAGTGTCGACAGCATCCTGAGCAACACCACACGAAACACACAATCTATGGAAAAACCATGCTCGCTACATGCATAGCTTCAAGAGCAGCGCTTTTCTCCACTTCCTGTTTATCCTGATTACCATGTCTGAGACCCTCCTGTGTTGTACAGGAGGCTGCCGCTGTGCTGTAATCAGGGTGGGGTGTGCACGTGGTTTTGCTCGGTCTCACCTCCCGTTGCTTGACACTGCAGCTGCTTTGATTTGAACCACAGGTTCAGCAAAGCACAGACACACAACTCGTTGACCACAGCCACCAGTAGCATTTACACACTGTCCTAACAGCCGCTGCTGCCTCAGTTAGAATGATGTTCTAATTGTATAATGAGTACCTTTGCTTCTGCAACCGTGCCTTGAGACAGGAGGGTTAGATTATTCACTATGCATACTGAAGTCATATAAGTTCCAAATTCTGTAACTTTTAAGCATTTAAAAAAATAGAGAAGAGACTCCCAATTTATTTGTATTTGTAAAATGCCTTATTTTGGCTGTTGCCCACATTCTGTGCTGCTTTGGAATTCTGGTTTTTAACATTATCAGCATTCTTTCTAGATGAAAACTTGGAGTTATAACTACTTTGGTGACATATATGCCATGGACGCTGGTCTTCTTTTTTTATGAAAGGTCTGATACTTTGCCCTCACACTAAAGATAGCTCCCATGTTGTTTCAGAAAAAATATAGATCAATAAAATACAAAGTACATGTTTGAAAATGAAGGGCAAGTCCAAATTCAGTGACCTACACTGTGGTAAAAGAATAATAACAACATTTAAAATGTGTTGGTGGCCCTCTGATTTATACTTCGAATTTGAAAATAGAAATGACCTTATGTCTATGCCTCACATTTACCTATAATTAGCATGTCAGCAGATGAGTTTGTGGTAAAAAGAGTAAAAATCAAGGGAAATTAGTTGGCATATAAATATGGGATGGACAGAGGAAGGCTAAAGTGGAGCCTGAGCATATGAAATGCAGTAAGAGAACCTCCTCACAGAAAGGTCTGGGGGAAAAGATTTACTTTGCAATCAGGCCTGAAACAGTATGAGATGGACTTTTATTTTTAAATTTTACATTTTTTATTCCTGATAGACTGAAAAAACATAGCCATGTTACTTATGAACACTCTAGGGCTGTTTGGGGACTATCTATATTAAGATTGAAGGCCTGAAATGGGAGAAAGAAGTAGCAAATTAACTAACCATGTTTATCTTTACATTTCAATTCCCAACTCCAACCATTTTTTTTTCAAATAAGAAATTTCTCTTCTCCCTTATGTTCTTTAGCAAATAAAATGTGTTTGCATTTATCCAAGTGTATTTGAATTTGAAATGCATAATCTAATAAACTTGGATATTCTAAGATCTCTGGACAAGATATATAGTTGCAAATAAAAGAGTTTTCAAGAATAGAAATGTGTGCCATCAGAAGGCGATAATATATCCCCCTGATAAGATGAAGATGAAGGAAACAAGTCTACAGAAGAGGAGAAATTATTTGAAGATTTTGTATTTTATGGATAGTGGTTTTGAATGAAGCTTACATATATGTAGCTAAAATGTGACTCTCGTACTTTAAAGTTCTTTTTAGTTGTCCTTGCAAACCATTTCTCTAAATTTATTTTTCATTAATAAAGAGTTTCAATGGTCCATATTTTCTGGAATTTGGGGAAAATATTTATGTGTATTGGATGTTGGTATCAATTTATGTAAGACTCAGATTCATCGTTGAATGGTTAAGTGAACCGGTCTGGAAGCCTCTGCTTGCAGGATTTGTAGATCCTATCCATGTGTTCTATGCTACCCTCATCACCATCTGAGCTATGATAGATAGTGTCTTTATTATCAGACTCTGCTCAAGTGACAGTTTAAATTTCTCTTAGGTACAGTCAAGAAGCCTTTTCTCAATAATGAAGTTCTTAAGACAATACATTTATGTAGGCTCTTATGAAATTGCTTGCACCTAATATTTATATTTTAAGAGTTACATTAGCTCTTCTCTTTGATAAATTAATGAATTCTGTTAGGATCGTATAGTAGAATCAACATTTGACATTTGTGTCTTATCTCTCAAAAAGCAATTTACCAAAAAGTATATTTTGAGTGGCTCAGGCTTAAAGAAAAATTTTCAGAGGGCAATTCTACCTTTTGGACACAGATTGTGACTATCAATCAGATTTATTATTTAAGAGCTGCAGTACTATTAAACTCAATATCCTGATTAATTTAAATATCTTATGAAAAGCTGTAGTGAAAATTAAGAAGCTTTTTTCTCAGTATGCAAGTAATAAAAATGCTCTTGAAAATGGAGTAAAAGATTGGTGCCAGGATCACTATTAGTTTTGGGACTTCACACAGAATTGCTTGAATCGCCCCTTGTTTACAGCTCATGGACAAAATATTGCTCAAGAAATTGACTCAGACTGTTTTTATATTCTTGCATGAGATTATTGTTTAGAGCCGCACAAGAAATAGCTTGTCTAAATTTCCTTCTTCCCCTCAGTCCTCTCTATTGTTCCCACCTGGTTGTTGCACCCAAACTTTTCCTTACGAATGCCTATTACCCTCCATTTGCACACTGTGTTCCCAACTTAGGGCCTTGGTTCTAACCCTTCCCTTTGCCTAAAAAATTCTTCCCATGATATCCACCTACCTTATTTCTTCATCTTTCTAAGTACTTAAATACCACATTCTCAGTAAGGCTTCATCGTTAATGCTGCTACTATGATTTTCCATTTCCCTCAAGCTAAGTACTAATTTACTCCCATTGAATAGATGAGCTAATTGAGCCTTAGGTTAAGTGAGTTACCTAGTTTAATTTAAGTTGGTTTTAATTTTTCAATGATATAATGATTCATAGCTAGCTAGCTATCATCTATGTATCTATCTATGTATCTATCTATCTATCTGTCATCTATCTATCTATCATCTTTTGACACTTTTTTTGTCTCCCTCTGGGGCAATTTTCTTTATGTAGACATGCTGGATCCAAGGTTATATGTATTTTCTGAGAGTATACATATTTCTGGCCTTGTGTTTTAATAGTGGTGTCAGTGATGCTAGGGGAGAAAATGAAATACCGTATGGAAATTTGTACTTGTGTCATTGGGTTAGACATGAGGATTGAACCAAGTGTTCCCCCTCAAAATGTATCAGCTATTTCTTGTCAAAATCTATCTTGCTTGGTACCTAGGAAGGGACACTTGTTCATAATTTCAGCACTGGCTGTTACTTGGATATACCTTAGCCCTCTCTTGGACCACTTTAAGAGAAGAGGTGAAAGGTGACTGCTGCTGCTGCTGCTGAAGGCATGTGTGATGACAATGGCTCTTTGTCCCAACTTTGATACTTCAATGTGCGTAGAGCTTTAAGCCAAGTACTGCTTCATTCCAATTGTTTGCCTCTTCAGATTTTAGGCTGTTGTCAACCTGCTGCTCTCTGACATGTACCCAGGGGGACTTTAAAATATGCATGACTTGAACTAATAGTGATTATTTGTTAGTATCTTTTAAAAACTTTCTTTTAGCTAGTTAAATAAACCCTTGTGCTTGATGAATCCTAAGTACTTACTTAAAAAAAAAAAAAAAAAAAAAAAAAAAAAAAAAAAAAAAAACGAGAACTGACTTCCGTGCCTTTATCTTTTAAAATGAATTACTAACCTGAGTGATAATGGAAACTTTTCTTTTTCACAGTTGGTGGCATCTATACTGTGATTCAGACAAAGGCCAGAACAACAGCAGATGAATGGGGAGACAATTATTTTCTGATTGGTCCGTATTTTGAGCATAATATGAAGACTCAGGTAGAACAGTGTGAACCTCTAAATGATGCTGTTAGAAAAGCAGTGGATGCAATGAATAAACATGGCTGCCAGGTAAAGGCTAATGACTGACATTTCACTTGACAAGTCTTAGTACACTGTTATGGGAAAACGGAACACAATGTACATGAGCTCATGAGAGAAGACCATCATCTAATTAGGAGGGGAAAGCAGGTTTGTGAGAAAGATGACAAACTTGATTTTAAATGGGCATATTTTTGCAACACCTCGTGAAACCATAGGAAAATATCTTAGTAGTATAATAGGTTTGGAGCTCAGTAGAAGGTATAGGATAGATATGTTTCTGGAGAAGTTCTCTCCTAGAGAATCCAGATGAAATGCAACTCTTCCAACATGTTAAGATAATTAATTTGTATTGTTCTAAGTCACTAGATTTATGGTAATTTATTGCTGTCACAATAAAAATAGTGAGGTCAAGTTGAGGGAAAAGAGAATTTCAAGTATGAAGGAGGGATTAAGTAAACAAAAGATTGAACCAAGGTCAACAGGTTTAACAATATTAAGATCATTCAAGGTAACCTTGTTAAACATAGCCTTAAAGGAGAAGGGAAGTTAAATAAGATTTCAGTGGGTTGAGCAGTGAATGAGTGGTGAGAAGAAGGCGTAGAAGTTGTGGCTATGAGATTTTCCTATGAAAAGGAAAGATAAATTAAATAGTTTCAGAGTGACATGGTTTTAAGAATTACTGTTGTATTAAATATGAGTGAGACCTGAGTATATTTATATGCTTAAAAGAAATATCTAGCATATAGGGAGAAGTTCAAAGTTCAGAAGAAATGGATGATCAAAGAGAATGAGGTCACTGAGAATGGGAGAGAACAAGATCCAAGTACTATTGAAACAGTCATTCTTCTCCCCTTTTACTTAAACAGGAAATAAAAGATGAGTGCAAGCAGAGATAAGTTGATGAAAAAATTCAGGATGGTCTCACTCAGTGTTTTTGGTGATCTTACTGAAATAGGGGTTAAATGTCATCTTAGGAGAGTTAGGAGACAAGTATTAAGAGAATTTGAAGGAAGACGTTCTTAAAAGGTGTTCAAGGACTATGTAAAAGAATTTCTGGATATCTTTGATGTATAGTTAGGACTTTTTAAGGGCACAAATATACACAATTGTGACTTACTCTAACAGCAATCGTCAGCCTAAGTGAAAGTTTAGGAAGTTGGATAGATGGAGATTCAGTGCTGTTTAATTTCAGCATTTGTGCAATAAGGCAAATTGGCACAAGTCTTGGAGGTAATTGTGTGACTGAATCAGTGGTTGAATTGATGGACAGTCAATTTAAAGAATGTAATCAGTTTAGACGCTAAGCTGCTAGATTAAAATGATAAAGTATTTTGGGAAGTACATTTAATTAAGGTCTCTGGCAGCAACCATATTGAGAAATATTTCAAGTTACATTTTTTTTTTTCGATAGGAGAGGTAAGAAAAATACACATTTATCTACAGAAACATTTTTTTTTTCTAGCAGGAATATCATATGTCTTGAAGCATAAGGAAAAATAGTGGCATAGTAAAAATTACACCCAACTCTAAGTTGATAAAGATACAGAGGAGTTCATCTTATGACTTTATCATAAAAACACAAGCTATAATATTAAATTCTAAAACCATGAGCTCATGACCATAGGACAGAGTACATGGTCTAATACTTTGTTTTCAAATGACCAAATTTAATGAAAAGCAAAAAGTTGGAGATTCTACATGAATGGATGCAAGCCCATTACATCTTCAGGCTCAGAATCAGATGCTTTGTGTTGTCACTGTGATTTCCTATATAGTTCGCATAATCTGCAATTAAGTTCTAAATAAAGCTCTATCTTCTAAGCACAAATATATTTTCCTCCCTCATATTCTCTAACATTATTATATGGCTCTGTGTTCTTTATGTGCAGGTACATTTTGGAAGATGGCTGATAGAAGGGAGTCCTTACGTGGTGCTCTTTGACATAGGGTATTCGGCTTGGAATCTGGACAGGTGGAAGGGTGACCTCTGGGAAGCATGCCATGTCGGCATCCCTTATCACGACCGAGAAGCCAATGATATGTTGATATTTGGATCTTTAACTGCCTGGTTCTTAAAAGAGGTACAGTTTACTGTATAGTTATACAACAGAGGAGCAGCACAATTGTATTCTGTGCCCAGCATTGCCCAGTAATGACTTCATTATCTTTAGATTAAGTGAATTCTAAGTTAATGTCATTATTGATTATCCTAGTACATTTGAAGAAATCTGAGTATTCAGCATTTTTAAAACCAAACACTAGCCTTTGAAACAGGGTGATAAGAAAGCTTATTAATATTTACTTCATGTCAGGTTTAAACAAAATATGTATATAAAACATCCAAGTATATTGCCTGTTGCATAGATAATACTCAGTATATATGCAAAAAAAATAGTATACACCATCTACTATATACACGAATTCTAGAATTGAGCGAGTAGAAAATAGCTTGAAATATTTGGTTTTGTTTATGCATGAGTACTTATGCAGCTGTAGTGACTTTTAGAAATTTTCATTATCTGCTAAGGGTTGAAGTGATCCCAACAGTTGCTAAGGAGTTCATAGAACTGAAATATTCCATAGGTGAAAATAAATGAGAGTGTTAGAAACTAGTCCTTGTTAAATGAGCCAAGCCTGTACTCTCTTAAGTCCTCAAAGCCTGGCAGTAAGATCCTCCACATTTATAGTACCTCAAGATGATGATACCTAACCTAAAAATCAGAACACCCCTAACAAAGTTGGGGTGCGGTCTAAGGAAAGATTACAGACTATACGTTGGTAGTGTTCTTCCCTGGTCAGTCTTTCTTACTGATGAAGTCATATTACAATAGCCATTCAAAGGGTTGCTTTGAAGAGAAGGATGAGGTGAAGGGGCAGTCTTGTTGCTTTGTGTTGGTGACAGAATAGGAGAAAGGTTAGATGCTGGCAGATCTTGTCTAATGACCAATATACACTCTTGTTTTAGCATCTGTTGGTGGAACCAACTTTTCCTCTGAAAACTGCCTTCCTGAGCCACTGCCCCAAGGCTGAGTCCGGCCTCCAAGCTGTGTGTGTGTGTGTTGTGTGTTGTGTGTGTCTGCCATCATCCTTACTGTTAAAGGGAATCGAGAGAAAATAAACAAGAAAGCAAGAAACCAACTTTTTCTAAAATAAAGCAGTTCAAGAAACAGAGACAGGCATTGATACAAAGAGTAAATAAAAACTTTGAAAAAAGTTCAAGGCTTCTGGGGAGGCCTTGTTTCTACTGTCACCTCTTTGTTGCTGTCAATCTGTGTAACAGTTCATCGCTATAAGGAACTTCTTGAAGAGCAAGAAGGTTTTGGCCAAAGTCAGTG
Organism: Eonycteris spelaea; assembly: GCA_003508835.1. Lineage (NCBI taxonomy): Eukaryota > Metazoa > Chordata > Mammalia > Chiroptera > Pteropodidae > Eonycteris > Eonycteris spelaea. The sequence goes on from PUFA01000053.1 coordinate 4,713,372, forward strand.
CTTCTCAGAAAGTATTTCCACGGACCACCCTTAGCAGCATCACCTGCAACCTTGAGAGAAATGAAATTCTTGCCTCTAGCCTGGAATCTATTGAATTAGATTACCTGAGAAGGGGACCTGGATGTCAGTGCTTTACTAGCCTTCCAAGTGATCTGATAGATGCTGTGTGAGAACCAGTGGGCTTTATGCACATGCCACCGAACCCTATAAAACACTTATATTTGTTAAATCCACATGATCCATATTTAGATCCCTTTAAACTATGCTGAAATTTATAGGCATGATAACTTTCTTGTGCTGTGGGCTACGATCAGATCAAGCTTCACGAAACAACTTTTCTAAATGCTTCTCTTCTGATGTAGGTGACAGACCATGCAGAAGGTAAACATGTTATTGCCCAATTCCATGAATGGCAGGCCGGAACTGGACTGGTCCTTTCTCGGGCCCGGAAAATTCCAATTGCTACAATATTTACCACTCATGCCACACTGCTTGGGAGGTATCTCTGTGCAGCAAACATTGATTTCTACAACATCTCTTGATAAGGTAAATAGTCCTACTTTCTTCCCCCTCATCACCTTTTTTTTCAATCCTTAAAGCTGAAGATCAGAAGTATCGATCTTTACATTTCATCTGCCAGCCAGATGGCAGAAATGCCCTTTTAACTAATCAATATTCGTGGCAAAGCCTCTCCTGGGTGACAGAGAGTTCATATGGTTTAACTTTATTCAGAGTGCAGTAGAGTGCAGCAGTGCAAGACAATGTCTGTCTACGTTGGAGCAAGATCCAAAGGGGCATGATGGGAGTAAGAGCCTGGGGACGTAAGGTTAGGCTCCTGCTTACTCTGCAGCTTAGAAAATGTTGAGAAGACCCTGGATCCACACATAGCTCGGAGGGGCAGGTAGAGAAGTGGGGTGTGAGGCATATAGCTTGCACTATAAGCCTTACTTCCTCTATCCTCCCAGTGAACAAATGGGATATTACTATTTTTTTTTTGCATATATACTTTGCAATGTATAGTTGAATATTTGATGGAGGTCAAATAAGGCAGAAGTTAATTAAAAACAGGGATGTGGGTCCTTGATGACCAAACAGTCATGTCTACTCATTTTAGAAGACTGCTCTATTCTATAACCCAAAGTCATTTTTCTTGTATTTCCCATCAGTTAAATCAGATTACAGTGTATCTTTTTTTTTCATGATGTTAGTAATAGCAAAAATCATTTGCATACCATAAAGCCAGGAGTTTTGCAAATTTAGTAACCGTATTGCCAATCAAATTAACAGCGTTTTAGGGTTTTTCTGTTTCACTTTAAGAAAAATTAGAAAATTGGAAAATTGATTTTTAAAGACTTCTCCAGTTTAAAAAAAATGTTAAGAGTCTATGAAACAGAGAGTGTGTGTGTGTGTATGTGGTGTGATACATAAATAATATTTAGATAATGGTAGTGGAGAGTTCTACAACTATCTCAAAGACACGTTGACACTTTGGATGCAAGAAAGCTTTTTTTTTCTGACAAACTTTAACATTTGCAAATCAGATGAATGGCCCTAATGAGAGTTTTCCTATAAAAAGGTCAGTCTGACCTAAAGGTCAAATTGGAAATCTAAGCTGTACATTAAAATAATGTCATGAGGAACTAAGAAAGTCAGAAGGTTGGAGAAATTCCCTGACAGTGTGATATAACAGTAGTCTAATAAGGGCAAACCAGTGATCTGTGATAAGCTCCACAACCATGTTTCCTGGAAAAGAGCAGACTTTGATTTTTGTGAAAGAGAAGTTAGAGAGGTGTATCAAACATTTCACATTAGAATACTTAAGAACATTATATTATTAATAAAAACAACTAATATATATCAGATATTATTTGTTTTTTAGAAACAAATGCACTTTGGTATATAGTTATATATTGCAACTTTATCCTTTTGATAAAAGGCAGTATTTATATCATACTGTCTTCAAAGAAGATTATATATCTATCTCCCCAGCTCAAAACCCCTCACTAGTTGAAGTATGTAAGCTTAGTCAAACCCTGACCCATTGTCCTAGTAAAATGTCCTGCTCGGCAGAGTGACTAGCAAATAACAAGTACTCAAGAACTAGATTTTGAGTTTGACTCATAATCATTTCTCACAGAAAGAGCCCTCATAATCATTTTCCACAGCAGACCCTCACCTCAAGCCCACACTTGGTTTAGAATTTGGGTGGTACATAAAAATACGAAATTATATACATGAAATATTTTTTTAAAGTTCGACATAAGAAATGACTCATAATTTAGTTTTTGATGCAAGACCCAAGTTTTGTTTCAGTAAGTTCTGACTCAACAAATGAATATGAGGTGTGGGAAGAATGAAAATAAAAATAAAAGTATTCAGCTTTTATAAAAGCAGAAAGATTGTAACTATTTTACTCAAAAAATATTTGCTAACTGAAAACACTTTTTGTTATTAGCCAGTTCACAAAGACCTTGAAGTTGGTCGACGTTTTAGTTAAATATATTAGCTAAAATTTCAACCGTTTTTACCCAGCATATAAATTTTCTGAGACTTTCCAAAAAGATGTTTCCAAATTTATTCTTATGCTAGATAACTAGTGGTCTTTTGTTTTGTTTTGTTTTGTTTTTTAAGTTTTCACCTCTCTTTTATAGACAGCAACAGAATTTCCTTGATGGAAATGTAAGGACAGTGCTGTTTGGGATTTGAAAATGCTGAAAAAAGCCATAGACAATTGTTCGATGGATTATAACTCTTTCCTCTGACCAAGTCTTGAATTAGTCAGCTTTAACTCTAAGGTTACCCTCCTCTGTCACTGGACTGGATTTTTACTGGTTAATATACACTTTACCTCATTCTTCGTTCTTTTATACACATTCTCCAGAATTCAACAAAAGGTTTTGAGATACATGAAAACACAGGGAAGTTCCATTATCAAAAGAACCAGGTCCGGATATGTCCTAAGTGTTGGTATTATCAGACAGAGGTTTTAACATTCTATCATAAATATGGGGGAAAGTGGACAACATGTGTAAACAGATAAGGTTACGGTAAAGCCCAGGTGTGGTGATGTCACAGGCCTAAACGATAAAGGACCCGCATGGGACCAGGAAAAAGCAGAAGCATGCACAGTGCCTGTCTTCGTGCAGACCTGTATCTTTTCGTACTAGGTTTGCTTACTTAGAAAACCTATCTTCCCATCTCCACATGTCTCAATGTTAAATGCTATCCCACATATGAAATCTTATTATGCTCAACAATAATAAATAACAATAGCTAAAGTTATTGAGCACCTTCCATGTACCAGCCACTTTTGTAAACATTTGACATATGTTATCTCATGTACTCTTCACAAAAGCTCAGAGAGATAGGAAACATTTCAAAACTTCTTTTCAGAGTTATTTTTCATAAACATAGGTCATGTCCTCACCATACCTCTAAATGAGCCAGTGTAGTGTTTTCCACTGTATACAAGACAAAAGTAAATTTCTAACCTTGTCTTCAGAGAATCCTGTGATCTGGCCTTATTATAGCCTACCAAGATGTTACCCTTTTATGTCTTCTACATTCTATTCCCAAATGCCAAAGTCATATCAGACATCTTGCTATTTTCTGCACATACCATATGACTTTATATACTTTTTCTTTAGGGCACCTAATTTTTCAGCCTAAAATAACCTTTCCCCAAATGAAACTTTCATGTCCCAGTCAAATACCATTTTATTCTTCAATCAACTTAGAGATACAAAGATGAATAACTGATGGTGTCTTGCCCTTCAAAATCTTACAGTCTGGAGGTGATTCTGACAATATGAACACTTACATACTATGAGATACTTTTTCCTGTCCTCAGCTAGAGTGAATCAGTCCTGCTCTGATCCTATACCTTACTAAGCACTGACACATTTCTGCCTGATTTTTACCCATTTCCTCACTAATTTATAATCTCTTTGAAGGTACAGAAACAATAGTTAGTTTAATGAGAGGTTTGGTTGAATAAATGAGACCACTCATACAGAGCTTTTTAAAAAACTGTTCATCCAAGGATGCGTATAGAGCCCTGATTTAAACACAATTGCAGAGAGATGCTTGCAAATATTACAGTAAAAAAAAAAGAAAAAAAACATGCTAAGAATTTTCTTGTTCTTTAGCATCATCTAATGTCTTTTTTTTTCTTTTTTTTTTTTTTTTTTAGTGTTTTCCTCTATATGATGCAATAATTATTGGGACTGACTTGTTGGTCAAGTTAGAGTCTAAAAGATATAAAAGTAGACGAGAGCACAAGCTGTGAGACTGATTTGGGATCAATTTAGGGCTCTGCTAAGATGGTTAATAAGGATGTGACCTTGGTCAAGTTCCTTAACCTTGAAAAGTTTCAATTCCCCCCATAAAATGAAGATAAAATATGTGCCTCAATCTTTAATGAGGATTAAATATGATTTAGAAGAGTGCCTGATGCATAATGTTGAATAGCTTCAGATGAATCTTTATTATGAAAAGCACGCTGCTGATACAATGCCAGAGCTTTTTCTCTTGACACTGCTACTTTTATATGCAGCTAATTAGACATAACATTCAATAACTAAGCAAAACGGCAAAAGCCCATGACTGTTGCCAACTATTTAAGGAATTATTTGGGATTTGGCTTATTGTGTTTTCTTTGAAGTTAAGATATCCAGAATAATGGATGATTGCACAATCTAAAAACACTATCTAATTAAAGTAAGTATATACTCCTGAAATTAAATATTGAGGTAGGACTTCTCTAACCATGGAAAAGCATTTGTCTTTTCTCTTTTGTCAGTGAATTAAGGATGATAATAATTTTGTTCGTTTTTGGTATCTAGTTTGATGTCAGCTTTGTTTCATTATTTATGGGGAAAATATGATAAGAAATTTGGGGAAAGAAATTAGCTCAATATTTATAAAATGTGGGATAAGTAAGAGTATAATTAAAATACCAAATAATTCTATGTGATTATATCACAGTAGAAATAACTTTTACTTAGGGGATTAAATAGCAGTTTAGAAGCAGAAATGAAGTACACAAAATCTTTTTAAGCACAAATAGCTATGCCTTTATTAATGGGTTTAACAAAAATTATCATTACTTTTTTGTGGTCAGAAAATTTTACACAGCCTTGAGGGAAAACAGTATGGGACATACGTGATTTTGTTTTGCTTGTGTAGAAGGATCAGTGTAAGGAATGTATATGTACTTGTTTTATTGTGTGTGCTTTTGTTTGTTTGTTTGCTTTTGTTTGTTTGTTTTTTTTTTTAACAGTTTAACATAGACAAAGAGGCTGGGGAAAGGCAGATTTATCATCGGTATTGCATGGAGCGAGCCGCAGTCCACTGTGCTCATGTGTTCACCACAGTTTCTGAAATAACTGCAATAGAGGCAGAACACATGCTGAGGAGAAAGCCTGGTAATTATCACCCTTGCGTTTGTCACTGACCTTTCAGCTCCGAATGACATTAGAGCAGGGGAACCTTGCTTAAAACAAAAAGTAAAAATAAAACAATACAGGAAAAATTGCGTTCACTGTCACCACCCAAATCTTCACCTATACTTTCATTTTCAGTGGCTTTGCAGTAAAACCAACACTAGGCTATATCCGGAGCACAGTAGTATTCAGTTTGTGCTGCTTGTTGAATAAATGGACTATGCTTGAAGTGCCCTAGGTCTGAACTAGATTATCATAATGACTTGGTGTGTTTGACCAAGTTAAGCTGACTTTCTATTTTAAGAAAATGAAAGTTTAGAAAATATCAGAAATTTGTGCAAGACTATCCCAGTTCTACATCTTATAACATTGCCTCATTGTTTCTGTTTGGTAGAAATCTGTTGTTTTACTTCCTCTAAGGTGTTCTTGCCAGTTTTTCTAGGAACTAGTCACAGGACATCCAGAGGTGGTAAAACCAAGAAGCATATTCATAAAACGTGACCTTATCACCTGGACACAGCTGTTTGGTCCAGAGGTAGACACCTGGCATAAGCCAGGTCTATCAGAATGCTCTCATAGGAAGAGGTCTACACAGATGAGTCTGTTTGAATGCATAAAAATGTCAGCTTTGAAGCTGTTTACACTGTCCATTTTTTATTGTGTTTCATGGGATGCAAAAAAAAAAAAAAAATGAAGCTACAGCGAAATGCCGTAAGAAGCAGAAACAGACTAAAAGAGAAGACTTGAGATTCTCCACAGTAATTTAGACTATAGTTTAAACTAATTCCTGGGGCTCGGCTGAATTTTTGCATTGAGACTGTTCAGCATTCTGTTACTAAATTTCTCAGCATTATACTTAAGTTAGTGTTAGTAGGTTTCTGTTACGCGCAGCCAAATGGTCCTAATTAACATCTTCCCTGCTTAATTCCTGTGGTCTTGTCTCTAGTTGTCTTTCTTTTAGATACCAGTTGAATGTCTAAAGAATATATTTCAAAGCATTAGATAATTTAAAAAAAAAAAGAAAAAAACTCAGGTAATTTGCTCAGTGGTAACATAAATATCCTATGCTGTCCTGTTTTCTTTCCAAGAATCCTCTTGGACTCACCTGGATTCTCCCTCTCATGCCTCCAACAAAAACAAAAACATGCCCAGCACCTCCACCTAAGTATTCCCTGTTCTCTTACCTGCTTTACTCTTCTCCATGGCACTAATTACCCCTGACATATTGCATGGTTATTTGAATATTTGGTTTATTGTCTGCCTCCTCCATTTAGGTTGTAAGCTCTATGAATTTAAGAATATTGTTTTCCAAGATGGCATTCCTATATATTTCATTTCCATGCTCTCATTGTACATTTTCTTACTGAATTACTTCATAACCTAGAGGAAAAAGAGAGATTCCACAGTGCCAGATTAAGTATACATATAATTAAGAATAGCAAATTCCACCTCCCACCCCCATCTTTATTTCAAAGGCATCCCTGTTATAAAGGGTTCTTTTTCTACCCCAATTCTGAATTTATTCTAAGGAAATTTCTGTTGTGTAGTCTTGGTGGGTGGCAATACTCTGCCTTCCACCACCACAGCAAAGGAGGACAAGATGTGATATTTTCGTTTCCAAGCAGGTAGGAAGCAAATAATTCAGAATCAACCAATCAGATTCTTCTGCCTGGGGCTTTGAATGATGAGGAAATAATGCAAAGAGGCAAAGGCAGTTGGAAAATATTTATTATCATGTGTCAGGGTGAAACCCAACAGAAAAAATAAGAGAGTCTGTTTCCATACATTCTTACCAACAATGAATTTTTAATTATTTTAGTCTTTGACAATTTGATATGTAAAAAATAGCATGGCATATTAATTTGTCTTTGAATACTGAGTTTTAACATGTTTGGTATTTGTATTTAAAGCCACAGTTTTAACTATGTCACTTTGTAAAAGTGTTCCTATGATTCCGTATCTATCAATGAGGCATCAAAACATTTTAAAACCTTATATCTTAAACCACATAAGCAGCAGTGTGCTGGGACCAGCTTATATGGACTCACAAGAACCAATAATTCAATCTCTCTCTCTCTCTCTCTCTCTCTCTCTCTCTCTCTCTCTCTCTGTCTGTCCTGATTGTTAAACTTTACATGTGATGACATGCAGGCCTGTATGTGTGAAATTATTCTGGACAGTAAATGTGGATTTTAGGAGACCTAAAATAGGTCTTCTTTCTTTCTTAGGTCAATAAACTAAGAAATTCATTTCAAGATACAGGCATTTTATTTTTAATGGTTTGAAACAGTGAGAAAATTCCAGAAGAATTAAAGTCATAATACAATTGTATTTATACACATTCTTGCCCTCTATATCTTTCTGGATAATACAGCTGCCTAACATAATGGTTAAGGGCTTAGACTCCAGGCCAGGCTTCCTTGGCTTTAAATCCTACCCCTGTAAATTTGTAGTTACTTGACATTTGGCAAATAACCTCCCTGCAGGCCAGTTTCTTCATTTATGAAATGAGGACAGTGAAAAAAGCTTACTCTACATGGTTTAGGAAATTAATATTTGTCAAATACAGTAGAGTCTGGCATGAAGTAAGCCTTCTATAAATGTTATAGAAAGATGAATAATACATTGTAAGAGGGAATTTTCTACTATCTTGATCACACTCAACAGTTCATCTAGGAATTATTCACATGAGGGCTTTTGCTTGGAAACCTTGGCAATCTAAAATAAACTCTGCCGAGGTAAGGTGTGAAAGGAGTATAGTATGTGCTCAACGACTTAGTAAAAACTCATAAATAAACAGCAGTTCCTCCCCAACACAAGGAATGACCAAGAAGCCTGAGTTGACTTTGTGGAACCATTTCAAGGGAATAGCCTGTTAACTCTAAATATCCTTCAGAATGATGGCATATTTATCCTTGTAGCACAAATCTCCATCGCAAAAATCTCCATTGCCATGTGCTAAATTTTTGGACATAACTTCTTTTTTTTTTATTACTTTTGTTTTTACTGATACTAAATGAACATGTGTTCAACTCCGTAGGCAATTATCTTGAACTCCAGTAGTCTCTGTCTTTCTTATCACATACCAGCGTCGTGGCGTCTTCCTTCCTGAACCATAAGAGCTTTTGGGCATTAGAAATAAAGGGCTTTCTTTCCAATGTTCCAAATGGATAGAACATTTTCTGCACACTTGGTCAAAAATAAGAGAAAAGATGTAGTTTAATGCACAACATAGTTAAGGAAAGACGCAACACATGGAGGCTGACTGTATGGATTCTGCTCTTACTACCGCTTGTGTTCTCAGATTCCTTAACAACTCAAGGGCTCAGTTTCTGCCTCTGAAAATGCAGATAAAGAGCCTCTACTCCATTGGTGGTTGCAAATGAGTTACATTATAAAGCATTTAGAGCAGTGCCTGGTTCACAGTAAGCAATCAATAAATTAAAACTATAATAATCATTATTATTGCCATTAATTAGACTGTGTCATTATAGCAGTCATTCAATGTTATTTTGGTCATGTATTCCTGGTTTCCTATTTCAGTAATTCATTGTGAAGTTTTATAAATTTTCAATTCTATGCTAGAGATTAGAAATGTTAATAAATATCTAACTTTATATATTAAAATACATTATTTTTCTACAATGGCAGCCTTTCTCAAAAGAGAATTTTCATGATAATTTTATTTTTGCTTTTCCAGATGTAGTTACTCCAAATGGCTTGAATGTTAAAAAATTTTCAGCAGTACATGAATTTCAAAATCTACATGCAACATACAAGGCCAGGATTCAAGATTTTGTTCGAGGTCATTTCTACGGGTATGCTTTTCTTTATTTAAAATAAAATTGGCATGTGACTTTAGGGATCTCTTGGTATAGAGAAAACAGGATTGTTATAATACATGTTTATCTTTCTCAGCCCCTTTTATACTTTAACAGAATTCATGTGTCCATTCTGTTGTTGTTGCTGTATTTCATTTGAAACTGTTTTGTTTTGTTTTGTTTTAGTCATCTGGACTTTGATCTTGAAAAGACTTTGTTCTTTTTCATTGCTGGGAGGTATGAGTTTTCAAATAAAGGAGCTGACATCTTCCTAGAATCCTTATCCAGGCTAAATTTTCTGCTGAGGGTAAGAGAACTCTAAGATGCAATGCCATGGAGGACTTTTTTGTAGAGCACTTTCTGGCTTCTTAAATAGCGTCCAAGAGTATATATGATTTTGAAGATTTAAAACAACAATCTTATTCTAAAAATGATTATGGTCTTGCAATTTACATATTAGTATTGCGTTGTTCACTTGTATATTCACTTGTCTATGTCATCAGGTATTTTTTTGAGAGCCACAAGCTTATCACATTATATGCTGTCTTAAAATGACATTTGAGTTTGTAACCACTTGAAAGATAGAGAAATCAAGCAAATGGAGAATAAAATATTTAAAAACCAGTAAAGATATTAAAAACAAGTAATGATATTAATTGAGGATGTGGCTTGGATTTCTGGCAATAATAGGCTTACTGATACTGAATCTTGTCATTAGACTTATATATAATCACAAACAGCTCTGGACATCACCATCCTCCCATGACCAAAGCAAACCTTCAAAAGAACATGGTTGCTGGCTGACAGCCAAGCAGTTGCTCTGTGTAGAACTAGGCAGACATACACAAACTGCTTATCCCCCAACTCACCAGCCACACCTCCTCCCCTAGACTGAGAATCTTGAACTGTGAAACTAGGAGATGACTCACAACATGGAAACATGAAGAAAGGTAAAGGAGGTTCCTACTCCCAATAACATGGGGTCATTTTTTGCTCAGAAAGGCGGTACTTAAAATAGGTCCTTAACTAATCAAGCAAAAAACAAGAGACAAATAACAACAACAAACCCAAATCTGTGCCAATAGAAGCAACTATAGACAATAGTAGCATGTCAAGCTATTGATTAAAGTTATTGGCTTATATTATAATCTAATCACATGAAAATATAGAATAAATAACAGTAAAATAACTCACAGGAGACCAGTGTAAATTCAGTCTTACTACAATATTGAGACAATCTAAACTTTCCTGAGCTCTGTGCTGCTCTCCAATTAAATTTTTATTTCTTGGACATAGTTTAGAACAGACATTGTAGCAAGTATACTAGAAGATTTACATAAATCACATTAATAAGAAATATATTAATAAAAACCCAAGTCTTCAAAATAGGATTGAAGACCTGAAAGATTATTCCAGAATAAGCTGAAATAATCTTTTATAACATAAAAACTGTTATTTAAATCTTACTTTAAGTAACATAGCTTCTTTAACAGCAGATAAGTGTATATTTTCCAGAATTTTATATAATTGAAGTCATGAGGTGTTTACTCTTTTTCCCTCTGTGTACCCACATGGAGCATATTCATTTTAGATTCATCAATGATGCTTATATGAGTTGTTCATTCTTTTATATTGCTGAGAAGTGTGATATCCTGTAGATATGCCACTGTTTGTTTATCCATTCATCTTTTTGTGGGTATTTGTGTTGTTTCCAGTTTTGAGTTGTTGCAAATAAAACTGCTACTTACTTTTTGATGTAAAAAAGAAGAAAAGCAAAGATTTTCTCTCTTTGAAGGCTTTGCCTCCTGGCAAGTCATCTGGGCTCTGGTAGGAATGGCACAGGTTTTGGAGGACTTAAAAATACTATGTTATTTAAACCTTGTTTCATCACATTTCATAGTATGTGTCTATTCAACAAGCTTTATAGATGGACTCACAACTATATCAAACATGTATCATATTAGAGACATTCTTCAGTTTATCCATACATTTATTAAGTATTCACTTCATTTTTTGATGTGAAGAAAAAGTTAACTGCTGTTATGCTAGACATCAAGATAATTATAGCTCTTGGAGAAATGAAAAGAAAGCATTCTCGTTCTATATGATACATTTGTTCTTTAACAGCACATTGGCTACTCCAGGAGTAAGTTTCTTATTCTATGCTTCTGTAGACTTTTGAATAGATTGTCAGGCCCTAGAGTGCAGAGGACACAGATTAGATGGTAAAGTGTTCCACACTCAAGAGATACATGAGTATTCATCTGCTCACAGTTTTAAGTGAGTTTATGCTTTCTTTCCCATAGCTATTTGACTTATCATTTCCTTCTGAGAGAAGCTTGGCCAACAGTACTTGTGGGAAGAGGAAAAAGAAAACCATAGATTTTTAGAGTAAAAAAAACACCAGTTTGCATTCCAGCTTTGCCAATAATCTGTTATACAAAGCCAGACTCCTTCCTGTATTGAACCTCTCTTTCTACATTAGTAAAACAAGGAGAGTGATATTCACAGTGTACAGTTATTACAAGGATAGGCTTAAATTATGCATCAAAGTACCCAGTACAGTGTCTGTCACACCAAAGGTGCTACATATATGCTACTTTCTTTACCTTAGGTCTAAAAAATTAAAATGGAATATCATAACATTTTACAGAAGAAAGTAAATAATCAGTTGTGCCAATCAATGTGTATAAGCTAGGAAAAAAAAATAGAATAAACCAAAACTAAATCCTCATTAACTTTCCAATCTGAAAATTTAAAGAATGAATTTTGGCCTTGTAAAGTTAGCTCACATTTATGTTACCTTTTTTTAACCACAGGAAAGCACAGTGATATCAGTATCAATGCTATATATTTTAGGTGATTGATGTTATGAAAATATTTCATGTCTGAATTTTAAATTATTACTTGATAAACCTCTATTGAAAGCCCGATTTATATTAAAACTTCGAAAAAAGCCTCAGTAAAGTGGGTGTAATTTCTCTATGAGTCATAAAAAGTACTTTTTTTATCTAAAGGCATTTTAAAACACTATCTTTTCGAAGGTTAAGGTCCATTTGTCACACATTTTATCTTTGGTCATTGACTCTGTTGTGTTTTCTGATCTCTCATTAGATGCATAAAAGTGATGTCACAGTGGTGGTGTTTTTCATTATGCCTGCCCACACGAATAATTTCAATGTGGAAACCTTGAAAGGCCAGGCAGTACGAAAACAGCTATGGTAATCTCATGTCTTGAGAATGTTCTTGAACGATAAGTGTAAAGGGATTTTTTATGTGTGCGATTTGTGTTATATCTCCTTGAACTGTTTTGTTTTGTTTTGTTTTTTTTTCTCCTTAAGATTATTATGGCACAAATACTACCTGGTTCTCTCCTCACCGGGCTACTATGTTGGATTATGTAATGCCTATAAAACGGTGCTACTATAAAAATTTTGGAATGAGCTACTATGGAACAATAAAGCCTCTGTAAAAATTGTTGAAGATGGGTTGAATTAAAAAAATATATTGTGGAAATATAAAAACATATAGCAAAGTAAAGAAATTATTTACTAATAATATGACCTCCTACATGCCCATAACCCAGATTCAATAATTATCAACACAGTCCCAGTCTTGTTACATCTTTACCGCCACCTTCCAGCCTCTGCCCTCTTCTTAATATCATCAAGCGAACAAAATGTTAAGCTCTGTGGGCAGGTCAGGGTGTTCTGCTGCCTCAGATCTGGAGATTTTAACTCGAGATAAGTTGGCAAATAGGAAAATAATTGAAGAGGCTATACAAAAGTATACACTGACAAAATAACAGCCTTATTATGAAAAATAAAGATTTTACACTGTGACACTGTTTGAATTATAAATTTTTCTATTACACAGGGACACTGCACATTCAGTGAAGGAAAAATTTGGAAAGAAACTCTATGATGCATTATTACGGTAGGTGCTTTGAATACTTAACACATCAAACATTTGGAGTGTCACTATTCAAACAGCAATTTAGACACTATCATGTATTTATTTTGTTTCAAACATAAAGGAATTACTAACCTTTGAGAGTGTGCCGGATCGTTTGAGCAGGTGTTCTTTTTATCCTTCATCCGACAAATACTTATAATCAGGTTATACAGTAAGAAAGTATTTATATATTAAGATAGGCTCTAATTTAATGGGAATCTCATTAGGGTTACTATGCCAAATAGAAGCTGAGGTCACGAGAGTTTAAGTTTAAATATATATTGACTTAATGTATATTAAATACATACTTATGCATATATTAAATTAACATATTTATTAATTAACATTAATTAATGTTAGCATGTATTTACTTAATAAATAATAAACTTTATGTCTTTTATAAATAATAAGTGAAATATATACATGTATAAATAATAAAATCTAAATAATGAAATAAAATTAAATGTATTATAAAATAATAATATATAAAATATACGGATTTTGCTACTATCTGAAGAGAAAGCTGTGTTGTTTCCTGACCCGGTGGCAGGTGAACATCATTTCTTTTTATCAGTAAAAATATCAACATATAAATGGATGAGGTACACCACTTTGGAACGTAGTACTAAGGAGCAGGCAAAGTATAATGATAGTGTCCCCCTGATGGTCAACATCAAGGTTTAAAAAAAAAATTTTCAATTTTCTTTTACATTATCAAATGTGTTCTTTTATCATGCTTATTTACAATTTTGGAATTTGTATGTGAGCTTCATTAGGAAATTGTTTGCTTTACATTTATTTTTAAAGTGATTAGAATAGTGATACATAGAAAGAATGAAATTAGTGCCAGTTGCTTTTATTTTTCTTATTAATGTTTCCCCACAGAGGAGAAATTCCTGACATGAACAATATTTTGGATCGAGATGATCTAACAATTATGAAAAGAGCCATTTTTTCAACTCAGGTAATAAAAAAGTGCCTATCACTTCTCGTAATTGTTAAACTCAGTTTAGGTCAATATTTTAAATTATTGAAATGAGCTAATTTGGGAAATTTTTAATCCCAAAACCTAGAAAGTCTTTCTTATATAGTCACCTAAATGACAACTTTGTACGTTCTCTTTATGAGTGCTTTTTAGGGTTCCTTTTAAAAATTCATGGAACTTGTTTTTGTATCCAATTAAAAATTCATTCAATATTTACCTGGCAGGGAAAATATGGTCACAAAGATGGTTTTCCCGGGTGAGGCTCACCCTGACCCTTTGATAACCCTAAATGTGGGAAATTCCCACGTAATTTGTGGTAAAAGGACTGCATTTGACCCTTCCCAGACACGGACACACACACACTCCTACACACACACACTCCTACACACACACACACACACACACACACACTCTTTGGAACCAATATATCCAATTGAAAAACTGTGTATATTGTAATGACAACACAAACATAAAATTTTCAAAAATACATAGAATTTTGAGTGCAATAGAGAAAAGGTGACTTGTTTCTCGGTCAAGTAGAATTATTGTAAGAAGGAAAGATAAATGTTCTTTAGGCATACTCCAAAATCTTGTCATAATAGTGGAGGCACTAGGCACCAGAGGACAGCCCCACTAAAAGGATCCAGGAGAGTGTCATCTTGAGCCAAGATTTCAGGACACCCTATTCCAAATAAGTCCTAGAAGCAGGCAAGAAGTCTTGGCCTTTCATATAATGGCTGCAGGTAAAAAAACAAAAGTATCATGTGTTCACAATATCTGAAGAAAGTCCTTCAACCCATTATCCTCCTCTGAAATAGATAAAACTTATTCACCATCATTAGTGTCATCTCAAAAGACAAGGCAAAAAGGTTGGATGACGTGTCGCCAATGACCTATTGTTGAAATTAGTCACACATTAATTCTTTCCACGATTGACATTTCCTTCCATTACTGCAGCGACAGTCTTTGCCTCCAGTGACAACTCACAACATGATTGATGACTCCACTGATCCCATCCTCAGCACCATTAGACGGATTGGACTTTTCAACGGCCGCACAGATAGAGTCAAGGTAGAACTAATCATTTACGTGGGTCACTTCAAAATAAAGTAGAAGATATTTGTTGAGACTTTATTGGAAGCCTCCTCAATTGTTTTAACATCTATCAAAAACATTTTATATATTTCTAAAGAAAATGAATTGTTTTCTGCCTTGGGTAAGACTGTGGCTGGAAGGTCTCTTGAAATTGAAAGCTTTGAACAAAGTTTGCTTTGCTGATCTAATGGACAAGAACTTTATTAAACATTTTCATACCCCTGGGTCTTTGTTAACGTTATCTTCTCTTTCTGAAATACACTTATTTCAGCCATTCTAACTATTCTTTTGGGATACAACCTAAAAGTAATCTCTTCTTTGCATTTTTCCTTAATATACATTTATCTATTCCAGACAGAACAATTGTTTCCTTATCTGTATTCCCAGGACATTTTATATCTACTGCAATTATAGGAAATATCACATTGAATTATATATATATTTAATTTATGTGCCCATTTCTCCAGAAAGAGTGTGAGTTCTTTGAAGCAGAATCATGTGTCGTATATATTTTATTTTCTCCATTTTCATCCTCTGAGGAGCAGATACCAAGACAGGACTAGACAGAAAAACATTTATTGGTGGTAGCTCCTGTGAGGGATAAAGAGATTGAAAGCACGGGCAGGCGGGGAGGTGCAGTCAGACTCTGTGAAGAGAGCAGGAAGGAAGGCTATGGGAAGGGAGCCACAGACTGCAGCCCTGTTCTAAAATAGTCTCCCCCCCACCCCCGCGCTTTTCCCACAGAAGGCAAATGTAATTAACAAAAAGCTAGAATTCATAAAAATGAACACATACATAAAAATGAAAAATATACACACATAGCAGCACCATATAGTGACTCAAAGAGGAATTGGCCAAGACCATTCAACATGGCTTGTCAGTTAGCGAAAGAAAACACGTATACAGTGTGCTCGTACGCCCACAAAAATGATAACAAAAAAACCTACCAGGTAAATAATTTTCAACAGCGACACAGATTCAGTATTATTTTACAATGCCTCCTTTCTTAATACAAAAGGTGCCCCTGTGTGTGTGCGTCTGTGTGTGTACATGTGCACACATGCTGGGATTTACTGTTGACTTATTTCTAACGTTTCGGTGTTACTACATACGTTTTCTTCTATTTAACCTTTTCTTTACGTTTTACCTTCACATGTAAATCCCACCTTCTACCAAAACATTTTCAAGTTGGCAGGCAGACGGCTGCCTTGTTTCTGAGCACTGGGATACAATGGTTTTAATAGGGATTATTGTTAATAGGGACAGGATTCCCAATGAAAAGTTGTCCATTAAAAGAATCACTCATTGGGAAGACATGGATTGGCACTAGTACCCATCTCTGCCTGTCCCATAGGCCAGGAGAAGCTACTGTGGTGGATCTAGAGCAGAGGCAGTGGGGCCTGTCAGACAAAATCCCCGGGCCAGAATTCTTAAAGGAAATCTGAGCAGCAAATTTGAGACTGCCACATCTCTGAAGAAGACAAGATACCAAGTCCTTAAAGGCTGTACTCGAACTGGCTGCCTTTAAATCTCTGCCACTTATTCAGTTTATAAAGTTATTTAATCTACCTGTACTTAGACTTCTCAAAATGGTGATAAAATAGGCCCACACTCACAGAATTGTTGTGAGGATTTAAAGAGTCATACATAGATGCTGCATTTATGTACATAGCACATTACTGATAGTTAATAACTTTTAGAGGAGAGGTATGATCAGGGTTTGGTGAGAGTAAAAGATGGAAGATATGTCTTTGACTGCAGGATTTGATCAAATGTTTTATTAAAAAGATGACGTGTTAGCTAGATCTTGATCAATGAGCAAGAGTTTATCATACAAATAACAGGAAGGAGGGCTCACCACACAGAAAAAGAAGTAGATAAAAAGGTACAAAGGTATAATAGCACATGGCTCATGTATAGTGAATGGAAAAGGAAGTTTATCTCATACAAAGTAGATTTATGCAGTTAAATTATATTTTGAGATATTTATTATCATAAAGCAAACACACAACAAAAGAAATAAAGAATAACTTCTAATGATATACATTCAAAGCACTGAGATGAACTTTGGTTAATTCAGAATTAGGTATTTTGTTTTATTAACAGTATCCTCTAAAAGCTTGACACTAACTCAGGGCCTGTGCTAAGATAACTGTTTGATTGCTTGTATATATTTGATTCCCTGTATATTTATAGAAACTCATAGAGTGGTTCTTAATTCTCAGAGTGGATTGACAAGTTTTTTAATATAAATGTGACCATTTGATTCAGGAAATGCTGCAGATTATTTTGATCTTGAATTTTTCTTCTATCTTGCCTATGTATTATAGTGAGGAAAGGCTAGGCTGAAGATTTTGGGTTTAGACCCTATCCTGCCCTTCTGTGAAAATAATTAACTTCCTGGGACCTTACTTCTGTTCTAGGATAAATATAGTCAAACAAGTGTGTGTGTGTGTGTGTGTGTGTGTGTGTGTGTGTGTGTGTGTGTTTTATTGTTGTTTATTTGTTTTCCTACTGACCCAGGGCCTGCTTTGAGCCAGGTGCTCTGCTGGAGGCTTTTGTATACAAGATCTTATTTAATCCTCCCTATAACCTTGGGCTGACCTCTAATATTCTTCCTCTGCCCTGGGCTTCTGCAATTAGCTGTTTTAGGGCCCAGACAGCTGTTTTCTTATTTTAGTTATGCAATCATTCTGTTTGGCTGGGTACAAAACAAACGGCCATGGTGTTTTCATGTTCCAGAATGGACTTTGAAGAGTTCAAATTTTCCTAAATGTGGAAATGCCAAAGTAGGCACGACGCCTTTAAAATCCCCCTTTCCCGATATTTGCCAAAGAGCGTAATGCACTGTGGGTTTGAGGGTCGCCCCAACAGTCAGTGTCTGTATCTTTTGTCTCTTTTCCAAGTGCAGCTCTTTGCATGTAATAGAACTCCAATTATGCTTTTGTTGAGAGCTGCTGTAGCAAAATACAATGGACTAGGTGGCTTAGAAACCACGGGTATTTATTTCTCATAATTCCATAAGCTGGGAAGTCCAAGATCAAGTTTCCAGTGTGGTTGAGTTCTGGTAAGGGCCTTCTTCCAAGTTCATAGATGGCACCTTCTTGCTGTGTCCTCACATGGTGGAAGGCACTAGGGATCTCTCCCTCCTTCATAAGGCACTAATATATATGTATACAAATATTACTTATATTATACTTTAATATATTTATATTACATAGAATATTATACAAATATATAATACTAATTATAATTATATAATTATATATCATATTAAATATACATTGTATAGATAACTCTATAACTATATATATATATAATCCCAATACTTTAAAAATCATATTTCATTTATTTTTAATAAATGATATAGAGGGAGGCTGACAGATAACAATAATTCTGTGAGACCTCTAATAAATAGGATTAATTCATCCAGGTGACCAGTTAAGCAGCTATTCTGTTCACGACTTTACAAATACAGTCATGCTCGCTTGTCTCTGCCTTTGCAGAACATTACAGGCAGTGCAGTCCCAGAACTGGCTCATACCAGTGCACAAGAGCCACAATTGTTAATTTTCAGAAGGTTTGTGAGCCCATTTTGAACACAGCCATTGGTTAAAATTAAATTACGTAAACTTAAAAAGAAATAAATTCTATTAAAAAGGTAATGCTCAGAATTCATCACAGCCTAGTTATTTTTCTCATTGTACTATTATCCATGCTCCTGAGATTATTTATGACTATTGTACCCACATGGTCTAAATACTCTATAGTGACGTGCTACTGCTCTTTCCTTCTCTAGTTTAATGATATCTCATTGATAGGTTGAAATTGGCCATGGTGGAGTATTTATAGAGCAAAAGTAGGTGAACACTACACATCATGTCTTGATTGCATATTGATTGTCTAGAATTAAGAAAGTGGTGGAGAAATGTTAGTAATTCAGGTCAAACTTAAAAGTTGTGCCTGTAGTCATCACATTGTGACTGACACAAAAACATGAGGAAATATTTTTCCAGTATCAAAAACTCAACAAAGAAGTTACTCATGTCATTGATGAACTTGTGAAGTTCTGACATTCATCTCTGTATTTCACTTCCTTTTGCTCATTCACAAAGTAATCAACCAACACTTATGTCAGAACTACATTCAGTCATCAATCAAAATGATAAGTTGGTAATTAATACAAGATTTTCTCAGAAATCATCAAAAACATTATGTGATAATTAATTGACTATATAGAATTTATAATAAGGAGTATTATATATTTTAATAGATTTTATTTTTTAGAGTAGTTCTAGGTTCACAGCAAAACTGAGCAGACAGTACAGAGTCAGGGACCATCTGCCCTATACGTGTACAACCTCCTCCACTATCGACATCCTGCCCCACGGTGATACATTGTTATAATAGATGAACCTACAAGATTCATAATTTACATTAGAGTTTACTCCTAGTGTTGTACAGTTTATACATTTTGATAAGTATATAATAACATGTATCCACCGTTATAGTATGGTACAGAATATTTCATTACCCGAAAAATCCTCTGTGCTCTATTCATTTCTCTTTCTCCCTGACGCATAGTAACTGCTGATCTTTTTATAGTTTCCACAGTTTTACATTTTCTAGAATTCATAAAGGTGGAATTATACAGTATATGACCTTTTCAAATTGGCTTCTTTCACTTAGTCATACGCATTTAAGTTTTCTCCATGTCTTTTCATGGCTTGATAGCTCATTTCTTTTTAGCCCTGAATAATATTTTGTTGTCTGGATATAGCAGTTTATTTATCCATTCATTTACTAAAAGACATTTTGGTTGCTTCCAAGTTTTAATAATTATGAATAAAGCTGATATAAACATCTGTGTGCAGATTTTTGTGTGTACATTTTTTAAATTTGGAAATGGTATGCTATAATGGTATCCTTTATATCAGTAAGATTTATATTAAACTTTTGTGTAAATATATATTTATACTTTGGTTTTTCAGTTTACCAGCCATGGTAAACACTTTGGCATTGATTCTGTGTGCAATGGGAAGCTACTAAAATACTTTGAGCCCGTGAATGGCTAGTATTTTTAAAGGCTCACTCTGTTCGTGTTGAGTAAGACCTTAGCAAGTTAGAAGCAGTTAGAGAACCAAATAAAACTTTATTGCCAATAAAATCTTGTTTGGAGGATGTGGTTTAGCATGAGAACAAAAATGGCACATGAACCCCCTAGCCTCCAGCCTAGGCCTTGGAAACTGAGGAAGAGTTAGTTCACAGAGTAGATGCTTATGTAGAATGAAGAGAGGAAAAAAGAAGCACTCAGGCTTTTTTTCTTTCTTACCTCTCTCTCTCTTTTTTCCTCTAAATCTGGAATACAAATATTTTACAGTATTGAAATCACCAAATTGTAGGAATTTTTTTTGCTTAATTCCTTCTTTCTTTTCGTTCTTATTAGAATTTTCCTTTTTTAGGTGATTTTGCACCCAGAGTTCCTATCCTCCACCAGCCCCTTGTTACCCATGGATTATGAAGAGTTTGTTCGCGGTTGTCATCTTGGAGTATTCCCGTCATACTATGAACCATGGGGTTATACTCCAGGTATGGGACATGTATGGATTGCGGAATGTTTAGAATTTTATTGCTATTTTATTTTATGCATGTGTGCATCATATTCAAAGTTGACATGTAATTTACTATGGAATAGAGAAACACAAAATCAAAGCACAAATGACTGAGGGTATGTGGGAAGTCATTTATGTTGGTCGAAGACAATGTTGTATAACTTAATGGCAGACTTTGCGCCAAAACTTCATTTTACAGGGCAAAGTTAAACTTAACCCAAAATGATAGAGATATAGCTAGTGTTTTAACATAAAGGTCAGCAAAGCTGTTATAAAAGATAAGTAGACAGAAGAATATATTTGATAAATACTCCATAGCGAATGAGACATTCTGTTTTAAGTTAACTGGAGGAAGAGGCTGCTCCTTGCTTAAACTGTAATTACAGAAATAATGAAACTTCTGGTGATATAAGTTTGGTGTTAGCATATGAGATAACTTTTTTTTTTTAAAGAATAATCATTTCATGTGGTACTAACTCTAAAGTATTCGTTAAAGTCTGTGTTCTGTGTTTTGAGAAAACCCAATGAATATAAGCATTTATTTCATTAAATTTACTGAGTGAACATATATAGTGAACATACATGGGTACCTCACATTTTACTAAATGTGTGTTAATAAGAGTATTTAACAAAAATAAGGATCTGTTATGTTCCACAGAATTGTAATATACATAAATTTTTCTAGGGAGGAGTTCTAAAGTTTTATCAGATTCTCAAATGGGTCAATAACCCCAACTTACCTTCCTCTCTTCCAATGTCCCTCCCCCTCAAAAAAAAAAAAAGGAAACCACTTGCCGAGCAGGACAAAAGTCCACTGTTTAAATTGTATTACTTCATGGGTAATGGGGAAATTGTGTTTTTTTTTTCCTCATCCAACTGCACTAGTCAACCAAAAGTTATTTCATAATCAAATAGAAATTCCTTGCTCAGAGTGCTAACGTTTCTTAAGACATATCTGATAGTTTCTGGAAAACAGGTTTTGACTAAAAGGTGAGAGAGGTTTGAAAGAGACCATGAGGTTCTCTGAGCACCTGAGAACGTGGAAGGGATTTGTGCCAAGGGAATTTCTATGATGGGAGGAGCTGGTCATTACCAAAACCTTGGCCTACTCCATCAACTTGCCAAATACTTAGAGACGTAAGCTTAGAACGGAGTGCGAAACTAGCGGGAATGACAGTATAGCGCAGCAGTTTCCAACAAGAGCTCTGGAGCTGGGAGAACAGCCCCCTCCCCGCCCCTCCACCCTGTCCCCTGACTTTGTGAAGTTGGGCAACCTATTTCGCTTTTCCACACCTCAGGGAGATAATGATAGCCTCACTTTACAGGGTTGTTGAGCAGATTAAAGGAGTAAACATGTGAAGAGCTTAGTACTGTGCCGGGCACAAAGTAAACATTGCTGTTACTAGATAGGGAGAGGCTTTCTTCTCTGCGTGTGTAACAGGATATAGAAGCGAACCTTTGTCTGTCCTCTGACAGCTGAATGCACTGTGATGGGCATCCCCAGTGTGACAACAAACCTCTCCGGCTTTGGCTGTTTCATGCAGGAGCACGTGGCTGATCCTACTGCATACGGTGAGATTTTTTCTTCATTTAACCAAACAAAGCACAGGGTCTTTAGACCTAACCCTAAAGCTCTCCGATTAAACTAATGTTTATACTTATCTAACAAAAAATAGATTTAATCACGTGGTCTTCAGGAAAGATAAGAATGCTGTTAATATTAAATATATTGCCCAAAAGACAAACTGCAAAAGAAGTGCTAAACTTGGATAAACCTTCTCTTTACCTTTTTACCCCTGAACTGGTTTGGCCTTCTAATACCCAGAAGTGATATTACAATAACCATGGCCTTAGAGTATGTATATTGGTCAACACAATTATTTTAAAAGTTTGTGCCAAGTAAGCAAATTCACCTACATTATTTAAGATGGCAGGAAAATCTGCATCTCTCTATGTCTGTGTTGCCTAGCAGCAAGAAAAGTTTGAATGGGTCGGATTCTCTGCCTACACATTGTTCATTCCCTGGGCTTTTGCAATTGCACTGTCACTGTTCTCTTCCCTCAGGTTAGAGCTGTGGTTCTCAGCCATGGCTGCATGCTGGGAACACTGGGGAGCTTAGGTCTTACCCCAGGCCTTACCCCAGAGATTCTGGTTAGTGAGCAGCCCCCGTATGAGGGGATCACTGATCCAGGGTATCCATATACTGCCAGATTTTTTTAAAGCAAGATCTATTTTGTAAGCTGTGTGTTGTTGACAGTTGTAAACCATAGAAGAAATACAGCGTTGGAACAGAAAAGACAAATCAGAGGCAATAAGGAAGTGAGGAAGTAGATACTGCATGCAGTCTAGCTTAGAACCTGAGGACTAGGAGAAAAAATGCCCTAAGTTTAGCCCTACTCTTTACTTGTGCTTTGATTTTTGTGTCCCTCAGGTATTTACATTGTTGACAGGCGGTTCCGTTCTCCTGATGATTCTTGCAATCAGCTGACTCAGTTTCTCTATGGATTTTGCAAACAGTCACGCCGCCAAAGAATTATCCAGAGAAACCGAACTGAGAGGCTCTCAGATCTTCTGGACTGGAGATACTTAGGCAGAGTAAGCAAGTTTGTGGTCAACACAGAGGACCACTTTAGAAATTGCACTGGAGTACAAAAGTATTGATTTTAGTCATAATCTGTAAAGTCAACTCAGTATCATAATTGTTAAAATCTCAGTGATGTTGTTACCCACTTTTTTACTTAATATGAATTTGCAAAGTCCTAAGCTCAATTCTTTACATTTAGTCTGAGCCCATAACAGCAAGTTCATATGGATCTAGCACTAATATTACTAGCTATTCTATGTTCATTTCTTAACTTAATGCATTACAGGTATACAGAAATGTTTCATGAGGATGAGGAAAACATCAAGAGAAAAGTCCCTACTTTGTTTCATTCTAAGAAATAATGTGATCTTATTCTTCCATTACAGAGAGTAGTAGGAATAATATTGCTTTTCAAAATGACAAGTGCTGAAGAAAATATCTTCTTTCATGCAGTAGGTTTTTAAATACCAGGTGTTCATATATCTTAGCACTGGATGATTTAATAAAAAAGAAGCTGACTTTGCCTTCACATAATGTATCTACTCAGATACTGCTAAACTCCCCCAGACAAATGATAGATGTTGTCATTTGCTGTCTTTCTACACACTAGTCTTAGTAGTTTTTATGAAAAAAAAACAAACTACTGTTTTCAGTCACCTTAGCACTCAATTCAGACAGAGTTCAGTAAGGCCAGTATGGCTTTTCCCTCCAATTTTTGTATTTCTTTACCTAGTCATTGAAAAATAATAAAACTATAAACTGTCTTTTTTCCCCCAGATTCTCAAACTTAGGATAAATAAAATCTTCCACTTTCTAAAAAATATATTTCATAACTAGGAGAATAACATTTTATATAACTTGGTTATCAAAGCATATGAATCTTTTTTTTAACCCACACATTGGTCTTCTGTCATAGTATTACCAGCACGCCAGGCACCTGACGTTAAGCAGAGCCTTTCCAGATAAATTCTATATGGAACCTACATCACCACCATCGGTAAATAGTTTATATATTGGTTTTTGTTTGTTTGTTTGTTTCAAAAGCTAAATGTATTTGTGATAAGTTTGAACAATACTTTTTAATTTGAAAGTAGCTAAGTACACAAACTATTATACGTTTTCATAGTGTCACATCAAAGCAAAGAATAGAGGAAATGACAAATCAGACCAACTCAAAGCCCCTGATTCAGAGTTAGCCTCATGTATAATAAGCTGAGCATACCATCAGCTAATTCATGTCATGGAGAAGCATCTCCATATTCGAACTCTCTCTGCCTTAGTGCTCAAAACCACTCCATTAGACATCCATTTTTTTGAGAGTTGCTCAAAAATAAAGTGGCCTGCTCTAACAGGAAGTTATTTGGTATCTAAGGAAGTGTTTAAACACAGGGTGACAATTTGCCAAGACCAATATAGAGTGAATCCAAGCACCACAGGAGGAATTGAACAAAATGAGCATTTATGTTCCATTCAGCAGTGCCCACCAAGGAGCCTCCTGAAGTCCAACTAGAATTATATTCATGAGACTAGGATAGGTCACTTGTCATCAGAATCACTTAAAGGGATTAAGACAGGAAAAAATCGTTTTAAGCAGAGCAGCATTAGGCATCTCTAATGGCATCATCCTTACGGCACTGTAGTAGTGTGGTCCAAGAGCTAAACCTCTTTGCCCTCTTATCATCAGGTGACAGTGTAGGTACCAGAAGGTAAAACCCATACCATTGGGTATGAGATAGCTTCTGTGACTCAGAGGAACCAGTAGTTCATGTAAATCTCCACAGACATCTTCCACAGTCACTCAGAAATATGCTGAATTACAACAGTCATCAAATTCAGGGGTTCCCCCAAACTATAGATCCCCATTTAGTATTTATACATTCTCCAAGTTCAGATATAATTTCCCAATCAGGGATCACTTTTAGCATAAATAATTTTGCCTAATAATACAACTTATATTCCACCTATATCAGCTGTCCAGGAGAACAGGCCTAGAAAGTTAACCCAATGGAAAATTTGCCGATTGAAAAGATGAAAAAGGGTTTTGTAAATTACTCAAATCTATAAATTCCACTCCCATGTTCATAATTCTGAGTTAGTTGCTTCGTTTATTTAGAGGCAGACCCTCCACTTGAAGATAACTCAGCTGTAGTCATTCAATAAGCTACTTATTCAACTGTTAAGTACTGAGCAAGTACTCTAAGCCAGGACTCAGATCTTTTTCTCTGTTGCTTTCAGGTAGAGTATCTGAGCCCTGAAATGACTGTACAAATATGACATAATAATTGTGTATATAGTTGAAATACAGAGTGACAAATACTGTAACAATTTTATACATTTGTCTTCCCATTTCAAGCATGTGGCCTTCCTAGAAGGCAAGGATCATGTTTTTCATCTGTTTCCTCAGTGCCATTATCATGCCTGACCTATAGTTGGTGCTTAGTATGTGTTTATCAAATATGTTATCGCAATTAATTTTAGGTAAAAGGGCAATTTGTTTAAAACCTAGTGGTATCTGCTTATTAACTAAAATAAAAGTAACTGGTGGAATTTCAGGGTCAGCTAAGTGGTCTGGCTTCCAGGATTCTTTCTAGTAGTGACTGTCTATGGTATGCCTAGGCAGCCAATGTCCTGCCATTTCACTGCGCAAATCTAAAAAATAACATGGAGACTGACACTATCAGCAGTGTAACATAGTAGTTAAAATGAAAGGTTCTGGCGTGATCACTACCTCAGTACAAATCTTTGCTCTACCACTTATGTACTGTATGACCTTGGGCACATCATTTGGCCTCTCTAACCCTTAATTTTCTTCTGTAAATGGGAAAAAGCAAATTTATTGGAGTGTCGTTACAAAGATTAAATAAGATAACATATAGATAGTTTTTGGCATATATCAATGCTTAATAAAAAATAAAGCTATTTATTTAATGAATCTCTCTTGAGCTTGTTGGTACCAGAGTCAAAATAAATCAAAATTAACAGCCCCTGAACAGACCACAGAAAAATATCCAATTATGTTTTTTATTAAATGCACATGTAAAGTGTTCACATCATTGGAAAATCAAGAAGTCATCATAATAATGTTGTGTCTTATATTTGTCTTTGGCAGACAGAAGGATTTAAATATCCCAGGCCCTCCTCAGTACCACCTTCTCCTTCAGGATCTCAGGCCTCCAGTCCTCAGAGCAGTGATGTGGAAGATGAAGATGAGGATGACAGATATGATGAAGAAGAGGAGGCAGAAAGGGATCGGTTAAATATCAAGTCACCATTTCCTTTGGGTCATGTTCCTCATGGCAAGAAAAAGCTGCATGGTGAATACAAGAACTGAATTCTGCATTGTTGAGTAGCACTAATTTAGTGAGAACAGAGTAAAAGAATGATTATTTAAGGAAATGAAAATGCCATAAATTCCACTTTCTTCTTTTAAGTGTCACAGTGGGATTTCTTCTCTGCCTAAAAAGTGGAGATTAAATTGAGTAGCAATTTTATAATTTATAATAAAACCCAAGTTATTTTCCTCAACTCCTTTTTCCCCAGTAAACTTAGGCAGGAGGAAGAGAGTTAATTACAGGAAGAAGGTAGAAAGTATTTTTAAAATGGTTAATTTAAGCAATAAGAATTTCCATTAACTTGTCTATTTTCAAATGATCATCACCATAATCCTTGGCTTAGTATTTATACAGCTTCTATACCTACCAAACAAGTCTCCCATTCTCACCCCAAAGAATCTTGTTCTTGGCCGTGAATGTGTACTTCATACATATTTTAAATAACTCGGTCTTTATTTTCATTTTCCACATGAGTCAGAAACATGAATTTCTAGCTTTGCAGGTGTTCAAAATCCATAAGAAAATAACTAACTTAAATCCAGATCTTGATACATATTAGTGCATATTTACAAGGTCACTTCTCTTCTCAAATGAATGACAGGAAGATGTTAGCATCAGCACTGTACCGTCTGATTATAATAACTTTTTTGTTTAAAAGGAAAGTCTTTTTGAAAAATTGGTCAGTCTTCCACAGATGATAAATTGTTAAATCCAAAATGAATAAACATATCAATATTTAAATATTTAACTTTCATTAATAACGCCTTCTTTAAAATTCTTTTAGTCATTTAAATAAGACAACATCTGTAAAGCACTTGCTATGTAATAATGCCTTATGAAGGACATTTAAAGTCATCCTTTAAAATAGATAACAA
This sequence comes from Eonycteris spelaea, assembly GCA_003508835.1. Lineage (NCBI taxonomy): Eukaryota > Metazoa > Chordata > Mammalia > Chiroptera > Pteropodidae > Eonycteris > Eonycteris spelaea. The sequence goes on from PUFA01000053.1 coordinate 4,741,074, forward strand.
AGAGAAAATTTAGAGCCAAGTTTATAGTAAGGATAGTGTCTCTAACACATTCATGATGTGCTTAAAGACATTGTTGAATGTAATTCAGCATTTTCATGTTTTAAATGTAATTAAATTTAAATTTGCAAAAAAAAAAAAAAGAAAAAGAAAAATCACACTCTTGGATTGCCTTTTTTCACAACTGAGTATTATTACATTTAGATCACAGTGAACACCTTGGTTGGCACATCAGTTGGCCTATGTCAGTAGAGGCTCTAGAAAAGTTTTGGTCTTTTTATTGATGGATTGTTGATGGCAACAAAAGAAGAGTACAATAATCGTGTGTCAGATGGTTCAAGACCAGTGAAAAACTGTAATCCAGCTCTCCTATTGCCCCATCGTTAGGAAAAAGTAGAAGAATGGTGGATACAAGCAACAAATCAGGCCAAAATGGAAGATGGTTGCAATCTCACCTGATTCAGTAAGAAGGGAAATAAATTTCGTAAAGCCCAACCCTTGAAAAGTACCTTATGGATACCAATTAACTTAGTGTCTGCAGGGTAGTTTGGAAAGTTTTACACTGAAGATCAAAAAAATATATAAGATGGATTTGTATTATAATACACTCTTTTACTGATGTGCCAGAAAGATCTCATGATAAAAAGGGGTTTCACTGTTACAATAACCATGAAAATGTATCCCTGGTACTGTGACACACTGTATTCAAATGATACCCTTGATTGGTAATTGATGGGGTCACTGTTATTGAAAGTATGAGCTATACAATAAAATACCTTCATAAAATAAAACTTTAAAAATCAAGTGCTTTTTTTAAAAAAAATAAAATCATGGTTTTCTGATATAAATGACTACAAATAACAGTATGCATAGATATTAACTAACTTGCAAACACCTGGTTTTGAGTGGCTTGTGTAGGAGTCAGAGTTTCTACCCTGCACTCAATCCTCTATTCAGATAGCTGCTGCACTTGACTCCATCCCTTGCCTCAGTTATTTATTTGTCCCTTCCCCAAGATCTGACAAAGCCCAGTGAGGAGTGACAAATAGGATTGTTAGATGACTCTGTCTACCACAGTGTATATAATGCACTATATACATTATATAAAGCACTATATACATTATATACACTGTGCTAGACATATAATATGCACTATATAATATTAGTAACAATAATAATAAGGCACTATATACATTATTTACACTGTTCTAGACAGAGTCATCTAACAATCCTATTTGTATCCAGCTGTATTTACTAGGAGACATAAAGGTACAAAAAATGATGCTTTTAAAAACATAAGCATAAGTTGGAGGACAGGAACTATAGAAAACAGTTTGTGTATGCTTGACCAACTGACAGCAAGACTTTTTTTATTCATTGTACCATACTTCCTTCCATGGTAAGAGTTAGAGTTAATAAAGCTCCTTTTACACATACAGATGAGAATATAAAATACTACAGGTGCTACACTAATAGTTTTCCAGGGCATAGAGGGACTGGTCAGGTGTATATTGGAGAGGTTCAAAAAGGCTTCATAAGATGAGCTCAACTTTCTATGAATTAACGTAAAAGATACAATTGCCCACTCCACATGGTGTTGTAAGGATCAATCAAATTAGAAATGAACTCTGCCTGGAAGAACTTAGAGTCCAGAAGGAGGAGACCAACAGGTTACATTGCCACTCCCCTTTCTCCTGAAGCTGAAGTAAAATAATGTAACTCAAGCTTAATAAGATATAAACTTTTATTTCTCATGACCAGATAAAGCAGAAATATGAATTGGAGGCTAACTCTAACATCAGGGCCTCCTCACCTTCTCTTCTCTCTCACGATCTCCGTGGTGCTGTGGGAAGAGAGGAGCTTCCACTGGAGAAACCCAGGGAAATAAAGAGTAACTGAGAACCCACACTGAAGGTAATATATATGTCTAATGTCACTGATAGCCACAGGGGAAGTAGGATATAGAAGCCAAGAGGGGAAGAGCAACTAGAACTGTGCTAAAAGTGGTGGCAAGTCCAGTCTGGAGGCGGGGGTGTTCCAGTACATAGATATGCACTGGAGGAAGACAGTTCCCAATTTTAAAATGCTTTTAAAATGCAAGCCATAAAAATGAAAAATTTGATCACTTGTTCATTTTAGTTTTGAAACACATAAAAATAAAGAGAATTGCAAAGACACCCTGAGTTACAAAGCTATGGCAAACGGCATTGGGGCCTTTATATAATAACTGTTAATAGGCACATCTGTACAGCAGAAGAAAATTGAAGGAATTCAAGTACTTATATTACTTGGAGATGATTATTATTTTCACAGCTATTGGTCATTTAGACAGCTTTTAAAAACTCTGTTTTATTGTGAAATACTTGAGATTGTTCTAGTTTGCTGTAGAAAGAATGACTTCATAAGATAGATTTTAAAAGTGTTCTGGGAATAGACATAATATTTAAATAGCCAATATGTACAAGTCTATGTCAGATGAGTAAATAATTCTCAATAAACTGGATATATGCACTGTCTAGAAAAGCTACTTTAAAATCAAATCATAATTAACGACAGATGTCTATTATAATGCCACATAGATTTTTTTTAATGGTAGAATATGTTTTGGCAGAAATCAATGTTACATTAACTTGAACAGAGTTTCATTATCCAATTATGAAACAAGATACAGACAAATCTTACAAGCAGGTCTTGATTATTTAACACAGTAAAACTGTGATTCCAAATTAGAGACATTCACATAACAGTATTCTTTAGTTAATTGAATAATGGCTATATACTGATGACAATAAGACTTCACAATACTTTCTACTTATGACATTTAACAATAACAACTTTTGATAATTATTGATTAACATGATGGTCATATTGTAATTACAAACACATTATTATGCCTGTTGTAGGATATGTGTGGGTTTCGATAGCATTGAACCCAAATTGACTTTTAAAGAGAAAATCAGGCATATTACCGTCCACTTACATTATCAGGGTGCTTTTATGTATCATTTTCACATCAAATAAAGCCTAGAGTTCTTGCCAATTAGAATAAGCAGTTCTTTGAGTCTGTTTAGCCATGGAAAATGGGTTACCTCTAAAAAATGTTTGTTCTTTTTGCCAAGTGTAGGAGCAGAATGTGTCTCCATCTGCTTATTTCCTAGTAACTTTTAGATCCATGTTTCTAAGCTATATTCAGGGAGCTCCCCAAAGAGCAAAAGGCAAAGCTCCCAGCTGTGGAACCTGCCACTGGTGCCCCCTCTCAGCAACGGCATGGAAGTGTTTTAATCACAGGCCTTCTTCCCAGTCATCCTTTCACACCTTCCTTCATTGTAACTTACTGCTGAGAGCATCACACTCTGCTCTTTCCCAACGTGCCACGTGTCCTCCCTCACCCTCTTTGGAGGTGAGAAAAGGGAGGTGGGAAACAGAGAGGGAGATTCACTGCTGTGTGAGACAATGCAAGTGGGCAACACAATGAAAACACCAACCACTAAGAATTATTAGAACAAGATGGGTATTTGTTGTGAGAATATTTTGAAGAGTCCTCGGCCTTATACTCATAAGTGCTCTAAAAAAAATTCGAGAGGAAGACACAGGGTAATCTAAACAGGAGCTAAAACAATAAAAAAATAAATTAAATAAAAAAAAATTTTTTTAAAGGCAATGATGTTCTAGGCTAAGAACTCTAGATTACTTTTGCTTCCGGAAGAATAAAACTAGCTGTGCATGTTCCTAAGATTACTAATGAAGTGAAAAGGGTCCACAGGTTTTATTCACATGGTTTATATCTTCAATAAGAACAGAACTATAATTGAATGCAAATTGATATATTTTTACCAGTTTATCAGACTGTCTTTCAGGAATCTGGTTTGATCAGTTTTCTTCTCCAGCTATAAGGAAAAAAATACATAAAATAAACACACTTTCTGTGCTTTAAAAGAAGAAAAGATAAGATGACGAGAAATAAACATTTAGTCTCCTAAATTATGCTAACTCATGCATTCTGCTACTGAACCCCCCCCCCCCAAAATTGAGTTTGGATTGATTCGGTTTTAATATTTTTCCCCTCAGCTTGAGACATATCAGGGAACTCACATTTCTCTTATGATTCTCCATAATGAATGAAAATATAACGTGGTATGTTTGGTAGAAATCTGAAAAGGTACACGTCTTGCTCTAAGTATACTTCATGTCCAAAACATCCACCATTAGAACCATTGGTTTGCACCAAGGTTCTTTGTCTGTATTTCCTGTTAAAAGCATCTTACTTGGGAAACAAGACTTAGAAATGCATTTGCACACAGTCTCTTATTAGATGAGCTAGAGGTCTGGGGAGGAAATGAGACAGAACGAAGGGACTCGTTTCTGTGGGACAGGATTGCAAAATTTTAGAGCATGAAGCTTCATTTCTGGGGCCAGGACAGCTAAGGAGTCAGATGATAACAGGTTCCTGGGACTCCAAAAATGGGTAGAAAAGCTCTCTCTTCCCATTCTATCTCACGGTCCTTTCTGGCTCTGCACATCTTCCCAGCAATCAAATCTAAAACTTCACCGTGGACCCATCTTTACCAGCACTCTCCTCCTCCTGACGTCGACAACCACAAGTGTGCCAAATATTGAATTCGGAAAGGATCATATTGGATGCAGCATCCTCTACCCTTAATCTATTTTTCCTCTTTTTACTGCAAATGTTCTGCTTTCTCTTTACTCTGCAGTTTACTTTCTTGTCCCCAATTCCCTATAAACAAGGTTTCAGAAGGGGCACAGGAACAACATATCATATCCCGGAAGGGGGTTAAGTGGCTGTCTTGTGATCACTTTCAAAGAGCCCTTCTAGCTGACACCATCTTCCTCTCCCCTTGATTTCTGTATTTTTACTAATCGTTCTGTTATATTTCATGCTTATAATCACTCCTTTCTTGAAACTTTCCATCCTTGACTTCTGAATATGTTATTATTCTGGTTTTTCTCTTACATTCCTGATTGCTGCTTTTAATGCCCCTTACTGATATGATGTTCCCCCTTTTCCCTTAAACTCTGGGCATTCTCCAAGGCAAATCCTTTATTATCTGCCCTTCTCCACTACATCTGAGGCCTAGGAAGGATTTCCATTTTATGGTTTCATGGTTAACTGAATTTCCAGTTGTTCTCAACCTAACTGATTATCTGAATAATCTGGGAGAATTTCTTAAGGATAGATGCTGAGGCCTCACTCAAGTAGTACAGAAGCAGAATCTCTGAGTCTAAAGCCAAGAAATCTGCATTTTTCAGTAAGTGCTCCAGTTAACTCTGATGGAACCAGTTCATAGATGGTCAGTAGATAACCACTGAAGTGTACATCTTTATTCACTGGGCTATCTCTGTCATTGCAAACTGAACCTTAATTATACCATAGAAATTTTCATTCCTTATCAGTATCACATTTTAAAGTCTCACACACAGCTTTAAAAAAATGTGGTGGACTCTAGATTCTCTTTTATACTGTTAGTGAATAGTTACCCCATGTTATATTCTTCCTTCCAGGATACTTCCGAGTGGAGCCTCTCCATCCATTCCCACTGACTGACTGTACCTCATCACTTCACTATGCTCCTTCAAGTTTATTACTGATTCCCATCTCTAGCCTTTCTTCTTCAACACCAGCCATTTGAGAGTGGCATGGCATAACTGAAAGAGCTATAGAGCCACACAGACCTGAGTTAAAAATCCCGATCTCCCTTCTTACTGTATGACCTTAGGAAAGTAAACAATATCTCTTGAAGGTTCAGTTTTCTGAGCTGTAAAGATTAGCTCTAATCTGGAAAGGTTAATATCTGACACACAGGAGATGTTCCCATATAGCTATTATTATCGGTCTTGTTGTCACCCTATGTATCATAATCAGACTCATCTTCCTTCACTAGGCATCTGTCTGCTGAAAATCCAAAAGGTATCTTATTGATTCTCAGATAAACAGTAAGTTACTTCTGTTCTTCATCTCAGTTCTAGTATGCACCTGCTACAAGATAGTGGGCAAGTTACTTCATCTCCGCTTCTATTTATTCATCCATGAAGTATGTATAACAACAGTGTTTATACCTCCCTGGGTCCCTGGGTTACTGTGAGGATTAAATGTATTAATCCGTATCAAGCGCTTAGAATAGTGCCTGACCCAGTGCATTCCAGTAAGCTGTCAGTTATTATTAGCTAGAAGTAGTAGAAATGGTAGTAATAGTCATCGTAGCTCTATCCTAACCACTACTCTTACATTCTGGTCTTCCATTGACTGATCACCCTGTCTTTTCACTATAAAGGCCATTCTCCTTCTTGTTTTTGCTTAATCTGTGTTCTCCTCTGCTGCCTCGGGGCCTGGCACCTAGCATGCATAAATGTACATTTACCTAACTAAGTATTATAATTCCCTCTCCTTGCCCAAGTCAGCGCCAGCCTTGCTCTAAGTTCAGAAGACCCCTTTATCCCACTCTCTTGGATTTGCCTCTTATAGGTATTTTTCCACAACAAAGCCGTAGCTTAAAGCCAGAAAGTGCCTTCTGCATTCTTCCCCTCCCCCACAAGGCCTGTTCAATATTAGGCACAGAGCACGTATGCTTTCTCCATCAGCACAAGTGTCAGAGCACTGGGCCAGAAGCTTATGCTTTGATCACCAGACCGCTCAATGTACTTTTTATACATTTTATACACTCATACATTTTAACATTTAAATTATGTAACAAATACGGCATCATTATAATTTTTGAGAGGAAAAAATCTAGGTCTATTTATTATGCTTTGATGACTTCTATTGTTAATAGTAATAAAACTTATATTCCTTGTTCATTTGGCTCTTAGCAACCCTGCACATAGATATCATTATTATTCTGTTTTACCAACTGATACTAAGGCTCAGGGTCATCCAGCTGGTAAAGCCGCTGAGCCAGAATTTGAACGCAGTCCTATTATATATTCCAAAGTCCTGGCCAATTGGTTAGCAAGATTCCTTAATTCAACCAGTAGTTGTAGCGCTACGTGGACAGAGAATCTCTGTTTGAAGACAATATTCCATTACACATAATACTGGTTTAGAAAAATCTGTCTAGTGTAGTGAAAATTACACAGGCTTAAAAATCAGAACTGGCTCATATGAAATTGCTGTGTTTGTAAGTAAAAAAAAAAAAAGGGTGATTTTCAGCAATTTCATTTGGCTCAAACTTTAATAGGGAGCAATTTGATTTACAATTATTTAAAACTTTTGGCTTCAATTTTTTTCAACTACAAAATAATGAAGTTGGACTCTGTTTTTTTTTTTAGTTCTAGAGTCCTAAGAGAAATAAAAGTTACAAAAGGCTATGGATTGTGGAATTCATATGAATTCCCCAGGCTCACCAGGAAATGGTTTTATGTTTTTGGGACTCACTCTAATGAGAAATATACTGGTCTTTAAATAATAAATATTCTGTGACTTTCTGGGTAGGGAAACCTGTTAATTATCTTTTAAAATCTGAATCATAAATAATAAAGGCAACTTTGTTGTCCTCAACACAGAATCCCAAAAGTAATCAAAGTTTCTCTGTTCTACAGTTGAAAGACATCACTATACTTGTACCTTCTGGTTTCTGCAAGGCAGCCAACAGCAGAGCTGCTGCCTCTGGAAGGGTCAGTAGTCGGGAATTTGGGCTTCGTCTTTCTGGTGAAACAAAGATGCATACAGATTCTATTAGTGTTTAAATATTCATATAGATACATCCTACTCTAGTATTCTATAATACCTGAAAAACCTCCATGAAATAGATTTTTGATACCACAGCGAAGAGCCCCTACAGAGAAAACCAATTTTTATAAATTGAAACATTTCACACTTCCTATGAATATTAACTACAACTGGTTGTGTGTTAGCAGGTATGGAAGAGAATTCAAACTATATACTACACAAAATTTCATGACAGCAAGGGAGATTAAGATAAAGAGCTTACAAGAAATTTCCCCTTTTGAGTTTAATATGGGATGTTTGGGCAGAAAGTTTTAAATGTGATCCTGCTTGGAGCCTGTATTAATCTCCTCTCTCATTCCTCCCAAAGCAGCTTGAGATAATCTACATTCTTAGCCACATGTAAGGCAATTATTTGACTGAAGGAATATCTGCTAAATATTCAAAATTATTTCAAATCTCAGTTAACAAAAGACAAAATATCCTGAGTCAACATGAACCATGATTTTAAAATTGGGAACAACTGAAGGGGAAAATATACCATGCCCTCATGAAGTAAAAAAGTTTAATTATACAGCCAGCTTGAAGAAGGTAAACAAAAATTTAAGCACTTACTATGTGCTCAACACAGTTTGACATTTTTTCAAAATAATTATACTTTTTATTTTTACCATTTCAACCTTTATATTTTATCAAAATTAATTGTATTTTTTTTTTAATGCAGCGTCATGGAAAAGTTTATCATGAAAAATAACAGTGCCTGGCCCCATTTTTTATGGCGTCCATTTATTAACTATTTCTGGTTTTGGATCTTTCGATAGCTCTTTTTCTAATAGATAATAGTTGGCATAGTTTTCTAGGTAAATCGCTATTTTATTAATAATAACAGGTTTAAGTTCAAACTGTGAAGGTCCTGCCACAATCCAGGAGGTACATTTGGGGGCAGTTGCATAGTTCTTCCTACCCCTTCTTATCCCTGGGAGTCGAACCCAAGCCCTGGAGAACTCCCCGGGTATCTCTGCACACCGTGTGCCCTAAGGGCCATCTGAGCTGCTGCGACCGAGTTCAAACGTGGGGGAGTCGCCCCCAGCTTCCGCGCCCCGCCTCCCACGATTAGAGAGGGCGTCGAGCCCTAGCTTCCGCCCGCTGCCTACTGGGGCTCGCCTGGGCTGGCTGTCCGGTGGCGCCTGCGCCGCGTCCTGCCTGGTGAGCAGACGACTTTGCCCGGCGCTTGGCCCTGCCGCTCGGTCCGCTCTGAGTCGCCAGACTGGCCGCGTCACCCCATCGGTTACTCACCCGGCGGCGGCCGGTCGGAGAGGTCCTTTCTCCTACTCTGGTCGGAGATGAAGCGGCGCCCCTCTGCAAAAGGGGACACAAGGCTCAGCGCCTGCCTGACCAGGGACAGTCGGGGTTAAACGACAGCCGCTCCGCGCAGCCTCCGGGCGGAGAAAGGGGGGACACCACGGTGGCGGCCTGGAGGCGCCCGGACAGCGTCAGCGCCGAGCTGCCGGGTTTTGGGCTCTTGACCCGCAAACTCGGGCTGAGCCAGGCACTTAGGAAGAGACCAGGAGGAGGGTCCCCCGCACCCCTGCCCTATGCCGTGAGTGAGCTTTTGGGGCTTTGGAGCCGCAGTCTGGTTCACCAGCCAGCGCGATGTTTCCCAAGCAACCCTAGAGTCGTCCTTTGTGCAAGAGCCAGCAAGCCTCCAGTTTAGGATGCAGGATTTCTAATCGGACAGTCAGAGAGCCTTCCCTTTCCACCCTCCGCACCTCCTGCCTTACGGTCCCTTTTTCTCGATTAACTGAGACCAGGATGACCTTGACCTCGATTATTTAAAGGAGCAAACTTGGTATTATTCTCTCCCCACAGCTCTCCATCTACCTTTTGAATTCACGCCCTCCCCCAAGGGTCTTCCTTTACTGCTGTAAGGAAAGCAAAGTATTTGGAACGTACGTGCACCCTTCAGGTAGAGCATAGCTTGAGTCGTCCAGTTCCTTTTTTCAAAGAGTCTCTACAACCCGGAGAGAAGAGAAAAACAGTTAATAAGACATTGCAGACCAGTCCACGATGAGAGAGAGAGAGAGAGAGAGAGAGAGAGAGAGAGAGAGAGAGAGAGAGAGAGAGAGAGAGAGAGAGAGAGAGAGAAGTAAGGGAAAAGAAAAAGAACACTCAGGAGCCTCACTTTTTGCGTCTGAGTACCTGTGGTGCACTGCTGGAATTTCCCATGAAAGAAAACACGAGGGAAAGAGCCAAGGTTGTTGGCCAGACTTCTGAGTCCCTACAAGAAAAGGTCAAAGTCATTTCTGTGCCTATAGGACCTTCTGTTTTCTTCCTTGATGCCTAGACAAATCCCTTACTTTTCTCCTTTTTCTTTTAATACTCACTATGGGGTAGGCGGGGGTAGGTGGGGGTAGGTGGGGTAGGGGGGACGAAGGAAGGTTTCTCAGTCTACATTTTAGTTAATCCACAAAAGTTCTCTTTTTTTAAAAAAAAAATTAGAAATATATTATTTTTATTATTTAACCCAAATGAGGAATTGTGTGAAAAACTGTGAATATTTTCTTAGTAAAATCAAATGATCTTTTATTTTAAGGCATACTGTTTAAATATCCTTTAGACTCTAAAATACTTAAACATTAAATAGGTAAAAGCTATAAAGTTTTTTATTGCTTTAAAAGTCTTAAGTAAATAAAACCTTTACTTGCCTTCATGTTCTGCTCCTTTCCAGAAATGGCAATAACTACAACTTTCTGTGAGTTTTCCAATCATGTTCTGAAGATGCGGCATTTAAAATCTTAGCGTCAAGGACCCCTCCCGATCTTCAGTAGAGTTAGAGTCCGCAGGGACTTCTTGTCAGTCTTCAAGATTGAGATGTGATGACTCCTCCTGGGAAGATTCATTTGCAGGAAGTAGAGAAATGATTGATGATGGGTGGACATCATTTATTTAGATACTGACCACATCAGTAAGGAGATAGGAAAATATCAGCATTATTGCCTTTGCTTTTCCAACTAGCTTCTCAAAGCATCATCATCATCATCATCATCATCATCGTCGTCGTCATCATCTTCATCATCAAAGAAAATAACTCCTGGCAGAATCAAAAGTAAATGAATAAAGTAAGACAACTTGTTTTGGGTAATAACTATCAAGCTATCAATGATGACTAAAGATGAATCATCTGAACAGAAATGAAAAGGTTAGGGAATCTCAATGGAATTTGACATCAGCTATTCACTTTGTTATCTTTTCAATTATTTAACAAATATTTATTTAATATCTACTATGCATTAGACATTCCTCTTTTTAGTTCAAGGAACACACACATGCATTAAAAAAATATGGTCTCTGCTTTGATCGAACTTATTCTCTAGTCAGGGGAGAAACACTCTAAGCTTAGTAAACAGGTAAATAAGGCAATTACAGAATGTTTTATATGCTTGTAAAAGCAAGATGATGCAATAAGGTAAGTGGTGGGCTGCTTTATGGAAGGTAAAACTCAAGTGTGGGGTGAGTCTGGAAAAAAAATGGAGTCGGACATGGGATAAATTGGACTGAGAATTGTTATTCCAGGCAGAAGGTAAAACAAAATCTTGGAATGGAGAAGAGTTTGGCTTTTTTGAGGATGAAGAAAGAAACCAGTGGAGTTTAAGTTGTGTGGATATTGGCCAGATCTTTGAAATGAGGCTGGAGAAGAAGAAATGGGCCAATTCATATGGGAACATGGTTATTCATGAGCTAGGGATGATGATGGTTCAGACTTGGGAGATACTTGCAGGAAATGGAAAGCTGTAAATGAAGTGGGTATGCGTGTTGGAGGTAGAAAATACAGAACTTGTGGATAAATGAAATATGAGAGTATGACAAAAATAAATGAAGGATAATTCTTAAGTTTTTGGCTTAAACATTGGGTGAATCATGAAATCATATACTGAAATTGGAGAGACCTCATAAGGATCTAGTAGGAGAGGGAAATTAAGAGTTGTCTTTTGGGAATACTAAAATTAAAAAATATATTAGATATTCAAATGGAAGTGTGAAGTAGGCAATTGGAAATATAAAACTCTATAGAGCTCAGCAAAGAGGTCACCAGCCTGTAGATTTTTTTTTTTTTCTGAAGGAAAGAATGATCAGATTTAAGGATTTTAAGGCAGGAAAAAGATTGAGATTGAAAGATAACGCTTACAGAATGAATGGGGTTGAAGAGGAGAGGCTGGGACAGAGCTATGAAAACAAATATACAGAGAATGGGCAGAGGGAGAGCCAGCAAGGAAGCTGAGGGGACGTGAAATTCCAGAAGACCATGGAAGCCAGGAGAATATCCATAATGCTGAAAGGTCAAACTAGATGAGAGGCAAGACTTTAGGAGTATAATGTTTTTGAGGACAAATGCTAGGTTAGAGTGGGTTGAAAGTGACGGGGACGTGAGGAATAAAGACAAATATGGACAACTGTTTTGAGAAATTTCACTAAAAGGGAGAAAGGAATTTTTTTTTTTTAAACATAAGATATTTGGGTTTGGTGGAACTGTTATTCTTCTTGGCCTCAAATTCCCTTAATTATGAGTTATGGAATTATGACTCTTGGTAGGAGGCAGAGACTTTTTTCTATTGTATGAACTGAAAATGCCAGGCACTCATTTCCCTGGCCTCCCTATCAGGTAGGGTGTGGACATGACTTCACCAATAAGATGTATCCACTCAGATGGGGGGAATCTGGAGCTAGGGTGGAAGCAAGTGGGGATTAGGAGAAACAATTTCTGGTGCAGTGATATTTGTGGTAACTTGCGTTTATGGGGGCAATATTGCCTATGGTGTGACAGATTCCAGGATTCTGTTACCACCTGCAGTGTCCTTTAATGGTGTTTTTGCTTAAATCAGTCGTTTGTTGGTTTCTTCATGACAACTAAGAAATTATTTGCAGGACATATATGCTGATGAAGATCAACAGAGGAGAAATGGATGATACAGAAGATAAGTGAAAAAAGGAATGCATAGAAGGGAAGAGAGATAAGATCCAAAGTACGTTAATATTTAGTTGAAACAGTTATATCCATAGGCAGATATTGAACAAGGACCTGAGTACCCACCATATGCTAACGTACCATGGAAGAGAGATGGTCCCTTGTTCTAAAAGTTAGAGCAATGCTTCTCAGATATTAATGTGCATATGAATCACCTGAGAATTTTGCTAAAATGCAAATTCTGATTTAGTATAGCTGAGGTGGGGCCTGAAATTCTGCATTTCTAATAAACTCTCAGGTGATGCTGATAGATGCCACTCTACTGATTATTGGATATTTTGAGTAGTAAAGCTTTAGAGGATATAAGAAATGATAAAGACTAAACCTTAGAGTCCGTGTGGCTGGGAGAATGACTAGCAATAGAAATACCAAGGAGTACAGGGAGAGAACAAATGAGTTTGGTTGGGGATTGAAGTTTAAGGGGCTGATGCTATCTACCTGCAAATCCTTGTATAAGAGTGATGGCAATTTGGGTTCTTGATATTTTAAACTGGACAGTCATGTACAAACAAGAAAACTGAGTTTGGTAAGTAAATGAGAATGGAATATTGAAAGTAGTCTGTAGGTAAAAACTTGAGGAATACTTACTCCCTTTGAAGAATAAGCCAAAAGACTAGAGCTATTAGTGTACTGTTTTCCACTCTTTAAGGAGATGGGAAAGATAAAAACTAGACTACAAGATTAACACCAAAACTGGATAAAATTTTAGCATTCTTTTAAATATTAGATTTTAGGATTTCATTTCAAGGGATTGTAGTAATATCTGAAAAAGAGCAATAAAAGAATAAAATTATGCATGTGTTTGTGATTTAAACAACTCTTAGGGAACCCAATTATGAGGTTACCTAACAAAATGCCTTTTTCTTCTCTATACCAAAAACACATAAATATTTTATAAAGAGGAACAGGAGAATGAATCACCAATAAAACCCTGTTTTGAATTCATAATTTTAAGGAAAAGTAAATGAATGTGGTTTGTTTACATTTAGCTAATAAATTCACAAGCAGATGTTTGATGTCAACACTGCCATTTTCAGTATAATGTGTACAAGTGAAGAGAATGGTTTTGACATGTTATCAATACTGTTGTTTTATCAAAAGTAACATGCCAGAATGCGTTTGTTATAAAAGGGCATTGACTGCCAATGAAACATTTGGTTCAATCACAAAATTTTAAGATTTTTACAGGTCTAAACCTAGAGACAGGCTAAGAAAAGTTATTTAATAAAAAAAGTTGATGGATAAAACCATTAAATATTATTCTGCTGACATTATGACCAGGCAATGGGCATTGAACAAATTAGATCTTAAACCTTTTTAAAAGGCATATTCAATGGAGATCATTTTGCTCGCGTCACTTATGTTCTGTGAAATTTTCTAGTTGACTGTATTCTTACAGTCATTGATTACTGTATTCACATAGAAAACAGCTCCTATCTTGGGTAAGGTTACATGGAAAATATGGCTATTGATACTGAAATATCCAACTATCTCTTTGATGACAGAATATAGAGGGTTTTAGAATAGTGTAAATGAAACCATTGTGTTCAATCTCCTACTTTAGCTTTATTCTATACCAGTACCAGTCTGCCCCATTGGCCAGTTGTCTCACAAACAAGTGGAAGAAGTAATTTCCCCAAAGGGCTACCAGTTTTAGGAGGGGCTTTAGGGGCAATTCATTGGACAATGTCTTTACCACCTTCTTTTTACTTAAGGCTTTGTATCTCAAGAATCTCTTTTCCATAACCAAATAAAGACAAAACAAGGGGAAATTTCTGTGAGAAGACAAGGAAAGCCAAGAAAGGTATAATAGAGGTCATTTAATTAGGTTTTGAGAGGTAGTAAAGAAAGGTAAGTTCATGGAAAAGTGTTTGTCAACAAGGATTTGGGCATGCTACTTCTGTGTTTAATCTTTTACGTGGATATAGGTAGCAGAAGGGCAGAGGTGGGAACCTTTCAGCTCTGAGGACAAAGTTAGAAAGATATGCCAGATATTTAATAACAGATTCAAGGCTTCCACTTTACCAGAGAATAGTCGACTTGCAGTTTAATTGGATTCGACAAATACTTACTGGGTACCTTAAGTGCTAGACTTGGCAAGTTTTCTTTGGCTTTATCGAATTTATGAGCAAAACGCTGCAGGTGTTAAGTAGTCTTATTTAAGTCACAAATACCTAAGTATTATATATTACTTCCATCTTTAGAAAAAAACATTTCAGCATTGCTCTACTAATTTCTAAATTCACTGCCTATTTAGAAATGGTGTACCTGAAATCCATTTCTACTTATTATAGTCATACAATTTGGAAATAAAAAATGATGACAATTTTATTTAAAAAATTGCACATAAGGCTTTTTTAAAAATAAGGCGGGTCATTGCTAAAATAATTTTTAGAATTTCATAATAAAGATACATTTGACTGATGTTATGGACTTAATGTGTAACCCTCCAAAATTCTTATGTTGAAGATGTAACATCCAATATGATGGTGTATGGAGGTGGGGTCTTAGGAGGTAATGAGGTTTAGATGAGGGTATGGTGGGGCCCTCTATTAGTGTCTTTGGAAGAAGATGAAGAAAGACCAGAGTTCAACTGCTCTCTCTCTCTACCTACTATGCAAGGACCCAGTGGGAAGGTAGCCATCTACAGGCCAGAGAAAGGGTCCTCACCAGGAACTAAATCTGCCAGCACCTTGATTTCGGACTTCCCTGCATCCAGAACTGTAATAAATGTATATTGTTTAAGCCAGTCCGTGGAATTTCATTAGAGCAGCCCAAGCTCATTAAGACAACCACCAATTAATAGAAAAGTACCCTTTTATTGAGAGGTAAGACAAGAGTATTTACAATATTCAATTGTTAGATCATATAATCTGACTGTGAGACTTTTTAAGCAGCAGTGTTTCAGGAATTACAATTTATAAGGGGAAAAGAAAAACATTTCAAATAGTTTTCTGTTACAGAAAATATATTTGAACAATGCCAGAAACATTTAAGGCTAAGGAGAATTAGACTTTTTCTTCCATCTTCATGGCAATAATCAATGGGTTTTTTTCCCACTAAAAATGCTAATTTTGGAAAAGAAGAAACAATATTTAGAAAAACTGAAATAAATGGTACTCCTTTTAGTCAGAGGACTAATATGTTTAAAAATAGAGCCTCATCAATGGTCCTGAATAAGAAATATACAATGCTGCTATGCAGTCCCAAACTCACATTTGAGATTAACCATAGACTCATTTAAAACCGAGAACTGCTCCAGCCTCTCAGTTTTACTAAGGATTGGGAGATTAGCGAATCTTTCACACTTCTGCTTGATAATAAGATTGTTGAAAAAGAGATCTGTTACAGTGCAAAGAACATTTTGATAGAAATTCATGTCTACAAAGGAGTTAAATAATACAGATGTTCCTTGCATTAACAGATTCTGTTCTTGCTCAAAAGGAAGGTAGAATAAGCTAGCTGTTTTAAATAACATGGATCAGTCAAAAATATGTATAACAGAATCTTACAGGGCAACTTGTATAAGTCAATCCCCAAAATAGGTATATATTTGACACTCTCCAAGTGAGGATATTACTCTTTTGAATAACATTAGACACAACACTAGGTCTCTTATTATTCCATGAACTATTGAGGTAGTAGTCTCATTTTGTCAATATCATCTATTTTTTTTCACAGATTATGTCATAGTTAAATGCCAGCATCAAAAGACAGTAATCCACAAGACTGAACCATTAAGACTATCTACCAAGACTTTCCTTCTTTAAACGAGCAAGCTTGGGTGTTCTCTGTGCATCAAGAGATTTAACTAAAAATAACATAGGCTGTAATATATTTTGTAGACATGTTTGTAAATAAAAATCATGAATTTCAATTATGATTTTATGCATTAAAAAGCTTTGCAACTGTTAAAAAAAGTCAGTGCAATCACTAGCGATAAAACAAATAGTACTATGGCTATTGAAATGTGTTCCTATATTCACCACAAAAGCTGCAACCTGGAAAACTACTAATGAAGACACCACCACTGTTTCTTACTGTTCCTTTCAAGCAGCAATGGTAGGAAAAAAGCTTTTTTAGTGTTGTGTTTTTAAGAAACTATAACCAGTTTAATTATAGTAAAATCACCTCAGCATGTGAATTCAGATATTTCCTCCATGAACTCAAGATGAAGAGTGATCACATGAAGCATACATCATCCATATGGATTTTTATGTTATGAAAAAGCTGAAAATAAGGGAAAACTCAGTTTACATGAATATCCCTTAAAAAGCTATGTTTAACCTTTCTAATATGTTACATCTTAGAGGACATTACCAATAGTTAGTTACTTTAGTTTGTGAAAAACACAATAATAAACCACTGTTAAAAGAAAAAAGAAAAAAAAAACATGATGTGGAAAATCCATTTGGTTTGAATCATTTAGTATCTTAAATAAAAAATTTCAATGAAACAAGCTATGTAACAGACTACTTAAGGGTCAAGAATGCGTTTTGTTTAAATGCCTGCATGTAATGAATGATACAGATAGTCAGGTTAGACTCCCAAGAGGTAAGTTATTCCAGAGTGTGTTGCTGACCAAAGAAATGCTTAGTCAGCTATAATTTAGAAACTAAAACCTAGTAAAGAATGACCTTTGCATATTCCAACAGAGAACATCTAGTTTAGATTTTCATCGGGCTTTAAAATATTAAGTTCGGCAGAATCACAAGTTTTATTTTAACCATACGTTTACAAAAAAAGTGATTCATACATCAAACCTGGTTTTTCTTGTTTTTAATATATTAAAATGACATAATCCAATCTAACTCATGCATCACTTTCAGGGACACAGCGCGACTGGAAATATTTTTTGCCATTGCAGTGGACATTTCTAAAAAGCAATTGCCTATGGGTGCTCCTACAAAATATAAAGAAACAGGTACCATAGTTCTCTAAAGATGGTTGTGTTTCACACATTGTGGAAAAACAATAAAAATTGCCTTCAAGAGTTTCAATATGCATGGTAATATAGATTTCATCTCCTTCAGTTTGCTTGCTGACTTCTTAGGTCATTTAGATCACCTGCTTTCATTGCTTCTTTGTTAACTGCTGTTGGTACTTCATAGGTATACATTTTAAACTTCTGTCAAGAACATTACAAGCTATTTCATGTAATTTAATTTTGTGCTGAATATTCTTCAAAGGATTTTATAAATAATACAATATTTTAAATGAGTCTTCAATTTGCTTGTTGTTATACCATATTGTTGCTTTCTCCAACTTTATCTACAAACTGCAAGAAGAAAAACGGACAATTAAAAGTAAGCCTACAGCATTATAAAACATTATATCAACATTTTAAATGTTGATTAAAAGCCCCAGCTTTATAAGATTCATGGAAATTTAAGATATGACTGACAATGATTAATTCAGTACTACTCACCACCATCTTTTGACATGTAAATGTGTATAAAATTTTTTTTTTTCTAAAAGTTGTTTTTGCATGACATGTTATACATATGACTTTAAGGGTGCAACGTGAGAAATGCAACACAATGAATTAAAAAAAATTGGATAAAATGAAGTTAAAACTGGTAGCTTAACAAGAAAAATAAAAATAAATAAAAAATTAAAAAGCTGAAATGTCAGCCATTCATGCATTAATGAACCCAATAAGATATTTCAACTGACCATTACTGTGGATCTCTTCTGGGCCTATGTAGTCTTTGAACAAACAGATTTAACTCCATTAAGTTCAATAATTAACAACAGCTATTGAATAAAAATACTTTAAATGTGTTCCTGGACTATAGATTGAAAGTGGCAATGACATTAAAAATAGATGTAATGATGCAAGCATAAATTTATAATTATTAAATATAAGTTTTAACACATATTAAATGTAAGTGGTTATTTTACTTTGGTTACCCCACCCCAAATATAAAGCAATTGGGCTTTCTTCAGCATTCCAGATGGGTGATGCAAACAAATATTAAAACAAAATAGTGGAGATATTTATTAAAAGTTATATAACCAAGTGATTATAATACTATCAAAATCTAGCAATCATCCAACTCATTTCACTAGTCACATTTTTACTTAAGCAATAATAGGAAACATAATTTATAGTGTTGGGCATCCATTTATGCATATATTGAAGAATCCTTAAATATGAGGCTTAAATAATGATTACAATTCTATAACTAGATAGTTTAGTAAGTTCAAAAGCCATTCTAAGTATAAACTGACTACTGTGAGTCTGGTGATTAATGCAAATGAAATCAATATATACCACTATAAGCCTAGGTTCCAACATTTTATATTACCATAAATAGGTGACTGGCATACTGAAACTAAAAGCTGCTCTAAAAGTACTCATGGGTTCATTAGAATTTTAAGGTATATTTAGGTGGAGAGAAAGTACAATGTCCTCTCTCCAAAGCTAACTTCAAATATCTAGGTTCTGGGCTGTATAGTTCTGACTCTACAATTGACTTGAGGATGGAAATGAAATTAGGCTTATAGTGGTACCTTTAGCTCTTTGAGAATTCAATAAATGCTATGGACCATCTCTCTACAAACTTCTACAAAATCTGTAAACAACTTTTAGAAAGTTGATGGCTCACCCTGAAAAAACAGATTTCACAAGACTGTTTAAAGTCATAGAGCTGTGAACAGAAATTTATCATCTGACTCCAAGTATAATAATGCTTTCTTCAATTGTCTTAATGCACCTATTTGATTACACAGTCTAAGAAAATATTCATAGCCAATAATGATGCCATTTTTATATTATTGCTTCTAAAATTAGAGATCATATAAAAATCAATTGAAAAGTGCCTTGAACCCTCAAAGAGAAAGGCTGAATAGCATATCAATCTGAGTTACATTAAAAAATAGAGAACGATATTAAAAATGGATGCAGCGAAACAAAATTTCAGGTATTATACGTTTAGCAATGATTATTTTTTCTGGTATTTATAGTAACCATGATCTATGTGATGCAACCAGTTATATCAAAATAAAAAAACATCAATGAATCATGTATCAATCACTCCAATTTCTACACGTAAAGAGCACCAAAGAGTATTTTGATGATTTAAAAATTATGTTTCTAAATACAGGATACTTACTGATCTAATTCCAGGTAAATTCAAGAGCGAGCCAAGGACTGGCACTCTTCTAATGAAGCCAATGACCACAGGAAAGAAGCCCCTAGGAGAGGGAAAAAAGTTCTAAGAACTTACACATTCTCAATTACTAAAGTCAACTGACAACCAAGCAAAAAGAAAGAACCCTGTTAAAATTAGAGACTTCGAGCTTCTGTTAACATTTCTTACTTCTCCCAGGATTTGATTCCTTCCTTAATTATGTTCCTATAATATTCTGCACATATACCTATAATGGCATTATTACCATATCCTACTGGTATCTTTTTCTATGTCTCAGAAACGAGAAAATCTCTAAAACAGATTTGGCACTTAATTCATTTTCATGTCTCCTGTGGGTAATATGATGCCTAGAAGGTAAAATACAAAGGATATACATTTCTTGAACAAATATTTAAACCAACCTTACTTAAAGGTATGTTCTCACATTGCCTACTATTGTTTATTTACTTGGGAACTGGTGCATGGAAAACATTAACTGATCAAAATCTCCCATAGTGTATTTGGTACAAATTTTTTTGATATGTATAGGCACTAAAGGAATTGTTATCAAGTGGCAGTAACTATGTAGTATCAGGGTCTACATACTAAAATGCTAGATCTACCTATGTATCAATTTATCATTGTTTAGTTGATAAAAATAGCAAACATAGTGTCTTAAAAGACCAACAAAATAAATTTTCTTAAATTGAAAATACTTGACATACTGACTTATTGAAAGAGAAAAAAATTCAATGATTGCCTTACCTGAACAAGAGAAAGAATCCATAAATTTCGAAGATCATACCTATCAAAGGCCAACCAATGAGGACTACGAATACGCCACCCAGGAAAAATCCTGTAGCTTTCATTTTATGTTTTTGGAAAAAGAATCTGAATGTTCTTTCTAAACCAATTACAAAAGCCAAGCCAGCCACAAATAAAACCTAGAAGAGAAAGAAAATGCAACATAGAAAAAGTAGTTAAGCACGCTGCATAATTTGAAAAGGTCAAAGCTAAATATAAAGAGAAAATCTGGCTTTTAACGTGGGCAACTGGCCAAAGAAAATGCACACCAAGAAGCAGACCGAGGAGTGGGCTAAGCGTGTGAAAGTTGTAATTGTATTCCACTCTTCTTAGACATTGTGTCTTGTTCAAGTGTAGAAAGAGATAAACAAGGAAAAATTAGATGTTACTAAGGGGCATCTGCACCTGCAGTGTTTTCCCAAGTTTAGCTAGATGGAGATGGCTCGGTCAAGTAGATGAGTGGCGAGGCAAAAGAAGGAAGCTGACATAAATGTCACTGGAAGGTACTGCTCGTTCTGAAAACTCTACCATGGGCTATAGAAGCTACCTGGATGGGAGAAATGCTGATACAGCCAAAGTGACAGAAGAAGAAACCATGCAAAGCTAGGAAAAGGATTCTAGTTTTATGAATTTCAGAATATCTGGTGGCAGTAGAAATAAAAATATAGCCATGTTCTCAAATATACATATATTTTGTATGTTTTCAGACATTGGACAAGAAATGGTCATTAAAAGCTTTCTTTTCTCCAAGTTTTACTCCCAAATACCTGCATTTCTTCATAAGCTTTCTTTAGTGACAATAATTTATTAAGCCTAAGGTTAAGCTTCATATTGAGATATCAATGTTTTATATTATAATTTATTAAAACATCAATTTCGAACAATTTTGTTATCCTTTATATCTACCAATTTCCAATTAAAAGTCCAATGGTAACATATACTTTAAAAGATATTTAATAATAATTTAGGGACTTTACTGACCTCTTAGAAGTTATTATTTATTTCAAGAACTCTAGTACAACCTCCACACATGGACAACAGATTACACATTCCAAATAAACAACATACACGTTTCTTAACAAGTCACCTATTAATATATATATTTTTAAAAGGGTTTAATTGCTTTTAAAAATCTTTTTACTTTATACTATTGAACCAAGTATGAAATCTTAGATGTTTCAAGTCAAAACATATTAACAAATTTACCAAGATATGGGGGCTATCAAATCATCTATTTTGAAGTTCTATTTAGAGGCAGCCTTAATTTAATCTATTATAAATCACATATCAAACACTTAACAGGAGTCATGCAATTAGAAAAACCTCATTAAAATATTTACATTTAAACAAAAAGCTGATGGTTTTCATTCCTGATGTAATAGGACTCTTTCTTTACATGAGTAATAGTGAATTATTTCCTCCAAATTTAATAGCAGGCAAGAATTCATCTGTAGTTAAAATTTCCTTTTGAAGTTAATTAAAATATATACTGAAAAACTTACATTTCCAATCGCCAACAGTGCTTTGTCAAAAAAGAGAATCATTCCAAAGAAAAGGAAAAACACTCCAAATCCTGTTAATCCCATTCCAATTTCTGCAATACAAATTACATGGTTAAAGGCAGAGAAAAATTAAAGTTACATTAAAATCCCTGTAAAGTAAGATTGATAATTTTTCAGTTTTCTTTTGGCTGATAGAAGGAAATTGGTTCCCAACATATTACAGGTTAACTGTAATGCCATGCACTAAGATCTATAACAAATTAAATTAACATCAGCAAATTACCTTGAAAATTTTTTAAAATAAATTTATTTATTTAAATTAGTTTCAAGTATACATTGGTTAGACATCTATAATGTTCATAAAATGACCCCCCACTGGCTCCCTCCCTCCCCTGGCCCACCATTTAGTCACCATATTAATGCTAACTGCATTCCCTCCGCCATGCTCCCTGTGTCCAACTATCAACTACTAATTTGTACTTCTTCACCTTATTCTCCCAGCCTCTCACCAAATTGTCCACTATATTTGTGTTACCTCAAAATTTAAAATATGAATGGAAACTTCTAATCCCCATATATGACAGAACATTTCTTACAAACATACCCATAATAGCGATAAATCAGGGTTCTAAATCTTTGGTTATATATATTTCCTCTCCCAAGAACACCTCTGGCAAATACATGGTTTTACTTTTACTCTTTGTCTCCTTTCATAATCTATGACTATTATTTGTATGTATAATATCTACAGGTGCTTCTTTCCCCTTTTAAAATTAATTCCTTCTTTAACCCATTAGAAATGTTATGGTAGGTCAGTACAATATACTTCATTTATACACTGCTTCTCACAATGGCAACAGGAAATATTTTGGGAATCAGGTAGCTGTCTCCTCAAAAGTTAAGTTTCAAAAAGTTAAGCATCACTTTTAACGTCTTGATGTTTATTATGATTTATTCTACAAATTTATCTAAACAATGAATCCATTCAGATATTTAGTCTGAGTCCTAAAATCATTCTCCAAAGTTATAAGAACACTGTTTTACCTCTTATTAATATTCTGAGTTTTTACTCTTTCCTTTAAAAAACAAAGAATTGTTGATCAACTCCTGGATAACTGTTTTATGCATACACAGTGGTAGATAAATGTAAGCTTTGTTCTATGTTCATCTTGTATATAAAACTTTATGTAAAGGCAATAAAATATCTTTTTAGGCAGAAGAGTCTTAACTTTCTAAGATTACAGTTTCATTTTTCCATTAATGCTAGAAAGCACAATCCACTAAGTCATCTCCCTGATCATTTTAGTTTTGTTTTCAGGAAACAGTCACTAGTCCTTATTTTACCTACAAGCTCTATCTGCATAAAATAATGAAACCATCATATTTGGAAACACAATTTTAAATACACTATTAGTGATTTCTGATCTGTTACTGAACTTTTTTACATTGGTTCCAAAAAGCTAAAATCTAGGGCACAGCTACTTAAACAGATTTAAGCTATGTAAAATGTTTTGATGAGTTGAAAAATTTTATCATATACATTTTTCTATATCCTACACCTTCTCAATTTACAGTTAACTACTGCCTTCCATTCCAGCTACCTTCTTCTCCCAAAGTTAGTCCTAAAGAATTCATTCCGGCATCTGATTATAAATACACTGGTAAGTGTATTCCACAGACATGAATTCCTCTGAAAATTTGAGATTGATATTTTTAGGCTTATATGTCTTAAAAGAATTTACTAAAATAATGTTTAGATGTCAGAGATAATTTCCTAGAAAATATGCACATAAGAACAAGTAAAATTCCATTAAATTTATTTAGTAGTTTGGATTTAATCATTGGCTGCTGACTTATTTAAATATGACTAATTTCTATCTTTTCGCAAATTATTCTGATTACATGAAATTTTTGAGATGTTTGTTCAGAAAGGAAATTATGTGAAAATACAGCTACTATGTATTGAGAATTTACCATGAAATAGCCATTAAGAGGTACTTTACATACCTTATATAACTTAACCTTCTCAATGCCATTGCAAGGTAGGTATCTTTACATTGTTTTAGAATGCAGGAAATTGAGATTTAGAGAATTGACTTAGTTTGTCTGAAGTCATACTTCTGGTTAAGCATTTGAACTGGTCTATTTGAATCCAAAATCTGTGTGCTTAACCATTATGCCATACTGCTCTCCAGGACTTTTTTCAGGTTTAGTATGTTTGGTTAAACAAAGCTCAAGGTCATCGGAGTACACTGAACTTCCGGGAAAAGCATCTTTAGGTGATTCAATTTTTTTTTTTCTTCCAGATATACTCTATTTTATTACACGAGTAGTTGGGAATTTTCTAGTTATCTTTTCTCAACATTTTTCCTAGTTTATTTCCACTGTGCTCAGAGAACATACTATAAATGAGTTCAATTGTCTAAAATGTTGAGAAATACTCTTAGCTTAATTTTGATTAATATTCCATATGCACATGAAAAGAATGGGTGATTTAGGTTTAATATTAGTTTGTTATCTAACATCACTAAGCAGATATTAGTAAAACTATTAGAAATTGACTTCAGTGAAAAGGATGTTTTAATATTGTTTTGCATTTAATGAATGTTTATACAAATACACTGTAATTCCTTTAATAAAATGTGAAGTAAAAAAGTAGCACCAGCCCTACATTTCATATGGGCACCAAGGACTCACAGAGATTGGTAACTTACCCTTGACCAGAGTCAGCAAATGTGTGTGGTGGTGTGTGTGTGTGTGGGGGGGGGGTGGTGGATGGGACAGAGTCAGGCTAGAATTCAAATGCAGTCTGCAAGACTCCACAGTTCGAATAACTATAAAATGGAAACCAAAACATTCCTACTATTTTATCCAGTGTGGTCCAGCAGGAGATCTTTTCAATATCTTTGCCAAAACTGGCACTGGCATGATGTTGTCAAGTATTCCTGATCTGAATGGTCAAAAGTCTCAAAATGGCCTCACTGTACATTTTTCTCATCCTCAGAATTCCCTTCTTCCTTATGCCTATGCATTCATGAGCCTGCTGGTTGTTAAAGCCCTGCATACAGCTGCCCTCTCACCACCAGAATCACACTCAGTAAAATAAATTTATCTTCCTTTTGTGCACTACCAAACCAAATTTCCTCTTGCCTGTGTGTGTGTGTGTGTGTGTGTGTGTGTAAATAACAATCTGATAAAAGCAATCTAATAAATTGAATTTGTCTAAAATAATAGCTTATCGTAGAAATTTTATAAGGAAATATATGCTTAATCCAAAGGTAATAACTGTTAGCGTTTTGGTATCTTATTTTAAATATTTTAAAGCAGCATATCTTTCAATAAATCTTGTTTTGTTTTTTGTTTGTTTGTTTGTTTTTTGGATGGGGGAGTGCTATTATAGAAACTCTTAAAACAGTCATGAATTGTTATTTACTCTGATCATTGCTGGGTCGCCCTCTACCAGAATGAGAACGCTGGAATAATCTTGGCAAATCACTTGAATAATGGCCAATTCCTACAGTTAAACACACACACAGCACCATTTGAAATCCAAAGTGCTTCTGGTTCATTAATCATGTTGTGTTCCAATCTACTGTCCTACCTAAAAGATTTGGCACAAGAGCAGCAAAAAGCATATTTCATCATCCTCATCAATTTAATGAAGTGAGGAGAATGCTTCCCATTCTGCCCATATTCCAAACTCGCTTCCTTGTTCTAGTTTTTTGGAGGGATGTAAATCATGCATTTGTCCTTATAATAAGTCTTCAAAAGAAAAAGAATAATTATGCACAAAGTAAATAATTCATATTTTTATCTAGGTAATAATCAAAGACTCAGATAGGAAGAGTAATAATACTTTACAGTTAGATAGGAAAACTATGTAGAGTTCAAGTACTTCCTTTGAGTAATTAGTAGAATTAGAAATAAATTCTAGTAATGTATGCATATAATACTGCTGATTTCCTGGGCAACCTAATTTTAGTTCTGAGTTTCAATCAAGAGAAACAGAGTACTGTGTTTCATAAAGAAAATAGGCTCTGAATATCTTTTTGGTGGTCAACAAAATGCATAATACAAAGGATAAAATCTACTGTTGAAACTTTTTGTTATGGAAGAATTGCATCATTCTGAGATTGATATCAAGTAATGTTTAA
Source organism: Eonycteris spelaea (assembly GCA_003508835.1). Classification (NCBI taxonomy): domain Eukaryota; kingdom Metazoa; phylum Chordata; class Mammalia; order Chiroptera; family Pteropodidae; genus Eonycteris; species Eonycteris spelaea. Next base: position 4,767,371 of record PUFA01000053.1, read on the forward strand.
ATCAAGTCTTTTCTATACTAGTATGGTACAGTACAAGGAACAAAGGTTTTTAAGACAGCAAGTAGAGCTGGCATCAAGTCTTGTTTCTGTTACTTTCCTTAGGACAATACATTGAATTTCTTTTGAGCCTCCTTTAATTTATAAAAGAGATACACTATTCTCTGCCTTACAGGGCTCTTATAAGAAATAAGTGTAACAATTTACACTACAGGATTTATACAAAAGAACATGGTAAACTGAAGGATGTGTTTATACAATTGCTAGTTTTTATTACAACATTTTTTTTTTTTTAAGGAAGCTCAAAAGATTTCCTCTGATCAGAACAGGTTGAGGCCAAAAGGCCTTCCTGGGCCAGGGCAGGTGGCCCCAAAGAGCAGACCCAGTCCAACCACAGGAAAGATGAGAGACTGATTCGAATAGCAGTTGTGTGTAGGTCCTTAGAAACTCTGTGAAGTTCAAGTCAGCCATGCCTTGAATCCAGTTAATATTCCAGTTTAAAATAGGGCATTTTATATGAAGTTCTATTTTCATTTCAATAGACTGTTTAATTCCTAAACTTTTGAAAATTCAAGTAAGTTAACCAGAAAAAGAAATGAAAGGCATGGCTGATGAACCAAAGTGAGACAAAAAGACTATCACGACCACCAAAAGATAGGGTTGAGCAGTTATGTAAATAAAAATGATTAAGATCGACAACAAGGGGTAGGAAAGTGGAAACATTACATTGAAAGAAAAGAAACAGAGAGCAATGCCAACCTTAGGGATAAGATAGGCCCGGAGAACTCTGAGGCAGGCAGAGCGAGATGCTAAAATAATAAAACAAGCCACAAACCACAATATACAATATTAACAAAAGAAATCCTTTAATTAACACAAAATGACTTTTACTATTATGGAAGTATTAGCTGGTAGGAAAGTGAAGTAATTTCAAGGGATTTTTGGAAGGTTGCTTTCATTGGAGGCATAGAGATTATTCAAAATATTTAAATGTGAACATATTTTCAAACATAGCCTTCTATAGGTAACATTTAAAATACCGCCTTCCAAACAACCAGTCAGTAACTTGTAGAGAACCCCAAATCAGCCCTGTGCAGAAACGCCCTCCGGAGTGGGCCGCGGACACTGCACATCAAACTTTCTCTTGTGGCTGCCCATCTCACTAGGGATAAGAGAGCGGCGCGACCCTCGTGCAAGACAGACCCTCAGCGAAAGCTCCACCTCCCCAGCCCGGGCGTCTCCAGACCCCTCGTCTCCACCCAGGCCAGGTCGCCACTGCAAGTCCAGCCCTCTCTCCCTCGAGGCAACCCTCCAGGTCACCGCAGCCCTAACTCAGTTTCGCAGGCCCGCCGCCCCCAACGCGAAGCTTCATTCATTGACCTGGGCGGAAGGGCGGTGGGCGAGACCCAGCCCGAGCAAGGGGTGTGCGAGGTTCTAGGCGGGGACCCCGGGGCAGGTGCTTACTCTGGGTGTCCGTTAAGGAGATCATGACTGCAGCGGTGAGGGCAACGACGACAGCACCTCGAGAAGGCCAGGGTGTGAAGCAAAGTCGGGAGTAACGAAGCCTGGATACAGCTCAGGCAAGAGCCGCCACGTCTTCCGGAAACACGCAGCCACCCCCACCCCAGCTTCAAGACTAATTACCATTGGCTAAACCCGCTCCCAATATCAACCAATAACTTGTAGTCTTGTTCAGTGACGCGATACTGGCCACACCCCTTGACCAATTAGAAACGGATGTTACTTGCAATTGGTTGAACGGACCGACCCGGAAGGGTGGATGCTCATGGCTGGGAAAAAAGGAGAGACTGTTGGCGGGAAGTTTTTATTGGCGAGCAGCTGAAAACCGTGAGTAGAGGTTCTGAGTTTGGGGCACTTTGGAGTCTGAGACTGGGGATACCGAGGAGGCAGAGGTCAGGGCGGCTTTGATTCTTTTGGGGAGAAGTTCTGGGATAACTCCTGTTACCGCTTTGAAAGGGCTCCTTCTTTTCCTGCCTGTCCGCGGGGCTGCTCTTTAGTGGATCAGTTCCTTCCACCAAAACATTGGCAGGGGAGAAACAAGGGCGTTGATCATCGCCCAGCTCTAATGGCCTAACTTGGGCCTACAGGGGCACGTTCATTTGCCAACCAGTTTTTGTTTTTTTTCATCCCAGCCTTTTCCATGCAGGATGCCCTGTCACCAAAACCTGTTTATTGGCAACAACCGTTTATTGGGAAGCCACTGGGGATACATACCTAAGCGTAAGGGAAAGTATTATTAAATTACAGTTGCCTCTAAACGCAGGTGGCGGGTAGAGGGTGGACATGTGTCTTATTTAACTTGTCGTATCTCAGTGACATTTTCTCCGACATTGATGACTGAGTGTGACACTAAAATATTTCCTGTGGATGCTGTCAAAAATTCAGAAACAGTAGAAATAAAACCAAGGAATCACGGAAGTAGTAATTAGTGAAAGTTCAAAGAGACAGTTCTCAAACCAAAACAGGTAATGAGGCTCAGGGGTTTATTGTTAAAGCAGCTTATATAGTGAGAATGCAGTGGCTGCTTCGTAGTGATTGGTTATAGGATTAACATTTTCTTATGATAGGGAATTGATTAGTTGTTATCTTGGATCAACTTTGGGAGATGGTTTAATTTTTCACTTATGATTTCCAGAGGCATAAATGAGAAACACCCCAGGTTAAGCTGATTTTTATAAAACAAGCTAAATTAAGCTTTTCTTGCTTGACTAAACTGGTTTTGTCTGTTCAGAGTTTTCAAGGCTAGTCTCCGTTTTTGATTTTAACAGAGCCTAACTATATACTTCAGACTGACTATACTTAAGACTGACTTGCTATATCTCAATTTCTGAACATATTTTATATTGAGATATCTTAATATTAAATCACATCATTTGGGGGAAGGAATTTATGAGCGGTTTTTTAACAGTATATTCAAAGAAGTATACCCAAAATAGTGGGAGGAAATGGTTATAGGTTATATTCTTTCACAAAGTCAGAGTTAGCCTCTGCTTTCAATCTCAGCAAACCAGATTCTGCACTTGTTGCAAGGCACTTTGCTAGGCTACATGAATACAGAGCTGAAGAGACTCAACCCCTTCCCTGTGGAGAACCTTACAGTCTAGAGAAGGAGAACTGTATATCCTTGAAGTGAAGAGATGTTTATGAAGATAAAGAATTAGAAGTCCCTTGGTTTACTTTACTTAAATATCTTTTAGTGATATGGCTATTCCAAACTCTTTAGCAAGGTAAAGAAGACCCTGCCTAGCTTTCCAGCCTAGTCATGGCTTCAGAATTCTACATTAGGAAGAGCATAAGGTTAGCAGTCTGGGTAAAGGTGGGAGCATGATGAAGCTACCTTTGGGGAACATTCTAAATTAGTTTTAGAAATGTTGACTGCCCATATCACAGTTGGGAGAGGTGTTCATGGGGATTATGGGAAATATAAAGTTTCTACCCTCCCTCATCTCCTTCCATTTGGTCATATGTACTCTTACATTTTAGTCATTCATAGGTAATTAGAGTTCCTTTATAAAACTGTGTTCCTCCCTCCCACTTCTGATCTTTTCAGGTTCTCTCCTTCTGAAATTTAACCCCACCCCTAGACTATAATTTCTTTAAGATTGAACCTTAATTGTAACACTTTAAAGCAAGTATTGAATACAATGTCAAATGATTAATTCGAATATTTATGTTGATGGATTTGCTTAACCTAAGACATTTGAATTTATCCAATTTGTTATTTATAAGATAGGTTCTATCATCCAAATCTTACAAGTAGGGGAAAAGGCTGAGAGGAACAGGGTATTAAACTTTGCTGAAATCACCTAATAATTTAGTGCTATAACTTTTTAACTTCAAATCTTTGCTCTTTTTTGCTACATCACTTTGTATCTGGTAGATGCTTATTAAGTGTTACTGACATTGTACTTGTTATTATATGTTTATGTGACTTTGGATACTTCTCTGAAATCTAAAGAATTTTCTTAAAAATTAGTGTGGTAAGAACAATGTAATCCTTGTTTAAAAGGTCACTGCAATATATAATTTCTAACTTTTTTCGTGTTTAGTCATGACACATTATCATTGACTGAACGTAATTGTACTGTTTAAAAAATTGTTGCTCTGATTTTTTATTTCATTTTTAGAAAGAAATTTGGATCTCCAATTCAATTCTAGAATGGCATCTATTTCAGGTTAGTGGAAATGATTGCATTTTATTCCTTCTGTTCTAATTCTAATTGCATGTCTTTGAAAAAAACTTATTTTTCTCTGCGTCTTCCCTCAACTTTCCTGTGAATCTTAAATTTCTCTAATTAAAAGTCTTAATAAAAAAATTTTAAAGATATTTGTTTGATTTTAAAAAATTATAGTAACTATACATTACAAAATTTACTGTTTTAGCTATTTTTAAGTATACAATCCAGTGGCATTTACATTGTTGTGCATCTATCTATCACCAATATCCATCTACAGGACTTTTTGATCTTCCCAGACTGAAACTCTGTTTCCACAAAACAACAATTCCTGATTACCCCCTTCCCAGCAACCACTGACAACACTATTCTGCTTTCTGGCTCTATGAATTTGACTATTCTAGGTACTTTATTTAATACATATTCATACCATATTTGTATTTTGTGTCTAGATTTTTCACTTAGTGTAATGTCTTTGAGGTTCATTCATTTGTAATATATCTTTTTAAGGCTGAATAATATTTCATTGTATGTATATACCACCTTTTGTTATCCATTTGTCTGTCAGTGGACATTTGGCTTGTACCTTCTGGTTATTGTGAATAATGTTGCTATGAACATTGCTGTACAAATATCTGGGTCCTTGCTTTCAATTCTCTTAAGTATATACCTAGAAATGGAGTTGCTGGGTCATATGGTATTTCAGTGTTTAATAGAAATTGTCATACTGTTTTCCATAGTGGGTATACCATTTTATATTCCTGCCAGCAATGCATTAGGGTTCCAAGGAGAATGTTTTTTTTTTTTTTTTTATAGCATTCTAGGAACCTAAAAGTTATAAAGTAAAAAATTTAAATCACTTCTAATCTTACTATTCAGATTAATACTGTAACATTTAATATATTATTTTTAAACAAAATTTTTAACATTTTGTACATATTGTTTTGTAACACGATATTAAAAACAATGTAAATGTAGAATATAGACATTGTTAAATACAATCTTTGTTGTAAATATTCTAATATGTGCACTGTTTTGTTATTTCGAAGTGACATTAAATAATACCACTTAATCTTTTAGTGTTAAACTCTTATGCTGTTTTCATTTTTAAAACAAAAAAATATACTGCCTTGAATATCTTTGAATTGATAGCTTTGTGGCTTCTCTGATTATTTCCTTAAGACACATTCCTATAAATGGAGTTATTTGAAGTGTTTTTAAAGTACAAAGGAAAAACATCCATTCTGTCTTTCCCAGGCAGATAGTCTTGGTATATCTGTGTGTTTTGTCCATTATTTGTTTCTATAACTTGATCAGATTGTACTGTGCTTATTAGTGAGATCTTGCTGTCTATTCAATTAATAGGTGGATGGCAGGGGTTAGGAACTTATAGTTATTTTTCAGTCTTTTTTAGGAATTAGTGAATATGACCTTTGCTTCATACTAGCTCTAATAGGAGGTGAAAAGATTCAGTTCTTTTCAAACTTTAAATAAATGGTTTTCTTAATATGGGACCCTCTTGCCCCCACTCCTACAACTTTAGAATTTATTTAAATATTAATATAAAAAAGCATGACATAGGTTTTGGCTATGACTCATGCTCACAGTCTGAGGATTAATACTAAATGGTAACAACTTAAATTATATTAGATGCTAATCCAAGCAGACTTTACTTAAAAATTAAAATGAGGGTTTAAGAGATGTTACTGAACTTCAAATCAGTTTAGTGTGGTCCTTTTTGGATTGCATATGTTATTCTACTTAATAAGACTTCAAGCTTTATTAGTGGGATATGATTTCAAAATAATTGAACAATGAAAAAAATTTTTATTTAAGAGATGCTTTGAATAATCTCTTCCATAATATGGTACCCCTTTCAAATAAATTTACCTCTTCTACCCACTTGTTGAACTATATTTGAAATGCCTCTTTGAAGTTGCCTTCAGGCCATTTGTTGCTTGTATTTAGATGGCATCCCTGTGGCAAATCACTTTCCTTTCAGTGTTAACTTCAGTTTTGGATGTTACTAGAAAATGTGCTGTTTCTGAAGAATGGTACCTCCCATGCATCAGCTGTAAGCTGAGGAAGACTGAAGTGTGATCCTAACTCAGTTGACTGTGCTCTTGAGATATAGCTGCTCTAATAAACCCTGTGTACTTGTAATCCCTTGTCATTATGGATTGTCAAAATCATTCACTTGACTTTTCAATCTCATCTTCTGTGGTAAAAGTCTCATGTTGTACATGCCAGCATTGGAGATGGTATAATTTTGAACAAAAACATTAACGTGCCCGATTCATTACAGCTAGCTCTATTTATATTCTTAGTCAATCAGGATTTGGCTATGGTATGATGATACTGACTTTGTAGCATGGGTTGACATTAACATCTCTGTCAGGTAGGGTTTGATCAAGAGGTACTGAGTAATATAGGGGATTTAGTATAGGAATTAGCCCTTACGTGACTATGGGAAGTGGTTAAGCTCTTTCTGTACATTGCCTGTGTGTCTGGTACTGGGCCTGAAGTTGGGAGAGCCAGCAGTTGGGAAGAGAATATGAATATGTGGTGGGGAATGCAAAAAAACCTGCTACTTGTTTGATAAATTTCTGTTTCTTACCAGAATCTGTATTAGTCTCTCATTGCCTCAAAGCCTCAACTTGGATGATGCAGGAGACATGTCAAAGAGCTGTTGTACTTCCACGTGGAGTTGCATGAAACTGGCTGAGGGTTCAGAGAAGCTGAAGGAGGAGAACTAACAGACTCTGAAGGACCTACAGGCCCTGCTATTTCCCCAAGGATGTCTAGAAGCAGCTGGAGTTGTGGGACCAGCTGCTGCCCCATGCCAATGAGGTCACCAGCCCTGACATTCTAAAAATGAAAATAGGGCCATTGCTTCACACCTGTCTTCCAAATTCCTGGCAAAGTTTCTTTGCCCTGACTTAGAACTATGCAGGGAAGGAATTCTGGGAAATGTAGTTCTAGCTTCGCTAAGTTATCACAGTACAAAGCCATCAGACTTCCTCTCTTGCCTACCTGGCACCCATAGCCCATAGACTCCTCTTTTAATTTAATCATATTTAATTTCCAAATAAAGGAAATAGTAAAATCTGCTTCTGCCTATTATGATGCAGCTATCCCTCATATAACCACATATACACTGATCCTTTCCCTGAAAGAGGGCACAAATTCTCTGTTCATCTTTTGGTGATGCTTATTCTTTTTTCTGAATCACATCCTCCTTGATTATCCTCTAACCTAAATCCTGAGATATGAAGTTAGCTACTGTTAACACATTTCATTTTAGATTTTAGAGGAATAGGAGAAGGGACAAAAAACAAAAACCCACCAAGGACAAAAAAAATCTAAACTCGGTTTATATGCAAATATCAGAATAAGGAAGAAATGTGTATAGGTCTTACAGTTCTTGTTTCTCATGTAGTCATATTGTCATAGCTGTAATTTTAAAACTACCTTCTTCAACTGTCCATTTCATATCCCTCTGCTCTCAGCTACCACCTCACCTAGTCATGGGTCCTTATTTGGTGAGGACTTGCCTTAGTAGTTTGCCCGTATTTGTTTTCTGTAGTTTTCCATTAACTTTAATCATAGGACATTGGAATACAAAAGATACCTTAAAGGATCCCCTACATTCTAGATACACACTCCTCGTTATCTCTGTAGTCTCATAGCAGTCCAGTTCCTCTCTAAGTCAGGATCATTCACCTCAGCCAGCTCAGAAGTAATGTCTGGTAATTTCTGAGAAGTTATTTTCCTTTTCCCAATACACAATTACTCTAACTTTTGTCTGGAGGAGACTTGTGGAAAGCTTTACTAGAATTTTAGATGTGTAAGTAGAGTCCTTCTTAACCTTCACTTTATTCAAGGGTCTCTAGGCCTATAAATTGGCTCATGTCTGGGAATTGGTTGAAGGACTGTGACTATGTTATGATTCAAATCAGACTTATGTTTACCAGAATCAGGGCTTTGTAATCTACCTATGCAAATCACCTGTTTTCATATCAGGAACATGATCAGCTTGCCAATGCCAAAGATCTCTGTGGGTCTGACTTCTGATTACTGCTTTTGCTCTGTTGTCCATTATGGGAACTACATCTGCCTTTTCTTTGGGCATGAATTGCCACTATTTAGCTTTTGTATCTTAGAATCCGTTCTTATAGATTGGGTAGTCTAGTTCAAAGGTAGTACTTCTGTCATTCCTGGCTTACAGAGAACAGCCACTCAAGATCTCAGCGATGTGGGGGCTCCCCTTGTTAAAGTATGTCTTGTAGTCTTGATGAAGGGAGTGTACTCTGGGTCATCTAGGGGACAACAAGAGAGTGGATGATTAATCCACTTGGTAATCTACTCTGGCGGTCCCATCCCTCCAAGCCTCTGTATTCCTTCCTTTCAAGCATACCCAGGAAGTTTGAACCCTTCAACTTCATTGGAATCTATGCTTGTGTCATTCTATACAACTTTGTGATATTCATCTTTAGGGCCTGGTTTCTGCAACCATCTACAAGAGCTGGTCCTGGCCACTATTTTAGCACACTAAATCCAGACTTTCGTATTGAGTTTAGACCAACAAATTTAGCTTCATTCAATATTCTGTCCACCCTGATTTAATACCCTTTGGATCTATTCCTATATATAGTCCCTACATTTCTGGTGATATATATTGGCAAATGCAGCTCTTTTTGGTGTTTTTGTGTCTTCTCATGTGTCGTACTTTTGTATCTCATCCTCTAGACTTTCTTGAAGCACTGAGAGGTGGGGGTGGAGGTGTGATTCTTAGGAAGATTAGCAATCTTCGTAAGGCACCTACCTCAGGAAAGACCATTACAGGTATTTTAGGCAGGAGGAGGCTGTTTCAGAAAGGGGAGGAAAGGTAAAAGACCTTGGCAGAATTTAATGGCTCAAGGTCCCTTCTTCATGGGAATCTGCCCGGATGCTCCCATCCCAGTTTTAGAGTCTCACTCCTTCCTAATCAATGTTGTAACTTTAATATAAGTTTCTGCAAAATCGGGAATATAATTTGCATTGTATTTCAGCTACCTGCAGGATTTAGACTTTGCATTTGTATTCAGTAATCTTGGCCTTTTAGCTAATGAAGGTAAAATTTCTTTTAGGATAATCAGAAACTTCAAAGTCCTTTTATACAAATCCTGCACTTCTCAATTTCTCCAGCATACTTTGAAGCAACCAATTAACCCCATTATTTTCACCAAAATCTGTGACAGGAAATATTTGGTCACCCAGAGTCTGTCCTCTAGATACTTAATTACTGTCTGTTATAATTTAAATAACTTTATCTACTAGATGAAGTGGAATACCATTGTCCCTTTTATCACTACAGACAAGGATTATTAATATCTTAAATCAGAGACCCAGTTCCAGGTGGTCTAGAAGCAATTCAGAGAACCCACCTTTTAAGTTTCTGTTTATCTGGAACAGCACTGGGTGTTGGTTAGGATTCAGTCTGATATAAGGGATTTATTATAGGGATTAGTCTTCACATGATAATGGGAGCTGGTTAAGCAGTCTGTTGCTGGTCCTGAAGTCAGTAAGGACAGTCTTAGGGATGGGAGAAGACGTGAAATATGGGTGCGTAAGGATGAGCTAAAACCTGCAAGGCAAAGTGGAACCCATCCGTTTCTCACTGGGACTCATTTTGGTGTGTCATTGACTACAAGGCTCTAACTTCCAGAATGTATGCTGGTGCCTGCAGAAGAGCTGATGTACTTGCCACAAAAAGTTACACATGAACTCGGCCAAAGATTCATAGAAGCTGTGGGCCAAGCTCTACCCCAAGAGATTCAGTAGGAGCTGGTTTCTGCCTCATACCAATGGGTGAGCCAGCAGATCTGTGATGACACAAGTGAGCTGCAGCAGTATCTGACCTTACGCCAACCATCTGAATGTAAACCTGCCTGCTGTTTGTTTCATTTACACCGTCCACATGCCATGCAGAGTTCCCTTGCTGCCAACTCAAACCCAGAATCATGCAGAAAAGGGAGTTCTGGCAGTTGCTACAATACAAAATCACCATAACTTCCTATTTTAAATCATAACCATACGATTTTATATCATGAAAAGGCATTAAAGTGGATACAATAATGCAGGCAGTTTTGGAAAGCACCAAGGACATCTTGAAAATTTTTTAGCTTCCATTGATGTAGTGTCAAAGGCAATCTCACTTTGACTTTCTCTGATTAGCATCATACATTCAGGCTTCTTTATAAATTAGTTTCGAAGGAATCGTAATGCCATTTCCAACAGCACGCTGGTTTCTCTTTTTACTATGTCATCTTATTTATAATCACTGAATTCTTATTGTGCCACCATGTGAGCCTAAATGTGAATGTTTCATGAAATAATGTTAAGAAGTTATGGGATTACTTTGAAATAGTTTCCTTTTGCTTCACAGTCTGGTTACTTACTTTAATGATTTAGGAGATTGTTGGACCACTGCCTACAAATAATTAAAATAATTACCATTTATTAAATGCTTATGTGTGTACCAGGTACTGTGTCAAGAACCTTCAATTTATTATCTCACTTAATTGTTCCAGTGCTATGAAAACTAGGTATTATTCCCATTTTACAGATAGAGAACTTGAGGCTCAGGTCACTTGCCTGAGGTCACCTAGCAAGTAAGAGAAAGACCTGAGATTTAAGTTAAGTCTGTGTGACTCCAAAACAAATGTTCTTAACCACTCTGCTGAACTCCTGTAAGTTTAGCTGAGATTTAGTTGGTGAGGAATATCCAAAGATCAATAGGGAAAACTAAAATTGTACTTAACTGTCTAGTATTGTATCTTTTCTTCCCCCTATAGCTCTGACTGAGGAATTGGATTTATATCCAATGAGCTACATGCAGTAAATGTTCAAATTCAAGAACTTCTGGAAAGACAACAAGAACTTACTCAGAAAAAAAACATCCTAACAAACAGAATAAAGCAGTGTTTAGAAGATTCTGATGCTGGGAAAAGCAGTGAATGTGATACTTCCTCACCTGCCTCTTGGAATAAAGAAGGTTTATTCTTTTTTTTTTTTCTTTGCTAGTTTTTTTTCTTTTGTCTTTGAAATGGAATCAAATCATTATGCCTAGGTCAGTCTTTCCAGTAGACACAGAGGTGAAAGTGGCCATTTCTTGAGTGGCATGGGAAATTTGTCACAGACCATTCTTTACCCGTGTTCTATAGTCCTTTTGAATTAAGCTTTTTTATTCAAACTTTATTTTTTCCAAATATGGTTTTAACAACTTTAATCAGTGCTTGGAAAATAAGATATTTAACTAAATTTTCAACCAGACAGTTAAGAAAAAATTCAAACTTCTTGCCAAAGTCTAGTTTATTTCCCTGCCCTACTGAACAACCTTTTATGATTTAAATTTTGCCCAGCATCATGTGTACCATTAATTATAATGGAATACTATAACCTTGCAAGGCATTGCAATATGTTTGTGGGCCTTGTTTTCCAGTGATTCACATCTAAAAAAGATACTTACACCAAAATTCCAGCTAATTATTTTATTCATCACATTTGAGTTTTTTATGATACTTTGAATTTCTTGATTGACATTTAGACTATTTTTAAAATATCTGATCAAGCACCTTTCTTTATATAGGTTAATTCTCAACTGGCAAGTACTTTCATTTTCCCTGATGTATTGTTTCTTATGATACATCATTAAATTTGTTTTTGCTTAGCTTAGTGAATTAAACTAATTTCAAACTTATTATTATGAAAATTAAATTGTTCATTGTATTAGAAGTCTAATATATATATATATACATATATATGTATATATATATATATGATTTTTCTCTATTATAAAACAGCCATTCACGTTTTTGTCTCATTTATAATCCTAATAATTTTAATACATTTAGCTTAATTTTATCTTTCTAGATTTTCCATGGTCTGATAAAGTTAAAGATGTTCTGCAAAATGTCTTTAAATTGGAGATGTTCAGACTGCTTCAGCTTGAAACTATTAATGTAACAATGTCCGGAAAGGATATATTTCTTGTTATGCCTACGGGAGGTGGAAAGAGCTTGTGCTACCAGTTACCAGCATTATGTTCAGATGGTATGTGTTAAGAAAGGTAATTTTAAGTTAAAAAGTGTTATTTCTCTTAATACATCTTTAAGTCTCTTAAAAAATAATTTCTAACCATAGATTCAGTGGATTTTAAAATGTAAATTAAAAAATATATATGTATATTAAAATGTATATATAAAAATGTATAGACATCTAAAGGTTTACTTAGGGATATTAAAGACTTTGAGAGCAGTTAATTTTTTATCTGTTTCCTGCTGTATAATTAAAAACATGTTGTAGGAGAAAAGTGCTAGGAAAGGAATCAGTAGACCTGGATTCTAGTCCCAGATCTTTATCAAGTGTCTGCTGTGGGTAGGCACTCGAGATACAGTACTGATCAAACCTCCTGGTCCAAATTTTCACAGATCCCAGAGGATAGAGCAACCCTTTCTCAAACTTAATGTGCATAAGAATCACTGGTGATCTCTTAACATGCAGATTCTGTTTTATGAGACCCAAGATTTTGCATTTCTAACAGGCTTCCAGAGCAGATGCTGATATTGATGCTGCAGTTTGGGGACTATGAATGAGAGAGAGCAGGGGTCAGCAAACTTTTCCTTAAAGGGCTAGTCAGTATATATTATAGGCCAGTAATATAAATATTATGGTCGGTATGGTCTCTGTGGCAACTACTGAACTCTGCATTGTAGCACCGAAGCAACCATAAACAATATGTAAACAAGTGGATATGCCTATGTTTCATAAAACTTTATTTACAAAATCAAGCAATCAGCCTGTAGTTGATCCCTGGTCTAGAGAATACAGGTAATTGCAAACAATTGCAATAGGGGTTTTGTGACAAAGATTTTAATAGGGAATTAAATCAGTGCAAATATCAAGTCTAGAGGCTGTTGGGTAAGGCTGTTACAAGGAATTGGCATTCAAGCTACAAACTAAGAGATAAGTGGGGGGGGAAGGACAGTGGAAGAAGGAAGATTGTTTATTCAGGGGAGCAGTGTTTGTGAGAGCTCAAAGGTAAGAGGGAATATGTATACATGCAGGTATAGTGTATTCAGTAACATGGAAGAATTTCACTGTGCTAGGCAGTGAGGGGCAAGACATGCAGAGTCTTAAAAGATATTTAAAAATTTTAACTTAGATTTGTGGGACACCATTGAGAGTTTTATACAGGTAAGAGACTTGTCAGATTTAGGAGTTAGAAGGATAATTTCAGCAGATGGGAGAATTCACAAATACTTAGAGGATAATTTTAGTAGGAGATGGCATTCGTTGGATGGGTGGGTGGGGGATGGTAGGGTAGAAGAAGGAATAGTCTAAAATGATCTAAATTTTGGCTAGAATAAATGGTAGTTTACTAAAATAGGGTACATTGGAGAAAGAACTTAACTTGGGAATGGAGAGAGGGAAGATGATGAATTTAATTTGCGACTTGTTGAATTTATGATGCCTACAAGACATCCAGGTGAGATTGTTCTGTGAGTAGAAGGATGTTTTGGTATAACACTTGGGTCCGAGAGATCTAAGTTAGCTGAGTTGGAGGCTGTTAGTGTAGAGATGATTGTTGAAGCCATGAGAGTGAGGTTTTATCATCCAGAGCAGCATGAAAAGAGAAAAAGCCTAGAACAGAAACTAGAACACCAAAGTTTAGGGACAAACAGAAAGAGGCCTTGCAGAGAAAGTTGAGAAGGAATAGCAAAGTGTAGGAGGATAATCAGTGATTATGGTGTTGAGAAGCCTAGTGAAGGGAGTATTTCAAGGAGGGAGTGGTTAATAGTTGGCAAAAAATCAGAGGAAATAAAGACTTAAAAGTTACATTGGTTAGTGACAAGGGAGTCATCTATGACCTTGCTAGAGCAATTTCAGTGAAATGGTTGAGTGGAAACGAAATAGCAATGATTTGGAAATGAGCAGGAATTAAGGAAATCGAACTAGTGAAAGGGGATACTCTTTGAAAAGAATTGCCATGAAGGGAAAAAGGGAGAGAGTCTTAAATTAGGTGTCCTTGCTTTTTTCAAAGATGAGAGAGACTAACCTTGTTTAAATATTGAACTGATAAGAACAGGTACTACACTTGATCTTAGCTGAAAGGCCAAGAAGTGATGGCTTTGTTTAAATATAATGAGATGGTGCCAGTAATGAGGGAGAAGGTGAAAATAAAGGAGAGAGTAATTGAGAGGGAGAAATCCCTGATAAGGTTTTAATCTGAGTATGTTTCTTAAATGAGTTTGCCCTCTGCTCAACGTTATTTTAAGGAACAAATCATAGAAACATAAGGTCAAATGTTTTAAATGATATGGAATAGCTATTATAGCAGTCAATGATTTCAGTTACAAAGAAAGGAAGTATATTACCAGAACTTCATTTAGTCAATAAACTTCACTGATTTCTTCTCAGAATAAATTAGTATAGTGCAGTAAATAGAAGAATACTCATATAACTATCATTTTTAATTATACTGGTTACCGTGTTATTTTTTTTTCCCTTGGAAAACTTCGAAATAACTTTTCCCTGATGTAACTGGATAGTATTTGACTTAATTTCTGTTATTTTAATGAGATTACCAATACTGATTATTAACAATGATGGTGACTTAAAAATTCAAAATGATAATATCTGTATTTTTATAAGACTGAATTAAGGAAGAGATTTCTATTTACTCATATTTGTCTATTTGGCTTGTCATTTATTCATATGATTCTCTTTTATTAATGAGGTTAAGAAATAGATAGTAAATTGCTAAAGTTGCATTCAAAATTAGTCTGAATTGATGGGTGGTAACCACAAGTATGGTAAAGAAGGTGAATGGTCTAAACTTGTTCTGGCGGTGGTATAAAATTTAAAGTAGATTTTCTTTTTCTCTTTTAGGTTTTACACTTGTGATTTGCCCATTGATCTCTCTTATGGAAGACCAATTAATGGTTTTAAAACAATTAGAAATTTCAGCTACCATGTTAAATGCTTCCAGTTCTAAGGTATGTTTTTATAACTTTAAAAAAAAATTTAATTCTTTATTGAAATGGGAGCCTTATCTATGGTTGAGTCACTTATAAAATTATAAACATAACTATTTTTTATTTTTTTTATTTTTTATTTTTTTAGGCGAGGCAACTCTTGATTGACTTCACAGATTGCAAGGACTTTGTCAGCGTACAATCCCTTATTGTTTTTATTTTTTATTTTTCAATTTTTATACCTACAGCACCTGGTCTTCCTAGGTGGTCTCCAATGCAAGCACTAACCAGGCCTGACCCTGCTTAGCTTCCGAGATCAGTCAGGATTGGGCTTGTTCAGGGTGGCATGGCCTTAGACAATAACTGTTTTTATCAGGAGTTTCAAACTGCTGCTCATGGACCAGTTCTAGCTCACTGCCTATTTTGTGTGCTTTGTGAATTAAGATTGGTTTTTACATTTTTAAAAAGGATTTAAAAAATCAAAAAAAGAATAATATTTTGTGAAGTGTGAAAATTATATGAGATTCAGATTTCTGTAAAGTTGTATTGGAACACAACCATGACCATTTATTTATGGATAATCTATGACTTTTAACACCATAATGACAGAGTTAAGTCATTGTGATAGTTGAGATCATGTGGCCCACAAAACCTAATATTTAAACTATCTCACACTTTACAGGGAGCATTTGCTGACCTGTTTTATAGTATCCATTATAAAAGAATAAGCAAGAATTTGTAATTATGCAATATAATTAAATACAAAAAATGAGTTATTAAAAAGATACCTGCTCCCATGGAATTTCTTCTTTTTAGGAATGGACTCTTACCTTCATCTGCTGAATAAAGCATTTATGAGCTATTTTTTCAGAAAGCATTTTATTGAAATTTTCAAAAGTATACAAATGTAGAGACTAGTATAAAAACTGCTATGTACCTATTAACCACCTTCAACAGTTATCAACTTATGACCAATCTTTCTTCATCTATCTACCCCTCATTTTCCCAACCTCCTCCCACTTGGTTTATTTATTTAAAACAAATCCCAAACCTTATATTATTGAAGTTGTAACTTCTTTAGTATGTCTGTCTTTTAAAAAACATAACTATAATTCCATCATCACATCTAAAAATTTTAATATTAATTCCTTGAAATTATCAAGTGAAAATATTCAGATTTCTCTAATTAAATTTTATGCTTTTTTTGGTAAAAAAAAAAAAAAAAATCATGGTCCAGATAAGATTCGTGCATTACGTTGTATTTGGTTGATATATCTATAGGTTCCCCTTATTTCTTTTCTGTTTCTTGTGCAAATTTTTTGTTGAAGGAACTAGGTTCTTTGTTCTACAGTTTTCTATTTTCTTGATTGTATCTTGTGATGTAGTTTAAGTTGTTCCTTTTAGTTGATCTAAAAACTTGATTGGATTTATATTTGGATTTTTTTCCCACAAGAATGTACTTCCCATGGCATCTCTAAGGAGTTACATAATATCTGATAGTTCTTTATGATGTTAAGCTTGATCAGTGGATTCAGGTGATGTCTACTAGTCTGTAATTATCAATTTCTCTATCAGCTTTTCATCTAATGGTTTTAGCAGCCACTGATGATTACTGCTTACTTTAGAGCTGCTATTTAATTAGGGAGTTACAAAGTGGTGATTTCTAATTCTGTCACTTCTTCATATATTAGCTAGTCTTTTTCTATAAAGAATTTTTTCCTTATTAACTCTTTATAAATTGAAAGTTCTTTCCCTTTACCAGTTTTTGGAAAGTGTTGGTTTCCAGCATTCTCCAGAGGTGGTTAATAGGGCTTCCTTCCCACCCCAAGTATCATTATGGACATGGATTTCTAATATATTTGGTATATTTTAATACACAGTTATTATTCTTTTTTAATGCTGAAATAGTTCCATCTTTGGACAGTGAGAGTCTTTTAAATTGGCTCCTGCATTTTTTTCTTTCACCCCATAGTTTTTGACTCCTTGCTTTCTTACACAATAAGATACTTCAGGTTCATTTTGTATATTTCCTTTCAGACCTGGAATCAGCTGTATTTCCAAGAAGCTGTGACTCCTTTAGTTTTTCCCATATGTTTTAATTTTATTTAAGTTATTGTGTCATTATAACATGTACTCTCTCATTCAATAGAATGAACCTAAGGAGAACTTTGCCTTTTAATACTGTACTGCCTTAAAACTCAAAAAGAGAGTAACAATATATATGAAAAGTAGTTAGAAAGTTGCAGATAATTACAAGTTCATGCCATATCACTACTGTTTGATAAGTTAGGGAGCGAAAGTCGTTTTCTGGTTGCTTTCACTGGATGTTCATAGGATGCGAATACAACTTTTTAACCTTGTTTTTCCACTTACCTTGCCAGAAGTTCTAGTATTTTTTTGCATCTGTCTATTTCTGAGGAAATAGCCTTATATTTGCTCCCTTAAGAATTCTGGGACATTTAGGACCAGTCGAAATGTTTAATACACTTTGGCCATTTTTAACGAAATTGGAAATATCTCAAGGAGTTAAGAAACTGCTTTGCTGGGATGATGAAAGCAGTTTTGATTTTTTCTATTACATTCATTATTGTTTCTTTATACTTCTTTTGGTTAGAAGGAAAAAATGTGACATCTAATGTGTGAAATATATATAACAACATTAAGAACTTAATTGTTACTTTTAAGATTTATTATTATATATAACATAAATATGTATTTCATATTATAAAATCTTAATTCAATGAATGAGATACTTTATAAAGCCTGGATTGTAAGTCTATTTGATAGCATCATTAAAGTAGCTAAGCAAGAATAAATTATGTTCACGGATACATGTAGTGATTACAAATATAATGTTAAAATTAATAAAAAACCTTTATAATCATACCTATTGCATTTAGCTCACATTTTTGCATTGATTATGAACAATTTAGAATTATGCTTTCACAGACTAAGTGCTTATTGGAGTGTCTTGACATTTATTTCTTGTTCTATTTTTATCAAATGAAATTATTCTTTTATCAACAGTTTGGGTATAAATAAATAACTAATATGCTATTTACACAGCTGCCATGAAGTTTAGTACTGGGACAAGGTTTTGATTTTAATGAACTGAACATCTGTTAAAACAGCCCAAGGCTATTGCTTTTGAGTAATGAATATCTTCAGTTACCACATGGTATTGTAGCTTCATAGCTCTCTTACAGTTATGTGTTTTTCCTTTCAATAGGAGCATGTGAAATGGGTTCATGCTGAAATGGTAAATAAAAATTCCAAGCTAAAGTTAATTTACGTGACTCCAGAGAAAATTGCAAAAAGCAAGATGTTTATGTCAAGGCTAGAAAAAGCCTATGAAGCAAAGAGACTCACCCGAATTGCTGTTGATGAAGTTCACTGCTGTAGCCAATGGGGTCATGATTTCAGACCTGGTACGTATGCTGTCTCTAGAAAACTCCTTCATGCTTGAGACTATTATCTTAACTCAGCTTTACATGATAGGAAATCCCTGTTTTCATTAAAATTATCTTCTCAAGTAGTTATTACTCCTGTTCTCTTGTTTTTCCTATAAGGGGAGCCAAGAGGCAGAATCTTTAATCGCTTTACTCCAAGGTCGTGTTTAGTTGAACTACCTTTATCCTTTGATCTTTTGTATTTCTGTGGTATCAATTGTTATAGCTCCTCATTCATTTCTGATTTTGAGTCCTCCTTTTTTCTTGGTAAGCCTGGCTAAAGGTTTGTCTGTTTTGTTTCATCTTAGAAACCTGGCTCTTAGTTTCCTCGATCTTTTGTTGTCTTTTTAGTCTCATTTATCTTAATGTTGATTTTTGTTATTTTCTTCCTTTTACTAATTTTAGGCTTAGTTCTTCCTTTTCTAGTTCCTTGAGGTATAAAGTTAGGTTGTTTATTTGAGGTCTTTATTGTTTCTTATTGTAGACATGTGTTACTTTGACCTTCCCCCTTAGAACTCTTTGGCAGCTTCCTGTAAGTTTTGGTATGTTGTGTTTTCTATTTTCTTTTGTTTCAAGACTTTGAAATTTTTTTTTTCACATGTGTCTAAATTAGTACGACTACAGCCAACTTCCCCCCAAAATGGCTACTCTTTTTCTTTCAATTCTGCATCTAGAAATCACTATTTGCCCTGTTGTTCTACGAGATGTCCTGACGAAGAACCTTTGATTTCCTTCCCCTCTTCCTGTATTCTCCCTTCTTCCCCATTTGCCCAAGCAACTTACTCTATTTTAGAAAACCATTCAACTACTCATATGTTGCTTAAGTCAAAGTTTTAGCAATTATCTGTCTCAGTCAGCATCCAG
Organism: Eonycteris spelaea; assembly: GCA_003508835.1. Lineage (NCBI taxonomy): Eukaryota > Metazoa > Chordata > Mammalia > Chiroptera > Pteropodidae > Eonycteris > Eonycteris spelaea. The sequence continues at coordinate 4,786,895 of PUFA01000053.1, forward strand.
TCAGGAGATAGGAACCATATCAGTTATTTGAACACAGAATTTATGGAAATAATTGTTAACTAGGTAAAATGTAGTTATAAATAGCTAATAAAAAAAATAAAAAGAAAACTCTTAAGTTATCATGGAGGTAAAAACTGGCAGAAACAACTACCACTCTTAGCCCGGGGGAATAGGAAGAAAAGGTTGGAACTAATAAGATTTAAACCTGGCAAAGGAGCCATGTGGAGATGAAACTGAACATTTGAGGAGATGCAGCTCCCTAGTGGAGGCAGAGGTGGGGTGAACCCAGGACGAAGCTGAAAAAACTGCCAAGTGTATTCAGCTGCGATTAAGGAGAGGCCGTGTTGCTGCAGGGTGGACAAGCCTTGCTGGGGTGACATTGTCGAGAACACAAACAAGGCCAGAGGAAGTAAACAGGAAGAAGTAACATCCTTCTTCCTTCCCAGCCTTATACTCTGTCCTTCTAGGACCGGCTGGCAGAGTAGAAATGTAGTGTGCACATTCCCTGCTCAAGTACCACAAAGCAGAGTATGGAAGGGTGGAGCTGGAGCTGAGAACAAATGACTTATTAGATCACACATCATCTTTGATTTATCGTACCTCTGCAGATCCAGTCCACCACCAAGTCCTGTATGTTCTGCCTCTATGGATCTCGTTTGTCCCCTTCTCTTTATCTGTATTGCTATCTCTTTAAGTCTGATTGGGCTCCTTCCCACTCTTCTACTACAGCAGCTCCCTAACTAGTCTCTGACTCGAGTCTTACCCTTTTACAGTTCATTCTGCACACACCAACCAAAGTGATCTCTTCCATTTATAAATTAAATCATGTTACTTCCTTTGCTAAACCACCCAGCAGATTCTCTTTGTACTTAGGATAAAATCCATAATCTTAACTGGGGTCCATAAGGCCATATGTGATCCGTCCCTTTTGTCTCTATCTGATTTCCTTTTCTTCTTCACTCATTATATTCCAGCTACACTGGGTTTATCACTTTGAGCAGTGATTACTCTCTGGTAATAAGATACTTATTGGTTTACTCGTTGTATTGTCTATTTTCTTTGCTTAAATTGTGTTTCCATTTGCATAGCATCTTTGTCCTGTTCATCGCTTTATCTCCAGTTCCTAGAGACATGCTTGGCACATAAAAGAATGTATTCAACATACGTCTCTTGAAGAATGGGTGAATCTTGGATACTTCCCTCTCCTCTCCTCCCCCTGCTGCCCTTTCCCCCTCCCCTAATGTCCTAATAGTCACTAGGACCTATGAAGTTCTAGTTCATGTATTTATTCAGTCTTTTCTTTCTGATTTGTCCCCAGTGTCATGCCATATTACACAGTCACTATTATTTATTTTCTAGTCTTTTACTACAATCTTTTAACTAGTCTTTCTTTCTTCAATCTTTTGTCTGTTTTAGCTCATCCTTTGCACTGCCACCGAAAGATGATTTCTGAAACATAAATCTGATTATATCTGTTGTCTGCTTTAAAAATTGCTTAATGATTCCTCATTTCCTTTAGAATAAAGCTTCTTAGAATCAACTGACTATATCATTCATAGTTTTGAATTAAACCTGCATTTCTTTCTTTACCCTTCTATGTAATAGTATCACCCAGGGTTGGGGCAGGGAAGCAGAGCCACTATAAACGTTAGGAAATAAGGGATTTATTTTAGGAAGTAGACCTCTCACAATTGTAGGAGGAGCTGGGGAAGTGAAGGTCTGAATGGGGGGTTGGAGGATCAGAGAGAAGTCATTGACTGGCCCTGAGGCACTGGCATGGAACGGTCAGCCAAAGCTTGTAGGGGAAACTGCAACTGTGTAGCCAGTGCCAAAGTGGGGGACCACAGAGGGAAGCTAGTGAGAGGTCTCTGGTAAGCCATTTCCCCCGAGTACCTGTCACCTCCTAGATCTGCTGCAAAGCATCTATCTAGTGGGCCCCTGTTAAACAGCAAGGTCTGTGTTTGGGAAGAAGAGCTAATGAAGGAGTGGAAAACAGCTAGGTAGGACAAGCTAGACCTGGCTGGGCACCTCTGTATCTGTCCATCATCCTATCTGCCTGGAAAGACCATCAGAGAGTAATAGCAGCTTGTTTATCTCTGCCTCCCACACCTTACCAAGTTCCTCTTTTGGGCCAGTTCTAACTTGAAACCATACAGGGAAAACAGTTCCCTCCTTACCAGAGTCAACAACGGATTCACACAGCACATGACTGATTTAGCCCCACTGAACTACTTGCTGTTATCTGCTTGAGTTATTTCATGCCAGTGTGTCTGCAGTGTATACTGTGTCTTGTGTCTGAAGTTTTCTTCTTCCCTTCCTAGTGAACTTCTGCTCGTTCCTCAAGACCCAGGTGAAGTGTTAGCCCCTTGAAACCTTCACAACTTCCCAGTTTCTGTGTCCTCTGTCGTTTCATGGTAGTCCTCTACCTTAGCGTTTAACAATTTCTACCACATTTTTTTTTCATTTTCTCCGAATAATTTAAGTACTTAGGGAGTACTTAAGGACAACTCGTCTAATGATTTAGTTGTAAATGACAAGTGTGAGCTGAGGTCCCCTGAAGTAGGTTATATAAAAAGCCGTGTCCTCACCAATCTTTTTCTGGTCTGAACATGCTACCCCTGCATGCTCCTGGTGGTAGAAGGGTTTTGGCTGATGGCTTCTTTTATCTCTTGTCAGTTGTAATAGATTCAAACACTGTGGCTACTCCCACTGCCTCTTGAATCCCCTGTTCAGCAGGTGTAGACCAGTGCCTAGCTTATTGGAAATGTTTATTCCCTCTCTTCAGGAGGGACTTTCATCCATGGTCAAGAACAGTCTTTTTGAAGAACCAGTTAAAAGTATAATAAAGCCTGCCTCATTCAAAAAGGACAGGCCACAACGGCAGATTTACTGAGATTGAGAGCTATGGAAATCAAATTACAGCAATCATTGTTTACCTGCATCATGTTAAAGGCTTAATTTACTCTATTCCTTAGAGGTTAGAAAGAGGGCCACTTTGTATTTTCTCTTTTTCAGATTATAAGGCACTTGGTATCTTAAAGAGGCAATTTCCTAATACAGCCCTAATTGGGCTGACTGCAACGGCAACAAATCATGTTTTGAAGGATGCTCAGAAAATATTGTGTGTCGAAAAGTGTTTTACTTTTACAGCTTCCTTTAATCGGCCAAATCTTTATTATGAGGTATGTAACTTTTCTATCAACTTAGAGCTTTTGTGAAGGATTGTAGCAGAGGTTACCTTTTCATTACGTTTATTTATATGAGTAACAGTTAACTATGAAAGTTTTCAAAATCAGGAAATAATTACAAGCAGATTAATGCTTTCTTTTTATATCTTGTGCTTCTAGCTCTATAGTAGGTTAAGTAAAAGACACTGCCTTGTTAAATCTTTGTACATTTTTTCTTATGCAAGGATGGAGAGAAAGTAAGATGATACCAAGACCCTATGACATCCTGTTGAAATTAATTTGAAATAATACAAAATTAATAGACTACTAAAGATTTACTAGTACTCCATATTTAGATTATATTTGATATATAACCTTTAAATAACAGCTGTTTTTTTTTTTCTTTCAAACCCTTTCAAGAGTGGACTTGATATTTTTCTGAGTTTTCATTGACTACTTATTTATGCCATGGTTTGTATTTTTATAAAAGTAGCATCAGAAAATAAAGTCTCCATTATTACAAGTATTTCACTGTTTCTGTGCCTCCTCATCTCTGGTAAATTCAAAACTAAGGATCAAAAAGAGGTTGAGAGGTAGCAGGGGAGAGGCAGATGGAGTGAATCAGATGAGGCAAGTGAAAGAATAAAAAAAACTAGAAAGAATGGTGCCTTGAAAGTTGTAAGTAGTGACTGCTTGGATAGTACTCATTAATTTACTCTTTAATAAGTTAAGCTTGTTTTTAGGTTCGACAAAAGCCCTCAAACACTGAAGATTTTATTGAGGATATTGTAAAGCTCATTAATGGGAGATACAAAGGGCAATCAGGTAATAAAATAACAAACCAACTTATGAAGACTGAGAGAACTTTCAAAAAGTAACTAGTAGTACACTGATGTGATACACTGATAAATGATAAACACCAGAAAATATTAATGTATGGCAGAAGATACTTGACCATATTATGATAAAATTAATTTGCTTGGTGATCTTAGAAATTGGGTGTGGCATTTGCCAATGGTGCAGATTATAAGAGTCTGATTTATTTTTGCTTATTTATACTTAATTGCTTCAAAGAATGGGCCTAATGACAGCACATATTTAGTAAGTATCCACTTCTATATAAGATAGAAGGTTAAGCACTGATGCTCTAAAGGGATATAAAATATAGACTCTTATAATAAAGGACACATTAAAGAAATAGATAGTACACATTGAAAGAGTTAAGTATAGATGGAGTTGAGAGTATACATACATGTGTTTCAGGATTAATGAATAGGCAAATGTTACTGAAGCAAAGAGTCTGTGTAAAAGTAGCATTTCCGAACTATTCTGTAGATTTTTCAGGAAATGTTAATGGATACCCTGGGTAAAAGGAGTTCCAGGATCAAACAAGTTTGAGAAAGGCTGCAACTATTTCTCCCTCCTGGGAATGCACATTAGAGGTTCTGACCAGCCCTGTAGATAAAGAGAAAAACTTATTTAACTTTGTTCAATACAGTGTTCCGCAAACTCATTTGCTCGTGAAACATTTTTCACAGCACACTTGCCAACATCCTAGGGGACATCAGTTTGACAAATACTGTGTAGTGGGAGATAAAGTCTGAGAGAGAGAAGAGGGAGTGGGAACTAACACTGGAGACTCGGCTCATTTCTGTTTTAGAACAAGCTGGTGATCAAATCTTGAATTATACCAAAAAGTCAATATGTGTTCAGGGCCTTAGAAGTTTTCATAAATCTTTTCCCCCTGTGCATTGTATTAATCAGTATCTTAAATGTGTTAAAAATTCTCTTTCAAGAATGTATTATATTTATCTAACAATTGGACATATTTTCTACAGGAATCATATATTGTTTTTCTCAGAAGGACTCTGAGCAAGTTACAGTTAGTTTACAGAAATTGGGAATTCATGCAGGTGCATACCATGCCAATATGGAACCAGAAGATAAGACCAAGGTCCATAGAAGATGGTCAGCCAATGAAATTCAGGTTAAATATATATCTTCAATAGAGGCTTAATTCACCTTGAAAAATATTTTAGCTTGATTTAATTAACATATAAAATGTTAAAACATTTTAGGTAGTGGTGGCAACAGTTGCATTTGGTATGGGAATTGATAAACCAGATGTGAGATTTGTTATTCATCATTCAATGAGTAAATCTATGGAAAATTATTACCAAGAGAGTGGACGTGCAGGTATGTATACTCAAATCCAGAAGTAACTTTTGAAAAAGCTTTTCCAGAAAACACAAAAATGATGTTTAATAATTCTGTATTTCTAATCTTTACTGGTTACTATTTTTGGAGTGAACAAGTCTTTTTTGCAGTTTTACACTTATTTGCCTGTGGAGAAATTTGACTTATGTTCTATTGAAGTGTTATGAATTATTTCTTCTTATGTTTGCTAAGATAATTTGATGTCCATCTTTGTCTCCTGAATTTTTAATTAGTGATTTCAAATCCAAAATTTAAATAACTGGATTACTTAATGAACAAATTTTTTAACTAATAAAAGCTGATTGTCGATAAATCTTTCTAGTCACTATTTTAAAAATTTGAGGGCAGCTGTTACAAATTTCACATTTCTGTCTGGAATTTTTCCTTTTTTTTTTTTTCTTGGTTGTCCTCACAGATTGCAAGGACCTTGTCATCTTACAATTCCTTATTTTTTAAAAAGTTTTTACACCTACAGCACCTAGTTTTCCTAGGTGGTCTCCCATCTAAGTACTAACCAGGCTCGACCCTGCTTAGCTTCCAAGATCAGACAGGATAAGGCTTGTTTAGGGTAGCATGGCAGTAGACTGGAATTTCTAGATGTGTTATATTTAGACAATGAAGTATTGCCAGCTAATATTACATAGATTATTTTTGCATGTTTTGAAATTTTTAAGTAATTATGCAATTCCAAGATCTCTTGCAATTCTGAGATCTCTCATACTACAGGTCGAGATGACATGAAAGCAGATTGTATTTTGTATTATGGCTTTGGAGATATATTCAGAATAACTTCAATGGTGGTTATGGAAAATGTAGGACAACAGAAGCTTTATGAGATGGTGTCATACTGCCAAAACATAAGCAAGTAAGCCACCTACCTTTTCATATTTAATTCAATTAAAGACAAACAATTTGAAAGTGTATGGCATTACTTTGAGTACTTAGGAAAGTCATAAGTACATAGGTAGAACATTAAGTACAGACATGTAAAACCTGCAAGATTGACTGTAATCCAAGAAAAGATATTTGCATGCGCCAAGTCCTCTCTCCCGCTCTTCCTCCTTCTCTCTCTTTCATTATCCAAAACTATATTTTACTGAAGGTTTTGATACAAATTGACAGTGAGTTCAAGCCTTTTTTCTCTGGCATTAGTATACAGCTACATGCTTTAATAATTTTGAAAAGATGTATTAGAGATGTTTTGAGAGTTGAACTCAGTAACACATTTCATCCTACCAGCTGATAGACTGATGAAATAATTGACAGCAGGGTCAAGTTTCTCAAATAAATTTAAATCTATTTAGGGTGGCTTTAGTTAGACCATATAGCTCCCTGATGGCTTCTTGGTCTTAGTCATCTTTGTTCTCGTATTGCCCATCATATAAAAAGAACTCATAAAAATTTTGAAATGATCAACAGTAACCAGACAGTGACAGGAAATGTTATTTCTTTCCTATAGATGCTCCAATAATCTAGTTAAATGAAAAAACAAAAATTTTCCTTAGATGTCCAGTAGACCCCGTGAAGCATATTTTGGGGTTTAGACTCAAATGGATTCTGTAAAATACAAGAACTTGCTTTGCTATCAGGAAGATATTTTTAATAGTTGTAAAATATTGAGTCACAAAATAAATCTCAGACAACTTCTTAAAAGCTAAATTTATCAAGTACATATGGAAAAAGTATGTGGCGAGAAGACTAATGATCACTAAAGATGTCCACACTCAAATCACTGGAACCTGTGAGTGTATTACCTTACATGGCAAAAGGACATAAATGGAATTAAGGTTGCTAATTAGCTGCCCTTAAAATAGGGAGATTATCTTGGATTATTTGGGTGGACCCAGTATAATCACAAGGGTCCTTTTATGTGGAAGGAGGCAGAAGACAGGGAGAAAGAGTGATATGATGTGGAGACAACCCACTGTTCTTGGATTTAAGAATGGGAGAAAGGGGACCAGGTATCAAGGAATGCAGGCAGTCTCTAGAAACTAGAAAGGGCAAGAAAACAGATTCTCTCCTCTAGAGCCACGGTCCCCAACCTTTTGGCACCAGGGACCTGTGCTATTATGAGCATCTAATGCCTGTGATCTGAGGTGGAGTTTAGGTGGTGATGTTAGCGCTGGGGAGTGGTGCAAATACACATGAAACTTTGCTTACTGCCAGCCGCTCACCTCCTGCTGTGTGACCTGGTTCCTAACAGGCCACAGACTTACCTGTCCACAGACCGGTACCTGTCTGCAGCCCATGGGTTGGGGACCCCTGCTCTAGAGCCTCCACAAGAAACACAGCCCTGCTAACACTTTGATTTTAACCCACTAAGACCCATGCCAGACTTCTAGCTTGTAGAAATGTAACATAATTTGTGTTGTTTCAAGCCAGTAAACTTTATTAGGTCATTTAATAATTTATATCCCTAATCTGTTTGCAGATGTCGCCGTGTATTGATAGCTCAACATTTTGATGAAGTATGGAACTCAGAAGCTTGTAACAAAATGTGTGATAATTGCTGTAAAGACATTTGTGAGTTCAGTTTTTTTTTTTTTTAAACTTTATAGGCTAATATATATAGCTTGAACTACAGGAGGGCAGCATTAGATCCCAGAATGGATTTGAAAGGTTATACAAGGTGTGTATAGAATTTTCTAGATTCAACATTTTTGAAACAAAGGCAAATAAAAGGAAAAGCCATATGTATATTCACATTTTTATTACTATAATGAGGGCTATATACTGCAAAATTTTTAAGAAATGTAAAGTTTAAATTCTTTTGAATAGAAATGCTATTTATATAAGAAAAGGCTAACTTCATGATAATCTCTAATACTTTATAGTAACAGAAGAGAAATTTAGTGCAAAATCAAGGCTATTTTGAATCATTTTTGATCTAGATAATGGCTGCTCATGAGACACTAATTTACCAGTGTTTTAGTGCTGTATTTTAACTTTTTTTCATCCTGTGTGTATTGTATTTGAAAAGCTAGTTCCTTACTGACTTCTGATGACTTGTTGGGTGGTTACTACAATTTTAACTTTGTAGCTAGAGAAACTTATGAGTTCATTAGACTATGTTATACTGACCAAATTAACAAGTCTGGTATATAAATTGGAGTACTAGTTAGTATCAAGTAATAATTGGGATATCTGTCCAGGACATTCTTGTGTCTAAATTGGAATAGCTGTGAAGCCATGCCTGTTTTCAGAATATTGCTTAATGAGCACACAGCAATTAAATATGCAGAACAGACTGTCCCATAAACACCTCTTAGTTTCTGCCATCATCATGTCTGGCAGAAACTCTTAGGTTCCTAGGTTATACCCAAAGGTCTTCTGATAACCAGGCTATTTTCTGTATATCGCTGTAAATCTCACAATGTCTTACAGAGCCTAAATGTGGTTAGTGCTAGAGACTTAGGGAATGGCCTAGTTTTACTGCAGAACACATTAACATATCAATGTTTAGGGTGGTTTACATTTGATGACTTGTTTTTAAACCTGTTTAACACTTAGGATAGCCTATCTTTGCCCTAATTTCTAAATCTCAATTGCCTATTATCCTCTCTCTTTCATTATAGCATTTGAAAGAAAGAATGTAACAGCCTACTGCAGAGATCTAATCAAGATCCTACAGCAGGCAGAGGAAATGAATGAAAAACTCACTCCACTGAAACTGATTGACTCTTGGATGGGCAAGGGTGCAACCAAATTGAGAGTAGCAGGTGTTGCTCCTCCAGAGCTTCCTCGTGAGGACGTGGAGAAAATTATTGCACACTTTCTTCTGCAGCAGTATCTTAAGTACGTACAAACCTATTTCTTGTCCTTTCTTGTAGTTTTATTTTTTTTTTAAATAGCACACTATACTTTTTAAATTCATGGAATAAGTATATATTCTTCCAAAGAAATTACTTTGAAGAAAAACCCTAATTTGGATATATAACAATACAAATTATAGCATACTCTATATAATTTTCTGTTACCTCATTTAATTTTAGCAACTTTGTGAGATGGGTAGAATAGACATTCTCATGATCTTAATTTAGAAATAAGGAAACTAAGACTTTACAGGCATTAGTTATATCTCAGTAGATCCATAAATAAGAGGTAAGTTAAACTTAAGAATAAAATGGTAGAATGTTCAAAACCGGTACCATAAAAATGACGGTTTATTAATCACAAGAATCAAAAATTGGCCAAAAATGGATAGAATGTTTTGCTCCACAAAACATGAGTCTTTCTCATTTTTATAATTGCAACAGAACAGTTTTGCAGTGTTTCATGTGCACTTTAAACACTATACAAAATTACCTAACAAATTTCCAACTTTAATTGATCACCGTATTTCAAGAAAAGCACAAAACTAAAATACTTTCTATAAAATAAATTGTACTTTATGGTGTTTCATTATTTCATATCAATGTATTAAAATTATCGCACTTAGTTTTTATAAATTTCACTGTTTTCTGTAACTCCCCAGAACCTTCCTGATTGTTGGCCTTTATCTTCTGCAGAGAAGACTACAGTTTTACAGCTTATGCCACCATTTCATATTTGAAAATAGGACCTAAAGCCAGTCTTCTGAACAATGAAGCACATGTTATTACCATGCAAGTAAAGAAGTCCACGCAGAGCTATTTCAGGGTAACTGATGACTGTTAATTTTCACTATTTTAAATATACATGAAAGCCTACTGGATGCTTTTTAACTAGTATTCTCCTAGGTCCAGTTGAACATAAGAGGTAGTCAGTGGTTTTGGAATCTGAGTAAGGAAGAGGGAATAAGATACCTTTGTTTTCTATGTAGAAGAATTTAGACTCGCCTTTTAATATAGACAAGAGGTTTTCAACCTTTTGGAATGTGAAGACTGCATTTTAATTTTGATGCACTCTGCCCTCATATTGGTCATGATGACTGTTGGTTTAGAAGTCTGCCTCTGCGGCAGAGGTTGAAAACCACTGTTACAAACAAAATACTATCAGTCTACAAAAGCATGCATGTACAGTTGTGTCTAAGAACACTTTACGTGTTCTTTATGGTTTCTCTGATGGCATAGTCCCTTCTATTCAAGATGGATGGAGCTCATACTTGAGTACTAATTTGAAGATTAAAAAAAGAGACCACTGGACACTTAAAGATTTAACTGATATAGATGAGCAATTGAGATTTTTAACCTTGTGAGAAAAACAGCTGAATTTTCATCAGTGTTTGCTTTATTGTTTTATAGATTGAGTCATCTCAAACTTGTCATTCTGAAGCTGATAAAAAGAGGGAAGAAAAAAATTCAGGTAACTTCCAGAAGAAGTCCACAAACATGCCTCAGCAATCTAAGAATACAGGGGCTAAGAAAAGAAAACTTGATGATGCATGAGACGAGTGTTTCTAAATTTTACAAGAAAAGTACAGTTTATGCATGTGTGCACCATTTTTATAGTTAATCAAGTTTAAATTTTAAGATAATTTCATTAATATTAAATACAGGGGTAGCTATATTTTAAGAACTTCTAAAGTTTTAGAGACGAGCATTTGAGAGCTTTTGAAAATTTAAGAGCATGAATTGTATGAATTCACATATGAAATGAGGGAAAGTAAACTTTTTAAAATGTAAAAACCTTTTAAATGTAAACTATTTAAAAGTTCACACAATTATCTTAAGCTCTTTAGGCCTAGTTATACCTAGTTGTATTTTTTTTTTCTTTTGACAGCAGTGTTATTATACTGAAAAATTTCCATAGGCTCATCACAGAAAGCAAGTGATTTCATGTTATATCAGATGTGTAATGCAAACAAAAAAGGAATAAAGTATCAATACAAATAATATTAGCAAGTAAGATGGCTACTCTATTTAAGTAAAATAAAACTACAAGCTTGAAACCTTAGCCTTATTTTGACATTTCATAATCAAAGGATGGCTCAGTTCTACTAACCAGACCAAGTTAGGTTGTTGCCTATAGAAAACAACCTAGCTAAATTTGCTCCAAAGCTAAATCACAGATAAATGTGTCTAAGTTTAAAACATAGATGAATAATAAGTGGTCAGTTTTGTGTTAGAAAAAAAAGTAATAAGTTATCTGAATTGATTTCATATTTAGAATTTTATTTTTAAATGCTTTTCCACAAAAACTATTATCATGTCTGTATTTTTAACTCCATTGAGGTCGTCATTAAATCAGTGCAGTCATTTACTTTATTGCCTTGACATTTGTCTTATTTGAAACTTTATGATTCTTGAAATGCCCTTTTTAGTCAAAATAATCTTCTATATCAATATTTGGATCTAGTAGATCTTCTCCATATGATGAAAGATTCATCTGGTTTAATATTAAGTTTTCAAATGTTTCTTCTAAATCAGTTTCACCAATTAAGACAGCTCCCATCATTCGCCCATTTTGCATGACGACTTTGATATATTCTTGTCCTTTGGTACATCTCAGCATTAATTCATGATCTGAACCCAAGCTCTGTGCATTATATTTTCCCAGCAATACAACCTATATATATGTAGAGATAAAAAAGTAATTTTAGTGAGTACCAAGAAGGAAACATAATTTACAATTATTTTGTGTTATGCTAGAATGGCCAGCAGAAAAATCTATTCACAAAACTTTACAGCTAAAAGTTCCATTGGGGAGGGTTCTAAAGAAAACATTTGAGTGGGATGCATTTATTCTACAGATGATAATACCATATAATCTATATGAACATTAAAAATATTTAGTGAATATACACATATGTAAGGCTGGACTACATTAGCTTGGCATCATGATTTAAAGATTTAACCAGGTACTGAGAACTTCCAAGATATGTGTGTATGTGTGCTTCTCCTTATCAGTAAAGTAGGAAGAAAAAACTTGCCTCAGTAATGTAAAGATTAAGTAAAATGATATGTGTGGGAAAGTACTCGGTTCATTCTTGAATATGAAGGCTATTAGTTCACCTCACAGAGAAATAATAAATCTCAAAAATTAGAAATGCACCAATTTGGAAGAGATATTTCCCATCCCCAACCCCTAAACTGTAAAACAGTATAGTGGAAAGGTGGGTAAAGATTATCAGATGATTAGAAATTATGATTAGCAATAATACTAGGTACTGATTTGCAAAATATCAGAAAAGGTCATTTTTTTGTAAAATGATTAAAACCATATGAAGATTTATTGAAACAAGAAATTAGATGATCATAATTAGTTACAAGACTAACAAGCAGAAAAAGGCATTAATTTTCTGATCTACCTTACCTTGTAGTTAAAAAATCTTGTTACGTGAGCAAAAAGTTCGAAGCTGAAATCCATATCAATAGAGTCTCCTAAACTGGCTGCAGCCATGCACTTCGCCGCATACCACCCCATCTGTCTCGCCTGGGTCCAAAGCCTCATCTGAAATGTTATGAAATATAATTTTTCATTATCATTACTTGAAAACATTATCAGCTTAACCTTGTAAAATTCCTTAAAGGGGTTCAATGTTGGACAGTCCTTAAGACTGGTTAGATCATCCTTTGCCATAGAAGCAATCATCAATCCTCACTAACTAAACTGATTTTGGTATTTGATAGTTCTGTCTAAATTACTGCCTTAAAAGATGACACCAATTTGTATTTTTCAATATAATTTCTATTAAAAATTACTAAAATATTTTAGGCCATCCCAGGTGAGAACATTTTAATTAACCAGTCCCCTCTTCATAGTAAGTTTCTCATTAGCATTACCAGAGATGCCAAATTATCACTGAAAAATTTGTTCCTTTTCTAAATCCTCACTTTCTGATCCTAGATAGTTAAGGTCTATTGTGCAATAATCATAAGGGTCAGAGAGACAGATATATCTCTTATTGCCCAGTCCCCAGACACCATAACAGATTTCAGGAACTGATTCTAGGAAGTCATTTAAAATTTTCTCTACAACAGTTTTAATTTCTCCTGTATTGTATTTTTATTGTATTTCTTACAAAGTTTTGGGATTCCCTGGTGTAACAGAGCACTGGCCTTGGAAATCAGTAGGTTTGCATATCAACTATTTTACATATTTATTTAACTTTTCTGAGCCTCAGTTTCGCATACACATAAACATACACCACACCTCCTCCTTGGCTACTGGGAGAATTAAACAGGTTAGCCTATAATAACAATTAGTTTACCTCTACCCCATATGTTTAACAATGCTGTCTTTTTTGTGTGCAAAAATAAAACCACATTGTTGGTTATAAAGTTCAAGCATTTCCAATAGAATACGAGACAGATATATCTATCAATCTCTTCCCTGTAAACAAGGTAGGTTCGATGGAGCAAGAGGGGTCTATGGGAAGGGAGCAAAATAAACCAAGCATGATAAAACTAGAGAATGGCTAAAGGAAGTGGCCTATACTCTTATGCTGCTGGACTATTACCTAATGTATTCCAACTCAAAGTTCCTTAAGTTTGCATCTGGGAATATGTAAAATGAATTATTAATGTACTTTTGCATTTGCAATTAAGAGTTGGGGACTATTAGATTTACTTAAAACAAGAGACACCTGTTTATTTTTGGACATTTCTTTCCTATATCAGAGTATGATGCATTTTAAGAATATAATTTATCCAAGAGAATTTAAAATGTTTAAAATAATCCTACTTGAGAGTGTGTGACAGATATGCCACAAAATGAAATAGGATGATTATAGACAAAACTGAGAACAAGCTAGTTTGAAGCATTTTAGAAACAGGCTGAAAGCATTCTTATTATTAATGTTATCTCTGCTGTACATAAATACAATAATGAAGCTGCCTCTTAAAACACATCCCGCTCTTTCACTACTTCACACGCCAAAGTCAATGTGAATAACGACCCTACCTGTGGAGCTGGTCTTTCACCAAGATAAGTATTGATCAGTTCTTTTATCTGTAACATCTACCTGTGTCTCTACTCCTCCTAAGACAATCTCATTTACAGTCACTGAGTATCTTCCTCTAGTATTTTCGTTCCACTCTTATGAGGTAGGCAACACTGTGAGAGCAGGAGGAACTTTAGACCCAGTTGGAAACAGTTGTTAGGCTGAGGACAGCTGTTGACTAAAGGAACATTATTTTTCAGTAGTAATTCCCACAGAGAGAGAATAAGGTCATCAGGAACAGAATACTTCATGGCTTATAAACTTAGTAACCGTTAATGTTCTTTTTTTTATCTAAAGCTATGCTATACAATATGGTAGCCACTAGCTACATGTAGCTATTTAAACTTAAATTAACTGAAAGTAAAATTCCGTTCCTCAATCACATTAGCCACGTTTCAAATGATCAGACACAGTAGCTACCTTACTAGAATAGTGCAGAAGTGTAGAACATATCTGCCATCACAGAAAGTTTCACTGGACAGTGCTGATAAGCATCTGAGAATAAAATAGAAAGTAACAGCCCAGAACTCTTTTTAAAATATATATCTGGATATTCTATTACTATAATGACAAATTACCAAAAGAGAAAAAAACATTTTTTCAGTTACAAAAAACTCTAGGCTAGTTTCCATCTTAAAGCAGAAAAGTTGGAAAACCAGAAAGCTGGATTTGCTGGTAGCAATTCACTTTTTCAGATGGACTCTGATAGAAATTATGATCATGTATGCTGGTTTACCTGCTGCCAGACTGGGCTGGGTTGCCAGGATGCAGTACAAATGTCACCAGCAGCATAGATGTGGGAAGGGACGTGTGCATATGATCATCTACTTTCAGGCCACCATCTTCTCCTAGATCAAACTAAACAATGTTCCTCATAAGAATTTGTGCTAAGACAAATGAAATATGACTTTTCATTCTAAAGTAAAAGAACAAGTGAAATTTTTACACCTTGATATGACGATCTGTAATAAGCAAGTGAAAAACAGCTGCAAAGTTTAGTCAACTAAGCTGAATTACCAGGGAGTCAAATACATACTATGACAGAAAAACCTATAAGTTTCTTAGAATTTTAACATCGAAACTATCCAATAACCATAATTATTCATAATTATACGAATATTCCTCAGATTTGTAAGTTTCAAATGCTAAAAAGCAAAAATTACAAGATGGTTTTTCTAAAAGAATCACTTTTAAGAATTCACAGGAGCTGTCAGTCTTATCTACATCTAGATAAATTATATGCTCAGATGTTAACTGCTGAAAGACTTTACACTGCAAAAAAATATTGCAAATCAAGATAAATTAAATTGTTTTCAGCCATCTTAAGTTACACTTTTGTGCTAAACAATGAACAAGTACTTAGGCTTGAGAATTAGAGATATCAATAAATAATACTTTAGAAATATGCATAGTGGGACAAAAAATTTCACCTTACATTGTTGCCAAAGAGAAAAGGTTCTATGTTTGGTGTAACTCCTGTAGCACTGACAATGAAATCGCAGCCATATATCTTTTCATTGGTCAATTCCACATATACAGGCCATATCTCTTAAAAAAAAAAAATTATTCTAAAATAAAATCCACCAATTGTCCATAAGCATTATGTTAATATAATGACTACAATGAAGAAAAACAGAAAAAGGAAAGCAGGAGATGACTTTAAAACAACATCCTTTAATTTGTATAAGGTACATTTGCTAAAAGAATTTATAATCCAATGACATCTTGTTTGGGGTATATTTACACACTGTGGCATTAAAAACTTTTTCCTTCAAGTTTAGATAAAAATTCTAACAAAGTAAATATAAATGATAATCATTTTATTTATTTAAAAATATGGAGTATACTTAACTGAGTTTAATCAAACTAGCTTGCTGACTTTTCAGTTTTTTCCCTACTATTCAAATTCTAACACTCCTTTTTCCTATGGGAAAATTTACATTTTTTGAACAGTGGACTATCTCATATGCTAGATTTGGCTGAGTGTATTTCTCCAAATGACAGTATTCTCACAGGAGTGTGGAAGAGGAATTCGGAGACCTGAGTCTTAGTTCTAAATTGATTTTCAATCTTTTTGATTTGGGGGAAGTCACTTTACCTCTGAGTGCATGAGATTTTTAAATTTTATTATTTTAAATTTTATTAAATTTATTGGGGCGACACTGGTCAATAAAATTACATAGGTTTCAAGTGTACAATTCTATAATACATCATCTGTTTACCACACTGTGTTCAAATCAGATCTCCTTCTGTCATCACATACTTGGCCCCTTTATCCTTTTCCATGGTCTTCCCCCCCCACCTTTGGTAACCATCATACTGCTGAGTTTTTGGACTTTGTTGCTTTCAGTTTTCTATCCCATATGAGTGAAATCATATGGTTCTCAACTTTTTATTTTGCTTAGCACAATCTCAGAATCCATCCATGTTGTTGCAAATGGCAGCAGTTCATCTCTTCTTACGGCTGAGTAATAAGTCCACTGTATTTAAGTACCATATCTTCTTTACCTAATCATCTATCAAAGGGCACTTCATTGTTTCCATTGTCTTGGCCACCGTAAATAATGCTGCAGTTAACACTGGGGTGCATATATCTGTAGAGATAAATGTTTTCAATTTTGGGGGGTAGATACCCAGAAGAGGGATTGCTAGATCATATTGTAATTCTATTCTTAATTTTTTGAGGAATCTCCATACTGTTTTCCATAGTGGCTGTATCAATTTACTTTCCCACTAGCAGTGTATGAGGGTTCCTTTTTCCCTACAACCTCTCCAACGCTTACTACTTGTCCTGTTGATTACAGTCATTCTAACAGGTGTGAGATGATATCTCATTGGGGTTTTGATTTGCATTTCCCTAATAGCTAGTGAAGTTGAGCATCTTTAAATATGTCTATTAGCCATGTGAATGTTTTCTTGGGAGAAATGTCTGTTCAGATTCTCTATTTTTTAACTAGATTTTTTTTGTTGTTAAATTTTTTATATATTTTGGATATTAATCCATTATTGGATGTGTTGTTTACAAATATTGTTTTGCTGGTTTCTTTTGCTATACAGAAGCTTTTTAGTTTGATATAGTTCCATTCATTTATTTTTGCTTTTACTTCCCTTGTCTTTGAGGTCATATTCATAAAATCCTAAGACCAAGGTCCGTGAATATAGTACTTAGGTTTTCTTCTATGCAACTTATTGTTTCAAGTCTTGTATGTAGGTCTTTGATCCATTTTTATTTTGGTATATGGGGACAGCAGCCTATTTTCATTCTTTTGCATATCTTTCCAATTTCTCCTGCACCTCCATTTATTAAAAGGCTTTTTCCCTCCACTGTATGTTTTTGGTTTCTTTGCAGAAAATTATTTGCCCCTCTATATGTGGGTTTACTTCTGGGCTCTCAATTCTGTTCCATTGGGGGTGTGTGTGTGGGGGAGTGGGGGTGTGTGTGTGTGTGTGTGTGTGTGTGTGTGTGTGTGTTCTGCCAAAACCATGCTGTTTTGATTACTGTAGCTTTACAGTATAATTTGAAGTCAGGGAGTGTAATACCTGCATCTTTGTTATTTTTTCTCAGGACTGCTTTGGCTATTTGGGGTCTTTTGTGGTTCCATACAAATCTGATGATTTTTTGTTCTATTTCTTTAAAAAATGCCATTGGATTTTGATGGGGATTGCATTAAATCTATATATTTCTTTGGGTAATATGGTTATTTTAACTATGTTGATTCTTCCAGTCCATGAACACAGAGTATCTTTTCTGAGTCCTCTTCAATTTCTTTTAATAATGTCTTGTAGTTTTCAATTATAGGTCCTTCATATTCTTTGTTAAGTTTATTCCTAGATATGTTTTAATTGTAATTGCAAAAGGAATTTTTTTTTCATTTTTCTGAAATTTTATTGTTAGTCTATAGGAACACACTGGATTTTCGAACATTGATTTTGTATCCTGCAACTTTATTATTTTTTAGTTTTCTATATAAAGAGTTGTCTGTGAAAAGTGACCATTTTACTCCTTCATTCCCAATTTGGGGAGCATCAGGCTTTTTAGTTTTTGTTTTGTTTTTATCTGCAAGATATTCCAATTGATTCACAGGGTTATAATAAATTACAGTGAGTAAAACTCTATACAATTTATTTGAAAACTGAAAAAGCAAGTAGTGAAAATGAAGTGACATATTAAATTTTTATTTTTACTTTTCATGTTTAAGTTTTATATAGAAATCTGAAGATATTTTAAAATTAATATAGCAAGATTAAATTATGTTCCTTTTAAATAAGTAGTCAAATTTTTAAAGATTTTATTACTTACCTGTATCAGTTGTAACTGTCTGATCATGATGGTCTCTTGGAAAAGTCAAGGACTTTTTCTTCGAAATTCTAAATTCTTTTTGAAGGTAGATTTTCTTTACTTCACACATGGTTTCAATGTGAATCTTATGAGAAAACTAAAAGAAATACTCATCACCATAATACTTAAAGAAAGAATGACTTACGTTGCTGATGATGAAGAAAGAAGTTATAATACACTTACAGAAACATACAGAAAAAGTAATTCTTGTAATATAAATTAAAACACATTGTATGACTGAAAATAAGCCCTTCAATTTCTGTGTGAAAGGAATGAGAAGAGATCTGGTAGTTAAACTGGCAGGTAGCACCAAGGGCATGATTTTTAGTATAAGCCTCATTGATAATTACATGTATATATTTTTTTAAAATTACAACTGTTATAGACTATAAAAACCTCTTGAGAGCAGATCTATGGCAACTTATTGTTACATCCCAGAATCTCAGTAAAGTGCCAGTTAGGTAGGACTTACTCAATAAATGTTTATTGAACTAAACTGTTGAAGTTCTCAGCTTAAAATACTATCAATCTTAGGATCTGAAGGTACAGGAAGAAACAATTTTTCATAGTTTCCATCATAAAATTAGATATATCATGAAGCCAACCCCACCTTCCAACCTACCTAAGGCTGAGAAGAAACCATACACAGTAATAAGGACTGCATGTATGTTTTATAATATTTAAGTATCACAGCCTTTTAACAACTATTTTTAAAAATCTAGAAAATAAAATGAGATATTAAATGTATTTTATTTAGAATCCATATAACCTTTCAAATACTGTAATGCATTCCGAAGTGACCTCTGAGAAAAGATTAATTTAATATAGGTGTATTCATTGTAGTCTGTGAGTGAAAAGAAAGCTGAGGGTCAGTTTTAGATGAATTTAATATTCACCTATATTTTGTGGGCAAAACTGGGCCGGGGGGATTGAAGTCCTTTCCTAGCACTGGATTTTAAGTAAAGGGACACAGCAATTTTTTGAGTATGTATTTATAACCATAACCAGTTTAACAAATGGTTCAAGAATTTAAAATTGCATTTAGACAATGTTTAATCAGTATATGAAAATATACCTCTTTTGTTCCTTTAAGATTCAAGCCTTCATGCCAGTCAGGCCCCAAGGCACTGCCTACATTATCAGCGTTAGCTTTGGTTCCTACTTCCTTTTTCTTTCCTAAAAAGATAAACTCAATTCAAAATCAAATGATATAAAAATTGCCAGGGGGAGAATTATGCTTGTGTTCTACAGCTTTTAGGCAATGTAATGATTCTCATATGTACATACAGTATGAATAAACTAAGGCATCTATATTAATCCTTTTATTCATTATTTTAACATTTTGTGTAGAGCTATAAAATGGCTATGGATAATATTCTCAATGACTGTTGGGTATAAACACTCTGTTTTTTGGAGGTTATGTACACTGGTTAATATACAGGGTAAGAAAATTAAATATTGGAAATTTTGTCAATGGTTAGCACCTCCAAAACTAAAAGATTCTTGACTTTTATAAGCCAAAAGTTAAAAAATAACAGCTTTTTTTGAACTAAAAAACTGCGAGGCCTGTATTTGTTTTTAAACTCGTTGTTGCATTTTTTATAAATTACCTTAGGTGTTGTCTAATTGTAGCATCTATTTACAAAGATGCAGATGGACCATTTATTTAATTCACTTTAAACTTAGTTTTAATTTTATATGTCTTTCATAAAAAAATATATATATACACACACATACACATATCCTAGAAAATCTATGATGTCACATAAGGGTCTAGAAATATCTATATTCCTAGCTCCCAAATGTAATAATTTGCCAAATTTTCTTATAGTCTTTTTTTCAATGGTTAAAAAAAGTTTCATCTGTGATTTAATGAGCTAGATGCTATATTTACCTTCAGTTGTGTATCTGGTTCTTTTCTGTGCAATTTCAGCTTCTGGTTTTTCAGCAATAAGTTTAGAAGTCAAGAATTCAGCTGCTCCTGCATCGAAGAAAGTATTCCCAATAGCTTTATCTTTAATGGCCCAAATTACTTCACACCCTTCAATTTCATACCTAAAAGGACATTAAAGTTACTTAGAGCAATTTCAAAAGTCTAAGTAGAAATCTTTGTATCTGCACATAACAGTTCTTTCCTAAGGCACAAGTAAATATTTTAAGGCAAACTCAGGAAGAATGACTATAAAGGGGAATGTGACACTCTTACAGGATAATAAGAATTAAAGTAGAATCAATAATAAAAGAAATTTAATCATTTACTGGAAGAACATATAATGACAAATACATATACTGAACATCAGGTAAAATTTTATTACAATGAATATCATTTCAGTGTCCAGTTTCTACATCATAGTTATTATTTAATGTCCCCCAAGGTTCTCAAGAGTGAGCAATGCTTTATTTAGTTATAGTGTAATCAATAATGGATGGGCAGATAGGTGGTACATAGCTACCATACAGAGAACAGCTGACTTTTTTGGTAACAAATATTTTATGTGCTCAAAGCACATTACAGAAGGAGAGTGACAAAGGAGAGAAATGGGGTTATGTACTAAAATCTTAATTTTGTTATAAAGGAATCATTACCCTGCAATTAATTCCTCTGATCTCAGAAATTTCTAAGCCATCTAGCCAAAGAAAGAACCAGTTCACAGAAAATTCAAAAACCTAAAAGGAAGAAAGGAAGGGACGTGGTATATAGAAGCCACTTTCCATGACTGTTCATGAGGTAGCCAGCGCTCCTAGGCATCTGCTGTTTTATCTCTAGGTTTGGATGCTGAGAATGTGATTCTCTTAATATTCATTTCACGAAGTCCCTGAAGTCCATTTTAATTCATGTTATTAATACTTGTTTTGGTACAACTGATGAATTGGGACAATCCCAGACAAACAGGATATATGATTATCCTAACTATACTAGGATTTTATTTGAACATGCTCTAGTAATACATATCGTATGCTATTTTTAACATTTCTTATGGTACAAAGTGTTGCCATCTTTATTTCACAGACTGACAGACTGATAGCGTGACACAGGTTATATGACTTTTTAAGACTAATCAATAAAGAGATAGTAGAGAAAAGGTTTAGTACATTTGACTCCAGGTCACCTAGCTTCATGCTTTTTAGCATATGGTAAAGGAGCCCCTTGCGTCATCCACTGGGCCTTTTGTTTTTCTTGCTCTCCTATGCCAGCAAAAAATATTTACAGTTACTAAATTACAGATTATTTTGGAGAACATTCTATCTATTTTATACTGCTTAGGTCATATAGCATTGCTGATGCTATATGATAATCAATTTTATATTCCAATTTATATATAGGTACATAGGTATTATGAAATGCTTTCCTTAACTTTTAAATTGGAAATTTCTCTAATTACCACTTTTTGTATTTTAAAGTTACATAGTAGTATAACACATATGAACATAGCTTAAAATAACTGAATCTTGACTAGCAGACCATAATTAGAATAAGTAACCACAAGTAACTCCTATACATGTTTTACCTCACAGGACACTCTCTAAACCTCCTACCCTATGAATTATGTCCTCAGAAAGATGCACAAGCATGAAGGTATCGCCACACATAGGGGAAATGCTTTTATACTCTTAAAAAACAGACAATAAAGTATTAAAATCTTGTGAAATTATGAAAAACTGTGTCTGAAAAATGAAAGGATTAACCTACACTTGGAAAGAAGAAAAGATATAATAACTGAAATAAAAGTATACTAAAGAAAATTAGTATTAGCCTCTGTGGAACACGGGGCTATTAAAGAGCAGAAAAGGTTTGGATATGTTATTTTTCATCAAGAAAAGTAAAGGCTTAATCATTCAGTGAACTTAAACTGACAGAATAGCACTGTATGGGACCTTTCTTAAACTATCGGAGTTCACTGAATATAAAATTATGAATTTTATCCCATTATATAGTCTTTAATCTCCAACCTAAAGAAAGGAACAGGATTAAACATTGTGAGACTAAACATTTTTAAATGTAAGAAAGCATTTCATTGTAAATAATAATAGTATTAAGTTATACTTTTGGTGATAGCTGATGGAGAAAATCTATCATGCATACAATAGAATTTGAAGCCCCTCTTAAAATAAATCTGTGCCTCCTCCTTTGTGACCCAGTTTGGTTTTGATACTCTAGTTTTTTTCTCTACATTTCTCTGTACAGTGCCACAAACTCCATAATTACAATGACCGCCACTCCTAATACTCAGGCAATTTAAGAACTCTTACAGGCATCCAATGGGATTTGCCATCTAAAGAAGGGTGGGTAAAAGGCTACTCTGCAGCTTGGAATGGACGGAACTGAACGAAGACAGGGCTTTGGCAGATTCCTCATTGATACAAATTTATCCTTTTTGAAGTCAGACCCAACTTTCTGGCCTGAAAAATATCTGGACTATTTCTCCATGTCAGCCATCTACTGGAAGATAAATCACAAAGAAGTGAACCAATGCTCTTGTAGACAACAGCAGAATATTTTCAATGTTTTTTGAACTTGAAATATCTTAAGATGATAATATTTCATTAATTAATGTGTTTGCATTTCCAAAAACCAAGAGCTGGAAGTACCACATAAACTGAAACATGAATCACAAACCTTTGGGTTTCATGATCCAGAAAAGTAAACACAGATACGTGAACCAGAATGGGTATAAGCAATAAAAAATGGCGGAGATTATGACTAGTAATATAGTACATGCTTATAAAACACATATGGGTCAAATCTAGCCACTCACCAGTGTATGACCCTTTGAGACCTAAAGCATTACCTAAACTCATGTTTTATAAGGACATTTCTATAACTCTGAATTCCATGAAGCTAAAAAAGTGGATTTTTCTCCTTGAGTATATGAAAAATGATTATATTTATCTTTGATTTTTTTCAGGATAAAAAGATCTTTCCTAGTCTGCCAATAATCACACGAATCACAGAGCAGTTCTTAAACATTTAAAAATATATACTTACACTAATTCGAGTGCGATACCACCATTCCCTATGATCATTATTCTCTTAGCTTTAGTAAGCTGCTTCTGAAATTCCTATATTAAAAAGAAAATGACAGTGTTTTGTATAGTGGGCAATATCATAAGCAAGAGGCTTCACTGACAATTTCACTTTCCCACTCTGCCATGACGCTCCCTCCCAATTATTACAAATGTTCCCCTCTATGTTCTATGCCTTTATAGGAATGCCTCTCCTGATTTTCTTTGCCTTTTATGTCATTACATTTAGAGTAGTAGTTCTGAATTTCATCAAGAGGCACTGTCTTTAGTTTATAACATTCTCAACTATTTGACAAAATCAATTTACTAATATGGCATTGACTGTATCTTATATATGGGATTCTTCCTTTTCTTTAAGTCCCTCACTGTTAATACGCCCTACAGTCACTCAGCACTTAAAACTTGCAGGAATTCTCGAGAAGGATAGCAGCATAGTGGTTAGGAGTGCAGAGTCCCTGGTTCTAGCAGTTTACCAACTTAGGCAAGTTGCTTAACCTCTTGTGCCTCACATTCTTCACCCATAAATAAAAAGCAACTACATCTTAAGGGTTCTGTAAGCATTAAATAAGCTGTTAGGAGTAGCAGGTACATTATAATGTCTAACATTTATTTTTTAAAATGTTACATTATTAGCATATAAGACCTGTACATTCCCATGCTTCCTGCCCCACGCCTCGCCCCCCGTGATCACAATGAGCTTTCAAAAGTACAGAATAATCCAATTGCTTCAGGATATCTGAATAGCTAAATTCTTCTCCTATGTCAAGTTACCATTTCTATTAAATTGACTCCAAAATGTATGACAATATTTAATAAATAACCACTGTGGTTAACTTCTTTAAAATTCTACAAAAAAAAAAAAACAATTTTAAGTTGTTTTTCATTGAGGGCAGTAGATAATCTAAGCAAGATCTGTAAAGAGCACTGGACGTGGAGATAAGTGGCATGAGTTTAAACTACTTCTGATAAACTGATAACTACCACAGTATGGGCCAATTACTTAATCTCTCCATCTCAGTTTCCTATTTGTAGAGTGGAGTAATGGCTATCACACAGGATTATCATGAGGATTCAATGAGTTCATCTATATAGAGGGCATTGCTGGAACATAGTTATGAAAGCAGTCTTTGATAATATGAACTAAAATATTTACAAGAAGATAATCGAGTCTGGTTTTCTCTAAATTCCTAATTATTTAAGAACAGACTGAAAGTAAACTATCAATTTCCAAGACTATAAAACATTATGTAATTGTAAGTGTATCACCGCATGGGACAGAACAATGAGCTTGAGGTAAGAGAGGAGTACTGTGATTCAAAACCAGGAAGAGCTTCTTGGTAATAAGGGCCAAAAAACCCTGAAATAAATTACCAAAAGAAGTTGATAAGGTTCCACTGACAGAGTTTCACCTTACTGGGATAGTATCACTGTTCTTGCGCAGAACGATAAACCCTGTGACTTCTTCAGTTTTAGGACTGTGTCATGGTTCTGTACCACAAAGATCTGACTATTAATTTTTTTGCTGAGGAGTAAGTTCAGTAAGTTTTAGATATGCCTCACCTTTGGGGAAAAAGCTCATTACATAAATTAGGTTGCAAATCATATATTCCCAATCAGAATAGATTAATAAATATGTGCACAATGCAAATTGTAATCTTCAGCACAACTGTTATGTCTAAGATTTGCATAACAGAAGGGACACAAAACATTGTCATGAAAAAAATTATCAACTAAAAACAAACAAACTGGCCATAAAGACATTATAACTACTTTCTGGCTTATGGGTCATCAAGGAAAAAAACCTCTCTTCTACAGTTTAGGAATTAACAAGAGTGGAACACTGTAATTCAAATGTAGAAAAACCTAAGAATCTTCTTATTTCTATCCCATGATCCAACGTCAAAATGTTACCTGAGCACTGTCTGTATCACGGATTCCTAAAACATAAGGATTTCCTTTACATATCAACTTTGGTTTAGCTCCAGCACACAGACAGAGTTTCTTATACACGTGCTGACTGCCATCTTCTGTTAAAATGCACTGTAAAAACATAGAGCAGTGAAGGGAAGAAGGGAAACATTTATATATGGGTACAATTTCACTTTAAATTAAATATTCAAAAAGACAAAAGCGAAAAATATATTAAGTTGCCTCTTGGTGGCACTCAATATTTTGTTAGAGCGATTGCAAAGCTAACCAAACATGAGAATGCATTCTTCAATCCAGTGATTCTTAATCATTTTAGGGCCATAAACCATTTTGAAAATGATGAAAACTAGTCTTTGTTTCTTGGGAAAAAAGGCATATTCACATGAAATTTTGTGTAAAACTTAGCGAATCTCATGATGTTTGGAATGTTGACCTCAGATTAAAAATTAAAAATTTAGAACTTTTGAAATTGAGTATTCTGATGAACATTTTTGATCTCAATGGAAGTTACTTGAAGATCTAGTGAATCTATCAATCTAATTACCTGTTATGGGTACAGGGGAGTAGTATGGTAGAAGTCACAATATGTCTTCTTAACCTAAAAAGATTAGAAGTGCTAAAAAACTTTTTATATTAAATACAAATAGCAATCACTTTACCAGCAAACTATATACTCTTTGGGGATTATATTTTCACATAAGTGACAAACATGTTAACCTTAAATCCTAGCATGTACAGGCTTTAAAGTTATTTATATTTTTAATAACATCGATGAATCTAAAAATACGCATTAGAGATCCATTGTTTTTGTTCATTAATACTGAATGAAACTACACATAAGTGATAGCGTTTAGAAAGCAGATACACATGCTACTATAAGAGATGCTGGACTTTGTTGGATGGTATAGGGATAGCATAGGGGTTAATGTCTGTGCCTTGTGTTTGGAATTATAGAACTTGGCAAATTATGATACAGCACTTACTACCCATTGAGATATTTGTTACCATGTCAACTCTTCAGCTGCATAACAGATACCTAAAACCAATAATCAAACATAGTATAATCTATATAGTAATTTCATACAAGTTTTCCTTCAGATAATCTGATTAGAATTTTATTTGACAAACAGAAGTTAGTTATAGGCACTGACCAAATTTAAGAAAGAATTTGCATTTAGCTACTGTAAAAATGAACAAAAACTCTTGATTGGCTACTGTTAAATTTTTGGAAGTAGATACGAAGGTAAAACACATTATCTCTAATGCACTTAACGATACAAAGGATGGATAAGAGGATGCAGACCTGTGTCTCATGTAGGACACTTTTCAAATGTAATGGACGGCACTCTGATTCAAATGTCCTAATATATAAATTCCCTCACAATTCATTAGTATACTTTTAAGCTTACCTCAGTTTGCAAATTAATTGAAGAGGATGTTATACTGAATAAGTACTACTACTGTAAGTATTAAGAACATACTCTGGTTTGGGGAGTCAGGTTTTTAATTTTTTTCTTATAAAATTCAGTTCTTTTTCTTAAAATTTTTTCTGTCAAATTATTTGTCTTTCAAATGTGGTATACAGTGTTTTACCACTAAGGGAGAATTCACAAGTTAAAGCTGCTTTAGAGAAACAACTACAGACTCTATTTCCATCTCTCCTAAAGCTCATGTGAGGATATTGTTAATCATCTAATAACATCCTTTCCTGAGACTGCGTTATTCCTGAGACTGTCTTATATCATTTTGGAATATTGCAACCACTTTCTAATCTGGTTGCTGGCCATCAGCCACCCACTCAACCCCAGTTCCTCCTTGACACTGCTGTCAGATCGTCCTAAAAGAACATCTATTTCATCATCCTTGCTTCCACTTAAAATCTCCATTGTTCATAAAATAAAAACTCAATTTCTTAGCATGGCATAAAAAGCTTTTCACATCTTATTTACTTATTTCTCTGGCTTTGTCTGCCAATCTCCTTTACTTACCCTGCCCCAATCCCCTTGACAACCTCACTGTACCATGTGGCTCATTTCTTTTCTTTGGGTCTTTGAACATGTATTCTCCTTCTTCCTGAAATGCCCCCTCAATCTAGAGAACTCTTAAATGACTCATCTTTTAAAACAGAGCTCAAATACTACTCAATCTGTGACATCTTCCTAAATATCTAATATCAGAACTCTGATACTATCTCAATGACTCCTTTTCATGTGTCCATATAATTATATGTATGCATGTCTATATTCCCTATGTCAGCGGCCTCCAACCTTTTTGGCACCAGGGACTGGTGCTCCTATGAGAGTCTAATGCCTTATGATCTGAGGTGTAGCTGAGGCAGTGATGCTAACACTGGAAAGTACCTGCAAATACAGATGAAGCTTCGCTTGCTTGCCTGCGCTCACCTCTTGGTGTGCGGCCCAGTTCCTAACAGGCTACAGGTACTAATCCACAGCCCGGCGGGGCTGGGGAACCCCTGCCATATGACAGTGAACACTCTCAAGAGCAGGTCCTTATAGTATTGTTGTTGTGTCCTAGCACATACTGCAGGGCACAGAAAACACTAGATGCTATATAAATGTTGATACTAATTTGAAAGACAAAACCTAAAAAAAACCAAGCTAATTATATATAAATCTCAATAAACTCACAAAAATGTGTGCATTTTTCTAATAATAATGGAAATTAATATCACTAAAATTTACTTGCTAGGGATTTTGGTGGTGTGACAGGTGGGGTCAAAGGAAGACAGGCAAAAACCTTACCAAGATATAAGAAAGGAAACGTCATTAAGAAAAAAATTCTCTTACATGTTCTTCACTCTTCAATTGCTTTACTCCAGACTCTATAACCTTAATGTTGGGAAAGCGGTTTTCTAACATGGTACTTGGCTGTTCTTCAACATCAAATTTTTCCAGTACTTTAGAAACCTGTATTAATCAAAAGGTAAAAAAATTAAATAAGAATGTTTTTCTTTCAAGAATTTTAAATAAAAATATTTATGTTTTATACACTACTTATTCCATGTTCATAAAATAAGAAAGTCGGCCAGCTGCACTATAGACAGTGGAAAGAGGGCTAGACTCTGCATTTTAAGATGAACTCAAATACTAGTCCTACCATTCTTGAGCAAATCAGGTAGGTCACTGAGCCTTAGTTTCCTGGTCTGTAAAATGAGGGCTAATTCAAACAATTTATCTGTGTCCTTACCCTTGCAGCTTTCTCTTCCACTTGCTAGGTAACCTTATTATGACTGAGTCTTTGGACTTTTTCCTCTTCTCCAAAATCATCAGCATCCTCTTGGATTCACTTTCCCTCCTATCCTGCTAAGAGTCCACTATGAATCATTTCATCTTTTGCCCAAACCCTTTATTTCCTTGTTCTCTTATCCTCAACCATTAATAACCCTGAAAACTTCCAACCATAGATCAAACTACCTGTTTTCTCTAGTTCTATACCCAGTCTGCTATGAAGAACCATATAGCTTGCATATTGGTAACCAGCATCAGTTGTTCCTTAAACACTGCATAGACATCCAACTATAACCAATAAATGATTCAATTTCTGACTTCTAAATACGAAGAATAACTGACATTTACATTTATTATTTCAATGTACTTTTAAATGATAGTATAGTAAGTCCTCACTTATCATCAATAGGTTCCGACTATAAGTGAAATAATGTATAACAAAACCAATTTTACCACAGGCTAACTGATAAAATCAAGAGTTAAGTTCCTATGGCATCTCATCGATATTTTAACAAAATGACGAAATGATGTTACTCAAGGACCTGCTGTACATTTTAAGCCCGCAACCTTGTTAAGTAAGCAAGGAGTGTGTCATCCTAATATTAAGGGTAAAGCAACTCAGGTACAGGGATTTGCCAAGGCTACACAGCCAGTAAATAACAGGCCTAGAACCCAAGTTATTTTCTTCTATTGTATAAAACTTAAAAATGGCAAAAACTGAACTCAAGTCTTGTAACTCTGGAATCATTACATCAAATTAAGTCTTCTGGAAAGACATTTATAAGACCAGCTATTCACTTTTCTCTTATGTATGTATGCTTAAGCTTGTAATTGAATATATGATATTTCTTTTAGAGAATACTAGCCAAAATTGTTCTCTGGTTCTTTAAATCCCTTACTCTTTTGTCTGTACCTAGGTATGAAGATATTTTATGTATCTATAGGCAGTTATAAAGGACAACATGTGCAACTAACTTCCCCTTGGTCTTAGGAGTTTATGTAAACCTTAGAGGTTTACATATGAGAATGAGGTGGGTTAACAGTATATTGATCTCTTCCCTGGGAGATAATATGTAAAATAATTTTTATAAAATATACTTTAACATTGGAAAGGTGTGTCTCTGGGAGATGGCTAGGGGAAGGTGGTTTTTCTTCCTTGGTATCAAATCTATTAACCTTTATATGAATAATAAATCTTAGACAAAAATGCCAAAAAAAAAGTTATAGTCTATTAGGATATTATAAGGGAAAACTTGTTTTAAATCAAAGACTATGGTAGTAGTCTTCACTGAAGTATGGGAAGAAAAGATTTGTTTTTCATCTTTTTTATTCATTTATTTTTTGCACAGGCATTGTAACACTCTTAACTGTAGCCACTGAAACACATGTATTTTAAAAATATATAAATGCACATATATTAGAATATGAACCCAAAACTTTTGAATAGTTGAGGTACAGGCTTAAAAATGTTTGGAGACCACTCTTCCATGATACTATGACCTCACTGATCTTAGACTCCTATTATAGTGTTATAACTAACATGTGTAATATAAATTCATGGAACCACAAAGTGTTCTGAGAGATGCTTATTATACATCCGAAACATTATCTACAAGTGTAAACTTGGCTCAGAAGCACTTCTGATTTGTAAATACACATAACACACACACATTTACCATGAAGATTTCATAGCATCTTTCCCTCAAAAGAATCTTATTTTAAATTTTTTGAAAAGTAATTCAGAATTGGAAGAAAAGGCAGGAGGTAAAAAAAAACAGTAGACTAGAAATTCAATTCAGTATTATACTGGGTGCTTTGGTATTCAATCTGAAGAATTCTAAACTTCGAACTATGATTTTAAAATGAATGTTAAAATGAATATTAAAAGAATATTTGTCATTTTAAACAAAATACTACAGTTAACACTAACTGCTATAGAAGTAATTGCAATTTTTAAAATTAATACTAAGAAAGTGATACAAAGGTTCTTACCTGCTTGAAATTTGTAACTGCTTTAATAACAGGAGAAGCTGTTATCAAGAGAATATCTTCTGATGGAAACTGAATCGCCAACTGATTTTTTAAAAAGTAGGAAAAAATATGATGAATAACTTTAGGTATTAGTACATTTAGCATTGGGTGTGAGATAGGGATAATGCAACTTTAATAACGTTATTAACCTAGGAAACTAAAAACTCACTGTTCCTCATCTAAAGGTCTCCATTATCCTGATCTTGGGTCTTGTTCATCATGTTTATAGGGTACTGATGAGTAGTAGTATATTTGCACTAAACACTAACAAAGATCTAAAACAAGAAAAGTGACAGAAAGAGGTATTTCTAATTAATCAATTTTATATGCCAATTTAAGTTATCATCCAGAGGATAAGAAGAAATGATCTTCCTAATTAACAGTTAAACCACCTTCTATTTATTGTACAATATTTTCATTTGCCTTCAGCAGGATAAAATTACAGAAAACCCTCAATGATAAACATTTAGAATCTTAGCCTGACTTTTCTCAAGTGCTTTGGCCAGTATATATTCTGAGAAGACCGAACCATTTTAATATTGACCTTATAAAATTTAGTGGTTTAACTTGCTCATTTCACTATTTTCCTCTAACTACAAACTTCTTTCTCACTTTAAACTTCATAAAAGCATTTTCCTAACTCATGTTTCAGTTTCTGAATTCTACCAATCTCTAGTTCTATTCCTACTATACCATTAAAATTGAGCATGAAGGGTTAAAGAAGTACAAATTAGTAGTTGATAAATGGTCATGAGGATGGGGAGCACAGCACAGGGAATGCAGTTAGCATTAATATAATGGCTAGGTGGAGAGCCAGAGAAGAGAAAGAGTAATTAGAGAATCGTTTTATAAGCTACATTAAATGTCTAACCAATGTACTGTATACTTGAAACTAATTAAAAAAAAAATTCAATTCGCCTACATATTCTCAAAACCCCATATTCTTTTAAATATCCTTAAACATTCTATAATATTTGCCAATATTATCACTCTCCACCTTTCTTTCCTTCACATATTCTGTAATTTTTTTCTCTTTGTTTCCATTGCTAGACTCGGCCTTCAAAACTTCTCTAAAATATTAACGTCACCTTTACATGGCCTTCCAGTCTCATATTAACCAACTGCTCCTGTCCCACATATTATAACTAATCATCTTTCTAGAATTTCCATTTGATCATAGTACTCCATTGCTCAAAATCATCTATTGTAAATTCTTGCTAAATTCTTAGCATGACTTATGATCTCTTATGGTCTGGTTTCTGCCAACCTTCCTGGCTTCATCTTTAGTCATCACCAATATATACTTTACTTCTCCTAGCTGATGCCACCCTTTTCCACCTGAGATTCTGCTGTTGCCTCTCTTTGGAATGCCTATGTTTTCACATCTACCTGGTGAACTTTTACTCATTCTTCTATACTGAGACCAAAAGTTATTTCCTTTAAAAAAAGATACCTCTTCCCTCACTGCCTACCAACTCCATAGCACCCCTAAGATAGCAAACACACTAATGAAATGATTTGATTACATGTCTTTTCCACTAAGCTATTAGTCCCTACAAAGGATATATCATGTGTTTTATAGTTGACTATTCAGCCCTTAGCACAGCAGGATAGTTAGTGCCAGGGTCATAGGGGTTTACTTGGCAAATAAATGGAAAATACACATCCAAAGATTAAAATAAAAAACAAACAAAAAAAATAAAACCATGAATTTCTTGCACTATTTATTACCGGTGATTGCTTACGTTTCCTTTATATCAAAATAATTTAGTTCTTTTTGGAATATATGTATATATAGTCATTATAATCAGAAAAGCATTCCTAGCTGCATTTAATCCCTTGCTGGTTGTTTTACAAAAGATTACTAGAGATAAAATCAATCCTGTCTTGGGAAATAGGAAACTTATGTAAGGGTTACGAAGCACTAAGGACTTGACACCTATCTGGAAGCTGAATTCAATCTTCTAATTTAAAAGGGGGCTGAATTTCCTGACAAAGTATTTACTAGTTACAAGCCCTCTTGTCTGCTCTGACATTACTAGGACCAGTACCTGGTTCAGAGAGCTTTGGGCTCTTCCCCAACAACTTGCTCGTTACCCGTTCTCCATGCGCCTAAGGTTGAAGCCTGCGAGGTGCTAGGGACATCAGCTCAGGGCCACCGTACAGTCTCTAATATCTGGGAGCAGGAAGGAGAGCGTGGAGGAGGGGTAGAGGGCGTCTATAGCGACCAGGAAGGACTAAGGCAGTGGGTGGGAGGGAACCTTGAGCGCCACCTCCTGCGGGGTCGAGGAAGCGGAGCAGCCTGCGAGCCCGCCCTACCTGCTCCGCGCAGGTGACACCCGCGATGCCACCGCCGACCACCACGAACTTCTCCGCCGTCGGGGTAGGGCGTGCTGCCTCCATGTTCTCAGTCTTCCAATGGTTTACTGACCACGGTGGGGTGGATGCGGGAGCTTGCACTCCGGGAGAGGAGGTCGAACGGGGCGGCCACTTCCGGTGCCTGAGCCTGCGAATCCAACCTACGGGTGCCCAGGAGCTCACACTTAGTCCCCTCGCATATCGCTCGCGGGCTGCGTTTCGGGAAGCACAGAGCCGTCTTGTTGATTCCAGGGCTTTGCGTTACTATTATTACGTCTGAATGTAGTTTTTCCATGTAGATTTGAAACAGAGAAGACAAAAAAAAATAATAATAAAAGGAAGATAGGTTGCCAAAAGAAGCTTCAAATTGTCTAGAGGCAGACAGACCAGTGTTCTCACGGGGCAAATGAAATGCTCTCGAGTTATCGCTATAAGTTTCTTTGAGAAATTAGACATTTTAAGATGACACAGTCCTCAATGGGCTCTTGGAAAACTCATTTCTTTCCCTCAGCAAACCCTGAAAGTGCATACCTAACATAGCATGATTTTCTCTGCTGTCAGACCATCCAGCTAGCCACATCTCCTTGCCATCAGTTGAATGAGGTGCCACTTTCTGTATCCCTCACACTCCAGGGGATACATGTAAAGTCTTCCAAATAGATCTCTTGAAGTCTTCCTCAATTATGCTAGGAAAAGGGATTGTATCACCGGGGAGGTGAAAGTTCTCTCCCATTCCCTACGTGCATTGCAAGTGGTCTATGCTGGCTGGGCTCTGGAGGTATTTTCCCAAGCATGCCTACAGCTGTCTTTAAAAGAATTCTTATTATAGTCTTCTGCAGTTTATCAATGAATTCTTTACATTCTCTGTATAGCCTCAAGTAATATGATGGGCTAATGCTGGCAAAACCAGCTTTATAATCTTTTAGCATGCACCTACTTTCTAATCTTTTAGCATGGTCTAGTACCCTGGGTTAAAGGCATTGGGATACTTAGTACCTATTATATTGTTTTTAGCTTTTGGAGCTGAATTAACCAGAAAAGTCACGTTTAATTCCACTGTATCCATTTTTGTTCTATAAATATCAGACTCACCATTTAGAAAACTTGAGGCATTTCTGCCGGAGCCAGCCGGCTAAAGTAGGACAACACCTAAAAGAGGGGGACGAAGTCTAAGGAAAAGAAGAAGACAGGAAAGCTCTTCGGAGGGCAAACAGTCAACGCTGCAGCCTCGAGTTTATTTAGCTCAGCCTTTATATAAGTTTTTGGATACAATAACAAAGCACAATGTATATCAGTTGAAATGCTGACACACAAGATCATAAAACATCCTTGTTATCTGGGTACAAACATTCTTGCTTTCAAGGCTGTAAAAACGTTTCATTACCTTAAAAAAGTTTCTTAATGGGTGAATCTCCTTACCAGGGTCAGTAATGTTGAACTTAACGTCCGCTTCCTTGAATCATTGCTAACACAGTCTCAGCACCTGCTTTATGGCTCCCAAACTACGTGACACCTTCAGTGCCTTGTAACAGCTCCCGACACATTTATTACAGTATAGCGCCACAACCCAAATTCAATTTCCCAAGTCCTTCCAACTCAGAAGAGTTTCTTATTCTCCTCATTTTAGTTTTGATTATTGACTGCCTTATATTAAGCCTTCTTCTCCCACTTGGACTATTAAATGAGGCTCCTAATGGTTCTGCTTCCTCTGTTCTCTGCTTCTAATGTTTCTTCTATGCTGCTATAGGAGTTATATTACTATAAGGGAAATGTGGTTACTCTCCCTACCCAACACTTTTCCTCTGGCACATTCCCATTTTCCTGAACACATCAAGAATTTTCTTGTCTCCTCCATTCTAGGCCACCCTGTCCTATCTATAAAAATCTGTGATCTATGAATGGCAAGATCAAATGTTGCCTTTCCCAGCTACCTCAGGCAGAAATAATCATGTCTATAGTACTTTATTGCATTTAACAGTGTTATTGTGTTAGTGTTTGGTGTGTTCCTCTTGGGCTTCCTCTTCGAGGAAAGGGAGTGTATTTTATACACTTTTGATTTTCTTGCCTATGCCCCCAATCCCAGCACTTAGCACAATGACTTAAGCAATACATACTCAATAAATGTTTCTTGAGCCTTCAAAATTAGCACAGCAGGACTGATCTTATAAAGATTGAGCTTTCATAGTATGATTAGATCCACCATTGCGAGGTATGAATTGGCTTTATGAAATGTTACTGTCCTTTCTTAAATAGTTTGCTATAATATTTTTAGAACAGGTTGCTATGGGTAGATAGGTATTGAGGTTATCCCGCAGTATCCACCCAAAATTTGGTTGGGATGTCAAGATTTGATACACACACACACACACACACACACACACACACACACACACCCTATGAGGTAATGAAAAGTTTATTACAAAATGAGGTTTTCTGAAATTTCTCGGGAGAGCAGGGCAGTCTCTCGAACTGATCCAAAAATGGTTTGAAAGAGAAAGGAAAGAAGACTCTACTTTTATTATGGTTAGGTGATTGGCTGGGGTGAGGGTTCCAGCACACATGAGCCAGGACTAGTTGAAGTTTGAATTTCATGCCAGTACCAAAGGTGGGCACGCCTAAATTTTCTCAGCATGCCCATATGTGAGACAGAAAAGTAAAGGGTAAGGCTTAAAGCTGTCACAAATGACAAAATCGGGTTCAGGTTCTTTATTACTATAGGTAGCCTTCATGTAGTTTTCAACTCTGTTTGATAAGTTTATAAAATTTCCAAGCTCACAAGCTATACATCATAATTTAATTTTAATATTAATACATATTACCAGAAAACAGTCTTATCAGATTGTAACTACACAAAGAAATTCCAAAATCAAGTATAAAGTCTTTTTATTACTCCCAATTTTTCTATTATAGAAAATTAAGAATTGTCTTTAACCTTTTAAACTTTTCGAGTCATGATTAAAATTTCTGAAAGATATTCTTCACAGTATGAAATGTTATTATAACACAATTTGCATTTCCTTTTCTGTATACTCTATAAAGTATATTAGGTTTGGGCCTTATAATAGCTTTCATGCTATTTTTGAATAAAATATCTCTATATATGTTCCATGGCATTTATTTGTTAATTGCTGTACATTTCACATATAAAATTATTATACAGCACTTGAAGGAATTATTATTTAATTACCTTGATGCTTAATTGTTTACCATTTTAGTGTGTAAGGCAACATTCTAATATCAGCTATATTGAAGATAAGAGAAATTCAGTTTTCTCATAAGTAAATAAATATTTTCTATAGATATTATATTAAGGAGATAAACAGAAATAACACTTTGTATTTATAATCTTTGTTTATTGAAATTACTTGTATTTCCCATAAAATAAATACAGGTTTAAAGAAGTAAAGTGTATTTCCTTGCAAATGAGAAAAATGTTAAATTATGCTATTAAATGGATAACTAATTTATTTCAGTTGAAATAAAATACCGAAAATAGAATTAGATTGCCCTCTTAAAGAATTTTATATATTTTAAAAAAAAAAATCTAGCAAATACTGTATTATCCATTAATTTTTCAAGTTGATATTAGCCCAACACAGATTTATATGAAAGTTTAAGTCAATTTTTTTAGTATTGAAAATATATTTAAGTTTACATGAAACTTTAGAATTCTAGCTGTCAAAATGATCTTTAATCAATTTATGTATGGTAACAACAATTACATACATTGAGCATGCTTACCTAAACATATCAAGCTAAAAGAGAAAAGAAGATCTCAGTTTATCATTAGTCTTGGGAAATACAAGTGTAGCCGATTTCTGATTTAGCTCATGTCAGCTCATTTATTGAAGAATCACATTTTGAAAAACAGCTGTTTAAAAAAAACATTTTATCTAACACCAAAAAATGTTATTTATTATGGCTGTGAAATTGCATTCTCAGGGGGAATTTTTTTTCCTCAGGAAGATGAAATATTTGTTTAAAATTCACATCAGCTGGTTTTGCTGTGATTCATTTTTTGATACTGTTGAAGTAATCTAAAGTTTTAATAGTTATAAAATAATTACAGCATCTGATGTTTGTAGAAAATTGGACACCCATTTATTTCCTTCTTTTGCCCCAGCCATCTGCCCTAAGAACCTACTATATATATATATATTTTATCAATGCTGTAGTTGAGGAAAAAAGTTAGTCATTTGCTTATGGAAACATAATGTAACTACCTTCCTCACATTAAAAGGTAATTTAGAAATGTGTTGAAACATTTTATAAACCTAATAATGTTGCAAAACATGAATAACTTTTAACAATATTCTTATTTTTCTTTTAGATCTTTAAGTCCTTTTTCTCTCTTTTCAATGATGATCCATTTTCCCTCCACATGCCCCTAAATCCACTTGTTCTGAAAGCTCTTTCTCTATGAAGTTCTCTTCCTTTTCTATATTGCTTTTATCAACACATCTGCTCCTAGTTGCCCATTGAACATACATTCTCTTCTTCTTCCTTACTTACAGAATCCCAGGTGTGTTTAAAATGACAACGTGTTACTTAATAATATCCATTTTTCAGACACTTTGACACAGTTCTGACCAACGGGTAAGTGAGAATCAGCCAGGGATTTGGGGGAAAGCCTTTGTTCTCCTGATAAAGCTACTGCTAGTTCCTCCCTTTCTTTTCTTCCTTCTTCCTGTCCGGAATGTGGATGTGACATTAGGAGAAGAGCAGCCATCTTGCAACCATAAGATCACAGCTATGAAAATAAAGATATATTTTCTAGTGATGTAGAGAGGAAAAGATGGAAAGATCCTTCTTGATGGAAATAGCTGAATGAGCTACACTGGATTGCCTACCTCCAGGCCTCTCGTTACCCAAAACAAATAAATTTCTATATGTTTAAGCCACTATTAGTTTTCTGTGCTTATCGCTGAACATAATTCTAACCTAGCCCCCTTTTATTTAATTACATAAAGACACAAATATTTGATTCACCCTAACATAGCATATCTTTAAACGGATTTATTCCTATTGCTCATCCTAATTTCCCGTCAATGTACTGTTTGAAAGTGTACAAAACTGAAAGCAACATTCTGTACACTTGCAAAGTCAAATAAATTGCTTTTAGTTCAAATGAGTTCAATGATTTATTCTGGCATTTCTCACTGTGATTTATCTGCAACGTTTTGCTGTAGGCACAATGTGATTTATAATTTGGGGACCTTGCTGACCATTTGATTTCCTGACCACGCTGGTGTCAATTCAAGTTAACCACTCTTGCAAACCCAGTCCAAATTAATCTTTTTGTGAATTTACTTTGTGAGAGGGCATGACATATTTTATTAGACATAGACTTCAATTTATTACTCCTTCTATGGTGAGGTTGCTTAGCAGTGAGCAGAAAGTGTGTCACTGTTCAGACTAACATAATGAATACCTGTGTGTATCTATAAGTATATCTACATCTAGACCTATACTTGTGTATCAATATTTACATCTGAGTCTGATTGAGATATAAAATAATTGTATAAATATAATTGTTTTAAAGGCGCTTAATTGTCCTCCCAATCATCATGGATTTTATTTAATGATTCGATGTGGTAAATTTCTAAGTCTGAATGTATTTCTTCAGTGTCACAAAACTTTGTATTAATCAAAATTAGCCAACCATGCTCATTAAACATGTTTTCCTTTTGTAATGAACAATATAATAAAGTTAAGAGAAGGACATTTAGGTTATACAAATGCAAACCAGTTAGACATTTCTAATGTCATCTGAAAGTCTTTAAATGTTACATTTTTACTCATTTATTCATTTGACAAATATTTACTGAGCACCTGCTATGTGCTAGATAGTGTTCCAAGCACTTGGGATATAACAGTGAATTTCTGCCACACTAAGGAAATACACAAATAGACAATAAACAAACAAAATTGTTAAAGAGTGCTAAGTGTATGGAAAACAGAACAAGAAAAGTAGGATTAATAACATGTATGGCAGTATGCTGTTTACAATTTTATTTATTTAATTTTATTTGTTATACATATTTTGTATTTCTTTCTATCACTACATATTTGACCTCTTTTGCCACATCTACAATTTTAATTAAGGCCAACAAGTGGGTCTCATTGGAAGGATGATATTTGAGGTGAGACATGAGGAAGGCGAGAGAGCCATGCGGATGTCTGGGAAAGAACATTACAGACGATGAGGCAGGGACAAGGTAGTGGGTGATAAGTGCAAAGGCCCTAAAAGGGGAACATGTCTGACTTGAACAAGGCATTGTAAAGAGGCCAATCTGGCTGGATCAGAGTACCTGAGGGAGAAAGAAGAAGGATGTGAGGTGAGAGAGGATCAGAAATGGGATGGACAGATTTAGTAGAGCTTTGTAGGCCATGTAAGAACT
The DNA here is from genome assembly GCA_003508835.1 of Eonycteris spelaea. NCBI lineage: Eukaryota > Metazoa > Chordata > Mammalia > Chiroptera > Pteropodidae > Eonycteris > Eonycteris spelaea. The sequence continues at coordinate 4,826,473 of PUFA01000053.1, forward strand.
TTGGCATTTATTTGGTAAATCAAGGAGTCATTGCAGGGCTTTGAACATAAGAGTAACATGCTCTGAAGACAAGGTCAAAAGCAGAGAGACAAAACGCAGCAAGTGAGAGGAGATGGTGGCTTGCCTCAGTAATAAATATTTGGATGCTGGCTCTACTGAAGGAAAAATCAATAGGATTTGGGGCAATTGACCATATAATTTTTATCATCTATACTAGACATTTCTAAAGTTGAAAAGGGGTGCTATTAATATTACACCAAGACAAGAGACATAAACCAGAAATGTCCTGGACAAAAGTGGACATATGAGTATAGTCATTAGTAACCTTGTAAGGAACACTTTCTACCCTTTGTAGAACAGTTTCTTTTCTCTTAAACCCACTCCAGTCAGCTTTTGTTCCCATAATTCACAGAAATTGATCCATCTTGCAATTGTTCATTCTAGGTCAGAATAATGTTCTCTGGGCAAAATCAGCATTGAATGCTGGGAGAGAAATGTTGGATGAGAAAGAGAAGCAAATATTGCTTGAAAGTTTCCAGCTAAACTAACCAGAAGGGTGATAGGATAATATGACATTTTCTGAGATGGAGAAGCCTGCAGGTGGAATGGGGTGTTTTTTTGTTTTGTTTTCTTTTGTTTTTCTTTTCTTTTCCAGTGGAAAGAGAGGTACAGAGAAGGTGAGTTTTGTTTTGTACATTTTAAGTTTGATATGTCTATTAGAAATACCATAGAAATACTGAGTGGGCATGCATCTGAAGTTCGGTAGCAATGTCTATGCTGGATATATCTGTTTGGGATTGGTTAGCCTATAGGGAATACTTAAAAGGTGGTTAGATGAGATCACAGAGGAAGTTAAGTATGAATGGAATAAAGGCGACCAAAGACTAAATCATGAGTGTTCCAGTATTAGAAGATTAAATAGAAGATGAAGGACCACTAGAGGAGACTGAAATAAGTCACCAGCAAGATTAAAGAACAACCAAGAGAATGTGGCATGCTGGAAGCCAAATGAAGAAAGTTTTCAGGAGAAAGGAATAATAGACTTTGTCAAATGCCACTGAGAAGTCAAATAAGAGAAAACTGAGCCATTAGATAGAAAGGTCACCCTAGTCATTAGTGATCCTTTCCAGAAATATTTATTTTCTCCTTTTCTCTTAAATTCATTCCAGTCAAACTTTTACACCCACATCCCATAGAAATTGATCAGTTTTGCAATTGTCTATCTTATATTAAAAAATAATTCCTTTTGAACGAAAGCAGTGTTGAATGATTGAATTCTAGGATTATATCACAATTTATTTTCTGCTACACATAGTAAATATTTTTAGCTTTACGGATCATATGGTCTCTTTCATAACTACTCAACTCTATCATTGAGACATGAATGCAACCATAGAAAATCTGTAAAAAAATTAGAATGACTGTCTTCCTGTATAACTTTGTCTATGGATGCTGAAATTTGAATTTTATGCAATTTTAGCATGCTTTAAAAAATTAAACATTTTATAATGAGACAAGTAAAGATTCACATTAGTTTTAATAAATACAACAGAAAGATTTATGTACATTTTATCCCTCTTCCCACAATGGTAATTTCTTAAAAATTATAGTACATTATCGCAACTTTACAGAACATTTCTACCATACAAGGATTCCTGTTTCCTTTTGTATCCACACCCACTTCTCTGCCACCCTCATCTACTCCTTAATCCCTATTCCTGTTCTTGTGTATGATTTTGTTATTTAAAGAATGCTATGTATATGGAATAATTCTCTGGAGACTCATCTAAGTTGTTGCATGCATCAGTAGTTAAACCTTCAGTTTTAGTTGCCTTACTAATAGTGGAAACTCCCTATCTCTTTGAATTTTTATACATGACTCTTCTACATTCTGTGCCTAAAATTTTCAATCTTTACAGTTCTCAGTAGTCTGATTCTGTTTGTTATTTCTTCTGACTCTCACTCAAATGAATTTGCCTTTCCATTGTTTGTAGAGCTAATTATTTGATCTTAATTGTGAAACTAACTTCGGGAACATTTTTCTCCAGGTAGGATTTCCTTTTCCTTTTATTGTCTCACAGAGGCACCACTATCTGGAAATTTTTTCTAGAGTTTTGGCTCAGTGTAGAAGTCTCATGCTTAGCTTCCCTCTGTTGCTTCTGGACTAAGGTGTAGCATCTCAATACTAGTATTGTTCTTGTCTTCATCCTTAGAGCTACCCAGGTGCTGGTTTGGAGTGGGGGTGGGAACATAGAGTTTTACCTACCTTGTAGACCTCCTCTACCTCTGTGAAGCCCCATGGCATGCTGAAATGTGTATTTTCTTTTCAGAAACTGGGTGTTCTGTAGTGGGAAAATCTCTCAGTGCTTATCTGACATAATGCTGGAAGCAAAGCACAACCATGTATTTCTATAAGTTTATTGATTTTGGCTACATTTTAATACATATGAACATAACACTTTTCTAACAAGGTCTAAGATTTTTCAATATTTCCCTCATTCCCAAACAGTTAAGGAAACTCAGCATTATGTAGCTTCTCCTTGATATCCACTGACTTTCATCCTCCACATAATTTTGCTTATTGAATATATTAGTTACACATAGTTTTTATTTTTTATATATTTTTAAACAAATATTTTAATTTGTTTTTCTAAGTATCAAAGGTATGCATGTACAAAATTTAATAACTTTTTAAAACTTGTAATGAAAATAATACTTTGTTTCTTTTTCTCATTTCCAAATCTCCTCATCAGAGGCAACTATTTTAAGTATTTTTCACTTTTCTTTTTTTTCTGGTATTGCCTCCTTTAAAAAAAAAAACTGAGTAACTGGCTTTCTGCTTTTTATCTACTTTCTCCTATGGATGACATAACTCTCTTAAATAACCCACTCTATGTATATCTACACTACCATACTCTTTTTAATAATACCCTAATATAGTCAATTATAATTTTGATTAAATAATTATTCAATGTTTATATAGTAATGGCTGTAAATATTATTCATAGCTGATATTGCACTATAATCATATTTCTTTTCTTGTGCAACCTTTTGTTTTTCCTGAAGTTAATAATTACCTTGCTGTTTTATTTGCTTTGCATTATTTGTTCCTATCACTACATTTTCCCAAACTGTCCAAAAAATTGAAGGTATAATAAGAATATAGGAAATTCATATATGGGTACCTACTGTGTGCTACTTACTCCCCTCCTAGGGCTTACAGTCTAGATCAGTAAGTTCAAATACTTAACATTCTAAACCACTAAGCTCAAACATTTAACTTTCCAGCTCAATAACGTCAAACACATGAGTAGTATTGGTTTTGTTTTAACCTTGGAAATTTTTCTCCTAGTGCCATTCATCATTCTAATCCAGTTCATTTGTTGCTCCCCATTTGCTGCACAGGAATTTCTCTTCATCATCATGGAAATTTTATTCACTTAAGTTGGCTCACTTGTTTTCTAAATCTAATGACATTCTTTTTCTTGTTTTACTCCCTCATTTGCAACGAGTATACATAGTGCAAAATGATTATTTGGGGCTCTTTGTTCAAATTTCTAGAGGAACAACAGACTATTAAATGAAGTACAGGGCCCCGCCGAGCATGAGGCCCTTTGTGACTGTACAGATCACAAACACATGAGCCTGGCTCTGTCCTGAGGTTTAGAAAATTAAAATCTAAAGCTTATCTCCCCCTAACAATATTTCTAACAATAAATAATAGGTCCCTAACCTGAAGAATTATTTTGGAGAAAAAGATGATTTACTGTGGTTTTTTGGTATTTTGGATTCTTCATACAGCGGTACATTATTTCCCACCTCTGATTTAACTGTGGCTGTTAGAAAATGAGTTTGGGTCTTCTTACCTAGCAATACCTGACAGATTAGCCAATATCTCTGGGGTAAAATTTCAAGATGTCTGAGAGCACAATCATTTGGAAACAACAGATTGGGTTATAGAATAATTAGCATAATGAAGACAGTAGAATGGATACAGCTTGAGAAATGAAGTTATGAAAGAGAAGATCAAGTCGAAATCCTCTAGAAGAAAGTAAGAGAAAAATAATTAGGAAAAATATAATATATAATAAAAAAAAGCCAATGGACAAGGAGGCTAGAAACGCCAGTCTTCCAGTGTAAGAAAAAAAAAAAAAACAGTTTTACCCTCCTGTGTCTTTCTGTGTGTCTCCCTCACTTTTATACTACCAGCACACTCACATACCTCTGACACCAGATGTAGGCTTCTTTTTCCCTCACACCAAGCAATTATTTGTGATACCAGCTGGGTGTCCTACGATTCAACTTAATTCTGACACTATCTACCTAGAGACAACATCAGATCCCACGGGTTAAAGGCTCAGTCCTACAGGACTGCCCTTAACCTTTTAGATGCCAAGATCAGGGGTTCCAACAACCCCCTCCTTGGGTTTGATTAATTTGCTAGAGTGGTTCACAGAACTCAGGGAAACACTTACATTTACAGTTTATTAACAAATACATATGCACAGCCAGATGACGAGGTACATAGGGTGAGGTCTGGGAGGGTCTCAGGTACAAGACCTTCTGTCCCTGTGGAGTTGCGATGTGCCACCCTCCCAGCGAGGTGTGTGTTCACTGACCCGGAAGCCCTCTGAATTGAACCTCATCGCCCTTTTGGGATTTTATGGAAGCTTCTTCACATAAGTATGATCAGTTATTAGTATCATTTCTAACACTCTCTTCACTCTGGAGGATGGGGTAGGGCTGAAAAAAGCCTCTAATCATGGCTTTGTCTTTTAGTGATCAGCACCCATTCTGGGATCATCCAGGAACCCACCCAGAGTCACCTTAGTAGAACAAAAGATACTCCTAGTGCTCTTATCACTTCCAAATTTACGAGGTTTTTAGGAGTCCTGTGTAAGCAGAGGATTCAAAGACAATTATTAGAACAAGGGATACTCCTAGCGCTCTTACTACTTAGGAAATTACAAGGGTTTCAGGAGCTCTGTGCCAGAACTAGGGCAGAAACCAATATATATTTTCCATTATCTCACAAACTCACATACTCACCAAAGGGAAAGTGGACGACTGAACAGTGATACATTCATTCAATGAAGTTTTACGCAGCAATAAAACTAATTAGCTACAATGATCTGGCATGCAACAAAATAAATGAAGTATAGCATTAAGTGAAAAAATAGAGTTCCCTCAAATTACATACAGCCTGAAACTCAAAAGGTTAAAACAATTAAACATATACACGCATACATGCATTTTCTCCTACCCTCTCCGTAAGTGCAAAAAGCTATTTAAAAATGAAAGCAAGGAAATTATGCATGAAATATTCAAAATAAACCCAAACTTCAGGTAGATGGTTAACTTGGACTAGATGAGACAGGAGGTAAGTTAATGGGGAAAACCAGAGGTTTAGACAAATAGTTTATTGACAATTCTAAGATCAATAAAGTATACCAGATATGGACAATGAGAACACATTGTGAACCAAGAAGTATGATTAATCATCCTTCCTGGGGTTCTTAAAATAATTTTTTTTCCCCCAAATGAGTGATTTCATAAAAGGCTTACTTTTCACATTTTCAAAATAAGGAACAGAAAGAATTTAGCAGGGGTGATGCTTGGCTAATCAGTACTCACTGAGAGAGAACTTGTGCAATGGGGCGAAGAGAACGTGCATAATGTCTCTGATGTTCGGAGGGATATAAGCAGGGCGTACAGCCTCTGAAGGAAGCTTCTATACTGTACAAGTCGGAGATATAACCATGATCTCAAAGGTTGTTCTGAAACCTTTGAAGATAGTAATGGGTCACGCATCACACATGAATTCATTCTAGTACTTCACATTGGTATCTGTTTAGCTAGAAGTCCCTATTTTATACCAGAATTCTGCTAACACTACCACAAACTCACACTGCTGCTTCCAGAAGCATTGTTCTACATTAAGTTAGCATTTTTTTTAAAGGGCTAAATAGTTAATATTTAGGCTTTGCAGGCTATATGATGCTGTCACAACTATTCAAACCTGTTATCACAGTGATGAAAGTGGCCACAGGTAAAATTTAAATGATTGAGTATGGCTGTGCTTTTTAAAACTTTAATTGCAAAAATAGGCAATAGGCCAGATTTGACCCCAAAACAGTTTGTGAAACCGCATTGTATACCACCCATCCAATGATGAGTCTTTTACCTTACAGAGGGGGTATCAACACAGCAGGCTCCTCAGCGTGGTGAGATGGTATTTAGGCCAGGCCTTACCGTTCATGTTATTCCCCAACGGTTGCCACATCTTCTAATGTGAGAAGAAACAGAGCTCTATGATCCAGACTCTGGAATCATTACAGTGGAATTATTATCAGAGAACACTGTCTCTAGATGAAAGTTTGAGATGAGGTTTTGAGGAAAAGCAAACAATAAAAAATATATACTTTTTTAAAGCGTCTCCGTTTTTATTGCGAGAGCGGGTCTTATCAGTGCTTTCAGAACCCTAAGATGCCTATCTGGGGGTGATCTGCAAACTGTCTATACCTTCACTGTCGGTGTAATTATAAGTGTGAAGCTATTTGAAAGCAAAAGTAAGTTTTACTCTACCAGCCATTCAGGGATTGTTTTAAGACATTTTCTTTTATTATCCTGTTTTTTAGAGTGAATAACAAGCTCGCTTTTTGCAGTTTGGCATTCTGTAAATAAACAAAGACTAAAAGAGTAACCAATGCATCTTCACAGCTTGCTTTCCTGATTCATATGTCTGCCTAGAGCTTTTATATGGCAACTTACAGGACCAACATCTTCAACATGATATAGACCACACTGGATTTTCACCCTCAAGGAAAGGAGTGGGATATTTCTTTGATGACAGTTTAGGGTCTCTGCCTCCACTCTTACTTCTTGTGCCCAGCCCTTTCTCTACACAGCAGCCAAATACTTTTTTTTTTTAAAACAGAAACTTGACCAAGTCATTGCCCTACTCGCATCCTTTATTGGATTTCCATGCCCACAGAATACAATCTTAACTCCTCGCTGCACACAGAGCACTGTATGTGATCCGGCCTCTGCTTAGCATCCCAGCTGTTTTGTGTCCACTTCCCCCTTCACTGAGTATAGTTCACCCTGCTTCAGTCTCTGAATATGCTGTGCCTGTGTTTTCCACCCTCAGGAAGGGAGCTTCCTCAGGGGGCTTCTTGAGAGAAATGAAAGGTTGGAATTTCCATTTCCACTCTGCGTGATGTGACAGGAGGCATCAGGGCACTTCCTCCCCAGTATCTGCCCCCACCCTCTGTCTGCTGTCTGAGTGGTTCTCAGGTTTTGCCCACAGAGCAGCAGGATGGGCAGATGTGCCTACCCTTCTTCAAATTAAATAGTTGAAAACAGTGAAAGAGATCACCCTCAGAGGCTGAGGAGCAGTACAAAATCTGAGAATTATTAAATATTATCTTATGCAGAAAAAAGACATTGTAGGAAAAAAAATCCTAACTGATTTGGTTATTAAGTATTCACACACACACACACACACACACACACACACACACACACACACACACACCCTCACAGCTTTTAAAAGTATATTTATTAAATAGGCCTATTGAAGGGAAAAGATTCCCTCTTAATCTCATTATGCTGGCATTTTCATTTTCTTCCTTTCCTTCAGTCAGCATAAACCAAATCTATGAGGTAGAGATCTAGACCGTTTTGTTTATTATTATTCCCTAGCACCTAGAATAGTATTTAGCATGCAGTAGGCACTCAGCAAATGCAAATGAAAAAAACAATAATTTCAGCAATTCTCTGAGGTAAGTGCTATAATTATCCCATAGCTTAGACTAGAAACTTGAGGCTAATGAACTTTTCCAAGATCACAGTTAGTCAGTGCTACATCTGAGTGCAGCCAGTGCTTTTAAGCATTCCATACCCTGAGTATCTTGTTTCCCCCTCTAAAATATCAACCCAAGCTATCCTTTCCAGTCAGTCCCAAATTCCAACTGGGTATGACCACTTCAGTACCTGGCAAGGCCTCTTAATTTTTTCATTCATTCAATCCAGTCAGCAAGTTACTGGTAGAATAATTGGTAGATAGACAGTTTTCTCTGCTCTACAAAAATGTTGGTGTTTCCCACTCCTACCTCCCCATCAAAAAATGTTGGTACCACCCTATAGAAACGAATGTTTCTGTCTATACATACTCTATGTTAACAAGTCTATTTTTATTTGCTATCATCTTTTTTGAGTTACACAGCTACACAGAAAATTGAACTCGATTTTTTAAGCATCTTAGTTCACTAGTGAATAAACCAGTAAGTAATTCTTTGATTTACAAAAGACTTGCCAAATTCTTAATCACAAAAGAAAAAATAAATTGAGAAAACTGAGACTCAGCAAGTTAAGTAATGTTAACTCATTAACTGAGTTTTTCTACTGCCTTTTGATCTGATGTTGCTGTATAAGCCACAGCCACATAAAGGTTAACCTGTTTAAAAAAAGAAATCTAAACCCACAAGGAGGAGCTTCTGGTTCCAAGTGACTAATCTTTTCTATAACCTGATTTATGCAACTCTGAGAGCCAAAGAAACTTTATAAAAGGATTAAAACTTATATAAACAAAGATCCCTTTATTTGCAGCTCTGATACTCTAGAGAGCAAGAAGCTCCAGCTCACACGTGTGCAGAGCTTTATTTGTATTGGTTACTCAATGTATAATTTAAAAAGAAATCTGATGATCTCACACTATTAAAACAGAGAATGGAGAGGATAGTCAATGCTAAGGTAAGAGAAATGTATTCATTTGGGTTATAACGGTTTGCAATTCAGTCACTTTGGCTTGGAAAAATATATAAGGTAGATTTAAAACTCAATTACAAACATAAGACTCTTTGAGTTTTCTAATTAACTTGTCTATAATTTCCTGATTGTGACAACAATTCTATTTAACGCAAGACTGTGTAAGAGTAATAATATTAGTTTTTCACAAACACAAACAAACATATGGGTATATACTTTGATTTTTTTCAATATGTGGTTACAAGTGGTTTAGAGTATTGGAAAGGAGTCTGAATGATTCCAGATAATGTTTTCTTTCTCTTTTGTCCATAGCCTGAAACCCTCTCTTCGTTTCTCCAGTTCCTCTAAGTCTATCCTTCAAGTTCTGATTAAGTCCTGTGTTCTCCATATCCCTTTCTCTCCCCTGAAATCCTGGCGAGTCACACACACACACACACACACACACACACACACACACACACACACACTTTAGTAGAGTTTTCTTTCAAAATTCAAAACTGAAAAAGTTAGTTTTTTAAAAGACTAAATAACACAAAAGTGTAAAAAGAAAAAAGTCAATTTGGTGTTTTTCTTTTTAGATTTTTCTTATGCTCATCTAAAAATATATATAAAAACATAAATATATATATATATGTTGTATGCTTTTATATACATATGCTCCTCCCCCTAATTTTATTCACAAGAAAAGGGTCATCATTATACACATGATCTGACTTGTTGCTGTATTCATTTAACCATGTACTATGGACATTCCTCTAGGTTAGCACATAGATCTAAATGATCCTTGGTCTATATATCCTTAGAAATAAATATGTTTATTTTTATAGAATAGATTTCCAAAAGTAAAATTACAAAAAAAAATGTGTAGTGCAATTCACAATCCTACCATTTTTCTAGTCCCTTAGATGTTTTAAATCTTTAAAAATTTTGTTAAATTATTATATGAAAAAAATGAAGATGTTGTATTGTTTCGAATTGCATATTTTGGCTATTAGTGACAGCATCTTTTATAAAAGGTTTTTAATAAATCTTTTAGTCTATTTACATTTCCTTTTCAAACCCTTAATTCATATGTATGTTTTTTTGGTAGGAGGTTTTTTTTTTTTACATTAGAGATATAAACCCTTGTCTCATATATATTTCAAACATTTTCTCTATGTCTTTTTTTAGTGGTATTTTTTTGCTTTTGCTTTTTTGTAATTTGTATTATGAAGTCAACTGTAATTTTTTTCCCATTATAATTTCTTGGTTTTTGTCTTTTTAAAGTTTTTCCTGACCATAACATTTTCTTATTTTTTCAAATATTTTTATTTTTTACATTAAAGTTTTTAATCCATTGCTCTTTTTATTTTCAAACATGATATTATCTAGACTTTCACTCTATTTTCCTTTCATATGGAGGTCTAATTATGATATCAAGATAATTTTTTTAACAAGCTGTATTTTGTTCCTATGAACTATTAAAGAAGTATTTATCATGCATTACATTTTCATTTATACTGGGTCTAGTTAAGGATGACTTGTACCAGTGACTTGTTTGCCTATTTTTTTCTTTCTTTTTTTTTCTTTTTTGCTCAGACTTACTGTTTTAATCAGATTAGTGTCACAGAGGTTTTAATATCTCTTATGGCAGTATGGCAGTTATCTACAATCTTTTTCAATTTCAGAACAAGATGAGATATTCTTTCTCCTCATCTCAAGCTTAGTGAGCTTGACTTTAAATTTGCTCAGAGTGCTTTATATTTGTCCTCTAGTTTGGAGGTCACAGGGGATTGGTGTCTGACTGCTACTTAAGCAGTCTAAAGAGTAGAAGGCTGTGGGTGCATCCATCTGTCAGGAAGCAGAAGGAAGAGAGGGTCTATTTTAAAAGTAACGACACCCCAGTCAATGATGGGTCAGCACAGCTAGTTTGGGGGGTGTCTTAGATATAGACTGATTGGATTATATGGAATAATGTTGAGACCTCAAGAGGAAGAGGCTAAAAGTGTACGCAGGATATCTACATTTCAAGGAGAAATTGTGTATGATGTTCAAAGTTAATTAGACATATTAATCCAGAACTGACACTTGTTGTGAGACTAAACATTATTGGAAGGCTTTTTTTTTTTTCTTTTGAAGGTCAACAGAAAATAGTAAGACCTGTTTGAGATTCCCATAAAATGAATATGATGGACAATGGGGGGAGAAGAAGAAGACTATTTTCTGATATCCTCACATAAATCCTATTTTTTCAAGGCATTTGCACTTGCAATACATTTCTAATGTAAATATTGTTTTTGAGAACACGGGTGGATTATTTCAAATTGAATTTCAATAACACATCCCTTTCAGTAAACATTGGTCTTCTCAGAAAGACACTGGAATTATGATTTTGCCTTCCTGCAACACTCCCTTCATTTTGCTATACTGTTGCTAATTTTTCTACTTAAATATTTTCTACACATACATAATACTTTCTACTTATATATTTTCTACACATAAATATTTTGCCATGTAACCTGGAAACATCTTTTAAATCATGGTAATAGATTTAATTTTAAAGGCATGTCATCTGTCGAACAAACTCAAAAAGAGTCTGGAGGCTTCGACCAGAAATAAATGATAAAGATTTGATTGAAGGTCTTAGGGTTTGTGAAATGGAAACCCAGCTAGGCAAAAACCCAGAAGTGTTCTAAAGAAAAAAAGGAAAATTAAAAGTTCTTCTAGTAAAAAGTACATTATTGAGAATTATCAGTCTCCCATTCTCAGCCCTAGGATTAGTTCAGGACAGTTATCAGTCAGATGTCAAGCTGTCTGGATGGAGAACATAGATGGTTTGGAAGATGGGTACCAAGAGATCTGGTCACGTCTGGCATTCTGGGTAATGGATGTTAGATGGGTATCATGTGGTCTGGATATGTGAATGCTTCAGAGGCTAATCAGAAGGGTATCTGGAGGTCTGGTGTAGGTCCAGCCAGGTATTGACACACAAAGAACTGATGTATATCTGGGCATCGACACAAGACTGGATAAACTGGATAATTCAAAAATTTAAGTTCCCAGGTGAGTTAGGACAAGAATAGAATTGTTTCTTTATGTCTCAACCTTCAAAATGTTAGTAATTTTAGCAGCTTGGTTAAAGTGACTCCATTTTATATATTTTTTATCTTCACTTTTTCTTCATACCAATTCCACAGAAAAGGAATTGATAAGGGTAGTTAAAAGCATTTGAATCAAATTTGGACTACTCTGTGAAGGGGGATTTTTTAAGTAGCATTTATCATTTATCATAATGATAATAATAATTTCAGAAGTTTATATAGCATTTTAAATCTTCAAAATAGCCATCTATGCCTTCATAAGACAGGAAATAAGTAGAATTACAATTCTTATATTTGAAATGAGTACAGAAAGTACAAATGTTTTAGGTGTTAACTTAATACAACTACTTAGAAGCAGAACGAGGACAAGATGAAGCTTAAGCTTGACAACTTTTCCATTACTTTATCTAGCAAAAAGGTAATAGGAGCCACCAATTATTGAAGTTTGCAATGTGTTAGGCTCTCTGACAGGCACCATAGATTATTTATCTCATTTTTTATTATATGCTACTTGGATGTCTAATCTTTTTAGAATCTAGAAATAGAAGATTTAAGAATCTCCTATTTGAATTAATTCTAGGAAGTCCAATGAAATCCGCCTCAATGGTCTCTTAGCAGCCTATGAAACATCAGAGATATTTAGACTTTGGGGGCTTAAAAAGTGAGAATTAATTTAAAAGTGGCTGCAACAGCTTGAGTGTTCCAAATGTCACCCAAACATATGATGTAAATGTTGGTAATGCAGGCAAAGAACGAAATAATGTAAACTGAGCTCTATGTTGGCCTGGTTCACCAATATTTTTGTCTTACAAATTAGAAAATTTTTTGACAATAACAATCTGTGATTTTATTTATTTTTATGAGAATACAATATGGTGCTTCAGTGAAACAGTTTACATTTTATTTGCATTCTAAAATTTAAAAAAAAAACAGTACATGAAATCTGACTATGAAAATTTCACAGGAGGCACCTCATTTTGAAGAAGTCCTGGTTTCTTTTTCTATCCATTTTCTCTTCTATCTATGTGTTATTTTTTTCTTCATTTTCTGATGTCACTTATGTCATTTATGGTTTATGCACTCCTATTCTTTATGCTGTAAATCTTAGCATTAAAGCCCATGCTAACTAAATAGGGCTAATTGGTAGGACAACTTAATATCTAAATTCAGAATAAACTACAATGTCACAAATATACACTTGAATAGTGAACATATCTTTGATTTTGCTATAGTATCTTTTGTCACATTTATATGGAAGAAAAGAGAGCTGTTTTCCAGTTGGGATTCTGATCATGTGCTAACTTCTTAAGTCAATATTGGATCTTAACCTATTAATAATAAGTCTCACCTGAAATTATGGTCACATTTGAGGGTATTTCTGTAGGCTAAATTAGGTTTTAAATATACATTCTTAGAAAAGACTAGAAAGAAAGTGTGTAGGTGGTAATAATACCTAAGCTTTTCAAAGACAAATTCTAGATAAAAACATAGTAAAATGTAATTACATTAATTACCACTTTTTAAAATATATAAATAATATATCCTGATGCCTTCCTGTATTATAGATGAAAGACAATTTACCTTAAATTACTGGTTAGAGTGACCAAGATCATTTTTTGGTAATAAAGTACAGCATTATCCATTTTAGGTGATTCAACCCCTAAATTCAAATATAGCAAAAGAGCAACATGTACTAGAGATGTGTGAGATTCAAAAGATATTAAAGAGCTTCAGTACTTTATGTCTCAAAATAGCCACATTAGATTGCTATGTGATGGTGTTTGCAATGACAAAATATAAGAGTCTTTTCTGCATTCGAACACATTCTAAAAGACTAATCATACACTTGCGGCATTTTACCAGTTGTGGCTTTTAGAATCTCCCAAACATCTCGACCTGAGGGTTTACTTTTTTGTAATTTTTTATTCAGAAGTCTGCGAATCAAGGTGGGGGTGATAAAGTAATAAAGCTGTGTAATTATTTTTAACGCCTCATGCTTCGGTCAATGCTATATCCTAGTATTTTAGTTAATAATAATCACGGCTAAAATTTACTAACTGTTGTATTGCCATGTATTATTATATACTAAGTGCTTTTCAGGCATTATCTCTATCTTCATATTTTTATAAAGCAGATATTTTTTCATAAATGAAAGAATTGAGGATAAAAGAAGTTAAGAATGGATACACATTTTTGAAAAAGCCAGGATCTCAAAAAGGTCTGCCCTGATTCCAAACCCCTGTTCTTACCACTATCCCAGTGGTCTGACTGCATTAGTTCTCAGTGTCCTATTGATTTTCTTTGCTCATTGACAGCACAATAGAGAATCCTTTCAATGCTTAATTCTACTTTAATACTATGAACGTTGACCACACTTAGACCATATCTCCTGGTAGAGACAGACAATTATTATAAACTCAGTTCCAGAAACTGATTTTGAATTTCCTGGGACTCAGAGGATGTGGTTCTGTTCCATAGCCTCTTTTACTTTTCAGTGCATTTCGGCAGGAGGATTCTGAAAAAAGAGGGTTCCTAAAGATGCAGTACAGTTTGAGGAAGCCAGATGAAGCTTCAGAGAGGCAAATGGTTTCATTAACTTGCTCTTTTCCCTCTTTTGTCCCGACAGCCTTTTCTACACTGTCTACTCAGATTAACATTTAGGCTCTTTATAATCAGAGTAAAATTGATGCTTTAAATCCTTGATCATGCTTAGACTATGGGCAAGAAAATGGTTGCAAATGTATGTAGGCTCTAAACCCGACTGGAGAAATTGTAAGTGAACCAGACTCCTTTTGCCTTTTCTCCACGGCTCTTTCTCCTTTTTCTTTTCCTTATAGCCCATCCCTCCCCTTCCTTCACCATTTTTTCTTGTTGTCAGGTACCTGCCTCTTCCATTCTCCTGGGGCTTTGTTCTTAGCTGGCTGTTAACTAACTTCAACTAGGGTATTCATAAATAATGATAAAGATTTCCCTTTCAAGAAGAATTTGTCTTTCAATGAGAAACTCTTAAACTAAAAGACTTTTCAAATTCCAAAGAATGAATTTCAAATTATAGATTGTGATGGGAGTTAATTCTGGACTGGGGTTCTGTTCAAGATGTCATGTTGATTATTCAGATAATTCTTTTTTTAAAAAAGTGGAGGCATGAATTGAACAAAGGGAAATAAATTATCACATACCAGAATACAGTTTTATTACAGTTATAGCTGTGTGTGTGACCACAGCCTCCTAGGCTTTATGTTAGCTCATATTAATTATTTCAGCATTTCAATTACATAGGCCCTATATTTACATGTATATAGGATAATCAGGGCATTATGTCTATGAAGATGAAGAGATTTTTCTTATTTAAGTCTATAATTTTTTAATAAAATTAATTTTCCTTTTTATAATGCTTGTCCATAATTTCAACTTTAAAAGCATTAAAATTATTAACATATAGTTTGCTATATATGTGATAACATTTGTGGCCATTTAAATTCTATTATTTCAGAATTTTAGAATTTGCCCTCACTCTTCTAATCTACTTACAACCCAGGTAAACTCTACAAGATATGCTGTTTCTATATTGTCTTCTATTTCCCTTTTAGGATTTGTGTGCCACTTCTTACTGATTATAACCTTTGTTCTAAATAACAAAAGAAATGTTCCCATAAGGAAGAGGGTGGATTTTTCGAACCTGTATCTGGTATGGTTTTGTCAACATTTTGAAATTCTAGAAGCAATTGTGTAAGACAAGTGCCTTTGCATCATTGGTTATTGGAACAGGAAAGGTATCTAGTGATACAAATCCTATTTAGGATTTGGGTAGATTATTTTTATTCTATTTTTGTTGTTGTTCCTTTGAATTTTTTTCACATTGTTTTGGTCCCACTTATGTTGCCTACCTATATCTTTTTGCTCCCCATCTCTTTTTAAATCCTGCTTATTTTCTATTATTAACAAAAGTTCCCATTGTTATACCAGATCATTCCTTTATTTGTGTACGGTTACAATGGCTAATAGTTACCACTGATTAAACACCAAAGACATGCCAGGTACTTTGCATTTTTATTCCTACTCTTTAATAATTAATAAAACATCACAATTATTACCTCTGTTTTACAAAGGGGGCACAAGATGCCACACTATCAACTTTATCACGCCATATTAAATCTTAACTTTACATTAAAATTTACTTGCTCATTCATTTGTTCACAACTCATAAAATATATTTAAACAATATTTTCAAGGTATTCTCAAAAATTCAACCACTAAAGCAACATCAAATACCAAAATGAGCTCAATAAAAACTGTTGAGTGACCAAGTAAATATTTGAATAAACTGATATCAGAAGAGTAATGCAGATAAGAGTCTATGTAAATTCAGAAGAAAGTTGAAAGGATTATGAGAGGTTCCTTAAAGAATGTGGCATTTGAGGAGAAGGTGGATATAGACTCCCATGGGTAAGGGATGAATATTGCAAGGTGAGCAAATTGCATGGGCAACAGTATGGAGGTTAGTGAGTGTGAGGTGTGAAATATATAAAGTTAATAGACAAAGATGAACAGTAGCAATGCAGATGAGACTGTAGTCTGATGTCCCATGGGAAGGACCTTAAAGGACTGGCTATTGGATGTGAGCTTATCTGCTCAGCAGAGTTTTCGCTTAACCATAAAAGAAAAAAATAAAAATAAGAATATTCCAACTGAGGCAGGAGCAGGATTTAAATTTTTTTAAAACAGCATTTTATCTCATTTCAGGATCTAAAGCAAAGAAGGATGGCTTAACAAGGATACTTAAAATTGCTGGTTTCTAACGTTCAGAATCATAACTTTACTATTAGCTGTTTACAATTTACGTATTTCCAACTACTATTTTCTCTTTTGTTCTCAAACTTGGGTCATAAAGATATAGGTAAAATAAATGGCTTTTTAAAATGTTTTAAAAAATAAACATCTATAGCAAAAACATTTTATTTTCTGAGACTGACATTTTATTATAAGATATTAATTAGTATTAAATTTAAAACAATTTTTAACATGACAATTTATGTGTACTGGCAACAAACATGTGACACAGAGATTCAAATATTCAGGCTAGAAATGCAAAAGGCATTGTTAAATTATACAGGAAATCACTAGAGTATTTATACTCAAACAGTAAGAACTATAGAAGTACACTGGCTTCTGAAGGGGTAAGTCAGTCAGTGTTTTTTTGTTTAAGACCTCAACTGTATTTCCCTTGCCATATGTGTTGGATCCCACATTGGTAAGTGAGAGAATGACACTACAGTTGTTGCTGGAATGAACTAAAAAATTTGCTAGCCACTGAATTGCATATGTGACAGTGCTGCATTTCTATTTTTTCCACCTGAGGAATAGAAACATGGAACAAATACCATAAGTTAGAGACTTAGACTCAAGATTGGATACAGCTATGCAACACCAAGTATCTCCTATTGATAAAATGTAAAAGAAATATTTTCACATAAGTAACTCAAAGTTTTGGTTTAGAAACAGCTGGATGACTAAGATTTTTTTCTCTGACATTTTGAAGATGCAGCAGAATCAGTTTGTGACTAGGAAATCATATAATAAAGCTTCTATTATAAGTCAATGTCAAATTTCACAGTATGATATTTTCTTTGGAAGTTCAAACTATATTTTAAATAACAATAATAATAAAATATCTTTGTCTTATATTCTTCAAAATCTTGTTGATGAATATATTTCCTTATGTGTAAAAAAGACTTAGAATGTGAAATATTTATGTAACCTAAAATTTCCCACATCTTTCCAATAAGAATTAAGCAGTATAGGTGAATTTTTAAGTTTTCAAAAATCATTGAATCAGAAATATTATGAAGTCTCAAGGGTAATCACACTCTGACTATTGTATTGTGGGAGTTTTATTCCTCTCATCATAAATATGTAAACATTACCATCTTTCTGACACCTACATGGTTTCTATGCTTTCGACAATTTTAATGATAGGACGCCGTGAAATGTGAAAACCACAAAACATTTTAAGTCAATGGTATTAATATTTACCACATTCCTTCAGCCACCCAAAACAATTGCATAATAGTATTATAGGTAAGTCAGAAATGATATCTATAATCAAATAATTCATTTCAATTTTAACTTTTGTTTTTATTTACAGAATTTATTTTTATCAATTCTATATTTTTGCACCACATTTTATTTCAGTGTTCTTCTGAAAAGGTATTGGAAATAGATACAGAATAGTATTATTGTTTTCTTTTCACTGATTATTAGGAAAGGTAGGGAAATGTTTTAATTTTCAGTACCATGGAAATCAAAATATTGGTGAAACTTAGGGTAAGTGTAAAGTAGGAAAGAGATGTAGATATGAGGTTGTGTCCAGAAGCCAGTGGATATACATATCTTGGGCAAAACGCAATGGATTTTATCTCTACCTGTTTACTTTGTGTGGGGAGTACTTCATTATCTGTATCTTTGTATAGACATAGCCTATTAGTAAATATTTTTAAATCTATGATTCTTAGGGTTTATACTGTCATATTTTCTCCCAAATACAGAAAATTCTTTTTATAGAATCAAGGGAATTAGATATCTGTCGAGTATAAGTTTGCTGACAAACCAACTATTCAGGCAAAGGAAACTTACTTTGGGACCTAATTACCTCATCTATACATCAATATTATTTATGCCATATATTCAGTTATTTTTCTTTGCATTTATAGTAAATATGGCCAATGTATATTTTCAAAGAATGATGTAATGCTTTTAAGGAACGAACCTATATTTCATACATTGGACAATAAATTCTAAAAGACAATAAATATTTCCTGAAAAACATCAGGAATTGGAATTTGACCCAAACACTTCAAACTAATAAATTTAAATCAATAAAGAGAACTATAATCAAGATTGAGAAGGTTCAAAGGAATATCTGTCACAATATATGACCTGCAAATGCCTGGAACAGAGTGTGAAATACTCTATGTGCTAAATGTCTGAGTGGTTCTTTGAGAATTGGTCTCAAGGACTGTAACAGAATTTAAAATTATTCTAACTAAAATATTATTATTTGCATTGGTTAGAAAAGATATTGTTTTACTTAAAAGAAATATTAAGAGCTTTTATGTTGGTTGATTTCATAATAGTGAAACTACTTAGCTTGAAGGACTATCATTCTACTTAAAAAAATATTAAGAGCTTTTATGTGGATTAGTTTCATAATTGTGAAACTGCTTTCATAAACAAGACTTTTCATGTGAATATAGTAATCAGTATGTACAAAGTTCTATCAAAAACTATCATTAAGATGGAAAAAGATGACTGAAATAGTTAGTGAAAGTCACCATACGCCTACTTTCAGGTGTTTTTCCTTATCGACTACCCAGGCAGATAAGCCCTACCTGCCTACCAGCTAGTAACAAACACTAGTTTAAAGCTACTGACCACTCACACACATGCACAGATGCACGGAAATTCTTGTCTTTGATAGAGTTTAACCAGCGATGATATAGGCCAAACTATAACTCTTAAATTTTCTCTCTTTAAAAAATCTCAGTTTCAAGGGCTTTTAAACCAGTTTTAAAATGAGTCCCTACTCGCAGCTTTTAATATTCATCTGTGGAGGTGTGTGAATTTCTATAGGGAGCTCATAGAGACTACAGCCTAAAACCCATGTAATTATGCTTTTGACTACCCTCTGACTTCTGCCAGGCAAATATTTTCTGCTGAGTATGAAAAAGTTGCTGGGTAAGTGGTGATCTTTTTGCCGCAGTCATGAATACGAAATAATATATAATTATTTCTATATGTTTTACTTTTCAGAAGGAAATGTAAAAGTTTTGGATATTACCAGAGCCCTCTAAGAAAAAAAAAATACACAGTAAAATTCCACCTGATATAAAATATATCTTTTTAAGTTTTCCATTTATTTAAGAATTAGGTTAATATGGTAAAAATTGCTACCTTTTGGGTTTTCCTGCTTCATGTTCTGACTTTGCCACTCTAAGTCCAGTAGTATATTTCTTAAAAAAACAAAAACAAAAAAAAAAACAAAATCCCTGGAACTATTCATTTCTGTCTGTGAGAAGTTCCATCGGGGGGAAATAAAAAGAAGTTCCATCAGAGACGTTTATCAGTCACTCTCATTATTCTTTAAAGAACACAGAATTCAGGAAAGAGTTGAACAGCTTAATATACTGTTCTTAAGGATGATTTCGTCAGGACTCTAATGACACAAGGGCTGTTAGTTATATATCAGTAATTAATTCTAATTTTCTCATACTTTACAAAAGGGACAAGATATTTAAAGTGATTAACCTTTCAATGGGCGTAGCTTTCAGATGGCTTAATGCAACGGAGGGCACAATGAGAACCGTTGGAGTCTGTAGAGTGCGCATCGCTTCTCAAATTTTCTGAAAAGAATAATTCAGCACTGAAATCAGGAAATTTCTTATAGCTCTAATGATGACATTTTAAAGTAAAGCCTACTTTAAAAAAATTTTTACACATAACCTTTAATGATCATAATTTTATTGATATAGTTCCTTAAAACTGTTCACGCAATGTTGAAGTATTTTCATATTTTCAAAATTTTCACTTTCCCAATTTTCTTCTCTAAACAGTCTGGAAAACTGACGTTATGGTACATTCTTCCTTTAGCCTTTCTTTGAAGTAAGCCATATATTTAATCTCAAGTCTGCTCTTTTCCTAAATAAGCAATACTTTCCCAGAAATAGGACATTCTTTAACTTTTAATGGTTCAGTATCAGCAATATTAGAAAATGCTTTTTTTAACAAAAATACTTCATAAAAAATCCCAAGCTTGCAACCATTGGAATATTACCCCTGAACTTCTAACCAGTCATCCAGCCCTTATAATACTGTTCACACATTTCCAGCTCAACATCAGGCAGCTCAGAGAGACTGTCATTAACTTCCATCCCTATAAATAGAAACTGTCCCTTAGACAGCAGTAGCAAATGGGTCATTATTACATTAACATATCAGCAAATATTAATGTAATAGATACAGACTGCCTCTGTGTAGTTACTGGTGCGTCACACACAGCAGAAATTTAAATTTGCCATCTTTGTAAAATTCCAGGATCAATAGTATGTTAGAGTAAGGAATTCATAAAGAGAAGTAATTAAGAATAAAACCAAATGTGTTTATATGAAAAGAGTGAAGCCAGGGACTTTGAGAATCTAGCTAAATCCAAATGACCCCAATGGTTTAATTCTATGAGCACTCAGTAGTAGGTTGGGTATAAGGACAGGTGTGTGAGAAATGACACACAAAAGAATCAAAAACCATTTATAATGAAGAGAGGAAAGGAGAATTAAAGGCATAAAAACAATAGTTTCAATTCACACATTCATTTGTCAGCCTGTGAATAGAGAGACGTACACGAATGTATTCAAGCAGCTTTTCACTGACTTTTGACATTATTACATTGAAACATCACAATTATTTTGAAGTAACAGATTTCATCTGATATTTTTTCCCAAATTATTTTTTCTTGTGTTTCTAAGCTTTATTTAAGTTAATATTCTAAGTAATGACAACTTAATATCATATATGGCAACTAAAACAAATTCCACTGGGAAAATGTGCATATCTGTGTAATCGAAAAAAGATGGAAGTTCTCCAAGTAAGAAAATTAAGTTCACTGATGTCATAAACTTCTTTAGAGCTTAATAATATCATTTGAGGGTGTTTAATAAATATTTCAGAGGGGAAGAAAATAACTTTTTTTCAATCCTTGTTCTAATTATTGAATTATTCTGCAATTTTAATATTTCTGTGAAATTTACTAATATTCTGAAAGGAAACACAATATATAAAATGATTTAGGTAAGAATAGTGATTTACTGTAAAAATAAGTGATGTATTTAGCAAATTGTATACAATAATTTAGAAATAATTTAGAAATAATACAGAAGCCCAGAGATGTTAAACAGCTTGTCCAACATCGCACATCTAGTTTGCACTGAAACCTGGACTAAAGCTTAGCTTTTCTGATTCCTTTAGACCAAAATGACTACTTTTATGCTATATATTTATTTATTTTATTTTCTAGCTTTTTATCCCATCGGAGATGTTAAAGGTGACAAACATAATATTCAAAAATTGATTCTCTCTCACTCCCTGAGAAAGTGTTATGAGGAAAATGTTCTACCTAAGAAAGGAACACGAGGACCTGGTACTTTACAAGGACTACCACATGCCAGGCACAGTGGTTTAACTGGTATGTGATACCACACTTCATCTTCACACTTCTAAGGTGAGTAGCGTTTGCCCCAACTGATGCATGATAAAAGTGAGGTTCAGAGACTATAAGTGACTGCTTAAGGTTACACAGCTATTCAGGGGCAGAATCAAATCCAAATTCTCATCTGTCTGTCTTAGGATGTTTCTTTCTTTGGTAAAAAAGACCTCTAATGCCATATACTGAATTGCTAATTGCTTCCTGTAAATTTTGCATCTTATTGTAACACTTTGAATGACTTTCTTAAAGCCAGATGCAGTCTCACGTTAGTTTTGGATAATTTGGATAAGGTCAGCAACTATCTCAGTCTCCAATATTTTCATGTCTTTCATGCAATGAAAGTGAAGGTGTTATGTGGTGACTTAGATTGTTTTTATGAGGGAACTCCATTACTAGATCATAAGCTACTTCTTACAGGACAAACGTTGCTACGGCTCATCTTTGTACCCTGTCTAGCCTTGCTAGTCAAAGTGTAAACAAAGTGCTGGCAGCTTTGGTATCCCTTGGAAACTTGTTAGAAAAGCAGAATCTTGTCTCCACCCCAGACCTTCTGAAAAAAAAAAAAAAAAAGATCTCTCCTCAGTGATTGTACGCACAATAAAGTTTAAGAAAAACTGTCCTATTATACATTTCATTTACTCACTGATTCAATAAATATGACTAAGGACCCACTCTGTGACAGGGAGTATTCTAGGTACTAGAGATACTACAGTGAGCAAAGCAAAGTCCCTGCTCTCATGCAGCTTCCAGCCTGTGGAGGAAGTGAAGAGTAAGCAAGTGAACAGGTCAAACTGCAATGAAAAGTGGTAGGTATTGTGGAGAAAATTAATATGGTGGTGAGAGAAAGAAAAGCGGCAATGTTTACGTCGAATTCTAAAACTTAAGCGATAACCAAGGAGAAAGATGGGAAAGTGCTTAAGACTCGAGAAATAAAGCAAGTGCAAATTCAAGTGAATGAAGGGAAAAGTGGTATTAAGTGACGACTGTGAGTGGAGACAAACAGAGGATCTGAAGATTGCAGGGCTCAGAGGTTGTGCTTAGGACCTTGGATTTACTTGGAGGGCAATCCTAAAACTATTGAAGTGATCCAAGCAGAGGTGTAATATCTTCTGTTTCAGTATTTTTGAAATATCAGTCTGACTTTTGTGTATGGAACAAATCAGAGTGCAAGAGTAAAAACCGAAAATCTGTTAGGAGACTAGACAGAGTTCTAGATAAGAGTTGACAAGGCCTTAGACCAGGGTGATGGCAGAGGTTTTAGAGAAGTAAATGAATTCAAATCATATTTGATATAATAATATGGGTCAATGAATTAAGCAGGTATGGGGAACAAATGAAAGAGAATTAAAGATAAAAATGAGTGCCAACTTAGGATATAATTCATAATAAGAATTAATGGGCTTCATCCCATCAAAATAAAAAAGTAAAAGATGTTTAATATTTATTTTAAAATATTTTTTATTTTATATCAAATCTGTGTATTCAAAATTTTTAAAAATTGAATATTATTACAAGGCTAGCTGTTTATCTATATTACAAAAATTATAATTTCTCTGGACACTCCTGATTTATCAATTTTAAATGTTATATGCTTGTATCCTAACCTGGAAGATGAAGATTGAACAACCCTTTCACTTTTCTTCTCTACCACCCTCCTAAAATATTTATCAAACATTTGTATTATATCAATATTAGGTTTATACTTTTTCTTATATTTACATTTTAACTTCGATTATGGAAACTTTCATGTGTATATAAAATTTCAACACTTATCAACACATGGTCTATCTAGTTCCTCTATATTCCTACCTACTTTCCTCCGATCCACACTAGATCATTCAAAACAAATCCTAGACATCATATAATTTTATCTGTAAATGTTTTAGTGTTTTATGAAAGATGAGAACACTTTATCCAACATAGCCATAATACCATGATCAGAACTAAAAATAAAATTTACAATAACTCATTAATATTCGTTCAGTATTCACATTTTTCAATTGTCTAGAAAAAAGTTTTACTTGATTTTGATATCAGGAACTAAATGTTTCATTGATTGCTCTGTCTCATATGACTCTTTTAATATGTAACTCCCCTTTTTTCTTTTTCTTACCAATAATCCATTAAATAAATGTGGCCATTTATTGTGTAGAATTCCCCACACTTTGTATTTTGCTGATAACATACATGTGGCGTCATTTAATGTGTCCTTTTCTCCCCTGTATTTCCTCTATACTGATCTTGGTCTACTGGCTTTATCCAATTCATAGTTTTGGTAAGAATGAGTCACATGTGATAACGTTTATTTCCTATTGTATCCCATCAGAGGACTCACAATATCTGGTTGAATTTCTTTATGAAGTTAAGATTGATCTGTGAGGTCAGATGTTGTCAGCCACATTGTCTACTCTGAGTTCTCCATTAGCTCTTCACTTACTGATAATTGGATAATTGCCTGGAATCATTATTTTCTGCTGTTTTAAGGTGGAATGTTCTATAAATGTTTATTAATTCATCTAGTCTAATGTGTCATTTAAGGCTACTTGGAAGCTCTATCTGTTGATATAAGTGGGGTAGTAAAGTCTCTTACTATTCTTGTATTATTGTTGATCTCTCTCTTATGTCTGTCAACATTTACTTTATGAATTTAGGTGCTCTTATGTTGGGTGCATGGATGTTTATAAGAGTTATAACCTCTTGTTGGTTTGATCCCTTTATCACTACATATTGCCCGTTTTTGTCTCTTGTACAATCTTTATTTTAGAGTCTATTTTGTCTCATATAATAATTGCTACTCTAGCTTTTCTTTTTTTTTTGTTTTCATTTGCTTTACTTATAGTCTATGTGTCTTTCAATCTGAAATGAGTCTCTTTATGCAGAATATATACAAATCTGTTTTTTTTTAATCCAGCTAAACACCATATGTTTTCTGATTAAAGCATTCAGTCCATTTACATTCAGAGAAATTATAGATAGATGTAAAGTTATTGCCATTTTATTAATAATTTTTCAGTTGTTTTTGTGGTTCTTCTCTGTTCCTTTCTTCATCTCCTGCTCTCTTCTCTTATACACTGATGACTTTCTATAGTGGTTTGTTTGGATCTCTTTTTCTTTATTTTTGTTTATTATAGGTTTTCAGTTTATGGTTATTATTATTATTATATTATTATTTTAATACTACTGTAGTTAAGTGCAGTCCAGCATTACATGTTGATTCCTTCAGGAAATACTCTGTAGCTTTGATAGGTATCTAAACTACTGTCCTAACAACCTTTGGTTATTTTTCTTTAAATTTTTTCAATATTATTAAATTCTTATTTGTAGACTTCATACTTTAAAGTTACTTTTTGAACATAAAAATGTAGAGGAGGCACAAATTACAAATTGTGACCTAATGATAATAAAATATGATACAACATTGTCTGTATACAATAGTTGAACTATATAGAATGTTTGGATATAAAAATAGAGAACATAAAAATAGTAAGAGTTTTTGTGTTTAAGTACTATTTTATGGCTGATTTTTCTCAAGCATTTTTTCACATTGCTACATAGTTTTAAAACTATCTTGTTATAGATTGCCACACATAGGGTGAAGCTTAAATAATTTAAAGTGTGTTTTTAAACATTTATGCAATTTATTTTTTTAATCACCTGGAAATATTAATTTAGATTTCAGGTGAGGTCTGACCTATGAGATATGGGAAGTTTTAGACATGGATTATATAATCTAAAGAGAGCATGTACAACAAGAATAAATTAAGACAAATATGTTTTGGGAAACATCAAAATTTATGAGTCACACTTAGGAGTAGGAGCCAGAGAAAAAGGTGGAAGTGCTCAAACATGGCTTATTATTATTAAATGTCAGAAATAAAGTGAAAAGGAAGTTCAAGGAGGAAGCTTGATATGAATGTCATACCATACAGACAAATCACATAAGATGAAGGCTAAGAAATAGAAATTAGAAATTATCAGGTAAAAGTTTACTGATGATTACAGGTAGGATGCTTTCAGTGCTTGGTATGGGCAGAAGCAGGTAAATGGGGTAGTGTGACAGTTCTGAAATGTTACTGATGTGGATCAAATAGATCTTAACATATTGAGACTCAAAGATATTTTTAAGACTCTGATGAGAAATAATTTTTTTTTTTTTTTTTTTTTTCTGGAAAACGTGCACTCGAACATACAACCTAAATTTTGAACACGATATCCAGACATTCATATTTCCTCTGACAGCCTTCTTTATGTGTATTCCCCTACTGTGGCCTCATTGAAGAGGGAAGCAGAAAGGTCAATAGCTTTCAGGAGAGGCTAGGGATATGTAGATAATGTGTAAAAACACCTGACACTTGCTAACTACATGTTCAATAAATGTTTATAGGTTATTCAGAAACCATCAAGAAAAGAGAGTTTTATGAAACAGGAGACAGAGAGATAATTGTTGGCAGTTGTGTACCCCTCAAAATGGGAGGCAATGAGATTATGAGTATAGTAGAGAGATTAGTTTTCTGGGGAGAGGAGAGGTAGACAGTAAAAATAAATGTTTATTCAGAATCTACTTTGTGTCAGGCATTGTGTTAGGATATTTCTGTACAATATCTTATTCTTCAAACAATCTTGTGAAGTAGGAAATGTTAACTTTTAGAGATGAGCATGTTAATGATTTGAGATTATATAACTTTTCAAATCCGTATTTAAAAGTGGCAAAGAGAAGAGTCTGACCTTCATGTATGACACATCATAGCTGCTATATGGCTGAAAATTATACAGAAGTCAAGGAATTAATTCTTACAACTAAGATTAGATTTCAAGAAGATGAAAATTTGAGAAATTTGTTCACAGTTAAGTGGCAGAAAATGAATAGCTGAGAATGACCATTAGTCTGGCTGCCTCTCCTCTATTGGTTTGTAAGCAATGTCCTTTAGTTACCTCAAGGGACATTCACAGAGATCTGCAGCTGATTGGCCCTGGACCCTCCCTTCAACTATGTCTGACAGCATTGGAAGCTGGAATAAGGAAAATCTCTGGGAAAGAGCCAAGTTGTCCACAGGAGCTTTTAAAATATGAGTTAAATGGAAAGAGAGAACAAAAAGAATATAATAGTCTGTTAGAGCAATCACATATTACCTTCCACCAAAGCCACTGAGTTTTGATTTTTTTTTTTTTTTGAGCACCATCAAGAAAGAGA
Organism: Eonycteris spelaea; assembly: GCA_003508835.1. Taxonomy (NCBI): domain Eukaryota; kingdom Metazoa; phylum Chordata; class Mammalia; order Chiroptera; family Pteropodidae; genus Eonycteris; species Eonycteris spelaea. Next base: position 4,853,768 of record PUFA01000053.1, read on the forward strand.
TCTATTGTGAATGTTCCATGTTATAGAAACTTTAGGACTAATCTTTTTTTTTTTCTACATAATATTACTGCCCATTTGGGTTCAAAAAATAACTGGTTTTTTGAAATATTGCTTATATTTTTGTTTTGTTTTATATGTAGGGATACTTTATGAATAATATTACTTTCTGTTGTTTGTATTTGAATCATATTGCAATTTGATCTAATGCTAAGGAACTTCCAACATAAGTAAATATGTGATAAAATTAACTGGCTCCAATAGTCATTTCTTTTGGTTATAAATGCTGTGGCTGTGTCTAATAATAAAGTTTTAGTGATAATGTATATATTCAAAAATAAAAAAAACTCTGATTAGAATTTGATTATTTAAACTGATCTTATAATAATTAAAGAGGGATACCCTGTGATTATGTTGTAGCACTGCTCTGAGAAATAACATATAATTAAGGTTGAAATTGTGGGACAGGAACAAGCTTTCCTCCACCCTCAAGGTTCTTCTGGCTGGTCTAAAAATCAGACAGACATGAGACAGATTAGCAAGAGAAAATAATCAAATTTAATACATACATGTGTATGGGAACTCCACATACATGAGAATGTCAAAGACCCCACATGCAGGAGGGTTCAGAAATAGAAAGAGATCTAGGTATATGAGACATCTGAGCTAGGGATTAGGTAACTACTTTGGGGGCTTCAAAGGGTCATTGTGGTTGATAAGAAGTAGATGCTTAGTAAATAAAAGTTCATCCTGCCCTATAAATAGATTGAAAGAGGTTATCTCTGATAATCTCTTATTAGGGGCAAGGCCCCTAATTCAAGTTCTTCCAGGTAGTTGAGGGAGGGGCAGAAGTTTCTCTTGAGCTGAAGGCTAACATTGCCTTGAGCTCAAAACAATCCGCTTACCACAAAAGCACATCTTGGGGTAGCTTGTTCCCAATCCCCACAAAATCTAGCTGTTTAATCCACTGTTCAAAAGTTTAATAACTCATGTAAAAATTCCTTTAAAGTTTAGTGGTTTCACTTTAAGTGTAAGTTGATTGGATGACAAAACTGCCAAGCTCACAGAAGTGTTTGCCTATAGCTACCTATATTCCCCCATCCCCATTCCCATGGAAACAGTCAACTAACTAGTGAACCAACCAAGCATGTAGTGTAACAGTGAAAGAGTATTGTTATTTTAATGTGTTTCAGCATAAAAGGATTGAAGGTATTTGATGCCTTATGCTTTTGGCTGTGGATGGAAGAGTCAGTACCTATGTATTCTGAATAAATATTTTGAGAGGCCCAAGCAACAACATTTTATCAACAAACAATAATGAAAGGCAAAAAGTACAGCCTTAAAAGATTTAGTGATGATGACTGGTGTTTTTAGACACATTCACACACAGAAGACCCAAATGTTCAATTTCAGATTCTTGCAATCAGGTGACCTTATTGAAATCAGGTGAGGGTGGAGAACTAGGGTAATGATCCAGTTACTGGGAAAATAGAATAGGATTAGTTGAGATTTTATTGACACTGTGGATTGGAGTTACCAGACAAAAGCCCTTAGGGCTTTTAATAGCTTGAACCTCTTAAAATTTTATCTGATTGCTGCCAACCATTCCTTTCAGTTTTTCTCAATTTGCATTTTCAGAGATAAGTTCAGTAGTGGGGATAGAGGCCTGGACTGAAGTCCTTGGTGAGGTGCTGTTCTAACCTGTAAATCTGAAATAAAGCAGAACTTCTTGGGAGAGAATGGAATCCAGCTTGACTCCAAAATTTATGGTTTGGACAGTTTATACAGATAAATTTGAAAAGTTTGCAAAATATCCAAACTGAGACTTTCAGAAGGTAATTGGGTCTTTATAGCTGATAATGGAGACAATAGGAGTAGGCAGAACTCCACACAGATAAGATGAAGAAGGAAAGTAATAACAGAGGCTTAGAAACAGTCAGCATTTATAGAATGGGTACAAGAGAAGCATCCAAAGAAAACTAAGGAGCAGATAGAGAAGGAAACTCATGGAAATATGATGACTATTAACATAAATGGTTGAATTGAATTGATAGTAAATTCAAAAGATAAGAATGTTTTCTGGCTTTGACTCTGTAGTTGATAAATGATTCAGAGTGCAGTGAGGGTGGATGTGAGGGATGATATAGAATGTGGTGTCATGAAGCCAAGGGAAGAGAATGTTTTATTTTGTTTGTTTTTTTTTTTTTCCAAAAAAAAGGAATGGTCCTCAGTGTTCAATATTGCTAATAGGTGAAGAAAAGGAAAGACTGAAAGATAAATGTTGAATTAGCAACACTGAATTCACTGGAGATCCTGATGAAGGTGTCAATATAAGAAATGTCCATGTCACCGCTGGAGGGCACTGATGATTTCCGCAGACACAATAAAGAATCACATACAGATCAGTGAAATTTAGGAAAAATAGATTTATCAAAATACGTTTCAAGAGAGAAACAGGCTATGCCAGAGACCTGCAGAATTCAGGAAGTATACCTTACATTGACCCTTGCAAGGGCATTAACAAGAGTAGGGCTAGGTGATTGGCATCTGAAATTGATTGACATTTAGCTGTTATATAACCCTTTGTTTATTATGCATGCAGTGCCCAGAATTCAGTCTGTTATAATTAGATTCATGAACTTCTGGGCATGTGTATGATACCTTAATGATCGTGTAATGAGGCTAAGGTTAAGGAAAGTCAGTATATGTACGAACTGTGCAAGCGCTGTGGCTGAACTAAACAGCGATTATTTTTGTGGCTTTTACTCCTTGTATTTCAGATGTAATGGTAATTTTTAACTGTGAAATGGGAGTTTCAGGGAAGTTCTAAGGGAGATGCTGGGTTGGGCCTTCATTTGCTGTCGCTCATGTGTATCTGTCTGCCTAACAACCAGACTATAGAGAATTTTTATGAGTTTATTTGAGCAAAACTGATGACATATGCCAGGGAACAAGATCTCAAATGCTGCCTAGAATAATAGTTTTGCAACTTCTTTTAGCATTTGTAATTAAGAAGGGAATTAAAGAAGATTACATAGAAGTGAGAGAAATACTGGTGGAGATTAGATTACAGGTTAGTTAACAAGATTATGTGCTGTCTTGAGGGTGGTTATTTCAAAGGTGTGTTAACCTAGATGTAAAGAAACAATGGACAGGGCTTCCTTAAGACAAATAAGCTTTTTACTAAAGAAGTTTTATTCCCAAAGTGTGATACCTACTATGACCTTCCCAGTTAAGAATTTATTACAATCAGATAACCCTGTGAGGTTCCATTTCATCAAACCCCTTTTTTTGTCTACAGGAACAAAGTGGAAATTTATTTCTTTCTTATAATAATCAACTATCTCAAAGAAAGTAATAATAATACACAAGTTGAACTGATAATAAAAAGATTAAAAGGTCATGTGGTTTGACCATTTGTGTGACTCAAAGTTTGGGCCTAAGAATGGGGGATAATATTTGTAAATTAACTACTTATTCTGAAAGTCTGAAGATATGTTCTAGTAAAGCATGGCCAGTCAGTCATTTATTTAGTCATATTTAGTCATAGAATCTCTTGAACCTACATTATTGTCCTGCCCAGCATGATGCAATCAGTACATTGTCAAAACGCAACACCAGCTAGAAATTGTGGGTCTAAAAATAAGGTAAAATCATAATTCTGAGTCACAGGAAAATATATATATTGTTGAAACATATGCACATGAAACAATAAATGTGCCTGATCAGCTATACTACATGCTAACGGTGAAGTACAGACAGTTATTGCAAATGAAGCAGGAAAAGCTGATGAAATGGTCTCAGGCTACCTTTAATACCGAATGCCACTGCTTTGTACCATGAAGGTACCAAGTAAATTGTACTCGGGGAAGTAGAGCAACTTGGGCTAATTAACATACCATTGTCGATGAAGTTTTAAGCATGTTTTCTTTAATGCTTCACTTTCAACATTCAATATCTTTCCAATTCAAGTTAACAAAGAATTACAACTCTCTGTATCTTTTTAAAATTTAATTTATTAGTGTAGCATTTGTTAAAAAAATTATATAGGTTTCAAGTGTACAATTCAATAATACATCTATATATATTGCATTGTGTGTTTACCACCTAAAATCAAATCTCCTCTGTCACTATACTTTTGACCTCCTTTATCCTTTTCTACCTCCCACACCCCACTTTCCTTCTGATAAGCACTAAACTATAGTTCTTTGTATCTTATTAAACACTATCTTTCAAAATGATGCTGTTTTAATAGATGGGTTATAAATAATGCTGTTTTCCCTGTAGTTCAAAATAAATCTGAACTCAGGATCACTCATGTTACTAAAATCTTCCCACAAGGAGTGAAGGAAATGCTTTACCTTATATAGGGGTTAATGGTGACAATTCCCACAAAATAATGAACTTACTATTGATGGCACAATGGCACGTGTGTAACTTGCTAGCCCATCTTATTTCCAAAAGAAGTGCATTGGAAAATGTGGGTTTTTCATAGTGAAGTAGAGCATACAGCTTGGTTATATCTTTGCAAATTTGAAATATACAGTATCAAAACAATGCTGGAGATTGGGTTATGAATAAGTCAAATTCTAGTTAGAGGAAAATTATTTTGAAATCTATAACTAGGCTGGAAGATGGTTATGCCTGTGGCTTTTGCTGAGTAGAGATAAAAGATAGTTATTATTCCATATATGTTTTCTTTGAGGATTATATGTCTCAATGCAAAGTCACACATATTTGGGAGTTATGGTTTGATATATACATTTTTTTCACAAATAGGAATATTTTCAATGAATTTTTCATTCTTATTATGCTTATAATACTACCTTTATAATCCCATAGGATAGGCAAGAATTTTTTCTGGCCCAACTGAAAGAAAAGAATTAATAGATTGGAGCATTTAAGATCTTGCTTCCCAGTATATGTCATCAGTTTGGTTCAAATAAACTCATGAAAATTTGAAAAACATTAATGAACCACCAACAGATATTTAATTAATTCTCTTTATATTGAGAGAGCCAATGATATTTTAAACAAAAAATATGTTAGTAAATTACATCTATTGGTTATTCTTGGTTATTCTTCTGCTAACCGAGAACCTTTTGACAATATATGATGAATCTGAAGACAGCACATTTTTATAAACTCAGAATTATGGCCTAGTGAGTAATGAAAGTAAAATGTTATCTAGTTATGAAAACCAGTGAATCATAATTAGTGACCTTCTGTAAAAAACTTGAGAAAAATGAAGTCTTTGAGCTACAGCTAACCTATATCACCTTTCTTTCTTTAAGCTGTATTAATCAAAGTCTTTTGTATAACAGCTAATTTGTAAGCAACTCAGATGATTAGATAAACTCAAAAGAATTTTAATTCATATTTTAACACAGTTATCTCAACTAATAATATCATTAAGGAAGCTGCTTGAAAATCTGCTAGGATAACTTGAAATAATATTTTAACTACTTGGGATACCGATGTCAATTTTATGCAAGTCCCAAGTAAGAGGCAAAATTGGCAAGCACCTCCCAACTTAAGAAGCATAGAACTAGTTTGAATATTTCAGAAGTAATTTTTAAAAAACATTTAATTTTTATTCAGCTCTTTCTAGTGTTAACACATTTTTTTTTTTTTGCCTCACTTATTCACATCATTTTGGGGTACAGACCAGCCTTTTATCAGCTCCACTTTCTCCTTCATACACAGCAGCATTAGCTACGAATGAATTAAAAGAAGAAATTCTTTGTGGTTCTGCCTACTCAAAAAAAAAAAAATCAGTAACAGCAAGCTACAGGCCCATGTCAATCTGGCCTGAACTAGTCACTCCTTTGTGTTAATATAGACAAAACTAGGGTCATTACCTCTAGGTGCTAGCTAGAAAGCTCATTTGTCCACCTGTAAACAGATGGAAAATAAGGGTGTGTGTGTGTGTGTGTGTGTGTGTGTGTGTGTGTGTGTGTGTGTGTTGAAGTTTAGGAGGACAGAGAGACTGAAAGAGAGTACAGGCAGGACAACTGTTGCTTTGGAAATAGAGCGGACGATGGCTTGTTCCTTCAAATATCTAGAATGTGACCTTAAGTTAATCTCTTAATGATTTTGGTTCAGCCTTTTCATTTAGAAAAATAGTGGAATCATCTAATCCATCCCTGTCTTTTTACACAGAGAAAACATTAAGTTAGCAATAGGAGAAGAGAATGTGAGCAAAGTCCCAACAGGAGAAGCAATCGTCAAACATTTAGTCTCACTCATAACCAACTGCCCACCTTAAGATTTTGACCCTGACTCCTACATGTCCATGGTGAAAATGCAGAGCTTCTTAAAGGAGCCCTGCTTATTTCATGCTAGACCTTTGCTCTTTTACTCTCCTGTTTGGAATGCCTTCTCCTCTCACTTTATCTGTCTAAACTCTACCTTTCAAGTTCAACTTTAGTGCCACCTAATTAAAACCTTCTCTAACTTCCTAAGTCAAAAGTGATCTTTTCCTCCCTTGGTGGTTGTAACTAATATTTTTTGAGTACTTTCTATTCAGGCATGATATTAAGAACACTGCACATATCAAATCTTTTGATTCTCATAGCAAACCTCTGAGGTGGGTACTCTTATTGAGCAGATTTCATTGAAAAGGAAACAAGGTAAATAATTTTTCAAGGCCGCATAGCTAAAAAGTTGTGCATCAGGGTTGGAATCAAGACAGTCTGGTACCAGAACTTACACTCTTACCCCTTAGTCTTTGCATTAGCATGACATAACTTTGAATTATAGTTGTTGCTATAGTTATCTTATTTATTAGATGATGGATCTTCTATAGATCGAAATCATCTTCTAAAGCTACCTATCCTCCAAGCATCTACAAGACTTTTCTGTATATACTAGGTATATAATATATAGTCATTGAACAAATCTAATACATAAAAGAAGGATGGGGAGAAGTATGCAATCAAATACCGAAGAGAGAATTATTCTCCCTTACTGAACAAAAGAGCTAACATTGAGACCACAGGAGACAAGATAGTAAATTGAACTAAAGTGATGGCAAAGGAGTTGAAAAAAGAAAAAGCTGAATTGATTCAAGAACTATTTAAGAGAGAGAACAGACAAGATTAAATAACAAGAGCACTCATAAAGCTCTCCCCCCTCCACCCCTGGGATGGGCCTGGTATTTTTATCTACCTCATTTGGTTGGTCTGAGTGTCATGAAGAGGCTCTTTCTAACACAGCCCACATACAAAGAATATCCATATGAACATATCAAGACTCATACAAATGTGTTTAGCCAATCTCACTAATAAATGAGAGTGTTAAATACCAAAACCAACAGCTGCTACCTCTGGGAAGAATATTTAATAGTGGTAGGGTGAATTATAAGAGACTCCATGTTTTTGCTATAAGCAAACCTTCTAGCAAAAAGCAAATAGAAAAATACAAAAAAAGTACAATAAATAAAAAAAAAATCTTCAACACCAATAACAAAAAACAAGTACAATAAAGACTGTTTCATTGCTTCAGTTTAGTAGAGAACACAGAGGCAATCAACTAAAAGACAAAAAAGTGCTCAGAACAGATAAATGAGCAAATCCCAAAACAACTGCAAATAGAGACACTTGTCATTCCTGGTTAATCATTAGAAGGTGGCAAGTTCTTTTAGACACTTAGTTTTATTTTAAATTAGTGAAGTAAAAAAAGTATGAATTCATTGACAAATACATCCAAATATAACATAGCATTATATTAGGTTTAGGAATCAAATACATTGGGGGAAAACAAAACAAAAGTTGATGTAAAACCCATGATATGAAGTTATCTGAAATTGATAATAGAGAGGAAAAATTTTTTTTCCAAGGGGAAAAAATAAATGATTATTTTAGTACCGATCCATATTGGTCATAGCAGAAGATGGTGTTGGGTTGGAATTGGGGGTATCAGTATGAACCCATGTTTAATATCTATATATTTATCTATATCTAAATTATTTATCTAGATTTGTAAATATAGACACATATTTCCTGCATGTACATATATCTCTACCTCTGTCTTAATTTCTAAATATTATTTACCAATAACAGAACCAGAGTTTCCTGGAAAAAGGGTTAATTTGAAAGCTGTGGCAGGGAAAGAAAAAAATGAACCTAGAATATCTTAGGATCCATAAAGTAAGAAAGTGCCCAAACAGTGATGGGGACATATCAAAAGGATACAGGAACCAGTTTTAACGGCTTCTACTATGAATGTATCAGAAGGATCTATGAACCAGCTTGAAGGTATTCTATTGGAAAATTTGAATATGAATATAAATAATAAAGGCAATAGATTATAAGCCATTGAATAAAATAAAATCTCATGTGTTCATACTGAAATAAATGAATAAATTTTGAGAGAGAAATGGAAGCTCTTACAGTAGAATGCCCACTAATAAATATAACATGAATAATGGGATCAGAAAATCATTAATAGATCTAAAACTGATGAGGATTATATATAATGAGAAACAATATTTATATATTCTCAAAGTACCTCCATAAAAATCACTTATTAATTACAAAGGAAAGTAATAACTATACTGAAAAAACTGGCAGATCTACTTTAACCATGTGATCAAAGCTAACATCCCCAATATTGGAACAAACTGACATTGTTTATCTCAAGATATCCATTAAAGAGGACGTAATACAACTTCAGCAGTATTCCTGTCCAAAGTGTGTAACCAAAATCTAATTACGAAGAAACACCAGACAAACTCAAACTGAGGGATATTTTACAAAACAACTAATGTATAATCAAAAAATGTTGAGGTCAAGAAATACCAAAAAATAACCTGAGTAACTTTTTCTGATCAAAATAAACTAAAGAGATATGATAACTACATGCGATGTATGGTGCTGGATTGGATCCTGGGCCACTTGAACAAAAAAGCTATAAGACATTTTAGGACAACTGACACAATTTGAATGCAGACCATGGATTAGATAATAATATTGAACCAATGTTAAGTTCTCAGACTTAAATGATTGTATTCTGGTATACAATAGAATCTCTTGCTTTTAGGAATACATATAGAAATATTTAGTAATATTTAAAAGACCACAGTATCTCCAACTTATTCAAGTAGTTCAGGGGTTGAGGGGGGTGGGAATACATAGAGTCAGCTACTTATATCCAGGAATTCTGCATCTGAAGATTCAACCGTGGATCAAAAACATTAAAAAAAAAAGTTATATCATTGCTAACATGCACTATGTACTTAGGCCTACAATGTACTATAAACTATGTACTATGTACCATGTAAGTAAGCTTACAATCAATAGATGATTTACCTAAAATGTTTTATTTTAGATCAATTCATAGACAACAATAAACTTTATTTAATTATTACATGTGGTAATTTTAAGTATAAAGACAAATTTCTTGTCATGTATGTCATATTATTTAACATGTGATATACATTCCTTATTTTATATTAATGTTGTGAGAAAAAGCATGACCTGTTAAAAATAAATTCAAAGATAATATGTTGTATTTGGCTTTAAAGAGTAATATATTAAAATGTAGATTGGTGTTTATTGTATGTGTTAAGATATTTAAATAAGAAAAAGTTATATCACAATGTTTGAAATTTTTATAATTTTTACAATTTTTTAAAAAGTTTCTAAAACAATCAATAAACTCAGATTTTTAATGTTTGAGTTTTCTTTACAATTGAGGAAATAGGAGAATGGGTTTTATGCCATTATTTACAGATATTTCTTTGAGTATGAAAAATGCTAGATAAAATTCTTTATTATTCCTTTTCAAAAATTGGTTTTGGAACAATAGAATCATAAAATTAGGTATTAAGTAGAAATTTTGACTAGATCAATGAAACTTACTGATCAGACACAGGTAATCTTGAAGAAAATTTATATTTTAAAACTCCCCAATAGGTTATATTTTAACATCAGTGCTCTTTTGTGCTTCCTGTCTTTATCCAGTGGCCAATTAGAGATATAAATAAAACAACATATGACACAAATAAATATAATTTAAAATTGTCTAATGATCCAAACCACTATGTTGACCAATACTATGCAGCTGAGTGGTAAGCTGAAGAGCTAAGTTATGTGCACACTCATCTGATTAACACTAATCCCTGAGCATCTTGCTTAATACTTATTCAGTACTCTGAATTGTTTTCTTTATATAGTTTAAATAATTATTTTACTTACTAATCCCAAACTAGAAATTGGAATCAATACCATTATGGCCTGTAACCACATGCAACCAATTGGGAATATCTGAGCAGTGACTGTAGGTGCGTTCCAGCTGTAACATTCAGGCTGTTTGCTAACTGAAAGCCCAAATAATCAAGGAGAAGGGAGAGAAAGAGGATATACTGACAAATGTTCTTAGTGAAAACAAAATATTAGAGAAATAAGAAAAAAGATAGAAATAGTTAAGAACACAGCATTCATGTGGTTTAGAAATGTGTCACATTCTTGTCCCATCTTTAAAGAATCAATTCCAATGATGCTTGTCCTTTTTCTCCATAATTTTTAATTTAAAAACAATTAATGATCCTTGTTAAAAACAGCTCAGGAATTTCCAAAAGAAAACCAAAATAAAATCAACCACTTTTAAGTCTCTGGTTTCAGTCCTTCAGTATTTTATCTAAGTGAATACAACAGTGAACACACACACACACACACATGTGTGCGCATGCACCCCACATAGGCAAACAACAGCTTAAGGTAGTGGTTAATAGTCCCTAGGGCCAGACTACCTGAATCTGAATCTTGGCTTTGACACTTAAAGCTGTGTGACCTTGCACAAGTTACTTGACATCTCTGTGCTTCAATTCTTGCATCATTAAAATTGGGATACTATTATTTATGTCATAGACTGTTATAGAAATTAAATAGATTGGCATCCATAAAGCTTCTAGAACAGTGGTTGGAATATAGAAAATAATATGTTTATATTTTTATTATCTCCAATTATATTTACAGTTTTACCAAAAATGATATCATATTATATTGTACATATTTTATTAGAACTTGTTGATTTTTTTTTTTTTTAAGTTCTAATAATATAAGAGCCCTTTAGGAAAATCTGTTCCTTCACACTTTTCTGGTATGTTGGCATCTTTGGAGCATCCAATGAATAAATATAAATAAAAATCAGCTTCCCCCATCCATATTAACTGTGAATCAATTGAAAAATAAGACAGAGAAGAATGACACAGGGAGTCTAAAATATAACTTCCAGCACTAAGCAAGCCGACGTAAGGGAATGTGACTTATTTCTGTTGGCTATCAGCCTTCCTTATAGTTAATATCCAGACTTCCCAACGTCATCACTGGATCCTGTCAGCCTTCTCTGACTGGAGTTAGTGAGGATAAGGAGAGAGGAAAGGCATGTTGGGTTAGTGGAATTCCATCTATGTAGAAGAAAATAGTAAGAATGAGGAACAATAATAGCATTATCCTTCTCTCTTTTCTCTTTCCACCATGAAAGATTTTACTTCTGACTTTAATGTACAGTTTTTAATCTGGTTATTGAAACATCCTCACAAAACACTTGGTGATAACTAGCACTAGGTATCTTGGATCTTTTGGACATTTTCCCCATACCCTACTTAAATAAGAAAACTGGATAAATCTTGCTATGTGAAGATTTGGTGACTGTGGCTGCATTTACCTGATGCAAAAGTAGTTGGTTAATGTATTTGAGTCAGTTAAAATTTAGTTGGTTTGATGATAAAATCTCATGTTTTATTTGGTATCACCTAGAGACTGCAGTGTTTACATATGCAATGTCAAGTGTTAGTGAATTGTGCAACTAGTTAAATATCCTAAATCCTTTGTAGCTAAGAATAAAAAGAACATTAAGGATTGAAGGTATACTACCCAATAATATAAATAACTACGCTTCACTGAATGTTGACTTTGTGCTAACATTATAGTACTAAATATGTTATCTTATTCAACTCTACTGCAACTGATTATGGTTGTGTTAGTCATTTATTGCTTTTCTGGCTTCACATGCCCCGCCCCTCTCCCCCTGCCGATACTTTATCCTGAGGAACTGACTTCAAAGTAAAATTTCAGGCCCCCTTCAGATTGTCAATGGGAGAATTAGGGTGAGAATGAGGTTGAAGAGTAAGGAAGAGCCAGGACATTTCTTTCCCTCCACCTTTAAGGGGTGCCTCCGGCAGTGGCTGTGTGCCCTAAAGGCTCAAGCTCCTGTAGCTCAGCCCCTTTCTCTTTCTGAGGAGTGGGAATAATTTCCCAGAGGTATAAATCTCTGAGTTGTCCGTCATCTGCTTATTTGGGCTTTTTAATTCTTCTAATACCTTTGTTACTAGTTTCCCATTTAAATTCCTCTATTGAACTACCTGTCAGAGGCTCTATTTTCCTCTTTGTCTATTTTCTTATCTGATATAAAGGTAAAGACTATCTTCATTGTACGAATAGATAAGTGACTTGTACAAAATTGTACACCTAGTTTAAAAAAGGCTTTCAAACCAGTTGTCCCTCCTTTCAAAGCCCAAGTACTTAAACTATGATGCTGTATTCAATTGATATCTGAAATGAATATCCAATTAAACAGTTTTCATTGATCACCTCTTGTTATTACTTAGCTCAAATTGTCTGCACTGTGGCACTAAGTAGCTATTATTATCATTTAATTGTCTATCTCTCCCTATAGCATGTGAGACCCCTTGGGAGTAAGCACATATGTTATTCATCTTTGTATCCTTAGCATCAACTATTGTGCTTGGAATATAGTAGAGCCTTAATAAATATTTGCGGAATGAATGAATGAATAATGCCATTTATGGAGTAACTTTTACTTCAGCAGCCATGCTAAGGTTTGGTCTTATGTAAATTTTATAATTCAATCTTTATATCAATCTTGCAAGATAGGCATAAATATCTCTATGCCTTAGAAAAGTTAAAAAAAAAAAAAAAACAAAAAAGGCTTGAAGAGTTTAAGCAACTCACAACTAAACTAGGGCTAAAACTGAGCTGACCAGGCTTCGAGGTCTGACATTTTGACTATATCCATTAATGTGAATTAACAAATAAACAGGTAAAAAAAATATAAATATTTTATTACATTTTGAAAAAAAAACAGCTCAGTATTTACTTGCCATAATTAAATGAAGGAACATGTTTTTTGTATCTAAAACCATATATGTACAGGGAAAAGGAAGAGAAGAACTGGGATAATAATTTTAAGAAATGAAATGGTTTGAATTGCTAGTGTGGAATCATCTAATCAAACTCCAGCATTTCTTGGTGTGGGATGTAACACTGAGGATATTCACAACTAGTTCACCTAAAGATTTGGGAAGTCAGCTTTCAGCTTGGCTTTTCCATGTCTTTATCTATTACCAGAGTTAGTATGTTGTCCAAAGTAACAGGGTAGGTATTTTTATTGCTGGATTGCTGATCATAGTATTTGCTTATGTTTCTGTGCATTTCATTTTTTGCTTTGCCTAGTGAAATCATATGTATGGTTCTATGGTTCAGTAAAATTTCTCTTCTAGTTTTGCCTAACGTGATGCAGTCCTGATACCTCCCCTGAATATAGGAAATAAAATATTACCTATATATGCAAGGTTTATTTGCAGGATCCAATATCTTATTCTTTGATTTCTAATGAAAATGAATCAACAGAAGTAAAATAATTTGGTAGGCACTATACAAAGAGTCATTGTTGGTTATACATGTGCTTCATTGGCACATAGTTACTTGGTTTGGTATTGGTTGAATTATTTCAGCTGGATTTCATTCCAAGAGGCTGTTCTCTTCTAGGGACCATTTGAAGCTTCTGGTAATAAATGATTTTCATAGATTGCTGCTGGTATGATTCTGTTTTTTTCCCAGGGAAAGGATGTTCTCCTAAGTCTTCTTCATGTATGTACTACTAGTTTTGCATGATAAAATAAAGCTTTTATTTTGTTAATTTAATAGTATAATATAAAATTAAATGTATGTATTTTCCCAGGTGATTTATAGCAATAAAAAAACTATACCTATATACTTAACACTGGGGAAAGAGCACAAACAAGGGGGTTGTTTTGTAAAACACTGTATTCTTTTGTGATTGAGACGTGTCATTAAGGCTGACAACTAAGGAGTGTCAAAAACCTGAGTGTTGCTATTCAGTGGGTATAGAGTTCTAGAGTCCTGCTATCCAAGAATGTACTTATAGTTAACAATTCTGTAATGCACTTTTACTACAATTGAACACAAAACAAAACGAAACAAAACAAAACAACCCAGAGTTGTGACCAATAGTCATGGAAGAAACTCCACTACATTTTTGTGAGAACGTACCCTGCTCCCCTTTAAATACTGAGAAGGAGTTAGAGAAATAAAATGGTTCTCCTCTTAGTAAAACTTCAGCAAGTCATTTTCATTAGCAGTGATGATTGATGAGGATTTATCCTGTGATGCTGCGGTTCCAGGGGCAGAAGTCACTGTGTAAACAACACTGAACTAACAACAGGGGACTGTTTACATGGCTGGCACTTGTCAGGGACTGTTGGCCGCAAGGAACAAAGAAGCAATGTGTGCCTTCCTTGATTTGGGGCCAAAATGCTCAAAATCCTTGTGACATTAACTATTGGATTTTATAAATTTTATTTAAAAACATAATAGATTTTATTCATTCATTACTTTATTTTCCTCCATTAAAATTTAAGGAATGTGTCTGAAAAGCTAAAATGTTTTCACTGTATAATTGGCAAATTAGGAAAAGTTTAGTGTTAATTGAATCACATTTAATTTATTCCAAGTGCTCAATTTCAAACACTACTTCCTAACCCAGATGAGACAATTATTTACAAAACTTCTCTCAAGATAATAAACACATTTTGAAATAAATCTTTGAGACATGGTTATACAATATGCTCAACATATTTATATAGTATCATAATGCATAGAAGAAATGACAGAAATCCTCTATGTGGTGATTTTCTGAGTCACTCCTCTGCCTTCTATGTCCCCTGGCCAGATAGGAGAAATGAGCATTTAGAAAATTTTTTGGCCACTCAAAAGAGTGAAAACAACTTCAGCATGGAAGAGGAATAAGTTCTCTCTCTTTTATGGTTTGATTAGGTAACTATATTGAGCTCAGATATTGGCAAGGAGGGATAGAAAAAAAAAGAAAGAAAAGGGAGAGAGATTGGGTTCTAAATCATGAGAAGGGAGACATGAAGGCAGTTAAGAGGTTTATAATAAAAGCAAATGTGTTACAGATGAAGACCAAAAAATAACAGTTCTCATTCTTTTGAAAAATCACCCCCATTCTATTGGTTTTTCTAAAACTAGTGTACTTGCATTATAGTTAAGATGATTTTGCATTGTATGTGATGGCTGCAGTATGAATTCATCCATACAGCCATTTAGAATTGCCAGAAGTGTCTCTAATAATTTTCTTCCATGACCTATAATTTTCACCTCTTGCATACCGATCAATTTGTATTTGATCGTACACTGTTTAGTTCTATTTCAATATGTTTTATTTAAAAGTTTTAATAAAAATTTTCAAATAAAAATATAGATTCCTTGGGATCTGAATTCAAGTACTTTTCAGAGAGACTTACCCTTCTCTAAATAGTTTATATTGTCTATAGGACAGCTTGTCTGTCTTGTTCACTTCTGAAACCTGTGCTTAGCAAAATGACAGGCACATAGTGGCCTTTCAGTACACAGTTGTAACCATGAAAGAATGAGTAAAGAGAGCAAAGCTCATACATTTTTCAGTGACTATTACCTTATTGTATGTAGGGGACAGAGGTAAAGCAGTTAGGTTTTTAAAAGTTAGTCAATTCAAGATCCCTTCTTAAATGGATATTGTTCAGAAGATTTTAATAAATTAACACTGGGGATACCGTTAATATATCATTCGCACAACTTAAAGTAGATTTACTAGAATAAACATTGTCATAGTGAAACACTTTGGTTTTGGTACAAACTATTACCTTGGTTTCAAGACACAAAATAGACAAAAAGGGTTAGCAGAGTTTAATAGTTTAAGTAATCTTTTTTACATATAAAACTGTGCACCTAACATTATATGTGTGTGTGTGTGTATACATACATACATACACGCACATATATCTGTATTTATTACCTGTGTAGACATATAGATCTGGATTTATGGGTCTGATCTCCTAAATCTCACATCTTGCAACTAACCGTAGGATTCTTTTCAGGTCACAGAATTATTTGTTATTTTTACTTAGGCTATTTCCATAATTAAAATTCCATGTCTCCCCAGGTTTCTGTGTATCAGCAGTGCCCCAGAAAGTGTTTCCTTTCTTGAAACTCCAGGGAAGTCTTGGAACACAAAGAACTTCAAGAGGGAGCCTAGCCAAACAGAGATTTTTGAACTTTGGTAGGCTTGCTGAAGACTTTTAGCACAAATACATATCAAAGTGTGTGTGTTTTAAAAGCATCATTTTCATGTAAGTCCAAGAAGTTCACTTTGATTCTATTTATTTTGGCTAAAGAAATGAAAAGTTTTGCTTTAACCACGTGGTTTTTATTTTACAAAGGGACCTTAACAAATAATTCCTTTAATCTCACTAAAGGTAGACAAAGTTATTTGATGTAACTTTTTTGATGGAAAATTAACAGCTAAATCTTCTTTAATGTCATTATTTTCTAGATCTGAATCAAAAGCTTCCCAGGTATTTTTGTAATACAATGGATTCTGGTTATATTATTCAGATTCAGTATTTTCTTCAAAAGATTGAGACTTATGATTTTGTCAGTAATTTAATAGATTTTTTGTCTTAGTTCTTAGATAGAACTAAGATATATCAAGATTTAAATCATAAATACTTTGGAACACTCAGAAGAGCAACATGGCAGAAACTGAGAAAATTGAAACTCATAGAACAAGATGTATTTCCAAGTTGAAGGTATGAAAATATTTTATGTGTGTGTGCATATATGTGTATGTACTGTGTTTTTTAAAATTTAGACCTTATAAAGTTGCTCATATGTTCATGAAGTGATCTAATATTAATGTCCTACTACCTATGGTATTTATTGATCCTTTCTTGCTTTAATGAAGTTGGTTTTATAACTGAGGATGTGTTCAAATAGGTTATTAATTCAGAAAATTTAATCAGAAATGGTTTTGAGGGACTTAAATGCTTCAACGACAAGATCTTAAATTTTTTCATGCACATGTTATGTTACAGTAGGACTTATTTTCCTGGATTAAAGGCCAATTCAGTACTTACCCCAGAGGCTTCTAGGCCAGAGGAGTGTAGAGATCTCTTCCAGAAAATGGTTCCTTAGACAAAAATGCTTTGTTGATTTGTACTCAGTAATTACTTTACAATGATTCAGTAAAAAAAAAAAAAATTTACTTCAAGCTTTGGCACATGTTAGTTATTCTCGATAAGAAAAAAAATGCCCATTTTATTAGCCATTTCTGTTATTCATGACTATTTCAGAGCAAACTCGTTTTGTGTAGCTTCAAAGTCATTTTGGCTTCAAACAAAATTTATTTTAAACCAAAGGATCTTTATCTTGATTCTATAGCTAGTGCCTGCAAGTGGTTTCCAAACTAAGACACTGCCACCAATTTTCTCCCTATCAAAAGTTTATTTCTTTGTACATGTGTAGGGAAAATCTACTCATGCACATGAAAGTGGAGAATTGTGGTATAGATCTAGAAAACTGCTTTTGCCTGAAGTGCCATGTTAATTGTATTTTTAAATTTCCCCTTAAATTTCCCCTTGATTCTTATGTTCTTCTCCTAATATTGAATGGCTAAAAATAAGAAGTGATGCCCAGGCTACCTGGGTTCATTTCTGAGTTCAATGGCTTACTTGCTGTGACATCATAGGCAAGTTGCTTAATCTCTTTGTGCTTCAGTTTTCTCATCTGCAAAGGGTAGTAAAATACTCCTATCTCATAGGATTGTTCCCTTTTTACATGCTTAGAATAATGGCTGGAATACTGTAAACATTTAGTAAATATTAGCTATTATTATTGACAGCATTTGTGTATAAAAGTCAAGTCAGGTGTTATTTATAAACAATGGTCTTTAATTTTTGATTACTTTGGAGTTTGGCAAGATTAAACATTGATCTGAATGTCATGGCAAAACATTGCAAGCACAAGTTTATCAGGTAAAAGTGAGAGGCAAATACTCAATAATCAGATTTTTAAACATTTACTCTGAACTTAGAAATGTGCTCAGTGAGCAAAATTCTTTAGAAAGCATCAAAGGACTGCCCTCAATATATTTACTTCAAATTTTGGAGTGTTATTGTTAAAAGCTAGTAGACTTTTATAGATATAGAAGTTATTTTGCATGAATAGAAAGAGCCTCGCAGGTAGGAGGAGATACAGGTATGTATGGGCCAGAATGGCCACTGGTTAGTTTCACTTCATGAATAGAACCCAACAGCTTCAGCCCCAATCAGGTGTTTTAGGAAAAGAACACTGGGATTATGGTTCTCCAGTTTCCTTTCTTAAAATGTTAAATAAATAAATTATTCTCCCAAATATGATTTGTACTTTAATTGGTAGACCTTGCTTATAAATACCTGAATTATAAAATCACTTGAAAACTGTTCACTCTCAATAATGTGCCCTGAGAAAATGTATAATATGAAGAGAGACAGAGTTTATAAAATTGTATTTACTATAAAGGATAGTGATATAGCTATACTGTTTCATCAGCTGTATAACAGTTTGACTAATATTGAGTTTGATATTTTAATTTCACAGGTCTTTTTCACATAAAATTCTATTCAGATTTCCTTAAATGATTTGGTACAGCTAACTCTAGGCTTAGGTATATTTAATCCTATTTCATTTCATCTTACATTCAGTTTACTTTCACTTCTGTCAAGTTTTTCAAGATGTTTTGAATTCTTATTTTGTCGTCAATCCTATAAATTTGTATTGAGTGTCTACTACTTATCAGGCACTTACTAGACACCAAAGATTCAAGGTAAATAGCATATGGTTCCTATACTTGAACTGCTCAAAGTATAGTGAGGGAAGACATTATAGGCATCCAAATACATAAATAAATTGCACTGTGATAAGGGCTGTAATAGAGAAAGGCAAAGTAGGGTAGGAAGATAAGACGTGAGTGAGTGGTCAAGGCTACCCAGAGAACAGAGAGACAAGTGATGATAAGAGTTAAATTTTAAAAATTGAGTATATATTTATATAAGATACACAAAGGGGAAAAAAAAAGCATTACCAGTGGAAGACCATCCTGTGAAAAATGCTAAGATGTGAAATGGCACGGTGAATTAAAGGAACTATAAGAACACGATGTTTAGGGACAAGCAGCAGGATATGATACTGAGATATAGATGAGGCATTGTTTGCCATCTAAAAAAGGTAGGATTTTTCTTTATGAGAAGTGACTAAAGAGTTTTAAGAAGTGAAATCACATGTTAACTTATTAAAGAGAGAACAAAGCTCATACATTGTTAGTGACTATTGCCTTAATGTATGTAGGGGATTTGGATTCAGCAAACTTACAGAGGTAAAGCAGTTAAGTTTTTATAAGTTAGTGCATTCAGGATCCCTTGGTAATCATTAATTCTGACAGATATTTACTAAGTTCAAAATTATTGGTGGTGGCAGGTGGAAGGGAGGTAGAAGGAAGATTAGAAGTGGACAAGACTAGAGGAGACTAAAATGATTGCAATTGTCTCAACTAAATGTGTATACATTTAAGAGATTTCAGCATATGAGTGACAGTTAAAGTCATGGGATTAAGTGAGATTTCCTAGAGAGAGCATATAAAGCAAAAAGAGTCCAGGGTATAAGACAAAAGCCTGAAGGAGTTAGACAAAGAAGATATGACAGAATAAGATCTAGCTGGCAAGAGGAGATATAAATATGCATAGGAGGAGTGAATTTCAGGAATAAAAGAGAGATTAATAGAGTCGAATGATCCAGAGCATCAAATAAGCTGATGACTAAGATGTATCTATGGTGGAAATCGGGAAGTTCTTTATGACCTTTTGTGGAGTAGCTTCAGGAGAAGCCAGACTAAAGCATAAATGATAGGTTAAATAGTCTAGGCAAAGACTATTTTAGCTACCATCAAGATGTTTGGAAGAATAGTCTAGATTCTTTGCCTAGACTGTATATTGTACACACACACACACACACACACACACACACACACACACACACGAATATATTGAATATATTTATAAGGTAGTAGAGACAGAGGCAGTAAATAGTGTGAGGCTGAAAATAGAGAAAGAAGGCAATAATTGATGGATCAGGATCTCAGAAATGGGAAGAATGAATTCAAGGGCATGGGTGGAGGTATTTTATTGTACAAGAGGATGAGTATCTATTCTTCTAAGATGGGAAGGAAATTAAAAGGTCAAGGATAGAGGTAAGTTTGAAGGTGAAGTTGCTGAGATCATTAGCTGGTCATAAAGAGCATATGGCTGGGTTGGAGACTTAGAAAATATTGTGAATAATATTGAAAGGAATGTACAAGATACAATATTAATTGTGGGTTTGGTTCAAGATTGGGAATATGGAAGATGGTGGGCTAAGGATTTTAGGGATTTGAGTGTGCTGGGTGGAAAGTGGATTGAATGGTCTCCTGCGATGGAAGTGTCACCAGGAAATATCTTTAAACAGGGCCAAGAAAAAAACCCCTATGGCGTAGGATTGGAGACCACCACCATTAGGATTGACCTAAATTTGTTTATCCCTAATTTGTTGATTTTGAAGCAGTAAATAATCCACCTAACTATACCATGGCCCAGTAAGCAATGCTCCTTTTTCAAATCCTTTGCTAAGTTCTAAATCTTTTTCTTTCCAATTTAACATAACTATCAAAATTTTAACTTCTCAGATATTTAGTAAAACCATACTAGCTCCTGGTGATCACAACGGTTCTCTTTGTTAAGTTGTTTTCGATTTTTGGTATAGATTTCATTAACCTGGCTGCTCTCTGGAACTTTATCAATATATATGAAATATGATTCAATATATGGAAATTTATTATATTCATATTTATTTATTATAGCAAGTACCTGTTTAGTTTTGAACATTTTTTATAATTAAAATATTGCTTTAAATAAATTACATGGCAGTGAACAGTAATCTAATGTATAATTTGCATTTACTTTGGATAAGGAAGACCTTAAGTAAATTTGCTACACAAAAAAAGTCTTTGTGTAATGCTATATTCTTTTTTTCATTAACATATATGTATTATTTTATACTACAGATATCATTGTAGTGCTGAAGATCTGTTTAAATCATTAGCCATATCTTATTTAAAATGACTAATTGTTTCTATGTATGTACCAGATGCGCTTATGTAATAAAGAGACTACAATAAAGAGACTACATACAATATTCAATATCACTAATTCATTAGTCTTATGTTGAGTTTCCAAAGAAAGAACATGGTATGAAAGACCAAAAGAATAAACCACATTAAAAGTTCCTTGCAAAATCAAAGTTTACTTAAGTTGGATACAATCAGTCTGTGGTAGAAGATATTTTGTCAACAGGTGGCAAACATAGAATTTAAAAATGTTTTTCATATGTTTTCTTATATTCTTTTCTCTCTAGATATTTCTGCTAGCAATAACACTTGCATTTGTATCCAAAACACTGTCTGGATCTTATATGAATTCTATGCTCACACAGATAGAAAGACAGTTCAACATCCCGACATCACTAGTTGGATTTATTAATGGGAGCTTTGAGATTGGTAATGAATTATTTCTGCATTACTCTCTTTTATATTTTATTTTATCTATAATGCTAGTCTGAATTTCATTCTTATTTATTGCTCTAGACCATTTAATCTTATTGAATAATATGTTTTCTGAAAAAGTGAATCTTTTAGCTAATTTTGGAATAAGCTTAGAAACAATTCATTTAAATATTACTTCTAAATATATTGCCATATATTCCACCACTTTAAATAAATTTATTCTAATAGTTTTTTGTTGTTATCTAGAATAAGTAATTGAGTATTTAGACTTTTTGCATTTAATCTATCATTTGATAACTCCTAAGAGTTCTATTTTCATACTTAGAAGATCTCATGGAAAACAAAGAAATCTGTTTTCTAAAGGGAAAAGCAAATATTTTTCTTTTCCTGTTGTTTCTGTGAGGTTAACAATTCTTTCTAAGTGCAGAGGAAAGAAGAAACTCCTTTTATACCTCTCTGAATTTATTTCAGAAACAGTCTCTAGGGAAGAATAAAGTTTATTCTTAGGCTCTGATTTTTGTGGATGACTGGTAAGGTATGAGGACAGAGAGGGAAAATCACGGAGGGAAAGATTTCTCCTGTGAACACTCTACATAGAAATATGAAAGCCTTTATAGTTTCATCATGACTTCTAATTCCTTCAGAGTAAAAGTTGCCTTTAATCAATATCTGAAAGAAAAATCACAATTGAGAGAGGCAAAGCTGAAACAGATGATACTTGATTTTGTGTCTTAGGGTGCCCCTCCCTGTCCCACCTGTATGCTAGAATCTGGTGATGAAGTTAGAAATAACTCCTTATATAGCCTTGCATCGGCTCAGCTCACAGTATAACGGAGGGCACAGATGCAAAAGAATAACTTTAATTGAATGCAGTAAGTTCGGTGACATAAGTATACGCAAGGTCCTATAGCAATACAGAGTGAGGCACAAACTCACTTAAGGAAGGTAAGCTCTTGAAGGAAGAGTAAAAGTTTTTCAGATGAAAAAACAGGGTTAAATAAGTGTGAAGGGAATTCCAACAGAAGAAGCATGGTATAGAGATAGCATGGTAGCTTGTGTGGGGAGCAACATTCAGCCCAATATTATTGACTGGCAAAGGTTAAAGTAGAATTATTAAGACATTAGTTTGGAGAAATAGGCTATGGTTAGCCTTGTGTACTTGCTATGGAACTTATCTTATTCTCCAGGTAATGGAGAGTCATTAAAACATTGGCAGAGGTTATTAATATTTCTGTACCAAGGACTCTTTGGCAAAATCTGATGCGATGGAATAATATTTGAATTCCATAAAATAAGAATTATAAAGGTACAAAGGAAGCCAAATATATTGAAATAAAATTATCAACGTATAAAAACAATTTGTTACATAGTAATATTTGTGTTTACCAACACATTACACTGATTTTGAAGTAATGATTAATGTGAATAATATTTTGAGGTATCCGCAATAACTGTAATGTCATATGCAAATATCTATAACTTCTATTGGTGGCAATCTGTGACTAAAGCATAAGTACCATCGATACTACTATAGTCTGTGCCTCCTTTCACCATCAAAGGAAATGCTAATATTTAGTTAAGTTAGTGAAAATAAAGATGCAATTTTTTCCTCATTCACATTCATGGAAACCCTGATTTCTATACATGGATTCCTTAGGGATTCATACACTGCAGGTTAAGAATCCCTGTGTAAAACAAATGTCAGATTTGAAGGCGACCAACCAGACTAGGGCAGAAAGCATCCTAGAAGGCCCATGAAAAAGCACAAGGGAAAGCTATTGGTCTGAATCAGGATCACACTGGTAGAAGCAAAGAGAAGACAGTGACCTAAGAAATATTTAGGAGTTAAATTCCAGAGAACATAGGGGTAGATGGGATGTGGCGGATGAGAAGAGTGTGTCCCTTGGTTTATAACTTGGGCAATAGAGTGGATAGCTGTGCTAAGACAGAGAACAGGAGAAAGGGAACAAGATTATGGTGGTGGCTATGGAAATGATGATTCTGTTTAGGCGAATTGTTTGTGGTAGAACCAGGGAGACCGTTGGGTAGGAATGTCCACATTGCAATTATATTAGTCTGAAACATTGGGAAACTGTCTGGGAAACTATTGATTAGTGAATACATAGGTGGTTGTTAAAACTAGAGAAGAGATGAGGCTGTTCAGGAAGAGGGTATAGAATGATAAATACAACAGAGAAAGAATGGATCTCTGAGGCACACTGATATTTAAGGAACAGGTAGAAAAAAGAGCCCATGGAAGTGTTAAGAGAGGGTTTAATCAGAGAATTGAGAGAGGAAAGAGGAGATAATTGTATTATAGATGCAAAGGAAGTAGACATCTCCAAAAGAAAACTAATTGTCAACTGCATCAAAAGCATTAGAAATACCTAGTTGGATAAGGATAGAAGAGTATTCCCTAGGTTTTACAATAAGGAAATAATTGATTATCTTAGCCACGGCACTTTCAGCTGAAGAGTGGATTTAGAATTTAGAAAGCAGGGAGAGGAGAGCAGTGACTTTAGGAGAGAATGGGAGGGGACCAAGTGTAATCTATGACTACAGATAAATGTTTGGAAAGAAACTAGAGGGTATCTGTAACAAAAGTAAGGAGAGAGAATTGAGGCTTAAAATACAAAAAAAATAATTTTTATTGTTGGATTAATTTTCTGGAGAGAATGAAAGTGCCCAGGCAGTGTTTTTGACCTTGGATGTTCAGATGGAACCACAAACCTCTGAAATTAAAGGAAGGTGGTAAAGCCATAGGGTGGAAAACTCAGACATATTCATTTTTCATTGCCCCTAGTTTCTTAGCAAATATTAACTGTGGAAAGTGAGTGGTGATAGGTGGCTTGAGGAGAACGATGTAGATCTAAAATATTTGTTGAAGGGAAAAGGAGAGGTAATCTACAGAAGCCAATAAAAGTATCACTTCCTTACCTTCCCTCAGTAATATTTACAGACAACATTCTCTATACCTTTGACAAAAATGTTATCTGTGTTTTCCTGTTCCCTTTCATGGTGATTATTTTCCTGACAGAGCAAGGCAATTTGAAAGATGAACTCACCTTTATGTGAAGAGAGAAATTACCTTCTTTTTTTTCTTTCAAAAATAGATGAGGATTTCAAACAGTGGCCTTCAAGAGACAATACCTTCAACATGGATGGCTTTGATAATAGAGATTTAATTAATTAAATTAAATTAACCGAAGTAAAACTGATTAAATTAATTTAATCGGTTTGTTTAAAGTATAATTGACATATAATATTATATTCGTTTTAGGTGTACAACATAATGATTTGACTTTTAAATACACGATGCAGTGATCACCACAATAAGTCTAGTTCCCAGATGATGGGGATTTTAGAAACCTAGAGAGGTCAGGGTGGTTGCTATGGCTATAGAAGTGGGCCATTCTCAATAGAAAATAGCATAGGGGCTAATGTCTCCTCTACTTAAAAGGAAGACTAGAAAGAAACATTTGCAACAACCCCGAGAAAATTAACTTCTTCAGGAAGAGTTAAAAAATTTTTGTAATTCTTAAACTACTTTCCTTATACATAATAAGATCAAGGTAAATATTGATTATTGAATTAAAATGTATAATTTGAGAACTGATATGTTTGACTCTTTCAACCCTTTACTCCATGCTTATCAAGGGCTTATCCATAATAACGGGGCTTCCCAATTAGTTTCTTTATCCTAAATCTTTATCCTAAGCATGCAGATAAATTTTTTATTGAGTTATTTACTCCTCAAAACCAGACTTACTTCTAAGACCACTTAGAAAAATGAAGAATCCACTATTTCTTACTTCTAAGGAAAGAAGTAGACATAAACATAAATCTCTGGCTTGGTCATGTTGACCAGTACAAAGTTATATTTGAACCATAAGTTATAAAACATTTATCTATCTGAATTTGACTTTTGTTTCTCTTTTTAAGCATAGGAAAACATTACAATGTTCTGTGGAGCAGCATGGAGGGAGAGGTCAGAGGTGACACACAATCTGACACCAACTTTCGCATTCCATTTCCTAAGGCTAGGCGATCATAAATACAACCTTTAAGATTTCTCAGAACCATTCTTTAATCCCTCCCACTAGTTTCTCTTTCTCTGCTCTCTTTAACTGTCTGTGTTCCATAGAGATCTGTTTATGCATCTGCCAACATTGTGAAATAGCCCTCCTTCAGGCAGGGCTTGTGTCATATTCATTTATTGTTTTATGACTCCCTAGCACCAATCCCAGTATTTGAGACAGTGTTTGTACAATAAATGCTAAATGGTAAATAATTGAATGAGGCTGTTAATTAAAACATTATTCATACTTATTTAAATACTTATTTTTATCTTATTTTTTTTTCCAGGAAACCTTTTTTTGATTATATTTGTAAGTTATTTTGGAACCAAGTTGCATAGACCTATAATGATTGGTGTCGGATGTGTGGTTATGGGCATAGGGTGTTTCTTACAATCTCTACCTCATTTCCTCATGGACCGGTAAGTATTCAGTCTTTGATGACCTTTTAGGTTCAATTTCAACTGCAAGAAATGAAGCTTGGAATTTTTTTTTTCTAGGAACAATACTTCCTAAGAGTACAGAGCACTGTAATGGGAACCAGAAAATGTAGATTCTGTTCTAGTGGTCTTTGTGCTCTCGGCTTCCTCACTTCCACTTCCATAGTCATATAATTTTTTCAATGTATAAAATAGAGATTTGAGACACCTCTTTTATGGAGTTGAGTCGGGCTGGGTTCCCCCATCCCCCGCCCTGATGGCATAGAATGGCCATAACTTGTGTTATCTTAGGCAGGGATTCTCTCATCTTTTGCCTGGGAGGTGGAAGCTTGGCCACCAACCAGGTAGGGGCGAGAATCTCACTTTTCAGTATGTACACTTTTTTCACCTAATATACCCTGTTGTAAGTATGGCTTCCCTATCCTCAGTGTGCCTGCTTGAACTCTCTAATGTCAAAGACCATTTTCAGTTGGAATAGCAAATGAGGTCTATAAGGGTCTAACTGCTCTTTATACATACTTTAAGCTAGTCCTCTTGTTTTTTGAACCGTGCCTACTCCAGCATTTAGAAATGTCTTATATTTTGCCCAAAACTTTCCAGAGATGTGTGGCACCTATTTATTTCTCCCCTGCAGATACTTACTTATGGTTGCATTTCTCATATCTACTAATTCAGTGACTACTCATTTACCAGTTTCCCATTTTCAAAATCTTATTAAACTCTCTCTTCTCATCAAATCTTTTATTCTGTTTATCCTCATGGCATTATGCTCTTCCCTTTTCCATTTTAAAATCATTCATTGTCATTTTGCTGATGCTTCAGGAATGAATGGACTTTGAATGAGTTATTAGATTTTAAGTGTATAAGTTATATGAAAAAGATATCTTATCGACTCAGGCTATTTCTGAAGGGATCAGGAGTTTCCAGGCAAAGAGTTTTTACTCTCCTTTTATTTTCGTCCTATCCAAGACAATGGTGAGTAAGATTCCGCTATCATTTACATTTCTTTCTACCCCCTGCTAAAAATGTTATTTCTTTGTCTGAAGCTGGCATATCTCATAGGATCATGAGTATGGAGACAGAAGCTTTTGTCCACTGTTAACAGCCAAACACTATAGGCCTGACTGAGCAATTGTTCTAAGGGAAGGTATTTTAACACTCTGGTTCATTTGGAACTCAGAGGGCAAGTTTTCTTTTGACTTATTCTTATCTAATAGAAATATAGAAATGAATCCACAGAAAAACTTTGCTGGACATATTTTCTTCTACTGTTGCTTAAATTAGAATAATTTACTTTCTGAGAAAAGGTATGTGAACTTGTGGTAATTCGCCTAAGGTAAATGATCATAGTCTATTAATCCTTTTCTTTTTATGAGACGAGAAAGTCTTTTCATTGTGCTGTCACAGTGTTTGAGGTTCTAAGGTTTTTCATTATAAGGCGTATGTTTTATTTCTCTTAGGGGTTAATGAACACACATAGGAATTATGGTTTGGATTCTCAGAAAGTGGGGATATATTTCTTCTGAGGAAACCTCAGAGAATCCAAAGTTGCAGACCTGTTTTGTTGTGTTTTTTCCCCCAAAGCCTTTATCTTCTCAATTACACTTTATTTAGTCTATTATTATTATTTTTTTAGCTTTTGTTCCTCATCCACAGTAATTATTTCCAGGAAATGATCACCTGAAACCCATAAAAAGTTGATATTAAATAATCCTAAAGGTAGATATTTCACATGCAGGTAATAAAAAGCTAGCTGTTAAGGAATTGCACATTTACAAGGAGTGGCAAATTTTTTTTGATGATATCAATTTGCAATTATCAAGTGGCAAAGATGAAAAGGCTTCTTTACTTCATTTGGATGGTACCTCTTAAGTGAAGCAAGAAGTAATCTATATAATGTTCACATTCTCTTCATTAGTTTCTTAACATAACCATGTTTTCCCTGTGTTCATACAGATATGAATATGAATCTATAATTTTGGGCAATTCATCCTCAAACAGTTTCTTGTGTAAGGAAAATGAAACCCAGATTTTCAGACCAACAGAAGATCCATCAGGTTGTTACTTTACTTTATTGTTTTCTGTACAATGAATTTGTAACTGAACATGTTCCACTGAGGGGTTTTGAATGAGTTATTGTGTTTGATTATGTGAATAAGGTAAATGAACAAAAGATATTTTCTTTTTTTAGGGACTTTGGAGGGTAACCTGGAGGGGAATAGAAATGGCTAATAACAGAGAATGCTATTCCTTTATATTTAATTTACTTGTTAAGACTGCTTTGTCCATTCTTTAAAATGGCTATTTAAAAGTAAGTCAGACATCCATCCAAGGACCACTGCAGAGTTAATTCCACAGAGGAAGACATCTTAGAGAAATGAATGTTTAAAGATAATTTGGTCTATATAATTATAAGAAATAGTAAATAAGGAAGAGATAGAAACAGTTCAAAATATTTGTGCTATGTCACTGATTTTCTATAGCAGAGAAAGCAAACAAGCATATAGAGTTCTGATTTACTTTATTTTCTTTCTACTAAACTAGAACTTGTCTTTGTACCCCATTTATCCCCCTTTACCAGTGATACTACTTTACAGTACAACACAATAGGAGTGTTTGTTCTGGCTTCCTGTAGTTCCAGACACCAATGTGCTATTCTCTGCCTCTTTGTATGATAGGAGACCTATAATCTCGTGATACTTAGTCTGGAGGTGACCCTGGTGATTTATCTTAGACCAGAACTTGTCTTCCTGTGATGGAGACATTTTTATGCCGGATTCATATCAGTGGAAGTTATGGTAGTCCCCAAGGCTGGGAATCTCACTGCCAACGTGGAATCAGAGGGACCTAAAATAGTTTCAAGGAATGTAAAAATAGCTGTCCCAGAAACTCTAAACCAAAGGAACCCCCCAGGGAAGTGAAGGAAAACAATAATTTCAACAGTGGCCTGTGTTCTCTTGAGCCCAAGACTGACCCAAGTCTTATTTCCTGTGTTTTTCTTTATTAAAATCTGCGTTGCAGTAGATAAACCAAAAACTTCCTAGTCTGGTGAATCTTCACAAAAGTGCATTGATTCTTTAATCACTTAATATTTTCAGTTTTGCCTAGAATGGGCCTAGAGTTTGCCTGAGATTTCTAGACATAAATTACTGTACTCACCACAGGAAAAAAAAATCTGAATATCCCAAAATAGAAACTATAATTTTCTGGACTGGGAATAAGTGAGAGACTACATAAAAAAATTTCTATGCTCAGGACCCTCACATCTGTGGGTGGCACTAGTATTTTAGAGATATAAGTTGTCATTCGCTTTCTCAAAAAGATGACTCCACAGAATACCCTCCTGGCTTGATAGCCATTTTGGCTTAGAATAGAAATGCCAAGTCTTCAGAGATCTGCCTATCTACCTCCATTTGAGCTCTCTTAGGCCCAATCTCTGTTATTTTACAAAGCAGTTGCTACTCCAAGAATTGGGGTGAATTTCTTTATCAAATGTTATTCGGTGGGTATGGTACACAGTAGGTGCCATAGAGAAAATATGATTACTACCCAGTTAAATATTTTTAGTGACTACAAAATAATTAAGGCTGTAGAGAATTCAAACTTCAGTGAGACTCTTATTTAAATCTTATAAATATAGTATCAATTCTAGGGAGAGATATTTGTATTTTTTTCTCTTCCTAAAATTAGTATAGAAATGGAATAGCACTTACAACAGTTAACTGAGTCAAGTAGTTGCTGGTAAACTGGGTCTCTTGAAGGAAAAAAAGGCTCCAACTTTTAGTGTTTGCCAATTTCTATGATGTAAATATTTCCATCAAACTACCAATGTGTTGTTACTAAACACTGAATTGGAAAGAGATGTATATACTACTCATCTCTCCCAACTCAGTAGGAAGTGGATCCAGCATACCACTTACACTTGGCCATACCTAAGCACTCTCAGTAAATTCAAGAGGGATAGACCAATAAGTCATTTCTGGCATAGTAATATAAATCATTTACGAGGTGCTATGCCACATGAGAACTGTGAGATACTTATCCCAAACTTAAAATTATAGCTTATACTAACAGCTTAATATTTTACTATGAAAATACTAACGCAATGTCTTTTTCTTTTAATGCAGACTATGTGAAGGAAGTTAAGTCATTAATGTGGGTGTATGTATTAGTAGGAAATATGATACGTGGAATTGGTGAAACCCCCATCATGCCTTTGGGTATTTCCTACATAGAAGATTTTGCTAAATCTGAAAATTCTCCTTTATATATGGTGAGTTTGAAAATCTGCTTTAGCTTTTTTTTTAGGATAGTTAAGTTCATTGAGAATGGATATTAGTTATTTATTTGGACTCAGTAATTTCCAGAATGACAAGCAGAGCACCTTGGCACAATTGGTCATCAATAAAAGTTTGTTGAACTGAGTAATTACACACAATACCAGATAAGCCACTTTGCTAAATCTGCTTTTTTGCTGTTGAAAATCTAGTACCCTCCATTTACTTGTCACCACTCTATACCCGATCTAAGAGATTTGCCAATGCCTTCTTTAACATGTCCCTTGTATTTAAAACTTTTCTCACTATTTTTATTATGTTTATTTTTGTCAGGTCTTCATGACTTTATTTGTAGATTATTATAACTTCTTTATTAGTCACTTTATTTCTAGTATTTTATTTTATTATTTTCTCATAAACATTCTTGTGGTATAATTTTCTCAAATATAGTTTTATTTATGTCTTCTCTACTAAGTTAATGAAACATATTGGCTCTTTACTAAATATGGTCTCCCCATTTATTATTCATTGCTCTGTACTCAATTTACCTAGTTAGTTTTTCATATAGTTTTATTTCATTACATCTCTCCATATTAGTCAGGCTTTTTCATAATTTTCACAAATTTCTGTCTTCATTCTTTTGGTTACGCTTCTTGAAAATTTCTTTTCTAAAATCTATCAGTGTCATTTCCCACAATAACTAACTTAAAATACACTATCTTATGTTGTCTTCCAATCTCCTAAATATTCTTAATTTATTACGCATCACTTGCTTATATCCTTTAGTTATTCCATCCATTGTTTATAAAATTATAATTTTGAGTACAGGGACATTTTGTAATTGATATAGACATATTTTTTAAAAACCAGAAGTCAAAAAAGAATGAAAGAAGATAGAAATAGAACTACACTTATTCAAGATAGATGCAAATATTTAGGGATCATTAGCTCAAATAACTTTTGGCACTATTTGATGACTCACTGATTTTACAATAATCTTTTTCAGTGTTTTTCTATTCAGTCCTTTCATATTCCTTCACATACTTACATTGAAACAATACAAATGCTCACCTGCAATAAAGTAGGAAACACCTTGTTATAATATGTATTTCTTTACAACAAGTGATAAGTTGTATAATATATCGAAATAACTGTGATGATCTCTATATTTAGTAAGATGAATGAAACATGGTCCATATAAGGTTTAGTATGTAAATAACTACATAATTACAAATCGATTAAATCTGATAAATATGTGTATAATTAATTTTTTAAAGTTAAATTCAATTTGAAAAATTAAGTAAATAAAGTGTGTATATAAATAAATTTCTACAAATCAGTTAGCTATCAAGAAAACAGTATGTTCCATGTATGGTTCTGGAGTTTAGGAGAGAACATAAAAGCTAACAGTTAAATTTGAGAATCATCTATACAGAGACAATAAGTGAAATCAAGAAAGAAGTGAGGTTGCTATGCCAAGCCATATATATATATATATAGTAAGAGGTCCTAGGTTAAAATATGAGGGAACACTTCTACCTAGTAGAGTAAGAGGAAGAAAAATCAAGAAGACAAAGTAGTCACAGTGGAAACAGTAAAAATCAATGTATCATTTTGTGAAAGTCTTAGGAGGGAAATATCAAAGAGGAGTTGGTCAGCAATGTCAAAGAATATGGAGAGTTAGGAGGATGAGGGCTGGAAAACAACAGTAGATAAGTGGCAAAGAGATCGCTGGTGCTACTTGAAACTCTTTTGAGTAAAATATGGAAGGATTTGAGTAGAGTGAATGATTGGTGAGGAAGAAGAGGCAGAGTATAGTGAAAGAAAACAGGGTGGATTTGAGATACTGTAAATATCAGTGGATGGGGGAGATTGTACAAGAATAAGAAAAGAACTGTTTGGTTGAGCAAGACCTCAGAAAAGAAAGAAGGTGTTAATGTCAATAACTCATGTGTACATAGGGTGAACCAGCCAATGAACTTGGAGACGGCAGAGACAACAAGCAAAAACATTTTGAAGTAAAAAGGAAGACAGTTAAGAAGCTCGTGTCTGGATTTTCAGTGAGCAGGGAGGGCACATTATAGATTCTGAATTGTGGACAAGTTATGAGATAACTGATGATGATATTCCAGATGTGTAAGCAGTATGAGGACAGAGGGGACTGATTGAAATGGAAAATAAGAATGTGAAGAAGAAGAAAGGAGATTACAATAAAAGTGAAAAGAGTATCAATAATAGTAGGAAGAAAGCCAGGGAAAGTTTCAAGTTGAAGATTTGGGACTGATCACAGGAAATTTATCAAAACATGATATAGCTTTAGAATTCCTCTAAAAATATGGCTATAGAAAGCCTCAAAAGAATCTTGTTCTGTATTATATGTTTATTAATAACATGATCCCAGCCTATGCTGCTCCAGTAAAACTTTTTCTGTGATCTGCAGAAGAGAATTGGGAGGCTTAGAGAAAGAGGCTTTTAATTATGTCTCCTTCTTCAAGGATTACAGAAACAAAAGAAAAAACTTGTTACTTATATGTACATCAAGCTTAATTTTCTTACAAATTGAACATCTAAGGTGAAAATAATTCTGTCTTCAGACTCTTCATGGAATTAGGACTCTTTATACAAATGTATAACTATACTATAACTTTATATTTTTCTTTATTTTCAGGGTTTGTAGAAACAGGAGCTATCATCGGTCCTTTGTTTGGACTTCTGTTAGCATCATTTTGTGCAAATGTTTATGTTGACATTGGATCTGCAAACACAGGTAATTCATTAAAACTAGTTATACAATGTCTAGAGTACATAAAGCAATTTTAGGCATGCGATCACAGTTAATTGGTGCCTTACTTGACTTTCAATTAGATAAATTAACTATACTTTCCAGGAGTGCAAACTAAAGTGGAGGAGTTCATGGGGTTTGTTTTGTTTTGTTTTGTTTTGTTTTAATATTTCAAAGAACTGAGCCAGAGTACGGGATAAAATACTGATCTTTGACTCAAAATTCAGTGCTCTTTCTACTTCAATGTGACCATATTTCTTGTTTTCAAAAGGTTTAAGCACATAGGCTTTAATTTCTTTTAATCAAGTAATCATTCGTGTATAATTAAATAGACCTTGTACTTATTTAATAAGTACCAATTTATAAATTCCTTCCATGATAGGACAGATCTCCAAAGTAATTTATTGCTAGATGATATTATACACTATACATTGTCAGACAAGTTTTATAAATGTCTGACTGCTATACTTGGATAGAACTGCTATACTTGAATAGAACCTGAGAATAGTAATTAAAATTTTTTCTATAGTTTGTACAGGAAATAATGTTTAAAGCTAGTAAAAAAATGTGTATTTTTTTTACAGATGATCTGACCATAACTCCCATTGATACTCGTTGGGTTGGTGCATGGTGGTTTGGCCTTTTGATTTGTGCAGGATGAATGTGCTCACTGCCATTCCTTTTTTCTTTTTGCCCAAAACACTTACAAAGGAAGGCCAAAAGGCTAATGCTGACATTAAAAATGACAAAGAAGAGAAACAAATAGAAGAGGTCAAGAAGAAAAATGATGGAATCACTAAAGGCAAATAAAAATTTTTAAATATATATTTACTTTTTGTTTTATAGATATGTCTGTATTTTAGTTTACACTATAGCATGCTAGGATGCATTAAGACAATTTGTCATTACTAGTCAGTAGTCAATAATGTCTAATCAGTCTGATTCTTCCTATGCTATGACTTGGTAATAAACAATATAATTTGGAAGCTGAACCATCTCAGATCAGAACAAAAGAAAGAAAAATGCACTAATCCAAATAAGCGTATATTTCTGAAACCAAAAATAAGCTTAGCTGTGAGCTTCCTGGAAGTTAAAGCAGAAAGAGAAAACACGATGGGTCATATAATTTCCTATAATTGATAGAGGGAAGGATAATAGTTTTTAAAGAGAAAATCTCCCCCAAGTAACAAATTCTTAAAAAAGAAAAAGATTGTTTTTGTTGTATGATATAGGTAATATTGAACTACATAGCTGTTTTCTAACAAATATAGGAGCATATTTCATGTAATGGATTTTTTGTTGTATATTTGTCAATAAAAGCTCAAAGTATAATGTATAGAAGGTGCTTCTGGCGGAAACTAAGCTAAGATAGTCTAAGTACTTAGTATTCAAGAATACTGATTCTTTAACTTGGCCATAGAATCACCTGGGAAATTTTAAAAATTATTGATGCCTGGAAATTCTGTAGTATTCTTAAGAGATCTGATTTTATTAATATGAGTATTTAATTAGTATGATCTGGTCTTTAAAATTCTTAGAGTTTATTTAGAAGATAAGAAGTTTCCTTATCTGTAAAATAGAGATAGTAATAATTATAAAGTTGTCATGTCAGGGTAAAAAGTTTTCAGGCACATATTACTATTATTACTTCCACTAGTATTAGTATTACTGTTGTTGATATTGCTATTTTTAGTAACACCCATAAATTACAATACCAGCTTGCACAGAATTTTTATTAACAATTACAAATTCACTTAAACTACAATGAACATAATTTAATACTTCTCAAATCATTAGGAGACAATTTAGAATCTCGAAAATTTAGTATGACATGTAGAAAAGAATTCGAAGTACTGAAACTCTTCTATTAGGAGAGTGATGTCAACAAAATGGGTAACTTTAAAATCTCCAGAGAGCTCTGAACATAACTCTTACACTTGCCAAGTATTTCATTTATAAATATGAATTCTACCACTCATTTTTTTTTTTTGCCTGAAGTTATGCTTCCTCCTCTTCCAATCTGCTTTCTTTATTGATACTTTGTTCTAGAATTGATTTTAGGCAGTTTATTAAACAAAACAGGATAATATGCAACAAGCAAGGAACATGAAGACAGGAATAGTGAAGAAACTGTAAGTGAGACTTTGACACAAAATGGTGGCAGTTTGCTAGAGGCAGGCCACAAATTTGGCTCTGTTTTGTCAGTCCACACAAACAGGGAAAAGTTTGGGGTAAATCGTTTACATGGTCCTTAGTTGTACCTAATGAATCAAGATCTCAGAGATTAGGACCTGGGGG
Source organism: Eonycteris spelaea (assembly GCA_003508835.1). Classification (NCBI taxonomy): domain Eukaryota; kingdom Metazoa; phylum Chordata; class Mammalia; order Chiroptera; family Pteropodidae; genus Eonycteris; species Eonycteris spelaea. The sequence continues at coordinate 4,889,370 of PUFA01000053.1, forward strand.
ATTGTGCTTTAAAAGAGACCCAGGTAGTTTTAGGTACGTTTTGTTGTGAACCATTGGCAGAACCACCAAAACAGTTGTTCTGAAAAAGCAGAAAAATACCTGGCACTTGAGACAATTTATATTCCTTGAATTCCCATGAATTCCTTTATTTTAAATGTGCAGGCGTGATAATATCAATATTTTATTATGAACTTCTTTATCAAATTGATTTTATTCCAGACTTTAGAGGACAGGACAAGCATCTTTCATTCTAGATGATCTCAGGAGAAGTGAGGATATTAATAGAAGGAAGAAGAGAAGGAAAAAAGAAAATGGTGTGAACACAGGCAATATTTTGGTCACATTGCAGTTTTTCCTTAAGACATAGTAGTAACTTCGTAAACGCAAAACTATTGTGTCCTGACCCTTACCCAGTAAGCTCTGCCTGCCCTCTGTCATTGACTAGCAGAATCTACCAAAAACAATGATATAACTTTATATTTCAGGGGGTAAAAAGAATTAAGAATGTGTAATTATAAAACAGAAAAACATAATTTAGAGGGGAAGTTTCAGAAAAAGCCTGTCATAAAATGCAAAATCCAGTTAATTTGACACTTGTCATTCTTTCATTTCAGATTTTGTACCGTTCATGAAAAGTCTTTTTTCCAACCCAGTTTACATGCTTTTCATACTAGTAAGTGTGATACAATTTAATGCATTTGTTAATATGATATTCTTCATGCCTAAATATCTGGAACAGCAATATGGAAAATCAACTTCGGACGCAGTCTTTCTAATAGGTATGTTTGTTCTCTGCATTAGTAACCCACTCCCCCCCCCGCCCCCAAATGGTGAACAGGGTGATGATGGGTCTAGGAAACTCCAAAATGGAAATCTATTAGAACACTTCTGTCTCTGGTACATTTCCCTCTTCCGTTTTTCAGTGAAATCAACAAAGCGTAAGAAGAAAAGAAAGTCAGGAAATCTTGACTTCTCTTTTCTGTTCTTTCTCCAGTAAGAACTCACATTCAAATTATTTGTGGAAATCTTGGGGAATGAACAAATTAGATACAATTTTCAAATAGGCAATCCATTAATATAAAAATGAAGGCAGAGTTAATTCATTAGGAGTCAGTGTTTTACTCCCAGATTTTACTATTGGATGAATGAATTCCACTTTCCTTCTTATTTGGTTCCCTTGTCCCCCTGGTGGTTTGAGGTGTCACTGCAGCCCATACTTTCTGATTTTTCCTGTGGCCACACGGCCCCACCTTTAGTTTGCTTCTCAAGGGATATTTTTACAGTTTTGAATGAATTTCCTAGACTACCTGCATCCACATTACCTCGAATGTTTGTTAAAAGTTCAGATACCTGGTGCCCACCTCGGACAAGCTAAATCAGACTCTCTGCTGTGGGACTCGAATGGCTTTTTCAAGGTTCTTCCAAGAGATTGTGATTCAGTGAGCAAACCCTTGCATATAAGAATGCAACCTGGGCTGTTTCTTCCTTTTTCTTCTTTTCTTGTTTTTGGAGGAAAGAGTAGGGTAGAGAGAGTGCTTGTCAATAGCAGCAGTAAGCAGCAAGATATGAAATGTAAAATACTTGACAATCAGGCTCAGCAGTGATCTAATGAACCTTGAACTGAGTCAAATTCTTAACAACCCTAGTGGTAATAAACAGCAGCATAGTCATATAAATCATATGTGTGTGTGTGCGTGCGTGTGTGTGTGTGTGTGTGTGTGTGTGTGTGTGTGTATTCTTTGGGGTGACATATATATATCGCCCAAAAGAATGGAAAACAATAAATTACTGGTGAAAAGATATATCAGTCATGATCTCTGCCTACATAATATTTACAACCTATTGCAATAAATTAAATGAATGATAAGAGCAATCTTAAAAATATACTTTGACGTTGAAGGCATTTAAAAACCTCTCTTAATACCTGTGTGTAATATGTGACCAAATAAGAATAAAACTCTATCATCCTTCTTTACTGTGAATTAGACCAAAATGTTTTCTTATGCCAACATATTAGATAAAGGAGATATATATTCGTTCCTTGCTAAGTCACATTGTAAATATCATTTTTTCTTCCATTTATAGGTGTTTATAACTTACCTCCCATATGCATTGGATATATAGTTGGTGGTTTAATTATGAAGAAGTTCAAGATTACTGTCAAACAAGCTGCCCACATAGGATTTTGGTTATCTTTAATTGAATTTCTTATCTATTTTTTGTGTTTTCTCATGATCTGTGATAATTCTTCAGTGGCTGGCATAACAACCTCTTATGAAGGGTATGTTTTTACTAATGAATATTATCACTTTGTACAGTGAATAACATATTTTCTCCAGTGATTACCTGTAACTAGACCATTTGCTGATTGGAGTTAATGGTGGAAATCCATAGTCTTTCATCTTTCCTCCACCTGCCAATTATAACCCAATCCATTCAGGCTCTAGGATTATTAAAGAGGCTGAGAACATATCACAGGGTAGTGAGTTTATGATTGTGTGTGTGTGTGTGTGTGTGTGTGTTGTGATATCCTAGTAGGTATTAAAGTAGATATCAAAAGAAACTACCTATAGTTTTAGGTTGCATTAGGATATGTCATCTATGTATTTCATTCTTCCATAAATCAAGAGTTGACTATATAGTCTCAATCGCCTTTCTATGTTTCCATGATGAACTTAAATTTACCATAACCAAATACGAATACATAATACATTAATTCATATCTTTCATTTGTATAGTTATGTCTCCATTATTGAATAGTTTTAGATTTGTATTTTGAGACTTATCTGGGTTTATAGGAAGGTTGAGTGGTACTAGAGACTGTGCTCCCGGTAGAGCAAGGTCACTGTCCACATTCTCTCATTGAGTGAGCCTGTGGGCTACGCTCCTTGATTGGGCAGGGTCACAGGCTAGGTTCCCTGACTGAGCAAGGCTGCAGGCTGTGTTCAGCAATTGGATAGGGCTATAGGCTGGGCGCTGCTGCAGGGCAGTGTTATTGGCTTAACAGTATCACATTACTGTAGGCTAGGCTCTGCGGCTGCTCAGGTTAACTGTTCAAGCTCTTGGTTATGTGGAACCAGAGACTTAACAGTAGAGCAGGGCTGCTACATTGACTCTCTGCCTTCGTGGGGTGACAGATGAGCTCTATGGCTAAGTTCTCTGGCTAATCTTCCTGCATGGGTGGTCTCAAGATAGCAACATAGGTTGTTCCTAGTACATTTTTGTACTAGAAGAATGTATTTGTTTACTCACGTAGTTTTGTCCTGGAGCTAAATTATCTATGGTATATATTAAATTATAGATTTTGATCTTAAATGAGCACTTGAGATTCTTTTATAAAATATGATCTCTTGTTACTTTCCACCATATGGATCAACCACAGGGATTAGGTCTTTATTTTTGGGTCTAATACCACCTGAAAAAACACCTCTCATATGGTAGGCACTCAATTAATGCTTGTTTATTGGCTATTTGTTTCTCTAAATAAATCATTGAAAAAGTGGCTATGTGGTCACTGAGACAGGTGTCTTTTATGTCAGATCTGTAGTACCCAGGCTACACACGATAGTTGGAAGATTTCTGTTTTTATTTTGGGGAGGAAAGAATATTGTGAACTGAGATGAAAAAAGAAAGAGAAGATGCTCTAAGACTTTCAACATCCATGGCATTATTTTAAATCATTACAGAACAGCACAAGATTTATATGCTGGAAATGCCATCCTCACTGGCTGCAACATGGATTGCAACTGTCCAACTAAAATATGGGACCCGGTGTGTGGAAGCAATGGTTTGTCATATATGTCAGCTTGCCTTGCTGGTTGCGAGACATTCGTTGGAACAGGAATAAACATGGTACAACAACTTACCAGCCTTATTATTATGATTTTTTTAATGGAACTTCTCTTACGCACTGCATTGACACTTTTCAACTATGAACTGGGTGCACATTTGACAAAAGTAAAATTAACCATCTTCCTTAAAACCAAATTAATTTTTTTTGTGTGGAAAAAATTAATTACCTTCATGTGCTCACTTGATTTACTTTTTTCCCCTAGATTTTATTTTAAACATTCACAGTGTCTGAGCACTGATCTTTAATTCATAGCAGTTGACATTATCACTCAGATAATTGTTTTAAAAGTTCTTTGGACTGAAATCTTTTTATCAAGGTAAAATTTGCTGATTGTTCAACTGGAAGGTTTTTTGGTCTGTTCATTTGTATCTTTCTGTATTTTACATTCTGGCAGCTTTGTAAAAAGAATGTACAATGGAATTAGGCAAGTTTTCTTGCCTAAAAAAGGTTATAATACTTAAAATGTTGGCTGGTTATCAAAGTAAAATATAAACTTTGATTTATATTAAAATTTGGAGACATAAAAATTGAAAAAGGGTTGATTTTACTCTGTTTTTGCAATAAACTATATTTTTGAAATAAAACTTTTTTAAGTACCTAAATATTTCAACTGAGCATTCAGAAACAAATTTTCTTTTTCATTGTGGCAAAACAGTATATATTTTTAAAAAGCATGATTTCAGATAGCTGAGCTCTTGCAAATTTTCTCCATATATTTAGAAAGAGATATTGTTTTTCTGAAACCGTCATTCTATGGTTTGTTTATGGTATGATCCCGAAACTATTAAAGAGATGAGAATAAGGGAATAAACAGTCCCTATCTTTATTCAATTGGATATGTAAAAATATTTGAGATTTAAGTTCAAATATTTCTTTCTTAAATAAGATAAATGGTTGTTTTTTGACAGGTGTTCCAAAATTGTAGCTGTATTCAAACATCAGGAATTCATCTGCAGTTCTTGGGCTGTGTGGCAAAGCACAGGACTGTTCCATGATGCTCCAGTACTTTTTAATCTTGTCAGTGATCAGCAGTTTCATTTATTCTTTATCTGCCATACCTGGATATATGGTTCTCCTGAGGTACACAATTGTTTTCTTTATTTAGATTCCTTCCTGGTAATTTATTAAGGTGACTTTTTCAGAAAGCCACTTGGCACCCTCAGTACCTAAGAATTCTGTGCTCTAACGTACCACTTATTAAGGATGTCACATTAAACATTGTTGAATTTTACAAAATTTTAGAGTTAGTAATATAGATATTTCCATTTGTATCTTTCCTTCCTTATTTCTTAGAGTTAAATTAGTGAAACTCTCATTGTTTAACACAAAAAGAGACACATTTATATTTTAGGGTAAACCATATGAAATGGTCATTTGGTAGGTAAAGAGCGATTGCCTAGCAGTCATATCCTATAGTCCAGCCTATAAGACAACAGAGAGGAAAGCTGTCAGAAGTCCCAGTTTCACCGGCAATCATCTATCTATAGGGGATTAGGTAGATCACTGGGCCTTTCTGAGTTCCATTTTTCTTTAAGGAAAAATGGGCATAATAATAAATGCTTCTCTCTGATCAGGCTATTTTGAGACATACATGTTGAAGGGTTTAGTAAAAAAGAGATGGCAAAGGGAATTCAAACTTTGGCATATTGTACGTGTGTTCCTTTCATTACAGTATTCTTCATACCTAGTAAATAATTCTAAACATGTCTAGTAAAGAAGGTTACATTCCTTTCTTTTGAAAAATCTTTTATTGGAACTCAGAGGCAGTGTTAAATTAATTATAATTCTCAGTTCCATAACATATTATTATAGATTGGAACAAGGTTTCTCTCTTATTTATTTCCTCTTATTTTTATTTTTGTCCTCCCATTCCCCACTTCCTCTCATTATAGGCATCCACAAACCAAAATTAGCTTATCAGTTATTAGTGCATTATATAGCTTTACTATATATGGGAACTTTCTATCCTTTTGTTGTCATTTCAGTTTTATGTTCAGAGAACATAATCTAAAAGATTTGAGGTTTTGAAGGAAAATATCAGGGCTTTCTTTGGGGCCTAGTGCATAGTTAATTTTTGTGTGTTTCATGTGTTTCTGGAAAGAATGCATAACTTCTGCATTTTGGTTATACTGTTCCCATATCTCTTGGATTGAAGTAAATCATTGCGTTATCTAAATTTTGGAAATCTATAATTGTTTTTTTTTTTTTTTTTGGTCTACTTAATCCATCAGTTTTTCAGAGATGTTTGTTAAAATCTAAAAATTTCTAATGTCTTTCTGCCTACAGTTATGTCATTTTTTAATTTATATATTTGGAAGCTATGTTATATTATGCAGATGTGCCTTTGAGCACTATACTTCTAAATTATATACCAGCATATAATTTTCTTTTTGATCTTTTCTACATTTTTTTTTGAGGGAATTTTATTTTATTTCTTTTAAAACTGCAGTTCTGGGTTTCTTTTGGCTTATTGTTGCCCATTATATCTTTTTCCTTCCCTTTATTTTTAATCTTCAATCTTCCATTTATTTGTTAGATCTCATTTTGTAATCTGAGATTGGTGATTTTAACCTACTTATAGTTATTTTAATTATTGTGATAGGGCTTTTTTTGGCCATTTTATTTCATATATTTTATCTGACTTTCTCTTAGCTTCTTTTTGTTTGTTTGGTTTTTTGTTGTTTGTTTTTTGTTTTTGCTTTCTATTGTATGCATCGGATTTGCTGCTTCTGCTTTGAAAGCTTATCTTTCAAATGGTTAAACTGATTATTGAAATTATTAACTATGGTTCTGTTTTACTGATGAATTTCAAAACTTTCCAGTATTAATATCTACTCCTTAATAAGATAAGTACTTAATCATGCTCTCAGCTCTTTTCGTGTCTCTACTTTATTCCTTCATCTTTTGCCAAGATTATATCGTAGAGTTTAACACTTGGATTTTATGTATATACTTATGCTTTTCTCTATTTTTGTGGAGTCCCCATGAATTTCCTATCATGATAGTAGAGGGTTGGAACGTCTATGTTACTCAGCCAGTTTTAAAGAACTATTTAAGTTTCTGTCAGCAGTTTTTGCATAATTTGCATTTTAATTTTTATTTCTGATTCCTGGATTCTAGAAATTATTATTATCAATGCCAATTATTACAGTATTTGTAGAACAGTTTAAATTGCTTACAATTTCTTAACTATTAAGATTTAGCTTCTGTGAGATTACAAAGTGGGATATTAGAGATAGAAAAAAGAAAGTCTTTGGTAAAATTTTAATGCCCTGTTTTTGTATTAAATGGAAGCCATGGGACCAAAAGAGTCATGCTAGGTCTCCTGGATTTTCTTACTTCCTTCAGAGTAAAATCACTGATGTTTTCTAAATAACTTATGTGTTAAATATATAATGCCAGGTTCAAGTGTGTCTCAATCTGAGTTTGTAGAGTTATTAGAATCTAGTAAAATATTTGTACCAGGAAAATATCAATGAGATGATGTTTTGCTAAAATGTATTGCATATATTTGTAAATAAAGCTGCTTTTATTTTCTCAGCTTTGAGTTAATCAGGGAAACTCAAAATGAATTCTTTGAGTAGCAGTGCCAATGCTGAAGTGAGTGGGACACAAATTACAGCCTTCATTTCTACTTATAGGCATTTCAGGCAACAGTGGAAAGGTGGGAAAATTTTTAGAGAGAATAGGGAAATATATGACTTGAAATTATACCAAATCACTTAAAATATGTTTGCTTTGGATGTTTTCATCACTTTTTTTTTGAAAATTTTTATTCTTACTGTATTTCTTTCTTAGATTTACTTATGTAAATTCTTGGCATTTCTGTATTTTGTTAATATAAATAATTTAAATACAGCTAAGGTATTTTTTTATTTCAGGCTGAAATTTGAACTGTTAGAATTAAGAACTACTACTTTAATAAAAGGATAGATGTTGATTGATATAAAATATTTTTCTTTAATAACTTTCTGATGGAAATAAATGAGCAAAAAGTGTTGGGTAATTGCAATGACCAGAAGTGAGATTTCTGTGTGATTACAAATTTGATAATTAGGTCTTGAATAACCAAGACCTGAGTATACAAGAAAATTTTGTATTGCTCAGCGGTACTAGTACACAAACCGTTTTTAAAGAAACTATGGCAGTTTTATTATTATTTATTTATTTATTTTTAAAAATTGCTTCATTTGAAAAATTTTTGTACTTTAAAAAAATTTCATTCTTGTCCCCACACCTCTTCCTTTTGACAACCATCAGCTTGTTCTCTAGATCTATGGGTCTCTCTTGTTTGATTCATTTGTATTATTTTTTAGATTCCACATATAACTAAAAACATACAGTATTTGTCTTTTTCTGTATGACTTATTTCACTTAGCATCCTCTAGGCCATCCATGTTGTCATAAATGGCAAGATTTCATTTTTTTTCTTTATTGATGAGTAATATTCCATTGTTGTAGTAGTTTTTCAATCTCTGTTTTAGTTTTATTTATGAATTTATTTATTTTTAGGTGTATCAAGCCTGAAGAGAAGTCTCTTGGTGTAGGATTACATGCATTTTCTACAAGAGGATTTGGTAAAAATAGTTAATTTTCCTAACATTATATTAGATCATTATTAAATACTAAGTAAATTAAATTATTCTCTCAAAGTAATGGTCTAGTAAATACCCCATCTGCTTGCAAACAGCACTTTGTAAGTAGTAGGAGAATGAAATACAAAAAGAAATAGAGAATTTCCTTTTTTACCCGAAAATGTCCTATCTGACCTTAATTCTAGTTTTTATCTGTTAGATTTGAAAAGCAAATGAAGAGGAAATACTATGTTAAAATAAAATGTACACATGATTGACCCAAAATATTGCAGAAAAAAGTATAAAGAATCATTAATTTAATGTTTTCTTCTATTAATAATTTTTATGTTGCATTCGCTCATCAGATTACTTATCCTTTATAATATGGAAATTTTACAGTAAAAGTAATTTTTAATTTCTAAAAATAAAAGTTAAACATTAGATTTATATTTTATTAAACTTTGTTCTACAAATAGAGAAAATTGAAATTTTTTCAAACAAAATGATGTATCTTAATTCTCCTTTTTGATGGATTTTTCTTCCTTTTATTATAGCTGGAATTCCTGCACCTATATATTTTGGTGCTTTAATGGACTCCACATGTTTACACTGGGCAACTTTGAAATCTGGTGAGTCAGGGGCATGCAGGATATATGATTCCACCAACTTCAGGTAAAGACTTTTTTTAAATAATTGTTTTCTTAGCATAAACTGCACATAAAATGGCACCATTAATGTCTAACATTTTCTTTGTCAAGTGACTAGCATACTTTTTGCTTTGTTTCTAGAATTGTTTATGATACAATATCCATTTTTAATTTATACACTAGATAATCCATATTTATTTATATACTAGAATTTATTTCCTCGATTTTTTTTAAAGTACTTGACAAATATAAGCATGGATGATTTCCTTAACCCACCCTTTCAAAGTGTTTTTATTAAATTGATTGCAGTCAATACGTTATTGAAGTAATGGCTATATATCAGCTACCTCTCTAAATTATGTTAGTCTCTCAAGTATCCCCATTTCTCCTACATTATTTTAGAATCTTACTAGCCTCAATTCTTACTTCCTTTCACCATCCACCTCTGATCTCTAAAATTATACTTGTTCTCTCTCGTTAAATTTTGCCGACACAATATTCTTCATGTCTCTTTCAGGTTTATTTTTTGTTAATATAGATCTAATTTTGAACAAAACACATATGATAGTATTAATGTTTTTGAACAGAACTTTCCCATTTTTCTCTTTCTATTTCATGTTCTTTTTCATTCAGAGACCTGAATTTGTTTTAAATTTGTATGAACATCTCATGATGCAGCAGTAAGAAAATTCTTTTATTTACCTAAAAACATTTCGCATTGTTTAAAACATTCTAAGGTCTTATCTTGATAGTAAAAAGGCTGTGAGGAACTGTGAAGAGAGCACTCAGCATGAGATTCATGTTTTCATCAGTTTCCCTTTTGCTTAAAGTTATACAGGAGTAAAGTGGAAGTGGGCCCAGGTAAACACTGCACACACAATGGATTTGCATCACAGTTGAGGAATTCCCAGGATTACAAGTGTAGGTCAGCCTCATCCTGCTGCTTTGGTTCCTGTTGATAGTGGCCTTAATTAAATGTTGTTTCAGACAAAATAATTAAATTTGGTACCTTCTTTTGTCAGTCAGATTCATTAGAATGGCCAGTCAAGTGTATTCATGAGAAAATTCACTGGAAACTAATATAGAAACAAGAGGTAGATATCGTTGGTAGTCAATTCTCCATGGGTCCCTTGAATTTCTGCATAGCTTGTTAGCAGTGTTTGGTTCTGGACTATCTTCTCAAGGATGTTTGAACAGCACATGACCTTGGAAGATGTAGATGATGTTTCCCTCTGGAGCAGAGTTTGCTGTTCTGGATGATAAAGATAAAATCTCCTTCTGGGGTAAGGTAGGCAGATTTGTTTGCAACCTATTTAAGAGATTGGGATTTCCTAAACTTTGGATTTCTTACTTGGGTCTTCTTCTGTGTCACCCTTTTGGGACTTGGGGATTAAGGAAAACTAACACGAACATGAATTTTATGTTAACTGCTGCACTTTCAGTAAAAAAGTCCTTTGTTGCTGACCCTGGAGTCTTGTACCTCCTGTCAGCATCCATGCAGCGATGGCAGGCTAACCTAGTTTAAAGTCCAGGTAAAATCTAGAACTCTTTTTGAGTTTTGGAGAACAGATATACCAATTAACTTTATATTTTGACAAAAATAAGAGGATAATCACTTAAATTTATTCCCATCTAATAGAAACAGAGAAAAATATTAAGAAAAATTCAATGGAATAAGAAATAGGAAAATAAAAGCACACATAATAAGTTGAAAAAATAAGCCTAAATATACCAGGTTTCGCAATAAATGTGAACCAATTGGACTCGCTTTTTAAGAGATAACGACTTTTATATTGGATTATTCAAATTTCTAGCTATATGTTGTTTATAAGAGACGGTCTAAAAAATATAATGCAAAGAAAGGTTGAAGACAAAGATCAGAAAAAATATACCTGGTAGATATTAAATCAAGCTTCCATTGTTATATTAATGACTGTGAAACAAAATAGAATTCAAAGTGAAAAGGATTAATGGAGTTAAAGAAGATATAATAACAGTTATAAACCCATATAATTATATATTAACATAACCTCAAATATACAAAACAAAAATTCACAAAACTACAAGAAAAAAATTTACAGAGTTGAAAATTTTAACACACTTCTCCAACAAGTGAATATGAAATACAGACAAAAAATTAGTGAAGGTATATATTTGCATTACCAATTTATATAAAGGTTATCTCATAGATATATAGCAATTGTTTAGCCTGACCATCAGAATATATATTCCCTCAAGCCTATAATAAACATTTATAACAATTGACCAGGTCCTATGCTGTAAAGAAATTTTTAAAAAAATTCCAGGTGATGATACTATAACCTCTTTTCTGTCCCTAAATCAGTGGAATTAGAAATCTATGATAAAATGTTGCCAAACTTCACATGTTTGGAATTACTCATGGGTTAAAGAATAAATTATAATAAAATAGTTAAATAACTGCAACTCTATGTCAATGAAAACACGGAATAGGAAAACTTACGAGATGAAGTTAAACCAGTACTCAAAGAGATATTTTGAACTTTAAATATATATGTGTTCTTTAAAAAGAGTAACTACTAATAAACTCACATTTAGAAAAAGACAACAAAGTAATTTAAAGTAAAACAACCTGATAAATGATTTAATAAGTTATATATTGATTTATTTCCTATTTCAAATAAGAACAATAGATGCAATATATTTTTAAAATTCCAAAGGGACAAATCTAAGTTCAAATATAATTATAAACATCATCCTGACATCCTGTTTTCCTGAATCAAAAATTGATCAGTAACATAAAGAGAGTAAACAGATCTGAATTCAATGGCTGAATGCAAAGGCTCTAAGCCTAGAAACAGGCAGTGGTTTCTGGGAGATGAGCTTACAAATGAAAAACAAATACTTCCAAGGACCCAAGAAACTAGATATAGATTCAATGCTTTAATCAAGTGGTGGGGTAGAACACTCTTGAATTGGGTTGAGTAGTATCCTTCAAAATTTCATGTCCACCTATAACCTCAGAATTTTTATTTGGAAATAGGGTCTTTGCAAATGGACTAATTTAATTAATTTAAGATGAGGTCATACTGGATAGAGTGGGCCCTAAATTTGTTCACTACTGTTCTTATAAAAAGAAAGGAAACATAAAGACACAGACACAGGGAAAACCATCATGTGGGGACAGAGGTAGAGATTGCAGTGATGCATCTACAGACCAAGAAATTGTAAGGATTGCTGCCAGCTAGTACCAGCTAGGAAGACTAGAGGAGGATTCTTTCCTGGAGCCTTCAGAGGAATCATGGTCCTGACAACATCTTGATTTCATATTTCTAGCCTCCAGAATGGTGAGAGAATAAATTTCTGTTGTTTTAAGCCGTCGAGTTTGTGGTGCTTTGTTTCAGCAGCCCTAGGAAACTAATGTAAACCTCATTGTAAGAGATTAAAAATTTAAAACAAAACAAAACAAAAACAACAACAAAAAAAACCTTTTGCAGATCATTGCTTTGTTACCGAGGAGGGAATAATACACAGTTACACTCAAAAACTAAACCAAGTGACATGTTCCCACTGTGGTTATTCCCAGTTCACTATGAAAAATCATCCTTATGAGAAATGGGTTGACTTAGGGCCTGAGGAATTGAAGAAAGGAAAGGAAAATCTATCAGATTTGGAGGAGTAAATGCAAAGACACAGAGCAGGAAAAGAAAATGAAACCAACCAACCACCACCAAAAAACACTCAAAAGGAGCTTGCAATCTAAAACTTAAAAATGTGTGAATAAATCTAGTAGTAAAAAAAGATAAGCACATAAATTACCAACTGAAAGATGATTTAATTCCAGATTAAATTTAATGTAATATAAGAGTATGACAAAGGTTTTAAAGTAAGTATGCATATCCAGCTCAATAGGATTAAAAAATAGTAAATGGTTAGCATTTACTATCTGTTAAAAATGAACAAGAAATGATGAAAAAAATAACAAGCAGAAATAAGAATATCAAAAGAAACTTTAGAAATATTAGAGATTAAATGAATAGCATTGAGATAATAAAGGAATTCTATATATGTAATAAATTTCAAGTCAATGTGATTAAAATGAAAATTAGTGAACTGGAAGAGAGTACATAAGAATTTATCTAACATATAAATTAATGATCTGAACCGATAAAATAAAAATGAACTATTTAAGTAATATTAAAGACCAATTAACAATTAAAGCATATATTTCAAATTTTAGAAAAGAGAATGAAGGAAATGGCAAAAATAAAGAATTGAAGGCTTAAAATTTCCTCTAATTTAAGAGAGACAAGAATTTTCAGATGAAAAATGCATTTCAGGATGTGGTTCCATAGTGTAGTGGTTAGCACTCTGCTTTATATGCAGAAGGTCCTGGATTCTGGCCCCAGTGGAGCCACTGTCCATGGTCTATGGCCATGCCACCCTGAACGAGCCGATGTCTGATCTCAGAAACTAAGTAGGGTTGGGCCTGGTTAGTACTTGGATGGGAGACCACCTAGGAAGACCAGGTGCTGTAGAAATAAATAATAATAATAATAAAGAAAAGTGCATTTCAAATGTCTTGTAGAATAAATGTAAACAGATCTATCAGAGTAAGATTAAAAACCCTCAAAGTAAAACAACAACAACAACAACAACAACAACAACATTAAAATTACTCAGAGAAACATGCATGTAGCTTACAAAAAAATAATTAGACCAATAGCAGATTAATCATCAGCAATAGATCTTAATATCTTTATGATCCTTATTGCTGTGGGTTCAGGTTGAAAATAAATCACAAACCAGAAAACAAGAAATGGGCAAATGTGGCTGCACATAAAATTTAAATTTAATTTTTATTTACAACAGAAGATACCGTAGACAATGAAGAATGTTAGAACACAAATTGCGAGAATAGGAACTCTCACACACTGCTGGAAGCGAATAAAAGCCATGAGAACTTTTGGGGCTATATTTAGTTAGTTGCATAACCTAATACCCTTAGACAAACTCATTTTAGATAAACTTGATCACATACACAAGGAAACATGTAAAAGGAAGTTTATTGCAGTATCAGTATTAGAAAAAATTTGAACAATAAGTATCCCATAGGAAACTAAATTAATAAATTGTTGTGTATTCATATATTGGAATATGGTACATTAGTTAAAAATAAACAAAGTAGAACTATATGTGTAAAGAGTTTTAAAATGGACTAAAATAGAAAATTTTAGAGTAAAACATTTGGTATTATGCCATTTATTTATAATGTAAAAATATCTAAAGTAATAGTATATATTAAGAATGTTTACATACACATTTTATAAAACTATAAAAATAAACTAAGAACAAACTTCATAAAATTCAACATAGTGTTACATCTGGGATGGGTTAGAAGATAATCGAATAATAGGGGTACAGAGGACTTAAATGTATAGTATTTTCTCTAAATTGTTCTTAAAAATAGCAATATTTAATTATTTAAAAACCTGGGTGGTGAGTACACTTTTAATTTTTTAATTACCCTGTATTCTTAAAATGTTTCATAATAGAAAATTTTAGGAGTAGAAAGTTGAAAATAAAAAGCAGAAATTAATAGACTACATACAAAAAATAAAAAGCTATATTTTTGAAGATATTAAAATATAATAATAATGACAATTATCTGAAAAGGCAAATAGAGAAGAGATACAAATAAACACTATTAAGATTGAAAAAAGGAATATAAATACAGTTACTTAGGGATTTTAGACATAATAATTTGGAAATATATTACACGAGAACTTTCTAAACAAATATGTATTACCAAATTTTACTATAAACATATAAAAACGTAAATATTTTTATAGCTATTCAAACTGAATTGGTCAAAATTCCCACTTTCTAAAAACACCAAGTCCAGATGCTTCTAAGGCAAGTTTTACAAATCTTCAGTGAACTGATGATTCCCACATCATATAATTTACTCCAAGAAATGTAAAAAGAAGAAAAATTTTCCTCTTTTTGCAAAGCTAGCACAATCTTTATGTCTACATTAGACAAGTTCAGTACAAAGAAAAAAGTATAGGCTGATTTTACTTATAAATATACATGCAAAAATCCTAAATTAAAAAAAATAATAACAAATTAAATCTAATAATGTGGAAAAATTAACTAATAGAGCTTATTTTAGGCATGCAAAGATAATTCAACTTCAGAAAAAGCTATTAATGTAATATGCCCTCTTAACATAATAACAGAGAAAAAATTGGATCTTCTGCTAACTATGTGCAAAAACATGATTTGGTGATGTTTCACACATCAATAGTTAAGACTTTGAGCAAACATAGAAGAGAAGAGAGGAACTTCCTTAATTTTATTAAGGTCATCTTAAAAATAACAAGAGTAAGTATCATTAATGATGATTCTTTGGAATTATTCTTATTAAATATTGGAATAAAACTGCAATCACTGTCAATATCAAATGTAAGTTGGAAGTTCTATTCAATGTAAAAAATAAAATACAAACAAGAGCAAAAGAACAGAAAAGAAGAAAATAAATATGGATTTTCTAGGTGAAGAATTCTAAAAAATCCCATTTTAAAAAACAATAAGAGAGTTTGGCAAAGTTGCTTATGTATGACCAACATGCAAAACAATTAGCTGCTGTTTTATGGGAATAAAATATCAATAAAGATATGCAAAACTAGTTTATATTCACCACACTATGTGAGATTTAATATGTTTTAATTTTTTTTTAATAGATACATCTACCTTGGACTGCCAATAGCACTAAGAGGAATAAGCTTTATTCCAGCTCTTTTGATCCTAATTATTTTGAGGAAATATCGTCTACCTGGTGAAAATGCCTCTTCAGGAACTGTAGAGGCAAAAGTTATAAGGAAGGAAAATGACTGCCAAGAAATGGACCAAATTTCCAAAGTTTTGAATAATGATGAATTGAAAACTAAATTGTAAATTCTATTATATCATGCTTCCCAGAGCTGTAGAACACACTACAACTTAATTGTTTTAAAATTAATAGAGGTACGCAGGTAACTTTTTCTTGTCTTTAAGAATCTCAAAAAAAATATGTATTTTTTTTTTTTTACTTAAGATAAAAAAAATGTTCACTGATGGTATTTCTGAGACATTAATGGCATTAGAAGTTTGCCTCAGAGGGACATTTATAACAGCCCTCAAAACAGGATATCAGAGCCAACTTTATTTTATGTTAAAACAGTAATTTCTCTTATATATACCATAAGAGTATACTTCCCACTTTTTTCCAAAGATTCTAAAAATTTTCTCCTGTGAAATTTTATTTAATTTCTGTTTAATTCCATAGAATTTCTGCTTTGATACTGGTGTTATTCAGAGACAGAAATTTTCATCTTCTTATGTAAATATTTAAGTTTTATATTCAAATTTATTATTTCCAAGTAAAAGAAGCCTATGTCTTCTTATTTAATTTAGAAATTGTTCTTTAACTTTTCCTATTCATTTCAGACATGACTCTTTGAAAATAGATTACTCATTAATATGCCATCACTTGCTTTCAATTCATTCCCTGCTTTATTACTCATGTTATATATTTCCTCATTCAGAATACTGACAAACTTAATCAGGTTATTAAAAATCATGTAACAAAGATTTTTGGAATTTTTTTTCAGCAATTCAAACCTGGTGACTAAATTCTCTCTTAAAAACAAGAGTCTGAGCCAAAGGCTAAAAGGGTGATATTAGAACTTTAGTCCTTAAAGCTACTTGTAGTGAAGTATTGTCAAGGAAACACTTTCCCCAGATTCAGGAGGCTTTCTGAGACCAATGTTTATGCCACCCACAGTGTCCTAAGTTAAAACACTAGCACTAATTCCATAAACCATCTTAAAGAATGAAGCTTTTAAGAAGCAGCTTTTTACAAAACTGTTAATAACATTTAAATGCACCTTTAAAACTAAATCTACTCACAATATTATTTTATAACATAGATAAAATACAAGAGATCTTATGAATGGTATGGAATTTCTGGTTCAAGATAATAGAATGAACAGCTGTGTTTATCTACTCCTTATTCTCTCTCTTAGTCTTTATCTCACTGAAATGATAGTCAATGTATATAAAATGATATAAATCTCTAATGTAAGGAGAAAATAAGGAGAATGAGGGAAAGGATGTCAATATACTATAGTTTTTTATGTGTAATATAAAGAGAATGGGATGTGTCTAGGTATAGATTAGAGTGGAAGAAGCTGTCATCCAGAATGCACTTAGAAGGAGTCTGTAATGTAGGTAGGAACCTCTGGATGCAAGCTCAAAGAATACTAGTTGGTAGCTGGACAGAAAATAGGCTACTTACTTGAAGAACTGTCTATAGATATTTTTCAGACCAACATGATTGTCTCAGCAATCGGATGTGCCATATAAAGAAAAAAAAAAAAGCAACTCATGAGAAGAATTAAGAGTTAAGTTTTGGATTCATGTCACCTCTAGGACTATTAAAAATAACCATGATTCAAGACCAAGGGACAGTGTTGAAACATGAGACGCAAGCTAAAATCTTCAGAAATGAAGAATGTAACTCAGAGTAAATATGACTGAAGCATATAGGATCCAATAACATGAAGTCTGGAGCTGTTTTTTCTGGAGGGGAGAAAGTGAGGAGATTGGTCTGGAAGTTAAAATAAGGTTGTAAGAAAAAGTAAACAGCTTCCACATAAGAAATTTTTGTGGGGAGCCGCATCCTCAGGAAAAACCCGGATTTGGTGCAGTGGTGAAGAGAATGCTCATTTATGAGTTTGAGAATGTAGATGGTTTTGGTGATGAGGGACTCTAAGTTCCAGAGGACAAATGGAAAGTGAACATATTTCAGGAAATGGAGTCTGAGAGGAAAAGGTAGATAATTAGAAGCGTGTGGAAATCAGACTTATAGAAATTAGAAGAAAGAGAATGAGAGATAACTTGGAGTCCTAAAGCTTTTTGGGTGACTGACATAAAGGGATCTGTTCTGATGTATTTTAAGGCAGAAAGTGCTGGTGAGACTGTGAGTGTCAAAATTAGGAGGAGTCATGACTGGGCTCCTTCATGACCCCTTGTTATAGAAGTAAACTGGAAAAGCAGAATTTTACTTGAGTATCAGAGGCCCTTTCTTGACATCTATTAGTAAAGTGATCAGAGAAAGTTGAGCCTTGCTCTGTTCACAGCTTACTCATTTGAATATTCTTGGTAGAGCATCGTAGGCCCAGACAGACATGATTTTGGACCTGGTTCCATGAGTCCACTCTTACCCACTACAGGGAAAGATAGCTTTTTACTCTGAGAACATAGGGTTCTCTCTTGATGATTCTTGATGGAGGAAAGAAGATCAGAGAAAGTGGGTATTGGAGTGCTTTGTGACCCCTCATGACCTCTGTTGCTAGAGTCCATGAGGCCTGGGGTAATCAGTTCTTATTCTCAGCACTTGTACTCCCTCATGACAGTGTAGAGGTGATGGCATAGCAGACAGAGAAGAAAAGAGAAACAGGAAAAAACAGGTAGTAGGGAGTCTAGGGTTACTAATTTTCTTATATAATATTGTTGGTAGTCTAGCTGAATGAAATTAAAAATAGCTTATTATTTATAATACTACGAGTAACCAATATTTACAGGAGCTTGAAAAATAAGAACTTAAAAAAATAGAAATCTGGAAAGAAATGTAAATGGAAGGAGAGGGAATAACCATTCTTCATATTTTATAGCATAAAGTTTAAAAATGTATTTTAAACCTGATAAATTAAGATAAAATTTACAAACATGTTTGAATTGTTTCAAAGTGATTGCCTCTGTGACACTGGATTATCATGAGGAGGAGCAAAAAACAATACATTTATCTTTCATTTCAGTTCCTTAGTACTCTGATTTTTTTCCCCTTTTGCATGTGACGCATGATTAAAAATAATGTTTCATAAAGAATAACACATCAACAAAGGCAATGCATTTTACAGAAAGAGATGAAATTGAGTCCTCCAATTATAAGAGTTGTTGAGGCTCTCCAGTGTGTGTTTATTGAACAGCTGTTTTCTCATTTTTCTACTTGGTTCTAGAGAGTATTTGTGCTGGTGTGCACATATGAGGGATATGATAACCAAGGTGTAGGCTATAGAACTGAAGGAGAATTCAAGTGGTCTCATTTTATTAGGGTGGGGAAATTTACATAGAAAGTAATACAGAACACCAAATAACAGTATAAGGTAACTTTAAACACTGTGGATATGTGGTGAGTCACTCAGGACTCAGAGTTTTTACATAAGCTTCCCATTCAGGTCTTGGTGGGAAATGATAACTCTGGATTGACGGAGAGAAAGAAAAACATTCAGTCTTGATTGACAGAACAGTAGAAGCAAATTTAAAAATATCTCCTTTGTTACTGGCTACAGTTACAGTGATTACAGTATTTCTCGATGAGACATTGGCAGAAGTTTGCTAATTGGGAAGGAATTTTTTTCTTTTTTTCTAAAATAAAAAGAAAGCTTTCAAAGAAGACATTTGCCCTTTTCCTTTTTCCTTCCTAAAATGTGGATATTAGGCCTTGCGAAGCAGCAAGGAGTCATCTTGCAACCAAAAGGCGAGAAGCGTAGAGATGAAAAGCGACAGTTGAAGGATGGTGGAGCAGGAACACAGCGAGAGCCTGGCTTCTGGGTGCAGCACTGAGCATGTGCACCAGCAGGGGCGGGGCTAACTTTTGTGGAGGGAAACATAAATTTGAGAGGAGGGCCTCTATAAGAAAATATTTTAAATTATGAATATACAATGAAGTTAAAAAGTAAATACTTAGAATGAGTGGAAAAATCACAAATTTCCATGTGATATGCTTCAGGATACAATCATGGTTTAAAAACCCCTACTGCAAACATTATCAGCTATTTAGGACCATATTTAAGAAAGGATCATAAGAATATGGGAAATATTGCTAAAAGAACATCATAGAACTCTTTATGCACAGTTACTAGGATAAATCTTTGGGTAAAAAATCCCAAGTTAACAAAACAAGACCTACTATTTTGAAAAAAACTTCTGATCTTTAAAAAAATCAACAGAGAAGATAAAAGGAACTCAACAGAAACAAAATAAAAACCTTCTTGCCTGATGACTTGAGCCTATGAAATGAGTTGTTTTAGGAAAGGTACAGTTCAGAATGATATATGTGCTAAGAATTGTTTACAAATTGATAACTTACTAGTTTACTGGAGACCTATTGACTAGAATCAAGTGAGGAAAAGGAAGGGAAGTGTTCTCAAATAATTTAAATAGGTCTTAAAAGTTCATAAAGGTAATTGGAATACATTATCCTTCACATCAAAGGAATAAAAGTGAAACTCCTGGTTTCATCTCAGAATGCAGAGAGAAGGAAACAGTATTGAACCCACACCCTTATAATTAGAAAAAGCTGGCTAAAATGCAAATTTATGACTTTTCTTGAACCCATCAATGACTTGAGATTATTGGGCAAAGTGTTAACAGGGCATCTGGACAGAGAGGTTCCTGCAGGGGTAACAAGATTTGAACATTTATTTACTTGAGGCAGAAGCCACCCAATGCCATTTGTGTCAGTTAAATGATCCAGCTAGAAATTCGCAAAGACCAGGTGTGGGTAGGCATGAGAAAACGAAGCCTCAGAAGGCTGCATACAAAGGTGAGATTACACCTCTTGCAGGTGATTTCCCCAGGACCCCCACCAGGTGCCCTCAAGGAAGATCAGAGGGAATCTGGAGAGAGCACTCTTGGGAGGGGGGTGGTGAAGAATAGCAGCGACCCCTCAAGTTCAGTCTCTCTTTCTCCCTCTCCTTTCTCCAGTGAGGAAGGGCAACCCAACTGTGGGAACTTGTTGAAAAATCCTGCCCTGGGAAGGACGCAAGAAACAAAGTTCCTCTTCTGGGGGAGGGCAGTGCACCCCTAAGACCCAGGTTCACAGAGCCTGCTTAAGTCCTCTTCCTCCACCCCTTCCCCCAACCGTGGTAACAAGCATCTAGCAAATACAAAAATGGACTATAGCATTAATAATTTGGCTAGGTGGAGGGTCAGGGGAGGGAGGGAGCAATTGGGGGGATCGTTTTACAAACTATATAAGTTAACCAATGTACTTGAAACTAATTAAATAAATTTAAAAAAGGAGAATGGACTATAATTGGGAGAGCTGTAAGAGAGATTGTTTCTGGGTAACAGGACAAAAGGAAGAATAAAATCCAAGTAGAGAGCAGACCCTAGATACGAAGTTTCCCCAGAGGAATTCAAAGCTCTTGAGGCACAGAGGGTAACCACAGTAACAATAAACTTCAAACCCAGCCTGATACAAATCCACACTTAGGCCTAGAAGAAGGAAAAACGAGCTCATCTCCAAGTACAAAAAACATTCACCTCAGTACCAATTGTCCTATACTCCATTTACAGTCTTCAACAGAAAATTCTGAGACATAAAAAGGCAATAGAAAATAGTCTGGATAGACAAAGTAATTATCAGGGCTAAACTCTCTTTCTCTCGCTTTTTTTTATTTTTATTTTTTTTAAAAAGGAAAGACCAGTAATACAGTACTGATCCTGGCTTTTTTTTTTTTTTTTTTTTTTTTTTTAACGCAAGGCAACCCTTAGTTGACCTCACAGATTGCAAGGACCTTGTCAATTTACAATCCTCTATTTTTTAGTTTTTTTTTTATGCCTACAGTACCTGGTTTTCCTAAATAGTCTCCCATACAAGTGCTAACCAGGCCCAAGCCTGCTTAGCTTCTGAGATCAGTGGGATTGGGCTTGTTCAGGGTAGTGTGGCTGTAGACAGGGCTAAACTCTAGATATGAAACAGATTACTCGATAAGTTATTGACAGAATTATTAAACAAATGAAGACATTTTAATAAACATGGCTCAAAGGAACATTTTTGCAGAAGATTTAAATGTAGAGAATCGTTATTATTAATATAAGGCCTAAATAAAATGATGAGTAGAGGACAAAAATCTTTTTGAGTTTTTAGTGTTTATTATCTCATTTTTCTGTGACCTTTTCTCTTCCTCTCTGCACATTTTCTCTTCCTCTCGTGTTCTCCACTTGTACTCCTGTGAAAAAGCTATTTTTAAAAAATGATTGGAATCTCATATGGTCGTATCTGATCTCTTCCAATTTAAATAAAGACACAGTCTTACTTCAAAGGAATAAACTTCCAGTGATGGAACTTGGGGCAATATCAAGCTTAACGATGGAGCTTGGTTGAGGGTGAGAGGTGAGTCTATGGGTTAATGGTCAGGACTGCTTTAAGATGTTGCTAATATACACTGCTTACGTTGCAATCATCTCATCGAGTTGCTTCTTGAGTTCCAGATGGTAAGCACAGTCTTTTTAGAAAGGGTAAGGCACACAGAGTAAACTAACAATGACCACTGCCAAATTTGTTATGATTAATTCTTAATCATTTTGTTTTGGTAAAACCTTCGGTAATACATATGTTGAAATTGAAACAAAGAGATAACCATGGTCCCCGTGAATTAGAGACTTGAACATTTTTTATTCTATTACAGAATTTATTATAGTATATGTTAACATGTTTACATGCCTACTTTCCCATCTTATTTATGGGCTCCCAAAGGGCAAAGGTTTTATTTCATAAATGTTTTTTTTTTAAATCTCCTGTGCTTAGTCTATTAATGACAGTCAAAAGATACTTTTTTGACATTTAGAAATTTTTTGTTTGTTTTAAAATATTAAAGAAAGTCTTTAAACCATCTGAGACCATCACTTCATATCCAATGACCTTAATGCAGCTAGCTATTTTTATTTTTGAGTGTTTCTTTCAGTTCTTATTTATGAAATTATTTAATAAGACATTTTTGAACTTCATTCATTCATTCATCCATTCAAAAATAATTGATAAAGCACCTATTATGTGTAACACACCAAGCTACAGGCTGGGAATAAAATAGGCAAAATGAGTTCAATTCCTACCTTCCTATAGTATGACTAGTAGAGGTGACAGATACTTATTACATAATCACAAATAAATGTAAAATTACCATTTGATAAGTGCTAACTTGCTACATATATAATTGGAAGATTTTTGAGTAGTGAAGTCGGAGACATTGACGAAATGTGATAAAGCTTAGATCTCGATGCTGAGAAGCAGTTAATTAGGTAGAAAGAGCATTTTGGGAAGAAGAAACATCAGGATCAAAGGCTCCATTGTATGAAATGGATAGGAGTGTACAAACTTCAGGCTGTATACCCAAGTCTTTCTTCATAGTGGAAAGGTATTCTTCCCCTAAATCTTTGATTAACACTTCCTTTCCAGACCTAATTTCTTCTTTAAGATTATCAAATTTCTTAGGTTGGTGCCTTAATTTGTCCTCTTAACCATCTACCTTCTTTTATAATTTGCTTCTTTATCTTTTTCTTCCATGTTTTGAAAGATTTTCAAATGTAACTTCCTCATCATTGACCTGTTTTTTTGACCATTCTCTTCTTTTAACATCATCCAATATATATTTTAATTACATTCTTGCATTATTTTCATTCCTTGCAAGCTTCCTTTATCTTATTCATGTTTATTAAATTTTTCCTCCTTTTTTCCCCTAAGATTTGTATTCCTGTTTAAGAAATACTAATTAATTAAATATTAATATATTTATTTTTGATTCTTGGATTTTGAAGTAGAACAAATAATCTGAGGTAAATGTTTTAATGTTCCTTTTCCTCACTGTACATATCACATTTAGAAATAATAAATTTATCCTTTTAATTTATATTATTTTATTATTTTATAATTTAATTTTATTATTGTCCTTCCCTTTGAAAGTGTAAGCTTCAGGAAGCACTACCCCTCTTTGTTTTTGTTTACTATTATACTTTATTTTGTCTGACAGATATTTGACACTCAAAAATTATTGAATAAATAAACATTCAAAACATTGCTTTTCTTTTCTTTTCTTTTCTTTTTTTAAAAGCTTCATAATTTTTCTGTTTATTTTTACTGAGACAAGATCCCATCAACTTGTTATTTATCAATCTAGCAAGGAGGGTAGTCTTTCAAAATTTCTGCCTCTGTGATTAATGAACTTTTCTCAGGTCTACAACTTTGCTATACACGGGAATATCTTCTCCTATCCTGCAGTTTGGTTTTTTTGTATCTCTTCATCAAGGACTTTATATGGATTTTTTTTTTAAGGAGATGTCCACAGATTTAACATCACAAATGCTTTGAAACAGAATCTGTATGGTGAGTATAAGATCAGAGTCCACAAAATTTTTTTTCACAGGCGATTCTGGTACCAAAAAAAAATTTATTTTAACCTATCTAGAATAAATGCTATAATTTCAATATTCACAATAACAATGCTGCTGTCACTAGCAAATTCAATATTTAAATATTTGTACTCTATTACTCTATTTCTTGTCCTACTTGCGAGGATGTGAAAGATGTCTCTTTGTGCACACACAAAAAACAAATAAACACACAAAAAAACAATGCAATTGAGAGACAGCTCATAAATGATCTGATATGGATTTCACTTCCTCCAGGAGCAGACTGGTGAAATGAAGACACATCTTTTAAATGGGTGTTACTTTCTCAAGTTTATGTCATTTTTTTTAAAATCCATTTCCATGGATTTATATTAAGTTATTTCCATGGGCCCAAAAGAAACTTAAAACACATTCTGTAATATGTCGTCTGATAATCATAGCTTGCAAATTTCTGATTATCGCTATATCTTCAGCAGTATTTTAATGAGAGGTTGGAAAAAGATGCATCGGGGTTGCTAGATAAATTCAATTTTAAACTATAAATGATAAGGTTTGAGAAATATATGACTTAATACATGAATGACAGATGTCATAACAACATAAATGCTCCATCATACTAGACTTCCGGCTTGAGTAAATGGTTTCGACTTTTTCTTTTTTTTAATCTTAAGCTTTTTTTTTTTCAATGTTTATTTAGGCTATATTAATTTCTGACCCCCCTTCATCTCTACCTATTTTCTAGTCACTGGTTTTATTGAGTTATGTTGCCTGAGCAAATACTTTTTCTTCTATTACATACTAATCATATCTCTCACTTTAAATTTATATGTATCATATGTTCTAATCTTAACCACAAATACATAGCCTCATGCTAACAATGAGTACTTCTCTTCCTTTTTGTTTATAGTTTGTTTCATTATTATAAATTTATAGGTAATTCATCGTTCCATCACATGTAAAGTGTGTGGGAATTATCAGCAAAAGAATCGGAAAATGCTCGAAATGACATCCTACTGAATATACATGATGTTGATAGGAAACACAGCAACAGAGGGATTTTTCCCCTCCCCTTACATGTGTGTTTCACTATCTGCTCTGGCAGGAGGTATGCAGCGTCCATAATTATTTAAGAATTTTAAGTTTTCTTCATTCACAGTTTTTCTTCCGTTTTCTGATGCCTTGGTATCTTTTCCTTGATTCTTCATAGCATACAAAAATACAATAAACAAAATAAATGTTAAGAACTTAGTGCTCCCAATCAAGCCCCAGAAGCTGTACCTGTGAAAAGAGAAAAAATTTTCATTTTAAATTGTGTGAAATAATTTACAGCGCTCCTCTCCAGTATGCAGAAGACCTTAAAACGTGATGTTAGAAATTATACATCAGTTATACATAAAAATATTAAGGCAGCAATTCTAATTCTTTTTATTGGTGCATAAGGAGTTTTTGATTATTTTGAACAGAATATTTTAAACAGAATATTAGCAGAATATTTTAAGCAGAAACTAAGGGTGGTTAATGAACTACCCAAGTGCTTTCTATAAAATAAGGTGTATTTGGGATGGTTAACTTTCTCTAAGACAGTTAGTTCATGTGTAGTGTGACAGAGTTCAAAGAGAATGAATTGACTGAGATAACCAAATTGAATCCATTTTGATTGAACCAAGAGCCAACGTTTAGCATATAGGTGAAAGAAGTCTAAAAGGCCCTGAAGCATGGCCTGCTGAAAGTATTTAACAAAACCTCACAAAACAATCTAGCACACATGGTCTGTTCCTGTGAGTCTCAACTTTGGTTGCACATTAAAATCACCTGAGGAACAAACAAACAAAAAATCACCTGAGGGGATTTAAAAACTTTCACGCCCAGGCCACATCCCTTGAAGAATTAAATCAAAATCTAAAGGCGGGACACAGAAATTAGTACTTTTTTAAAGCTCCTCAGACGATTATAATGAGCAGGAAAAACTGATGACTCCTAACAGGGAAGGTGAGGAAGCACTCCCTGGCCTCGCGACATTGTTAACTGAATGTCGACAAGCTTTATGCAAAAAATATGTTGAACAATCAGGTCTAATTAAATGTGAACGGAATTAATTATATAATTTTGACCTGTTCTGTGGGATCTTATGGTATACCAAATAAGATGAAAGAAATATTTAAAAAGTCTTCAAGTATATTTGCCTCATGCTTGAGTTATGTCAAGTAGTAATACACTAATGTTGAACTTTTTAAAAATTCCATTGCTATCAAGAAAATGAATAGGGTTTCTGGGAGGTGACTATGCTGAGAAAACTTGAAGAAGTTGGGTTTAGATTTAGGACTGATATCATAATATAGCTTTCTATTCTTTGGATTAGGAATTGATGATATTATTTGTCTTGCTAGATAAAAATCAATGAATGATTATCTGGTTATTATCTCTGCATAATAAATCTAAAAAAATCCGAGGTAACAATTAAACTATTTTTGTGTATTCATTGGTGAGTGCACTGCTTTTTTTTTTTTTTAAATTCCACTTTAGACGATATTTAGGCAATTACTTTGCAAAGTACTTTAAACAATGAATATGACTGACCAAAGGGAAAGATAAGGGCCATGAGTGAGCTGCAAAATGCTGAGTTCTAAAGAGAGTTGTTTCCTGTTGGTTGGGATGGTGCAAACTTTATGAAAGATTTTATATTTGAAATAAAAAAGTATGTAGCTTTTTCAGACTGCCTTATTTCTCTTAGTAAAGTGCATTTACGTTTCTGCCTAATTTTTTTGTAGCTTGATAGCTCATTTCTTTATATCGTTGAATAATATTTTATTGTATGAAGGTATCACAGTTTGTTTATTTACCTACTAAAGGACATCTCAGTTGCTTCCATTTTTTTTTTTTTTTTGGCAATTATGAATAAAACTGCTATAAATACTACATGCAGGTTTTTGTGTGGCTGTAAGTTTCCAGTTCATTTCGGTAAATAAATACTCAAGAACACAATTCCTTGATTACACAATAAGCCTATGTTTAGCTAGTAAGAAATATTGTCTAAAGTGGATTAAAAAAAAAAAAAAGCGGTGTACTCACCAATGAATTCCACACCGTTTTTCACACTGACTGTAACATTTTGCTTTTCCACCAGCAAAATGAAAGAGTTCCTGATGCTTTCACATTCTTGCCAGTATTGATATTATTTTCGTTTTTTAAGATCTCTTTATATATTTAGGAGTTACAATTTTTTTCCAGTTTATCTTTTGTCTTCAAATTTTGCTTCAGATAAGTTTTGTGATACAGAATTTTAAAAATATTTTATCATTTTTTTTTTCTACTATGATTTTGGGGTTTGGATCACACTTAAAAACATTCCTGCTTCCTAGATAATTAAAAGAATTTCTATCATAGTTTCTTCTAATACTTGCAGTTTCAATTTGCATGTTTAATTAATCTGCAATTAATTTTTTTTAAAGTTAAGGTATTATTGCCACTATTTTTTTCTAGATGGCCATAGAGTTTTTTTTCCCTTATGAATAGAAGAGTACAGAAACAATTCTTTTCTTTTTGCTCCCCACTGACCTATGATGAGAGCTCCAGTTGGTAATTTTGTATCTTCCAAGAAGCCAGAGGCCGTTGATATAGTTATTGTTGTTGTTGTTGTCGTTTAATATTAGAAGAAGTTTTGGAAATGAAAAGATTTGAGAATAAATTCCAGATCTTTTATTATTAGCTGTGAGATTTTGAACTTTATTCTTTTTATACTTGGTTTCTTCATATTTAAGGAAAAAGAAAAAATATATATTTTCTACAGTTTCTATGAGTGTTAAAATGAGATAATAGATTGCCTGATAAAATGCTGAATATGGTTTTTTAAATGGTGGCTATAACTTTAATATTATTATACTGACAATGAGACTCATCCTTTAAAAATAGTCAAGGAAAAATACAAATTAATGAAATATATTAATGACAACTTACCCAAATAACCTAGAATTGTATATTCTACAAGACCCTCGCTTTCCATAGCTGTTGATGGACCACTTCATACATGTTTTATCAATCAGGGCCCCAAGATATATAGGAGCTGGAATTCCTCCTACAACATGAGATGAGAAGACATCAATTTAAGAAACATGTTTCAAATGTAACTGGGTGATATTTCACACTGGTACACTTTGGAATAAATAAAAGTTAAAAATTTTGGAGAATTCTTCCATTGTTTTGACCTAACTCTACTCAAGAATTAAGATTATTAGGAATCTCAAAATCTCAAACCGCATATAATAGCATAGACATCTATTATCTATCCTCACCCTGCCACCAGACATGGAGAAAAAGGAATTTTATATGTCTGTACACTCTGTTCTTCCTATAATGCCAATTAACTTAGGCTTGGTTAAAAAGAAGAATGTTGTTAGTAAAACATGAAAGTCATGTTGGTTCATGCGCAATTTTTTTTTTTTTTTTTAGGCAAAGAAAAGGGGACATAATTTCATGAGGAAATGAAAAAAACTCACAGCTTAACTGCTACAAAGGCAAGAGATTTTCAACACTATTTTTAAGAAAATTAGAAGGTGAGTGCCAACAGTAGGACTTCCTCTATCAAAAAGCCCAGGCCAACCTCATAGAACGCTAGGCTCCTGGGGTTGTCCTCCTTCCTCTGCTCAGAGCTCCACTTCTACCTTCCTGGTGTCACTAGAGCCCATGATCATATATTTTCTCTCCATAGATTGTTTGCATTTTTAATGCCCTTTGAAGCAGCCTGGGCTGTCCAGGTTAGGGCCTGTGGTGCTGAATTTTGTTTCTATTAGTGTTTGCTTACAATGATGCCTAAGTCTCTAGTGGTCTGTGCCTAATCCAATTTTTATTTGTGGTATATAATTTTGCAGATGGTAAGATTTTTTAGGAACATCTGCATTATCTTAATATACATTCCATCTGCTTTTACTGCTGTTTTAATAAACTATGAGATTGACTCCTATTTCTAAGTTGGTAATTTGATCAAAAATTTTTAAACATGACCATAGAGCTCTATTCTTCAGATGGTAGAACTGAAGTATTCATAATTATATTTTCCTTTTTTGTATTTTGATAAATAATTTTTGGTTTTTATTTTGTTACATAAAATGGTAGTGATTCACATTTACAATTTTACTGAATTATTTATTTTTAATCATTCTCAATTTTCTGAGAGTGAGAAATCTTAAATGACAAGGGGCTGGTATCTGGGTGAATATATCTGAGGAAAAAATGACTGAGAAATTCACAGCTTTCAAAAAATCACAGCCACCCTTTGAAAAATAAAGACTATATGCCTATAATTTCTTTTCCCCATATAAAACCACTGATTTGATCAAACATATTGAATTATATTTTTAGGTAACAAATTTGGTCTTAAATCATTAATGTAATTTTCAAACTTCAAATAATCTATTTTCCAGATACCTTTTTCAGTTTAATATACTCTATAGACAGTTCACACGTTTATTGTATTGAAGACAATTGTTAAATTGCAAGTATGGTACTCAGTATATTTTTTTCCATAGCAACAGTTAGGGTCCACAGTGCCACTTATATTAGACATATCAAAATAGAGCTCACAACTGGGATGACAAAGTTCCTTTCTTTCTGTTTTATGGTACTAGATGAACTTTCTCTTTTCTTAATCCTATTTCAGCATATCATAATACAGAGTGTAAAACAAATATGATGATTCCTTGTTCTAGTTAAAGATAAACTGGAACTAGAAATAATAATCGAATTCTCTTTTAGATTACACAGTTTTCCTCTGTCTCTTATTATTTATCATTTTTACTTATACTATTCTTTTTTTATTTTCTTACAATTGAAATTAATTAAAATCAGTCTTTGAGCTTTGACACGAAAATTTATATCTTAAACTTATTGTCTGTGTATTTATCATACCTAGTAACCGTAAAGTTAGTGAATGAAAACCCAATGCAAGCGATTTCAGTTCAGGTTGAACATTTCTGAAATAAAATAAAGGTGAGAAATCATTAAACACCTCTGAAAATCCAAAGCTGAGTCCAATAGTAAAACATTTCTCGATGTCATTGTTCTTCATGGTCTAATGAAAACCTTCAACTGAATAGCTGACATAAAATATACATTTTCAGTTGTTTTAAAAGAAAACATTGAATGATAATAATAATAAGTCCCTTATTCATTTAATGCATTATAATTTCAGGACAACTTAACAAACATTTTCATATAGGATCATTATGAAATTCAGTGAGAGAGTGGTTGAATAGACTTTATTACGTCTATGAAGAAACTGATTTTGTGTAGTCTATTTAGTTGACATAGGCCATGAGCAGATACTTAATCTAAGTCTAGATCTTAGCAGAGCTCTTTTTATCATCTAATTTCTGTCATTGCTGTTAACAGAAGTTTTGACTGATATGATTCATGAACTACATAATACAACCGAGAGGTCAAAATGTATCTTATTTTAGTATTTAATATATTTTGAATGTCATTTTAAAGGTAGTAAACACATTTGTAACCTCTCTAAGAAATTAATTCACGCTTTCATTTAGAAAGTTATTTCCACAATTCCATTTTCTGTGTTCAATGAGCAAGTGACACTACCGTCTCTATGATAACCTAGTACATGAATTATCCAGCAGCAATGGGGAGAGGGTGACTGAGGCTCAAAAATCCAATTTTTACTGAAATATTGAATTAACTGATATGAAGCCTTATTTTTTTCTTGAACTATTTGGATGACTATATTTGTTCACAGAGATAAGTAGAGTTAGTCATTCAACAAATATTTGCTAAGTGCCTCCTAGAAGATTTGTGTTAGTTCTTACCCTTTTCTTTGCTTCTTTTAAAAATTCTACACCTAAAAAGAAAATTTCCTCCTTGCTATCTGCGCTTCCCCTTCTTGCATTTTCTCTGGATCCATTGCGAAGTAGCTTTTCCCTCTCTCATCTTCATGCACTGTTTTTGTCAAAGCTAACATGGCCAGCATAAAAAAATCCAATTGTTACTTCCTAGCCTTTAACATCCATGACCTTTAGCAGCCCTTGATACAGTTGCTCACTCCCTCCTTCATGATACATTCTTAATTTGGCTTTTGGGACATTGCCATCTTGGTTTTTCTCTGACCTCATGGACCTCCTTCTCAGCTTCCTTCACTAGATTCTCCTCCTATTCTTGGTCTTTGAAGTTAGAGTGTCCAGGTCCTAGTCCTAAGATGTTGTATTCATCTGTACTTGAGCCTTAGAAGATCTCAACAGTGTTACTGATTTAAATACCATCTGCATGGTGCTGATTTCAAAATTCATGTCTCTGGCTTCAGTATTTCTCCTGAATGTCAGTATATGTGACCTGTCACTGGAGATCTAACAGACATCTCAGAATTACAGGGATATTACAAATTCTTGCTTCTCCATTTCTTCAATCTGCTCTTCTCTGGTCCTCCCCAATTTGTTCAATAATATCACCATCCTCCCAGAGCTAGGCCATAACCTTGGGATCATTCTTAATTTTCATTTTTACATGCCCCATTCAATCCATCAGCAAATCCTACGGACTTTGCCTTAAAACCAAAACAAAGACTGAAGATTCAATAACTTCCTACTTCCTTTACCATCACCATCTTCAATCATGCTTCTATCCCGTGAAGAACTACACAGCCTTCTGCTTTTCCTATGTCTATTCTTGTCTCCCCAAAGCATTTTCTTTATACAATAGCCATAGTGGTCTTCTAATTGAATGAGCCAGTTGTATAATTCTCATGTTTAAATCTCTCTGCCAACTTTTCAATACAATTAGAATAAACTTCAAGTCTTTCTTGTGACCCAAATGGTCTATTACCTGGACCATGTTAGCTCTCTCTTCCTCACACACTGTTAATCGTGTACGTGCCAAGTATGGTCTGCTTCAGGGCCTTTACCTTTGCTATCTTGCCTAGATTGCTCTGTACCTATCCTTATATCAATATGACTTGTACCTTCATTCTTTTTTTCAGGTCTTTTAACATGACTTCCAAAATACAATAGTTGTCCCCTCCCCCAATCTATAGCCTTACTCTGATTTATTTTTCTTTCTAATGTTTAACACCTTTGCTATTTTATATATTTAGGAGCTTATTTATTTATTAGGTTTTCTTCTACATGCATCCAGTTCTCCATCCCCTGACCTCACTGGAAGCTAATAAAATTAGGGCCTTCATCACTTCGTTCACAGTTCTGTCCTCAGCCTCTAGAATTGTGCCCAGCACATAATGAATATATATTGAATGACTGAATAGTATCAATACTGTTTAGTCTAGTTGTAACACTATCCTTATAACATAAGAGCTGGACAATCATTAATAGAGTGAAGTTTATATTTTTGTCTTACAGTCTATTTCACAAAAGTTTCCTTTTGGTAAAATCAAAGGCTAGCGAAAGATTAATAAATGTTTTTGACAAATGGTGATATTAATCTTAACCATTTTCTCTAAAAGATAAAATATAGATGTTATCAATGATGGAGCAATGATATCTCTAAAACCCTCTTCCTCTTCATGAAAGATTTTAAATTAAGAAGCTAAAGCTTATTGAGATGCAAGATAACATGAAGTTTGGAGATGATTTTTCTGTAAGTTAATATCTGTAATTTGGCAAATATGGTGGACTTCTCCTTTTGAGTAGATATTAATTTATAGTAAGGTGGAGCTATATTTGTGGAATAAATTAGTATAAAAATTTGAGAAGATTTGGGGTCAGAGTAGAATTTAAACAACAGTAGACTCAGCTTACAGGTCTATATTCATTTTAACAAAAAGTTAGTACATTTGTTTTTCCCTTCCAGGTCATGCTATTGACTAACAGTGACTTATGGTCAATACCTAGGTCTTAAAAGTATAATTAGATGTTAACCCAGGTCACTATATATAAATTTATATATTAATATATACTAATATAGTTAATATATATGTTATATATCTAAGATTTCCATTTTTAAGACTCTACATTCAAGTCTTTATGTTTTTCAATTTTAGGTGACCAAATAATTAATTTTACCAATAGGGCTTGTATTATCTGATTCCTTCCAACCCTTTAATTTTATCTTCTGCCATTTCTCTCTTACTCAGTAGTTCCAAACCAACTGGCTTGTTTTTATTTCTCAATGAACACACCAGCTATTTCCTGCATAGGATTAGACCTGTAAAGTTCTTCATTTGGCTGATTTTACCTTATTCTTTTGAACTTTAGACTGAAAATCACTTTTTATGTTTTTTTTTGAGAGGTACTCTCTGAGTCCTCTTCTTCACAGGTCTTCACCTCAATCCAAAATTAGGTCTTCCTTATTATTCCCTTTAATAGACCCTTTTTTCCTTATGAATAAATCTAATGATAATATATAATTAATCTTTATTTTTTATTTATTTTACATCAGTTTTTACTGTCATACTCTAAACTGTATGGAAATAAGTACTTTATCTGTTTTATTTACCATAGAACATTCTTCATCGAATATTTCATTAAATATGTTCAATGAGTGAAGAAAAGAATGACTTCTGCTCATATATTTTTCTCTGTTTTATGAAGATATTTGAGAGACTAGGTCAATAGCCATTCTGAGGGTAGATTAAAAGCTTTGAAATATCACAGTCTCTGTATTATACATTCTGTTTTTCTTTCAATAAAATCATAGGTGATTCACTCTGACAGGCTCATCAGGGAGCAAGGCATATCAAAAGTAGGAGTTCTTTTAGAATCACAACAGGGATTCTTTTAGGACTGAGGTGACTGTCAATCAGTCTATGTTTTAATATTCTTAGTAAAAGGAGAAAAAATGGAATCAAGATTTTGTAATGTAAGAATCAGAAGCAAAGTTATTATTAATTATGGCATTGAAGTATCACAATAATCCTAAGACAAAATATGAATTTGGGTTCTAAATATATTATGGAAAAATATATACATTATTAGATATGTTTATAGTCTAATATACACAAAAATGCTTTAAAAAAATCATACTCACTTAAAAAGCAGCATGATAGTTGAGGCAGTTCCCAATGCAGGTGTAAAAGAATTCAGGATTTGCAATACTATAAAAATATAAAATTTTTTCATACACCCATCATCTCTTGGGCATGCACCCAAATATGCTGAGTTATTTCTGTTCTGGAAACCAGTTGCTTCCACACAACTACAGTTATAAAACACCTAAAAAATAGTTTTTGAAACATTACAGAGTGTATTTGCAAAATATGACTGGGCTATAAATATGGTCTATAATATTTAAAGTAGTCTCATTCTGCAAAGCTAAAATATTTACAGTTTTTAAAGTAAAAATTCTAAAAATATAGTTGCTTAACAGTTGAAAGGTAAAACAGTTTATTGGTTCCTTTCTAGACAAGAAAATATAATTCACCATTAACACTTAATTTATCCATGATTTAAAAATTAGGAAAGTATAGAAGAAGTTAATATCTGAAACTGTATGTAATTTTCTCTTAATATAAATTCTTTAATACTTCTTTCCCACTCACTTTTACTTTCTATAACACATCTACTTATTCTCTTTAACAGTCTCTACTAAGTGTCAGAGCTAGTTCTTGGGCGGGGATTACCCAGGGAATCTAGAAAATATAGTAGCATGAGAGGAGCCAAAACCTGGGACTAGAGCTACCTATTGAAGTGGGGCAGAATCCAGGGGGGAAAAGAGTCCAGGCAGTGGTTCTGGAATTCGACTTTGACCAGCAAACTCAACATTCAAGAGCAAAATGACAGCTTATAAAATAGGCGATGTTATTATCAGAGAGGTTCAACTCAACAGGATATTCTAACAATTAGAGCACAGAAACACATGATTTTAGAGATTAATTTGGCAGAAACTTTACATGGATAGGCAGCTTTAATAAATTCTGTTCTGCATCTAGGCTAAACTAAGGTTTAAGGAGAGTTTAAACCTCTTAGTGCTAAAGACTAATTACTGAAAAATTGAGGAAGAATTTGAATCCATACTTATCTGATGACAAAAATTTACCTGTTTACAAGGAAAATATGGAGGAATCCTCTATGTAGCAAACCTATTGGCTAATAAAACCAAATTTAGGTACAAAGAATATCATTTTGAATGATTAAGAATAATTTATTGTTATAGATTTGGTTAAGAAACTCTCCAGTACTCCCCAAATGGTATCGTTGCCCAAAACTAAGAAGGTAATGTCACCACACTAACCAGAGCTCTCTTTTAGGATTCTGATATCATGTCTCTCCCAAGCCTTCACGAATGGACAAAATGGAACCATGAATTAAATGGGGGCACTCTCAGTCAAAGGATTAAATGGGGAACTTTTAGGGCGATGTGGTTTTAAGTATAGCCCTTGGATCATATTTGTGCAAATTTATGGCCTAGTTTCAAAGAACCTAGGTGCTTTATTCGTCAAAGTTTTCATTGCTCTTCAATAATACAATTAAAAGAACTATGGGCAAGAAAAAGATTAAAATTTTGAAAATCGAAGACAGAAGGGTGTGGAAGAGAGCAATAATCATAGCTGATTATGTTGCTAATGTTGGTGATAGGAAAAGGGCCCAGGAAATGGTTCCCCACCTTTGTGAGATAGTCAATGGATTGGAGGTACAATAGAGAACACTATACCTTATCCCCTACCCTTGGAAGTTACCCAGGGGATTGGGGAGAACTCATAGTTTTCATGGAAGGAAACATTTTGAGTGAAGAAGGAAATGGCATTTCTATGGGCAACGTTAGCCATAGGTAAGCAGAATACCAAGTTATCTTTTAGAGGAATAGTGTCAGTTTTGGAGAAATCAAAATTAGAAGGTAATAATTGGACAGTCAAGTGAACTGAAGCCTTGACAATTTTTGGAAAGTCAAAAGGATAGTGAGCCTAGGGGTAAACTTATCTACATGAAAAATTACATATACATAGTTTTCCTAGAAAGGTAGGTAGTGTTGACAAAGAGTAACTCAGGAATATCCCCTAAATTCTGAAGGGTAAAATACCTCCAACTTAATGGAAATCATACCTTTTAGTCCAATGAGACGCTTTTTAGAGATTGTAAATGCATTTAAATTCCAAAATGTTAAATCATAAACTCAAAGGGAAAATATGGGAATAATCTCAAATGAGAATTCAAGCAACAGAAAAATCTATTTGTATCTCAAGTTAGAATTGATTTAATTTTTGTATAAATTTTATAAAATCCAAGCGAGATTTTATATGAGGCTCTGTTTGCGCAACATCACAGCCATCACAATGACAGACAATA
Source organism: Eonycteris spelaea (assembly GCA_003508835.1). NCBI lineage: Eukaryota > Metazoa > Chordata > Mammalia > Chiroptera > Pteropodidae > Eonycteris > Eonycteris spelaea. The sequence goes on from PUFA01000053.1 coordinate 4,925,896, forward strand.
CTGTAAGTCTTTTTCTTTTGTGGTTTTATTAGAGACCTTAGTTATAGAAAAATTTGATAAGTATTTTGTTAATCAAATCTGTGATTTTGATTAAGAGAGAAGAGAAAAAAACTAATACTCACTGTAGGTTTTTTTTTGCCACTTGAAGATTTACATCCTGCTAGACAAGGTGACATGTAAGTAATTCCATTGTCCCCACAGACTGGTTCCCACTGAGTTTCATCACAATTGCAGTCTGAGTTGCAATAAGAAAGTGGTACATTTATATGAGATGCCACTGGATTATTTCTGGAAATATATGATAGATATATATCAAAAAGAGAGAGAGAGAGAGAGAGAGAGAGAGAGAGAGAGAGAGAGAGAGAGAGAGAGAGAGAGAGATGAAAGGAAGAGAAAGAAAGGGAATGGAAGGAGAGAGGAGGGAGAGAGGGGAAGAGAGAGAAGAGGAGAACAGAAATAAGGGAAAGGGCTGTCTTTTAATTAGATAGAAAAATTTGATGAGTGAAGCCAAAATGGCAAAAAAATTTTAGGGTTTATTCACTCTCCATCTTTACCCAGGCATGATTTATGATCTAGATAAAGTAAAACAAGAAAAAGAAAACAAAGAGACTAGGCAAGACTTAGACAAAAGGTCATTGAGATTCTATCAAGAAATTACTCATTAAATTGCTTATTCATTACTTGTGACTCAGTTTCTTTACAGCAATGTCTAATGGCATTAAATAAAGGTTCTTTCCAGTTCAGTGTAAAGTCCCATAAATTTGTGAATGTTATTTAACTAATTTGAATTTAAAAATCTATTTTTCACTACATAAGAAAAGAATTCAACATGCTTAAAGCAGAATCCCTAAGGATCACTTTTTAAAAATCAAGAAAAGTAAAATTAGTTGAGAAAAGTGAAAAAATTCCATATAATTTTTAAATGAAATTGCAATATACTTTATAATGAATTACTGTAAAACATAGTTATATTATGAAATATGATAAATATAATCTTAAAACACAGCTAAAATTATAAAATGGATTACATGTATAGTTAGATTTCTGATTATAAATTTTTTTAATTATCTTTTGTTTTTGGTAAAAATCTTGATAATAATTGAAGATTGATTTGAATGAGAAGTAATTTACATAAAGAAAAAAGTAGATTCAGAAATTCTATTATTAATAATTTTACTAAAAGGCATCTATTACCTAATTCTGCTTGGGACATACAACTAGGAGTGGTTAAGTTTAATGATTAATGTCCAGACATTGCAATCAGAAACTCCTGTGTTCACATTAGTTCTGCCACATCATAGAAATGTAACTACTCTTTCTAAAATCAATTTTGCCATTTGTAAGTCATAGATAATACTATCAACCTCATAGAAATTTTTTTGTAAAAAAATTAATTTGAAAGTTCTCAACTTCTTGTCATCAGTAGCCCTTCACACTGAAAAGTATTGAGAGTCCCAAAGGTTTTTTTGTTCAAATAAGTTAATTTGTTTATGGATACTCTATTAGAAGTAAATGCAAGAAAATTTTAATACATGAGATTACACAAGCACACGTCATTAGCCATCAGACTGATGTTATCATCGCATATCTTATATCCTTCGAAAATATTGCTATACACTCATAGAAAATGAAAATGAAAATGGAAAATACTGTTTGGGCATTATTATAAAATAGTTTATAATTTGTTGACACTCTGATAAACTCTTAGGAAGCCCTATAGATCCTCAGACCATATTCTGAGAACTTCCACATTAGTTATACTTTAAAAACTTACCCCAGTGATCAGCATTTCATAAATACTGAATACATTTATTCTGTTGTTTGCTATTATTATACTAAGAATTCCATGAGGGCACTGATGTATCCTATATATCTTCTTGGCCTTTAAGGAGGCACTCAGTAAAATTTTACTGATTGAAAAAAATCCCAAAGAGCTCTAGCTGCCTTCTTTTGGATGATGGAACAGTTATTATACTTATTAAGGAACTGGCTAAAGACTAAAGACTGCCCTGACAACCAGAGAGTCCTTGAACCAATAATGTAATACAGCATCAGTCTGGAGGCATTCTATGACTTCAAACAAGTCATGGTTTCTCTGGGTCTCTAATAAAGAAAGAAGATATAAGAGGTTTGGGCTACAAGGTTTCTAAAGTTCTTTTACCTCTAAAATTCAATATTCTAGGTACTCTATAGTTTGGTTTACCAGAGTGGGACATGCTGGATAAAAGTAACAATAGTCAGCATAAGGAGGAAGTTGAGAGATAATTCAAGACTAGGTTAGGTTGAGAATGTGGGAAGATTTGACAAGTTAAAATTGACACCTCATAGGATCCAGAGTTTAAAAGATCAGAGCCAACAAGAAGCAGCACTAAGGAACATGGTTACTGAACTGTGATTCCAGGATCTTTGCTTGTAGCTTCAATGTAAACGAACCTTCCTAAGCTCAAGTTGTTGAATGTATTCAGATGAGAAGAACTGCACAGGAATCTCGCCCTTTATTTGGGATAGAGACCATAGTACTAGGGATACTTCACAATACTTGATAATAATAAAAGTTAAAGGTTTTCTAGAGCCTGAAATGCAATTATAGATAGACTATTTATCAATTCTACTGTTAATAAAGACAATACAAGAAGAAATAATATTAGTTTGAAGAGAAAGAAAACTTTGTAGTGCAATGTAAGGAAATGTTTTTTTCTAGACATAGTTGTTAAACATCAAAATCAACTGGATAAAGATCATTCAGTCACATTTGGAAAATGCTATTCGTATTCTTCTCGTGATCCATTTAAGGTTATAACGATTAAGACTAAGAGTTTTGGAGTTGAAAACCCAAATTTGAGTCAGAATCTTAACATTGCTAGCCATGTGATCTGAGTATCTAAGCCTTTCTCTATCTATAAAATAGGAATAAGAGTATCCATCACTCTTTGTAAGCACCCCATAGATAATAACTATTATTACAACCTAGGTAGCTTTTTATAAAGGAAAGAATAAAAAGAGAGTGTTTTGAAATCTTAAGAAATGGATGTTTTAAGAATTTGTAAGTTGAAATTTTTCTCAGTTAAAAGAAAGTTTAGTTGAAGTTGCCATCTGTCCTGTTTTCCTTACAGTCATTTACATTAGATTGTTTATACATTGTGCAACTGATATATTAATATATACAAACCCATCATAGGTCAAGGTTAGGCCAGCAACCGGTTTGCTTTCACAAATTAGTGTAAAATTAAATTGGAACAAAAAGGAGGACAACATATGGATACAAAATAAATATTTGGCAATTCCAAGCAAGGTAAGTTTGAATTTTTTAATGATATATCCTCCTACAAACATTCCAGTTGCAACAGTTGGTATGGTTATACAACCTAGAAATAAAAGAAAAAAAATTTTCATTATATACATATAATTATTCTGAAATGTCTTTCAACATGAAACACACTGTATATCAACCAAATTCATCCTATCTTATTAATTATTAAGTAGAAAACTTTTAGGCCAGGATAGAGGTAAGGGACCAGTGTACCACATAAGAAAGATAAAAATAGTTTTTTTTCTGCCAATGCTGAAGGCTTAGTTTCCCCAATAGCAAAAATCAGTGACTGAGAATACTTGAATGTCTGAATAGATGGTTTCTATGGGGCGTTTTTTTGTTTTTGTTTTTTTTTTTCTGGAAAACACAGCAAAATATCATCTTCCTGCCTATAAAACTTTCATCCTACCATCTGAAATCCTTTATATTTCCTCAAAACGAAGAATTCCGGTCTTAAAACTTTTTTCTACATTTTCCCAGAACTTTAGAAATGAATACTCGAATATCTCTTCTTTATTCACCCATACACACATATACCTGAGGTGATAAACAGTCCCTATATAGTTAAAAATGATTAACCCTTTTTATAACTTTTCCATTTCATTGTCCTACAAGAGTTATTAAAGATTAAGACCCTTCTAACAAAAAAATTCAGGCTGGGAACCTTATTGGGAGTCAAATTTAACTATTGCTGTTTAAACTTTTATCTTACATTCAATGAGAGCATTATACAGAATTATTATTTTCTTATTTACTTATGACCTACTCACATACCACTTGATAAATTCAATTTAGTTTATCAAATATTTATTAATTTTCTACAATGTTCTGGGAACTGTACTGGGTAATGTACTGCTGTTAAGAATTTTATATTATACTGGGTGCAGGGAAAGAATGAGGTAAGAAAACCTTTCCTTCATAAGCAAGTCTCATGGCATTGGAAATAGATATTGGAGCCAAAAAAATCTCTCTATGATATGATTTCTGTTTTGAATTATGTAGACATCAATGATGTGTTTAAATTGATTTTCCTTTGGATAACATCAATGTTTTATTTTCTCTAAGTATCTAGGTCCTGAATCAAAGTTAATGAATTATGGAAATATAATAATTACATTATAAAAAGGATTTGTCTCTGGATCTCATCTCAGCACTAAATTATAAGATCTAATTAGCAAATACCATGTCTAAATATTTTATTCACGCACAATTTTTCTTCTGGAATTCATCTCATCAAAAATAATGTAAGATACAACTTCAAATACAGTATGATGATATCACAAGATTGACAAATTTGGTAGATTTGCAAAAGAATAAAGTAAAATTACATTAACTAGAATATGAAATCACCTTCACAACAAAACGTCATTTGGAACTCAATTACTTGGTTGTATATTGCTCATCAAGCAAATGTAAACAATATGTCTTACCAATCACAGTGCTCGCCTCAGATGCTGACTGATCATACTGTTGTTCTAAGTATTTTAAGAGATAAGTAATAGCACCGATAAAGCCACTGGATTGTATCAATGTCAAAACCAAAAATAAAACATATAGAGGATTGGTAAGAATGCTTTTTAAGGACCGGAAAAAACCTACAAAAACATAAATGTAAAGAAAATATAATAACACAGCTTAAATATATAGTAGTATCTTAATCTTATAAGTTATATAAGATTTAAAATTACATAAATCATAACACATAAAATCAGAACACCCTATAATCCTATCAACAGTTTTTTCATATACTTCTTCATTTTTTCCATATCACATTAACATTAATTTAGTTTATTTTACCCCAAAATGGGATCGTACATGCATGCTGTTTTGCAACTTGTTTTGTTCACTTTGTATTTGATTATTTTTACCATTCTACCATACAATTACATACATCATTAATTAATTTATTAATTTATTCAACAAATATTTGGTTTTCAATTGGGTACCAGGCAATATTCTAGGTGCTCAAGAAACAAAAGTGAATAAGACATGCAATGTCACTTATTTATTAGCACTTAATAACATAATTATTATGTTAATAATATAATTATTAAGTAGAAAATTACTTACAGATAATATAATCTAAAGCTCATAGAAATAAGGAGACTAAGGTTCAGAAATCATCATGTTCAATTTGGTACCAGGATACAGATCTCTTGTTTCCTGGTATACAGCTTTTCTACCATAAAATACTGCCTCAGTAAAGCTGGCAATATTATAAATTACCTTTCTTAAGGTTTAAGGAGAAGCCAAGAATAATAATACTATGTCTCAGAGGACATCGTGACAATAGTACAACAATCTGTGCCTACAAATAAATGTGTAACAAATTCATAACTTCTGTTTGTGGCAAGAATTATGTTATCTGGATCTGTGACCAACAGGTCAACCACCCATATGGGAATTGAAAGGAGCTACTCAGAAAAACAGGAGGAATTATCAGTCTAGAAAGACAGAACCAGATACAGTTATTGAGAGGGATGACACGAACTTTGAAAGATCTTGTTCTGTAGATATCTCTAAAAGTTTTAATTAGATATGGTCAGAATCAAACCTTCCATCCAATGGCAATTAACAAGTAGTTTTATCTGCTTATAATAAGAAAAGAGAGGGCAAAGACTGGAGAAGAGAAAAAAAAAAAAGAAGAGATAGAGAAACTTATAACAGGAACAAATAACATTTAGAATTGTTAAGCCAAAATGCTAAACTTTTCTTCATGAAACTCCACTATCAGGAAGGACCACTGACTTGTAAGGCATTTAAAATGAGTTGTGACATTTGATCAAAAGAAATGGAGCAGATGGGTTCACCAAATCACTAAATTTTTGAGGTGGGCGCAAACCTGGATCTCGTCTAGTCTGAACTTCCACACGATCATGATCTACTATACATAATTGGATATGTATACTATACTATATGTATACTATACTACACATGATCTACTCAATAATTGGATAGCTAAACACATCAAGTGACATTAATTTGACTACCTCAGAAAGAAAATTGGTCTAATTTTGGATAATTCTCATTGTTTACAAATTGTTTTTGTAATGAACTGAAATATTTATTTTTTTCTAACCAATTAGTCTTATTTCCACTGAAAAACATATAGCACAAATCCAATATTTTTTTTCTGACTAAATGTTCTTAATAATTTTATCTATTCCTAATATCACATAATTAAGGCTCTCTTTACTTTTCTGGCTACTTCCTACAAACACAGTTGATAATACAGATGATGTTCACAATTGTCCTGTTTTTGCATATTCATTATCTGCTACATTGTTTTTGGTCTCACAGTCAACCATGTTCCTTATGGGTTTAGATAATCCATTACTTTTTATGGATTTGATTGGGTACAGTTTGAACAGCATAGACCAAACGGAAATGCCTTGGTATGCTATTTTTAATGTGCATGTTAAATTTCAGAACTTCTAACTCAGTGATGTGCTGGTAAATGTTTAACAACTGACTCTTGGGGAAACAAGGCCTGATTTGTAGTTTGTCCCAATCTCCATGGTAATAAATGATGGTAAATTCTCCCACAATAGCCAATTTCAACCTACTAATGTAACTAAAAATTTAACAGTTTTGTCTCAGGAGCTAATACAAGCTTCCTCCAACACATCGTTGCTTTTGAATTACAGTGATGGGGAGGAAAATGTAACAATAAAATTAGTGAGTGGACGGACTGCTGAGACGAAAACTTGGATAAATCTGAGAATCTTTAATTCTTCAACTTCAGCTTTAAAAGGTCACCAAGGATTTAGGTATCACTCTGCTTGAGATTTTACTATTCCATCATATCTGTGCAATATGAAAACTGTGCTAACGCCTCATTGTTTCAACTATTTTGCTCTGACTGCTGCTGGATCAGTCTCCGGAGTATTGCTTTCAAATTATTCTCCATTAGTCCTCAGAACTTACGTTTGGAAGGGAACGCACTACCAAATGGTAGAAGATTATTATTCATATGACTGTAATCTTAATTACTACTGTTGCTTCTACTTCATTTTTTAATATTTAAGTAAGCAAACTTTGTGCTACATGATTCCCAAGGAAAAAAAATCTAACTCCAATTGTCTAGACAGAAACAAGCTCTGACTTCCTTCTCCTCATTCTCTCTCTCCACCTAAGAATAGCTAAGTTTACCAGTTTATAAGTACTCATCCTTCTTTATATTTAACTTTATCCTAGTACTTTCACACTGCATTGCAACTGTCTGTATGCTTCTCAGGATAACCCACCAGATTGTGAATTCTTGGAAAACAGAAGCCATATTCTATCACCAGGGCATAGTATGGTACCTGGTACTATTTGTATAAATGAAAGAGTGCATGAAATATTACAGTCTTTTTAACTCTCATAGTTTACAGTATAAAATTTAGAAATGAATATATACTCTGGTTTATAAGTAACAGATAATTTTTGCCTTAGGTTGGTTTCTCCCTGCTAAAGACCATAAACTTAATTCTATTCTCTTTAAAGAATTAGATGTGTTCAAAAAACATTGTTTAATTTTAGGAATCTTAGAAAAATAATTCAGCTAAATTTAGTGCAGAAGAAAGCTAACTCTTGGTGTTTGGAATATGACTTATTATTTGTGAATACTCATGCTTCCCTTTCACTGGGATTAAGAATTCTGAATTGACTATAACTGTGAAATACTTACCAGTCATATTTTCATTAATATTTTGCCCATGGTTGGTCGAATAAGCCATTTGACTCCTTTCCTCATTTGTTTTGAGCACATGTGAACTTACTGAAACTTTCCTTTCTTTCTGTGGTTTATCCAGATTTTTGGACAAGAAAAAAAATGGTATGGAAGAAATAATGGATAATAGTCCAGCCAAGAGAAAACCAAGCCACCAAGCACCAACCCAACGAGAGTCCTTAGGAGTTATTCTGATACTGCCTAGAATAAAGAATTAGAAGCCAGTCAAAAATTATTTTGGAATGCAATAAATGCTGGGCTAGAATGGTAATGATTATTCTCCTTCAAAAATAAAGCAAGCAAACTGCATTTCATGAATTTTAAGACATTATTTTCTTTTTTCACATTTTGTCATCTCCGAAATGAGGATAAGTCTAAAATGAAACACATACAATTGTTATTGTTTAGGATCAATGACATTGCTGTCATTGCCTGGGCCTGCATGAATTTGGTGGCTTTTCTGGTGATATAACTGAGCAATTGTCAGTCATCATTGAGCATTTATGCCTGCAAACCATTTAAGGACTGATTATAGAAACTACATGAATCCTTCTTATTGTCTGAAAAATTCTACTGACACCATCTCCTGAGGTCAAGAAAGCATTAGTAATGAAATTTGCACCAGAATGCAAGAAATTCTTAGAGCCAGTCGAGAAGTTTTCCCCCCATATCTCCAGAAATGCAACTCTTTGATAGCACAGAGGATGATATTAGTAAAGATATATGCACAATGAAAATCTGAGTTTAAAAGTAATCGGGAGAGTTGGGCTCTAAATTTTAGTGATAATTTAACTATTGTATTTCAATTACATTTTTTTAAAGCATGAATGAGCATTATGTAAATACTATAGCTAAACAAATATAAATGGGCTATTTCAGTAAGTATAAAGTAAACATTCTAAGTAATAAGAAAGCACGGCACACACACACCCCATAAAAGTTTGTAGTGCAATAATGGTGCCACTACTCTGATCTATAAGAAAACTCAGTAACGTGAGAAATATTCACTTGACTTAAAACTGTATAGAAATAAATTATTTATTCTATTTATTGAAGTAGTTTTCAAGCATGCATAGATCTGGTTTTAAAAATGATTTACATAATCACATTATTCTATAATCAGCAACTCAGATTTCAGGAAATTATTGGTAAAAGCAGTGACTCCATCTACACACTATGTATTCATCATCTGTCATATATGTCATTTTGGTGACATTTTTCCTGTTCTACCACTAGTCTACATATAGGTACTAAATAAACATGGCCTGCCAAAGTGTGTTCCTTGGCTTGCACACTGTCTTAAAAATTGAAAAATTCTACAAAAAAAATCTGGATTTCTGATATTCTTAAAAAACAATTCATAAGGACTTGTCAATGTTGGACCCAAATTTCTGCATGAAAAAAATAGGTTGAGGCTAAGTAGCATATGTGCTTTCATAGTGGGGTGGTTCACTGCCACCATTTCTTCCCAATTCAACTGACACACCTGACATTTTTTACACACTTACATTATCTCTTTGGCTCCTGCAGGCGTCGGAGTTTGACAAAATGTACTTCCTGATATATTTACATCATACTCATGACTGAATAAAAAAAGATGTAATAAGGTCTAAACATTCAGTGATAGAAATGGAATCACCAGGAATTCTAAAATACTGTATTGTAAGCAGTGATTTCTGACTGTAGAAAAGAGGTTACGAAGCTATTATCCTAAAGATTTGAACCATTCATTTGTATACTCTTAGTGATAAAAACATGGAGGAAATGAATATTTTGATCTCCCTGGAGAGCCAGTCAGGACATGGTGAGATAAAATCAGATTAGTTTATTCGCAAACACTAATTATAAGTTATAAGAGCCTGGTATAGATATAAGTTGAATTTTATTTTTATTCTGGTTATTAATACATTTATTTCCTATTCGTAACTTTTGACAGATAGTAAAGGACTATCAGTGAAAGAATAAACTTAATTATTTAGAAGAATGACATTCTGTACTTGAAAAACATTGTCATGTCACCTTGTTCTGATTGTACTTACTCAAATCTACATATCCAATGTCCACGTACATTTTAGAAAGCTGAGATCCGAGTGTAAAGCCAAGGATTGGACCGATCATTGCTATTGAAAACAAACTACCTGAAAATATTATAAAACAATTTTATCAGATGCCAAGAATACATGGTTACTCTTCAATATGCTTTTTAAAGTAACATTATATGATATAGCTTTCCAATAATTTTTTAAAAATACGCATAAGAATAAATTTAGAAACACTATTATCAAAGGTAGACCCAGGGAAAGTAATCATAAAATTTAATATTTTCTGTACATTACCTACATAAAAGGAAGACTCTCCTTCTCCAGCAAAATCGTCAATGTAAGAAATTCCCAAGGGTTGTATGGGGGTTTCCCCAATTCCACGAAGCATATTACCCATTAGGACATATATCCACATATATGACTCAGATTCCCTACCTATGTAGACAAGAAAGTGTTTTATTTTAAACATTAATTTTAGCATTCCTGTTAGAATGCTAAACTTGACTACATTAACCTCTTAATTATTTTAAGAATTTTTTTGCTTTTTTTTCGAATTATGAGTGATTCATATTCACTTTTCAAAATTTGGAAATACAGAAATGCATAAAGAAAACAAGTAAAAATGATCTGTTGAAACCTATATAATTTTATTAAGCAATGTCACCTCAATAAATTTAATTTTAAAAATGATCTGTAATCCAACCACACAGAGAACCACTTCTCATGTTTGTATGTATCTACCATATGTTTAGTGCATATAATATGTTCATTATATATTTAAATATCCAGTTCCTATTGTAATCTACTTTTATAATGCTTAACACCATATTATGACAATTTCTCCATGTTAAGATTTCTTTTACATCATGATTTTAATGACAGCAGAGTAGTATGATGAATAAAATTTTCACAATTTTTTTAAATCAATCTCTTACTTTTTACTCACAAAATATTTCTAATTTTTTATTCTCCTAAACAGGGATGTCAGGGCTATAATCATAAATAAATCGTTGTGCATCCTGATTATTCTCTTAAGATAAATCAGTAAAAGTAGAATTACTGATCTAAGCAAAATATTATGTTTATTTTTTTCTTTACTGTATTGAAAATTAACGTTCAGAAAGAGTTAGAAATTTATACACCCTCAGTAATACATATAATGTGTCTTTTTCCTCTACCTCATTTATTCTTATTTTTAATCTTTTCCTATCTTATATGCAGAAAAATCTTTAATTAGTGCTATAATTTATAATTATACATTAGACTTGTTATAATAGGTAAAATTTTTTTAATTGGTGTAATAATTTTCATTTTTCATAGTTACATTTCTACATATTTATGCCATTTCCCTCTTATTTTAAATGCATAATCTTAACTATTTTTTACCAAAATACTCTTCTTTTTATTATTTCTAAAACCTCTTTTTGTATAATATAAATACTATAGTAAGCTGAAAATTTTTTCTATTTACTTTAATTTTGCTAATGAATATCAGAATAATTTTTACAGTTGTAATTATAATAATATATTTTAAAATATTTATCAGTGACATTAATATTCACTAATGTGAATTCAATATTTACCTTTTCCCGGTATCTCAGGTGATGTTTTATTGAGTAATAAATTTTGATTAATTAAACAGGTTGATAAGCTTGATGTTAAATTCTCTGATGGATTATTATAGGTTTCTTTAGAATACCTGTAACTATAAGAATATCACTAGGTTTAAAATTTTGCTTGTCTACTGAATATTTTTACTTTTCCCAGAAACACAGAGGAATTTTCCACCTTATTTTGCACCATTCTCTTTTCCAACTTATCAGACTCCTCTTTATCAATTTCCCAACCTGTATTTTAGGAGAGGTGATGGATGAAAATGAGAGTGTTCAGTCAGAAATATCATCAATACATCCCAATGTGGGTTATCTATCATGTAACTATCATCCTAGTAGTGCTTATATCATGCTCAAGATATGAAACACCTTGGTTTTATGCTTTTAAAAAATGCTAACTGTATCTCTCCATCTCTTTGAATTATCTTCAAAGCCGATCACAATCTAAACTATCTGATAAACTTTACAATAACATTTAATAGAATTTAGAGCAGTGTTTTCCAAATCAATCTATAATGTACACCAATTCATCTATATTTTCTATTAACACTCTGTCTGATTTTCTTTCATAGACCACCACACACATACACACACAATCATAAGCCTGACTCTTTAAAACTTAGCTTAAGAAGCTCTAAATCCATTTCAATTTAGTGAAGATCTTAATAGGAACAACAGAGATAGCACTAGAATAAGGACTAATGCTGACATCCAAAAACTCGATGGATGCCTCATGAGCTCCAAGGTGGCAGCATACTGTATCCAGGCCCATTATACGTTGGCTTCCAAAGAATTTTGTAGTTAGGGAATTTTGCACTCTCTAAAGATAAACATGTATGAAATAAAAGTTGAACTTTAATATACTGGGTCCTGAGTTGTGTGTTGCATCAAGAAAAAGATGATCAGCTTTACTTGAGGCAGAGAAGGGGGTGGACTAGAGAAAGACTTCCCTGTGAAGATGACATATGAGATGAATCGTAAAGATGGATAGAAGTTTAATAGGTAGACAGAGAAGAAAATATATTCACTATTATAAGAACACCCATGGCAAAAGGTATGACATATTAAGACGTATTTGAAAAAATGCAGGCCTAGAGTGTGAGGGCAATATAAGATAAAATTAGGAAGAGAGCCAAAGATCAAGTCAATGAGCAAACTTGTATATGCAAATAGTTAAGATCTAAATCCATAGGCAAGAGACATTCAATATTTTTTACTGTAACCAACAGTAAGAAATACATTTTGCATCACAATACATACATATGAGTGTGCACACACACATTTGCAAATATATGTACAACCAAAAAAAAACTTTCACAGAACAATATTTGTTCCCATTCACATTGTATACTCTGTTCCATTTTATTTTATTTTATCCCATCTTATTAAAAAATTGTTGGTCTCAATAATCTGAATCAATTTTTTAGTCCACTAGTGGTTTAGAATTTGAAGTTTGAAAAACATTTCTTCAAAAAATTGGGACTTTTAAGCAGTAGTAAAATAATTAGATTTGTATTTTAAAATAAATACTCTAGTACAGAATATGAGTTAGAATGGAGATTAGACTTGAAGGAAAATGTCCAGGCCAGAGGTGAGGGGAACCTCAACTAGGTTAGGGATAGTTGAGATGAAAGGAGGGTGACAGATAGGAAATAGAATAAGCAAGATTGGTGACCACTGGTCCTCTGTGTTGAAATAAAATAGGGGTCTAGGATGAGGCCCTTGACTTTGGTTTGAGTTTCTTTGTGGCTAAATGAATCATTACCAAAAAGTGAAAGTGAAAAATCTGAGCTGATTTTGACACAGGGATGAATCAGTTTTGAACATATGGGTGGGAAATGCTTGTAAGATGTTAGGTGGCAGATAGCCAAGAAGTGGTTAGTTATAGAGATCTTAAATGTAAGAAAATGTCACCACGTATAGGTGATAGTTGCATGTAATGCATATGTTTCATATACATCATCTAGAGTGAAAAGTGAAGAAGATCGAAGAGAGAGCATAGGAGAACTGACACTATGACAGCAGCAGAAAAGGATGGGCATGATGAAGTCACAAAAATAGGAAATGAATCAAGAGAGAGTTAAACAATAAAAATCAGGCCCAGTACCAGAAAGAAGAAAGTACTAGTGAGAGTCAAATATGGTGTAGGGGGAGGAATTAATATGATAGCCAAGGGCATGACTATTGGCTTGGGCAATGAGTAAGTAATTAACATCTTTAGCAGAAACTGCTCATGGTCTCTCAATATCCATTCTTGTCTCCTTCCATTGCAATATAAGGTGGGATTTTTAGCTAGTAACATGGCAGCCTGGAATAAAGTCTATTTTTCCCAATGTCCTTATATCTGAATGGGAAATGTAATAAAATTCTGACCAGTGTTAAATCAATAGAAGTGTTATGCTTCTGAAAACATTTCTTAAGCCCTAGCCTCTTTGAACTCTGCTTCTTCTTGTTCTTCCCGTCTTCTACCTATCCTTTTGCCTGAAACAACATTACCAGAATTTGGACCATAAAGTCGAGGCCATACAAGGCAGAGCAATATGATAAAAAGAAGCGGTAACTTACCATCCTTGGGATAGCTGCATTAATGTTCTCTATGAAAAGCAAGCTTCTATCTTATTTAAGCCATCACTATTTTATGTCTTCTGCCATTAGTATATGACTCTGTTCAAAATTACACAATGGCTTTAAGAACACTCTCAATGGATATGGTACGGAAAACCCATATTGCAGTACATTGAACAATGAAGTTTATTGAATGTAATTAAAATATTGTAGGCAAAGACATGAAGTATAAGAGTTATATTAAAAAGTCATGGAGATCTTATTTATTTTACATAAAACGTAGACCTTATTTAGTGCTATTATTCAAATGCAATGAAAACCAGGGTGGATAAATCAATAAGTTAACTATTACGTAAAAAAAATAAAACACTTCTACACATACTTAGTAGATATTCTTCTCAGAATGTAACTGCTTATTTCATAAGAAAATAAATATAAATAAATTCTACCATTAATTTACAAGTAGATGATAATTAATGGCAGAGAACTGTTTAACACTTACTATCCCATGAAGAAATGTGGTAAAGCAGTTAAAATACATCCAATTCCCATAATAATGCAACCAATTCCAATTATTTTGGTCTGTGTAGTTTGGATCCAAAGTAACTCACAAATACAATCAAAAACAAATTTCCTAGAAAGAGAACAAAATTATATTTATATGATTCATTATAGCAAACATTGACTGAGTCTAATTTTATGTCCAGTTAATGGAAGGCCTCAGAATGAATACAAACAGAGCATAGGACATGGTATCTTCCCTCAAAGATCAGTAATTTACTTGAGAAGATGAAACTCACATTAAACCACTCACTGTAAAGTTTTATGATATTAATAATAGGTAGAATAGGTTTCGGATACAAAAGAAAGCACTTGAATTACTTGAGAATATTGATGAAGCAAAATTTTACTGAAGAATTTAGAGTTAACTAGATTGCTTTGGAATGGAGAACAAAATGGAGGAAATCTTCCCAAAGGGAAAGGTATTAATTCATGCATGCATTCATTCATTTCTAGCATTGTTTAAATTCTAGTTAAGCACCTTCCATGGTATTAGGAGCCGGAATATAGAAAAGATGAACCATGATATTGGTCCTCAAGGAACTTACATACCAGTGATAAAAATAGAAAAATAGAGGTGCTGTTAGACCACAGAAAGGGGGAACTTAAGTTAATTAAGGTTTCAGAAAAGTTTCCTGGAAGAAGGGCCACTTGAATTTTAATGTTGAGTATAAGTTATTTAGATTAAAAAAGGAAAGAAGAGATAAATCAGGGTTAATAGATGGTCACAGGGATGGGGAGCACGGCATAGGGAGTACAGACGGCAGTAATGTAATGGCTGTGTGTATAGCTATAGGGAAGATAGAGTAATTGGGGATCATTTCATAATCTACATAAATGTTTAACCAATGTACTGTATACTTGAAAATAATTCTTTAAAATTCCAGAAAAAAATTACAGCTCTAATTAAAAAGCATTACAAAAATAATCAGAGGAAATAATTGGAAAGTATTTAAATATAGTTTAAAAACAAAAATAAATAAAATTTTTATGAAATTAAAAGAAAGGCAGGTGGGACAAGAGCATTCCAAGTGGAGGGAGTCCAACCATTCTGTTCCATCAGGAGCCACAAGTATAACAAACAAAAAACAACCAAGAATTATTGAACATCTGATGGGGAAAAAATATAGCTTGAAATAAAAACACCAAAATGTACTGGTAGATTAAGTAACCCATGAAGAAGCAGTTAAATAAGGAAACTAATGAGGGGAAACTTAAAAAGTATCCAGTTAGTATCTCTAGAGATAAAAGGGTATCCATAAAATAAGACTGGCAGACTAAAAATAATAACAATAAGGTATTGTTAGGGATTAAAAATATCATAGAAATAATGTACATATTGGGACCTGATATGATAAGATGTAAGATGGCATCAAGGAATATTTATGGAACATAAGGAAAAAAAGGTAGAATTTTAGAAAGAAAAACTTACAGGAATAAAATAGCCAGAAAATTTAATGTTCACCTTACATGTGTTCTGGAAAAAAATAAAGAGGAAAATAGAGGGAAAGAAACAAATTAAAAAATAAAAAATAAATTCCTTGAATTAGAGGAAGTCTCAATCCTTCAGGTGAAAATTTCCACATTTCTCCAGCACAAACAGTGTAAAAGAGACAGTCTTAGATATATTCTGATAAAATTTCTAAAGTTTAAGGATAAAGTGTAAATTCTTATCAGTGCATGTCAATGATACTTGTAATGATTTTTCACATACAACATTAGGTATTATAAAAAAACATTAGGTATTATAAATGTTTTAAAGTTCTGAGAAAAAAAGTTTGTACTTTTAATTAGGTACTCAAATTATTACTTAAATATAATAGTAAAATAAATACAGTTTCCAACAAGCAAACGCTCAGAAAATGTGTCTGGAAAAAACAACCACTGGAAGATACACTTCAGAAAATTTAAATATGAAACTTAAAGTCATAAAATTCAAGAACAGTGGTAAGCAAAGAAACCAGTAAAACCTATAACCACATCCAAATAATTGCTGTCAAATAGGTACTAGGTTTAACAAATATTAAGGATCAATTTCTCAATAAAAGGACATACACAGTAAATTAGATTTAAAGCTAAGAACAGTCTAATACTAAAATTCTAGATGGTTTCATTAAACCAGGGAGGTGAAAAATTAAAGGATATTTAGGGTGTAATATCCTCTGAATTATGAAAAGGCAGGATTCATAACAAAAGGGTAAATGGGGCTTTCTTTATACAATTATTTTTTGAATACTCAATATTTAAATATATTTTAAATAAAACTAAAAGATAAAGAACAAACTCGTAGAAAATATTTGTAATTTATTCAAAAGACATAAGTTGTTAGTCTTTTTCAGTTACCAAATAGTGAAACACACATACACACACAAAGAAAAATGGGCAGAGGTCATGAGCTACCAATTTAGAAAAAAAGAGAAAATAATGTTCAATAATTATATAAAACCTCACTATTATTGGAGATATTCAAATTAAAATGAAGACAACAAAGCAGCATATTCAATGTTCTAAAAAAAAACCTTTTAACCCCAAATTTTAGACCCAGTTAAACAGTAGAAACTTAACATAGGTTGCTCCTCTCTCTCAAATCATTAGACTCATAATCCTCTTTCCAACCTTTTTTTTTTTTTTTACACTAAGAAATCTTGAGGGAGGGAAGGTAAAGCCCTGCAAAGTATTTGTTTGCAAATAATGAGGTTGTGTCGATCAGGGTTTTTCAACCTCTGCACTATCGACATTCTGGAATGGTAATTCTTTGTTGTGGGGGCTGTCCTGTGCATTGTAGACTGTTTAGCAGCATCCCTGACCTCCACTGTTAAGTGCCATTAGCAACCCTCTTCCCTCAGTTACGACAACCAAAAAGGTCTCCAGATATTGTCAACTTGCCTCTGGTGGCAAATTTACCTCTGGCTGAGAACAGGTAGTATAGAGTGTGTATGAACAGTTATTACTTCTGCAAATCAGATTACCAAGTAAAAATCAAAGTAGAAATAGAAATTACCAATTTCAAAGCTTCCATCAATCAAGCCAACAACAGAAGATGATATGTCAAATCTCCTTTCTATCTGAGTGAGGAAACTTTTCATAATGGATCCACTTAGTGCCTTAGAAATAAAGCTGAATGACAGGGCTGCAAAGAACATCTAAGAAAAAGCAGAAAGAAAAGGAAAAAATGCTTAGAGAACTACAATGTTTATATGTGCATAGAATTAAAATTGCTTTTCTTCTTTACTTATAACATTATTTTTATTATAAAAAACATACCTACCTTCCTCTATGCCAATTGGTATTGCCTAATCACAACATATCATACCATATGTATATGGGATGTAGTAAAAGCAGTACTAAGAAGGCAGTTTATGGTGATAAGTAATTTGTATTAAAAAATAAAGATCTCTAATTAATAACCTAACCTTACACTTCAAGGACCTAGAAAAAGAAGACTGAACTAAACCCAAAGTTATCAGGAAAAAAGGAACTAATAAAGATTAGAGTAGAAATAAATGAAAAAGGAATAGAAAAAAAATCAATGAAGTTGAGTTAGATTTTTGAAGAGATCAAAAAAAAATTGAAAAAATCCTTAATTAAATTAACTAAGTAAAAGAGAAGATTCAAATAGCTAAAATTAAAAATGAAAGAGGAAACATTACAAATGATGTCAGAGAAATAACATGAATTATGAGACTACTATGAACAATTATATGCCAACAAATTGGGTAAACCAGAAGAAATAGATAAATTACTAGAAACATACAACCTATCAAGACTGAATCACAAATAAATAAAATTTCTAAATAGACCTAAATCTAGTGAAGAGATTGAAGGTGTAACAAAAAACCTTCCAACAAAGAAAGCCCAGGATCAGATGGCTTTATTGGAGAATTCTATCAAAAATTTAAAGAAAAAATAATTTAAATATTTTTCAAACTTTTCAAAAGATTTGAAGAGGAGGGAAACACTTTCAAATTCATTGTATGAGTCCACATTATACTGATATCAAAGCCAGACAAAGACATCATAAGAAAACTACAAATCAATATCCCTGATGAATATTGATGCAAAGATCCTTAACAAAATACTACCAAACAGAATCCAACAATACATTAAGAGGATTATACACTTGGACCAAGTGGAATTTATACCTGGAATGCACATCTGGTTTAACATATGGAAATTGATCATTGTAATACATTACATGAACAAAATGAAGGACAAAACCAAATGATCATGCCAATAGACGCATAAAAGCATTTGACAAAAAATTCAATACCCTTTCATGATAAAAAAAACAACTCAAACAAACTAGGAATAGAAGAAACTACCTCAACATAATAAAGGCCATATATAAAAAGCCCATAGCTCATACTCAACGGAAAAATTTAAAGCTTTTCTAGTACTATGTTGAATAGAAGAGGCAAGTATGTCAACCCTCGCCTCTTCTATTCAACATAGTACTGGATGTTCTAACCAGAGTAAGTAGGAAAGAAAAATAAATAAAAGGTATGCAGACTATATAGGAAGAAGTAAAATTGCCTTTGCTTTCAGAGAACATGATCTTATACGTAGAAAACTCTAAAGACTTTATAAAATATATGTAGAAAACTCTAAAGACTTTATAAAACAAGAACTAATAAATTAATTCAGTAAAAACAAAGATGCAAAAGCAACACGCAAAAGTTGCATTTCTATACAAATCAGTTGCATGTCCATGCACTATCAACAAATTATCTGAAAAAAATCAGGAAAACAATCATTTAGATAGTAAAAATTAAAAAAGTCTGATGATGCCAAGTGCTGGAGAAAACGTGTATCCCTATTTTCTTTTATAAATTTCTGTAATCATGTAAATTAATGTGACCACTTAAATAGCAATTGAGCATTATCTTATAACATTGACATTTATATACTCTATGATTTAGAAATTTCCGTCACAGATATTGTCAAGAAAATCTCTGAATATACCAGGAGATATGCAAGAGAATATTCATACCATCATTATTTATAATAGAAAATCTCTGTTAACAATCTAAATGTGCATAGACAGTAGAGAAATAAATTATGGTCTATTCATATAATAAAATTCTATACAGCATTAAAAATGTACAAACCACTGCTATATGAGTAAAAAACAATTTCATATGTGTCTATAACATATAAATATAAATATAAATATATATGTATACTAATATATATAAACATATATAAATATATATCTATATATTTACAGAGCTTTTGGAGATCAATACCCGAACATCTTTGGGAGCCATTATCCTGCTTATCTATGACTGTATTAGGTAACATGGCAAAGGGGAATGACATTAAAAAGTTTACCCTGAATTATCCTGGTTAACCCACTGTAATTGCAGGGGTCTTTTAAATATATAAGGGAGGCGGAAGAGTCAGTGTTAATGTGAGGCAATGTGAGAATAGCTTTGAATAAATAAGGAGCTATGAGTCAAGAACATAGAGAGTCTCTGGAAGTTGGAAAAGACAAGAAAAAAGACTGTCTCCTAGTCTCCAGAAAGGAACACAGCCCTGACAAGTCCTTGATTTTATTCCGGTAAAACCTGTTTCACAGTTCTCAACTTCAGAGCTGTGAAATTATTACAAAACTGTGATAAATTTGTATTGTTTTATGCAATGAAGGGCAAACACACACATATGTATATGTGTGTATGTGTACCAGGTGATGGTAAATGATATAAAACATCAACTTGGTAACAGAGCTATGGATAGGAAATACAATTTTTATATGGGGTGGTCAGTGATGAGTTAACGTTTAAACAGATTTAAATGAAACAAAGGAGCAAGATATTGGAAAATAGAACATTTCAGAAGCAGTAACAGCTAGAGTAAACTTTTCCAAGTCAGAGTTATGCTTGGTTTTTGAGAAATAGCAAAAAGGTGAATGTGCCTGGAGGAAAGTGAACTGGAGGAAAACTATGGAATATTGATACTGTTGATGGTTATTCTGATGATTTCTGAAGGAGTAGCGGAAATGAAAACAGAAAGGGGGAACTTTCGCTTTTGCTCTTCTATTTGATACAAATGTATCAAAAACTTTTGTCTCATTAAAGAATTTTCATTACAACATAGCGGTATAAGAAACCTGATATTCAGAGAGAATAAGTGTAAAGATGATGGATATGCTGGCAGGGTCTATATAATCTAGTTGGTTCAGTTCAAAAATTAAGGGAAAGGGGTAAGAAAGAATCAAAGTATGTTGTTATTTAAAAGTGTCTGTTATTTATTTGTATTTTACACATTTTAATTTTAACCTGCTGATTCTGTATATGCATGTCAGTAACAACATGTGTGTATGCATGTGCCTCTGAGAAATACTTAGCAGATCTCTAGTGTAGAATGAGGAAGACCATCAAATAGTCTACTTCTAAATTCCTGTTTACCAGAACATCTTGAGGGTATCAGTATTATGAAAGTCCACAGTTACTTTAGCAATATACAGTGAAATTGAGAGCCTGGGATTTAGAATCAGACTGCCTGAATTTGGACCTTGGCTCTACCACATAGTAGTTTGGGGACCTTGAGGAAGTCATTTGTCCTCTCTGTATCTAAGTTTTTTTATCTGTAAAAGGGGATGATAGCATCTAGCTGGTAGAAATACGCTAACAAAAATAAAACACTAGACTATTGACTGGCATATACTGTGTTCAATAAATGTTAGCTATTATTATTACTATTATTATTGCTTCTCTGGTCTTATTATTAGGCTGTAATTAACATACTTTATATGCACTGCTAACTTGGTAACTCCTAGCTTTTTTCCAAATATGCTACATGAGACAGCTCTGTAATCTTATTTGTTTCAGCCAGTTTGTTGTCACCTTGGTATACATGTGCAAACAAAATCACTTTAACCCTCAATATTTAAAAGAAGAAATAATGCAGCATACCATATTACCCCTAGACAATGGAATGAAATACAACTGCATTAACCAATACCTTTTCCTTGTGACTGTCATTCTGTGTAAATATTATTCAAATATTTCATCAGAACAAACTTTGCCAGTAATTGCTGAAAACAAACAGAACTCCTGTTCCCTCCACAAAGTTAAAAGAGACCTTATGTAAGGTTACTGCAATCGAATCTGATCTCTGTGGTCTTTATTCAGGTAAATAGACGGCATCTGACTGAGGAACCACAGAAAATATGAATAAAGTCAGTCATATTTTTTTTATTTCTTCAAGACTTCCTTCCCTATGTGGCCTTAAATTCTTTAACTTAGGTTCCGGAGCTTTCATAAGCTAGATGACTTCAGGCAAATTACTTAATTCCCTGAGTCTTGGTTTCTTCAACACTATGCTCAGGGTGTACTTTTTCTTGTCTATGAAAATCCCAATATAGTCTATTTAGAGTCTCACAATTGTGTGACTAAAGTAAGACAAGATTATTACTTTTACTAACTTGTATATGGAAAAATTAAATGTCTTTCTTAAGTCAGAAGCTTGATCTTTGGGCTCGGTCTTTTCACTGTTATTACAGATCTCTTTTTCATCAGATGTTATTATTTAAGTTATTTAAATAAAAAATTCTGTTCTCTAAAAAAAATTTAAATAGGTCAAGACTACAAAGTGGTTCATAAGGCTGATTAATCTTCTTTGTTTATAGGTCTATTATGACTATTTTATAACTTATTTTATTTTAATCACATTTATAATTTTTTTGGCCCATCAAGAACCAAAGAGAAGATACAAAAATATTTCTAAATTTTTAACATTAATAAACTAATAACTATCAGAAATATCACTCAAAATATTTTTTCAATTTGAAACTAATTTAAATCAAAATATAGATCACTTGGTTAATATTTTAATGTATGCTTCAGTTGAAAACTTAAATTTGAAATGTAATGTTCTTTCTAAACATGGGTTGCTGTGTCTTTAAAGTTTCCCTTTCAATTATTTTAGTTTGGAAACATGAAACTCATTCCACCTTGAATCCATTGCAGCATCTACTTTCCCTTTTCCTTGATGGTGTGCTTCTGCTGTCTTATTCAAATGCTGATTTTGGTCCATCCTTGAAATATAGATGTTATGTGACTGTTTTCAATTGTTGCTGGTGTTTTGTTCAAATGATGACCTATTCAGGGAGGAAAAGTATAACTTATTTCACTTTAACAATATACATTATAGAAATAAATAAAGCCACAAAGTCAATATCACTCAATTCATAAATTCACTTAAATTTATTCATGGCCTACTGTGTCCTGAGCACTGGGCCTGCTCAATGCTGGACACAAAAAAATGCACACATAGAATTCTAGCTTTAGAAGATTATAATTTAGTTAGAAAGATACATTTATGGAGAAAAAATTAAAATAGAAAATAAGATAATATAGAATCACACACTAGATTAGATAAACAAAAATTTTATTTATAGAAATGAACTTTTATTTTCTACATATCTACATTATAAGATTTAAGAAGGCAAGTACATATTTAATTTATCTTTATAGCTTTACAAAGTGCCAAACAATGCCTTGCACATAGCAGATAGTCAAAATGGGTATAAAAGCAATGTAACTATGGTGGCTTAAGAAGTTTTCATAGAAGAAATATCTCAGGAACCAGGCTTGTAAAGCAGGCAAAGTTGGGATTTGTTAAGAAGAGCAAAGTGTACTTTAAGTATCTCTCAGACAGACACTGTCCATGCTTGAGATTACTACCACCATGACCCTACTTTATTTTAATTTTGTTCATTTATTTTTGAAGAGAAAATATATGCACATAGCTGAAAGTACAAAAGAGCAAAAAGACATGTATTAAAGATTCTTCCTCTAACCCACAACTCCAACATCTAGTTTCTCTTTCTGAGGACTAATGCTATCAGTTTTCAGTGAAATTTATCCAGAAATATAATATGCATTTTTAGTTAAATACAGAATATTTTCCTTTTAACACAAATGGCAGCATGCCACTAACACTGCTATCTAACAAAAGATATTATATTTTTATTTAAAAAGATAACTTTTTTTATTCTGTTTTATATACTCGTTTTATATACTTTATATTAATAAATGGCTTCCTCAGTTTTGTTAGAGATGCAGGGTGTTACATTGTTGATAAATATTTAGGTTGCACCTAGTTATTTTATATTAGAACATTTTCTTAATATCTCATTTTATTTATGTGTGATCAGAGCTATCGGATAAATTCCCATTGGAGTTTGGAGATCAAAGTGAAAGAGGAGTTCTAATTTTGAGTTATTAATCCCCCATTTTAGAGACTGGAAAAATTAGTCAATTTGTTCCTTGAGTTTGCTCTTTTATATAAATTAGTTGTTTCTTCACTTCAATAGAAAATCTATTCTTGTTTAAGTGCATAATACACATTTATGTATCTAAAATATCTATTTATGCATAGAAACACATAAGGATAGATATATGCTTACCAATAAGGATTAACTATGCAATATTTAATATATATCCTATATACAGTTCATTCTCATTATTTGGAGTAGTTATGATCTGAAAGTTGCTGCAAACACTAAATTAGCAAATAGTGCACATTGCTCCTAGAGACAGAGTTAGGTTCCTGTATATCTCTGGTCACAACATTTTTATCAACTGATTAATGTCTTATGTGTGCTTCTGTTTAAAGATGCCTTATTTAATTTATATTGTTAATCTAATAATGTTGCTCTATGTAACAGGTATGTGTTTAACTTCAGCACTGTATGCTTGGGAGCCATTGTAACAGCAAAATCACCAATAAAAAGCACAAAAATAAAAAATATGGCACTATATAGAGTAGGAAAACATCACTTGTTCACAGCATGAGAGCTGAAACAAGAGGGCAGAGCCACATCTTATTTGACCTCAGCTGGAAACACAGGTATTGAACAAGTCAAAATTTTTGCCACTTGCTGCAAGTATGTGCATGACCATGAAACACCTGCCATGCTAATTTTGGGGTTACACATAAATTTTAGTGAGTAGGCAAATTTGCGACCAGAATCCACAAGTAATGAGGATCATTATTTGTATATTTTATTCTTTAATTTATTCAACAAAGATTTATTGATTCCTTACTTATGAAGACCATGAATATATGCATGTATATTTAATAAATGTGTAAATATAGAAATGATAAATATCTGAAGATATTACCGCTTTTGTATATGTGAGTGTATATAAACACACATATGAATGCAGAACCCACACCTATATACACTTAAGTGAACCTCAGTTATGTTATTCCACTTTTTGCCTGTGCTCCATACATGCCTGCACCCGTGTAGTTACTGAGTGGAGTGGAGGGGAAAATCAGTAGTTTGATGGTCTCAAAGTCATAAGCTGCCTTTTGACAAATTTCATGTTTTTTTTTTTAATGAATATCTCTTGCTGTATTATCCCTCAGGATTTAAATGTTAGAAAATCATTTTTTACCACTTAATCTTATAATTACAAATCTTTATGAATGATTTGCAAAGTGGATAATCACCCTTTAGCTTTAAAGGTTTTTTGGTTTGTTTTTTGTTTTTGGCCATTGAACCAATATTCTTGAAAACTATATTATCTCACCACTCTCAGCCTTGTTTATTGCAATTGATTAAATTATGATTATCCTGTCTCTCAGCCTTCTCCCTGATCTATACATACAAGTATCCTCAGACTCTTTCAGAGGTCATTTGTGCCATATAAAATACTATTCACACTTCCTACTTGAGATTGTCACAAACTGAAACCAACACTTGTTTTCAGTCTCATTTCTCAATGCATCCAAATGCACCTTCAGCCATAGGGAACCAAATCTCTAGAAAAAACGCTCAGCTCCCTATATGCGTCCTCTCAATCGATAATGTTCTTTCTCATCTCTTGGTTGTACTGCTGCTCCAAGTCACCCCTCTTAGATGTTTTCCCAGTTATTCCCAATTGAAATAACCTCTCCCACACTGCTGCTTCACTGGAGGATATACCTTGTAATATACTATTACTCTTCTTATATTTTCACAGCTTTCTCAGACAGACTATTCTATACCTCTCTCCTAAATATTGGGAAAAAATATCCAGAAAAAAATATTGGAAATGCAAGCACTTGTTTCCTCATTTCTGAGAAAGATTAAATTGTAACAAGTAACTACGAAGTAATTAGAAAGTTGGATTATACATATAGGCTTGACTCTAAACACCACACTTTTTACTTCACCATGACACTTTAAGCCTGACTTAGAGACATTTCACATAGTTATCTCTGGACACATTTTTTTTTTCTCAGAATTCTAAACAAGTGACATATAAACGAATTTTTGGGGACTCATTATGTTTATAAGACAGGACCACGGGCATTCAGATGGAGCATTGCTCCTCTTCCCTGAGCAGCACAACCCCGTTCTGCCTAATTTGATTGGCATGGAGTGGAAGGCAGATTCTCACCAGCCTCTGCTCATCTGTGTAAGGCTTTTATTATTTGAAGGATCACAGAAAATCAGTGCAAGCAAGTGACCCATTTTCTACCATGTCCTTGTGGAACTGAGGAGGAAAAAAGGGAAAATGGCATTTACTAACTTCTTTGCCCTCTTATAGGGACAACTTCCCCATCCTCCACCTTACTTTGATAATAACAATTGTCTTACAAGGGTAGCTACCTTTCTGAATGAGAGAAAGGAACTAACATTTATTGAGTCTTTAGTTTGTATCAGGAACTGTGCTAAGCAGATTTTTTTTTTTTTGATGAGATGAAATTACCTAGAAAAAAATCTTCTTTCTCTTCCCTCACCTCGAGTCAAACTTGAGTTGAAAAAAGGAAACTAAAGGTGGGAAAGCAACTTTGAGGCACAACCTATTTCTTGACGTTTGCCAGCTAACTCTCCACTCCAAATTATCCAGTAAAGATGGAATAAAAGAAATAGGGAGTAAGTCTCATTATTCTATGTAGTTAGTGAAAATAATTGCCTAGTAGCATATTTTGGAAGGTAACCAGAGGTTCATTTTTTCAGATTTGAAGTTCCAGTTGTCAAGAAAGTAATGAGAACTGGATTTCAAACTATTTTTAAATTATGACTGTCTGATTTTCTGTATTTTATTTCTAAACATATATAAACCTGTGGCTCATCTATCTCTAGAAGGGATGTTTAATACGTTTTAAGATCTTAGAACATAAATGTGTAGAAGAAACAGGAAAAACAATGTGTAATATTTATCATGTCCATCAAAATATTTTGTTCTTGAAATCTGTGGAATGTTCTCACATAGAAGAAACATTGAAATTAGAGAATCTCAAAGATTCTTACCTGGACTTAGAATCCTACAGCGGCAGCAAGTCCATCTCTTTGTTGTTAAAATCTTTAAGTAGTTGTCTTTTTCGTTTTTTTAAAAATTAGTCCCATAATGATTAACCATCAGGTCATTGTCTTAGGCAACCAGAAAAAAATTAACTAGCTATTCTAAGAGTCTGTTCCAGACTCCTGTCTTAAAGGTTATATTTGTTAGAATCTATAAAATATTTTTCTGTTAAAGTTTAATTATTAAACTTTATTTCTGAGAATAACATATTTGTTTACTTAACTAAACTGCATAATTTTTTTTCTTTAACTATAAAAATATAACAGATTATCTAAGATATTTAAAACTCTTCCAAATTCAAGGAAGTTTTTAAAATGTGTCTACAGGGTACTTTAGCACTCAAAACATAAAGTACACTCTTTTACTTGATACCGAGGGGCAGTTCTAATATGATGTGATATTGCTCTCTATTTAATAGTGGATATTAGCTGCCCCATATGGAATTAAAGCACTACTTCATTACAAGATAGGTCTTCCAAGTGACAACATTTTTTAAAAATGGCAAAAGTCAAGACTACTTTCCATGATAGATTCTTTACATTGAAACCGGAAGAAAGACCAGTCACATAATTTTTTTCTATTGACTTGGTTTTTAGAGAAGTGGGGATCTTGAACCAACTGAAAGTTTTCTTGAGGACGGGAAAAGTTTTATTTATCATTTATTCATTCATTCAGTCAGTAAAGCATTTTTGACTTTCTACTATACTTCTATTCCTCAGACATTGGGTTCTGTTCTGGGAGTATACTAATTTAAATTAGACTCAAACCCTTCTCTTCTCAAATGAACAAAAATGTATATTTTTATATTATATATGTTGCTATTCAATACATACTATTAAATAGAGAACATGTACATAACAGCTATTATATAGGGCTATTATATAGAGAGCAATGTGAATACACACACACGTAGCAATGTAAGGATGCATATATAAAAACATTGTTACCCCTTATCACTTCTGAAGGACAATTTTTAATAGAACTTCAGCAATATGTATTTAAGTTTTATATCTGTTATTTGATAAATCACTTCTGTCCTGGTTTATTCTAGAAAGCATTGGCATCATGGGAAAAAACAGAGAGTGTAGAGAGGGAGAAGGGTTAGGAAATTCTTAATTTTCCAATTAAAAGGAACTGAGAAATGTAGCCTGGGGCTAGGAAGATTAGGGCCCTGGCTCCCAAACAGTCCTCTGCTGAATCAGAATCTATGACAGTCCTGCCCACACCCAGTTGAGCCAAAAAAAAAAAAAAAAAAAATGCTTTTTTTAAAAATTGAAAATAAGCCCTTCATTTAATTTTTATGCAGTGCCAAATTTCAAGTTCCAGTAGCAGGATTAGAGAATATTTTCAGTTGCTTTTGGTTTCCCCTTCTTTCAAAGTGGAAACACAGTTTAGGCGTTCCTGTGTTAATGATTTTCTCTCCAAATTTTTATTCCACCAAGGCACATCACATCATTTGAGAACACTATAGAGAAAGAATGAAGGTAGAACAGTACAAATAAATTGAAGATCTTTCTAATCCCTAAACCAAAGCAACCTGGTGAGACTCTGGAGTGCTTTCAGAGGCCAAAGAGCATTTTCTGTGACCTCTCTTCTCATTACCTAGTTTAGGTAATGAGATTGTCTTGTGCGACTTGTGAAAGAAAACGAGTGATCAAAGGAAAGGAGTTGCAACAGTTATTTCATGATCAATATTATGCTAACATCCAGGGTCAAGAGAATTGCAAAATTTGTTTTTTAAAATATTGATATTTACTTTAGAGATAATTATCGCAGCTCTGATGACATATCATGGTCTTTGAAGTCTGATAAAATTTGATGCCAATTTTCTCTGCTACTTGCTAACAGTATTGACTTATGCAGGCTATTTAAACTCTCTGAGCAATAATATTCTCATCTATAAAATAGAAAGACAATACTTGAGGTAACGATTAAATAATGTACGTGAAGAGCTTTCTTTACCCAATGCCTAATACATTATAGATTCAATACCTAATGTCATTGTATGGCCTCTGTGTATTATAAATATTTAGAGCAATTAATTCATATCAAGTGAACAAAAATAAAATCTCTAAGACTGGTATCCAGATTTTTTCTAATAGTTTTTATTCCTGGAGTTGTCGGGGGGGGGGGGCGGGGGGTGGCCATAGGCATGCTTCAAGAGAGAGTCTTCAGACTCAAAGCAGACCTGTTATTACTTGCCCACCATATCTCCCTTGGCAGTGGTCAAGAGGCAGTTCCAGGAGGCTATATGCCTGGAAAGAACCCCACATATCTCTACCCTCTGATGCTAAGCCCTGGCATCATCATAATGACTTTTTTATAACCATCTTTTCTCTTATGTTAGTCACCATCACAAGAAAATAAGAATTCCCTGATTGCTCTCATCACCTCCAATGTGAGCCCCATATGGCTCTGCACACGCCTGTTTTTGCCCCTCACTTTTTATTCCTCTCCCAGTTCTGAACTAAGATCCTTCTCTTGAGCCTTTTGGGATTCATGGTTAATTAATCACAAGTAGAATTACCTTTATCTTTAGCCTCTTCTCTAAATTTCTTTTGCTTTACCTAGTAGCTCTAATTTAAATCTGGTCCCTCCCTAAAGACAGTACGCCCCTGCTGTCACGATCAATGGGGGCTGCGTCATTCTCCATTTTGCATCATTGCTCCTGCACCAGATGGTCTAGTTTCCAACTTGCCTTTCCATTGCCACATCCTCTTTCCTCAGAATCCATAATTTTGAATCACATATCCAAAGACACTATTATTTATCCTTCTTTTGGAATCATCTACCAACAGAAGTCACTTATTCCTTGACAATTTTAGGCCTTGATTCAAAGCTATCTCTCAAAATAGTACTGCTATGATAATTATTGGTATTTCAATGTGTCCTGAAGAGAATCCTTATAGTTCTTTTGCTTCTTAGTTTTTTATACCTTTCTCCTCCAATGATCTTGCTTCTGCTCATCCCAATGGACATATCCTAAATCTTGTCACACCCCAAACTACAACTTCTCCATATCAGTTTTATGGATTGGATTGCTGTTATCTATCTTCCAGCTCTCACTTTGTAGCACCTCTGATGGAACAATACTTCCACTGACCAGGATCTGTAATCCACTGATTGATTTTACCAAGGATTTCACCGTCCCTTATTTAATGTCCTCATTTCCCTCCACGTCTTTTCCATATCTATTTTTGACATCTTAATTAGAGTGTCTCAGGATTCAACTCCCACTTATTTCATAATAATCTCAGGATTATCCATTGTATATTGGTGATCTAGTCTACTTTCATGCCTTTATACCATCTATATGTTGGTAATGCCAAAATGTTTATCCGTGGTCAGAACTTTACTCCCGAGCTTTAGATTTTTTCCATTGCCTGATCACCATCTTCCTTTAGATATAAAATAGGCATTTCATATATAACATTTTCCAAGCTATTCTCCTCATCTTTTCTATATTTCCCATCTCAGAAAATTATAATTCTATTCTTCTAGTTGCACACATGCACACACACACACCTACTTACACATAATATATTGGAAATGATTCTTGACTCCTCTTTTACTCACACCCTATCAGGCTCTAATTTCGAAATATATCTAAAATCTGACTGTTTCTTACTACCTCCATAGCTATCACTCTCGTCTTAAATTATTGCGACATGCTTCAACTTGTACCTCAGCTTATCTCCTTGTACTCACCATACCGCTTTCCCAACTTACTCCTTCATGCAAACTGAAACACAACGGTCAGAATCCTCATGTCAAAACAGGTCATTTCATGACACTGCTCTGCTCAAATACTCCAATGACTTCCTACATCATTCAACATGAAGTCCGAAAAATGGCCTCAAAACCCTATAAGAGCAGGGGTCCCCATCTTCCGGGCCACAGACTGGTACCAGTCTGTGGCCTGTCAGAAACTGGGTTGCACAGCAGGAGATGAGTGGCCAGCTAGCCAGTGAAACTTCTTCTGTATTTTCAGCCACTTCCCAGGGCTAGCATCATCACCTCAACTCACCTCAGATAATCAAACATTAGATTCTCCTAGGAGCACCGGTCCCTGGTGTCAAAAAGTTAGGTACCACTGCTATAAGATACAGATCTGTACTCAGGATCTTTGTATTTGTTGTTCCTTCTTTCTAGGAGGTTCTTCTCCAGATACATGCATAGCTCACTACATCACCATCTTTTAATACCCACACAAATGATTCTTTCTCAGTGAGGTCTTCTCTTACCTTTTAAATATTATCTGATGTCAATAGAGCTTTATACTGCTTTATTTTCTTCTTATTATCCATCATACTAAGAATTTTAGTCACATATTTTGTTTACTGTTAGTCTTCCCCTGCTTTGGCAAGCATACGTTTATACCACAGTGTAAGCTCCAGAAGAGCAAGGACAAGTTTTCATCTATTTTGTTGCTGCTATATCCTCAGTGCTTACAATAGTACCTGGTACCTAGTAAACAATAAATA
The DNA here is from genome assembly GCA_003508835.1 of Eonycteris spelaea. Lineage (NCBI taxonomy): Eukaryota > Metazoa > Chordata > Mammalia > Chiroptera > Pteropodidae > Eonycteris > Eonycteris spelaea. Next base: position 4,957,490 of record PUFA01000053.1, read on the forward strand.
TTTTTGGATGAATAAATAAGCGAATTTTCTATAGAAATTTATAGCAATGAAGTGATGTTAAAAAGCAAAGACTTAAACTGGAGAAATAGTTAAAGATGTTAAGGATGCTATCTTTAGTAATATAGAAAGTAGTTATCCAATTATCAGTGGATGTGATAAAAATGTTGAAAACAGTCACCAATTCATTTTGTTTAAGGAGTTAAACATGACACTGACATAACATGATAAAATTCTCTGTGAAAATTACTGTGTTCACAATCTTCCAATGGCTTCCTAGTTCAATTAGAACAAATATTCAAGTCCTTTCTTTATTTTACCAGGACCTACAGAATCTCTTTCTTGGTTATCCCTGTAACATTATTTCCTATAATTTTTTTATTTAGTCATCACTTCCTAGCAATATAAGTATCCTTGATGTTGCAAAAACATCTCATTCATGTTCTTATCTCAAAAGCTTTTAACTTATTCTTCTCTCTACCTGGAATACTTTGTCTCTGGATATCTATTTTTTACTTCAATGTTTTCCTCCTCAGTCATTACTGCCTCACAGAAGCTTGCCCTGACCTATTTTAAAAATTGCAAGATCTGTAATTTTCTATCCTCTTGCCTTACTTTCCACCACCCTGTGTTTCTTAAAACAACATGATTTTATAAAATATGTTTGTAAATTGTCTCTTCTCCACTAAAATAAAGCAACAAAAAGGTAGGGCTTCATTTCTTTTATTCAGTCAGAGTTTAGTACAATGCTTGGTAAATTGTAGGTATGCCATAAATATTTTGAATGAATGAACCAGCCAGGCTTCAAGAACTCTCGATTGCCAACTGTATAAATCCTGTGTTTGGTTCACAGAAGGAGACCGAGCATCTGTTTTTCATCTTATTTTTTTAATGCTCTAGCTCAGTGGTCTTCAGTATGGGATGTGTATTCTCTGAAGAAATGAGAAGGGTTTCCAAAGTGTTTATAAACACAGATAATGTTTTGAAAAAATGAACAGCTTCATTAAAGAATAGTGGATACACAGTAAACTACACATATACAAAGCATATAATTTAATGAATTTTGACACATGTATTCACCAATGAGACCAAGATAATGAACACAACGGTCACCCCAAAAATTTTCTCCTGCTCCTCTCTACCACTCCCAACCCTAGACCCAACTACTGATCTGCTTTCCATCACCATAGATTAATTTATATTTTATAATTTTTAAATTAACTTACTCAAATAGTACATACTCATTTTTGTCTGATTTCTTTCATTCAATATATTTATTTTTGAAATTCAACCATGTTGTTGTGTATATCAATAGTTCATTTCTTCCTATAATGATTAGTATCCATTATAGAAATATATCACAATTTCTTTATCTCTTACTTGTTTGTAAAAATTTGTGTTGTTTCCAAGTTGGAGCTATTACAAATAAAAGTTATATGAACATTTGTTTATAAGTCTTTGTGTGGATATACGCTTTCATTTCTCTTGGCAAACACTTAGTTGTGGAATACCTGGGTCGTCTGGGTCATATAGAAACTTAAATTCCTTTAAGTTTCAAAGAAATTGCAAAACTTTCTAGTATAGTTGTATAACTACATTCCCAACAGCAGTGTATAAGAGTTTCAGTTCCTCCACATTCTCTCCAACAGTTGTTAAAAATAGTCTTTTAAATTTTAGTCCTTCTAGAGATTTGCACTGGTATCTAATTGTGGTTCTAATTTGCATTTCCCGAATGACTATTGATGACTAATGATGTTGAGTATCTTGTCATGCGTGCTTATTTGTTCTCTTTCTCTTGCTCTCTTTTTAGTGAAATGTCTACCCAGTATATACTGTGATGCTTGTCTTCTTATTATTGAGTTTTAAAAGTCTTTTTGATATCTTTGAACAACATCTTGGTTGGATATATGTTTTCAAAGATTTTTAAGAGTGAAATTTGAGAATTTCAATGGAGTCTAATTTATTAATTTTTTCTTCATGGTTTGTTCTCCTTGTGTTCTATGTGAGAAATCTTTGCCAAAATCAAGGTCAATAAGATTTTCTCATTTTGTTCTAGAGGTTTTATATTTTTAGCTATTACAGTTTGAACTATGTACTCAATTTTAAATTAATTTTGGCATACGACGTGAGGCAAAGATCAAAGTTCAATATTTGGGCTATTGTTATCTAATTAGTTTACATCATTTCTTAAAAGAATTATATTTCCCTATTGACTTGGAATCTTTGTAAAATATCATTAAACATAAATGTGTAGATCTATTTCTAGGCTCTTTTTTCTGTTGCATTGATCAATATGTCTATCTTTCTATCAATTCCACAGTATCTTGATTACTATAGCTTCATAATAAGTCTTGAAATAAGAGAGTATAAGTCTTCCTACTTTGTTCTTCTTTGTCAAGAACATTTTGGCTATGCAAGGTCCTTATCACTTCCATATAAATTTTTGAATCTGCTGTCAATTTCTGCTAGAATGTGGATAGGGATTGCAATGACTCTATAGATCAGTTTGGTATAATTGGCATCTTAGCAATGTTGAGTCATATATCTATAAACATGGTATATCTCTCTTTTACATCTTTAATTCCTTTCAGCACAATTCTGTAGTTTTCAGTATACATGTCTTTCACGTCTTTTCATCAACTTTGTTAAGCATTTTATATTTTATACTCCTATACGTTATTTTACTTTAATTTTAATTTCTGAATGCTTAATGCTAATGTAAAGAAGTAAAACTGATTTTGGTATTTTGAACTTGTGTACTGCAACCTTACTGAGTTCACTTAGTAGTTTATTGGATTTTTAAAAATATATTTTTAAAAATTTTAATGTAGATTACCATGTCATGTTCAATAAAGACAGCTGCATTTCTTCTTTTTAATTTGAATGCTTCCCCCCCCTCCTCATTCTATATATTTACTAGAACCTTCAGTGTCTTCTCCGGACTATCATATCCCAAAATAGGAGTGGTGAGAGCAAACATCCTTGCCTTGTTCCCAACACTAGAGAAGAATGTTTTCAGTCTTTCACAATTCAGTATGACGCTAGCTGTGTGTTTTTGTAAATGTAGGTTAAAGAAGTTCCCTTTTCTTTCTAGTTTTCTGAGAGTATATTATCATTAATGAATGACTTAAGATTCGAAAGTCAATTAGTGTAACTCAGTCCTTAAGGTAGGAAAGAGTATATACCAGATATGTATTATCTGTATAATCATCATACTTTATAATATTTTTATTGAACATTTTTAATGTATTAATAGATAGGGAGAAGAAAATAAAAGAGCCAATAAATTGAAGATTCAATGAATTAGGAGGAATTGTATACTGGAGTAATTAAGGGAATGAGATAAAAAAAAAAGTGGGAATCTAAGTTTTTTATTAGGAGCAATTCCAGGTGGTGACAAATAAACAAAAAATGACTATAGAATGGGGTGACTAAAGTAAAATAGAGGATTACAATTTTTCTGCTGCCCAACAAGGCATAGAAATTCCATTCAAGGTTGTCTCTGTTGAGTCTTCTGGGTGGTGCTGTGCAAAAGTATTTTCTATGATAATGAAAATGTTCTACAAGTACACCCTTAGATGCAGTAGCAACTAGGTACATGTGGCTATCAAGCACTCAAATGTGGCTAGTATGACCAAAGAATTAAATTTTTTATTTTATTTAATTTAGATTTAAGGAACCATATTTAGTTAGAGTCTACTTAATGGGACAACATAATTTCAGGGCATCAATATGTACCATGGTTGAGGTGGAGCAGAAGGTTTCACAAAGTTTCACTTAAACCACTCCTAAGGCTTTTATATTTAATCTATCTCTTTCTAATATTTGAAATATCAACTCATGAGGCTGTTAGGAAAAAGGGGGGATAGACAATGCTCTATTACTTGTATTTTCTTATATTATTTCTCTTTTTCTCCTCTTCTCTTTACTCTCCCCTTCATTTTCTGCTGTCACTCAAGATCAGGGATCAAGCACACTGTCAGAAGCACTATAATCACTCAATACGTAGTAGCTATTATAACAGGTTTTTTAAAATTATAAACAGTACAGTAATGAACATCTTTTTACACAAGTATTTGAATACATCTATGAGTATTTCTGTAGTATACTACCCTAGAACCAAAATTACTAATTCAAAGAGTGTAAACTTTTCAAAACTCTCTTTTCAAATTAGTTTACAGAAAGATTCTATTAATAACAATCCTTCCGTATGTATTGCTCCTCTCAATTCATATCTATCAGTCATGTTTTTTTTCAATCTTGGACAATTAGTTGCAAAATGGAAACTTACTATTGTTTTATTTTACATCTATTTGAGCATAGACCATATTCATGCTAATCTGTAGAACTGTATGATGGAGTTCCGTAATCTATCTTGTATGATGTACATATTCCTTTCCTCAACTCTTTCTAGTTCTCTTTGCCCCAAATTCAGAATATTTTTCATATTTAAAGGGCAAAATTTGTGTCTTATTTAATAGCACCAGTATAACATTTGGTTTTCTGTAATAGAAATCTTAATTAGTTCTAGTTTCTCATTATTCTTAACACCACAGACCACAAAATAAATGTTTTTTTTTTAAGTCCAACTTTCTTAGAAAATCCTCAAATTGTTTGCTCTCACATAAAATAACCAAGACTAGTCACAATCTCTCAAATTGTCTTTGGAGCAACAGAGATCTCTTGTCCTCAAATCTTGCTAATCAAGTGTCTCCTAAAATTTCCTTTACTTTTTTGAATCATCTTGCTTATTTTCCTCAGGTCTCTCTAAGAAGACATCCCAAAGATGTCTTCATGGCTTCAGATGTCTTCTTGGATATCTACAGCTGTCTTAAAAATTTTATAACACAACATTCTGGCTAGTTTAATCAATCACTCCAGAAGCTAGGATTAGAAAAAGCTGGAAGGTTTTGGAGTAAAGGGGTCCCAGGTGGACAGAAGCTGACATTAGGCCTACGCGTCAGAAAAAAAATACAAAGATCCAAGGAGAAATTACCTGCGTAGTACTGAAGATTGTGAAGTTTTTCAGCCAGTAGGTGGAAGCAGACTCTTATCTGTAAAGATGGATACTATAAACAGTTCACAAGGCCCAGTAGTCATTTAGCACTTCTCGGCAAGAGCAGCTTTCATTTTCTCGGAATCAGCTATTTCTTGAGCAGTATTTATGCAGTTACTAATACCTATTCAAAAGAGATTAGGAGCCTTCACAAATTTAACTCATGCCTATGATATTACAAAGTTTTTCCATGCAGCTTCAGGTTAAGTGAAATAAACATAATAACAAAAGAATAAAACATCATCTGAATAATTTTTAATATTAATAAATTAATCATATTACATGGTAAAATCAATTCTGTTCTTCTTCCATCCTCCCAGAAAGACAGTGCTGCTTGGATTAGGGCCAGGAAGGCAGGACTGGACTTGGAAGGGGAGTAAGGGGAAGTCATAGATGATTTAGTAATGGAATAATGTGACTTGTGAGCTCCATGCAGGCAGGCATATATCTGTGATGTTTGCTTCAAAGGCCAACACAATTCTGGCTACATAGTGGATATCCATTAAATAGCTGTTGAATAAACGGTAAATGATTAAATAGAAGTTTAAATGGTGTCTCTTCTCAGATTATAAGCGCTCAGCAGTGTCCCTTTTCAAATATAGTTAATATATAAAAGCAGATTGAAGGGCAGTGGAGAATGATGATGTGGAGGCTGAATAATGACCACCAAAGATAGCCACATCTCAATCCCTGGAACCTATGAATGTTGCATTATATGGCAAAATGGACTTTGTAGATGTGATTGTTAAGACTTAAAATGGGGAGAGGATCCTGAATATCTGGATGTGCCTTAAATATAATCAGAAGTGTCCTTTAAGAGAGAAGTAGAGGAAGATTTGACTACAGTCGGAAGAGAAGGTGATGTGATGACAGAAGCAGAGACTGTAGCTATACACTTTGAACAAGAAAGGTCATGTGACAAGATATACAAGGTCACTAAAAGCTGAAAAAAGGAAGGAAACCAGATTCATCCTTCAGAGCTTCCAGAAGGAACCAGCCCTGTTGACACATTGACATTAGCCTAGTGAAACTGATTTCAGACTTGCGACCTCCAGAGCTTTGAGATAATACATTTGTATTGTATAAAGCCACCAAATTTGTGATACTGTGTATAGTAGCAACAGGAAAATAATACAGGTGGTAACTGCCTTCTTCATCTCTTATCTTTATTCTTGATCCTAGAAGTTGGAGGAAAGGGAGGTATGGAAATAGCAGGTCATAAAAAGAACTCTGGCTTATAGGCACACATCAGCAGTAACAGATGCCCCAGCTTATCTGGGAAATTCCTAGAGACTGTAGAATGTATGACAAAGAATCAGGGAGCCCCCATCATGAGAATAACTGGATTCCTCAACATATGGTGAAGTGAGCATGAGAGTAAGTGATGTCCAAGTACAGACATGGCACTTGGCAAACTCCCAGGCAATCCAGGCCCAGATTTAGAATGGCAAAGACTCCATTCAAAAGCACACAATAAGGAACACTCATCACAAGCAGAATTGCTGAATAAGGCAAAACAAATGCGGTTGTTAGCCTCCTGAGTACTTTCATGTCTTGGAATTGGAATCTTTCACTACCAAAGTATTTTGTTTATGAAGCATGGAGTAGGTTCCAATCGCATTGGCTTTAGGCATGAAATAAATCTGTGCTTGGATTTTTAAAGAATGAAGTTAATCCAAGGCAGACATGACCTAAAGCACTGTTAACCTAAGATTGAGTGCTACTGATGTTGGAGGCTGAATGTCTTAGAAAACGCAGTCTCTTAAAAAGTCTTATGTGTAGATGCACCAGAGCAAGCTCAGCAGTAAAGTCCAATTAGCTGTAAATAATACCTTAGTAAAGCCTTGCTGTGAAAGAGTCACTCATGTGAAGTCTATGTAAAAAGTTCGTTAGCTTACAATATGTGATATCTACTTACACATTTCTTAGCAGCAAATTGATTTTTTTTTTCAACAGATAAGAAGACTTCTACACCTCCAGATTTTTACTGAGTTGTCCTGCCTCTCTCAAATCTGGGCTATTTTATTCAATCATTGGGTGCCACTCTTTTCCAGGTCCATTACAGTGGGGAATAATAACGATTCCTTGACACACTGTAGAACTTGCAGACAATAAATGAAATAGCAAGAAGGTATATATTAAAGAGATGATAACTGCTATTGAGAAAAATAAATAAAGTGGGTGGGATAAAGCAGAACAGCACATGCTCTTTTAGATAGGGTTGTCAGGGAAGGCTTTCAAAAGGCTGCTGTGTGAACAAAGAGGGAATGAGAGAGATCAAACCCTAGGGGACAAGATGTTGTAAGCAGAGGACTCAGGAAGGGTGAAGACCTTATGCAGAGGCTGCTTGATGTGTTGAGGGAACAGAAAGGAAGCTAAGTAGAGCAGGGTGAGTGTAGGAGGAATGGGAAGAAATGAGATCTGAGAGGTAACTGTGCTTGATTATGCAAGGCTTCTTAACATTAAATATATATAAGGCCAAACATTATATACTGTAGCCTGAGAGCACTTTATTTATAAAGTTATTGAGGTTTCTCAGACCGATTTTTATCCCAGGTTAGTCCATCTTGAACTTCAAAGTCCTTGATTTTCAATTCAGTTTGGTCAATGACAGGTTTTGTTGGGTAAGAGGTCAGGGCCCAGCTAGCAACCTCAGAATAGCCAGTAAGTAACTTGATTTTATGGACTGTGAGACCATTCACTTCTGTGTCCCTAAACCATTTGTCTCTTAGCTAAGGACTTCCGAGATCTCCTCCAGTGCTGATACTTTGATTACTATGGTAGTAGGAACTCTGTGTTCTTTAGTTAGCTCTACGGTCATTATACTGGATTTTGCAGAATGAGAGCCACCAAACTTCTTCTTTTTTTTTTTTTTTTTCATGTCAATTGTTTTAATCAGCCCTGAAATTTAGGCCAGAAAGAAAAAGAAAAAAAAAAAAAAAGAAAGAAAGAAAACAATAGCATAGGTAAACTAATTTTGTTGCTTAAGTAAAGGCAAAAATTTTGGAACAGAGGTTTTTGGGATTTTATCAAAATAAAAACTGAATATTATGGATATAATACCCTGAATCATATCAACATCTCTGCTAAGTTGAGGCTTTGAAAAAGTTTCAACTAGATAGATAAATGAGCACTGGACTAGGCATCGAAAGATGTGAGTTTGATCTCCTGCTCTGCCAATATCTGACTGAATGAATTTAGAAAGTTGGGTAACTCTATAATCCTTTTATGGTCTCAGGTTTTTCATTTATAATCAGAAAAATATTATTGACCTTTTAGATTGTGTAGAATTAAGAGGGAAAATATATATGCTAAAATACTTTATAGACTCAAAAGAAATATGCAAAATTAAAGGATTATAGAAATGCTGCAAGATAAAATACATATTTAAATTGAAATTGAGTTTTTCTGGAAAAATGATTTACACAGTGCATCAAATATCCTACTTACTTAGGTAATAGGAAACAGTTCTTCATTATTAGTTGTATTTTTCTAGTATATTCACAATTTCTAAAGATTGAGACAACTTTTAGAGCAGGGTCCCTAATGTTTTTGGCACCAGGGACCAGTGCTCCTATGAGCATCTAGTGCCTGATGATCTGAGGCAGAGCTGAATTGGAGCTGAGGAGGTGGATGCCATTACTGGGGAGCAGCTACAAATACGGATGAAGCTTCGCTCACCTGCTGCTCACCTAATGTTGTGAGGTTTGGTTCCTAATTGTCAATGGACCGGTACTGGTCTATGGCCCGGGGGTTGAGAACTCCTGCTTTAGAGCACTTAACCTATTTTTATTTTATTATTCTATTCCATTTTATTCCAGTCTATTCTAGTCTATTCTTGCCAAATTCTTTCTGATGTAAATTCAATTAAAAAAATGTATAAATTTCTGGAAGAATTGCATAAGGTGTGATTTTATTAATCCTATTCGCAATTCCTAAATGAAGTTTATTTTTCCATGCCATTAATTAATTCATTTATTCAATAATGATTTTGTCATATGTATCAGATAATGTATAAGTTAGTACAAACTGATAAAAGAGAGTCTCTACCATAAAAAAAACTGCACTAGCACATTGCCTGGTACTATGGGGGTAATGCAAAGGTGAGGTCCAGGAGAAGACAGACAGAGGTGGCTGAACTAAACTGTCAAAAAGAAATAGTAGTTAGCCAGGTTCTTGCTAAAGATGTGATACTACTGCTCTACAGAGCTAATTAGAAATGCAGAATCTCAGGCCTCACGTCAGAACTATTGAATCACAACTGCATTTTAAACTAGATCCTCAGGTGACTAATGGACACAATAAAGTATGAGAAGCCCTGAGCTGGGAAAAAGAATGAAAGGGTAAAAAGGAGAAAGTGTTCTCTACATGGAGATACATTCAGGAAACTGCGTGTGGTACAGTGTGGTCAGGGATCTAGGCGAAGAATTTGAGGTAGAGGTGTTGTGGGAGATGAGGAGGTTGTCAGGGACCAGATCCTGTAAGGTCACACACTTTGCCAAGGAATTCTGAGGTTTCCAGACAATGTTGGGAGGTGCTGGATGATTTTGAATAAGCAGAATGTTATGAGCAGATTGTAATTGTAGATATAAATATCAACACGTATACTTGACATATATAAATATCACTTTTTTTTTTACAAGAAAAAATGACATATGAAGTATCAACTTTGAAAAATGGTGTTTTTAGTCTATAGCCATGCCACCCTGAACAAGCCCGATCCCATCTGATCTTGGAAGCTAACCACGGTTTGGCCTGGTTAGTTCTTGGATGGGAGACCACCTAAGAAGACCATGTGCTGTAGGTATAAAAAATAAAAAATAAGGGATTTTAAACTAACAAGGTCCTTGCAATCTGTGAGGTCAACCAAGGGTTGCCTCGCCTGAAAAAAATAAAACATAAAAGAAAAAGATAAATGACGTTTTTATAATATTGAGTCTTCCCCATCAAGAACATGACTTATGTTCTTCAGTAAAATTTTATAGTTTTTCTTAAAATGTACATATCAAATAATTCTTATTAGTTAATTTCTATTCTTCAATAGTGTGTTATTATGACTTAGAATGTTTTGTTCTATTTTATTTTCTAAAAAGATTATTTAGGATTTTATTCTATTTTATGTGTAACAGATTTAGCAAAGCAGTTACTTGTTTCATGTTTATATTGTAACTGGCCTTTATCAAATTGGTTTAGTTTGTTCAGCTGATTCTTTAGGTGTTTCTTGGGAAGTGATTGGCATTTCTGTGAGAGTATTATTTGACTCTTCCTTTTTAAAGTTGATGCTTCTTATGTCATTTTTTCCTAATCTGTTACAAAACCCAGTGTTATTTATATATGTCATATATACCAGTTTTATGGTTTCCAGTCTTATGTTTTAAGCCTTAAATTTAACATTTTAAATGCTTAATTTTACATAGAGTCAATAGACTATTTATGATTTGATTATTTGCAATTATAAAAGAGTAAAATAGTATCAATGTAATGTATTTGGATAACCAAATGCAGAATATTTTTCAGATTGCTAAAGAAGTGGCTATAACTTCCATATTGTTAGCAAGAAATAAAAGCAAAACTATAGTACACATAGCATATGGTAGAATAAACGGAAAAAAAGGAAACAAAAAAGAACGTGATAAACAATATAACAAAAGTAAAACCAAACATCGGTAGAACAATGAAAGATCTTAATAGAGAAAATTATTAATATGATAAAAATAAACCTAATTTTGTACTGTTAATAAATATCTAACCTGAAACACAGCACAGAAATTACTTGTTTTAGAGACATTATTATATAATGGAAGAAACGAGTATTAGTTTGACTGTCTCCACCTTGGGGAAATCATTTAATACAATCTTAAAATGATATTGGTGAACAATTACCTGTCTGAAGGTTATAGTGAATCAGATGTCTATTTGAGGTACTAGTGAACGCCAGGGGCCACAGCTGTAGAATAAGAAAATAAAGTGGCCCATTGAACATGGAGCCGTTGTGGGATCACATATGTCAAAGGCTTTATGTTACCTCTAAAGTTTGGCCCTGGGGGGTGAGGAAATTTTTTTGACTTCTGAAATGGGGTTTCGTTTGTTAGACCAAAAAAAAAAAAAAAAAAGTGCTTTCTTAGGCATAAAAAGCCTGTTTACTTCTGTCAAATGAATTTACTCATCTGAAATATCAAGGTTCCTTTTAGTGAATTCAATTCCCTAATAAATGATACCTTCTGATAGCATACAACTGAGTTTAGTTTATATAAATCCACTGTCAAATTAATGGTTATGCATAAAAATATGCTTTCTCTTCATTGATATTCAGTGCCTTTATAAAAAAATTATTATATATCCTTAATGCCAATTTTTATTTTTCAAATTATTCAGGAGTAAATTGGATGGAATTCTGTTTAGAAATGTACTTGCAAAGCAGTTATTTTTCAGGATATTCTACAAAAAAAGCTTTGAAAAATACAGAGGATGTGGCAGACAGGATGAGGAACTTGAATTTTAATTATACCTCTACAAAGAAAACTCTTGACAAGTGTACTCACTTACCCATTCAGTAAATATTTGTTATGGGCAAGATTGATATTGAGATGACAAAAAGGATTCCTACTGACCAGTTAGTATGACACAGCAGGTCTGAAGCAGGCCTGCTGGAAAGAAAACATAAGTCTATTTTCATTAACAAAAACAGCAACAGTAAAACACAAAATAACCTTGCATCACTAATTACAATAAAATGACAAAATTAATATATGTTTAAAGAAAATTTTCTCTGCTCTCCATCCCCAAACTTTCCATCTCCAGTTTTTTTTCCATTTATATTCACATAAAAGAAAAATTAAAAGACTGTAAACTATTTTGTTTGCACTACTTGATTCTTCCACGGTGTGAGTAAGGCTACTGTATTTTTGAGCTGAACCTTTTTGTTGGATTTAGGCTCCAAGACACACCTCAAAAAGACTCTTTGTTTGAAGTACTGTTTGAAGTACCCTGTTTATTGTTCCGTTTGTTCTAAAGGCTGCTTAGAATGTGGTACAATTCCAAGACTCCCCTCGGGTGAACTCCACCTTAAGTCTGCTTCTCTTGGGAGGGCCAGGCTCCTCTTGTGCAGCTGTGGTAGAGGATGAAACACATAGTACATAATAGAGCTGAAGATTAAAGATGGTGAGCTGTATCTAGTCACAGGAGCACCGGGAAGCCAGTAAAGAGGAAATAAATGCCTGGCTTGACTTTTTCAGTCGAAGAGAAAGAGAGAGCTGTCTAGCAGGATGTTCAAGCAGCAGCCCTCCACCCAGAAACCCTTAGGCGCTGCAATGGATGCCAGAGAGAATACCAAAGTAAACCAAGCCCATCACTCAACCTCTGCATTCCTATTATAACACCTAAGTTTATTGTCAATTTTCAAAAATTCCACTTTCAAATATGTTATAGGATAACATCACATGCATAAGTCTGAAGCTGCTTACATACATTAAAACATTGGCAGTATTGTATTTAATATTTTTTAATCCATTGAATTCATAAAAGACAAGAAAGCATGTTAATATTAATTTTATTATTTTACAACCATGGTCACTTAAAATGTCACACATAAAGCTCGTGTAATGAATGGTAAGAGCTAACAATCCAAAATTCAAATCAGTTGCTACTATATATTTCTATATCCAATATTGTATTTTAATAGAAAGAAGAAGTTTAAAAAAGATCTTCCTCTCCATATTCTGACTTCATCCTAACATCATCAAAGTGATATTTGAAAGAGGTCATGATATGGTTTAATTTTTTAAGAGTATTCTCTTATCCTCAGTATCTCAGTTTAAAAATTACTTTACACATAGCCATGAGACTGTGCGGGCAATTGTTCTACTAAGAATAACAGCTGATATGTTAAGGAACACAAGGCAAACTTAAGCAGAATGAGTAAATAATATAAAGAATATATATATAAGTTAATAAGTTTAAGGTTAACTTTATCATCTATATCTTCTATAACAATTAATTATATTTATCAGGTGTATTATCTAACACCTAAGATCAAAATCAAAGTAGAAATGTTTTGTAAAGGATAAAGAATTTACACAATTAAAACCCTTTTGCTTAAAATTTGTTTGCGTATTTCCAGAAACTGGAAAAGATGTCTTCAAGTCCTCAGTTTTCTAAAGCTGTGTTTCCTTGCCTGGCCAGTTGTTGGGTGGTAGCAAATGATCACTTGTAGACAATTTTCCTTTTTGATTCTTGTAGACACCATTGTTCTTTCTCTCTTGGTTCTGAAGCTTCTATGTTTTGAAACATAATTTTTCTTTAAAGTAAAAAGTACTGCAATACTTAGGAAAATGGACATCATGCCCAGCATCACAGTTAGTCCCAGATATATGTGTCTAGAAGAAGAGAGAATCCAACTTTAAATAAAATGTGAAAGGAAGGTAATAATGTTACTCAGTAAAAATCAATACCAATGAAATCCATCAATATCGATAAAATCATCATGAGGATGGTTTTCTTTAAGAATGCAGATAAGTAGCTCTAAGGCCTTCTATGAACATTTGACAGATTTTTGAAGGAAGTATGCTTAATAGAGTAATTTTTTAGCAGTACCATTATTTTCAGTTACTACTAATTATATAATCAGTTCCATCCTCTCTGTTAATTAGTCCTTTCGACCAGGTGACCTAATTCCTGTTTGCCCCAAAGTCTCCGCTTAAGCTGGCATTGTCCTAGTATAATTTTTAAGTGTCCCTTTAACTCTCAAAAGTGTCCAGGTTAGCATGATAAATCATAGTTACTTGCCCAAATTCACTTCTACAGAAAAACTGCAAGAAGCAATGTTTAAGGGGGAATCAGAGCTCTCTGTGGAATAGAATGACTCAGGAATAAACTGGAGGTTTAAATCAGTTTCTTCCATGAGAAGCCTTCAGTTCTACATTCTATCGTAAGGCAGGAAGGTTTGGAAGGACGGATTGCATGATTCATTCTCATCACCTTGTGCACATACTCACAACCTATGATGAAGTAATATTGTCTTTAGATGAAAGTGAGTTACAGCTACAGCCCTACCAAATGTGAACAAAGTGTGAATTCTACTCACAGATCAGGTCCTTTTCAAAGACCAAACTAAATTTCTCACATAACATCAAAGCCTATTAAATCAAACAAACTTATTTAACATGATTGGCTGAATTCGCATCCAACTTCCAATTTACAGGGCTCAGCACCAAGTTTAGTTCTCTAGAAAATGCTCAGATTGTAAATTTAAAAAAATTCTTGCTTTTAAGTTGTTGAAGCATAGCTTTAAGCAATAAGGGACTAAGTGATGAATTGAATTGAATGATAGCATAGTGAAAAAGCCATGTCCTTCAGCCCCATACACACTCACACTCACAGAGAAAACCTTTTACTTTTATGCATTTCAAGTACTAGAATAATTGAACATCAGTTTGGCAATAAAAGCCGAATAGATTTAGAGCCAAATCCAACTCTTGCCCAGGGGGATTATAGCTGACGTAAATGGGACAGTTTGGCTCAGTTTAAAAAAGAATAGAAATAAACCCAAAATGTGACCTAAATTTAAATGCTTCTGAGCTTCAGGGAATTGCTCATTTGTATGCATAAACTTTCAAAATTCTACTCTATTCTGGAATCTCATGTCATATTTTTTTTAAAAATGATCACTCATTTAAAATGCAAGTCAAGATTAGGAATAGAGAAAAATGAAAAATATAGCCAAATAATCAAATGACAACAGAAGTTTTCTATAAAGCAGAACACACTCATGGATTAGATTATCCTTTTCCTTACAAGCAGTGAAACTACATGAGGAATTATTAGGGTCTATTGCATTGTGCAAACCTGGGATGTAGTAGCAGTGAGATGCAGGAACAAGTTTGATACGATACCTAAAAGTGTTTGAATCATATAATCTGCATGATCCTCTAGCTCCACATTTCTTAAATCCCCATTTGAGGCATGAAGTATCAATCAAAACTCCAAAATATACAGGAGCTGGGATACCTGCTGTGAGAAAAACAAATAATTGCTACTAAAAATATATGTACATCTTTTCGGTTATCCTATAACAAATGATTATCTGGAACCACTTACTTTCACAAAAAATTATTGCTTCAGAGATAACAGGGCATCTGTAGGAGCTCAGAATATGCCACCCCAGAACATGCTTCTAGTGTAAAGGCTCTTTTGAGCTGATTATTTTGAGAAACAGGAGAAGCTCTGAAGACAGAGCATAAGTTTCTTTTCTGTAAGGGAGATTTGCATTTGTAAGAAAATCTCTATTTGTAAGGGTGTCTCCCCCTGTACCAGGAAGAGAAAGATTCCATAGTCAAGAAAGAATTAGCTGATTTTATTTTGTATAAAATTCCATGGACAAGTAGAGCAAATAGATAAATATATTTAACAATCAATTTGGATTATTCAGTGTCTTAAATACAATTTCTCTCTATATTGTCCAATATTTATCACTTAAAAACATTTAGATGATAACTAACTTTACATTGGTCTTTAATATGAAGAAAGACCAAAAAAAAATCTAAATGCTTATCATTTCCTGGATATATTTTTAAATTTTCATAATGGCAAATTTTTAAAGAGTTACAAAATTAGAGAAGATGATATAGTGAACCCACACATGGCATCAGACAATTATTAATATTTATATTTTAACATTCCTGTGTCCTCTATCTCTAGACCAACACCTCTTCCACCCTTGAAACATTTTGGGGAGAATATTTTAAGAGAAATCTCAGATATAATGTCATTTCTCTATATGTATTTCAGCACGCATTTCTTACATTCTTGAGCATACTACTATGCCATACAACACATTTTATAACTTTTTAGTCTTATCAAAAATTTATGTTCATGCTAAGAGATATGTCAGATTAGACAAAGGGAAATACTGTATGATCTAACTTGTTTATATATGGAATCTAAAAAATATTAAACAAAACAACAAAAAAAAACCCAAACTCATTGAAAAAGAGATCAGACTTGTTATTACTAGAGGTGATAGGTGGGGTGGGGGTGTGGGGAATTGGAGGAAGGTGGTCAAAGGTACAAACTTCCAATTATAAGTAAATAGTACTAAGAATTTAATATACAAGAGTATGTCTATAGATTGCACTGATGTATGATATATAGGAGAGTAGTTAAAAAGGTAATTCCTAAGAGTTCTCATCACTAGGAAAAATTTATTTTTTTTTTTTTCTTGTTTCTTTTCATTATATCTTTATAAGAAGTTGCAGGTTAGCTGAACCTATTGTAATCATTTCACAATATATGTAAATCAAACCATCACGGTGTACGTTTTAAACTTAAACAATGATGTATGCCAATTATTTCTCAATAAAATTGAGGAAAAATCCATATTCAAACTCTTCTGAATGTCTTTGAGTGATACTGAGTGACACAATTTTAGATGCTGGTTTGTTCTAATCAAGATTCATACTTGGTAAACATATTACATTCAGTTAATGGCTCTCTCCCTACATTTTTCCATACTGATGATTTTTGAAGTAAGATATTTGTCCTGTAGAAAGTGCCTCTGTTTAAATTTGACTGATTGTTTCTTTACATCATTGTTTAATTTGTTCTTCTAGTCTCCATATTTCCAATAACCTGGTAGTCAGCTCTTGGATACACTCAGGTTCAATTCAAGAAGACAGGTGGTTCTGTGTGTTCTGCTTGTTACTCTTAGTAACAATCAAATGGATCTGAGGCTCAGACTATACCCTCCATTAATGAAGTTTTCATCAACCTTCACCTGCAGCTTTTAGCAGATGTTTATGAAGTTGCAAAACAGGAATTTTTAAAATCATATTATTCTTTGTGTATATTTAGGATTTTTCCAAAAATATTTCCCCTCATGATTATTTGGTTACTTTGAAATATAGTTAACGGAAAGGCAAGACAGATAGTCAATTCCTTCCCTTCATTAATTTTAAGAATAATGAATTGGTGTTCTTGGCGCTCCCAAATCATTTAAGTATCATTATGAATTCATGTCTTTATATATAGTCAATGTATTTCAATACAGTATAGCTATTATATATTTATTATTATTAAATTTTCAAATTATCTCACCTTAGGCCAAGCTCCTCAAATTGGTCCTGTGTTCTTTTGACATATCCCTATTAGCCTCTGATAACTTTCTTACTTTCAGCACAAAAAGTTGTCCCATAATCATCTTACGCATTTTCTACCCTAGATCTTGAATTGGTCATTTCTCCCAGGTGCTTTGGTTCCGTTATTGAGAAATGATAATTACAGATCATACACTGAGTGTGCTGTGGGTGCTCATTTCTCCTGAGTTATACAGATTCTAAATTTTTCAGGAGACAGAGATATAAAATACACATTATTTAAAAATAAAACTACATGAGCTTATATTGATATTTCACATATAATTAAAAATGGGTTTTACTTAAATTACTTTTTGTTATACTTTTATCACTTTTCTGTTATGCTGAAAATAGATTCCTAATGATAACAATATCTCATTTGCTTAATCTTAAATATACAGTGGTTTCAACAAAAGATGCCAAAGTTAATATTAATTAGATATAACATGTAATGAAACTATAGGGATTTGTTAATAACTCTATCTTTTAAAGTCATTTAAAGATTTTTCTTGTATGGTTATGCCACTTATATGATATACAGCTAGTTTAAATTTGTTTTAAGAATTTCTTTGTTCTTTTAACCTAATTTTTTAAAAATTATATAAAACCTCATATAATTTCACATTAGAAGTTATATAATAGTTACATTTACAGCTTCATTTCCATCCTATCCTCTATTTCCTCTTTTCTTTCTTCTCTAGCAGGTAAACTTTCTTTAAAGAAAAATTAGCTTTTAGTTTACATTTCCATTGTTTCTGTTTTTAAATAAGAACCAATATCTTTGATTGTGTGTATAATATTTCTATTTTTTCCATACTTAACACCGAATGATTCATACTATAAACACTATGCTATATTTTGCTTCCCTTTGCTTTAATACCATATTCTAGAGATCATCTGGTATTATAGACTGAATTGTGTCCCTCCAAAATTTTATGTTGAAGCCCTAACTCCCACTAGTTTATTCAACCAGTCTCATACTGATGGACATTTAGACTGCTTCCATTCTTTTGCTGTTATAAAGAATGCCACAGTGATTGATATCCATAAGATTAGTATTATCTCATACTTTCACTAGCGATTTTTTGGCATCAGTTCCTAGAAGTAGGGTTGCTAGGTCAGAAGATAAACCTATATGTAATTTTATTAGTTTTTGCTACATAGCCCTCCCCAGAAATATCATCATTTTCTCAATAGCAATGCACAAGCATATCTGTTTTTCCATATACTGCAAACAGCATTTGGTAATTTGCCAATCTGATAAGTAAGAAACAGCATGTCAGTGTAGTTTTAGTTTTTACTCTTATTATAAGAGAATTTTTACCATCTTTTTATTCACAAAGAGACATTTACATTTATTTTTTCATAAAATGATTGTCCATACCTTTACATATTTTTCTATTTATTATTGATTTTTTCATTCTCAATACTTAGGATCTCTCTCTATAATATGAATATTAGCCACTGTCTATCATAAAAATTACAAAAAAATTTTTCTCCCAGTTTGTATTTGTGTTTTTTTGATATTTGCTTTATGATATTTTACTGTTAGCCTTATAATATTTTTGTCACTTCCAATTAGATTTTTATTTTTATGGAATCAATTTTTATGAATCATTTCTGTCACTCAAAAATTTTTTTCACACTGTAGGTTCACATCTGTATTGCCAGAGGGAGGTAGATGTAGAGACCAGTTCAACCCCGGGGCATACTTAAGGCTCAGTAATATGACATTTTTCTAGATAACCTTATTTTTTATATTATAAAATTATAATTCTATAAAAAAGCTGACCACGATGGCATAAATTTACATTTTTGTTCTTTCCCCAGTTTTATCAGGGTCATGTTATATTTTCATATGTACCTATTTATATCAAGATCTTTGTAGACCAATTTTATTTTCAGATTTTTTAAAGCTCAGAGTTTCTTTTTTTTCCCTGGTAGTTCTTTCTGTTGAATTACAGGAACATTTATAATTATTTTATTTTATTCTTCAGAATATCAGCTTTTTAAGGAGTAGAAACCTTATCTGTTCTCATTCACTCTATTTCCTATGGGTTTTAATTAAGATATATTGAAAAATTTGGCAGTCAGAAAAAAGCATTCAATTACATTTTTAAAATCACTCTACCCAGATTCATACTGCTTTGATTGTTTAAATGATCTGACTTTTCTACTAAAATGAGATATCAGACCATTGAGAGTAACTCGAAAGAATTTATTTTATTTCATAACTGAAAAATATATATATTTAGGCTTCAGTCTTTTTAAAATTATTATTTATTTTCTCTTTCCTTTCAGAGGGCTCTCCCATAATAGCAATGGATTTTTTGACAGTAGACCAATGCTGGAAGAGACAATATTGTTACATAAAAAATATTATTACTCTCACAAAATCACTGTATTAGAACGTGAGTACAGTATTAGCTCTCAATAAATACTTCTGGAATAAAAGAAGGGAGAAGTCAGGAAAGAAGGTAGGAGAAGAGGAAATGAAGGGAGAAGAAAAAAAAATAATAGAGACCTAACCACCTACGTCATTTGGTTATACATAATAACTCTGTAAAAATATTTAGGGAAGTATTCAAAATACACTTGTGATAGCTACCATACTTAAAACATAGATTATACTTACCAAGAACTCTTATTGCTAAAGTGTAGATACCCAGGGCAAAAGACTTAAGTTGTGGCTTAATGCATCTGAAAACAAAAAAGCACTATTATATACACACTCATATATTATTATATATATATATATATATTTTCCATTAAAGCAAATAGTAATGCTAGTGATAATCCACTTAATACATGTGGATGTTAGAATTCAGGTAGCATTCATGGAGAACCCACTCATGTCGTAACAGTGGGAAGGCAAATTATGTAAAGTGAAATGCAATGAATGCATCAAGGAGTTTACACTTAATATTTCTAGAAGATAAATCACCCCTATATGACATTATATTCAAATAATGTTGAGTAAAGTAAAACTATAAGTTTAACCAGCAAAATAACAAAGACTCACAGGAAAAACAAAACAAAAAAACCCACCAAATTTCTAAGAAGTTGTAAGAATTTGAGGCAAAAATAAAAGATTAATAATCTATAACTAGTTTTTGTGGTTTTCATCTGAAGTCACAGGACCACATTGACCTGAGTTGATGAAATCACAATCACTGTGGCGTACTAAGTGTTTTTGCTAAACAGTGGAGACCTGAATTTTCCAGCCAAGAGCAAGAATACCTAACTAGAGCATCCTTAATATGACTGTAAAGCTTTAATTGATTGGCCTATGGATTTTAATAGTAATGATAATAATGATATATGATAACTGTCGAGTATTAAGCATGGTACTAAGTTCTTTACAAGTATAATGTCATTTATCTCCACTTTAAAAGAGGCAAAAATCACAATTTTTGCCTTCAATTCAAGGACATCCTATGACATCAAAATACAGCATGGTTCATAGGAGGGACTGGTGGTGAGGAAAATTCTTCCTCTAGTAGCCTGTTTATTCATTTGACCCAGGTAACCACTTGACACAGTATAAGGGAATGTTGAAGAAATAGCCACCCATGAAGAACAGCCCTCATCTGAGAACTCTGAGGCAGTGTTTTTCCATCTTTTCAAACCCATGCTCCCATTCAAAAATACAAATATCTCGTGTTCTCCTTAAACCCTTAAAAAAAAAAAAAAGATTTGTGGATGTTAGGTACTATTTTCTGTTTATCTTTCCTAATCAATTTCCATACTATAAACTGCAAGATATTAAAGATGTATATAATGCTTTTGATTAATTTCAATTTAGAAAAACTTAATATTCATTCTTCAATATATTAATTTAAAAGTCACCTAATCGAGCTCATAAAATATTAATTTCCAATAAAATTTGATTTTTATGTTTAATAAATTTATCAAAATGTGTAATATTTTAGGTTATTCTTATTAATTGTATAATAGTAACATTTGCAAGACTAATTCAATTAGGAAAAACATTTTATCACTGAGAATACTGGTTATAAAACTAATATTTTAAAATTTGAATTTATATACTGTTTTATAGAGATCTATGATAGGAAAGTCAATAAAAATGTTCAGGCAAAATTATATTGTAATAGAAGAAAAACCTATAGGGAAGTTAAATAAAGATATAAGTTCAGGAGAAGAAAGAAATATGTAACATTTTTGACTAGTAAAGTTCTTTTATATAATTTTACATTTAAAAGTGTCGAACATTTAAAATCATTATATTTTTGATGCAAATATTTACAATATACTGGAAATTAATGCTTAGTTACTATTTACATTTATGATAACAAATTTTTAGATATCTACTTAATTTGCAAAGGGGTACACAGTATTAAAAATTTGTTGAGGATTGTATAAACAAAAATTTTTAGAGTTATTAACACCATATTTATGGATTAGGATCCTCAACTGATTCGAAAGCCACAGATAATTCCAGTACAAGCAAGAATATATAGAAAAAGTAATAACCTACATCTCAAAGTAATTAATGCAAACCATCGTGGCATTAGATGAGATTTAAAGGGTCTTATAAGTTCTGTCATCCAAGTTCAGCGAAATCATGTTTAATCCTAAAACACATTTAGTCTGTACTGGTTAATACGATCACCAGCATTAGAAATAGCACCTTGTATTTTTTGAGTGGCTATAGTGATGAAGGCATAACATTTCTTTCTAGACCAATAGTCTACAAATATTTTTAACTAGAAAAATTTCTATTCAACCACATTTTTGTATTAAAACCTAAAGTGGGAAAATATAAAAGTGGAACAAGGATGTAGGACAAGTTTCCTGAGAGAGACATAAGAAATTGTGATGATTCTGTAGAACAGAATTTGAAATCACTGCTCCAGCTGATTATTGTATATCTTATCTTAAAACTGGGGTGGAAGTATCAGTGTTTACCTCAGAAGCAATATGTATCCAGGTATGCCACCTAGAGATAAAGTATAGGACGTGATGACTGATATTACAAGGAAATACAGAAACATTTTGGAACATCCATTGTCTTTTTGACATCTGCCCACCATGCCTGAGGAATTTCCTGATATAGAGGTTGCAGTTCCCACACAGGTGCAGTTATAAAATATCTGTAAGGAAAAAAATCAATTACTGAGGTAAACTTCACATAAAATTAAAGATAAATATTTATTTAAAAAGACTTTGCAGTATAGCTTACATTCATTATATAAATAATTAGGAAAATATTATTTTATTTTTCTGTTAGAATATAGCAAACAAAGCAAAATATAGAGATAACATTTTATCATCCAAACAGCAGATGGCTGGTCTACAAACAGATCCCACAGAACAGTCTCCCAGCAAATAATACCAAATCCACTATGCCTTATCTCCTCTGCTGCTTCCAAGCCTAAACCACCATGGTTTCTTGCCTTGATTATGCCATGTCTTCATGCTCAACTTATTTCCACTCTTATCCAGTTATCATATTTCTCATACAGTAATCAAAGTGAGCCTTGAGAAATGCAGTCACATTGCATGACTATATTCAACCTTCCAATGGTTTCTTGTATAAAGTCCAAAGTCCTTAAAGTGGCTTACACACTATCCCTGAGGTAGCAGCTTTTGGATACTGCTCAGAACTGACTGCTCAGTGATTTTTCCCCATTCCCTCTGCTTCAGCCACACACATGGGTTCCCATTGTGCCCTTGCTGTTTTCTCTGCTGGGCTGTTCTAGACGGCTACAGGGCTGCCATGCACACTTCAGTCTTTGCTCAGATATTTCATTAAAGAGTTTCCATGCCTACTCATTCAGAATAATACCCCCATCGGTCACCTCTTTCATCCTCTCTTCTCTTTTCCTCACAGTGCTTGTTGCTACCTATCGGAATATTACATAATTATTTATTTTTAAACAATATATCCCCACTAGGATGTAACCTTTGTCGGAAACTTTCTGCTTTGTTATCATTGTATAGTCTCTCATTTTAGCCCCTGATAACAATTTGTTAAAGTGATGGCCCCAATTAAGGATATGACAGAATTTATAGTGGTTATTGGAAAAAATATACTGATAAATGAAACTCACTGAGATCTTGGACAGAGAGGCTACTCTTTTTATAATCTCTCATAGTTTAGTTCTACAAATTTCATGTATGAATGTGTATATATGAGTTATCATTTTCATCACAAAAGAGTTGCGAAGTTTTAGATAAATAATGAACTAAAAATGGCATTTCCTTTTCAAGGAAGAGTAGTAATATAGGATTTTTGTGTGTGTGCTTTTTTTTTTTTCCCTAATGTCAAGTAAAGAGCTTTTGAATCTTGATCCTGTCTCTCACAGTATATGTGAGTTTAGGCAAGTCCCTTGTATTTTGGTGCCTCAGTTCTCACATGAAAAAATAAGTAAAATAATACTCATTTACTTGAGGACCATAATGTTCAAATGCAATTTTGTTTTTAAAGCACCTCTTTTAGTCCCTGGCATGCAATGTATTCAATAAATTAATAAATGAGGCTCTAGTTAAAAACCTTCAAGCAGTTTAGGCAAAAGGGTAGTGGCAAAAAGCTAAAAAGAAAAAAAAAGAAGAAAAGAAAAAGAAACAAAAAAAAAGAGAGAAAGGAAAGAAGGATGAAAAAGGAGGGAGGGTGAAAACTCATTTCAGTTGGGTGAGGAGTCTTATTCACTGCTGCTAGAGAACAATCTTTTCTGTTCTGAATAAAATGTCAAAATAACAATAAACAGAGAAAATCAAGTGTTACTCTGTGTCTGCAGAAATGTTTGTCTAATCGTTCTTATATTGTTGAGAAGCATGTGTAAATATACGTATGGTTTCGTTTTCTGCCCTTTACCACTGTCAAATACAGACAGATCTCATTAGCTATAAGTACAAAGCAGTTGACCACTGCTATATACACAGAGAATATGAGGAAGAATCTATGTTTAAGACAAGAATGTAAATGTGTGATTAGAGGGATGAGTTTGTTAATAATTGAGGTACATCATATCTTTTACAATTGGTTTTCTACTTATATTTCCAACCTCACCTCACACGTCTACCCTACAGAAGCCCTTCATTCCAGCTACCTACTCTTTATTACACAAATTGGCTTGATTTCTCAGGCAGAACTGTCCTAGAACAATCAACTTCCTTACCATCAGATAGATTCCTGACCCTGGGTCTAGACCTTTTGGGTTAGATTTCTAACACTGGCCTTTATGTTTCCTGTCTCTAATACCATCAAGGACTACTGGTCTTGGAGTCAGGAAACATGAATCTCAATACAGATCTTATATGATCTTATGACTGAGACTTTCTCATTCCTTAAAAGGGCAAAATGAGAGAACTAGACTACATAACTACAAAGCTCCTCCAGCCTGTTCCATGATTCTAATTCTCAGCCTAATTCTTTCAAAAACTCTAGTTCCACTAGTGATGGTTGTATTTCCTGTCTCCACACAAAAGAACAAGGACAGAGTAAGAGCCAGGGCTCCTACCAGTGTCGTCTGCTTCTGTGTTGGTCCCTGAACCCACACTGAGTTGTGGAGTTACATATTACAGCAGGCCCAGGGGCACACACTTTAGAGATTTCTTACAATAGTCTTTCCACTCCTGGTGGAGTTTTGACAACCAGCAAGACAAGCCGATGCATACGTGATTCCATTTTCCCCACACATGGGTTCCCATTTTGTCTCTGAACATTTGCATCTTGAGTTGCAATCTGAAAAGAGAGCTCGTTCGTGATAAGAGACAGGTTTGGTTCTGAAAAGAAATGTAACAGTATAACATATTACCTCTTAGCAGGCAGCACCCTAATATTTTCAAAAATCAATGCCTTGAGTGATATAAGTGACACTGCCAACAAGGTTTTTCTTTTGGAAACACAGTTGCCATTAGAAATGTCAGCTTCTGATCATTAAATGTGAATTTACTAATAAACAACTTTCTCTTGAAAATTATCTTTAGAGGTTTATGACCACACAATATCCTATTCCTGGCTTAAGGGCTTTTACTAATGTCTATTTCTAGAATCTCAATATATTGCTATGTGAAGATGTATAAAAATGGATAACAAGGCAGAAAAATCAACTTTAAGCTATGTATGGCATTAGTTTTAAAGCATTGCAGGTATTTTTGTGTGCATGTGTGTATTTAAATTTCCTTCAGAATTGTCTGAGCATCGATGGAATGGGTATTGTTGATGGTGTGATGAAAGAAAACCATTGCCAAGCAGTCATTATTTCACTAAATTGTCAATGCCTGTGGGAGCTATATATCTTATTTGTGTATGTCTTACTAATACATTCATTCCCAGTTCATTTAACTTTTCTCTCTCCCACATATTCCCCCACTGTGTGGAGTCCTTCCATATCTTATATCATCCTCTTGCTTTTTAAAATGATTTATCCATTCATTTGTTCAAACACAAAAATGTATTGGAAACCTTTTAAGTGTTTGCTTTGGGAGGAGAGAAGATGGTTATAAACATGGAGGAAAAAATATCTTCCCTCACAAACTGACTTTTTTTTAAATAATTAATTTTACCTAATTTTGGTTGTCTTTTTTTTTCTCCCTCTTTTGTTCCATTTCATTCTCTCTTACTTCCCCCTTCATCTCTCCCAGAATTTCTTTTTTCTCACTTCTGTTTCTTCCTGTCACCTGAATTGCCTAATCCTTCTATTTTTATTCTCCTTGCACTATCCATATTCCATTTTTATTTTAAGGGTTACTTAGTGATATACAATGGTCTATATAGTCTATCTGTTCTTTATTTGCTATCCATTGGCCATTCATAATTCATGTCTTCCTTTTCCATTTTGAACTTAATTTTTATTCCTTATTCCCATTTTTTTACGAAGGTATTTGAGAGATCTACAATAATGACAACAACAGCAACAACAAAATACTTTGCTATGTACACTCAGTGAGGGCAAAAACTATTTGTTTTATTCACTTTTGTATCCCCAGCACCAAGAATAATTCCAGGAATGTAATAGCTTAAGAAATAAGATTTCTTATAAATCAAGCAATCGAAGAAAAATGGTATTCTATTTTGGTGAAAGAATCACTCATTTTGGCCCCTCCCTCTGAGAGGTATTTCCTATAAAAATTGCAATCATAATTTATTAATTGATGTAATATTTCATCTAGTAGAACTGCTATGGATTTGAGTACCTTAGAAGTCACACCAGAAGACCACTGAGATGTCTTCAAATAGAATAAAAGGGTATTTAACTAGATCACCTAGGAAGTCACATTGGAATATTCTCTTCCAAGACATTAATTGATAACTGAGACTGTTTGGTAGTATCCGAAAGTGTATAATATGCCTTTGAAAGCCTAGAACCAGGCCACTATGGATACTGTAGGTTGAGATAATAAAAGATTAGAGCTAAAAGAAATTTTGGAGGTGATCATGGGCAATTACTCATTTAGCAGATCAGGATAGTCGGGTCCAAAATGGACAGATAATTTGCTCAAATTCATAATGTTTATCAATGACAAATAACAACCTTTCCAGGTCTCTGATTCTAAATTTGTGACTCTCACATCAGACTTATTCTCATTATTGCAGAAGAAAGGTTTCTTCTGCTACCATATCTAAGGCTTCTCTACAGTGTTCCTATTGAACATGCAGAATCAAAACAGCAACTCAGGATAATTCCTCAGGAGCATGTCGTATTTTACAAAGCCAACTATTTTATATTACTGAGGTAAGTTAAATTTATCACCTATGGCAATCTCAAAGCAGAAATTTATTGTATACACGTTTTATGAAGGATGTGTTGGCAGTGGAATTGTTACTTAAATTTTTAATTATAAGATGAGTTTTATCAAATACGACAGAATGTTAATACACAAATGCAGTCAGACTGAGAGGGTAGAGGTTCTCCCAGTGCGCTGTCATTTCTT
This sequence comes from Eonycteris spelaea, assembly GCA_003508835.1. Classification (NCBI taxonomy): domain Eukaryota; kingdom Metazoa; phylum Chordata; class Mammalia; order Chiroptera; family Pteropodidae; genus Eonycteris; species Eonycteris spelaea. The sequence goes on from PUFA01000053.1 coordinate 4,984,571, forward strand.
TTAGCTGCTTCCAGTAGCAAAGCCATTTTTAAGGACTAAAGAAGAGTTTTAGAATGATTTAAACAATGATAGCATTATTGCAATACAGTCATAGTCTTTCAAGGTGAGTGTTTTCAAGGGCTAATATTCACTCAATGAGTATACTATCTTTTATTCCTTTAAAATATTTAACTTTTTATTATGTGAGTATATTTTCAATGTGAACCTCAAAAGTTTGCTGTTGCTGCCTGTTTATGGGTTCGCTTTTGGCTTAGCAATAGCCTGATGTTATAGAAAGAATGTTACACTTTAGGAAGCTAACTGACCAATCTAAACTCAGTTTCCTTTATTAAAGGGTAACAAAACTTACCTCATAAAGGTGCTCTAAGGATACAAGTGAGATAATGAAATTTAAGGTGTTTTGTAAGTTGCAAAATACAAAGTACTTTACTACTATCCATCTACCATGAGGATAATAGGGACAGTTAAAGATAATACAATGCTTCTACTCTCTCCAGAAATGTCTTTCTATTTCTGTTTGTAACTGTTTTTTTCTTTCTTTTTTAAAAAAATCTACATTGCTGTTACCAAGGCAATGCTACACTAAGCTAAGTCTAACAGTGCTGTGACAACATCCAAAAACAATGATATATAAACTCTGTATTCATTGATTTTCCTGGATATTTTAGATAACAAAAGTATAACTGATATTCACTTAACAGCCGGAGAAACCCAGTTAATGAAGGTGGTGAAGACTGGAAGTGGAGACAAGACAGAGAGATAAGCTTGGAAGAAAGCGTAGGAAGGGCGCTGGAGAGCAAGCAGTAAGCAAGAGCAGCCGAACTGGCAGGAAACGGAGTGCAATGTCAGGAGCGTTGCTCTTTGAGCCACAGGCAGTTTCAATCAGTCAGACAGACGCAGTCAGGGAAGTCACCTGGCATAAAATAGTGGCTCAATATATATATGTATATTTTAAACCAGTAATGTAGTTATGTGGATGGATAAAGAGAGCTGCCTCTGGGAACTCATGTTCAGACATGCAGTGATGGCAAGAACTCTTGAAGGGAAGGAGCAAAATAGTTTCTTCAAGATCTAGCCTTGTATTAAGAGTCATAGATTCCACTTCTTGGTATTTATCTGAAGAAAATGAAAACACTTATCTGAAAAGATGTATATACCCGTATGTGTATGGCAGCATTATTTACAATAGCCAAGATATGGCCGCAATCTAAGTGTCCATTGATTGATGAATGGAGAATGATAGTGTATATATATGTGTACACACACACACACACACACATGCATGCATACATACTAGGGAATATTACTAAGTGATAATAATAAAAAAAGAAACTTGCCATTTACGGCAACATGGATAGACCTTGAGGGTATTATGCCAAGCGAAATAAGTCAGACAGAGAAAGACAAATACCGTATGTTTTTACTTACATGTGGAACCTAAAAAAAAAAAATGAACAAACAAAACAAAACAGAAAGAAACTCATAAATACAGATAACAAATTAATGATTGTCAGAGGGTGGGGACTAGGGATAGGTGAAAAAGATGTAGGGTGATAAAAGGTACAAAATTCCAGTTATAAAATAAATAAGTGATGGGAATATAATGTATAGCACAGGGAATATAGTAAATAACGTTGTAATAACTTTACGGGGTGACAGGTGGTTACTAGACTTATAGTGATCATGTTTTAAGGTATATAAGTGTCAAATCCCTATATTGTACAGTTGAAACTAACATAATATTGTATGCCAACTACTCTTTAATTAAAAAAAATAGAGCATTATCTCTGAACTAAGAAACTTATCCCATCCAGTATGGGATGGCATAGGTCTGAGAGAATCAATACATATTCTCTTGACCAAGTGTAAAAAGCTAAAGAGAGCTGTCATGTGGGTAATGGGGTGCAAGAATAGTATTTTCTCTGAAATTCACATGATTTGTGTACCACAGAGACTATGAAAGGTGGCATAGAGACCATCTGGCTATTCAGGTGTTCAAAGAAAACAAATACAATTGTCTCTATGAATGGCATAACTATATTTTTTGCCAGACAAGTATTAATCACTTTCATGTATATTATCTTGCTTAAATGTTATGAAACTTAAAAAGATAGTTATTCCTATTTTTAAATGGAAAAATTGAGCCTGGATTAGATTAAAAACCCATACAATGCCTGTTCACTAAGAATGAACGGAAGCAAGATTCAAGGTCTATATTTTCTACCATCAGATTGCTTCCCTAAAGTAAGATGTGGGTTTAGTACATTTATATTTCTTTAAGACTTTCAAATTCAAAAGAGATGTATGACAGATTTGGTGACGATATCAGGTTTTATGTCATAAATATTGTCAGCTATTTCACAACAGAACAATAACCCCCTTTCCACAGTTATGATGCTTAAAAATCAAATTATTTTATTTTGAAGCTCTATCAAAAATTAATTTGACTAAGCAAGCCAGTCTCTTCAGATTATTTAATGAGTGAACATACCCTTGGTAGGAGATAGTTAACCCTGCCACATCAGAATTTTCACATCCCAATGCAAACAGGGAAAGGAATAGGAGGTACCCAAGGACAGATGATCCCAAGTAGATTTTTGCAGCTCCAAATACACCGATCTGAATTTTTTCATAGCTATCCCCCCAGAAAATATTCCAAGAGCCACTGCAGGTATGTTGATGAGCCCTGAGAAACAAGAAAAATATATCATTTTTTAAATTTCTGAAAGAAATTTGAGTGCACTCACTCAAACATTCTAAGGGATTATACTATTGTTCCTGACATGTTATTAGACTACTTGGTCATTTTAAGTTACAGAAATATTCATTTGCTATCATCTATTGACGTATATCAAAAGATTTTGATGGATGTCTAGGTTATAGCTTAATTATAGCACAACTGACAGTCTCAGAGTTCTGCCTACACAATGTCTAGCACAGGGTTTAGTAGGACATTTCAAACATACTGTCAGTTTGATTATCTCTTTCAAATTCCCTAGGATCTATAAACTAACCATGCTGGCCCAAGTTGATGGTAAATTTCCTGAATATCAGATGAGATGGGCTTCTTGCATTCTAAAGCTTCTTTTCTTTCATCTTAAGTATTTTTAAGTAATTTAAAGAGACAAAAATTTCACTCTAATTTCTTTATTACGCACTTTTTACACTCATACAAGAAAATGTTGATCTTAAAAAGTTTACTGACTAAATATTTCAAATGGAAATATTATTTGTAATTTATACTGCAATTTGATTCAATTTATTTTATGTATTTTCTTTTGATTTTAATATATGTACCCAAACATCAGGAAAGCTAAGAGAAATTTTAGCTAGTTTCCTATTATAATTCCAGCATAGCTATTCATGTTAAAGGCCTTATTCTTTGTTATCATCCTAAACAAAAGTTATGACAGATATATTAAATGTTTTGAGATGGTCAGCACAATTACAATATAAATTGGAAACTTTTGATTCCCATGCAAATGCATGATAGCCTTAGCCATTAAGATAAAGTAGTAATGAATATAATTACAGTGCTTTGGGATTTTTTAGAGCTTCTTTTCCAGTGAAGCAAAATTTCATATTTTATAATGAACCTTACAATATTACTTTAATGTTATAAGAAATAAGTAGTAAGATCTAAATGCAAGGAAAATTTATGGGACTTTTCATATTCATATAGCCAATTGTGGATAAAGAAGTAAAATTAGCATTGTTCTGGGGCAAAATAAAAGTATTTTTTTCTCACAAATTAAGATTATTTTTATCATCTCACAGTTTTTAATATACCTTTACCTAATTCTAGAACAAATCATAACACAATTACTAAATTTGCTATGCTACCTTAGCCACAAAAATTAATATTTTTTATTATAAGCAGCTTTTCCCCAAACAATTGTTAATTTTTTTTGATTTGTCTGTGTGATGCCTCCAGGAACTGAGAATGATAATCAGTGTTATCACTGATAGTAAATGTTGCTGTATTGTATCTACTAGAAACTGTCTTATCAATTAAAAAATTCAAAGAAGATAAGTAAAATGAATAAATAATTACTATCTGTGTATTAAGAAGAAAAGATAAGATCATTTGCATGTAACTTAATAGAGACAGGACAAGCTTAACTGGAAAATTCAATTGCCTATCCAAACTTCTTCCAGTAGAAATTACAATGAAAATTAAAAAAAAAAACACTTAAAAAGCAAAAACATTTTACCATATATTATCCAGTCCCTGAATTTGAAACATTTTTGTTTTTTATTTTTCTTCAATTTTTTTTTTGCAAAATTAAAGTAGTTAACATGAGAAATGCCATGTGTATAGAGAAGGGTCCTGGATTAAAAAAGTCAATCATCTATAATTTAAAAGAGCATTATCTTGAAAGAGCATAAGGTTAAATTCTTCTTGTCAGTTTTCCAAAAAATAATTATGTCCAGTGAGGAAATAAACTTAGAAACCTAGGAGAAATAATTTGTTCCTGGCTATATCATAATGTATGTATACCATATATGCATGACAATGAGCAAGCTATTGAGTCTCCCAGAATTTCAAATTCTTTCATCTGTGCTAATTCTCCTTAAAAATAATTTTATAGCAAAAGTATTTCATTTATTATCTACCCCATAAAGGAATGTGATTACATATAGTCTCATTTTCTATTATAAATACCCTCCCCCAAGCTATGCTTAATTTTCCTTTATAAAATAAACTTTTAAATTTGAAATAAAAAAAACTTAGTCATCACTCTAGTGAGAGCAAAATCAATGACTCTCAAATCTCTAAGTGTTATGTACATGATAAACAATGAAAAATAATCATATACTTAAAGATGCATCCTTTAGTATAATTTATGCAGAAAAATGGTCTTCATTTTGATAAATGAATCTTGACCTCCTCCTTTACATTATACCAAAAACATTTGAAATGGATTATAACCTAAATGTAAAAGTTAAAACAAGCTACTAGTGGAAATATTAAGAAAACATTTTCATGTCCTTGGGGTTTGAAAAATATTTCTTAAAACAGTTTTAAAATAACATTAATAAAAAAAGAATGAAAATTGGACTTAAAATTAAGAAGCTCACCATTAGAAGAGTGAAAAGGCAAATTAAAGTCTGTGAGAAAATATTTATAATATATATATTTAATAAAGAACTCATATCAAGAAAAAAGTATAGTACTACAAATCTGTAAGAAAAAGATTGACAACTCAATGAAAATGAGCAAACATTTTGAACATAATTAACAAAAGACAATGTTAAAATAACCAATAAGCCTGATAAAAGTGCTCCACAGTATTAATCATTCAAATGCAAATTAAAGCACAATAAGATACCACCACATCCCATAATAATGATTACAATGAAAAATACTGATAGTACTTAGTGTTATAAGGGTGTGGAGCAACTGGAACATTCTTATACTTCTAATGGGAGTATAAATTTGGACAATTCTTATGTAAAATATTTTGGCAATTAATTGGAGATAAATGACCCAGCAATTCTGCTCTAAGATATAGCCAAGAAAAATGAGTATATATGTCCACCAAAATACATGTAGACTTATTCATAACAGCCAAAAGCAAAATAAATAAATAAATAAATAAATAATCAAATGTATATCAACTATAAAATGAGTAAATAAACTGTATTATATTCATGTAATAAAATATTACACAGCAATGAACAAAAAACAAACAAACCACTGATATACACAATATGAATGAATCTCATAAGGTTTCACTTCAATTAAAATACACTAGATACAACAGAGTACCTAACATATTATTCCATTTACATAAACTCCAAAAATAGGCAAAACTGATCTATGACAATACAGTTCAGAATAGTTATAGCTTTGGGAAAGAGTCTTGAGTACAAGGAGGTTTGAGGGATTCTTTTGGGGATACTGAAATATACATTCTCTGGATCATGTTTACTACAGAGATATATTATATATGTATAAACATTTATTCAGCTAAGTTATACATTTAAGATCTAGAGAGTTAACTATTGCTTGTAAGTTATATCTCAATAAACACAAAGGAAATTTTTAAATAAAAAGAAAGTCTCAAACTTTCATTCCTCTTCTATTTTTCTTAAAGTCAAAATAAAGCATCGATTGGCATGGATGGGGTATTGGGGGAAAAATAACCCCAAAAATATTTCTTCAGGTCAACCATTAAATAATAAAATAAAATTAATTTAAACCAATTAATGTTGAAAGTAAAAGTTCCATCATATAGCCATAACAGTCTAAACAAAGAGTAAATTAGATTATCATCTGCTAAGTGCCCATTATGCAGGATGTTACGAAAACTTATATGTCCTCATCATCCTTCCCCACAAAGTTTCAGAGATAGATATATAGAGTAATTCTTGACATATTTCAAGAAGAATGAATGATTTAAACCATTGCAATCTCTTATCATAAAGAAATATGTTCAAAAAATAGGACATATTCTATGCCTCAAACAGTAGCATTAAATTACATCTTCAATGACTAAAATAGCTAATCCAGGTTTTAAAAGTATCCAATTACTTGTAGGGTAGTAATTATGTATTTTTGTATTCTGGTTCTGCATTAATTTCTTCACACTTTTCTTTGCTCTTGAATATCTTTCTCATTATTAACTGTACTTCCAAACTAGAAACACAACTCCTTTAAATAATCCAAATCCCAGAAATCAAAAAAGTCTTTTGACTGAGCAAACACAAACTTTGTTTTATAATAAACACCCTTTACCTATTTAAATGCTCCCTTTTTATAGTCCTATAAACTGTGTAGTAAAACGTCCACTGTTATATTTTAGCTATACTCGAAGAGACAAATATCCAAAATTAACAACCTCCTAATAAAATGCATGTTTGGTCTATGTGATGTTCTCAGGGTCACTTACACATAGTTGTGAATAACTCTTGCTAGAAAACTGTACCACAGACTATGTAAATATTTCACTCTGCTGGATTATTTCCATTTACTTTTCGACTTCATATCTAGAATTCCATAAATTACCTTCAGTGTAAACATTGGAACGATTTTCTCTAAAAGTACTAAGGGTCAATGAGATGCAGCTGATAGTACCACTGGAAAGCATGAAGGACAGAGCATACCGATAACAAAGTTGGCCTTAGAGGACGACTGCCCATACTGCTGCTCAATGTACTTTGGTTTATATGTCACCATGCCAAATAAAGAATTGAACTGAACGGTGCTTGCACACAAATATAAGAAGTACACTGGATTGCCAAAAAGATTCTTCAGTGATGGAAGAAAATCTTAAGACAAAATAACACGGGTAATTAAAGACAGTGTACACTTGGCAGAAGATACAGCCTTGGCAGCAGGGTTTAGATGGCTAAGTTCCACTGTTACAGTTAACAGGAGCATTTTTAGTGTGACACACACACACACACACACACACACACACACACACACACACTGTGTATATTAAGCCATTGGCCCAAACAAGGATGAGATCTGGCCAGGTTAAGATGTAAACATAGGCACTTGCTTTTTCAGGCGTAAAATCTAGATTATAGATAGAGGTATAAATCAGACAGAAACTGATTCTTCTAACTGATACTTGTAAAAGACAAGAGAAATGAGACTACTCCCTTGCCACTGAACTTGGAGTCATAGGCATGACATCAAGAACTTCAGTTTCATGGTCTCTATCCTTCATACTTGGGTCATGGTCACAAGAAAAGAAATATGAATGTTATCTCTCCATGGAATGAATGAATTTCAGTGTAAGAAATGAGCTTTGGCTTTTTTTCCTTCTTCCATTTATGCAGCCAAACAATTAGAAACGTGAAAATATTCTATAAATGTAAATATTGCTTGCTGGGGCCCTCTAGGAAGGAATATTGTCAGACCAATTGAGAGGAAGTAAACTTTCTCATGGCCACCCATTTCCACAGGGAAGTATTCACTAGAACATATCCGGCCTTTTGCCTTACCCACATTCACTCCTTCCATAACTGTGGGAGACATACCCCAATACACATTTCTCAGATGGGTATATCTCATCTATTAAAAGACCATAAGCCCTAAAGATTTATTCTTTTCTTTCCTGTCCATCCAGACTGATATGAAGCAGCAATCCTGGTTAGGGGCAGCAGCGAGCCTAAAATGAGGAAGTTTGAGGGTAGGGATGTCATCAAGAAATGTTACGAAAACTTTGGGTCATGTTCTTCAATCATTTTCCAGCAATAAAGCTGATTTTTAAATCTGTTTCTGCTTTCTACATAGTTTCTCATATATATTTTTTTTTCTGAACACATGAAGGGAAGGAAGGGTATCATTTATAGATCCCTTAGAAAGTTCAAACAGGAAAACAAAGTATTTCAGAATCGAGGGAATGTGGCTCACCTTTGCCATTTCCACTATGTTTGCTTTTTCTCCATGGGATGTTTGGTAGTCTGTATGACCATCCACAATAAACTTGGATTTCTCCGACGAAGAATGGAATCCTCTCTACTTCGGGGTCGGAAGATTCTTTGGTAAACACCAGAAAGGTACAGCTGCAAGGAGACTTATGATTCCTGCTATTAGTAACCAAGCCACCAGGCACCTACCCACTGGGGATCCTTTGGGGTAATGGTTATGTGATCTGAAAAAGAGAGAGGATGTCTAAGCAGCATATACAGCAAAGCTAATGGGCTGAAACAAGCACCTCTTTAAAAAAAGAAAAAAAGCTGGCATTAGTTCTATCACATCATAAAAATACCTAATACTTCATACATAACTTTTTCTAATCGGAACATTATTAGCTTGCTTTTTGAAGGAAAGAGGGTGTGTCTGGAGCATGACGCTTTCTTGCTATTGAGTCTAAATACTAGAAGGGGACACATGGATTTAAAACTTTGCTCTAAGGTTCTGCAGAGGGACCCTAGGATCCATAGCAGGAGAAAAGCAACATGTGAGAAAGAATTATAAGGGTTCAATACCTTCTGACAGCTGCACCACATCCGTGCCATTTTCACCTGATTTACATTTGTTTAAGATTTCATTCAAAGAAAGAGTCATGTCCTGCCCCCTGTGCCCTAAATATAGTCTGAACCACTCCAAATGCTATTTATTAAATGATGTTTAATAATACTTCAGAGCAATTTTAGGTCTGAAGCAAGATTTTTACATGTAAATAAAACATCAATATCTTAGTCATCACAAAAACTTTATTTTCGACACTATTTCTCATTTGACTAAAAGGTAAGCATTGACAAAGGTTTTTGAACCAAACCAAGAGTTATATACATGTGTGTATATATATGTATGTGCATATAATATTTTATATATTTAAGTATTTATATTATATATTATATATATAAGAACCTATAAAACATATTATTATTTCTACCTCCACCACACTCTGTAAGAGCAACAAAAAAAGCACGTTTTTTGACAACTACTCTCAATTGCTATTACTTTATATTCGGTAAAACGTTTGCACTAGTTCATCTGCATCTCCATTGCTTTTCCTTAATTATTTTTTCTCTGTACCACTCATCATACCTACACTTTCTTAACTATATCAGTCTCCAGACTGGATTTTAAAATTTAAGGAGTCAAGGAATTTAGCTATTTTGTTCACTGAAGTAAAACAGCACCTGGAATAGAGTAGAAGTAAAATTTTGTAGGTTAATGAATTAATAAATGAATGAATAAATAAAAATTTTGGAGTATGTTCTGCAGTTTATCTGATTAAAGAAGAACAACTAATGTAACAGTTTTGCATTGCATTTTAACACAATGATTTCAAAATGCAATCCCAGGACTTTTAAAAAAATGAAACATTTTCTTGTTTCTAACTGCTTTTGGGGACTTCTTAAAAAAAAACAGAAAACTACTATCTATTTTTAGGGGGTCTATTCACAAGGACAGAAACAAATTAATAAGTATGGAAAGAGGAGATCTCTCATTTATTCCCTTCACAAGCCCTCCCCAAAAGGAAAGCTAGTCTCCCTATAACATGCCTCCACCTAAATAAGATTTGTGCAATAAAGAAGGGAGTTTTGGTTGCCAAAAACTTTTGATCCTTGGTCTTTCTGGCATGTCTACAAATACTTTATCAGTTGATGTGACCATAATAAATGTTGATACACCTGAAACCAATAAGAGCCAACAAGTAGCCACAGCTTTTAGTTTTAACTATGCTGGAATGTGTTTGAACTGGCAAACCAGAAGTAAAAAGGATACATTTGAATAATAAACCATGGGTCATCCAGTTCTAATCACCACCTATTTTTTTCTATTCCATTTTATCAATAATAAGTTTTTCACAGATTATTTTCATTTTATGAACAATTACTATCCTGCCATTTTATAAAAAAGCATTTTGATATTTTCTCCACTTTTCCATTAAAAAAGTTACAGAAACTAAAATAAATGAATAAAAATAAGTTCCCTTACCTAGGTTTACAAAGCCAATGTCAACATACAGTTTGGCACATAATGAACCTAACAGGAAGCCAAAGATTGGTCCTATAATTGCAACCGTCTGTACACACCCTGCACCAAAAAAAAATCTTTAATTAAATTAAAAATTAAATAAATAAAAAAGCAACGTACTATTTTTTGCATTTGTAAATTAATAAACTTTTAAAGAAGAAATGTAAATGAGATCTAGTTAGTAGCTGAAAATATTTCATCAACTCTTTACTTAAGTGTACTTAATTTATCAGGTTTTCAACTTCATTGAATTAGAAAATAAGTCCTTCTCAACTGTGGAAGAAGAATGAACACTTTCAAGGCATTAATTACCTCTTAGCAAGAAAATAATGTCAGGACTCTGAAGAAGTTAATTTCTCAAAATGGAGTAACTTTTACTCCCTAGGATTAGATTCCTCCACTGATAAAAATCAGAATTATACTATTTGACAGTCTTTCAAAAAACTTTTTTATGATTGGTTAAGCATAAGACATGTTTTGATATTAAAATTGATTTCTTCCACCTTAGTGAAACAGTGTATGTATCAGAGCTTCTGTGGACCCATTTGTGAGAGCAAGAACTATGGAGATAACTACCTATCACTCATGCTTCTGTAGTACAGTTAGCCCAATAAAAATAACTTATGAAATCTGAAGTCCATGATGATGAGTTGTCATCATTGTCATCATTGTAGTTGAGGTCACAGTTATTTTCTTTTAATCTGATGTTCTTTCCCTAATGGGACAGGTCCTTCTAATTGAAGTTTCTGTATTATTCAAATCCCCAGTGTGAACTTCAGAAATGTGTGAAATATTTAAAGGAGTATAAAGTATTAAGCCTTCCACACTTCATTTAGTTTCAGAACAAAGTTGATATAACAAGGTACCCTGCTTCACAAGAAGATGAAGGAGGTGAGCTTTACCTATATAGAAAGCTGCATTGTCTTCACTGGCAAAATCATCAAGGTAAGCAATGCCTAGAGGCTGAATGGGAGTTTCTCCAATTCCACGAAGAAGGTTCCCCAAGAAAACATAAATCCACATGGAGGAGCTGGCATCAATTTCACATTCTTGAAAGGGAAGCAAATGATTGAAATTAGATCACTATCAAAGTTAAATATTTATTCTGCATTTCTATAAGTTGTCTCAAATTGGATTAGAATGCAGAAGTGAAATGTTGCAATAGACATAATTTGATAGGAGTTTGAGCAAGACTGGGAAAAGTTTTGTAACTTCAATATTCTAGATAACATAATTCCCAAGAGACTTTGACTAAGGAACTCTATTCCTTCATATTCCTGTTCCCTTACTTCCTATTTTCTCTCTTCTTTTTATTTCACACTTAAAACTAAGTTCTTGGAATTCCTACATTCCAATAACATTCAATAATCCCATTTGGAAGAAAACATAAAATTTTAAACAAAGGTTTTTCTAGCCATAATCTTTAAATTTTTCTATTTTCAGAAGAAATTACTTGCAATGCTGTACAATTGTGTTGCTTCTTGTTTTGATTCTGCCTTTTCTAGAAGTGTAGCCAAGTGACTATGAGTTTTTCACTTATCTTCTCTGGATTTCTATTCCACTTCCCAAAATATAATGTGAATTCCTTTTCCAAAAATTGATTCTAATGTCAATTCTGGCTATAACATCTGGGTAAGAAACTTGTCTGTAAGGAAGTCATAGGTAAGTGTAGACACCTTAGATTTGTGCTTTCCAATATAGTAGCCACAAACCATACATGGCTATTGAAATTTAAATTAATTACAATTACATAAAATTAAAACTTCAGTTCCTCAGTCTCACTAGCTATATTTCAAATACTTGATATGTAGGTAATAGCTACTGGATTTCCATCAGCACAGACAGTTCTGTGGGCAGCTCTGTTCTAGGGTGTTTTGTGGGAAAGTGGGGTGTGTGGGAATATTTTTAGGAAAGGTCCTGTATTTACCCCACTATCATCTTTCAAATGAGCTTTGCATTCACTATGTCTAAGGTCCACATATTTCTATTACTCTAAAGGAAAGAAAAGGATTGAGTTGTGAGCCTTATACTATGTACCTACCTAATAACATGTCTTTACATTGAAAATACCTTCATTTCCTGCCTCAAATCCATATTTCCTTTTTTAGCATTAAAGGTTTAAATATTTCCTAATTAGTTGTATTGTCATTTATATCACATCCTTCCCAGATTTTCAAAAAGAAAAACAAAATATCTTCAATGATTGTACTTTTTCTACAGCTGAAAGTCCAAATACTTTAGCTCACTTCCTGCTTCTTTATGCGGACCTGAATTAAATTTATTATCCATTATATTTTTACGTCCATTATGTTTTCCCACTCTCTCTCCTCATAATTCTACATTTCTTTTAATCCTTTGGCACTTATCTTCATTCAAATAGCCAGACCTCTCATGTTCATTGTTCACGAAAAAGATATCTCAAAAAAAGTATTAATGAGGGTATTAGAGAGTGAAAAGGTTTTATGGTGTAAATAAAAGATTTGGATGGATAGCAGGCACATAAAAGAAAGTCTTCTACATTTCCTTATAGAAATTGATTCCTAGACTAAAAGTAGGGAGTAAGATGGGGGTGGGGAGGAAGTGTTGAGTATATTGATGCTGAAGGGCTGTGGAGAGAGGGGTTTGAGGTGCTGCCTGTGCAGCCTCTCAGAGATGTGGCAAACACCTGTGGGTAGATATGTGGACTCCATGTGAGAAAAGAACCTGGTAGCCAGGTAGAGCCCAGAGAGTTAGCAAGACCCCAAACACGAGGTGGTTGTACAGTAGAGCTAAGTATTCCTGCCTTTGCTTACTCACAGGGTTTCCAATATCTAGAGTAACACAGAAGAGGTGACTCCCATGTTCCCAGGGGTGGTTCATACGTATCATTGCTGTGTCATTTGCATCAGCCACACAGAACACTACTATTCTAACAAAATTCTGTGACTCCAATCTTGTGTGGAAAGCAGAATTATTTCCATGTTTCCAAGACTGTCACTTCTATATCAGAGAGAGCTATTGTGCTAAAAAGGACATGGGCCTGGACATATGTATGACCAACACTGTGGCCAAAAAGATTAGATATCTAAACTGACATGGCATCAATAACAATTCCCCCTTCACTATTATGTAAGCTCCTTAGAATATAAGCAGCCTCTGAGAAAAAGGTGAAGGTTTGGGAGAAAGTGACTGAGATTAAATTTTTGGCATTCTGATAAAAAAAGGGCTGAACACAGAAATTAAATTGACTTCGTAGGAAAAATCTATTTCTTTCATATCTGAGCAATGGACTGAGATTCGTATGTGCTAAACTAGTTTTACCCAAATTTCATAGCCCACCTTATTTGCAACCATTGGAAGTTTTCCTCGTCACCAGCTATTAATGCTCGTGTCATTCCATAAGATTTGATTGTCTATATATTTTTGTAGGATCTCATCATATATTGTTTTATATTCTAAAAATTTTTATGGCACTATAATATCTCAATTAAAGTAGATAGGATTTTGATGGCAAAAATCATCTAGATACTTTGTCCATACTAAAGCAAATACAAAGGTTTGTAAAAAACAAAAGCTTGCCTAGTCAATAAAGTAGACTAAATCATCTTACCATTATTTATTTTGGACTGTGATTTTTCCATAACTGAGATTGGTAATTGATTGTTGGACTCCAGGAGACATGGAGAGATGCTAAGAGTGGAATTGGAGAAAGAAGAATACCTTTCATATCTGTACCTGTATAAAAAAAAACAAAACATTTTCTTCATTATAGACTCATTCAGCATCATGCTAAAAACATTACATGTATACTACACGACTCATTAGGGTACTTAGCTTGGGTTCACAGCTATCTCTGAATCTAAATCACCAAGCCAAAGCATCATGTAATGATAGAGATAGCCAGAAGATCTGGTTCATAAGTATTATACCGTATCTGAACCAGTTACATACTGTAGTGAAAGAAAATGAAAGAATTATTCATAGAAGAATGACCATAAGTCACATATTCCCTTGGTAAAAAAAATATATCTAACACTTGAGAAAATCATGATTATATCTTGATCAAAGGAAAAGCAATAATTTAACAACTATGGTCCTTGGCACAATGTATTTAGTTGTAAATTTATTAGAACAACTGCAATACTGATTCTAGAGAACTGACAATGATGCATGGGCTTTTTGAACCATTTATCCAGATGGCATCCTTCTTCTTTAGAGTTTATTAATCTTGCTCTAAATTATTTCTAATTCCTCCCTTCTTCATTGTATAAGGTTACAATGTCAGCGGGATTGAAGAGCCAACACTGAATGGTAGGACTGTGACAATCCTTCCTGCGGTTCCCTAGCCCACACCCCTCTCACGTTGTCCTTTGTGAACAATTTCTCTGCCCCACTTGCACCCTTCAGAGAAGAGTTACCCGATAAGAGGACATCAAGACATCATCTTGAGTCTCCTTTCATTCGGGCACTATGTGACAAAGAGGCTAGTAATCATAGAAATGTATTTGAACGTTAATAGTAAAACCATTCATCATGGTAAGGAAAAGATGTATTGAGTTATGAAAATATTCAGGTTAAAAAATGTGTTACTTTTGATCAGTTTTGCGCTTTGGTGGGTCCATGAATCCCATAACCTCATAAAAAAGGAAGAATATTTTTGTATGTATATGAGAATTTAAGGGAAGAGGTTCATAGTTTTTGTCACTTAAATCAATGGTCCCCTGACCAAAATAGGTTAAGAACCACTTGATGAGGACAACTGTTTTTTAATTCTTAGCTATATAGGAAAACATTTAACATTAAAATCATGATAAATATAATTTTCTTTATTTAATAATTTCCATAACTGTACAAAGCCTAGAAGCTCTTGAAAGGAGTGTCGAGAGTAATTATGCAATTTTTTGAAAATTGTTAATTATTTGAGCATTCTCAATTCAATCTATCAAAAAACAACTATTGCAAGCATAATAATTATTTAGATTTTGAATAAGTGGAATTTTATGTAAGCACCATGTTTGCCATTAATTCTTATGTATGACATTCTAGAAAAATCAATTAATCTCTTCAAATTTCAATTTTCTTAGTTGTAAATGTGGGCTATACATGTTCTATTTAGGCTTTGTTAGATAAGGAAACAGAGAAGTGATGAATAGGGAGCCAGTGGTATAATGTCTTTAAGTCTTTAAGTCAGGGATTTTAGTTCTAACCCAGATTCAAACCCTGGCTGACACAATCTTGATTCAGATACATGAAATTCTACAGTAGCTACAGAGAGTTCATATTCCTATAGACACCATTTTAAACATTCTCCCTGATTTTAAGTTTGCCCCATCAGAGTTATTTTTCCAAGTAGTAGTCAGCATGACCCTTTAAAAATATGTCGGATCATGACAGTCTGCTCTAAACTGTCCACTGGCTTCCTATTTCATTTCAAGGAGAACCTAAAGTCCTAGCAATTATTTGCAACCTTAGTCCACAAGGTGTGGTGTGCAGACCATCAGCATCAGCTGAATCTCAAACCCCACCCCAGAGCTACTGAATCAGAATCTACATTTTACTAAAAGCCTCGGGTGATTCAAATGTGCAACAAAGTTTGAGAAACAATTTTGAGATCTCCCATTTCCTTTTACACTGCAGTTCACCCACACACTTGACTCCCTTCTGTGGCAGGAACTTTGCATTCACTGTTCATTTAGCCTAGAATCTTTTTTCACAGACATCTGCATGGCTTTCCCCTTCAACTCTCAGTTATTCCCGAATGTCACCACGTCAGTGAACCACTCCCTGACAACCCTACTTTAAATTGCAATCCAAACACACATACCTCTTATGTGTCTTCACTGGGTTTTCTCTATGGTACTTGACATTATCTAGCAAACTATTTATTTATTTATGTTAATTGTTTATTTGTTAATTGTCATTATTATTTGTTAATTGTCTCCTCATAAGATCCATAAAAAGAAAGATTTTTGTCTCTATCACCATTACCTCTAAAAATAATCAATATATATTTGTTAAATTCATGAATTAGATAAAGCTAGACACACATAAAGCTAAACACAGCTTGCTGGGGGCAGGCCCTGAATAACTGATATCTATGATTAGTATTTGTTGGACATCAAGGGTGTTTCTACTAGGCAGATGGAGTATAAGTAGTGTTTTAGAGAAGAAAAATTACATTTTAGACAAGTACACAATTAGTGATTAACCCTGTGAAAGGTTGAAAACAAGTTATTCTAATAATTTTCAGTAGATAGCAAATTTAATGAGGAAAAAATTCTGTGTATTTTCATTTTATTTCATTTTTTTCTCACTGAAGTAACCCCATTACCTGACACAGTGTCAGACAATGGTAGACACTAAAAAATGAATGAATAAATATATCTTTCAGCATGTAAAAGGTAGCAGATAAGAATCTGTCTTTGTTCCTTTGGCATCCTTTGTCAGCACTAGCCTGGCTGCCTCGCTGACCTTCTCTTAGATATACCTCTCCTTCTGATTTTGTTTTCCTAGTATTTTGTTTCTCATTAATTTAAAGTAACAAACGTATTCATCTGAATGCAATACCTTCACAACAAACCATTTCTTGTCTCTGGTTAAAACCATGTGGCTTAATTATCTAAGGAAGATACATACACAAAATTGGGGCATGGCTACTGGCTATGTTAGAACACTTTGGCAAGCATTTTACCTGTGTCGTCTCATTTAATATTTGCAACATTATAGGCTAGATGTTATTTTTAGTAACTATAATCTGTATTTTTAAATGTATAAACTGAGACCTTGTAAGATTAAGTAATATGCCTAAGGTTATATAGGAGAGCTACTGATCGGCTTCAGAATAAATTAAGTCAAGGGTCAAGGATTTATCTATCCTCTGCAATTACTTTCAAACTTTGAACTCTTTTAGTATTGGAACTCTCTTTCCCCCTGAGAAAACTGCTGCATGAAGGCTCAATGACTAGAACCAAGCCGTGGCACAACTATAGATGGAGCCAGAGTTAGGTGAATTGCAGGTTCACTTCCTCAGGCTTCGTTTGCCTCCTCCCATTGGTGTTGATCACATATAACACCTTTGTAGAACCTCAGTGATCAAAGCAAACTTCTGCCTTGTGGAAAGGAGCCTCGGTAGGTATACAAACAGCAGGCAGAGGTTCCAAAGCCACAGATTCTTCTCCAAGTAAAAATGAAGGGTGCAAGGAAACCATCTAAATAGGTAGGAAAGATCTCACATAGAGGATTTTGTGTGCTACCTTTACAGATTGGCCACAGAGATCAAAATATGACTATATTTTGATTTATATATTTATATAAATGACCTGAGAATCCTTGTCCAGATCAATTCAAAGTTTCTTCATCTCCAGCTCTAAAAAGAGGGGGCATAATTAAAGCATTCTTTGATATATAATTTCAAAAAATATTCTCTTGCTTCAAAACCTCTTGGTAGTCACTTCTTAGAGTCGGCAATAGGTAACCACAGAGAAGGGAAGCAACATGGATATGCATGAAGTAATCAGAATACTTGTTTTAAGATTCTAGTTCTAAAATTATAAGACATCTAACCTTAATAACTTACCAGACTTTCTAGTCATGGTCCTCAGCTCTAAACTAAAAAAGAGAAATATTCTCCTACCCTGCAGGTTACTATAAGGGTGAAATGATGTAAAAGTGAAAACCTTTGGAACTAACTAAAGTATTAACAAAAGTACTAACAAAAGAACCAAAAGTAGACTGACTCAGGGTTAAAGGATACTTATATCCAACTTTTACTGAGGAAGTTCTATGAAATAGTTTTTTAACATTGAATATTTATTTGAGTTGATATATCTCTAAGTCAGTGATCTGCTAGTTAAGTGTACCATGATTCAGCATCTTGTCTATAGCATTTATTCATTGCACATTTGACATTTACTATGTACTATTATTAATTTATTTTTGCTTATATATTTTGCCTCCATAGCTAAGTTAAAGATCTGAATGAAGACATGTTAGTGAAAATACCCTTTAATTTTGTTGACATCAATACATATTATTATGATGTGTATTATAATAATCAGATTATTATAAATAAAATTATAAGTGTTCTGAAATTTTGCCCAAAGAGGATATAATAAAAATAAGATATAAACCATGGGCTATTTCCTTAAGTTTAAATAATAACTGTAATCATAAAAAAGGGAGAAACGCAGTTGGTTAAAGTGAGAAAAAGATGATAGCTTTAGACTTACTGTTTCATGAAGAACTGAGGCATTGCAATGAGCAATGTTCCCACACCCATGATGAGGCACCCTGCTCCAATTATTTTTGGCCTGTGAAGTTTGGCTCCAAAGTAGCTAACAAGTGTTATAACTAAGAGATTCCCTTTGGGGGAAAGAATAAAATGTTAATAAGTTAGAGAACTTAGAAAAAGTTATCAGCACCCCCAAAAGAATATAACTTAATGAATGAATGTCTATAGCAAGTCTGGCCATATTTTGTTTTGACTAAACTGTTTCCCCACCATTATTCCCATCATTTGTCTTTTTTTTCCCCATGAATCTGAAATGACTATTGAAATTGTCTTCATACTCATTAATTCGATCACCTCATCCCATTGTCAAAATACTTTAATTACCAACCCTTTTACCTCATTTTCATCCACTCTAATTATTTGTCCTTTTAAAGTGTTTTATCAGTAAATCAAATGGTAGAAGACTTCCTTTAGTTGTTCTCTTAAATTGTGTTTGCTGATTCTGAAAAAACTTTATTATTGCTTGTTTATTAAAGTTTTCTATCAAAATTTCTAAAGGTATCTCATTTGCTTTTAAAACCTACATATTATATTCTTGTTTTAGCTGATATTCCCTATAGAAAAAGTAAAACAAATATAACTGTACCTCACTTTAAATGAAATCAAATTATGAAACTCATATCTATATAAATGATACTTTAAAATTTGTTTATATACTTTTTAGAAAAATATAAGCCTCAAAGTAGAAATAAAATTTATTTTACATAAACACATCAATTATATAACCTTAACATGTACTTATAATACAAATTTTATGAAATACAAAATCTCCATAAATATACCCATCTGTCTCTTTTAAAAAAAATAATTAAGGAACATTTTTGAAGGGTGCAAATTATGCTTTTCTAAAACGTCTCTAAAGAAGCATGTGATAAATTACTTTTAGTTGATAATGGTGATAACTGACCAAACATGTTTTAAGGAAGATGTTCTCAAGCTTTCCTGTGCATGAAAATTCCTGGAAGAGGGTAATGAAGAAAATCAAAACATTAAAAATGTAGAATCTTGGCAGCTCCCAACAGTTTCTGATTCCCTGGATCAGGCCAAGAAATCTTCATTTTTTAATACTAGCTCAAATGTGTTGCTGGAAATGGCTCCTGGAACATACTTTGATGAATATTGTTTAGGGTCTTAAGTTTTAGCTATTTTCATTTAGAATATTTTCATTTAGAATATTTAGTTTTAAGAGCTGCAGTGCTAGGTAGAGCAAGACCTCAGTAATTCCACTGCAATTGATTGTGATGGCTGATGGGTGACCTTGCATTAAGGTTCTCGATGTTTCCAATTTTCTAGCAGGAGCGTGTTTCCTAACATCTGTAAGCAATTATCTAACTTACTACTGTTTATTCACTTTGCCAGCTTTAGTCAAGTGCAAAAAGAGCAGCAATTTTTATAGCGATTTTTAATTTATTGAGGATGATAATAATAGTGAGAAAGGTAGATTGCACAGTGGCTCCAGGCTTTTTGAGTCCAGGAAGAATTAACCTTCTATTAATTTCATATTTTAAAAAAATTGAGTGTAAGATTTCTCATTTGACATTTAAGTATTTAGAAGAAATGTTGTATTACATTATATTGATAATTATGTGTATATTTTTATTAATGTGTCATAGTAAGTCAACCAAAGTATAATGAAAGTTGACTTTCAGTTTATAAATAATATGTCTCCTTCCTTTACCCTTCCCACCTCCCACACCACCACCACCTGACAATAAAGAACTCAATGTTTACAGACTGTTTCAGTGTTACATTAGTGGGTATGCCAAATACTACATAATACCATTTCTGCATCTGTGGTATTCATACAAGTTTTCCTTTATTTAGTATCCTTTCTGAGTTCTCACAGATACACTTAGAAAACAAATGGTGACAAATGATCTTCAAAAATAGAATAGGATATCAAAATTCTTTTGCATCTACTATCACTAGCCTCTCAAAAAGAAATCAGGTCTAGAGAGTTTGAAAAATGTTTTACTAAAATGTTACTAAACTTGCAAGTAACAGATTTTATCTTTCTCCCTCTCTCTAACCCCAACCCCCCCCCACACAGTATTTCAGATAACAGAAGGAAAACTATCCAACTCATCTCATAATACCAATATGTCTTTGCAACCAAAACTGGACAAGGATAATGAAAGAAAAGACCAACTACAGTTTATTCAGGAGTACAAAGTTACCACCAAAAAACCTCTATTAATTAAAACTCTATATTAAATGATGAAAGGAGAATAATTCCATGATTATCTTAACAGTATAGAAAAGCACTCAATATAATTAACCACTTATTTATAACAAGAAAAAAATCTGATTATCTTCTAAGGTGTATCTATCAAAAACAACAGCAAACATATTGCTTAGTGGTAAAATTTTAAAAACATTTTTATTAAAGTCAGATATAAGAGAATGAGATGCCCATTGTCATTGTTTTTAATCACCATAATACTGAGGCCAATGCAATAAGGGAAAAATAAGTATTAACAGATATAAGAATTCAAAAGAATAATATAAAATTGACTTATGTTTCATACAACTGACTGTCTATTCAGAAAACTCTACAGCAACTATAGACAATCAATTAAAATTACCAGAAGTTCAACAAGGTGGCTGTATACAGATAACATTTGGAAATCGATATTATATTTAGATGGTATAGCCTATTATACACCTAGGCTATATAATATAGTCTATTGCTCCTAGGCTACAAACCTGTACAGCATATTACTGTACTGAATATGATAGGCAATTGTAACACAATGGTAAGTATTTGTACCTCTAAACTACAATAGGAAAGGTACAGTGAAAATACAGTGCAAAAGATGAAAATAATATAGGGCACTTACCAGGAATGGAGCTTGCAACTGGAAGTTACTCTGGGTGAGTCAGTGAGTGGGTGGTCAGTGAATGTGAAGGCCCAGAACATCACTGTACACTGCTGTAGGCTTTATAAACACAGTCCCACAAGCCCTCCCCCTGCTTCCTTCTGACAGGATTAGAAATAGATGAAAGTTAAAGTCATGAAGTCAATGCTGCTTCATGAGCAGGAATGTGAGTAGGACTGATTGTAAATATCGAGGAGAAGTTAGCAGGATATGGTGTAGATCCCATAATAGTGACTGTCAGGAAGGAATGAAAGGTGGCCTGAGGATCAATAGGAATTAGAAATCAAGATAGAGAGATAAAGGAACATAAAAGATTTTCATGACAATGTGGTTTAAGCTATTGCATGTTGGAACAGTGGTCAGATTAAGAAACTTTGTGGTATTCATTAAAAAGAAGGTGTTTAACATGGAAAGGGTATAGAACTGAAAACAATTTGTGTTTAGTTCCATAGACCTTCTTTGGCACAAAGGGCTTGCTCTGGTATTGTATTAATGGAAAAAATTAAAGTCATTTATGCTTTATATTATTATAACCTGCAAATTTTTCCAAAGTAAAGGGACAGGTTGGCTCCATTCTACCACAGAAAGCTTTTACTAAAGTGGAATTGACATTTAATACTTGTTAATGTAGCTCTTGTGGACCTGTGTCCTTGTATAGGATTTAGGTCCTCAACAACAATTTATGGCAATGTAGTCTGAAGACCATCAGGCTAGATTGGGAAGGCTGAGTATGTAGTGCTGGGGAGACAAGTTCCTCAGTGTTGAAACAAGTCAATAACTGAGTGATTGAGATGTAATCTCAAAATTGAAGTGCTATGAATAATACGAAATTTATTGCCAAGTCCCATGGATATTGCTTCAGTCAGAGAAGAAAACTCCTCATGAATGACATATCCTTCCATTATACAGGGAATACAGCTCCATTAAAATTTATGGGACCACTGTCATATACGTGGTCTGCGATTGACTGAAATGGCATTATGTAGTATATGACTGTAAATAAATGAAGAAATATTCCATGTTTATGAATAGGAAGACTCAATGTTGTCAAAATGTCAGTTCTTCACAACTTGAGTCTACTGGCAATACAATTAAAATCCAAGCAAGTTATTTTATGGGTACTGACAAACTGACTCTAAAGTTAATATGGAGAAACAAAAGATCCGGAACAATCAACACAATATTGATGAACAAAGTTGTAAAACCCAACTTCAAGGTATACTATTAAAGCCACAGTAACCAAAACTGTAATATTGACAAAAGAATAGACAAATAGATCAATGGAACAGAATAGAGATCCCAGAAACAGACCTATCTAAATATAGTCACTTATCTTTGACAAAAGAGCAAAGTACTATACAGCAAAGATAGTCTTTTTAACAAATGGTACTGGGAACATGTGGACATCCATTTGCACAAAAATGAATCTAGATGCAGACCTCATACTTTTCAAACTCAAAATGGATTACAGACCTAAATGCAAAACACAGAACTATAAAACTACTAGATAAAATAGGAGAATAAACTGGACTTCCATTAAAATTAAAAATCTCTGCTCTGTGAAGAACAATGTCAAGAAAATGAAAAGACAAGCCCAAGAGAAAATATGTGTAAAAGTCATATCAGTTAAAGGAATGTTATCCAAAGTATACGAAGAACTTTTAAAAGTCAATAAGAATACAAACAATCTGATTGTAAAAATGGGCCAAATACTTTGACATGCCATCAAAAAAGATAAACAGATGAAAAATAGCATGTGAAAAGGTATACAACATCATGTGTCATCAGGGAACTAACTGCAAATTAAAATGACAATGACCTATTAGAATGGCCAAAATTTAGAATGCTAAAGGCTGCTGAGGGTGTAGAGCATTGCTTGTGGGTATGCAAAATAGTACTTTAAAAAATACTTTGGTGATTTCTTAGAAAGCTAAACATATTTTTCCCACATGATCCAGAAATGGTGCTCTTCGATGTTTACCAAATGGAGTTGAAAACTTACATTCATAGAAAAACCTGCACATGGATACTGATAGTTTCTTTCCTTATAATTGCCAAAACTTGGAAAGAATCAAGATTTCCTTCAGTAGATGAATGGACAAACTGTGGTCCATACAGAAAATGGACTGTTATTTAGCACTGAAAAGAGGTGAGTGATGAAAAGACCTAGAGGACACTTAAGTGCATAGTACTGTGTGAAACACGCCAATCTGAAAAGGCTACATATTATATGATTCCAACCACTTGACATTCTGGAAAAGGCAAAACAATGGAGAAAACACAAAGATCACTGTTTGCCAGGGGTCAGGGAGGAGGGATAGAGGAGTAGGCAAAGCACAGGGTCTGGGGAGCAGTGATACTCTGTGCGATACTGTAATAGTGGATACATGTCATGATATATTTCTTTAATCCCATAGAACATACAACACTGAGAGTGAACCTAGTGCAAACTATGCAGCCTGGATGACAGTGACATGTCATTGCAGGTTTATCGAATGTCGTAACAAATGTACCACCATTCCAGTGAGATATGTTGATAATGAGAAAGGCTATGCATGTGTGGGGGCAGAGTGTATATACTTTTGTTTAATTTTTCTGTGAACTTAAAACTGCTCTAAAAAAACCACAGTATTTTTTAAAAAATCGATATCCAGCTGATTACATACTAAAATGTAAAAAGTAAAACTTTTAAATATATAAAAGATAATACATGAAAAATATTCAAAATGAATAATTAATATATGGAAATATTAGGAGGTCATGCTATTGAAAACATTTTATTTTCTTGGCAACTCTGATTGTTGAAGAAAAAAGTCTTTGTTATAAAAAAATACTTAGGAAAAAATTGAGTGTATAGCATACATTAGATAAGAACGCAAATTGATGTGAATGGATAAATGAAATTGTTTTAAAAAAAAAAAAAGAATTGAGAGCAGGAGATGGAGGGAAGGAATAGGTCCAGAATTCTGGAAGGAAGGAATGTAGAGAGAGGCAAGATAAGTAAATTAAGATTATGGTCAGAAAACCTGCTTTTCTGAAAAACTATAAATTGCAAACAACGACAGCAAACATAATGCTCGGGATAAAGTTTTGCAGAGAGAATAAGGAAACTTTAAACCATTTTACTGTATCGAATCCAATAAACAATTTCTATCCTTAGAATGACCTGGAAAAATTGATACAAATTAGGATTCAGAGCCATTTGTCACTTCTTGTCATACATTAGTTCCCTCTAACAAATATAGATTCTCTCAAGTTGCATTGGGAGCTAGGAATCCAAGAAAAAGTTTGGACCAGATTCTTTCTAAGTTTCTTCCGCTCTAAACTGTTATGAGGCAAACATGATAAACACTATACTACAGAAACAAGGCAGGCAACCATATACCAAAATTAACTCGAAATGGATCAAAGACCTAAATATAAGACCTGAAATAATAAATTGCATATAAGAAAATATAGATGCTAAAGTCTTGGATCTTGGATTTTGAGAGGATTTTATGAATTTAACCTCAAAGGCAAGGGAAATAAACACACACAAATGTGAGTGAGATTATATCAAACTAAAAAGCTTCTTCACAGCAAAAGAAACCATCAATAAAACAAAGAGGCAACCAACTGTATGGAAAAGATATTTGCAAACAACACTTCTGATAAGGGGCTAATATCCAAAATATACAAAGAACTTATACATCTCAACAATAAAAAAACAATCCAATTGAAAAATGGGCAGAGGACGTGAACAGGCACTTCTAAGAAGATGTATGAATGGCCAACAGACATGTGAAAAGATTCTCAATTTCACTACCTATTACAGAAATGCAAACCAAAACCACAATGAGATACCACTTCATGCACATTAGAATGGCTATCATCAATAGGATAAGTAATAACAAGCACTGAAGAGGTTGTGGGGAAAAAGGAACCCTTATAACTACTGGTGGGACTGCAAATTGGTAGAGCCACAATGGAAAACATTATGGAGGTTCCTTAAAAAATTAGGACTGGAATTACCATATGACCCAGCAATACCTCTTCTGGGTGTTTACCCCCCAAAACTGAAAATACTGTAAAGGTATATGCGCCCTGATGTTCATGGCAGCATTATTCACATTATTAATTTGTTCTTTTCAAATTTTAAGAGGGAGTCTACAGTCGATTGCTAACCAAAGACTGAAAGTAGAATTTTCATTATCTGCCTTGCTCTACTGTTCTGTTAACAGAATCTTTTTCTATTTGTCGTAGGTGACTGGACAAAAACCCCTTTATGGTTTAATTTTTTCTGAAATCATTATGATAATTTTTCACAGAGCCCATTTGAATTCTTCCAAATTTTGAATCACAGGACTCCCAGGATATATGGCTCTTCTGTAAAAACTCTTCCCGCATACTTTTAAACTCAAAATATTGATAGCATCTCACCCTCCTCCAGAAAAGGCTTCCACTCTGATTAGAAACTCTGAAATATGTATAAAATAGTGAACATGTAGAACTATAATGGTTCTTGGCGAGAATGAATTGCAATGAGGCTGTTCTTTAGTCATGCCTAGAAAACCTGGTACTTACAAGTGAAGTCAAGCATCCTCAGTACCTACCAATTTCAAAACTACCATCGATAACTCCCACCAGCGAAGAAGGAATTTCAAACCTTCTCTCTATTTGAGTGATGGTGCTTTTCAGATAGCCTTCAGCCAGTGCTTTGGCAAAGTAAACAAAAGACAAGGCACCTAAGAACACCTGGAAAATATGACAAGTCACACTTAGTCTGACTCCGACTTGACATAACTGGAAACTTACTAAATAAACAAACAACAACAACAAAACCCAAACCAAGAACAATGGAACAAGCTTGTTATCAAAGGTAAGAAATTATACTAAGAAATTAAAAACCATAAACCCAGCACTTAACATCTTATCACTATTTCACAGTGATGATACATGCACCAGCAAACTAAAAAAGCAGAAGTACTAATCTTTGTGTTTAAGTTCATATTCTAGTTAAATTCATAGTCAAATTCTTATTTAGTGAAAAACATTTTTTTTTTCATATCTGGCTTGTGTATTTTTACTAGACCTGGTTCTGTGATAGCATATCCACAGGGTAGGTTAGCATTTATATGAAAAAAAGATAAATATTTGTTGAGTAAAGATTTGGTATTAAGAAAGAACAGAAACTTGGAGTCACAAGAAGCACCATTTAAAAAATAACCCTCCGTCCCTTACTGTGTGGCAATGAAAGTCAAATTTTTCATTTATAAAATGAGAATAATGTGGATGTTTCATAGATTAAACTTTGTAACTATACTTAGTATAATATTTGGTACATGGCAGATATTTAATAAATAAATATTAGTTTCTTTCTCCTTTTGGTTTAGAAGGGGCATATAAGTAAGCCAGAAAAGGAGTATTTAGTAATTTAACTTATGTGGTCAGGTAGAGATTGCTTTCATTGCCTGGGAAGTGTGGTTTTAATAAACTGCATCTAGATTACTTTTTAAAAAGGAAAAAAAAATTCTTGCTTCTAGCTATATCGTATGGAAAATATCTGAATAGGCAGCCACGAGCAATGACTCTACTTAATTCTTTGTTATTCATTTAGTTCACCCACCTTGCAGTTTTGTACCCTTTAATTGTTTGTTACCTTTAGTTCACCACAGCATGGCTGTTTCTCCTCTGAGGAGGAATATTCTGTTTTAAAGGAAGGCCTCCTAATAGGTTGCATTGAATTTTTGCGAAATAACTGGATATTTTCTTTGGATGGAGTGTCCATTATGAAAATGTTTCTTGACTCTGATCTGTCAAAGTTGATTTTAAAAAAGAAAAAACAAAAAACATTTCATTCAAAATCACACAATTTATTAAATAGACATAATTTGATGTGAAGGTAGCTTATTGTACCATAGTAAGTTGGCAAAGTTTTTCAATTAAAATTGACCAAGATGTTTGATTAACTAATCCTGCTATCAGGACTCTGTTGCCAGCATTCTTTCTCAATCTCTCCAGTTTAAGCCTCATTATGGCAAAGAATAAATAAATGTTGCCTTTGGAATAAATAACGAAGCAGAATTTTGCTAACTTTGTGGTCTTGCCAGCTTAAACTAGGAGCATGCAGGAAAGGAAGAAGAATTCAATCATTTGAATATTGCCTCATTAGAATTAAGTCTTTTCAAAGCGGTTTAAAATCTATCTATCTTCTTAGCAGAACTGATAGAAAAGATTGATGCCCGCTTTAGATTCCTATAGCACATTATAATTTCTATAGGTCTGTAATATCCAAGGGCTTAAATATGGCAAAAAAAAAAAAAAAGAGGACCAATCATGTATCATTTTAGTTTGTCAAATGAGGAATCAGCAAAATTTGTGCCCCAGGCTTAGATTTAATTCAGGCAAAAGTAGTCTTTGGCCTGCCTTAAAGTATGAAGGATGGCATCCCTTTTCTGTGTCTGATTTCCCCTCCTCCCTGTCCTTACCAAGTCCTGGACAGGTTCACATACTCTGAATCTATTTTATCCCTGTTCACATAAATATTTACACGTCTTATGCCCCAATTTCTTTAGGATTCCACATGGCTCCGTGCCTGCCTGAGAAAGTAATCTAAATGAAAAAATTAAAAAATAACGTCTGAATCACTCAAATGTTTATCAGATTATGCATTTGTATATTAATAGAGATCCTCTATGTTTTCAACATACTGACTGAAGAAATAATGTTATAAGTAAAATTTCAAGTACTATGGTAGTTTAGGTTTATTCTGCCAATGTGTATGTTACTGAGTTAAATATCAGAAGAAAGACCTAAACAATTGAAAAGTGAAGATGTTTTCTTCACGAAGTGGGAAATAAGTCAAGAAGGGTGCGGTAAGGGTCTGATTTAAAAAGAACCATTATTAGACTTTTAGATTATTTGATTGCATAAACATACATAACTTTAACTTTTAAAATACGAAAAAATGAAAGTGGGTGAAACAGGAAAAAGAGTTTAAAATTCAAAAACTAAAGTAGACAAAGAGCTGATAATGCTAAACAAGCTCAAAAGACAAAAACACAAGAATACAATATTAATGAAATACAAATATAGATACTTCAGAGTATAAAACAAAAATAATGTACAATATAGAGAAATAACTTTAAAATCTTGACAAAATGAATAACTTTCTGGCAAATATTAATTACATGTATTGACACAAACCGGAAATGAAAAAAAAAAAAAGGAAGACATTAACAAAAATTCTCTGAAACTAGCTCTTCAACAAAAATACTAAGGACAGATGACAAAATAGGAGTGCTTTACCCAGAGCTATCCTTCAAGGAAAGATAATAGGTAAAGGAAACATGATAACAGTCTCCATTCATTTGACAAAGGTAGAATTACCTTAATAACAAAAAGGAAAGCTTCAGACCAAATCTAGACATTCTAAAATCTTATATAAAATGCTAGTAATTTCAAATTTATTAATTTTTTTATAATTAAGATTTCATTTTAAAATGTAACAATATTAGGTACTATATTTACAAAATCACCACATTAAGAATTCAAAATGTTGTATATGTATATCAAAACATCACACTATACACCTTAAATATATACTTTTTTGTCAATCATGCATTAATAAATGTAGAAAAAAATAATTCAAAATTAAAAATAATAAAATCTCAGTAGATGTAAAATAGCAGGTGATAAAATTCAACATCCATTCCTGATTTTAAAAAAATAAATTCTAGGAAGCTAAGAACACTGAGATTCTTCTTTACCATCTATCTGATACCAACAGACAACTTCGTCACTAAAACTACTTTTCCAGAGGAATATTTGGCCAGAGTAACGAAAAGAGATTTGGGGAAATATTGGGTTATACAATGTTAAATAGGTTTCTTTAGTACAAAATTACTGAGTACCTCTAATTAAACTCCTGGAGAAATCTGCTGCTTATAATGGGGGGGAAAAACAATAAAAATAACTAAATGTCCAACAAATAATATATTCACGTGATGAAATATTTTGAAGCCCTTAGAAATTAGTGTAAAGAAGTAAATATAGTTATATAAAGCTATTTCCATCACAGAATTGGTTTTAAAAAATAATGCTACTAAACAGTATAAATAACATTCTATTTTATAAAAGAAACACATGTATTCACATATGTATCTATGTAAAAAAAAGCTTAAAAAATTTATTAACAAAATGTTAACTCTCATTATTTCTGGTTGGTGACATTGCAGATGATTTTTTAAAAATGTTTTGTGTGTCCTTATTTTCTAAGTTTTTTTTATAACAAACATCAATTTCTTATATGAAAAAAATATTTTAAAATATTAAAGATATAAAAAATCACCAAGCAAGAAATGTATAAACCTGAAAACATTTTAAATGCAAAGTGAGTAATATTAAATTCACAGTTTAAAATAGAATCCTCTTCCAAGAACTAAACTGTATAATTCAAATTGACCTATTGTTTTATAAGTTTGGATTTATTATTTCCTATCAATCATAATACAGCCAGTGACAAGTGACAAGAAAATATAAATAGCTTTATAATAAAATTACTATCACTTAACACTAACCATATTTTTAAAAGATTAAAAGGGTTATATTTAGAATGTTAATGCTAATGAGAAAAACATCATGTTAAACTCTATTAAGAAACTTGATACATCAAAACACATTGTCTTCTTACAGTTGAAGATGTTAACACAAAAATCACTCTAACTAGAATCCAGGAACAATAAAAAAAACAAGAGAACTATAGTCATCCTAGCTGATGTTGTGTTAGATCAAAATGACATCCAGCTTAAAATACTGATACTACATAGTTTTGCTGAAAATATAACTTCATCTTGATGGCTAATTTGCATATCACCTCAAGTATAGTAAGTTTCAATGAAGCTACAGTTTATGAGCATTGAGCTTTTCATTCCTCTGTGAAAAGAGGGGGAAGAGTTCAATGACTTGAATGGAAAGATTCTTAGGGCCTGCAAGTGCTCTTTCTTTTCTCTATTTTCAATAGCAGAATAGAGCAAGAACACACAGTTATTTAGAAAGATTTACATCCGGGTAGATCCTTAATTGTTCTACCACTTGAACAGATTATTCCAGGAAAAAAATCCTGGCAAAGATTTTATCTAACACCCTGGATTGGAGTCTAACTTACTCTGGAAGCCAGAGAAGAATAAGTCAAGTGGTTTTTCTTCATTTTAGTTCCCCCCTCCCCCCCCCCCAAATTGAATTCTCTGTTCATATGGATGGGTTTAAAAATCAATCTTCTGGTCTTCAAAGAGCTCAGGTGGCCTAAGAAAGTTGTAGATGGAGCACACAGATGCGCTGGTCCTCTGTGCCCTGCTCCTGTGACAGACCATTTAGCAGTCAGCCTCCAAAGACTGCCATAAACTGAGAAAGGCAGCCACTGCCCATCATCCTCTTCTCTTAGTTATTTCACATGAGGAAAACTTCTCTACTAGCTTATCTTCTGGACACTAGATTCCTTCACTTCAAGAGGGAAAATAACCCCATGGGACTTGCTAAGAAGGAATGTGTGTTCTGTAGAAAGCTGATCCCCCAATGTGAGTAACTGTGACAGAGTCAGATTTAGTAGGTACTATTTTTTTTGTGCCAGGTGATTTATATACCTTTGGCTAATCTTAAAAACAACCTAACAAGGTTAGCATTATAATTTCCATTTTAAAGAAAATGATGGCTCATGGCAGTTAAGAAACTTGTCAAAAACTACCCAACTAATAAGCATCAGAGTCAAAATCTGAACCTGGATCTGAGTGTATCTGCTTGTTTAACCAGTCTTTTCTCCCATATCCACCAACCTAACAAGGGGCCCAGCAATTTCCATGGAGAAGTGTTATGGCTAGGATCAGAAGTGCAGAACTCAAGGGTTTATTTACCTCTCTTCTGTGAGAATCTGACATGATCATCACAAAACATTAAAGCAGAGAACTAAATCTTACCTGGAGGTGGAGATCAAAGACAGCCAATTCCTCTCAGAGGCTAGACCACACTCCACAGACTGAAAGAGGAAACTGGGGTGAATGCTACAGCAGCTCTTGAGCAGTTCTGCCAGGTGGGGAGAGCCTGGATGGACACAGACAGAACAGATTAGGGGAAAGAAAAGATGAAGGGCATGGTCTCACCCTTGGGCAATCTCTTTTCTTTCTGCTTCCCTCCTGGCCTCTTTTCTCTGGCAGTCGACAGAGAACAGGCCACGCTGACAAAGCCACTGACGTGCATCTCAGCTCCCAGGGCATAGAAAAAGCTGAAGCCTTTGAGCCATTTCTTTGCAATTTGCTGCAAGTTTAAGGCCACACGTGATAAAGCTTTCTTTATTGGAGAGGGTGAAAAAAAGAAAAGACCACTTGTGATCTTACTTGCTGATTCCCAGAAAATACAACTCTGCAGGGGGCAGAGGGTAAGGGAACAGAAGCAGGAGGAGGGACGGAAGTTTGTAACAAAGATCCCTCCTTCTCCTTCCAAGAAGTTTTTAAGCCAGGGCTCCTTGAAGACATCGCTGGGATCCTTCTGTTTTTTTTTTTTTTTTTTTTTTTAAAAAAAAAAAAAAAAAGGCTCCTGGACTAAATCTCTGTGTGGTTTCTTTTCCCATTGGGATTCTAGAATCTAGAGATACAGAGACAATGTTCCAGGTCAGGATCAAGACTCTACAGACCTCTCTCCAGAAAGAGTTGATTCTCAAAGAGACATGATCTGTTGCTCACATCCTGAAAATTTCTGAGCCTTAAAAATAGAAAAACAGAAAAGAGAAACATTGGATTTTTTGGCATTTAATTGTTCTATCTAAATTCCAAGGAAAGGTAACTCCTTGCAGTATGAAATTCTGCAATTGTAATCAATTCTTTTTCGAAGAGTATATTTTTAGAGGATTTTGAGCAGTATTAGCTTGTGTTCTTAAATGAGTATTCAAGATCCACCATGTTCTTAAATGAGTCTCAACTTCCACCTTTGTAAAGCAGAAGTTTCCTTAGAGAGTTACAAAATTGTTTTAAGAGTTAAATTATATCATGTATTCAAAAGCACATTCCAAGTAACAAAGGACTAAATAACAAGAAAGGTATCATTACATATATATTTTCAGTTCACATAATGGTCAGGATCATTAATAAATAATATATTATATGCACATTTTATTTATGAAAGAAAAAGAAAAGGATGCTAGGAAAATAAAATAATAAGCCTTACAATGAAGTAATGGTTTGTACCCAGACTCTGAAAGATCAAATATTTTATTTTAGCAATCAAATCAGCCTTTGCCATAAGGAATAGTGAGCAATATCTTAATAGGTCTTACACGTTCAAAATATACAACAGCTGGTCATTGATGCATTAAAGGGGAGAGACAGTATTTACCAGCCAAAAGTGCAAAGGGCCGACTTTTTCTACCCCAAAATGTGATTTTCCCCTGAGAGTGTAATCTGGTCTATTCCCAAATTGCTAAAATTCACTCTCTAAACATGATGCCTTTCTGACCTCTACTGTCTACAGTTAATATTACTATTTTGAATAACATTATACTTATTTTACATGATATTTAGAGCTTCGTCTGTGCAGCCTTACATTGGATGTATCCTACTTTCATACACTAGACCAGGGTCAGGAAACTTTTTCTGTAAAGTGTCAAATAGTTAATACTTTAGGTCTTGCAGGCCATGTAATCTCTATTACAACTACTCTGCCTTGTAATGTGAAATTAATCATTAATTAATTAACCATAAATGAATGAGTTTCCTAGAGCTGCTGTAACAAAGTACCACAAATTAAATGGCTTAAAACAAAACTATTATCTTACAGTTCTGGAGGCTAGAAGTCTAAAATCAAGGCATTGGCAAAGCTATGATCTCTCTGAAATCTTTAGGGGAGAATTCTTCCTTGCCTCTTCTACTTTCTGATATACAGTTATTGTGGGGTATGATTCTGCTGACAATTATAGGCATTCCTTAGCCTGTAAATTCATCACTTCAATCTCTGCCTTTATTATTACATGGCCATTTTCTCCTGTGAGTGTCTGTCTTCTGTTCTTAAAAAGAAACTAGTCATATTGAATTATGGCTCATTCTAATGAACTAATCTTAACTTGATTATATCTGCAAAGACCCTATTTCCAAAAATTAGGAAAGTTGGCTGATACAGGAAGTTTTTTGAGGGGCTGACACAATTTTTTTCATTTCACTTCTTACCTGTGTTGAGTTTCACGTAATCATTTTAATCACTTGCTTCCATACAGCACAATTCTCTTGTTTCATCTGTTAATTTGTTGTTTTTCCTTGGCAAACCACACTTGAGTTAAATCCAACTTTCAGTCCACTCTTATGTTTGTAACTACACTGTTTTAAATAGTTGCAGGCCAACTTACTAACTTGCTCTCAGGGCTTGTTTTGAATTTGGACCATTAACCTCACTAGGCCTTACATACATTGTTAAACATAATACTTTTTAACCACCCAATCACTTTCCCCCTCTCCTGAATGACTTCTTCCTTAAACTTTCACATTATTTTCCCAACTACTATCACCTAATGACTTTGCTTAAGGAATTCACTGAGGACATAGAAAAAGATCAGGAGAGAAATATCCCAATCTGCCATTATCACATTTACTATCCATCTACATGTGTATTCGTATTGCCTGTCTTCTCTCCTGTCTCTGTGGATGTGTGGCCCACGTTTTGAAGATGAAGTTTTTGTCTACACTCTGCATTTAAAATTCCTATTCTCCAATTCTTTTCCCACCAATTCTAAGTAGTTTTTTTGCCTCTTCCACAAGTACTTCATCAATAATGCCAAAGGCTTTCACATTATTAATTCTAGTGAATAATTCCAAGACCTCATTTTAATTGATCTATTAACCCAATTGTACACCATCGATTGTGCCTTTCTATCCACTTTCTTCACTGGTTTTCAGGATACCACCCTTCCTTGGTTTTCCTCCTGCGTTCGTGATCATTTGCTCTTAATCTTCATTGCTGGAGTACCCCACGGTCAGTCTTTGGAATCTCTTTTTTTGCTCTATCTATACTTATTTTCTCAGTTATCTCGTCTCACGGCTCAAAATATCATCTATAAGATGAATGAGTTTAAGAAAAACTTTGTAGTCTCTAACTGAATTAAGAGTTTTCTGCCTGAATTCTATATGTCTTAGCTCTCTGCACTTAACAGATCTAGAAACAAGGACCAATCAAGTACCAATAAGTGCAACTAGCACTGAAATACAAGAAAAAAAAAAAACCATGTTGTCTTCATATTTGACTGTTACCAGATCTGAGATACAAGATGGGCCTGGAATACCTTGTCATACCAAGAAGCAAGGAGGCCTTGAAGACTAGATTGTGCTAAAAACACTCAGGGGGCAACTTGAGTAGACTCTTGCTAGTCAAATACAGGATAATTTTGAGTATCAACAAGAATAACTATAATAGTTGAAATACATAGAATGTATAAATTTGTGAATTCATGTAATAACATTACAAGAAAAAAAATCACATGGCCCATTTTGTATGTTTCTAAGGTATCACTTAAGGGGAAAATTGCATTTTTCCTGCTTTTCCTATTCATTATGCTCACTAGAATTTTTGAAGCATGAAGCCAAATTTCTCTCCATGGAAGTATTTAAACAAATAAACAAAAAAAAGATAATTACAATATTATAATTTTCAAATTCCCATTGAATTAATTCATTAGTGAATTAATGAATAAAAATAATGGTCATCAATGATCAACAATTTCACAAAAAAGAAACAACCATCTTGATGGAAATTAGAAACTTAAAATACCACTTTTTAATAGCCCTCCTCTCTACTTAAAAAAATAAACAAACTAATCTTATCAAGCCTTGGTTTAGAATGAAACAATAGTTCATAAGAAATACAGGGAGGAGAAAAACATGTCAACTAACAATACAATGCAATCAGCAAAGTTCAAAATGGAGAATCTCAATAAGACGAAATAATCAGTTTTTTTTCTCCAATCAAAAAATGCAAGAGAAAAAGGAGACGGAGCTGATTAATAAATGGGCCAAAAACCTTAATAGATATACCAACAAAGATATACAGAAGAAAAATAAGCATATGAAAAGATGCTCCACTTTACCTTGTCATCAGGAAAATGCAAGTTAAAAGAACAAGAATATACTTAATACCCATTAGAATGGCCAAAATCCAGAACTTTAATAACACCAAATGCTAGTGAGGATGTGGAGCAATAGCTGGAGAGAATGCAAAATGGTACAGCCACTTTGGAAAACAGTTTGGCTGTTTCTTATAAACCAGAGCATATTCTTACCATATAATTGAGGAATCATATTTACCCAAAGAAGTTGAAAATTTACAAAAACTTGCACACAGATATTTATAGGAGCTTTATTCATAATTGTTGAAATTTGGAAGCAACAAGATGTCCTTCAGGAGATGAAGGGATAAACTGTAGTCTATTTGGATAATACAATATTCAGCACTAAAAAGTATTCAACTATGAAAAGATATGGAGAAACTTTAAATGCATATTACTAAATATAAGAAGTCAATTTTAAAAGGCTACATACTGTTTAATTTTAACTATATGACATTTTGGAAAAGGCAAAACTATGGAGACAAGAAAAAGTTCAGCAGTTGCCAGAGGTTGGTGATGAAAGCAGGAATGAATGGGCAGAGAAAACAATGATTTTTAGGGCAGTGGAAACCTATATGACACCAAAAATCATGAATACGTGTTATTACATATTTGTCCAAATCTATAGAATGTACAACATGATTGATTACAATGTATATTGTGGACTTTGGTTAATTATGATGTGTATTGTAGGTTCATCAGTTGCAACAAATGTACCACTCTGGTGGGAATGTTGATAATGAGGGAGGCTGTGCGTGTGTGTTTGGGGGTGGGAGGGAAGCAGAAGGTATCAGGGAAATCTCTGTATCTTCCTTTCAATTGTGCTGTGAACCTAAAACTGCTCTAACAAAATTCCTAATAAAAGAAAAAAAAAAGAAATAGGAGAGAAATTATATATGAAAAAAATTTAGGAATTGAATTGATATTGCATAATTGACAGTGTATGAACCTTATTTGTGCCCCTATTTAAAAAGAAATAACCAATAACAAGATTTTATAATCTTATTGAAAAATTTATAACCCGAGAAATGTGAACTTCGGTGGGTATTTGTTGTATTGAGAAATTTGTGTTAGATTTTTTTTAGAGATGATAAAGGTATTATTGTTTAAGGCATATATCTTTTAGAGGTAAATACTAAATCATTCACAAACAAAAGGATATTATGTCTTAGATATTTTCAAAATAATTTTGGTGTTAAATATTTGGAAGTATAGATGGAACAAGATTGGCTATGTTAATTGTGTGAGCTAAGTGATGGGTACATAGTATGCAGTATACCATGTCTCTGACTTGAATATGCTTGAAAATTTCCATAATTGAGGTTTAAATAAATAATAGATATGTATAGATAGATAAACTATTAGTGGATGTATTTCAAATTTCTTTCTTTAATTGGCCATCAGGCCACAATTGTTATATATACATAACTTTTGTTTTCTACTATCCATTCCATGTTTTCTTTGGCCTCAGGCAATACTTCATCTGGTTCAAGGTTTTTACTGATGAAATTACCCCAAACTTCATTACTGAAAAGACAAGGTCCTTAGTAGTCTTGTCTTTATGGGGTTGCTCTAGTTTTCCGCTGTATTTACTATTTGACATGGCAGTACTAAAAGGCGCCACAGAGGATCCTCTGGGTTCTAAATATAATCTTTCCTGCCACTATTTGGTAATAGAATCCAATTTCAGCTTGATAAATTGGGATCAATTACTTCCTCTCTTGATGGCTCAGTGACATGAAAGAACAAAGTGGCAGGTGGTAGCCTCAATTCCAGGGTTATGGAAACACACATGTCCTTTGATGAAAATATCCCTCACTTGGAAACCAGTTCCTCTAAACAAGCAAAACTAAAAATTTAAGAGGTAGAAAACAAACTAAATTGGTTATTAGGTATAATAGTGAGGAGAATAATTCCTGGTTCTACTCTTTAATTCCAATATGTATATTCTCTGTAGGACAAACAACATATAATGGTAGATGGTTAAGACTATATGTTGCCTTGTAACCAACCACATCCCAATCATACTGGGGGTATAGCTAGCACTCTCAGTTTTTAGTAGGGTGTTCTGACATTCTCAAAACTGTGTCTTTCCTGGTTTCCTCATTACTCTTGTTGGCTTTTACAGTTGAACACCCAATTCCATTATGCATATGAGTTTCCATTTGTGAAACAACTGTGTGGCCCACATACCTTCATTATCTTCACTGTATCTCTCATCCTTTTCTTGATTTGTAGAAAGCAGAATTATAGTCCCCAAAGAGGTCCACCCCATAATTTCTGGAAAACGACAAATGCATTAAGTTATGGCAAATGAGACTTTTCAGATATAATTAAAGCCCTTAAACAGGGAGATTATCTTGGATTATCTGGGCCAAATGTGATCACATGGGACCTTAAAAGCAGAAGACTTTCTCTAGCTGGAGAAAGAAGGGATGCGTTAGAAGAGGAAGTCAGAAAGTCTCCAAGTATAAGAAGGAATCATGTGCTGTTGATGGTTTAAATGGGTGGGTGAGAGGAGCAATGCCAAAGAGGCAGGTAGGTGACCTTAAGAGGAAGAGGAGAGGCTCCCAGAGGACAGCCAGAAAGCAAATGAGGACCTCAGCCCTATAAATACAAGGAACTGTATTCTGCCACCTAAATGAGCTTAGAAGTAGATTCTATGGACTTCAGAGATAATCTCAGACTGGTAAACATTTGATTTTAGTCTTGTGAAAGACCCAAAGCAGAGAGTACAGCCAAGCCCATCTGGACTTCTGACCAACAGAGCTGTGAGCTAATAAACTTGCATTATTTTAAGTCACCAAGTTTGTGGTAATTTATCATGGCAGAAACAGAAAACCAATACATCATCTCTAGCTACTTCAAAGTCCCAGGCCTTCAGTGAATTCACCTTTGGTATCGGCAGAAAAAAAAAAAAAGTCAAATTGACAAAAAGCAAAGAGCTGTCCCCCCCCCCCCATCTCTGCATCTTACAAATGCTAACTACAAAGTATGAAGCAATCCCCTCACCCTCCCCCATTCAGCTCTGTCTGGTCCCATTAGCACAAAGGATCACAGACAGTATGGGCAACTCAACAATACTTCAAATCTGGCAGATTTTAGCAGAGGTGGACGTGGGGCTCCTTTTTAAGCCAGCAATGATTTCAGAAATGATCAGGATACAAAGTAGCTCCAGGACTAAAATAAGTCAAGGCTTATTTCTTAAATCTCTGCTAATAAGTAACATTTTCTAATTATTTAAGAACTGATTTCATTTGTTTTTTATTTTCATTCGTTAGAGCGTGTTACCTATACTCCAAGCTCTACCTGTGTTCAGCAGGTGTAGGGGTGATGTGCAGAGCTGGAAATACCACTCTGATCTCTGAGGTCTTCTATTTCAGGCAGTGGCTTTGGCTGTCCCTTTCCTCTGGCCTGGGTCTCAGGCTCTATTAGAATTTACCCAAGTGACTCCTTTTACCCTACCATGTAAATGAACTCTTCCTCACCTGTGATCAGTTTTGACAGAACCTAACTGAACAAACAGATGGAGGTTCAGACTGTATTTGCCAGCTAACAGAGCATCACTATAAAAGGAAAACCCTGGGAGAGGGATAAAATTCACAACTAAAGAGGACATAGTCTTGCCCTGTCATTCTATCTATAGTTGGAAGAATGCGTGTGCATGTGTATGTGCATGTGTGTTTGCATGTGTGTATGCAAAGGGAGAAGGAACATGTATGTATACAGAGTGTACAAATACTCCACTAATATAATATGCCCAAGACATAGAAATATAAGTGATAAATGGCTGATTCCTTTCATGGAGGAATAGTTTGGAGCCAGAGCGAAGGGATTTTTGATTATTCCAGGCTTAAGAGTTGGGGTTTTGTCCTATAGGTAACAGGAAAAGCAAAATAAGGAACAATTAATTCCTTAAGAACTTTGAGTAGAAATCACATTTTGCTTTTGTTTGTTTCTGAGGACTATATTTGAATTAAGATATTGAGTGTTTTGAATCATTCAGAGTTTTCTAAAGCTCTTCCAACATGCAGAACAAACATAATGTTGTCTGTACAACCAAATATTCCATGTGCATAGGGATCCCATGTACATATGACATTCACAAAAAATCTTTATAGGAAAAACTGCAGCATTTATAGGATAAATAGCAACCCTGTCTTTTAACAGGACTCTAAAAGTGAATGTAAGAAATTTGAGTATCTTGCTTTTGGTTCTAACTATTTAATTAAAGAATACAGCTTAGCTACAGACAGTTAGATGAAGGTTAACATGGTTAAGAATTCATCAGTAGTAGGGAGGGAGAATGACGATGAAAATAGAAGCCCTCAGGAGTCCTTGGAAATTATAAGAAGGTTAATGGTTTTCATACTACTGCATAGGCTGGATATAACTACTAAATTTGAGTATGAGAGGAAAGGATGCCTTCAAAAGTCTGGGTGGAGGACCTGGGTTGTACAAAGAACTACATCAAACATGCTACTAGAATTATATTTATATTATACATTATTTTCACATTGCAATATCCATATCCATTATCGGTGACACAAGTCTAATAATCTTGAGTATCTTTACTGTAATAGTAATATATATAAAAC
Organism: Eonycteris spelaea; assembly: GCA_003508835.1. Taxonomy (NCBI): domain Eukaryota; kingdom Metazoa; phylum Chordata; class Mammalia; order Chiroptera; family Pteropodidae; genus Eonycteris; species Eonycteris spelaea. Next base: position 5,024,880 of record PUFA01000053.1, read on the forward strand.
CAAGAGGCACTTCCAGTAAATCTGGGGAAAAAAAGGAGCATTATTATAGTGTCTAAGCTAAAAAACAACAAAAATAAATAAATTTATATAATTTTTTTCTGTACAGATTCTACTTTTTACAAAACATTTACCAGCCATTGACTATGTCATTTAACAAATACATGTGATAGGCGATAAAAGTATTGCTACATATATTAAGTGCAAGACACAGGTGAGAGGACAGATTTATTTTCAATTGCAAAGTGATCACTTAAGTCCAATGCCTCACTCTTGGGTTTCTAAGAGTTGATAAATTTAGAGAGTCATTAATAAACAGATTCAGTTGTTGAAATTGGTGAGAATTACACTGTCATGTACTTATGACATACCCTTAGGTTACTTTGGCAGTTATTTGAAAATATTGCTTTTTTAAGGAATACTAAATTAAGTAATCCAATACTGGTTTACACATATTCTACAGTCATATATTTGAAACATGCTAATTTTAACTTTCCACAGACTGTTTTATGTCAGGATGAGGTAACAACTGATTAGAACAACTTACTCCATCAGGAATCAACATATTTTAACACCAAAACGTAATCAATTAACCAAACCAACCAAAACAAAAACACTCTGGATTCCAATTAAAGTACTGTTAGTTGTATATTCTAATATCATTATAGAAAGCTAGGGAGAATTTCATTTTAATTATTTTGCATTGAGTTTTAAAATATTTTGAAAGCACCAATTTTCATTTTGTGACTTGCATGATAAAAATCTCTAGGTGGGTTCAGTGATATTTATTTCCAGTGCTTGTCAACTAACAAATTGTCCTTGTTGGAACAAAAATGGTGTAAGTTCTTCTGTGAGACTATATACTAAGAGATGAACTACACTCACAAATGAAAAACAAATACCAGTTAAACAAACAAAATATGGTAAAAAAATCCCATGCAAATATTGTATAGAGTATTAAAAATAGTGATTTTCAAACTAATGAACACATGTATACTAAAGTTCAAGCCATTTAAATCCCACTAACAGGTAATATATAGATATGTTAGGGTTATTATTTAAAGATAGCAACACCATAGTACAGGATTATGTTTATAAATAGCTAAAACAAAGTATCTGATATAATATGGGTTCTTGAGTCATAAAAATAATCAGTTAATTTTTAAAAGGTGATGATAAATTCTATCAGCTAACAAGTATATATATATATATGTATCTATATATATATATATATACAAAAAATCTTTAAACATTTATTTTTAATTTCACATTGAATCATCTGAATAGTTTGTTATTATGTAGGGAATAAAATTACTAGAATTAAAAACAAAACAAAAACCTTCCCTTCAAAAGGTATTCAAGCAGCAGTTTCTAAGCTCCATGGGTGAATTCATGTGTAAGTGCTGATTGTAATAAACAAAATCAGGGTTGAAATATGAATCCATTATGTCTCTTTACTCCAGGGTAACTGAAAACTAAATTGGTTTGTCGTAAAAGGGAGATGTGTCCTGGGATGAGCCTAGAACTTTTATGCAGTGTTCACTCCCAATCCACAGCTCTTTTATTTTTTGTTTTTAGTACAGTGGGCTGCACAATGAAACTAGGTGTGCCAAGTTAGAACTTGAGGTGAAAGGCAATCTCCTTATCACAGCAGATGAGAATTTCTGATTATTTTTCCTTTACTAACTTTGTTTGGAGAAGTAAAATTGAAGAGAAGCCATAGTTTTCTCCTATGTGTTTTGATTTTTTTTTTTTTTTAGAGAATAGGAAGAATTCCCTGCTGTAGTTTCTGTTTCATTTGAAACAGATATTTCTACACAAAATTTAGTTAAAGCATTATCTTTAAAAAATGTTTTTTTTTACTTTTCTATTTATAAATTTCAAATTCCAACTTAACATTTGATCACTCTTGGCAGATGGATGTATGGGGGTGGTTTATTGACTAGCGAGTGTTTCATCTGTGGAAGTCAAAATTAATAAGATTTAATTTTCTTAGTAAGGAAGATAATATTTAGGTTTTTAATTGTTAGAATTTAAATATAATCTACATTAATAGATCATTTTTTTAAAAAAACAACCTAAAACATGACAAACTGATAGCACATGCCTTTTCCTCAGAATAACTTAGAACTCAGACTACAATTTGTACAATTATTCTAATTAAATTATTGGAATAAATTTATTTTTATTTATCTCATGTATTTATTGGACCCTTCATAGAACATTTTCCTCCCTGAGACATGAAAGACATTAATTAGAAAAAGAAGTAAATAGTCTTCTTTCCAGTTTTGTTACATAATACTAGTTTTCTATCAAAATATTTAGCATTTTTATACCATGGAATGTCATGTTGTGGGTTTTGTTTTAATTGAATAAAAAAGTTTAATAGCTTTGATCAAAAAAATAAATCATATTTAAGTATTTGCAATACTACTTACATATGAAGATTAAATATTACTATCTTTCATCAATTTTTGATTATTGTATGATTAAAAAATGTCTTGATATGAAGCAATATGGAAATCAGATTCAGTGTTTCTTATCAATAAGGAGAAGGCTTGCCTTTTCTTCTGTATTTCACAACTCCTTGGAGAAGCAGAAATCCATGGATACCAACATCTGTCAAGGTAATCAAACTTGTAAGCATACTATGGAGAATTTGGATTCTTTTTAGAGCATTAAGCATATGTCAAAAGTCAGTTTTGTTTTCCATGTACGTATCACTTCATATAGTTTATATTCTTACCTGCACCAAAGTAATTTATACTGGATTAGAATTTTGGGATCAGCAGATTAAATTCCAACAACGAAATGAAGACTTAATCTTCAGTTGTGTATTTTCAAACATATTTAGCAATGAAATACTCCATTATTTTTGTCACCACTGTTAACCTTCTGTTAAGATGACTTCATAGTCTGAACATAAACATCAGTTCAGGTAAGGTAAAAGCACCCTTAGGTAAGATAAAAGCAGCATCATTTTCACAAATGAAATGTGTTAGGCAAGTTGCCCAACATCCATGGGCATAATATAGACTGAAAAATATTTGTGTTCTTTGACATGGTTCATTAGTGTGAAACATACAAATGCTTATAGAAACCTCAACTTAAGCTCTTTATCGGATGCATAGTTTGTAGTTTAATTTACTTAGTACTTATAGTTTAATTAATTTGCCCCCAATCAAGTTTCCATTAAGAATTTGAATATTTTCTAGAGAAGCATACTGACATGAATATAGGACCTAAAACTGGTATATTTCCCTCTGATTAGAAATTCTATTAATAATTAAATATTGGAATGTGCTCTTTGCCTAAAATGGCTAATCTTCCTTCTAATTTAATGTTGCATTTTGTTGACTAGATTAGAAAAAAATGCACTGACATTATAAAGAAGTTCATAGTTTTACTTCATGGAGGAGTCATGAAAAAAAATGATTTAAAATAATGGTCATAAAGCATATTCCTGCCTGTTTGGAGAGTAAGTGAATGAAAGCAGCTCAGTTTGGTTTCAAAGTATATAGATACTTTAGCTCTAAATTATCTGGAGCTGAGCTATTACTACTTGAAATTTTATTAATTTTTTCCCCACACACATTACCGATAATCTCTAATATAAGGAGAATTTTGATTTACTCTATAATATAAAGTTTGCAGAATTGTTTTACTGCCAGTTTAAAAGACAGTTTACTTCCAAAATGGCATATAAGTTAGAAAAGACATTAAGTAGGAATCGGGGTTAGAAGAAACAAATCGATTAAGACCCTCATTTAGTTTTGATTATTATTTTAGAAATATTAAAAATGACAAGGACAGTGGAGATCCTCATACTGACATAGAAGCACCAAAAAGACCTCCCAAAGTGGAATAGAAATAATTTTTTTGATTACTCCCATCAGCCAGGAGTTATTCATCACACAAATAGTTCACTTTTGTAAAGCAGTCATTTCAAACTTTAGTCTTTATTTACAATGATAATTTTCATATCTTTATTACTTAGAAAATAATTTATTTTTTTCCATCATTTAAACAAAGTATAGGCCTGAGTCTCATGCCTTTTGCACAGCTTTTACCTTCAAAGAAAGTTCTCTGGGAACGTGATAGGGACGTCGGGAAACGCAAAGCAAGGGAGGCAGGGAACATGAGGAAAACGCAATACATACACATGATACGAACAGTCTACATGACACACAATCCCTTCTTTAGTTTTACTGGGATTGCAATGGTTAGGATTTGTTCTGGAATTCCATCAAAATGGAACAGACAGAATTTGGTACTCTGCTTTTAGAAAGTGGATATTTTCTTAAACATGAAGAAATTCCTTGCCAGATGAAGACCAATGTAGACATATCCCTGTACAAGCAAGCTACTGTCTTCATCTTCTATGAGAGCAAAACCAGGTCTTATATAAATGACAAAAACAAATTTTTTATACTTGTATAAAAAAAACCCTAAAGTGGTGTTTTCACCAAAGAAACAATATTCTGAAAGTTGGCTTAGGTAAGTGGAAAGGGATTGTATCAGCATGCCTGAAATGACATCAATTACACTCAGGGTATACCTGGTCTTTTCCTTAACAGGAAACAACTAGTAGCATCAAACTCACCATCTCCAGCTTTTCCTACCATTGTTTTTATGGATTATTATACAATTATCCTTTTCCCTAAACTAGCTAGAAATTCCTTCATTTGAAAGACCTGAGTTTATCTAATGGCACCTATAAATAGACTCATATAAAAATGTAGTAAATTGCAACAAATACACTTCTAAGGAATTAAGCTCTGGAATTAGACATGGAATAGTAATATTGCTGTCACTAAGGAGAAGGAGACCTTCACTAGCAGAAAATATCTTTTTACATTCCTAGGCATCCTCTGGGATGTGCTATGTGTGTATGAAAGTCACATACTTGATGAATCTCCATTTCTTTATTTCAACTGACATCTATCTTTAATATACTGAAAATTTATTTTTAAAGAAAAAATGATCAATCTTCCTAGACTGATGGACACAATTCTGGAATGAAGAGGTTCTAACTGCTTTGGCCATAATATTTCATGCACTTTAAAATGAAACAAACAAAACCAGGCAGTTTGCTAAGACTTCTGTTCTGGCAGTCAGGCTGGCCACTACTTGGGGCCAGGAAGCTTGGATAGAGCTGCCAACATCCAGTTACAGACTCACAACTTTTCTTCTGACACTCTATTTACTCCACACCTAGATTTTTCCTCAACTTATATTTATTTTTACAGATATATGGCATCTGGAGAGGGGGAAAAGATTAGCTTTGTTAAGAAATTAGATATAAGAGGTATGTGAGTATAAAGTCTATTTTTTTCTTCTTTTATTTGCAAAGGAAGGAGAATAGTTAAGTTCACTGGGAAAAAAATGTATCTGAAAGTTTTGCAAACAGAGAGGCACACAGTTAGTAATACTAAGAAAATGGAAAAACAACAGTAAATCCTAAATAATGAAGACCTGGTATTTTTAAAAAATGCAATTATTCTTATTATTTAGGTAGAGTCTGCATCAATTTGATCCTTTTCATATTTTCCTACTTATTGGGAAATTTGCCTTGAAACCATGTTTATTTCTGATTGTATTATCTTTGCTTTAATTTAAAAATGCCATAGATTAGTGTAAAATCATTGCTTTGGAATGCAAAAATAATCACTAATGAGAAACAAAGGCATTTTTAATGTAAACACTGTTCTATGACTTCAGAGGAAATAAAAAGTAGAAATCGCAATCAAGGTTTGCTTAGAAGCTCAGATTATTTAGATTGATGAACAAGTCTGTATATAGTACTGAAGGAAGAATTATAACCAAAAAGTGTTGGAACACCAATGATGAGCATTTCGTGTTGGTCAGGAAAGTCTTTCACTTGGGAGTCATGGACCCAAAAGTAATCAAAAGTTACTAGTGAAAAAAACATTCTTTGCAGCATCCTCATTTAATTGGCACAAGATACCTGTATCAGATTATCACTTGTACTAGAATAGGTAGATGTGTGGCTGTCCATAGACCTCCATGAATCATCACTCATTTACTGGGCTTGGAGATAGCTTCAATGTATAAAAATGGTGATTAAAATATCTTTATAAAAATGTTTCATTTTCCCTTTAAAAAAGTTTATATCTACAGAAACAAAAAAAAATCTTTATATTTACATCAAGATAACTATTCATGACAAATATAATAATATGAAATAAAATATTGAAAGTGAGTATCAACTTTTTAAATAGAGGTTTGGCTCACAGCATAAACAAGTGTAAATAAACAAACAAACCAAAAAAAAAGAAAGAAAGAAAGAAGAAAGAAAGAAAGAAAGAAAGAAAGAAAGAAAGAAAGAAAGAAAGAAAGAAAAACGACTTTCAATAATAGGCCAGTCCCCCCAAATCCTTCTATAATCATCCCTGCCAAAAGAAGCATGACAATGGGCCAAATTGCAGATAAAAGCCACCCCATCACACAGCATGTGGAATACCACAACAGGGTTGGTCAGTGGGACCTTTGCCACCCAAAAGTCAATCTTCAACAGTTGCCAAGAATCGAGCTTTCACTATGTCAACAAACACCAAAACCTAGGTTGAAATTTTCTCCTTCATCTCTCACTATATATCCCAAAGGGAGTCTCAGTTTGCCTTTTTCTATTACTCACATTTTGCAGCAAATTAAGACATGGGAGGTTACTGTTAAGAGTAATTTCCCAGGTTTTCTCTGGAATACTTTTAGAGTTCTAACCTGATTAAAGATCTGACTCCATCTCCTTCCTAGGTGTTTAAAGAATGCCATCCCCTTAAATGGTGATTTGATCTTAGGTTGAGTGACAGAGACAAACAGCTATACATTCATTAGGCAAGAAGATTGAAAAATGCCTCAGTCTTCCAAGTTTAAGGCTGGTGATAGAGAGCCCCCTAGTGGTGTGTAGCAGTAGTACCAATCACGTGGCCCTCTCACCCAGCCCATGAATGCCCTCCTTCTGCACAGAGATCTTTATTGAAGCTAAATGGAGGAAGGCTTTTGGAATGGCTGCCTAAGACACTGCAGAGTGAACTTCCTTCTGTTTGTTCACAATTGCTGAGTCATCTGCTGCTGGAATTCTATGAACTACTAACCACAAAAATCTCTCTTTACATACACAGAAAAATACATACACACAAGAACCCTTTCAATCCTCGTTCTCTCTCCCTCTTAATACACACACACAGACACAGACATACACACAGACATACACACACACAAGATGTTGGCAGGACAGATAAGAATTCAAATAATTCTCTGGAACTTTCATCCCTCAGTATTAAGAGCAAAAGCTTCTTAATTGTAACCTACATTTGCTGCACTGTTCCCTTGCTAAGCGGCACCATTTCCTTCATTTTCCTTTATTTTTCCTTTATGATTTATAATATCACAGTGACAACTATATATCTTAATATGAATGTTACTAAATCGTGGAGCCAGTAATCCTGGCTTTCAGTGTGTATGTGTTTATGTGTGTTCATGTGTGTGAATATGTTTTACATGTGTCTATGTGAGAGCTTATATATACACACACAAATATATTTCTTCCTTAAAAAAAAATCTTTAGAAGCTGGTGTTGCAATGTGAAAGCTTCTCTGAGCAAGAGTTATTAACCATGTACCTCACTGTAAAAATAAACACACAGAATGCGAAGAATCCCAAAATGCAATAGCCATTTGCCCATCTTCTTGTATTTCTACAGTGTTGTGTCTAAGTGTTGTGCTGGCTTAAAAAGAGTCTGTGACAAGTCACTCGGTTTGGAACACAGCTCGTTCTATCCATTGTCACTGGTTTGGCTTTGGGGTTGGGATTGCCTCTCCTCTTGGCTTCCCTTTTTCTTCTTCTTCTTCCCTGATGGCCTGGATCTGTTCTGAGGAATGCTGCTGGGGAGACTGGTCCAGGGGCTGATTTTCAGTGCCTGCCAACCGTTGTTCCTCTTCTATGACTTTCTTCCACATCTTGTGGTTCTGCAGGAGGTGCTGAGTTATTTGGCAGTAGATTTTCCTCCTTTTGAAAGTTTTCTTTCCTGAGAAGACAACAAATTAGAATACTTATTTATATGCTGAATACATGACAGTTATATCTTTTCACATTATTAATATGAGTTAAGTATGAAATGAGTACATATATCTGTCATTTGATTTGTACACTGTAATAACATCATTTTCAAGAGTGAAGAAATAAGAGCAAGATGGCAATGACCATTAATATGTCATTGAGACATAACTGTGAACACTATGTAATATCTGGTAATGTTCAATACAAAGTTCAATGTATGTCTTGATATTACTCCCACTTTTTCAGACTCTCAAAAGTTTTCACCTAGATTATTGGAATAACTTCTTGTTATGTCCTGCTTTACTTTGTCAATGAGTTCAAGAATCTACAAGATTGATTTCTTTAAAGGTGGTTTTAATGTTACTGTCCTGCTTCATGCGGACTAAAAAAATTAATTCCAAGTTCTCTCTCAAAGAATGCTTGTTCTCCACAAGCTGGCACAAACACACTTTCGCTGTCTTTCTCCATCTGCAGCTCAGTATCCATCTATACTTCACTGCTCTCTTTTCTGCACATACACTGAACTCTCTACTCCCAAGATCTACTACCCCTCCTTCGGAAATGCTCCTCAGTCACTAAAAGTTCAATGTCCACTTATTATTTGAGATCTAGTCAGATGGTCGCTGAATTCCTCTTCTAAGAAATAATCTCTCTTCTAAACTCTCTTGTCACTCTATATACACTTCTCAAGTAGATACTGTTTCTCAATTCCTCTCCCATTACTCATTATCATGATCTCTTTTTCTGATAATTACATATCCAAAGTCATTTAAGGGGGACTCTTATTCCTTCTTTCAGTTATGTAGTCCTGGAAAAGGCTTTTGAATTCCCTACCCACCTCCTGACAATACAGTTGCATCACAGTGACTGGTGAGTACATACGTAACCCAAGGCAAGCCAATCCAGAGTACTTTCCTGATATTTTCCCCAGTGGCACAGAATAAATGTATCTGGAATGAAGTAAACATAGAGCTGACAACAATGCCAGCTTTATGAAGAAAGTGAGGTTGAAAGACCAAGCTATCAGGCTGATGAGTCAGAGACAAGAACAGGAGTAAGAAGCTCTAATACTAGCCAACATCATTTTCATATGAAGTAATAATTTTCCCTTTTGTATATATCATTTGATTGGGTTTTGTCACTTATAACAAACAGTGTCCTAAATAATGTACATTCTTTAAGGCACTCATCTTATTCTCATATATTCTGGCTCCTTTACTAGATGACAGCCTCTTTCAGGAAAAGCCTTGTAAAGACAGGTACAGATCTTTTATAGGACAAGCCTCATCAAAAATGCAGTTAATAATAGATTACCTTTTCTTGTGATCAAACAATTTAATATTTTCAGCACTGAAGTACTAAAGACAACTTTTATGGAAATGCATCTTTTGATTGAGAAAGTGTAATAAAATCAGCTTCAAGATGAAATACTGCCATTTGCAACAACCTGGATGGACCTCAAGATAATCATGCTAAGCGAAATAAGGCAGACTGAAAAAGCTGATAATCACATGATATCACTTATATGTTGGATATAAACTTAAAAGTACAAATGAACAGGACAAACAGAGACTCAGGGACATGGACAATGGACTAGTGGTTATCAGAGGGTAGGGGATGGAGGGAGAGAAAAGAGGTAGACAGGGTAATGGGGGTCAAATATAGGGGTGCTGGGGAAGGCTGAAATGGGTAAAGGGGATGAAATATATGGTAGCTGAAGGAAACTGGACTCTGGGTGGTAATCACACAATAGAATATATAGATGTTAAATTATGATGTACACCAGAAAATTATATAATTGTATTAACCAATGTTACCCCAATAAACTTTATAAAATAAAATAAATTTAAAAAAATAAAAAAAAACAACTTCAACAGAAGAAACATAAAATATTTTAAAGAATTTGTACTGATGTCATAATTCACTTTCAGTCACCTAATTTCTTGTCTATTTATTAAGTACATAGTATATACCAAGTGTGCCAGCATCTAGTGATTCTCTGATAGACCAGAAAGATATAATGGTTGTCATCACAGAGTTTTTACTATAGTGGGAAGATAGAGAATAAACAAGTAGCTACAACTATATTGAGTCTTATAAAATCTTTGAAAGGTAGCACACAGGGAGGGAAAGGACACATCAGGAAGGATTCTGCATGATGGTGGTGGCTTGGACTAAGATGAAGATACATAGATAAAGGTGAGCTATATTTGTTAGGTTTAATCAACAAGATTTTGGCAATTGATTAGATGTAGGAAATGAAGAAGAGGCAGGAATCAAAGACAACTTTGCACAATCTGGACTGACGAGTCGAGTAGATGGTGGTACTATGAACTGAGAAAGGGAATATTAGGTGAAAAGCAGATTTGAGGGGTATGTTGAACATGATGTGTCTAGGAGGCTTTTAAGTGAAGAGGTAAAGCAGGCAGTTGGTCTTGAGTTTAGAAGAAGACAGTAACAATAGCAAATAAAAAAAAGGTGCCAATTACTATGAGATATGAAAAAGGAACTAGATCTCTTGGAGGTCCATCAAAATTTTTGTGGAAGTGCTAGTGATTGCTTCAGTGATTTTATTATAATATACCACAGAAATTTCTTACACTTTATAGGACAAGATCAATTTTTAAAACAGTTTGGAAAAAGAACATGAAATTAAATTATCATGGATTACTTTTAAGCCATACAGACACATAACAAAATTATTAAATCGATTAAATGCCAGGGGGAATGGCATTTAATAAGCAGTCATAAGCAAGAATTTAAAAAAATATATTTACTGTATTCATTATTTATTAATGAAATAAACCCATCAGTCAAACTTATATTGATCACCCACAAAATGATTGGCCATTTTTTTGGATGCTATGGAAACAAAGGCCAATTTGTCTCAGAGCATGCTTTAAAGGAGCTTACAATCTATAGGAGAGAGAGCCAAGAAGGCAAAAAATGAAATACACATGCTGTTTTTTACGACATACTCATATGACCAAGATGGCCTTAATGTTCCCCTAAGCCTGACTAGGCTTTTGACCTCCCTTTCTTTAGAACATTTACTTTAAAAAACTTGAAATTGCAAATTCTTTCTCTGTCCCTTTGTAAAATGTACAAATCTTGTCACAGCAGCTGCTCAGTTTTATAACTCAGGGACCTGGGAGCCTAACTTAAATAAGCACCATTAGCAAACACAAATGGCCTGATCACATTGACCAATTCCCCTCTAAGTTCCTCCAGTACTTTTTCCAGTAGTTCATCCCAGTGCTTAAAAATTCTCTTGCCTTTGTTTCGATAGAGGTAAATTTATTTTCCTCCCCTATTGCAGTACTCTTGAATAAAGTCTTCCCTGCCATTTTTAGCAAGTGTGTGGTACAATTTCTTTCTGACATATCAAATCATGGCAACACAAAAGATTCAACCTGTGTGGGAAGAGGTAAGATTTTTTCAAAGGCCATGACGCATGAGCTGAGATGTAAATCATGAGAATTAAATACCTTGTGTAAAGAAGGGGTTGGTGGCAGGCAGAGTGACAGGCATGCCTATAGGCACAGGGCATGAGGCTCTGGAGCTTGACATCAATTTCTTCATTTGAAAACTTCTTAATAAGGGCTATATATATATATGTGTGTGTGTGTGTGTGTGTGTGTGTGTGTGTGTGTGTGTGTGTGTGTATTTAAATTTAAAGAAATTTCAATTTTTGTATCAACATTAATAAAATATATTAATACATTAGATTTTTAAAGCAAATCTCTAAAGTACTCTTCTACCAAAGCCATTTACTTGTTTATTTCTACTTTGTTTTTGATGTAGTTAAGTACAAATTAGTTTCTGTTGAGAAATTTTAAAAGGTTAATATATTTTTTAATTTCACCTTTTGAATCAAGAGAGTTAAAGATGACTATTGGCTGAAGGACAGACTTGAATCAAGGTCATAGGAAACACTCTACTTGCTCAAGGTGATTATTTCTTCTGAAGGTTAGATGCATTTGTGGCAGTGTATTCTTAGGGAAGAAGCTAACAAAAACTCAATTTTTCTCCTTTTTCCTTTCAGGGCAGCTCCCATGAGAGCAGCTGTTCTCTTATTAATGCCATTTAACACTAGCAATAAACCTCTCTGGAATTAAACAGAATGAGGTGACGTAGAAGAAAGTTTGTACCAAATAAATTTGCGTAGATTAGAGTCTGCAGGTGGTCTAAAACATGCCTGTATTGGGAGCCAAATTGTTCAGTACTGGAACCTTTTGAAATGAGAACAAAGAGCCTTTCATTGCTCAACTTCTAAATGCAGCTTAGTACTTCATTAGAAACCTCTTAATTCACTGTAGGAATCTTTCAGATTTAATTATGAGGTAGGGAAAAAGCCTTTTTTCCCTAGGATACCATATTGAAACATTTTATTCTATGTTTCCTGGGAGATCTCCAAGTTTTGCAAATTGCTGAGATTATCAGCGCATATTTAATTTAAATTTTCCAGAAATCTAAGTTTCAGGCTAAATCACGTTAACCATCGCAGTTAATGGGAATTCTGAAATTAAAATTACAAAAGTGAAATAGCAATGTAGTTAAAAATGAGGAGACCTGGGTTTCCTTTCTAGTTCTTCAGAAACTATCTGTACCTTGGGAAGTTACTTAAGCTTCTGAGCCTCAGTTTAGTCTTTTGTAAAGGAGGTAGCTGAACTGGATGTTCATCAATTCCCTTCCCATTTCTAAAATTCCATTACTCTAAGTGGCCAATTTTTACTGAAAACTAATATTTTCCAACTTTTGTCATTTTTCTTGGCCACAAAGAAATACTTCAAAGATAATTTTTCAAAAGCTACAAGGTATCAAGTCATTGTTGATGGATATGTTAAATTTTAATATAAGGTGGCCAGTTGACCTTTAGAAGTCTAATTTAGTAAGCAGAATCCATAGAGTTTTCATAATTGCTTTGGTGAGCTTGATAAAAATGGGAAGATCAGGAGAGTGACACATCAGAATCTGGAAGTCAGTATGGCAACCTGACCTTACAGAACAGAAGGAATTGAATATTTGGTTGTCATATTTGGAGTTAAAGTCGACATCAATGATTTGAGCTTGTTAAATCTTCTGGTCTGGGTTCTTAAGTGCTTGATGCCTGGATTATGTGTGTGGTTTTGCAATGTTTGAGTTCAAATAGCAATCAGTCAGGGTCCATGGGACCAAAGTTTTCCAAGGGGCAAAGCCAATACTTCCATATCAATCACTAGAAAAACTGTCCTGCCCTTAATCAGACAGCAAATTACCTGGCTCTCTGGATGAAAATAAATTAAAAAAAAAAAAAACTAATACAGGCTTATTGGATAAACAAATGAAAAAATAACCCATAAATCCCCAAATCCTGGTACCTACCTCTGAATCCCAAGATTAGTCCAAAATTTCTAGTAGAAATCTTTTTATAAGCATCAGAGAAATAAGCATCAGAGAAATACTTCCTTCGCTAATAGAATATCAAAGGAAAACAACTTTTGATCCCCTCTCCATTCTGAATAAAAGTTAATTCATAGGATAGAACTTAAGCCAAAATTTGACCTAAAGCCAAATTTGCAAAACTCTGTCTCATCAGTCTATAGTTAATCATGACCTCTTATCTCTGCTTACGTGAACTTATAACAGGTTCTTATATCAGGGAAAAATGGGTGAAGGCCCATGTTAGAATACTCCCTTATTAGACGGCCAAGTTGAACCAAGTCATGCATTTTACTGACTGCTAAAAAATAGAAACAAATGATCAGAATGTCTTCCTTGGGAATATTTTTAGTAAGGGCTTTGAAAAATATTAAGTTTGTATGTTTTTATGAAGGTAGATAGAAACTATGTACTATGTTCTCCAAAACATAGAAACCATATTTGTACAATGTCACTGTAAGGGTTACAGGTTGTAATAATTATGCTATTAAGGCCTCCTCATTTAAATTAAGTGAATTAGATTGGCTACATTATGCACTCCAAATCAATAACCAGACGTAACCACCTCTCATTGTCACAATTGCCACTACCTCTGTACAAAGCCACAGTCATCTCTCATTTGGATAATTTCAACAGCCCCTTCACTTATCCCCTTGCTTATACTCTTTCTCCTACTCCAAACTCAAGAATATTCTCAATACTGCAAGTGAAGCAATCCAGTTAAAATTTAAGTTGAATTGTAAACTTTTCTGTTCAAAACTTCTCATGGCTTCTCATCCCACTCCATACTGTGACCTACAGAGCTTTATCTTAAAATCCTACATCATCCAGCCCCCACTCTCTCCTGTCTCTATCTCACCCCCTTTCCTCTGCTTCGGCCTCCTCAGCTCTCCTGATGCTCCTGAACACCAGCCAAGACCTTTACGTGGCTTGTTTCTCCTTCTCCTTGGAATGCTCTTTCCATAACTATCTTTCAGATCTTTTTAAAATAATAATAATAAAAAACCTCTCTTATTTAGACCGTCTATGGCTACTTTATCCCTTTAATTTCCAAAATCTTTGCTTTTTTTTTTTTTTCAGATTCTAGCACTTATCAGTACTTAACAGACTAGATTTACTGATTTGTGTTACTGTTGACACCACTGAAACATAAGTCTAAAAAGGCAAGGATTTATTTACTCTTTTGTCTGATTTGTCATAGCTCTGTCTTCAGTACCTTGAAGAATGCCTGGCACAGAGTGGTTGTTCATTAAATAGTTCCTGAATAAACGACTGATTACTACCTCTTACTGCTTTTAGATGGTCTTCCCCTAAACAAGCTGACAAAAGCCTATAGTTGTTTTATATGGTACAAATTCCTTACATCTCTAAATCATTAAAATACTCTGAAGAATAAGCTTCGACTATTTAATTTTTTTTTTTGTTTTTACTTCATGACAAAGAACATCTTTCTGTATGAACATTATTATAGATTTCATAGTCTGTAATTTCTCTTATTATGGTATTGCATAAGGGGTCTATCCATAATCAAATGTAGCAGATGATATTTGGACTCAAAGTATGTAATTCACAAAAAGCATAAATTCATCCAAACCTAGAACTAGATTATAACTTACTTGGAGATCCATTATTTTCACAGGTTTCCTCTTCATTGGGTGCTTCTTCTTCCTCTTCTTCTTCTGGATCATCAGTATCTCCTGACTCATCACTGTCTTCCACCCATTTCCCTGGCATTAGCCTGCTGAATCATAGGAGTTGCACAGAGGACCCACAATATGAGAAATAAAGGATTCCTGAAGATTGGCCAACTGAGGAGCAGAACGGTCCATGAAGGGGCTTATTGGTAATCCAAGGCTGGCCTCTTCATCACCCTAGAAGCAGGAATTTAGAAAGGTAAATGACAAGGAAAGTTTAAAATATAAGTAAAGTTAACATTCACCTGGCACCTAAAATTTGCAAATATGCAAGAACCTAGATATTCATGTGTGAATTCCCTCTTTACTGCTAAGAGATTCTATTCAAATTACTAAAATTCCTATAGCAATGCTTTGTTGACATTTACCACTTTTGTGATCTTGAGGTTTTGGCTTTTGACCAAGGAAATACAAGAAATGGTTTAACCTCTCAGTAGATAATATTTCTTATCTTGGTAGATAATATTTCTTATCACATTAGTCAGTGTACTTTATAGTAGAGTATAAATGCATCGTAAACAAATGCTGGGAATAATTACCAAGCAAAAACGTAATCTATCATGTTTTCCTTTTAGGCTGTGGCTACCAGAAATCTTAAAATACTGTATCATTCAATTAAAGTTTCTACCTAATTCTAGTTTTTGATTGAATTATATCTTCTGTGATTATATGGTTTCTGTATTCTTATTTATCTATATGTTTAATAGGATGATTTTACAAGTGTTTTCATTTCAAATTTTTTCAAATCTTTCTGAAAAAAAATCAGATTGTTAACCAGAAGTTATTTACCAAAATTAATGAAGAAATATACCAATATATCAACAATGGTTATACCTATTTGTTTCCTTTTTCTTTACATTTTTCCTGTATTTCAATATTTCAAGATTGACATGAGTTAATCTCATTCCTAGGAAAGGCAGCGCATTGTTTTCTAGAAGCACAAACCTTTTATTCTATGAAACTTGAGTATAATCCCATAATAGTTCTTTCTAATCTCTTTTTAAATACATCCATTGATAGGCAATTTATTACTTATTAAGATACCCCATCCTATTTCTGGATGCCTGTAGTAATACAAATTGCTTTCTGACATTGACTTGAAATCTATGTTCCCATAACTTCTATAAAATTGTTATATTCATACCCTTTCTAGGGAAGCAGAGAGAAACTTAATATTTCTTATAAATCAAATCCTGTGTCAAGCACTTCATATAATTTATCTTCTTTAATCGTTACAAAAATTTCATGATAAACCTAATCTTAAATCTGTATGTCACCTTTAAGTATCTAAAGATTGTTATTGCATCACCTCTATTTCCCCCTGGGGTAAATGCCTTTACTTCTTTCATGTTCTGTTATGCCACTGATCTCTCCTTTACCCATGCTCTCCTAACTCGATTCCTCTTGAGAGCATGCTTCATGGTATTAAGCACAGTTTCAAGTAAATCTGGTCAGTGTAGGATAATATGGGGAAGATACCCCCATGCTTATATTTTGGTGGTAGTGTTTTGGTAGTATGTTAACCCTTGCATTATCAAGTCAGATAAAATGCCTATTTTTCAAAGCTTTTTCATGCACTGCTGTTATTAACATTATTTTAAAAGTAAATTAATCTGGCATATATTCATATATATAAATTTAAACTGGCTTCCCTTATATAAATTTGTAAAAGAACAATATTTCAGACATTCCTAATGTCTCTACTACTTATCTCAGAATTTTTATAATTAGAATTTAGTCAAATTTTCTGTCATTTTTTCTCCTCTGATTAAAATTGGCCAGGGAATTTTCTGATGTTAGGTGAGTTGATGTTAGGGTGAATTTTCTGATGTTAGGGTGAAATAAATTGATCACACTTTCACATCTCTTAGAAGCTTTGGTGAATTTATAAGCAGCCTAAGTATGGATGAAGAAAACAGTTAAATCACTTACCTGTTCATAAAATTCATTGACGATACCCTCCGTCCACTGAAGATGGAGCTCTTTACATTTAGCTGGCCCATTGATATCAGCCAACTTTATACACATTTGACAAACCAGTAGACGATCATTTTCATTGGTCCAATCTATTCCAACATCATCATTCGCCTGTTTGAGGGAAAAAATTAAAATGTGTTTTGCCTCAATGAAATCAAAAGTTGAAAAGGAGAATAAATGATAGAATATTTATTGTCTTACTACCATGTGAAGTTCAGAATACCAAGTAATGAGGAATTTCTCAGTTACTTAAAATAAAGCAAAATTTATTTTAAGTAACATGTCCTTGCATAAATTAATAGTAAAATAGTTCATCAAAAAAGTAATTTATTAATTATGGGATTGAAAATAAGTACCATTTAAAATTAGCATATGTTATCAATTTCTATTAAAATAACATAGCTACAAATGATACAATTTTCTTGAATTAACATTTGAGCATAGATGTTTGATGTATGAAATTTTGCCTCAAGGTTTTGACTTCTCTATTGCCAGGTCATATTTGTTAGTATACCCCAGAGATGAGAGTAAATTAAATCTAACAAAAACACAATGATAGTTAGAATTTTATTATTTCTCTACATCACAAAATATAATATTATAGATAACACTGCAACTTCTCAAGTTCTTAAATTAGTACCAATACCTATTTATCTGCTTCTGGTTAAACATTTTATTGCATTTCATTTTCACATTTGACATATAAGAGGTAATAGCTATGAGTCTTGTTTAACACTTTAGTTCCATGACTCTTTCAATGTGGCCATAAAACGAAGACTGGTACAAATCTAGTTACCTTGGCATTAAATCTGGCTACAAAGTCAAAGTGTTTCTTCAAGTCAGTGGCCAAAATTGCTTCGATGACAAGGAAACGGAAATGTTTAAATTCCACATGGTCAAGGTTAACTAAGAAGTTATACTCTGGCCGGGACATGAAAAGATTCCAGGCAGCAGCTGCGTGATGATTTTCCAAAACTGAGCGATCATTATAAAGCACAGCCTACACACAAAAGTAAGAGTGAAGAGTTCAATTTTTAAAGTTAAACTGAATCACAAAAACAAAGGAGAATATGCAATGCTTTTGGAACTATCTTTTTTCTTGGAACACAGAAATATAATCTTGTGACTGGTGGTTTATTAAGAATCACTGCTGCACATTGACTGTGATTACTTTTCTTAGTTAAATTTCATTTTTTTTTTGTAATATAAAGTTCATATCCTTGAAACTTTATTTCAAACATTTACAACCCAGGGGCTTATAGTCAGATTTTATCAAATTTTTTTTTTTTTTTTTGCAGGGGATAGGAATTTAACCATAAAAAATATGCAAATGTATTAACATTCTTAAGAGATAACTCAGTACTTCTTGAATCTAGAAAAAGAATGACCTCCTCTTAAACACACATAACTATAAAGATAAATGGAACCCCTGAGAAACCCATAGTTTAAACATTCTCACCCCACAATCAGCCAAGGAAATAATATCACCTTTTATCTAGTAAGTGAAGGTATATGGTAATTATCTACCTGTTTGACATTCTCTAATAATGCGAGGGAAGCAGCAGAAGAGGAATTGCCTAAAAATGCTTGAAGACTGGGGTGATAGAGGAAAAAACGGCATAAGGACAGAAAGGAAAGACTAAGAACATGAAAATTAATATTGAAGTAAGTAAAAATGCAGACTGTATAGAAAAATTAGAATAGTATATACAGCCAGCAAGAGGATTTGCATGATTATCTTTAGAAAAAATAATTCTGGTGTATGAAGGACACACTAAAAGAAGTTAAATTAAGTAGTCAGAAAAAATTAGAATATTTTTAGTGTATATAGATTAGAGAAAAATTCTAGACTCTTATATAAGAGAGCATGTAAAAATGGATAGGAATGAGATAAAAGACAAAAAGAAAAAAGAAAAAAAAAAAGCATAGGACCAGGTTGGTCTCTAGATCCTCTAGAAAGAAAATTAGGATCTTGAGATCTTTAATAACATGGGTCCAGCTGATTAAATTGAAAAGAATCCTACTGTTTAAATGTATAGATGAAGATACTTAAGTCCTTAGCAATTAATTTTTGACTTAAATTTTTAAATATATGCTAAGATGTACTTCTTTAAAGTTACTGTTTTTAGAATACTGTGTTCAGGAAAAATGTTCCTTCAAATGAAATAAATTGATTTTTAATGCCTTAAGAATCATAATTATTTATAATGACTACATTTCAAAGGAATGGGATTTACATACAAAGAGACATATTCTTAAAAGCCCAAGAAAGATTTGGTTTTCTAATTCTTTCAGAAAGGGAATTTTGTATAGGCAGGATTTTCTTTGTTGAGGAAGTTCATTAACATGAATCAAGTTTTTCTTCCTTAGAGGAACATTGAGAAGGGATTCCCATGGGTAATAAGTCATATACCTGCCATTAATACCTTGGAATAAACCTTGAAACCTTTACAAAGTTAATGCGGTCTCTAAGAATTTTCTCCCAGGGCTACATACAGTTTGGTGCAGATTCACCGAGTGCTGAAGTTAATTTACAAAATTAATTTTCTTCAGAGAATCTCTCAATTGAATTATTTCTTGTAAGTGGAATCTAAGGATTTACCTGAGGAGCACTCGTTGCAACCAGGAATGCGTTAGTCCTTCCTGGGTGATCATAGTCATGCATGGCTGCAGCCACATACAGTGCCATTAACTCTAAGGCGGGGATATTTCCAGACAGACATCCGTATTTATCATCTGGCATATTATACATTTTCGAGAATACATATCCCATATGTCCATGTGTAAATCCACTGTCAGAATCTGAAAAGAGAAGGTGAAAATAACAGAATTTTAAAAAAGTATTAAATTAATATCGTTTGTCTCGACCTACTTTAAAAAAAAACAAAACACTTTTGTTTGCATAGTTCATAAAGGAGCACAGATGTATGTACTTAGCATGTACCTGAGTCACTTGCTGACCCGTGATCATTAATCACAGTTGAGAGGCCAGGAATAGGTTGCGTAGTAAGATACCAAACAGCATGTAAGACATCAGTGGCATGGATTCTGTTATGATCTGTAACCAATGCAAAGAACAGTTATCAGTTTGTGAACTTTGGGGTTCAAGGACTAAGAGTGCCATCTACTGGATAATCAATTAGGTCCTAATATTTTAATGCCCCAGTGAAAGCTAGCCAAACATTCTAGGACAAATAGTCTTTAACTCTCTCCATTACTCCACAATATCCATAGCAACGGGGAGAAAAAAAAAAAAACCACAATATTCTTTATGCTCACAGATGTCTGAAGTGAAAAAACCTGTATCTAGAGTCTACCAGAAACTTCAGGCATATAGGAAACTCATTATGTGAAATAATTGTAATGCTTACTCATGTACTTATTTCCATGCTCCTGTATAAGACTACGAAGAGGACCAGAATAAAAGAAAGACTCATGACATACCAACTAAGTCAGACCAATGGTCTGTACCAGTGGTCCCCAACCTTTTAGGCACCAGGGACCAGTGCTCCTATGAGATGCCTCGTGATCTGAGGTGGAGCTTAGGCGGTGATGCTAGCGCTGGGGAGCGGCTGCAAATACAGATGAAGCTTCCCTCACCGCTCACCTGCTGTGTGACCCAGTTCTAGAATACATCCATGGCCAGGGGTTGGGGACCCCTGGTCTATACCCTCAATATTTCATCTGTAATAAATGGTGCTCAAATATAATCTGTGATTAGAAGATAGTAGTATTCTTTATCGAACTTAAAACACTATATAAAAGTGAATAATATATTTTCACATGCAGATTAAATCTACAGAACAAAATTCAAAACCAAAATCAATAATGTTCTCTGATCTAGAAATTCTGATTTGGCAATACAGTTCTAAGAAATACCTAAAAAGAAAAATAAATACCTATTTGTACAATAACATAGGGAATTGGGCCATTTAGAAGAGTAAAAATGGTGGGGAAACCAAATCCCCTAGTTATAATGTCACTATCATGGGAGGGAGGTGTATTCTGTATTTGCAGTTTAGCTTCTTGAACTGTGACCAAAGGCTCAGTGTGCTCCTGGCTAACCTTCTTTTTCTGGTGCAGTTCTAAGTTTTTCTCTTATTTATCTGTCCCTTCATAAAACTTCAATGATTGGTATGCTTTATTCTAAATGGGAGTACTTTACATATTTTTATTTCTACTGGCCACCTATGATACAGTTTCCTTCTCAATACAATCATGTGCCACTTAACGAGGGTATATTCTGAGAAATGCATTGTTAGGCAAATTCATTGTGTGCGAACATCACGAAAAACCTAGGTGGTATGGCCTGCTACGCCCTAGGCTGTACGGTGTACCGCCATCATATATGCAGTCACTGGCTGAAATGTTATGTGATGCATGACTGTATAACAGATTACATCTCTGAATAACACTGAACAGAAGAGGAGAAGAGAACAAGAAGAATGGTAATGGGAATTTGACAGAAACACATGTTCTCTGGTCAAAGAAGAAAGAAGAAAATATGATATCTCTGGTGTTGGAGGCACTCACATATGTCAATTACCTGCATCCAACCATGGCAGGCCTTGGATAAAATGTTATTAAGAAGGCAAAGCTTGAGATCTGTTCAGACTACTCCTTTTTCTTATCTCTCTTCCAACTTCCATGGCCCCGTTGGCTAGACTTTCCCAAGGGACCCTGTGCTCTTAAGCTCCTCTCCCTTCTGGTTCCACTGTTCTATTTTGCCTGCATTTTGGTTCCACATTCTCCAACAAATCTAATTGGTAGATTTGATTCTTCATTCTCTCCTATCATACACTATCATACACCATTGACACTATCAGCTGCACATTTTCATTCCAATGTAGTATGTGCATGGCATTTTGAAAAACAATGTGTTAATAATGGATCACTAGGTGAAAGCAATATTCCTTTCTGGAAATACCCTGTGGTTTATCTTTCTTCATATAATTTGTATTTAACTTCAGCTCTTTGCAACTACAAAAAAGATATGAGGTTCTAAAGTCTAAAGTACATAAAAGGAAATTTAAAACTTAGACGTTAAAACATGATTTAAACAACATGTTCCTAAGGCATGTTCCAACCAATACATTAAGTTTGAGTAATTTTCTTTCTATGCATTTATTTTCTAAAAGGAACACATAATTTCTCCACATTTCCACAACTTCACTGATTGGATTTATGGACATTTTCTCTAGTCCCATATATTTTGTAGCATGTAGGAGAATTCTACTTATGTGTTCTGAAATGCCACCTATCAAAAATATAATTTAACATCTACTCTATGCTTCCATTTCTCATGATTATAAATGACAAACTTATTCTCACAATATTCAAAGTTCAGAAGCAGGAACACTGGTTGTCTCCTTTCCTTTGGTCTTCATATTTATCTGATTTAAAAAATGTTTCTAATAATTTCTTCACAGCTAATTCCAAATGTCTCTTTTTTCCTATTTTATTACTTAAACCATCATCTTCCTGTTCATCTATCCACAGCCAGGTTCATGTTATGTTGAAAAATTTCAATAGTTTAGTGATCTAACTCTGCGAGATCCCATAATAAAAGTTGAATTTACCCTATAAAAGGAGTACATTATAAAATAAGCAAGAAATTTAAATTTAGTGATTTATTTAGCACATACTTAAATTGTACTTACTATATGTAAGTCACTATTATAATCCACTTAGAATTATTACCTCATTTTATCCTCATGCTAATTCTGCAAAACAGATATTATGATCTAGATATTACAGACTAAGAAATGAGGCATGTAGAGGTTAAGTAAGACCCGGCTATCCTCAGCTGATGAGTGAAGGGGCCAGGATACTAACACAGGCTATTATTTCCTGATCACTACACCATGTGGTTATATGGCATGTTTATGAATTATAATTTTGTGCTAGCTGCTAATGATTCAATATCCCAACACTCATAGCAAATTCAATAGATTTTTAAGGTATTATTTCATAAATAACATATACTTACAAGGAATTTCCCTGTATCCGATCTCTAAAGCATGAAAGTAATTCATAAATTCTCTTACTGGAATTTTAAAAGCTTCAAAGAGGCCCATGTCTTCAAAAAGTCTGTATGATACCTGTAAAAGAGAAGGAAAAAGTCTTAAAAACATTCCTGAATGTGTATGAGGTATAAAAAAAAGGAAAAGAAGACACTAATTTGTGGCCAGCAGAGACACTGATTGAGAACAATAAATAAAATAGATAATAAAGGCCACTATGTGCCTGACCCTTGTAGTCCCTGACCACAAGAGGTATATAATCTATTTTTAAAGGTACAAACATACAACTAAGAAAAAGTAGCAACAAAAACCAGTATATACTATAGAATCATATCAAGGCACTAAACTGTGTGTGACAGCAATAAATAGATAATACTTAACTAAATTGATAATTGTATAGTATAGTACATACTGTTAGCACTAATAAAAGAATGAGAGACTGTTTATACATGTGTATATATGTATATACACACACGTATATTTTCCAGAGGATAAAGAATTCAGAGTTGTACTTTAATGAAAGATAAGATTTGTGTATGAGAGAAAAAAGATTTATTCTAATCCAGTATAAATAATAATTTCCTAGCTTTTCTTCTTTCTTCTCCGAATATCTATTCTATATCTAATTCCTTTCACATCTCTAGTGGTTCAAATAAGTGAATACCTTTAGCTGTAACTGGCATATTTAACATGCAAATGATGGGAAAAAAAATAAAGGTACAGAAGAAGGTAATGAGGAAAGAAATGGTTATTCACATGGTAGAATGGAGTACAGCACCATTTAAAGTGGTCTTACAAAGCACAGTGTTGGTTATAATTCAGATTTTAAGAATAAATTATTCCTCATTTTTATCATCTGCAGTCTTTCTTAAAATTATCTTGAAATATATCTTTTAAATCTTCAACATATTGTTTCATAGTTTCGTTTTCATCTTCTGTTATTGACTTTAAATCTATTCAAATTCGATAATATTCTTTTAATTACATATTGTCTGTCACATGGAACTTGGTCTAGTGGGGATAGCAGTAAATAATAGGCATAATAAGTAAGGTATATACTATGATGGAAGGTCATAAGTCTAATAAAAAAAGAAGAAGAGGAGCAGGGATGGAGGATTAGGAGTATAGAGAAGGTATAGCATTTGCTTTATAAAATATGGAGGTTAGGTAGGAGTATTCAGGTGACATTTGAGCAAAGAATTTAAAAGAGATGTGAACTGAGGTACATGGATATCTGAGGAAAGAGTTTTCATGTAGAGTAAGAAGCCAGTGTAAAGGGCCTACATGCTTGCTATACTCTAGAGACAGCGAGAAGTACAACAGGCTAAAAGAGAAGGAGGACAGGAGTAGAATTTAAAGTGGTAACTGGTACAGTTTTGGAGTTTCACAGCCACGTCGACCATTATAAGGGCTTTCACTCGGAGTGAGGTAGGGAGCCACTGAAGACACTGGAGCAGGGAAGTAACTTATCTGACATATGTCTTAAAAGGAGCACTGTAGTTGCTGGTTGGAGACAGAGTATAGAATATGTATATCAACTTCTATGTGCTTTTTTTCCCACTCTCAATGGCATGTATATTTAATTTTTACCCTTTTTCTGTGTAATGTAACATCCCTACCTCCTCTTTTTAAAAATGCAATAGAAAGCAAAGTTTATAGTTTCCGTATTTCAAGCTAGTTCTTTTAGTTATCTCCTCTTTACTATTGTTTTAGGTGATATTTGAGTTCTTGTTTACAAATACCTAATAAATTTAACTATGCATGTTACTTCAATATTAATACTAACAAAAATAACAGCTGCTGATATATATATATACATATGTATATATAAATATATTTAGCATTTAATAAGTGAGATGCCTGATTCAAGTAGTTTATATGTGTTATTTACATATAATTAATCCTCATAACACCTTCTGAGATAGGTACTGTTAATTATTAACATTTGAAAGCAGAAGAAACTGAGGCACAGAGGGGTTGAGTGGCTTGTCCAATATCACACAGCTGACACATGATCAGAACCGGAATTCAAACCAAGCATTTTGGCTTCAGATTTTGTACTCTTAACTGCTTCTAATCTCATTACCAGTATTTGAAAAGCTCTGTTGTTAGAATTGCACATAATTAAAATTTCCAATTATTCCCTTAAACATTTGAAAGATGAATTGAAAAATTAAGACAAGATATTTTACAGTATGATTTCAAAATAGAACAAGTTTCACCAAGAAGCTGTTAAAATTCATCTACCAATAATCCAAACTCATAAATAAACAACAGCATGAACCAGGTAAATACTGGTAACTGAAAAAGAGTAAGCATTATTTAACATCTGAATGATGTCCTTTTAAATTTGTTAAAATAAACACGATAATCATCAAAAAGGCAGGCAGTATATTGAAACTGAGAAGTCCTTTCCACTGCCCATGTCTCTTTCAAAGTCTTTTGAAGTGAGACTTTTTCTGTGTAGTTTTAGCCAAAAGGTGATTTGTTGGAATGTTCAAGTTAATTTATTTCAGCTGTCCTAAAGTCTTACTAAGGTGAAAAAAATATGCCTTATAAATAGCAAGAATTTCATAATCTTTATCCTCACTCAAATCAAGGGTAAAAATTTGTCAAGTTCTATTTAGCTGGGTCAATAAGCTGCATTTTTGAAATGTTTAATGTATATATGCATTTTATTTTTGAAAGAGGAATTTTGTTGAAATCTAATTATTAATTATCTCTAATCTGTCTAATGTCTACTCACCTTCACAACGCTTAGAAAACATTTTGTGGCAAAGCTGGACAAGTTTTATCCTCCCACCACCCCAGCTCACATAACTACCAGGGGAGCTAGGTACCTGCAATGATATTTGGTATGCTGTCACTTGTGCTGTAAAACCAACTGCCGTAATTACTGTCTACTTGCTCGGACTCTCCATTTGGAGAGTTTACAAATATAATAAGTGAATGTATTTCATGGGAGGCTGAATAACTGTTTAAATGAAGGTAAAAAGGCTGTACTTCCAGTATGGATATATCTGCCTTTAAATCACGAATCCAATATTTAGTATATGACTTTAGATGAATAGCATATCCTGTTTTAAGCCTCAGTTTTCTCTTCTGTAAAGTAGAAATTAAAAAATATATGAGCATCAAAGTTACTCTGAAGATTGAATTATAGAGTTTGGGGAAGTCTGTGACTTGTATACCAAATACAAAACAATATGACATTTTTTTTCTCTATACCTGTGGAACACTCCCTCTGGTAAAAGAGAAAGATGACTTCCTGGCCCATTGACACATCTTCCTTTGGCACCATTACAGGTATATATCCAAGAAAAACCACTCCCCTGGAGTCACATTCTGCAACAGGTTTCATAAAGTGGGATACAAAACCTCCCAGGAGGAGCCCTGATGTGTGAACTTAGGTACATTGGATAAGAATGCCCTTAAACCTGTCCTCAAGATTAGCTAGCATTAAAAAAGAAATGTTGCTTAGCACTGAGTAGAAAGGAAGAGAAGAATGGGACTATTCACTCAAAATAAAAGACCAAGGGCTGTGCATTCTTGGTCAGAATAGAGACTAATGGAGGCAATGACTATGCATTATATAGATGATGTAATTATTTTGAGTTTCATATTCCATCAATCATTTTAGCATACTTCTTTTATATGTAGCAAGTTAAATTGTCATTATTTTGACATATATCTAATTTCCCCTACTAAAATGAGTATTCCTTTAAGGCAGGAACATATTTTTCTTCTTATAGACCAGTACTTCATGTTTGTGGAACCAAACAACAGAGAAAAAGACCCCTCTATCTTCTTCCTCCAAACCTTCATGGATCAGAAACCCTCACCCTTAAGTTCCACACTCATGTTCTTATTGAGAGATCCAAACAAAGCCTGTGTGATGTTCAGAGTAGGAATCAGGTAACAAGTGATTTCCCTTCCAGGGTGTTTCAGGGAAGTATTAATTGCCCCAGTAAATCTGGGTCCTGAATTCTCACTTAAGTCTTCTATTAACAAGTTATGTAGTCTTCAGTCTCTTCACTGTGATATTTATTCAACCTATAAGAACTCACACTGAAAACATTTTAAAATAAGCTGATAAGTATTATTGCATCATTTCTATTAAGTGTATATTTTTATACATATTCTACAATAGAGTGAATTCATTGTTTTGTTTTGTTATTGAGAACAAACATGTTCAAAGTTTCAATTTCTGTTTTTTTTTTCTCCCTCAAGGAAATGAACATTGCTTTATTTGGGAAGTCTTGAAAATAGTCTAGTGTAAGGAAAAAATACCTTAAAAAGTCTTATTATGGAGCAATAGTTCACATTCTATATTTGTGATACTTAAAGATTTTTTTTTGTATTGAAATACAGAAAACTCTATTTGGTGTCTTTTTCATAGTACTAGGGGGAAAGATTTTTCTGTAAAGTATCTTAGTTTTGACAAGGCCTAAGCACTATAATATTCTAAAGTTTAGAAAAATAGTCAATGGAAATAATTATAATAGTCTTTATAAATAGACACCTTTCCTCTTTTGACGAGGGCTTGGGTTAGTTTTTTTTTTTTAATTTTATGAATTTTAGATCATCTCTTCATCTTGCTTAAGTGTCCCTGCCCCCATACATATTTTAATTACAGAGTATAGTATTTTACTCATTTAAAGTTCCAATTACTTTTTTTTAAACTCGCCACCAAGGAATCTACAGAATGTTGGGTACTAAAATTTCCTTTCTCCACTCAAAACTCCTGGTGTCAAGCATGTACAGAGTTTTAACCAACCAAGGAATTTCTTTCTACATTTAAAGTCATATGTATGAATGTGTTTCTTACTTGACTAAGAATACGGCCACATTTTCTTCCTATTTTTTCCACCAAATCGAAAATTGGAAAATTCCAAGTATTTAGCTGCTCCATAATAGAGTCCAAGTTATCCATGACAAGAGGTTCAGGAGCAAGAATTGGTTTGTCCTGTAATAAAGATGAAAACATTTCAACAAAGCAATTCATGTCTTAGTAAGTTCAACAACTGAGTTTGCCTAGAAAAAAAAAAAAGGCTTAAAACTTCAGGGTGAATGGGTGATCTTTAAAAACATCTAGATAAACAAGACATTGATAAAATAAGGGGAAAAGATTCTGATGCTGTTTCAGCCCATGAATTTTGCATTATCAGGTGCCTGCCTATTGCTGGTACACACATGCTACATTAAAAAAAAAAAAAAAAAAAAAAAAGAAAAAAAGATATTTCTTTCGTGACTTAAAGTTACCAAACATAAGTTAATATAACTGCTTTTTAGTCCACTGTGAGGTTCCTAAATAAAAGTTCAAGGGCTTCAGAACTACAGAACACTACAAAATAGTATGTAAATTTATCTCTTGATGTGTTTATGTAAGTTCTGGGATGAGGGTTTCTGGCTTACATTGGACTCTCAAAAGAAACCCATAAGTGGTGAGAGGGAGTAAATCAGCCCTATTGTAATTGGTCAAATTTCTATTACTGCTTCAAAACCAGCATAATCCTGTGGGATGACAGCACTACATTTTTCAGGGATTTTAATTTAATTCATGTGATATAGAGTTTCCCCCAAAACAAACATATATCATATAAATGTATAGACATTTTACAATTAGTATCATGTGAGGACATTCTTAAGAGTACCTTTACCAAATACCCCACACACACAAATATATAATATATATATATAATGCAGATAAGAAAACATGAATTATTTTATTTTACCTGGAAAATCTTTGTTTTAAAAATGAATGTAAATCAGGTAAAAAGAAAAATGGTAATAGCAGTAATTGATAATCACATGACAGTCAATTATTTTCTACCATTTGCTATCTACCCAAAATTAACCTGATTCAATTATACATTTATCCTCTTTAAATGGATCTCTTTAAACACAAAAATAATTCATTATTAAGGGATATTTTAATGGGTAGCTGGTGTCAATATAACTCTGATTTAATAAAAGGAAAATAAATATTGGCTCACTTTCTAAATCGAAGAGGTTCTAGAGAGAGAAAAACAAAACAGCAGAAGCCCTAAGACAGCTAACATATTTCACTTTATTGATTGATATTTATAAAATATTATTTGAGTGAATGAAATTTCATTTTCCTATGCATATTTACATTTTTAGATTGGGATAAGAAATATCTATACTCATTTATGAAGATTAAGAATATTTATGTTTTTAATCGCTAAGTAAGAGAATCATTAAGAGATCAATAAGACTTAGACAGGAAAAGATTATATTGATACATATGGGTAGGGATATAATACACATGTAAACCAAACAAGGTATAGCTGTAAATCTAATGATTCAAGGATCTATTTCTAAGCCAATCTTTGTAATATAAGGCAATTTCTCAAGTAAATAAATGAGTGAAGTGATATGGGGCTACCAGGAATATCATGGGCTCTGGTGGGTAGGTGCTGCAAGCTGACGTTTTCCTCAGTGGCTCTCTTGGGCATTCGGTCTCATCTTCATTCTGTACAATGTCACTGCTATCACTGTTGTTATTGGTTTCATAATCAGAGGTAACTTGAGCAATGTCATCTGAAGTTGAAAGAGAACAGCTTATTAAGAAATTGCAACAAAAAAGGGGTCCCATTTAAGCGAGTTTTCCTAAAATATGTATGGTCAATACAGTGTTTAAGGAACTATTGCTTTCATGAGCCTACAAACCAAGAATATAGGATCATAGGGTAGGAAAAATCACACATTTTTTAACCCAATAGACAGAATTATGACGATTTATATGACATTCAATAAGTCCACAATAATAATGCTTAGATCAGTAGTTCAAACCTTTTAAAAATCCTGTGGCTTTATATTTATTTTTACTTTATGCAGCCGCCAACACGCGAAACCACTGAGTGGCTGACTAAAGCACTAACTCTAGAAGGGATCCGTGGGTGGGAGAAATTGAGTTGACACCCAATAACAAATTAGAACATGGAAATAGCATGCGCTTAACAGCATGGTTGATCCTACATATCCAACCTTGATCTAGAGGAATCTGTGGCTTCCTTCCTTAGCTGCCTCTCTCCACTGTCTCCGATTTCAGTCAGCATTAGCCTGTGCTAAGTACAGGACTAATAGCTAATTTCAAGTATGTGAAGAATCTATTCCCAGGGCAAAAATCTCAGAAAGCTTCTCATGGCTGAATAAGGTGACTGAATGAAGTCTATTCAGTGCTTGCTATGTGCCAGATACCATCAAAACACTTCCTTTGTAGTAACTTATTTAAACCTCTCGACAATAGTATCAGGTAGCTTTATTGCATTACCATATTACTATTATTCTCACTTCACAGATAGGAAATTGAAGCACAGAAAAAATAAGTAAATTGCTTAAGGCACACAGATGGTAAATTTTGCCACACAAATTTGAACTCATGAAATCTGAGCTTAGTTCTTACTCTTTACTTCTGAAGTCCAGTTTCTTCTTCTTTTTTTATGTTTATTGCCTATGAAATCATTACCTTCCCCTAAGTCACAAAGATAACTTCCTGTGTTTTCTTTCAGAAGCTTTACTATTTTAGCTTTTATATTTAGGTTTATATCCATCTTGGTAATGTTTCATATGATGTAACGTAGAGAGTGAAATTTACTTTTTCCCAATCCTATGGGATTGCCCTGGCAACTTTGTTAAAAATTCAATGACACTGTAGGCTTGGATCTAATTTGGGGCTTTCTATTCTATTCAACTTGACCTATTTGCTGTTACTTTTACTAGCACCACGCTAGCTCGATTACTGTAGTTTAAGTCTTAAGGTCAGGTAATGTACTCCTTCTAACTTTGTCTCTTTTTTCAAGATAGCTTTGGATATTCCAGGTTTGTTAAGTGTCCTCATCCATTTACTAACTGATTTCCCTTAAGTTGCTAGTGAATAATGGCTTCTGTTATATAGCTTATTCTAATTAGAAGTATCTTGTAGGACTTTTCCAATGACCCATCTTTCATTCATTTTTTCTCATACAATTGCTATGTTAGAATCAGATACAGTATGAAAATGTAATTGGCAAGTTTCAATCCCAGACTTAGTAGAAAAAATGAAGAAGCACATTCAAAGGCAACAGCTCTACATGAGACACCAAGGATGATAATACTCCCCCTATTCTATCAGCCTCAATAGGGTCAGAGAACGAAATATTTTGTATCAATATCAGTAATGGCCACACAAAGAATTCTTCTTTTGATTTTTCTTTTTCTATGTTCCTGACCTTTATACATCACACTATGCCATTGTCATAGGCAAATACTAAAAAATTATTGAGTATATATGAAGAAATGCTGAATGAAATAATCAAGAATCATTCTGAGGTA
Source organism: Eonycteris spelaea (assembly GCA_003508835.1). Classification (NCBI taxonomy): domain Eukaryota; kingdom Metazoa; phylum Chordata; class Mammalia; order Chiroptera; family Pteropodidae; genus Eonycteris; species Eonycteris spelaea. Next base: position 5,056,408 of record PUFA01000053.1, read on the forward strand.
GAAACTCATGGAAGCCATTTTTTTCTACCTTTTGAACTTTCAGCAACAACAAAAGCAAGTCCTTAGGATTGCATCAATAAAAATAAAAATTATCATAGTAATGGCAGCAAACACCAACTACTTACACTGACCTGGATAAGATCATAGGTGCTTTACATGCTTTAAGTAACATAATACTTACAACAACACAGTTTGGTAGGTTCTATTATTATCCTAATTTTACAGATGAAGGAACTGAGGCACAGAGATTATAAACTTATAGGTTGCTGAATCAGCATATAAACCTGGCTCCAATGTCTGTGTTCTTAACATTTCCATAATACTGCCTCAAGAAAAAAACCTTTAATACAAGCGTACAGGGTCATTTCTTAGGGTCTGCAATGGATATCTCCATAAAGTACCCTAAAAAGGATGACCTTCCAATATCCGAGGTAAAATAAAATTTCTATATAGTTCTATGCATTGTATAAAATGGCCTCTCACTTCTAAAAAAGATATATGTTTGTCTATAGACATATAGAAACATTTTGGGCAGTTTGGCACTACAATTTTACCCATGATTAACTCTAGGGAGTAGAATTATGAATGATTTTGATTTCTTTCACTGTCTTTTTAAATTTCTAATCTAAGAAAATCAGAAACACATGCTATCTTTTTGATCAGAAAAAAAAAAAGCGATTTTATTTTGAGGAACAGAATTCAAAGAATTACCTGTTCTTCTTGGTGTCCGAATGGCTGCACTGCTTCTCTCCAGGGGCCCATCAGCAGGAACCCCTTGGGAATAGGGCCTGCCACAGCTGAGAAACATTGGAACAACTGTAAGTCTATGCTCTTTTCGAAAAATCATAGTCATACACCACCTATGTGTACATCGAGATAGAAAACAATAATCAAACATTCATACCTTTTATTTATTTGAGGGGAAAAACCTCGCGTTTCTTATGTAGATGCTGATACGGGGCATGCAGCTTTCTTTTTGTGAGAGTGATACAAAAGATCAGAAACTTCGCTGGACTCTCAACCTTCTCCATAATTAGACCCCACTGGAGGTGAAACTACCAGCAAAATTTTGTGGCATTATTCAGAGAATCTGGGGACAGACAGTCTGCTACCTACTAATAGCAGTGATTTGGGAGGTGCTGATGTGTATTTGGTCAAAAATATTTCCCCCAATGAATCCCTTAGTAGCTTTATAAAAGCCTCATTATAAGGAATTTTATGTCCAAAGAGCCCTTTAATATTGCATGTGTGAAAACAGAATAATAGTATATAATTTTTTGCCTCAAAAAGTGATTTTTCCTCTCAGATTGATGAGTTACCTGTTAAGGCCTGTTAAGGCCGGAAATGAATAAAGTAGTACACTTTGATGAAGGGTGAATGCGGCTCATGAGAAAAATAAAGGCACCTGAAAAGGAGACAGGGCTCTTCAACAGAGGAGGCAGGAGGATGTAAACACTTCTGTTTTCTCAACAGTTTTGACTGTATTATAAATAAAAAGTAACTCCACAAATGGCCTGGCAATTTCCCCTCTCACTTATCTTGTTTAGAGAATTCATGATTAGTTTTTAATTCCACATTTTGCTTCTGAGTTCCTTCTGCTTAATATCATGAAGGGTTTCTGAGGGTTTCTGTTTATTTGGTATTTAATCACAGAACACTCACTCTAAAAGGAAAAGAAGTGAGTGATAGTTTATAATTTAATATATTAAATGTCACATCACTCTTTTCCGTGAATTGTGTTTACATGTATATTAGAGAAAAGCACTTTCTAGTTAGAGAGTATTTTCGCCTAAGTTAATTATTTTTCGAGCCTTGAAGGTAGGTAGAAAAGCATCACATGCAAAATATTTCTAATTATGAAATCCCATTAGTTTGATTTCGAAAATCGAAAAAAAAAATGACGGGACCAAAGGAAGAAGAAAGTATATGCAAATGATGTGCTTACATTCTCAGATGAAACTCGGTAGAAGCAGCATTTACTAGTTTTGAGATTTTTCGTTGCAAGGTAATACTTAAAAGGAACATTTGAATCAGTAGTTCAAATATACTACCATTTATGCCAATAAAACAGCTTGTTGCATAGAAATTACAGCAGCCAAGAGGCTGGGATTCAACGCCAAACCCTTCAAGTTCAGCAGGGGAAACCACAATAATTAGTCGTGTGTTTCTGGAGTTCTCTGTGCCTACATGGGTGGCTGCCTTGAAGGCAATAATAAAACATGGTTTGAATTATAGATTTATAAAGCCCAAACAAATAAAGCACACACTACTGGGTTTATAAACATTACTGAACAAGTAGGCAGTGAAATGGCCTTGTTTTTCTCCAAAACCTTTTCTTTTTTTTTAATAAAAATCTCATTACATTTTTCCTGTTAAGAATACAAAAAGTAGACTGTGATGAGAAAAGCTATGTGAGCTGTAGATCTTTTCTAAACATCTCTCTCCTTCTTTTAGGTGACTTGTTTCACAAAAGTCCGAAGCCCCCAGTGAGTGAGTCTCCCTGGAAATCCTGGAAGCAGATGTCTTTGATGCTTATTACTCCACCGGGTTTCATCTTGGCTCAGGATGTATACTCCCAAAAATGTTTAAGGGTGTTCCCCCAAACAATATTCAATGGGCAATTATTGGGTGTTAAACTAAAGAAATTGGTTCTGTGGTCAAATAAATTCAGAAATTGCTAGATAAAAAAAAAATCAAGAGGTTTTCTTTTTGCAGGATTTCAGAGCATTTAATAAAGAGATGTGTGCTGTGAATCACTTAAAGGCAAATATGTTTGTTTTACCACAGATCATGCTTTTTGTGTGTGTGTGCGTGGGGGGGGAAGATGAGATTAATACCCTACAGAAATTATTTTATTAAAAAAGCTGTCATAGAGAGGGCAGCAGAATAATTTTAAGATGGTAGAATGACTTTTTACTTTGGCCCTGGCCAAGCAAACAAACAAATAAAAATAATTTTCTCTTTAAAAATATTTATAAAGAGAAATGAAGTAAAAATAAAGATTATAAAAAGAAACAACATACATTTAACTTACAGAGATTATGAACAAAGAATCTGAAAATGAAATCTGTGAAGCTTAAAACTGAATATATTGATCAAATCTGAGTCTGTGAAACAACATGTGATATTAGAAGACCAATATGCAACTAATTTATTCAATAACTATCTTCATTAACCTTAACAAAGAAATAGCATTTTATTTGAGGCACTCTCATGATTACACTTAGTTTAAAAACACTCAACTCTTTTCTATTAAGAGAAATATTGTAATGCTTTAAAATCAATTATTCAAGATGAAGCTACAGTGAAGAACAACACTATATTAATCCGTAAGAGGAGGTATTTTTTCTTAGTGACAATGTTGGCAAAATAATTATTCTTGCCCTACTGGTCCCTTTCTCTAATCCTCCATGAAAAGACAATGCTTTGTAATTTTATTTCAACATGATAGAGCAGTACAAGCAATTACTTAATTGCATTCTGAGACCCATTTTAGTCCAGCTATAATGTGCCATGTGTTATTTGCACCTTTATAAAGTATTAAAATGGGAATTCCAAACTTAAGATAAAAATGCCTTTAAAATCGATATAAAATCCTCCCTGAAGAACAACTAAAAATGTTCAAACAAAATCAAATTATATTAAATTACTTCACATGATTTTTAAAATGTTCTATGTATTTTCCATCAGTAAGCAGATAAAATATACAACTGATATATTTTATATCATCTCCAAAGATTAGCTGCATGGGCCATATGGACTCTAAAATTACTATTAATAGAAATCCACTGAAAATTTATTTTTATTATAGCCTATTCAACACAAATCACATTATCCTGTACTTTCTTGTCAACTACTCTGGCAAACGTACACACAGCTATGCAAACTGCTGGTAAGTGTCCCTAAGAGGAAAAAATAGTGTTAGCTTTGTTATTAAATTCCAACACAAAACCCTTACCTGCTACATATAACAGGTGGAGTCTCTGTCTGAGGAGACAGGTCAGGGGCACTCTGAGTATAAGTTAAGGCCCTGTGAGAACCTAGGTCTTGTTTGGCAGTTGTGTCGGGAGACTCTGGAAACTGCACTGCGGAAATTTTGCTGACTGGACTGTTGGCTGGAGTCCCTTGGAGAGGTGAGGAACAGGGGGATGAAAGAGGTGAAATTTTAGAGAGGGCACCTGAGGAAGAAAGAGAGTTATTAAGTTAAAAAATATATATATTTTTTGGAATTCAAAATTGCAACTCTTAAACCTCACTTTGGACTCCTTTTAACTCAAGAAGGACCATATGAGTACCATGGGTTGGCCCTGCTCACACACCACCATCTGGACACAGGGCGAACAGTGGGGGTGTCTCCGCAGCATGGAATACAAGGAATGAATCATCATGAAAAAAAAAAAAAATTGGTGGCAATGTTGGCAAGTCCAGTTACAGCTTTGGTGTCCTGGAGTAACTTCAGGACAGAAGGATGTTATTTTCATTTCTTCTTGTCATCCTAACATGATGATATTGGTTAGAATTTTCTCATGTGCTTGCCTTCTCTTAGGTTGTAACGTTTTTAGCAGCAATGAGATCGGCTATTGTTTTAAATATTAAAGTTTCTGGAGCAGAGTTTGGCAGGCATCCAATGCTCAAAATTTGTAAATAAAAAAGATTTTTGAGAGATGTTAACTTTATTAACCATCCACATTTTCAATGAAACTACTGTGTGTGTGTGTGTGTGTGTGTGTGTGAAATCATACTTTGGTCAGAGTAATTTCTGAAGGAAACATTAAAAATGTAATACGATCCCTTTCAGACCAAACAATAGGCCTCAAGCTTAAGTGTGCATATTTGTGCCAAACTGTGTTTACTCTCGATTGTGAGACTTGTACAGAACACTGGATTAGATTTCAAAGTGTGATGTTTAAGAACAGGGACGAGGTCTTTTGAAGTTACTCTCTCCCAAACACAGAGAAGGTAGCCTGTTCTGAAAATGGGAGAAAACTAAGAAATAACTTCTGAAAAACTACCTGCTTACTGTTTTTCATGCTTTTATGGCTGAACAACCTAGTATAAGGCAAACGAAATCATTAAAAGTCATTTTCTATTTCTCACCACTCCGGGCAAATGTAGAGCCAGCAGCTCTCACACCGGCAAAAAATATGTGTGGTAAACTGGCAGCTGGCTTAGTCTGCTTCCAATGTCCAGTTTTACTTGTCACACCCAAAGTTTTCCTGGTCCACTGGAAAGAATATTAAACTTACTGAAGGGTTTTGGTAATTTTTGCTTCTTGTTGGCACCATTATTTCTTTTGTTTTGTGTTAAAAGATGAGAAATTGTACTCTTTGATTCAGTGTAGAGGCCAGGAACCCCTCCTGATCCTTTTCTCAATATTTCTATTGCTGATTCCCGATCAACAGGTCAATCCCCCGTTTTTCTAATTAACTGAAACTACTTAGACGTAGAGAGGTAAAATAACCTTCCCAGGGTCACAGTGCTAGTAAGCAGAGGAAAATGGAGTGAGCCCAGCTACTCTTAGTGCAGTGTGGTTTATTGGCCCATACGTCTCCCAGAGACTGCCCAAGGAAGAAAAAAAAAGTCCATTCTCTACTAGGCAGCACTTTATTGCTCTTTATAACAATGTGTCTTATGGTTTTAATTTTGATTTCTATTTCTATTGAAAAGATTTAGCTAGTTTACCAAAGATACTGTCAAATCCTCATGTTATATAATCTCTTAGGCCCAAAGAAAATTAAGTTAAAAAAAATTTTTAGGTCAGAGTTTCCCAACCAACCTATCATTACTCTGTGAAGCACTAATGACTGAAATTTTTTTTTATGATTGTATTTGGAAACCCCCAAATAAATTTAATTGTAATACTGTTTCTAATATTAAATTTATATTATTATAATTATAATTAAAATCTACTTATACTTTTATAAAATAAAGGAAATAAAAATTTCAACAAGCTCTCAATCCCTTTCCCTTTCTCCACTGCTATGTAACATTATTGTATTCACACATATTATTATACATGTGTGTGCTCTGATGTACAAAAAGGTTAAAAAGGATAGTTCAATTTATGGCTGACTGAATCTCCAGTTATCTTAGAAAAGCAGTATAACCAGTAAGGAGCTGAATGCAGGTATGGGGTGTGTAAAGGTCACCAAAATATTTGCACAGAGAAAGTATCTCAAAGATTCAATGTGTTCATTCAACAAATGTTGACTGTGTGCCTTGTTCTAGGGACTAAAGAGGCAGTAGTGAACAAAAAAGGTCCCTGTCCTCATGAAGCTTTCATTCTTTTGGAGGGAGACAGAATAGAAGAAGCGGGGGAATGAAGAAGGAAGCAGGAGGAGGAGGTGGAGGAGGAGATGGAAGAAAGTTAGATAGTTGTAAGTGATATAAAAAAAATAATGCAGAGGGTAGAGGACAGAAGAGGAGGACAGAAATGCTCTAGGGGTAAAATTTGAACAGAGGCCTGTTGAAATAAGAAAGACATTTAGACAAGAATTGGGGAAAGCATGTCCCAGAAAGAGGAACCTACCTGCGAGGATGAGAGGATCAGTCAGGGGTCCGTGTCACTTCAACTTAGCAAAGAGGAAGAGGAGGGGCAGGGAACATGGTTGGAGAGGTTGCTGGGCAAGACTGTATAGGGCTGATGGCCAATGCAAGGTTTTAATTGTATCTTAAAAAGAGACTCTGGTAGGCATTGCTTTAGGCAATTTCTTAAATATTTTGATATCTGTGAGTTTTTTTTTTTTGACAATTTTCTTCCACTATTTTACAAACCCCATGGGAACATTGCCCATATCTGTCTTGACTTAACATATTTTCTGAAGGCAATTTACGAGAAGAGTGATTTTTCTCGTTGCAAAATTTTAGTAGCTGCCAGTTGATGTTCTCAGAGAAACACAATTCTGTCTTAAATTTAAAAATCCACTCAATAATTAGAGTTCTTAGAACTCATGGATTAACTAAACTTAAATGAATAAGCAGACTTTAAGACTCCAAATTTACTGCCTGGGATGAAATTTAAAATAAACCTTGAAACAGAGGAAAAGCACTTTGTTTCTGCAGTACTGTTAGTCTACATATTTTGAACACTTCTAACAAGCACGAGTCTTGGCAACAGCCATGAAAAGCAGGGATATTTTTATTCTGGAGGTGAGAAGATAGAAGGTATATACATATAAATTCCTTTTTTTCCAAACCAAACCACTATTTTTCACAGCGTGAATTATAATCGTTTACTTAAAATTTTAAAAACAGAAAGGGTTAGGAATGCCATAGGAAATGGGCACAAGTTTACATATATTAGTCTTCAAATAGATGGAGAGATATAAATGCAGATAATAACTAAATACTCTTTTTCTAGAAAGAATAGACTATAAACAAAATTATTTCAGACACAAGAACAGGATATTCCAAGGAAATGGGAGCAATACTCTTCTTGCAAGTCTTCAAGAACAGATTATTTTCTAATATACTTTAAGTGTAATCATGCCTAAAGTTATAGAGCTTGATGACCTTTGAAGTTTTATCTAACATTATGTTGCATGCTCATACATTTACACAGTACACACATGGGTGCAGGGATTCAGATAAATATGTATTTTCTTAAATCTAATTTTTCTTCATTTTATATCTGAGTAATTTTAAGAGATTCCAGGAAAAAGACATAGCTCATGGAACATAAATCTTTGAGTAACTGAAACTGCTCTAATGTAAAAAAGCTAAAATTAAAGCATTTAAAAATTGAAAATGTAACTTTAAAAATGTTAAAATGCCAAGCCTTTTGAGTAATTCAGTCTTTAATTTCTTGCTCCTGATGGCATGAAAAAATGTGTGTCAAGACACAGGAACTTTGGGCAATCAAAGAGAGATGATAAACAATACTGGAGGGAAATTATTTAAGTGAATCCATCTGTTTTGTTCCGTAAAACTCTCTCAGTTTAATTTTAATTGAAAAACTCCCAGTATATCTGGAAAATACATGCCTCTTTTTCATGCCCACAGGCAAATGGACATTTCTAATATTTCTTTAAAATAGAAAATATATTTAAAGATAGAGAATGAAAAAAAAATCACAATGTCATAACTAAAGTTCTCTTTCATTTCCAAATTTTCATAGGAAAACCTTAATCGAACTTTTAGGTATAGAGGGATCTGTAATCACTGTAACAGAACTACAGAAATCTTATAAGAATAATAAGAAGCCAGCAAGAGACTACTGCAAATACAATAAATATAAATTAGAAGAATTTTGAAAGCAGAATGACATAATGGCAGCTCTACACTGTCAGTGAGTCATAATAAAAAAACCCAAGATTCAAAATGCAAATTATATTTAAATCTCCTACTTTATGCTTTAATTCAAGAACGTCTCTGTGATTTCATCCATCTACTTTATATTAGTAATCGCGTAATGATTGGTTGTCATTCAACTATTTAAATTGTGATTGATCAAGCTAGAGGATGTACGGTTGACTTGATTTGTGCAGAGAACAGATTTCATTAGTCCCCTCTGAAAATAGGTCATTTATTTTTCAGGGTTTCTATTCTCTACTTTATGCTTGCATCTCCCTACCCCTTTTGCCTACTGCTTCTTTCTTTCCTCCTTAGACTCTATTCATACTTTGATTTCATTTCCTTATACACTTTGGCACAGAAAAGGGGCTTTATCTGGTCTCTTTCCACACAATGTATTGAAAACCAGGGCATCACAGTCAGTTACATCAAACATAGCACACCTAGTTAGCTCAATCAGCCCCAAAATGCCATCAATGAAAGGAAATAAGGGTTTCAAAACAGAAGGGCCCATCTGATCAGGGAGAACTGTAATTGAATTTCAGCTCTCTGATTCTTGATGGATTTTTTTTTTTCTTTTGGCAGTCTTTCAGGGATTTGTTTACTTGAATTCAGCATGTGTAGGAAATAGGTTGTTTTATAAATATTTAACTCTGTTGTAATAGCAGTCTAAAGATGTCATGATGCAAAATCCCCTCCAAAGTAATCATGATGGAGATACCTTATGTACTTCATTCCAAGAATGGAGAGAGGCTCTTGCCATGCTTGTGGCTCTAATTTCTACCTTCTGCCTTTGTGGTATCTCACATGGACATTCTTTTCCTTTGACACTTTGCCCTTTTTTCTTGAGTGCAATCATATGAATTGAGGAGCAGGGCACTGGAAGATGAGGCTGTTCCTCATGTCTGTTGCATCATTTGTTCTATTATTTCCAGTGACTTCACTAACTATAATTTTTAGCTTCCTTTCTTTCTTTTTTATTGAGGTAAAATTGACATATAACATTACATTAGTTTCAGGTATACAACATGATTCTGTATTTGCATACAAATTTTAGTATATGTGCTGTTGAAGTGAGTACATTTTCAGCTTTATGACTTTACCATGCTGGTTATTGTAATAATTTTAATTTTAATACCTAAATGAAGAAACAGAGATAGAAGATGAAATTCTTTCATTATCTTGTACTCACTAAAGGACAGTACCAAAAAATTCTAATTTTAAATTACCTCAATTTGTTGTCTTCAATTTTTTTCTAATAGAGTCATTAGGACAAAAGACAGGATTTAGTACTAATTGTATAAACTTGGGCTTGTTATTTAACATTTCTGTGCTTCAGTTTCCTCATCTAAATCTGTTTCCTGAGCTACAAGAATATAGAACACAATATTTCCACCCTTGAGTTACCTATTATTATTGTCTTATATTTTAATTCTGTCCTTAAAAAATCTTTAAAAAACACGTGCAAATCTTGAAATACTACTATTTATGCATATAATGTTTGTTTGGTGGACTCATGGTTTCCAAATTTATTTATTCAACATTTTTATTATATCTCAGACTTCTCTATTACTTTTATTTCTAAAACATATTTATCATAAATTCCTGTGTTAAGATTGGGTAGTTAGCAAAGTTTTAACTTATCTTAAAATATCTTTAGTTCATTCCTATTCTTATGAGATAGATTTGCTAAAATATACAATTTTAGGTTGACTATCATATTCTCTCAGAACTTTTAATAAAATATTCTACTGTGTTCTGATGCCTTTTATTTCAGACAGTTCTGCTCTTAGACTGACTGCCTTTCCTGAAAAGTTAATTTGTCTTTTCCCTGGCTGACCTTAGATTTTTTTCTTCATCCTTGGTGTTGTGTAGTTTCACTAGTTTGCGACCAGGTGTGAATCTTTTTCCCCTTTACCTCACTTTTCCTCAAAGAGTTTATGTCCCCTCGTCCCCTAGCTATGATTATGTATGTTAGGCTTTCTAATTCCTTTTCTTTTATTTCTTAAAATCTTTTACACTTTCTGGTTTCTCATCTATGTTGCATTCTGGGTAATTTCTTCACATTATCTGGCTCCCAATTCACTAATCTCTCTCCAACAGTCTCTTATGTCACTTAACCCTCATATTTCCTTGATTACATTTCTACAAGTTATATTTAGCTGCTCTGCAATTATGTCTTCTCTCATTGCTGTTATGACCTCATATTTTCTTTAAATATTTTTAAATTAAATGAAATATTTTAGCATTTAATATCCCAACACTTTTAGAAAGCTATGAAGTTTTTTGCCCTACTGTTTTCTCTAACTCATGGTGTTTCTTCTTTGTTTAATGATTTTGGTTATAAGTTCCAATTTGTTTGAACTTGATGTTGAAATCACATGGCCCTTCACTGATAATGCTTTCCTTTAAAAATTTTGCATACATTTTTGTAGGGAGCCAAGGTGTCCTCCTGACATCTGACCACTTCAATGCCCCTTTTAAAAGCCTCAGGTTTAATGTGAAATGCTCAAATTCAGTTCCTCCACCTTGCTGGAGTCCCACATAAGTCTCCACATTACTGAGCTAATCTGCATTTGCTCTTAGGGCAACTCAGTTTAAGTATTTGCGACACTGTCCTGTTCTTAACCCTGGCGAAAGCTCCGTTCTATTTCTCAGGTCATTAATGACTGAAATTGCAAAAGTTAATGAACATTCCCAAGGAACAGAGAAGACCAGATTAGTTTTTGGAAAAAAAAAAAAGGAGGTTACATATAATGAGTTCTTTCATGATGCAATTCCTAAAAAGTGTACTTTCTGGTGAAAGTGTATTCCTACATGAAACAGCAGAGATTTAAACAAAGTTGGTCCTTAAATGGTTTTAAGAAATAGTCACCAGTATAAAGTGGGTGATCAAAGGGAAAAGAAATCACTAAATTTTCTATTCTAGATATTCTTAAAAAATGCTTATTTAAGTTGTGACTCTTAAAATTAAAAGATATTTCAAGAAGATCTCTTGAAATAGTAGTGGAATGTGAGTACTATTTCTCTAACACTCATAGAAACAGTGCTATTTTGAGGATTTCTGCTTCTGGCTATGATTGTGTAGTTTGTAATAAATCCATGCTTCTTTGACAACAAATAGAAAAGCTGAGTTAAAAAAAAAAGTTATCAAGGCAAAGCAATCCTGTGAACTATTTTTCCTTTCAGATCATTATTTATTGCCCATTAGCACGGAGTGTAAGGCTAAGAATCCAGGCAGAAGATGCAGCAATTAAGGAATCAAGCCAGCAGAGCTTTTAGCAATGTCATGAGGCTGATGACACAAAAATTGGAGTTTGGTACCACCACAGTAGCCAGAACTTACATGTCCAACAGCCCAGTGAGAAGGGAGCACATTTTCCTTTGAACAATTTTGTGAACTCCTAAGCTGCTTGCTATAAAGGCAGAAGAGTAAGTAGCCAAATGGGAAGTATTAAGAATCTCATCAGTTTTCTACAGAGCTGACAGGTGAAAACTTCGAATTTGACCATTCCAGGAAGGAGCAGTCACAGTAAATATACCAGACTTTCAGTTGGGATTCTAGGAGGGGGATGATCTGGAGACAGACTCTGATTAAAAACTGTATTCCAGTTTTCAGTTAGCACAGATTGTGATTAAGTGAGGGAATCTTTCCCCAAAACATCTTACTTTCCTGCCTGAAACTTTATTGTCCTTAATTTTGGTATCTAAACACCTTCTCATAGCTCTTCAGGTCCTGTACCTTCTGGCCTTTGTCTACATATCTATTTTCATCTCCTTTCTGTGCCCTCAATACTCCCTCTTTCTGCTTGCTAGCTTTCCAGTCATTTAAAATCTTAAGTTCCTCAAGCTTTCCCTCAATGTATTGGGTTGTGTATCTCTTTTCTTCTCTTTCATTACTTGAAAGACTTTGCCCACTTCCTTCTCATAGCCTTTAACACAGTCTAGTAATAGCTGACGACCTGTTATACTCCCCACTACAATGTAAATAAGAATTCTATGAAAGGAGGAACTGTGCCTAGCTTAATCACTGCCGTATTCTTAAAGCTAGTTTAATGTCTGAAATGGTGAACACAAATATTTGTTAAGTAAATGAGGCTTGAGGGAAGGGAGAAGCCGATGCTTAGACGTATATGAGGCACACGGACACCAACATAAAAAAAACTCCATGTAGTTAGTTGGATGGAAAAAATCACATTGAATTTCATTTTGTACCTGTCCAAAGAGAAGGAAAACTTTGCTATGACAGTGCCGTTGGGTTTTTTGGTTGCTAATTTGTGAGATTTTTCAAAGGGACCTAAAAGATTCTGAACTATATTTTCTTCAAATTTGAATACCTCTTCCTTTCAGTATTTATATGTTTTAGGGTAGTGCGTGGGAATTGACATAAAATAAGAATTTCTTTGAAAAATATTATAGTATGAATAGTAAATAAAGCATTTCTTTAATTTGTATAAATACCATACTCCTAAAAAAGTTTTACTTTAGCAGTCACTAAAAATAAAATTGAAATTTGATAAGAACATCATTTGGTTTTATATTAGAAGATGATGCTTCCAGAGATTATCCTCAATGGTGACAGTGATTTTCTATTCATCTGATAAGCTTAAGGTAGGATACTTGGTACAGCAAATTTGAAAGAATCTTTTCCACACATACAGTGGAAATTTAATAAATTTAAGTTATTAAGTAACTTATTGATTATTAAGGATTTTTCTTTTTCAAAGTCAAACTAGATATACCCAAGAGTGGGCATCCTCTGACTTTTATCTCAACACTGAAGGCTTAGTTCATTCTGTGATTGCACACTCAGTGAGTACGAACTCTGCTCCCATTAATTAACTTACCTGGTCGATTTGGCTTTTTAGCCTTTACATAGTTAGCTGCAGAAACAGCATAGGATGAAGTAAAGGATCTGCTTTTGGTGAGGGTCATCATCACTGGGTTATTCCAAGAATCAGGACAAACAGCACTATTGAGACAGAGAATAATGGAGAAATTATTCATTTAGATTGAGGCAGATCTCACCAGAACCCAAACATAACAGATTTGCCAGTCTGAGTCATGATCCAGGTTCAGTGACAGAACCACTTTACTTCCAAATGACAGATTGTTATCTAAGTCAGTCTCTGCTACAGGGATATAGCAGTCACTCACCAAGCATATTGTGTTAACAAAAGAGCAAAGCTAACTTTTCTATTTATCCAATTAATAGGAATCAAACACCATTCATTCTACTTCTATAATCATGTTTCTCACAGATTTTCAAAAACATACATTAGCTTAGCTATAACTACCATGATGTTTCCTTATATGATCTTAATTATTATTTTTGGTGTATCTAAATTCAAAAATTTAATGCTTATCAAATCATTCAACAATAATATTCTTTACAGTATTTCCTTGTGAAGGAAAAGGTTAGTAATGGGTCTTTTACCTACAATTTCTTTTACTAGTGTTACCTCAGAAAGAAAAGGATAATGAGCCTATGTAAACATACCAATGATGGACCTGCTGTGAAATACACTAGTGCTATTTACTAGGAAAAAGGTAATGACAGTGTCTTCATCTAGGGAATACTTTTGGCAGGGTAGCCTTGTCTGTCTAGGTCACTATTGTAAACTAACCTGGAATTAATAGATCTATGGACACCTGAAATAGAGAATGTTACACAGAAATGTAATTAAGCAACATTAATTTTGGCAGTGTTCCAAACTAAAATTTATCTGCATGCATCTCTCAAAACCTTACATGTTAACTCTGAAACAGGCCCATTGTAATTTGGGATAGAAAAGAATTTAGGAAGTTGTATTAATAATTTTGGACTACTCCAAGGGAAAAGTGCTTGTTCTGTGTTTTGCTAACACCTGTGTGCTTTCAAGTATTAGTACATCTGGTACTGGATAATATCTATAATTAGCCACTCTGCTAATCTTAGATTGGTGCAGTAAGCAGGATGTACCTGGTTTGTATGAGTGGTGTATTGTATATAAACCTGAAATTGATGGAATTATGGGTCATAAATGGGTGGAGATTGTCATGGAAGCTGTATAATTAATGAGGTATAATTTGGAGGTATTCCATAACCAAAAAGGTTTCCTCTGTGTAAGCAACATTATGTATTGCTTAGACTCCTTCATGTTCAATCCAAACCAGAACAGGTGCTAATGTAAAATACAAGGACTTTTAGGGTACTGCTCTGTTACAGACTTCTCAGAGGGAAGAATGCTGAGTAGATGCTTTGTTACTGGCTATGTCATTTGACTTTTAGTAAATTTAGCAATGAGTAAGATCTGTCATTTTTATTGAGTCCAATTTAACATTCTGATATTTACGCTACCTCATTTCTTTTTTTTTCATTTTCAGATTTTTCTTCAATGGCTGACCCAGGTACTTTAAAACCTCATCTTTTCTTTTTACTTCTAATAACAGTTTACAAAATATATCATAACAGAGACATTGGAAATATGGATTGAACTCCAGCAATTATCAAACACAATTAAGAAAAGCATACAAAGTAATATGTTTTATATCCTTATTAGAAGTTTCATTCTAAACATTTCAAAAAGGCCTAGAATTTATAACAATAAAGTCAAGTGAAACTTTAAATCTGAAATAGATAACTATACTATTTCCTTATAGTGCTGTTTCCTTTCAACTTCTTTTACTCTATTAACTGACTTATTTACTATGAAGAAATTTTATGTACTGCATATGTGACCTAGCAGTTTTAATTTCTCAGTAATATTACACAATAAGTAGGTGTTTACTTTTCTGTGGAGACGTTTTAAAAATAAGATTTTGACATTAACTACATTTATTTTATTATATTTCATATATTTTTTTACTATCTCAAAAAGTTATATTATGAAATGTAGCTCAAAAACTACTGCTTGATTTTTTAAAATAAAAACATTTAAAATATGCCCATTTTGAAAATTTTATAAAGTGCAATAATTGAGTACCTTTAACGTACATGAAATTAATAAACTTTAAGATAAATAAAATTCTATACATATACTTCATTCTTAATATAACATTGTTAAAACAAAATAATAAATCAATATATTTATATATGTGTATATATGTATATGTATATATGTGTATATGTATATATATGAATATGTCAGCATTATAATTTACTGGTACTTTCAAATATCTTGCTTTGTGTGATCCTGATAATAGTTTTCAATTTTGATTGACCCTCACCTTCATGATTCCTGCTTAATCTCATGAATTTGTAATAATTTGGATTTTAGAAGGGAAAATAGCTTGGGAAAACCTTTATTTGGTATTATGCTGACACAGCAGGGAAAAATTGTCTATGTTTCTGCTGTGGAAGACCTCAATTCTCCTCCACAAAAGTGGATTTTATATCCTTAGTTCTATCCATAACAAATTCATCCCAGGTCCTAAAAGTCTTACCAGGTACTACTAACAATATCTTTTTCCAGGTTTACAGCCTCTTTTTTGCCTAATATGTATAGGCAGTTCTAAGGCCAACTTGGAATGTTTAGGGTATGATTTATTTGAGATTTTTATTTCTCTCAAGTCTATTTTTTTACTACTCATATTCTTCCACCTAATTTAGCTCTCAATTGTGCCACAGTTCCCTTTTTCCCTAAGGATTTCTTGTACTGGGTGCCAAGGCTCATAATAAGGAACTGAGTGGGGGAGCCAAGATCCTTCTGATTCTCTTTCTAGTGTCTTTTCTATTTAGCTGTATTTAAAACTACCCAAGAGTAAATCATCCAGCTATTTTCCCAAAGTGATATAAGCTGAGGACTGTTTCTAATTTTCATTCCCCACTCTGGTTCTTCTTTTAATCACTGCAGTCCTCAAGGAGCCTCAATGAAAGGACAGACAGAGAGAGAGAGATTGAAGGGCTAAAACTCACATCAATCAGCAATTTAAGCAACAGGACTCACAAGTAAAGGTTTTAACTTTGGTTTATAACTTGGGCTGGAGATTATGTGTGGCTGTCTTTTTATTTATTTATTTATTTATTGCCATTTTTACCCATGATGAAAAATGATTCAATCCAAACTAGTTGAATTTAATAGCAGTACTGCTGCAACTTATTACATATGGTTTTCCCATAAAGGACTAAAAATCTCTTCAAAATGAGTTTCACTTCTTCATAATGAAAAAAAAGTTGTATCACTTAGATTTTGTATCAGGACTTTTAATAGGACAGTAAAATTAAGGAACACTAAGTTAGACAGTGGAAAAAAGTACATCTAGGTAAGACATTTATGAGTATTTTTAGAACAAAGTGAAAGAGTAGGATCATACGCTATTCCTTATTTATTTTGAAAATATTTACTTATTTATTTCATAAAGCAAAATGACAGGATTCTTGTGAGATAAGCTCATAAAAGTTATTGAAACTCTCTTACTCATGAGGATTTTAATTTCATTCCTCAATCTCACTTAACTAAGAGAGAAGTAGAAGAAATAAAATTGGACCAGAAGTTACAAACAGTAACCGAAAGAAAGAAGACATTTAAGAATGTCACAATAGAATTTTGGTAGTCATTCTATAAAAAGAAAATCATGGAGCTTAACTATACTATGACAGTAGTCTTAGGAAGGTGTATTGGTAAAATAGACATCCTCTCTAAAGATATACACTGAGAACATAATTCATTTTCTTAAGCAACAAATATTTAACTATAATTTGCTACCACTTATCTGTTCTGCTGCTGTGGAAATTGACAATCGTTAATATTTTCAGAGGGAAATATCACCAATGATTTAAAATTTCAAACTTTAGGAAATATTCATGAAAAACATTTGGTAACATCCCCCTGTGGTGGTGGTTAGAAGTTTTACAAAAATCCAGGTAATAAGAGGAAGTAGAATTACACTAATATGTGAAATAATTACTCGTTTGCTTCTGATTCTCTAGGTTTATTAGTCTACCAATATGAATAGGGGAGAAACCAATTAAATATATTTTTAATCAAGAAAGCAAGAAAGGTCAGCAGTTATTAAATTCTTATGTTTTGAAAGGCTTCCATTCCTCTGCCAATCTCAGAATGGTGCTTTATTTATATTCAAAGCCAAGATCAGGAGAAAATTCTAATATTACTATCATGTAGTTCAATAACATAATTACTTTTTAGTCATTAGGTAATTAATAAAATTGATGCAAATGTTTCAAAAAAACTGAAATCATAGAGTAAATGTTCTTATAATTATTGAATTCATATAAAATATGCTCTTTTTATTCTAAATAAAAATGAACAAACACAATAGCTCACTCTAAAAGCGTCTCTCTCATGATTATGTTTTCTTCAAAATACTTTCTAGATTTTTACATTATCTTACTTTTAGCTTTGGTAATTCTGGCTTTTAAGTCACTTTGTAAAACTAGAATTAATATACTAAATAAAGCTTATGCTATTTATTTTTATGGAGGCATAACTGACACATAAATTATATTACTTTAGCTCTGATTGGTATTTGATATAAAGTCTAGTTAACATCCATCACCATATAGAGTTAATTTTTTTTCTTGTGATGAAGACAAGATTTATTCTCTGAGCAACTTTTAAATATATCATACAGTGTTATTAACTATAGTCACCATGTAGTACAGTACATCCACATGACATTTATTTTATAACTGGAAGTTTGTACCTTTTAACCCCTTTCACCAATCTGCTTTCTACTCACATACCCCCTGACCTCTAACAACCACTAGTTTGTTCTCTGTCTAAATAAAGTTTAAATTACCAAATATTTGAACATATCTGGTGTTCTTAGAACGATGATTTACTTTTTGATCTGATCTTCTGCCTGTCATATAATGCTAAGATAACTGGGCTGGGAGAAATCTAACAATCATTTGCAAATGTCAAGTTGGATATCCTTGAATTCAGGATCCCAATACTGATCTCCGTCTAGGTAAAAATCAAGCCTGCCTTTATTCTGGGCTCAACTCTTTCCCTTCAAAGTCATAAGAGCAGGCATCACCTCAAATCACTGTCCCCATTTATATTTAAAACTACACAACAGGACTGAAGCCTAATTATCTGATGTCTATACTGTTCTGCATTTAAAACCATACACCTTTTTTATTTTTAAAGCTGGCCACCAACCAACTCTAATTGATTGGGCTTTCCTTCTCCCGTAACTTATAATTCCTTTTTGTTAAGTAACTTCTCTAAGAGATGTGAAATCAAGAGCATTGCCTAACCTGGATGCAGGTGCTTCATGCAGCTTGATGCTGGCGCTGCGATCCCGCCGTACTGGGGCAGGCTCCAGAGTCGGTAGACCTGTGGCTGAGGTGGTGGTTGTCCAAGTCGACGAAACTCGTCTCAACAAACCTGGGGGCAAGCTCCTCCTCAGGCGCTGGGAAGAAGGAGCATTGATTTTACTACCAAGCAAATTTTATATCACTAAGTCTATGTAATATAATGGAAAAAATGTTTTTTAATCGGAAGTGAATTTATTAAACTATATTGGTTGAATATCATCTATCTAAAATGTAGGTGCTCACACATAATGAGAGAAACTCTGAACAAAATGAATAAATGTTATAACATTTTGGGATCTTCATTTCAATGATCACATAAAAATGAGATTATGGGAATGACAGTCAATTACCTTTGGGATAATTTTATAGTTATATTAGTTTAATAGAATTTACATACCTATATTATAGTACTAGTTATGAGCAGAAGTTTTTCCTCAAAAGTCACTTTTTTGGGACATGGATTTAATTTATATCGTTTTGTACAATATTCTCTACACCAATTGGTTACTGATTTAATTTTAATTTCTTGATTTACAAATGACAGGAGATAGTGTAAGAGTGTGATGCAGAATGTACCACCTCTCTTGTGGTTAACGTGACTTAAACAGGCATATGAGTACTGTCATCAGTACCAACCCCTCGCACTGGAAGACTTTCCTGATTGACCTGCATTTTCTCTTTATTATTTCTTCTCTTCCATATCCTAAGCAGGATATATGGTATCATCGACACTGACACAAGATTCTGGGATTACCAGGATGAGCACAGCATGCTAAAAGTGGCCTTAATCTTAAAAATTAAAGTGAAGGCATTCTACTACAACTGCAACAATAGTTACAATAGGTAGAGGCTCAACCCATTTTTACTTATGGCTAGCTACTTCTAGTAGACAGACAGACCATATGAGCACAGTTCCCAAAGATGCAGTCTGCTCTTCTGACGGTGGTAAGAACTTCTGCAAAGTAAGGCTTATGGCACCTTGGGATTTAAGAATAGCTCGGATACTAAATAATTCCCAACATCTCTTAAAGATCTGAACATGCTTCTAGAAGGTAATTCAGTAGGAAGAGAAAAAAACAAGCACTCTAAACACCAGGATTACTGCCTACAAATCTGTCACTGACTTCATGCCTATTTTGAGACCCAAAGGAATCAATTAATTGCTCTCTATTCTTTTACTGTCATATCGTGCTGAGCCATACCTTTCTCAGAGAAGTAGATGTTGAAACTATGTAAATATCTAATTGACAAAGTTGTGTGAAGGATACATTCCCGAGTCAAGAGACTCACAATAGCAAGAGCACAGCTGTTACCCACTGACCACCAGCTCAAGGGGACAGCTGCTGGTTTGCCAGACAGATAACAGTGCAGGTCATTCCACAGACCACTTCGATTCTGGTTGTTTTTTTTTTTTAGTCTTTAATATGGCTTGTTTTCAACTAATGTGAGGTCTAAACTGGGTACAGGATCGAAAGTCATCTTTGACTTTAAATAACCCCAAATCAACTAACTGTTCTGATTTCAAAACTTATTGGGTTTGGGAAGCCATGACGTGCTGTGAAGGATATCATACTAAGCACACAAAGAGTGAAGAAACCTGTGTTTCAAAAGGCGATGGATTTTAAACAGAATCCACATCAGAATAGGAAGAGGATTTTTGTCTGTTTGTTTGTTATTTCACCGCTATAACCTTATCCTGTGGAACAGGGAATATAGAAGTAAAAACGTCTTGAAAGTCTGAATACAAAAAGGTAACATAAAAAAGTAAAAGGTTAATTTACAGAAAGCTATCAAGCATAAGGACAGAAGCCTTTATGTTTATATTCATTACTTTGGTCACCATGCTCAACACATTTCCACTGAGTCACCGATATGAGTCTGCATATGGGTTTTGGGATGACAAGAGACCTAGAAGGCAAAAGAAAAAAATTCAACCTTTGGAGGAGTGAGTCATTCATACCTACCTTGGGAATAGCCAACTTGTCTTTTTCAGAGCTTTCTTCAGAATCAGAACAGGTATAGTTTTCACTGAAGGAAACAACAGGATTCACTCTGGGCTTGTGAATGGCCTGGAAGGTGAGCTGGGTGCTGAGCAGGTTGCTCACTGCCCTCAAGGACGTGCACACGTTGGGGGGCAGAGAAGGGTCTGCCAGGAGGTCGGTAATGAGGCCATGAGCTTCACCCATCACAGCAATATCCACAGTAATGCTAGTTCCTGAAGACTGAGACATCAAACAAAGGAATAGAAAAGGTAAGAAAAGGCTTGAAATAAAGGTGCAGAGAATGACACTGGGCTTTTTTTGCAAAATGGGCTGAGTTGGCTCTTTAGGATTGCAGTAAAATGATATTCAAATCACATTTCTGTTTCAAATTTTGCCAAAATTTGCCACGGCTTTCGCCACTTTTGTGTTCATGGCACAGTTTTAATGCTAGAACTTGGGGAGAGGGAGGCTATATTTGAAGAGGGAAAAAGATACACATTAATTTAAAAAAGACAAAAATTTTCAGAGAACCAGAAAAAACTTCATATCAATTACCCCTATGAGGAGCTCAGCATTTTAATGTATATTATTTAGAAATTTCATTTTGAAAATAACATTATTAATATACTATAAAATTGTCATATTAGCAATATTTTAATATGATATTTTAGCCTAGTATGTGGTAATTATTCAACTCGTATTAGAGACAAGCATAAAAAGCAACTCTACTTGTGTTCGAATTCCTAAATTGTCCCGCTTCTTGTGGTTGGTAAGAATAAAAATTTTAGTAACAGAATTCTGTGACACATCTGCCAGACTATCAGATGGAAACTCATTACTCTGTATTTGCTGAAGAAATGAAAAGCATAAAAAACAGAGGCCAGGAATGTTCCCCACACTGCTGGTCATGCCAGAACACAGGCAAGAAGGTGAGAGAGCAAGGGAGAGCATGGACATGCTCAAGGCCATGAGGGTGGATGAAGTTCAAGACAGCATGCAGAGGACTCTTAATATTGGAATGTTCCCATAATTGGAGGCATAAGGAACCTACATAATTTTAAATTTCATAACACAGTTAGTGATTAGGGTGCAGGTATGGAATTAGGCTACTTACATCCCAATCCTGACTCCTGACCCTACCACTTTCTAGCTGCCTGCTGATCTTTGACAAGTTTTAAGCTTTCTGTGCTGTGATCTCGCCATCTGAAAATGGATATAGTAACAGTACCAACCTCAGAAGTTATTTATAAGAATTATAAGAATTAAATTATAAGAATTAATTATAAGAATTGTAAGATATGTAAAGCACTTAATATTGGCAATTTAAGTGCTCAATAATGATATAATGATATAATTATTACAATAATACAATTCTGGAGTTTTTTGATAAGAGGCTAAGATTAGTTTGGCTACACATTTGGGGGGAAAAAAAATAAAGTTTAACCATTCTCTTACGACAGACTTAAAAATAAACTCAAAAGATAAAAAGATATGTGTGTAAAATTTTATGATTATTGAAAGAAAACATATGGGACTAACATAATCTTGGAATGTTAAAAAATAATATGAATTTCATAAACTGCGAAGGAAAGAACTGCCAAATCTGACTAAATAAAGATATAAACTTCTGCATAAGAAAATATACCATAAGCAAAGGTAAAAACCAGTCTGTGAACAAATGTTTGCCACATGGAAAAGAAAAAACACATCCAAATAAAGAGCTTCTAAAAAGTCAATGAGAGACAAAGTTGGATAAAGAGAGTGAATAGACAATTCAAACAACATGGAAATAATCAAACATATAAGAAACTATTTGCCTCCAAATATTTAAGATACAAATTAAGCGAAAGTTGTTTTTAACATCTTCTCAAAATGGCATAATAATAGAAGACTGATAGCACGAGGTATTAGTAATGATTTAGAAAAATGAGCAGTGAGTAAAAAGCAAGTCAATATTTTTGGAAGGACATTTTTCTAAATCTACCAATTTGTTGTTTAAATGTGTATATCCTATGATCCGGCAATACAATGCAGACATGTAATCTTTCAGGGAAAAACTATAAATATGTAAAAATATAAAGACAAAGACATAAAGAGTACAACAGAGCTCAGATAAAGATAACCACAGAATGTAGCTAAAATGCATATCGATAGAGGAAAACGTTAAAAAGAAAGTTGCATTGCAACTATGTTATAAAGTGGTATGTACTTGTTTAAAACATTTGGGTAGATCTATAAATGATTACTTGGTCAATTACTCATAAACTATTGTTTAGTTGGGGGGAATATGTCATAGAAAGGGTGAATAGGTGTTATTTTTAATAATCAGAAAATATGTTAATAATGAAAACACCCAGAATCCATGAAGATATCTAATCTTATAACAACTATAAGTAATAGATAATTTTTTTGTAATTATATAGAAAAGTTATGTCTTTTACCACTGGAAAATAATAGTAACCATAATAATAATGGTGGCAGCTGATATTTATTCAGCATAAGTCTACAAAATAGATATTTTTATTAACTTCATTTTTATTATTAAAAAATATTGCTGAAATCAGAATCAGATAGCTGAAACATGAAAACTTCAGGCTGAAAACACAAGTCCTCTGAATCTACAGCTCAGGCACTGAACCAGTACATTGAAATAAATACCGAACTTTTTCATGTTATGATCCTAAACGTTAACTGTATTTAATGCTTTATTTAATCATTGGCCATGTTTTTCACTGTAGCCCTAAATACTAATTATAAATCAATATAAAAATTTAAATGTAATATTAATAGTTTTAGGATGTATAATTATGCATATTTCACATATATACCTACATTGTTAACTTTAAAAATGTTCGTGAGAAATGCCATTGAAGTAGGTTAATATTCCCTTGTAGAAACATGCATTCAAGTGCATCTCTAATTATTATGCTTCTGAAAAACTCTGTGATCTTCCGTAAGAGTAATATTTATCCCTATCCATGTTGTTATAATAAAGTTCACCTAACCAGTCACTGCACTGTTTCCCTGAAAAATTGAAAATTTAAGTCATACTTTGCTTTCAGGACATAAATTTTCAGACTTTCTGACAAGGAAGTCACTAGTTGCTGCTCTAATAATTAATAATTAAAGAGGTTTTCTCAAAATATTCCGTGTATAAAACTTACAAATCTGAAAGTAGAGCATGTTCACTGACAATCAGAATTTTAATTTTTAATGAATTATTGGTGAGAGATTAAGTCTTTCTATAATTTTCTCATTTTATGTCTTTTTATATACATGTTTTCTTTTTTAAAGTAATATAATTGTTTTTATATACATAGAAAAACTCAAATACTAAAATTTCTTGAAGTAATTTAAAAATAGAAACAGAAATGAAAACTCATCCTTATTAGTCAATATTAGCATTAAAATTTTTTTTTAAATTAGCACATTATGTATTTCGATGATACTTATGCTACAGCTTTTGTGAAAGCAAAGGTTTTCAAGTGAAAATAGAACCAATATTCAAATCAATAAGAAGCATATTATCCATATTTGGAATTTGCTAAGAAACCAAAGTAAAAACTTTTACTTTTGAAAAACTCTCCCTACTATAATTAAGTCAGGTCTTTGCTTTATTGGTTTTCTGATTCAAGAATTGTATAACAGTCAAAAGTTGTATAACACATAAGAAGTTATCATCATTTTTTGGCTCAAATAACTAAAGGCTTCAATGAGGCATGGAATCTAAAACCAACAGTCAGAGTCATTTGCCACAGAATCGCCAAGACTGACCACACATGAAATGCTGAAAGACTGAAGGACAGAAGTTTAGCTATTTCAGTAAACAACAGGCAAGTAACAAAGATGTAGGGGTGTCTAGTTAGTCACATATAAGAATTTTAGGGGAGAGGGTCTTTGGTAGATGGTAGAGTTTTTTCACATCTGAAACAAAGGAGTGACTCACCCAGAAGGTAGTTTCACACCTATTCAACTTTAAAAATAATATAACTAAATTTCTAAGTATACCAAGTAATACTCAGAACTATTTTCTTTAATGTGTGAAATCTGAGATAGTGATAATAAATATTCGAGGTGACGTTTATATGAAAGTTAGTTTAAAATAAAGACTTAAGCTAACAGCCTGAAATCATCTTTTAGTGAAATAATAATGCTAAGCATAAAACCACAGTTGAGTCTTTTTATAGTACGGTGATCAAACAAATCTTTTCCTTAAAAAAAAAAAAAAGTAACCAAGCAATATAAAACACTCTACTTTGCAGGCTCTCCTTATAATAGAAATATTTATATTTAACATTTAAGAAAATGCAAGTATAATTCCCCAGATACTTTTTAAATGACAACTGACTTTGGAATGCCATCTTTAAATGGAAATTTAAGTCGATAAACAGTGAAGGAAAAGTACAGTTTTAAATATCGAACAAAAAAATAACATTTCCTTGGCCCTAACATCAATTTCTGTTAAATTATGTAGGGGAGATACAACTGTAAAGATTCAAAAACAAAATGATAATGTACCTGAAAAATTTTCAGCTCAGAATGCTTCCAAGTATCTAAGGCATTTCCACTGTAAGAAAAAAACCTGACACTGACAGTCGTATACAATGAAGTACGGGTATGGTGCATGTAAGAAAGATGACTTGGGCATATAGTTAAAGAGAAACAGTCTTGGCTCTTCATCAAAAAAAAATGTGTGGAAGCCTGCATCTTAACATGTACTAAATTAAAAAATATTTTTAGAAGTATGAAAAACATGTCCATTTATTATGATTCTGCTTTAAAAATTTCTTATATTAACAAACCAACTA
This sequence comes from Eonycteris spelaea, assembly GCA_003508835.1. Lineage (NCBI taxonomy): Eukaryota > Metazoa > Chordata > Mammalia > Chiroptera > Pteropodidae > Eonycteris > Eonycteris spelaea. The sequence goes on from PUFA01000053.1 coordinate 5,081,754, forward strand.
CTGGTTCTGATTGGTAAATGAGTTAGCATATGGGCTGCAAAAATGTACAAGTGCATATTTTCATCATGTATGTAATTTGAAGGTTGTATATATAAGATGTTGGAAAGAGAAGTTTTAAAGAACTGGCATAAAAGAGAAAATTTTAAACATTCATCAATATTAAATATTATTTTATGAGATAGTACATGGGGCCTTTAAGAGCAAAGGATCTAATATCGACTGTTTGTGTTCATATTTCAGACTTAAAATGGAGGATTTGGGGAAATTCACCTATCTTTTTAACTCTTATTTATCATCGCTCAAAAGGGAGTAATAATAGTACTTATTATGCAGTATTGATGATTAAATGAGATCGGGCACATAATGACCTCAGGAGAGTGCTTGGCTCACAGCACGTGTTTGATAAATAATTGTATATAACCACTACCATCACCATCATCATCATCATCATCATCATCATCATTAATACATGGAAAAAATTTTGTATACAAAAGGATGCATATTGCACATATATGTTTGTCTCCTACTTATATTGGGCCAGTAACTTCTTTATATATGAAGGTAGCATAAAGATATGATTTCTCTAACACTACTACCACCACCAAAACAAACAAACAAATACTTTGACTTCTTATTACAGGTTAAAAAAAAAAGTCATAAGACTTACTCCTTACTCCCATATATTCATAATAGTTCTGAGATTAAATTTAGGCTCTTAGAAAGTAATTGTACTTAAGTCCTGGTTTCAGTTAATATGGTTGATTGCACTGGTATGATTTATAACACAGTATGTGAAAGCAATTCTAAAAGAAGGCATCTCAACTCTATTGTTGGAAGTTATTATTTTTTTATTTTTTTCTTTCTATTTAGTCATCCTGGGAGGCACGCTTGGAGGCAAACAGCATGGGAAGAACTTTCTCAGGGTGAAAAGGGAGTTGGGATAAGAGAGCAATAGACCTTGTAAGGGATGACACATAAAGGAAAGAGTCACTGGGACTTTTCTTACCAACTTTGATCCTCAATGCTGGGAAAAGATGCCTGATGGGTTTGGGGGAGCTGTCTCCTCCTATATCTCTAAAGTAGTTTGCCACCCCATGCCCTCCAAATCTTTCTCTAAGAGGCTGTCGCTCTTATTAGGAAGAGTAGAATCTAGGTCTTTAACATACTAAATTCATTTGGAAGATGAGCTGAGTTCAATAAGTGATCTTTGGTATATTACTGGTTCTGACCTCAGAGCCAGTAAAATTGCATATGTGTTTATACTTTCATAGAATCCATTTAATTTTAGACTTGAAGTTGGTTGGGAAATTTTTAAAAAATGAAATCATGTGAAAATTTTGCAGTAACTCATTGTAGCCTGAACCTTGGCTCAATGCCATCCCAAGGAAGCAGATGTTTGCTTATTTTAATTTTTCTGGCAGGGAATATGAGTTTACATCTGAATTTTCTCCTTAAGATAAGATGTATGTACAGTAGGAGAAAAACACATAGGGCCCTTCATCAAACAGTTTTCCAACAACAACTCTGTTGACCAGCCCCATTTGAGATGCGAGACACAACAGACTCCATCAGTCACCAGAATTCTTTACTTCCTTCTCTTCTGATGTTCGAAGAGCATTCCATGTCACCAAATGGAATGTAGTACATGGCGTTGTGTCCTTACATATTTCACTCTAATCTATCTGCCAAAAAGTCAAAAGTTGTTAAAAGTCCTTCTGTTTATGCTTCCTAAGTACCTTCTAGACACTAGCAAATTCACCCAATGTCCTCAAAAATAATAATTATTGCATTATTATTTTACTATTTAAGAATTGAAAAACATAGTAAATTATGTACTTTAGTAAACACTTTTATCTCTGAGAAGATAACAGCAGCCTTTGGTTTCTAGGCTGGTTATCTCTGTTGCTTCTAATTAGGAAAGATGAGGTAGCAGACAAAGTTATGAGGAATTTAGTAAATGAACTGTTCATGTGACTGCTCATGCAAATGAAGGTGGGAAAGTTTGGTTAAATATAAATCGCTAGTAATAAAAAGAGTTATTTCTGTTCATGGAAGAAACTGGATTCTCTGAACACACTTTGTAAACATTACAGGAAAAATATGAAATAAGTATGAACTAATAAGTTGATGAATTTTGATGGTCTTCTGTTTGTAATATTTTAAGAATTGCTATTAAACTTGAACTTGAGGTTTCTATTTGCTTAGCTAAAAACAATTTCAGTGAACAACAGATGGCAGTATTCTGCCTTTTTAAAGAACTCAGAGTGTCTAAATATCTTTTTGAATAACTGATGGTCCCTCATACATTTAGTTTCTTTTTCTGTGGAAAAAAAAAAAAAACTAAAAAAAAGAATAACTTACATAAGACTACTGATAGAAAGTAATAAAATATTTTAAATTGTGTTCTATCTCTCGAGATCATTGTTAAAGGCAAACTATATTTTACATCAAGTAAGAATTCGTCTAAATTTTCAACATTTCAATTCTGTCGTTTTTCTCCATTTTTATAGGATACACATTGTAAACATCACCTATTTTCATAAACAATTTGCTTTAAATTATTTTTTCTATATGTAATTTCCTACTGTGATTAAAAATTCATTATACAAAAAAACATTAAAATATGCATTCTAACACAAGTTTTTTGAGCTTTCATCGGCATTTGTTTTATCCACATTGTGTATTTAACTCTCCTCCCTTGTGCACAATGGACACTTATCTATAGTACTGATTTGCTTCTACTACTGTTGACCAAGGAGATCGTCTCTGGACTACTACAATATCATCCAAGCTGGTCTTTACATGAATTCCTCTTGGGGCATTCCTATACTTCATATCATAGAAGCACCCAAAATTAAAACCAACAAAAACCTGTCAAAATTTTGATTGTCATTTAGGATTCAGAATTGAATTTCATTTAATCTATAAATCAATTTTAGAAGAGTTGATGCGTTAACCATATGAATTATTCCAATCCTTGAATTTAGTATTTCTCATCTTTTATTTAGTTTTTCTTGATTTTCTCTCAGTGGTGCTATGTAGATTTCAGTGTACTAATCTTGCACACTTTCCTTAAATTGATATCTACATATTTTATTTTGATGCTATTAGAAATGAATTTTTTTTCCCATTTTTCTAATCTCATGTTGTTGGCACATAGAAACACAATTGACCATATGCTGTAATCTTGGTAAATTCACCGTTTAGTTCTAGAAGCTCTCTTTGCCTTAGGAATTTCTATGTACACAATTACATCAGATGCAATTCAATCCTGATTCCTAAATGACAATCAAAATTTTGGCAAGTTTTTAACAAAAAGTATCAAGCTTAATCTATATATGCAAATGCAAAGGGCTTTGAATAGTCAAAATAACTTTTTGAAAAGAAGCAACTTAGAAAATGCACACTACCTGATTTCAAGACTGACTATAAAACTCCAGTATTCAAAACAATGTGGTATTGGCATAAAGATAGTCTAGAGCAATGGAGCAGAATAAAGAGTGTGCAGATAGAACTACATATATATGCACATGAAAAAGAAGTCAAAGTAATTCAACGAGGAAAGGATAGTCTTTTCTGCAAATGAAGTTGAAATAATTAGACACAAAGAAGAGAATGAGCATCATCTACAAAAATTTACTTGACATGAAGCATAGACCTACACATAGGAGCTAAAATTAAAGTTTCTGAAACTTTGCTATCCTACAGAACTATAAGTCAAACCACAAATTTGAGACAGATATAATTTAAAAGTTTTTAATAGCCATTGTTTTAAAAAGTTAAAATAAGTGAAAAAAGTTGTAATATTTAATTTAACCCCAAATATTCAAAATATTATCGTTTCAGCATGTAGCCAACAAAAAGATTATAGATAGAAAACAAATGAAAAACCCTGAGAGCTGTAACTTCAGAGAAGCCATGCATCTCTGACCAGTTCTCAGATTATTTACAGAACCTCTCTGTCACAGTACTGTGACAGTTTTCAATTCAACTTTTGGTGTGTAATCATTTGATGGACGTTTGCCTTTCTCCCTTAGGCAGAAAGTGTTAGCAGGACAAAAGCAATGCTAATTTTCATTCACCAGTTTAACCCCAGAGCCTAGTTTAATATCTGGTATTTTTAAGGTATTCCATGACATTATAAATGAGTGAAGTAATAAGTAGTATACTCTAAACCTCCAAAATTAAGTAAATTTCTTCTTTCTAGTTCTGTACCTTAAAGAAATGTAAAAAGAAAAACAAATTACAGTGTCCGAGATATTTTCTTAAAACAAATAACTAAATTTTCAGGAAGCCACCCTAAAACATTTAACCTTCTAGCACAATTTCATGTTCTAATCTTAAATTTAAAATTAAATTAAAATATTGAGAATTGTTGCTGGAATCCGGAGTCATGAATAAAAATTATATTTAACAAACTGATTGTGGAATAAGTACGATCCAGAAAATAGTGAAACTGCCAAGCAGAAGTAATAATCCTGATGAAAGAAAGGAACTCTACACATTTTTCTATAATTTGGTACCTATGAAAAGAGGATTAGTGTATATGGGTGAGGATTTTCTGGGAAAAGAGAAAATCTTTAAAGAACTGTAGGTAGAGAACAAATGATGCTTGGGGAACAAAGTTCAGGTGAAGTACTTCAGGTTGAAAAGGAAGTGCCTGTGTACACTATGGTGACTATAGTTAATCATACTGTACTGTATATTTGAAAGGTGGTAAGAAAATAGATCCTAAAAGTTTTTATCACAGAAAAAAGTTGTAACTATGTGTGGTGACAGATATTCACTAGACTTGTTATGGTAATCATTTACAATATACACAAATATTGAATGTCATACACCTAAAACTAACATAATGTTATATGTCAATTATAGCTAAATAATCAAAAAGAAGAAGGAAAGTATGTGTCTTGAGAGGTTTGAGGGAACAGATCACGAGAGAAATTCAAGAGCCTTGATGAACTGCTAAGGGCAATGAAAAACCTTTGCAGGTAGTGACATAGTATCAGTATGTGTGGAGGAAGAAGTCAGGCTGACTTTCAAGCTAATGGCAATGGTAGCTAAAACTCTTTCCCTAAGATAGGGGTCACAGAAAAGGAAAAATGAGGTTTGATGTAGATGCTGAGATATTCATCTTTCAGTAAATATGTGATATTCGTGGGATGATTCGAGATGCATATCAGGAGTGGCATCTGGACTGGAAATACAGATGACAGAGATATGGACATTTCAATAACACACTGACATGGAAATGTATAATAAGAAAAGGTAAGTGGACTGAGGTCAGAGCATAATCAATACCAACATTTAGGTGTCAGGGACAAGAGAAACTTGCAAAGGATAATGAGAAGGGACAACTGAAAACTCTGGGTGTGGGATTGAATGATGGAGGAAGTGCTTTTGCCAGGATGGGAGGAGTGGTCAGCAGTAACCAAAGAATTTGAAAGATTAATAAATTTGGGAAAATATCCTTTAGTTTAGTATCTGGAAGTTCACTGGTAACTGGAGAAAACTGTTTCAGTGAAGAATTAAGGCTATTATAAGTCATATTGCAATAAATGAGCAAGGAAAAAAAGACATAAATGTGGAGACAATGTAGACAATCATTTCGTAAAAACTAGCTGTGAAATGGAAGATAAAGATATGTTAGTATCTAGAGGGAAAACCATCTCTAAAGAGCTGGTGAGCAAGTAAGCAAGTATAAATGTTGAAGGGGGATCCCACTAGTGTGAGGCATTTAAAATACGGTAAGGACAATGGGATGATAAATAGATCAAGTTCCAAGAGAAGAAAATAGAGGGTGGTGGTAGGACTAATATTTCACAGTGGGGGACACATGCCCCATGATAACAGAAAGAAGAATGTTTGTAGATTTGCAGGTGAGAGGTGTAGTTCTTACACCTTGGCTTTTATTTACTCTGTAAATCATGAGACCTTGTTAAGAAATTAATGTAGATTATGTCAAGGTTAAAGATACAAAGGAGAATGACTGCTCATGAAATTTTACAATAAAAAGGCTACAAAGTGAAAACAGAGGGGTCTTGCAGATAGGAAAGGAAGAAAATTGGACAACTAAACTGGAGATTCTGGTGAGGTGGAAGAACAGGTGCAGAGCAGGTGAGAGGCAGAGCAGAAACGCTCAAAAAATATAAAGTCAGAGTATGAGGGGAGGGTTGTTTGTACGAGAAAGATGGATGTAGGATTCCATCGGTATACTAGCCTTTCAGGTGTACAAGATTTCTGCTTTTTTATTAGCAGAAAATAAGGCTGAAAAGGAAATATGAAGCCAGATTTCAGATGCCTGTGTATGAAAGACAAAGTTTTCTAATTGTATCAGTTGGTAATTGAGTGATGAAAGATGTCTGAGAAGAAAAATGATGTAATCGGACAGTGCACAGTGCTTGAGGAAGATTAAGGTGTGGCACAGAAGGAGACAGATTTGACCAAGGCTGCCACAACAATAAACACACGAAACCAGGATACTTGCAGTATGAATGAGCAGAAAGAGAAACGTGAGGTAACATTAAGGAGAATCAGTTGTACTTATAAAATGATTCGATACTGGTACAGGAAAAAAATATAATGTATTTATTATTGTAATTCTTCTTTACTTTGTCTAAAATATTTTCTTCAAGTGCTCCTATCCTCAGATAATAAAATGCCGATAGTTCACTTGTGAGTATATAAAATCTATATTGGGTCTGACCAAATGGTCCATGAAATGTTCTCTTTTTCATATCCCATGGTCATAGCCCTCTGCAATGTAAACAACAGAAATGGTGAGTGGATAATCTTAATAGCCCTAAATTGTTTTACAACACTGAACATTTCATAAATGTATTTTAAAAACTCAATAAATTCCAGTTTCCATGACTAATCAAAATATCATAAATTAAATAATAAAGTTTCCAAACTTATAAATACATCAAACTTCAAAATACTTGTACACCGTTTCTTTTTGGAACTCAGATGCATTTCTTCCCTAGAGAAATAATACTATAAACAGTGATGAAATTACTAGGTATCTCATAAAAACGTATACAACCACTTAATATAGGTACAGTAGCATTTTTTTCCTTTGCAAATGCACCCTAAATTAATTACATGGCAATATTTTTAAGGACAAAATACATTTTATCAATGGTGTGATTGAAAAAGGACTATGAAGGCATTAGGAAGCATCCTAATGCCTTCTGTGTAATTTCTAGCTCATTTATTCAATGAAAATTAACTGAATGTCTGTCTACTGGATAACTAGTACTGTCTACACCCTACGGCTATGGAGATGAATGAATCTGGGCTGCAGCCCTCAAACCGCTTGCAGCCTAATGGGAAATGTTCAGGGGATTGAAAAGGATCAAAAAATAAAAGAGGGAACTGAGGGAACCTTATGGATGATGTATCAGCACCGCTTCTAGTTATCAGAAGGGTAAAAGAAGCTGTTTCCCAAAATAAAAATGGTTTTCTCAAAATGTAGGTCTAAAACACCTACCTCCAGCCATGCAGCTCTTTTCCACACAAACTTTGAAAATGGCTGCCCTGAACCAAATCGCCATTATCATATACACCTCTCCTCAAAGCAGGGTTAAATTTTTTTTTTAAAGATCAGTTCTTCAGAGAGGAAAAGTGTGAGAAGGGAGGGGGACTGGTTGCAGAGATACCCATTACTCAAATATAGAAACCCCAGGTTTCTTGGCATTTCTGCCAAAATCTTCAGTCTGTAGAACTCTCATAGCTCCAACACAAAGTCTCTATCCTAAAACATGGATTTCAGGGCTCTCCAGCTTCCTGTTGCCCCAATAAATAGTGGGTAACTTGAGGTTTCCTTGCCTCTCAGAGTACTTGAGCATCTGCCTCTTGCCAATGGGTGTTAAGGGATGAGGTGAGCTTACCTGCGAACAATTTTGCATACAGAGAAGATCTGTGTAAAATATTAAAAGTTTGTAATACAATTTCTTGATTTTCAGAAGGTAACTCACAGCCCTACTAATTATATTATAAAGGGAACGACTTTCAAAGTTTGAAACCAGTGCACAAAAGATTAAGTAACTTGCCCAAAGTTATCCAGTAAGAACTGGTAGAGGTGCAACTCCAAACCAGGTATTAATTACAATGCTAAACTACTATAAGTATGTTGGGCAACTGTTTCTATGTATGGTCTCTTATTTTTGATGATGTGAAACTATATCTTTACCAATTTACTACACAGTTAGTTTTGTAAACACTTCCTCCAATTAATCTTTATCAATTTAAGCTCTTAGAAGGAAACTGATAATGCACGGTATATTCTCTTCCTTCGCATGTTTTTTTGAAAATCAAATTAGGCTCTTCCCAGAACTAAGTCTCAGGAAGACCCTTAAGTTTTCTCCATCAAGAAAAAATGCGATTTATTCTTTCTCCCTATTTCCCATGCTTAAGATAAATCTCTTGTAATATTTGCTCCTGGAAAGAAAAATGAGTGGGCTCTTGTGGAGACTTCTGTTGCTAATAGGAAAGCATCTGTCTTCATTTTCCTTTTAGGTGGTAATGAAAATAAAATTTTATAATGTATCTGTCTACAAGTCTGGGTTAATTACTTCAGTTTAAGAAACTGGTTTCAGTTATAATGTTATTACATTCATAATGTTATGAGACATTCAGATAATAAATATGATTATCTTTGGGTCAGCAGATCCCAGGAGCTCACCAAAATATTTAATAGGCAGATGTTGGGCAGGATCATGAAAGATTTGCATGAGAAGCATCACAAAATGATATCCTATTTCTCATGTTCAGCAACACTGTGTTACTGAGTTAAGGAGGAAATCGGTTAAGAAAGTAAGTCATTTGGTTACAATGATGAGTCACTCAATATTTATATCATAAATTCATTTTCGTCCTTGCAGACATAATTGCTAGTTCAGTCAATACTTCCATATGTCTTCAGTACAGCGATGACAGCATATTTAAGAAACACAAATGGGCAACAATTTGAGATTCAGCACAGATTCTAACACAAAGATCCAAGCAAAGAAGACAAAATAACTTTGGAAATGAACTTTTAGAATTAGAATCTTAAAATTAATAAAAATGCTGACTAAAAATGTGGGCTACTTTTTTTTTCCCCCTGGGGATAAAGAGGAAGGATCTAGGGAGATAGTAGGAGTGAATTGTTTAGCTATCATTTCAGTCCTTTTAGTTTTATTTCATCGTAAAATAAGGAGATAAGAATGGAAGTATGGTCAAGAACTTTGTTTATTTGTTTCTATGGGATATTTCTTTTTAGGTAGTAATAAAAATAAATTTTAGCATGTACCTGTCTACAAATCTGGGTTAAACACTTTAGTTTAAAAAATTGGTTTCAGTTATAATCTTATATTCAGAATGTTATGAGACAATAAAAATATGATTATCTCAGGTTTGGCAGACCCTGGTAGTCCATTGAGAGCTATGAGTAGAGCAATCGCTAGTTTCACTCTTGTCAAGTGACTCACTTCTAACACCAGCGCCCAGCACACTATCGATATCTGTGCCTTTCTTGCAACTTACCACATGCCATGGACCTTCAATGTGACCTGTAATAATCAAAACACCATTCATAAAATCTTTCTGGGCAAACACATTCTATTACACATGGGTGGATTTTGTGAGCTTCTTGAAGATAAGAATCATTTTTTTTTGTTTGTTTTCTACTCCCACAGTAACTTTAACCATGCTCAGCAAAAAAAAAAAAAAAAAAAAAAAAAAAAAAAAAAAAAAAAGATGACTAAATGAGCTGTCTTCCTTCATTTCTTCTTGGTGGAAAATATACAAAAATTATTCAATCCTTTATTGAAAATTTTAATTTAGCTTTATATACATTTCAAAGTATAGGTAGGATTTCATAATTCTTGATTTCCCCCCTATTGTTTCAATGCAACGTTCTTTCTTTCCCCTACCTCTGTACTTTTAATCTCATCCTTCTAGAATGGACAACATATTTCTTCTAATTAGTGTTTTTCTTATTATCTCTCTTTTTTCTCCCCTTCTCCTTCTCCTCTCCATATAAGCACACTGTTAGCATTTCCCCTAACAAAATTGTTCTTTGACCCCATCTAAGGTGCTATCTGTTCCTTTCAAATTCTAATCTATTAAACCCCTGGAAAGTTCTCCTCTTCTTAACAGTCTTTTTAAAGGTACTTAATCTTCTATTCATGGCAATAGGATTTATGTCTCTGCCCAATAAAATAAAATTCTCTATCAAGTGCAATCAATATCTAAGTTAAAATACCTAATAATAATCCTGATTTTGTCTTCCTTTGCCCAGTACCACAGCCTCTTTCCCCTGCCTTGGCTCTGCCCTGACCTGGCTTTCTCTATTCTGTCTGAGGAGTAATGCTTTGCTTTACTGACTTTTCTTTAATTGTTGCTCCTTTTTTGGTGTGTCTTTATTTTTGTTGTTGTTGTTGTTGTTTTTCATCCTAATATATGCCCTTCGCTTCCAGCTCTCACCCTGTGATATAATAAATACCCATTAATCTGGAGCTTCAACGCTGACCATTTCTTTGGACCTTGCCCTGTGTTCTTATTTGGTGTCTGGACACCTCATTCAAGATATCTCCTGGTTATTTCAGATTCAACTTTCCCAGAGAGAATAGTTCATCTTCATCTTCTGAACACTTGTTTCTCCTTTATTTCTTATCGTGGCTAACAACAAAATCACTCATCAAAACTGGACACCTTGACTTTTTTTTTAAACTAATTTTTTACTTTTCACCTCCAATTATTCAACTTGGTCACTGCATTTAGAAATTTCTATGAAGAATCTCTGTCAACTACTACTTTCTTTAAAAGCACTTCATTCTTGCCTTAATCCATCTGTCATTATTTCACATGAAGATGGCTGTACTTTTTTCTTCCAAATTTTTTCCTACCACAAATTCAGTTTTTTGTAATACACATAATGTTGCTGTATTTTTTTTTTTTTGGATGGTTTCCCAAAGTTATAAAACAAGATTCAACTTCTTGGTATGGCTTTAAGTGTCTTAACATTTAACTCTTAATCCTCTTTTCCAAGATATATTTCTATATACCCAACTGATATCTCTCTTCCCGTTATCCTGTATTATCTCCCCAAGTATGTTAACACAACCCTATGACTTTGCTTACAGTATTACTTCTGTCTAGGACTTCATTTCTCTTGTATATTGGTATAAAGGATCAAAATCTAATTTTAAAAGACAAAAACATTTTAACTTCATTGCCAAACTGATGCAGAATTAATTATTTTAGCCTCAAAACCCCTATACTATTTTGTTGCAATATCTATTATCATATTGTGCTATTGCTAGTTTTTGTGACTGCATTCTGTGCCCAATTGTGAATTTGAGGACAAAAATGATTTTTATTCATTTTTATAATCTAGTATTCAGCATACTGGAAGAATTGAAAAAAAACATATTTATTAAATAAGTGAGTTTTTCCCTCTGACACAATATGCTATTCTTACAAACAGTTCTCAAGAGTTTGGCGAATCTTGAACATTCTAATCAGTCTGAAAAGTGTGCCTTCGCCTGGCCCTTACAATCAAACAAGACCCCCTTCAAGTCCTCACCACCTCCTACTGAGTATCACGTTGCTTAAGGCGAGTGACTGCCTGCAATAAACATACTGCCTGCAACCGACTGGCAGACACAGATTCCCATGAGCAATGATGAATGGAAAGGGAGTGTTGAAGAAAGAAAAGGCAGAATGTAGGAATTTCCTGTGGATGTTCTCCCCGATTTTCATCTGTCCTTGACTATGTGGCTCCCTGCTCATTTTCAGGGCTCCCTGTAGTCAAGCATAGGTGCACACTTGACCAGAAGTGGCTTTCTTTGTAGTAATGACACATTTGCAGCATTGGAAAATATGAGGATATAGGAAAAAAAATGAGTAAACAAAATTTGACTCATTGCTAAAACAGTAGTTTGATATTATATACAGTATATGATTGTATACAATGTTCAAGTTCCTTTGCTTCAGTGCAGGCAGATCATTTATACTGTGAAGAAAGGTAATTCTGGAGATCTAGAGTCAATCTATTTCCTTTAAATAAATATCTCTTGACTTTCCGCTGTAATCAGCGTATAAGCATCCCATATGGTCTTAGAAGATGATATTTTTTCTTCGGATTTGGGAAGATTTTTAGGAAAAGCCTCTTATATCAAATCTTTAAATAGATAAGATTCACCGCTTTTCACAAATAGAACCCACTTAAGATTGTGAATTGCCTTTCCGCTTGAGAGACCTATTGGTATCCATGCTGCAGTGTTAGGCATAAACTGAAAATGCTATAATGAACACTAGTTACGTTTGTCATGAAACATTTACTGTGGTAAATATTTTTGTAAATATTAGTAGTGATAAGGAATATTAGCAAAGAACAACTGAAAAGGAAGAGGTTGTTTCAATGCAACTCAACTGCTTCTAACTGGTCAGCTTAAGTTTTCAAAAGAAGCTGGTAGATGAAGTCCTGACATTTGAGAAGGACGCAGTAAGCTAAAGGCAAGATGACAATAACCATTAAGGTCATTTGATTTTCTTCACTCCGAAATTATACTTCCCAAGCAAACTTCTGATATTAGTATTGTCTCTGCCTATAAATCTACCCAGGTCTCATAGTTTTAGACATACTCCATTCCCTCCTTTACTAGAATACTCCATAGTCTTCCTTAATGCTATATTGTTTCCACAATCTCCACACCTGTCAACTGCCATCCAATTTCTCCACCAAAATTTTAAAAAAGAACAGTTAATAATCAGTGTTATCATTTGCTCACTTTCCATGCATATCTCAAGGATACTTTTCAGTTTCTGCATTATGGGACTTCCTCTTAGAAGTTCACAGTACTGATGACTCCCATTTTTGAAAACCTCTCTTCCTTTAGCTCCTCCCATGATATTATGCCCTTCTAGCTCTTTTCCTATCCCTCTTTTTCTGCCTCTTCTGAAATTTTCCCCTCACTCCCCACCTCTCTCAATATTTTAAAAGTCATTTTCCCAGATCTCACCTCTTAGCCCACTGCTTTTTTCATTCTACAGACTCTATATTTGTTCACACACTTTTATAAAAGCCATAACATCTCTTCCAGATAATAACTCCTAAACCGTCTCCTGCCCCAGACCTCTGCCCAGAGCCTTATACTATTACAAGACTCCTCGGAGACACATGGCATGGCTTTTCAAAGGCTAGCATCCAAGCTGCACTTTACTAACTCTCCCAATCTGCTTCTCTGACTGTGGAATCTCAGTCGGTGCCTCCAACGTCCACCAAATCACTCGTAGTTAGAAACCCTTATCACTCTCTCCTCACTTCCTTCATTTCATTGAGTACTGCCATTTTTACCACCTATGTTACTTGCCACCCTTTTTGTCACACTAGCACTCCAAAACCACTACTTATGTTTTCCACATGCTATTTTTAAATCATACATATCTTGACAAACTTCTGCTCATTTCCTTGCCCTCCACCTCTCACCACCACCTTCATTTGGTTTATTCCTATAACTCTTTACCATAGAATTCTTCCCAAAACACTTTTCTGAATCCTCTCTGCTCCAGGCTGAGTTAGCCACTCACAATCTAAACTCTTAAAGCACCCTAATTATATGTCAATCACCACATTTAAATTGAAATGATTTGTTTGCATATCTTTCTTCACCACTAGACTGTATATTTTTAACTCTTTTTCTCCAGTGCTTATCATAGCACCAACTGGGAGCATAAAAACATTTACCAAATAAGTAAATGCATTCATTAATTCACTAATTTGTTTACCCAGCTAGACTTTTCTACTCTGAAAACAAAGTACTGAACAGCCAATATGAGGTTTATCATCTGGTTAGCAATGATATGTCTCAGTAAAAGTGAGTACATGGACATTCTGGTTTATCCATGGGTCTCTCAAAAGTTAAAATGCATGTTCTCTGAAACCTGAATTCTCTGAGTAAAGTCAGTATACAGGTTTTGAGTCTGGGGGAGGGGGGATGGGGGGGAAGAACTCCTCTATCAGCCCTTCAGCTAGACTCATGGACTTAGCCCAGAAGAGCTTGCTGTCATTGCTGCCTCTGATCTCTAACAAGGCACATACCTCAGCCATTTGTCTTAGGCTCTGGAAGGTTGTACCTATGTGTCCCTGTGGTATCTCCCTTGTGAAATGTAATTGTGTTTTGGATCACAACTTGAGCACCAACGTACCAGGCCCTAAATAATTGTATGTTAAATGCTTCTGATTGAAAATGATATAATTAAAGTAAGATTGGATGGTGGTTTAAGATAGCTTAATTGATTATTCAATTGATCTTTGTCATTTAAAACAAAGTGAAATCTATATGTGGCTTTATACTATCTTCGAACCATAGCATGCTATATACTATATTACTTAACAATCAAGAACTGATTTCATAATTAAGGGAGATAAATTAACAAGACATTATCTTTTATAGCTGAGAGATAAATGACGCATGGGCTTGCTATTTCTGGACTTCGAGGAGTGGGGTGCAAGTATAATACGGCCCAAATGACTCTCACCTGGAGTTACATTCAGGCATATATTGCTTTAATTCTAGTAACATTCAGGCAAATCTTAACATGTTAGAATAGTGATAATAAATTATGACCATTGTAATATCGACAATGGCAACACTTATGCCTGGGACAAGTGAGTGCTCTGTACTTTCAAAGTGGACTGGAAACTGAACATGCAAAGTAGGACACTGCTATCAACACTATAGCTTCTCTAAGGTTTATTCTTGAAAAAACAGGAACACAAAATGTAACAGGCCTGTCATGACCTGAATACTCTTGAGAGTTAGGCCCAAGTATACCCTGTGTGAAATATTTATTTCTGAATACATTTCTATTCTTGATTCTGTCTGCATAACACCTTGATGATGCTTCCTGGGTGAGAGTGGGTGATTTACATCCTTCTTTTTAAATTTCTAGCACCCTGTCCATTTGGATCATGTTTCTTGATACGTTCTTTCTCTTAAGAGTCATTCTTTAATATTGGTTTTATGTTCCTTGTTCCTGACCTCTCTCAGATCTGGATCTGCTCATCAGTACAAGCTATGGTCATACCCCTACCTGTGCCCCTGTCCCCTGCAGTGGAGAAAGGAAAAGAGATCGCAGGAAGCTGAAAGGTGCTGCTTAAAATTTTCACAATTTTCATCATCATCTCCTACATCTCCCTAAACCCTGAAGCAGAACAAGAAAATGAAATTAAAATGAAATGAACACACTCCCCAGCACTTCCAGTCTTATTGCTTATATTTTCAAAATATTCCATAGCCAAGCTTTTTGCAGACAGAATCAAGAATAGAAATGTATGCTTTTGGAGCATGGAATGGTAAGAGTGACTGTATTAGCTTCATTTGCCACATAACAGGGCACATGGAAAACTCCTTTAGGTTTGTCCATCACTCGAGACAGTGATCTAACATCCACGTTATGTGTTGCCACTAACAAAAATGGCAAAAGATTTTTCACTAAACTGAGATGATCAGTGCCTTAAGACTGAAACTAGGTAATACATAGGAGTTATTTTTTATGAACTTCTAGTTCCCAGCCTCCAATTCCCTTGGCACACTATATGCTTCTCATTTCGGCATAATACACAGACCTACTGCAATCAAAATTTAGACCTGTTAAGTATGTCATATCATTGACTTCGGGTAAAAGTTAGGAAGAAAGCGACCTGGGCAACAGAGCTCAGCTCAGTCTTACAATGTCAAATTATTTACCATGAATAATATATAAGTTATAGCAACAATGACAAAAACTTTCTCTGGTATAAGTACTCTATCATTTTTTTTTCATTCCTAAATTGGCTATAGAAATTAATAGCCAATGACCTGTCCCAGAAATAAATATAAAAAGGATGTACCTGATGACCCAGTGAATTGAAAGTTTGAGAAATTCCAGGCATTAAAATAAAACATGAAAACTAGCAGTGGAAAGGGTTAAGGTATGAAGAGACAGGTCAGCCTGGCCAGAGAGTATGGCCCTGGGGTCAGTTTCTGAGAGCTGGGCATTTCTAAAGCCCCTTTCTTTCTTCTACAAACAGACTCACAGATTTTCTAAGTGGTTTTTTTGTTTTGTTTTGTTTTGTTTTGTTTTTGGTCCTTTCAGTGGTGTGGGGATGATGACATGGTTGCACAGGGCAAGAAGATGAGGGCAAAGCCATTTGTATCTGTGCAAAGGTCTGTTGTACATTAGGTATTTTTCAGTCTTGGAATCAATTCACAGAACCTGTGTTTTTGTTCTATAGCTCATCGCTGCCATTTTAGCATTTTAGGCCTTTCAGGTGCTACTGAGTGTGTTTCCAAGGCTGTCAGCATCCACAAAAGACCTTCTGCGGAGGAGATATTTTGAATGATCACATTATAGTCCTAATTGAAGCTGAATAGTTCATGGCCCTCTGAAGCTGACAGTGAAACATGCCATTCTCTGAGCATGTGTCCCTTATCAGAGCCACTTAAGGTAACAGCATCCTACAAAAGGCCCTCTGGGTCTCTAAAGGTACAGAACCCTCATTACTCCTACAGTTAGGGAAAGCTTTAGACCACTTCTGGGAATGCAAATGAATGAAACCCCATGTGACAGCTGTAATAAAAGGCCCCTGTCTTTTTGCAAAGCATTCAAATGCCATCTGGCAATTTCGTTGACGTCAGCAGGCTCAGAAAAACAACTGCCCCCACTGCCTTCTTCATCATTTCCTTCTACCCCCAACTTTGCTCTCCCCTCCTCCCTGGCAAAAAGATTCAATTTTTAGTTATGGAGAATGACAGGAGCAAAGTAGCCTTTTGAAAAGATATTCTCTTATTTCTTTTTTGCTCCAAAACAGCTTTAGCATCAGAGCAGCAGTGGTATTTGGCTCCAGCTCTTCCAATTCCAGTTAGAAGTTGTATAGCTCATTACATTAAAAAGAAATTTTAAAGCCCTTTCTATTTGTGTTTTAGGACCTGAAGTACGTTTATTCTGAGACTAGAGGTGTTAAAGAAAACTATTAATCTGACTTCTGATTCAACACATACTCTCTTTGATCACTGCAAATAAATACCCAGTGTTACAGTGAGAACAAGTCTGCAGCCCTAGGCTAAATACATTGGCTTGAGAACTAATACATCATACATACGTCTCTCAACAGTTCAGTGGAAACCCAGTTGAACAGGTTTTTGTTTTTCAATGTTTAAATCATGTCATATAGTTATCAAGCTATTTTGCCTTAGTTATATTCCATGACAAACGAATTTTCCTAAATTATTGAACAAAAAGCAAATAGATCAATTGAATGTTTGTACCCCCTGTTGAAGAAACAGAATTACAACAAACAAACAAATAAAACACATCGAACACAAATCCTTTCCAAAAGTCCTAATTAAAAAAAAAAATCCTACCCTAATATTTGTATATAATATGGAAGGGCATAGAAATTTTAAGTTCTTATTACCTACTCTGGCTTTTCGTATTTACAAGGGGGAAGTTGAATACTGACAATACCTAGTCTATTTTTGGAATTGGCCAAGATCTACTAATAGTAAAGAGTAAAATGACCTTATTAAAAGCCAATTAATCAGTCCCTTTTCAGGCTCCAAAAGTATTACTTCTCAAGGTAAAAGAATATACATTTGAATGAGATCCTATACTTTTATCCATATCACTGGTACTTGCTATTTATCTAGTCAAACCATTCTCAGATAAAAAGATTTCTGAAAAACAATTTTACACATTAAATTAGACACACTGCAGCAAATCTAATTCTTTGCCTTTCTTAAAAGTTTTGCTTTTTCGCTTCTTAAAAATTCTTAGACATTCTCATATTTGAAAGGAACACTTAACATGATTATTTTCCAGTACAATTTCTTATAAAAATCCATCCAACACATATGTTAGGTGAGTGATTTTAAAGTACAGATATGACCATGTCACTTCTAGGCTAAAATTTTTTCAATCATCCTCTCTTATCTATTAAACTTTTTATCCTGCTCCAACTCATTTGAGGAATATGACACAGTCCCTTTTGCAGAAATAGTGAAGTCAAAAACAAACCCTGGGGTGGTTGAGTTTGGTGAGAAGTAGTAATGGGAAGGCCACATAATTTGAAAGTTTGCCCCCACTGACTCTAAGAAGGGGAGTGGCATATCCAAAGCCAGGCCTTGTGGAACCAAGCTCTCCTCCCCTCCTTAATTTTTATCCTAATTCTTGCCATTCTTTTTCTTTTTATGAAATATTTGTGGTTTCTTCTTCTCAGCAGGATGTTGTTTGCCTCTCTGCCTCTGAGTCATCCTCATGGATCCTTTACATAGAAGACAGATCTCTTTGTTGATCCATATCCCCTTATCCTTTAAGGTTTAGCTCAGTAATTCATTCCCTCCAGGAGGCCTTTGTTGATCTATCTCTGCTCTGCTCTGCAAATGCCATGTGCACATATTCTCATTTTAATGTCTATATTCAATGACATATGTCCATTTTCTTATGAAACTGTGAACTCTATTCAGGTGGGGGAGGTATTATTAATCTTCGTATCTTCAGTCCTTAGCATGGTATTAAGTATTCAATAGATGGCAGTGGAAGGAATAAAAGAATGGAAAGAAGAAAAGACAAGACAATCCCAGCAAAGAAATAGAAAGAAAAAGACATCGACCAAGTCAAAACTGAAATGTCATTACAAAGGAAATAAATAAAAAAGAATTCAAATGAAAACAATGATGGATGACGGAAAATAGCTAGGATTTATTGAACATTTATTATGTATCTAGTTGCATGTTAGGCATGTCACACATTATCCCGTTTATTAGTCAACAAAACCTGATAGGTGATAATTACCACCACCTATATATGAAAATGAGAGTTAAGAGATTTTGTGAATTACCAATAGCCCTCAGCTAATGGTGGTGGCGAAATGAAGGGCAGGCATGTGGACCCTGTAGCTTGATAACATATGTAATGTCCTATGCTGTTTTGCTTAAGGCAGAAGAGGGAATGGGAAGGCAAGAAAATGGATAACCTATTTTTAAAGTTGAGGTGAGTTGAAAATTCTAAAAATAAATCTGTTAGACATAAGATAAAAAGTCAACAAAATATATTTGGAAAATACCAACTCGAGGCTAAGCCTAAACTACACTTCAGTTCCAGAACTTCTCTGAATTTCTAACAGTTCCCTGGAACAAAAGGTCATTAGTAGCTCCTGATTTATAGGCAACATCTTCACTGAACATATAAACTAAGCAAGGTTTTCAATAACATCTGTCACTTGGTAACTACTGTTTTTTATGAGCTACGTCTATTGATTTAAGGATGAAAACTAAGAAATCCAGGAGGCCCTGACAGAGTCGGGCAAAAGAAAAGTGTCAATTTAGCAACAGAAGAAAGAATGAGATCAAGAAACTAATAGTAGACTTATATTTTTAAGGTTTTAATAATGAGCAAAATGTCTAACATACTTTCTAGAAAATATTAAATACAAGATAGAAGCAAAGATTGTCCTACCTAATCATAACTGCTTTTAAATAAAAATTATTTTTCTTGTAACAGAATAATCAAGAGAACAGTGTCTAAAATTGTCCGGAAAACAGTTAACATCTTTTGAGAAGAAGGCAAGAACACAAAAGATGACAATCACCAGAAAAAAAAAAAAAAAGGCAATCAGAATTTGAATGGTACACTTCAGACAGATCCATTCAACAGAACAGACCTTAGCATTGTCTAAGAATTAGTCTGCCTTCGAGTCAACATAAAACATTTCATATTCATAGTAATGCTTTTTGGAGTTATTCCTAGGATTGTAATGTCAAAAAGAACAATAGAATTTATATAACAGTCTTATAGTTAGTCTGAAAAAAAAGGACGTTTTAGTCAGGAGTCTGGCATTCTGCATCAAGGTAGGAATACCGGTTGCTAACAAGGAATAATCAATATGTGTAAAGCCTGTCAAGGTGAAAGAGAGGTTCAGATATTGGGGAATGAGGCTGCTAAACCTTATGCAGATGGAAACATTCTAGAGGTATAAGAAACTTAAGAGTATCACAATCACATTGTAATAATTTTATGTTCCACGCCCTCTGATCAACAATTCAGGATTCTGAATCACGTCTGCACTACTTTGTGGAATTTCCTGGGCAACTGACCAAAACCTACAATTTCCTAATAAAACTTTCATGCAATTTTGAGTTGATAATATTTTATTTCACTCATATGCAAGTCTCTAATGAGTAAGTATTTCAGAGTTTGGTTTTCTAGGTTATCTCCCAAAAGTGAATTTCTGGACCTACTAAACCAGGGGTCATACTTTTGACAAGGGACAATGCCCATCTGTGTGACCTTGCTAAACTGGAACAACCAATTTTCTTTAGAGTCTCTTTATTGAAAGGAAAGTAGTTCCTTTTTTTTTTTTTGGAACTGGAAGACTGTGGCTATTAGAAGACTCAGCTGAACAGCCTTCACCAATCAGTTCTACTTCTGTTCTCATCCGTCACACTTCTTTTGTACTTCACAGTTCACAGAAATTAAGCAACTCTCCTGTTCTATGTTTGACTAGAATTATACTCATACATTTGCATTTTCTCCTACTATCTATAAAAATTAAACCCATAAAAATAGGCTATAAAAATGAAACCTATTCTTTTTTTTGGAACATCAGTAGCTTCTTAAAATAGTTTTCATCGATCAATGAAAACAGGACAAACAAAAAAAAATAGTAGAAAATTAAATAAAAATTCGCACTTATTCAGGGTTTATCTTATGTCAAGGATTAGTCTGAACTTTATGTAGAATATGCCATTCAGTCCTAATATCACACTGACAAGAAGGTACTAATGTTATATGTATTTTGCAGATGAGCTAGTAGAATTTAAATAACTTGCCCAAGGTCATACATGTAATAACTGAAACCAAGATGAAAAGATGAAACCAAGACGAGATCCCGGGCAATCTCTGACTGCATAATCTGTGTTCCCTTGACCATTCACCTGTATAGCATTTCCTTATTGAAATCCAATTAAAAGAGATTCTTGCCAATACTCTCATTCTTAATGAAACTGTCCCCTAGGAATTAAGGTAGGGTAAATAATGCAACTCCTGAGGACAGCCTAGTAATCACTGGGAAAATTCAATACCTGTACCGTATGACCTTCTAATGCACAATTACTTATTTATCAAAACTACAGAAAATGTAGGAGATTTACATATGTATACACACACATATACATATATATGTATGTATATACACATACGCACACGTTATTTATATAATTTCTATATTCAAGAATTTACACCACAAATGAGGCGAGGGGTGAGGGGATTATTTTAGAATCTGAATTTTGAGGGGTTAGAGCAGAATCCACATTCTGGCAGGGGCTAGACTTGGTAGAATTTGGATATATTATAAGTGAAAAACACTTTTCAGACAATGAGGGGGAAGGGACAAAGGGAAGGATCGGGAAATAAGTCTGCAATTTTCAAACTGTTCTGCAGAATTCAAGAGTTCCTTAGGGGGTAGTTTCTCAAGAATAGTTTAGTTTTAGTGATTACTAAAATTATCTTCTTCTTCCTCCACATATTAAGATTGTGGGAGAATACTATTTATAAATGTCCTTTCTCTATATTCCACCGTGAACTTCATTCTACAATAGTCTACTTGTTTTCAAGTGCAATCAAGAATCACGCTAGAACAAATATGTCCACTTACAGATATGCAAGAACAAACACAAAAATAGAAAAGTCAACAGTCCCAAGCATATTGGTATAAATGTCAACATGTCCATTTGCAATGAATATTGTTTCAGGTTCTGGCTTGTACCATCAGTAAATGGTGACAAGCCATTTTAAGTTTCATAATTTACTATAGAAGCATATATATTTTATCACTATAATTCTATTACTTCAGTATTCTGTAATATTTTAAAATATAATTCAAGAATTAATAATAATTTAGAATGTATTATTTATAAAATAACCTTTTCTATCAAAATAATTTCCTTTTATAGCCATTTTTAAGGCAATAGATCGCAGTAGGATATTTCCATTAGGTCTTAATTTGGGGGGAATGTCTTTTGTAAAGACATTTAGTGTTGGAATCGGAGAATAGAGACTTGCTAAGCATATAAAAAATTTAACTCCCCAAAGTAAAAAATCCAATTACACATTTTTAGACTATAGATTAGATCTTTGAAAGTGCCTTCCTTTTATTCCAGTAGTCAATGAAGCTGTGCCCAATTTTAAAACTCCAGTATTTCACAATTTTTCTATGTAGTCCACATTTAGAAACATATGTATCTATATACTGCAGAGTCAATCCAAAGAAAGAAAAAAAATACAAGCTCTATCATGTTGTCCTGTATACAATATCCATAGATGTGTGTATTTAACTGGTTAGGTAATAAATTCTAACAGGATGAAAGGAAGCAATCAGTGAGGTAGCAGTAGACATATTTGGCTCTAAGTTATGAAACATGTTCTGTTTGGTTCCCCGTAACTTCTTCAGACAATGACCTGTATCGATATTAAATAGTCACTTGTTGCTTAATGCTCTTTTGGAAAAACAAAACCAAAGTCAAAACAAATAAACAACAACAGCAGCAATAAAAAGCTAGAATTTTACTTCAAAGTCATGTAAGTTTGAAACCATTGGACAATAATGCCACACTATTTGGCATTAGATTTTTACTTGCTATTCTGATTAAATTTAACGTTTGTCATGGTGATAAACTACTTATGGTTTGCTTTATTCTGCTGGTGATGAAGTCCAATGTTATGAGTGCATTTCATAATTTTAAAAGGAAATTTAGAAAGAACTGTCTTTGCTATTTTTTCCCCCGAGCCCAAATTAGTTTATTGTAAGGAAGGTTGTTTGAAAATCTCAGTAATAAACAAACCTAGAGGCTATAATTTTCTTGATAGTGGAACCCTCTATTTGCTTCTGGAAGCAGTAGGAGGATATGTCATTCTTTTCATTTATTATTCATATTTCACCATCATCTTTCATGAACTACAGTAGTTTTGAAAATGCCAGAACCAGACTTGGGAGGTTAATTTATACTATTAGCTGTCACTTTTAAGAAATGCTTACATATTTGCATATTTGTTAGGAAAGCAATGTGTGAGTGTGTGGAGAGGGGGTGGAGGAACATTACTTTAATACCGGGCTGTGATTTAGCCTCTGATTTAGCACACTATTGGTCTTGATGTCACAAAAATTAAATGACAAAATATAATCTGCAGTAATTTGCCCAGCTCTATGATCAATAGAAACAGAAACAGAGAAGAATCAGAAAGCCCTTGCCTGTCAAAACGCACGCTAGTTCATCGATTGCTATGATTAGAGCACTAAGTTGGCTACATGCTTTTGGACCTTAGAATATTTTTAATATTACCAGTATGGTTACAGACTTTAATTTTGAAATGACTCTTTCATCTCTCTCACCCCAATCATCTTTATTAATCTTTCAATGCCACCAGCTCCTATGATAATTATCCTGAAGACTTCAGCCTACACTGGTTTTTCTCTTTTCCAACTTCCACTCACTGTCATCGGTATTAGACCACTAAATTATTATAGTCGGTTTTCTCAACTTTTATGTGTGCCTCATGTTTCTTTTTCAAACCCAAATTTTAAGTTTTGAGGAAAGGAATCATAATTCTGAACCCCAGGAATTACTTGGGAAGTCGTCACTCTCTCTTCACAATTCCTTATCCCCAAATCATGAACTCATTAAAACTGGCACAGAAATACCCAAGAGGTGGCTTATTCCGTGATAAATACAACATGAGTGCAGTGAATTTAATATGATTGAGCAGGTACTTCTTTAGTGCAAACTATGCAATTTTAATTGGTTATATTTTGTTTTCATAGTTATTAAATTTTAATCTAATATGCATGGTTTCATTTCTCCACTCCAAACAGTAAAGTGTTGCTTAAAGCTTTTGCAATTTCCTTTATGAATGAATAAACACTCAGTCAACCTTTTCAGTGTATGCTTTTCTTCCATTTCTACTTGACTCTTCAGTTGTTTTAGCTGCAGTACAGATTGAGCCTAACATCCTTACTTTGATTTTTAACAAAGCATTACCTAACGTGCAATTTTGAATCATTATATACACTTCTGATTGCGTAGTAAAAAGCTATTCGGAAACCAGCACATAAAAATGAGATGTTGCTATAAAAATCTCCTAATATATGAGGCAATGGGTTAGGGACTTGGTGGCAGATGGTGAGGAACCTGCCCTTAGAAGTTGGAAAAAGGTGGTCTGTGTGATGGAGAGAATGAGCATATGGTAACACTGTTGCATCTAGTATCTGGGAGGGTAGATGAAGGACCTAATGAATTTGTAGCTCTAGCAGAGAGCTTGATTCTGTGAGCTGTGGTATTTGACAAGGTAGAACAAGAAAGAGATGAGCTCAAGAAAGACTGGTATCATGTACAAGAAAGAAGAAAAGGGAATAGAAAGGGCCAAGAACAGGAAAGAGGCAACTGCTTCCCATTCTTAAATGGCAAAAGAACAAAACTGAGAACACTGAGCTCAAAATGCCCATTACAACTCAGTCCTCATAAGGACTGATCAAGAATATGGTCATCACACTTGTTAAAACAATGAATGGATGAAGAAGTCTTAGAGCAAAATCAAATTAAAGTTATAGTACTCAATATATCCTTTCAGTGGGATAAAATAACACAGAGAAAAGAGACTGAAGATGCTTTTCTACTGAAAAATCTGCTAGGTTCTCCCAACAAAGCTTGAGTCTCATATTAAAAGAATCTAAATTGAGGGTGAGAAGCGTAGGCCTAAGAAGAGATAGAGCAAATTTAAGATGTACTATTATCAAAACAAACAAGCACACTATAGATGTAGTTATTAGCCGCAAAGCTGATTCAAAAAAGGAGTTACGTTTTTTGAGTGTCATTCTACAAAAACAAAACAAAACAAAACAAAGCAAAACCCTTTTTTGATACTTGACACAATCCTTCAACTCCTAAAGCTCTATGTGTACTAAGTGATCAGGTAAAGGTTGGCCCTAAGGAAGGCATGCTCCCCATACCCACTTTATAGGTAGTCCCAAAGAATAGTCAGACAGCGGGAGCCTCTGAGGTTGGAGCCAGAGGCCCAGAGAATGATGGACAGGGGATTTCTCCCAGGAAACAGAATTGGGGGCTCATAAAAATTTATCTCAACTCAGAATAAAAGACCTCAAAATTGCCTTCCAGTAAGATTTTGGAATTGTTTTAGATTAGTCGTGTTGTGTGATTTCCTTTCTTTCCTTTCCAAATGAGAGTTTATTGTGCTGACCCTGCTCATTTTCACCTGTGTGAGTGTGCACACATACCTGTGTGCAAATTAGTTGATGTAGGATGGGAAGGCTAACGACCTGCCCTTTTCATTTACAGGCCTCTGGATCAACAGGAACCACATCCAAATTTGACAGAGAAATTACTCCACATCACTCCCTATTATGGGTTAAACTGTGTTCTCTCAAAATTCATATGTTATAATATTAACTCCAGTACCTCTGAATGTGGCATTATTTGGAGATGAGGTCTTTAGAATAGTCTAATGTAATGTAACTGGTGTCCTTATAAAAAGGGGAAATTTGGACACGGTATGCACATAGGGAGAATGTCATGTGAAGATGAAGATAGAAATTGGGGTGATATTTCTACAAGCCAAGGTGTACCAAAGATTGCCGGCAAACTACCAAAAGCTAGATAAGAAGCATGGAACAAATTCTTTCTGATAGCCCTCAAAAGAAACCAATCCTATGGACACCTTGATCTTAGTCTTCTAGCTTCAAGAACTGTGAGACAACAAATTTCTTTGTTTAAGCCGCCCTAGCAAACAAATACACTCCTGAATGAGGAAACTACAATGCATCATGTAGACACTGACTGGATGAAACTTTCTGGAGTTCCCTTGAGAAAACTTGAGTGTATTTTTCTTACTGAGGAGAGTAATTTTTCTTATCCAGTGATGACCAGAAAGACAGACTGAGGTGGTCATTAGTCATTAGTCGTTTGCAAAATATTTCTAATTCTCTTTCTTTCTGAGCACATGAAGGGATTATAACTGACTGATTCCTCTGAGGTTAGGCGGGACCGTGACATTAGCCAGTGATTTATAAGGAGAATGACGTGTGTTACTTTCAGGGTATGACACTTAGTTGCCAAAGTGAGACCCACCAGAGTTCTTCATTCTGTCACCATAATTGGAAGTGCCTTAAATGGTAGCTTCTCTACTAACTGTAAGGACAGTAGAACAGAGCCTCAAGTCAAAGCATTATGGACAACACACGATCTAGAAATCAACAGGGTTTTGAGAGTCAAGGACTCTCTCAAATAATAATACAAAAGTAATAATACAGAACCAGCTTGTCTATTTGGATACTGTCCTTGAATTAAAAAAAAATCATAAAATATATAGAATATTTATGAAGCCTTCCGTAGGGGGTATATGTAGACTAATTTCTGCCTTGTCTTCCTTTGGAATAAGTGTGAAACTCTCAGAGATAGAGTGAAACCTAATGCACAAGTAATCTTTAAGAATTTTTTCTCTGTTAACCCTCAGCTATCCAGTTTCTCCCTGGAATGAGTAATGAGATGGGTGAAATTCTCATCTCACAGCTCCTCTCCCATTCTGAGAAAATTTCCAAACATATATTTGTTATTAGTTTGTTTCTCACTTCACATTTCTATTTTTTGTCCTATCTTTTGAAAATTACTACTTCAGTTGTCTTTGCATTTTTTTTTTTCACCAGCCTTCTCTTAATTACATCAGGAACCAAAGACTTTATTTTCCTGTGTTTGGCAAATAAAATGACTGTACATTTCCAGTATATGTCAAATTTCACTTCGATACCATCTAACACAACCACAAAATTTTAAAGCAATACGAGACATTAAAGATAATACAGCTGAACTCATAATTTTTTTTTTTTAAATCAACAAAACCAGCACATAAAGGAGTTATGTGGTCCAAAATCATGTAGCTAGTGAGGGGCTGTGCCAGTTAGGATCTGAGTTCAGGTCTCCCGATTCCCAGTCCATAGAAGTTATGCAAAAACACACTGGAACCTGAACAATGAGTTCAATGACATCGTAGTAGGAGGAAGGACTTAATGCAGCAAACCTTCATTGATTCCTTATGATCTACTGACCGAGTTCCAAACCCCTTAGCAGGGCAAACAAGGTGTGTCACAGTGGTTCCTACCTAACCCACCACCTCATCCTTGTCCAACACTCTTGCCCCTCAGGGAGTACCTGCTCTCGAGTGCTGCTCTAGCTGTGGCGACTTATTTACGAGGCTCCCAAAGCACTGTGGCTTCGTGCCTACTCATGTAGGTTGCTCTAGCTTGCTTTTTAAAAGTGAACAACTTTTCTCTAATTCCTTGTTTGTGTATTTCTTGGGGAGTTAGGGTAGTCTTTGTTCCAGTTCTTACCTGAAATCATGGGATGATTGAATACTCTCCTTCTCTGAAGTACTTCTGGTAGAGAAGTACTTTACTGCAGCTGTGTGCACTGCAGTGTGCCATCTCCTTATTCTCCTCACTCTATTTGGGCAACCGCATCTGATTTATAAATTTCCAGATCTGAATCTCTAGTCTGGCCCTTTCTCATGGATTTCACAATCATATGTGCAAAAGCCTCTTGGATGGTAATGACTTCTAAGTGAAATCAACTATGAGCTCAAAAATCGAATCCATATCCCACCCCAAATTTGTTCCTCCTCCTGTATTTCCTATTTCTATGACTGGTTACACCATATACTTAGTTGCTTCGATTTAAAAATAGGTTATCCTTTGCCTGTTTATATATATTTTATCGAGCAGCTACTATGTGGCAAGTGTTTAGGGCAGTGGAACAAAACGAAGAAAACAGAACAAACAGGTTCAGCCCATTTACAGGTTATAGTGTAGTGATAACATAAGTGAGTAAATTAAAAATTATTACAAATTATAGTAAATATTATAAAGGAAGCATGGTGAAGCATGGGAAGGGGAGTACCTACTTTAGAGGGGGTTGTGAACAAAGGCCTCTCTGAGGACATAACAGAACTTTCCTCTGAATCTGTTCAACAATTGGCCCAGCTCGCATTTTATCTGTATTACTGTCATAATGTCCTAACTCGTCTCCTGCCTCAGGTCTCTTGCCTTCAACTCATCTATTACGTAAGTGACGCCAGAATGACTATTAAAAGTGTTGATATCAGAATAAACTTCCTAAATTTTAGATCCAATTACATTAGTTCCCCATCCAAAGTCCTTCGAAAGCTTTAGGAAAGTGTTGTTATAAAAACGCAAGAACATGCAAGATATGACTTCTGTTGTTCTCAAGACACTTCCTAACTAGCACTCAGCCTCTTTTACTGAACTAAGATTCTACTAAGCTTTTACACTAGTACCTTTCCCTGAAAAGTCCTCCACACTGCTTCCCTTGACTAACTCCTAACTTTCAAGAGGCATTTCCTGACTCTCTAATGTATTTATACACATTTCACATAGACTCCTATCATTCTCAGAGCATGCTGACAACACAGTATCAACCGCACTGTGTATGTTTCAGCCATTAGACTAAGAATAGGGCAGTTTTGGTTTTGTATTCCAATCTCTAATCCTTGTTACAGTGTCTGCCATGGAGACATAATATTGGATGAATAATTTAATAATGTGTATTTTCTTCCAGATATGCAAGAATTATGCTTAATTAATCTTGTATTTATAGCGCTTAACACAAAACAGAGACTCAAAGAATGTTTTCTGAATGAACACCTACAGGCACACTGTGTAGGTGTGTGCTACAATAATAATGTAAGAAAAGTCTAATAAAATTTATAAACAATTAACTGTAAACTTAATGTGGCTCTGACATTCAAAGATCTAACACTAGAAATTGAAACGCATATATTCATTTGATTTTTATCAACTTATTGTTTTCTTTTGCTCTTTTGTATAATTTCATGTTACTTTTTCTGGGTTGCTGAATCTAGTATGCTGACAATGGTTCACATTCCATTTGAAGAATGAGAAAATCCATCTGTCCTATATAATACCACATGACTAAGGAAGGATATATAATATTTTCATTATCGATGTTCTTAGGTAACTGACAAGAAAATTGTTTTCTACTTGACAAATTATATTTTCATAAATTTCCATAAATTGAGCATACTTAAAATGAAGACTGTCTAATCTCATTTCCACTGGTAAATGACTGCTCAATGTTGAGTCAGTTCCTCTTTTCTGTTTATTGCTAGTAGAGGATTTAGTCTTTTCACATTATGTAAGACTAAGGCAATCCTTATTTCCTGTTTTCCAGATATCTTAATGTTTCTGCCAAACTACTCATCCTCTGTTTTTTATTAGTTTGTATATAGTGCTGTCTGTATTTCAAGATGTTCCTATCTTTATTTTAGTCAACTTTTCTATTTCCTGTTAATCTAACTTCAGTAGACAAAATAAAAATTGTAACATATGAAATAGTCCTTATAATTCAATTAATTCCTGAAACAAATTTTGTTCTTAAGTAACTTACTTCAGAATGATTAGATAATATTTTACACCAAACTACACTTAGAAAACATTTAAAGACTGAAATTTAAGTGATTCTCATAGTAACATTCATTTTTATATTAGTGTAATAAATTCAAATTAAGAAGTAGCAATTGTTTTTAGATATAAATTCTTTGATCTGTAAATATATGCAAATTTTAGCTACTTTCTACTTGTTTTATGCATTTGAGTTTAGTTGTTCATTAAAAAACTCTTCAATCATCACTTATATAAAAAATACTAAATCAAATTGTCAGATTATAATTTGTAATTTGAGCTCATTTTTTAGGTTGAATCAAGTACTTTGGGCTTAAAAAAAGATAGGAGGGTAAAAGAAACAGGCTGTGAGTAAAAATTATATAGACAGCTAAATTTAATAGAATCTTATAATGTGATATAATTCAGAATGAAGTAGAAAAAGAACTTTTTCTGCATGAATGGAAGTCTGTAGATCACGTATGCTATATATTTAATTATATTGTATATAGAATGTATATTAAGGATGCCCAAACACTCCCCATCTATGAAGCCACATCATTACCAGAAGACACATTAGGTGAGTTTTAAAGTTTTCTGGTTAATCTGCTAATATCCAAGGGAACATCAAAACCAACTATGAGGCTGTCATAAATTCTTTCTACAGTTAGATTAAAATTAGTTTTCTGTAATTGTTTATTTAATCAAAGCTTTATGTTCCTTTTCTGTATTTTATCAGGCCTTCTTACACCTTAATCTTACTTAATTTTACAGCTTAATCTTAAATAATATATTAACCCTAATGAAATGGTTAGATAACTGTTAAGGAAGCTGAAATTTACTTCATGTTAGTTCACATTTTGCTTGATCCTAAATAGAATTTAGCAAGGACATCTTAGTCTTAGTTTTGCAAAATATAGGACACAAAAATTAATATTCCCATGGAAAATATCTGAGGAATGCTTTATAGATGATATTATATTCATCCTCATAAATTCCTGGAGAAGCAGACATTCAAATCGGACAAATAATTTATCTTATCTATGTAATCAGAGGCAACTCAATAAATAATATGTTAAATGACATTTATAGAAACTTGGAAGGAAGAAATTTCCATTTGGGATCTCAGTTATGAGGCCATTTCTCATATATCAAAGAATTCTGTGTAACGATAAGCATAATCCCTCTTTGCCCAAAGATAATTGTGAGATATCATGCTATCTTTGCAAGGGGGGGCGGGAGGGGAGATAAGAAAAACTACCAGTTGATATATTTGGATGATTTTGAAAAAGGTGACCACGTAAGTTGTTCTTTGTGGACCAACAGAAGATAAATAGCACATGTTCCACAGGATCTGATGGGAGAGAAGGGCTGGGTCCTTCACATCATACACAGTGCTTGAAGAGCAGTAGAGGTAGCGCTAGCAATAGTGGTGCTAGAGTAGTGGCAGATGATGATGATAATGATGGTTTCAAGCTCTCATTTAAATAAGCATATTTACTCTATCCAGATACTCTTTTCAACTTAATGCTTTACAATGTATTGTATCCACAGAACTATTCTACAAAAATTCTACAAAGAAAAATATCTCATTCTTCAGGTAAGAAAATTATGACTTCCAGAAGTTAAGTATCTCATTAAAGTGACATTTATTTAATGGAGTTGAAATATTTATTACTTCAAGACCATTCTCTTAACCATTACAGTTAGGGTGGAATCCTGTAGGACTATGCTCTGGAATTTGTAATTTCATGAAATTCCAAGGAAACTTAATTATTTTTTGCTTTGACCATGTGCAGCTTAATAAGACAGAAATAGTAAGTTTTACTTCAGTGGGGGTGCTGCTGATTAAATTAGAGGTCGCAGCACTTTTAGAGGGTTTTCAAAGTTCACATTCAGAGGTAATTTCTACTTCATCATAAATAAACTAAACTCCTTACCAGTCCTGTTGCATATGTGGTAAAGTGGAAAGGTTAGAGAGCTGCACGCATTTGAAATAAAACATCTTCATGCGCTGTACATACTAAATCTAATTTTTGTAAGGCAGGTTTGGCAGGAGAAAAAGCAGTGGTATATTTCTGTTGGCTGAAGCCACCATTTTTTGTCAGAAAAACAATTCTGAAATGTTTATTTCCTGCACATTTACAAGACTGAAAACCCCACTACTCAAAGACTGAACTTATAGTTATTTAAATTTCCAAGACTAAATTTATAAACTCCATCACAATATAGGGCTTATGTTACTAATCAAAATTAAGGTTGTAGAATTTATTAAAAAATATATTTATCTTTTTAAATGATGCAAGCTGACATAAAATAACTGAATTTTTATCTGGTAAAGTATTTTGATGGTCTCATGATAAATCAGATATTAAACATATTTGGTGAGAAATATAGCATAGTAGAGTCAAAAGCAGGACTTCAGAGTCACACAGATATGGATTTGAAAACAATCTTTCTCTTTCTAGCTATGTGACATTTGGCATGTAAACTGCTTAAGTCTGTCTCTTCATTTTTAAGTGTGTGATGTTATCAGGAACTCTAGAATATGAGCTTTCTGAGAGGCAAAATTTGTCCTATTTTCCATGGAATTGCCTCGTCACTAGCATTGTACCCATGTAAAGGATGTCCTCAAAACCGTGGCTGGATAAGTAACTAATTACCGACCTTCCAGAAAAATTATGCAGATTAGAATAAATTATGTGAATAAAGTACCTGATGTAATATCTGGCAAGAAAAAAACCCCACCATATTTAATGAATGTTAGTTTCTTTTGCCTGTGGTTACCTCGAGATATGCCTTATTTATTATTTTTCACTTACAGTTCTATTTTATATTAGTTTCAGATATACAGCATAGTGGTTAAACATTTACGAAATTTATGAAGTGATCTCTCAATTAGTCTAGTACCCACCTGACACTATGCATAGTTATGACAATATAATTGACTATATTCCCTATGCTGAATATCTCATATCCCTGTGACTATTTTGTAACTACCAATTTTATTTTATTTTGAATGTCTTATCTTTTGCTACAGGAAGCAATAAGAAATTGCTTATTAAATAGGGAAAAATTATCATGGAAGTCAACAGAAAGAAAAGGCACAAGGAATCAGAATCTCCAGTTAAGCATGTCAGTCAAGATGAATCCAAACCCGAGTTTGGAAAGTTCAATAAGTTTATAGATGTAGGATCAGCATTTTGACTGGTAGGGACTAATTAGTACCAACCAATACAAAACAGAGAGAAGATATTACATATCGACATTTCTAATTCGTTTTCATATACTTCACAAAGATCACTTCCAAGTAAAGCATGAAATAGATGCTTGAACTACAGAATTGGAGGTTAGTAGCTATGATGGTGAAAAGTCTTGACCATAACACTCAAATCACTTGCATAGCTTATAAATAAATGACTTGTCTAATGAAAGTGTTATTCTTTCAACAGATACTTATTACTCTCTGCTAAGGTGTCAGGATATTATATATTTTTATGTTCTTCCATAAATTTTAACATAAAACCTTAAAAACTCTAAGTATGCAATCAATGCAGAAGGAAAATGGGGGCAAATGAAGGAGGAAGGACACTGTAAGTCTTTAGATAAATGTAGATTTGGTACCAGATAAAGATTATAAAGGTTCATGACATGTCAATCTTTAACTTTTGGGTGGAAGATTGGGTTTTTATTTGAGTGTTTAATGAAGAGGTCTATGCTAATAAAATATTCTCCTTAACATTTTAAGATAGTTTTGTAAAACCTTAAAAATCATTCCAGAACTTTGGCTGTGAAGTTGTTTTTTTTTTTTTTGTCCCATATCATATTTTGTTAGAAATTAATATTAAAAATTTACCAGAAAACATTTAACAAATAATTTGAACAAGTTTATCATAAACTTGATTTCTGTTACTTTCTGGATTTCTTGTTTTTAAATGTTTTTCAACCCTCCTTCTCTAAAACTAATTGTGTTTTAAATCCTTCTAGAATGAAAAGGTTATTCAGACATTTTTCCAGTAATAGCTTTACAATTTGATAAATATCATCATCATGTATAATTAGTAATAAGATATTTTTTAAAGTTAAGACTCTTGTTACAACAATTTTCATTTCTTCATAGTATGCTTTCCTAAAGTTAAAGCAAGGCTACATCATAGCCATATCGTGAAGAAGGTTAAATGAAAGTTTTGTGTGCTCACATTTTGCCCACATTTGCTCATTTGTTGACTCATCATTTCTTGAGCAACTTCTGAGTTGCTTGACTGTTACAATGAGAGATTCAAACAAGACATAGTCCCTGAATATAAGAAGCTTTAGTATGGTGGGAAATTTTGCACACTATTCTAAGTTCTATGATATACACATGGTGGGTGAAAACATGTTATGGGAGCATAGTTAATGCTTAAATAAGAATTGGCACTCAAATTTTCAACTGTATTGAAGAAGGATATAAGAAGAAATAAGAAGGAAAAAGGTATATTTTACAGGCAGAGAAAGCACACTTGTAAAGCACAGAAGAGCGAAATAACAGATGCCTTCCAAGCTACAGGAATTTTGATCTATTTTAGAGCAAGAAGGATGATGTTAATTGAATGCCAGAAGTCAGAAAATAGGTCTTGTGTCCTTTTCTTGAGAGTTACTCAGAGTGACACAATCAAGTTTAGGTTTTAGAATAATTATTCTGCTATGTAAACTTAAAGGGTTAAGTAGAGTCATGCGTGCATGTTACATACTACAATACACTGCACAACTCCAGGGCTACCCCTCATGCAAATTACAATGTGAATGACTCTCCTTGGATTTGTATAAGTATTGTCCTGGTGTCAGAAGTTAGGAGAACAGAATCCAGTATCAGTCATCAATGCTGTTTCCCTATCTTTCAACTCTAGTATTCAGTACATTCATTGCTTTGTTCTTACATCCTCATGAAATATTATTCTCATTATGCTTCACTCATACAAATTAATACATGACAGATACCAATAAATGTAAGCTTTCACAATTTATAAATGAACAAGCAAGGAATAATAAAACAATTCAGCTCTAACTCTAGAATTTTGGGCAAAAGTGAGACAAAGGATATTATTTTAGGCACTGAAATCCATTGACTATCCATTTCATTTCCTTTAAGTTAATGGTATAATAATATAGACACTTTTCAGATCACCTGAAAAACATTTTAAAAGGAAGATTTCCTAGCTCCATCTTAAACCTTGTCAATGAGAATCTCTGATAAGCTCCTTAGGTGATACAGAATGGATATTGCTAACCCATGGGAATGACTGCTTCAAAATTGCTCCCCAAGGGGAAATAACCATTCTGATCTGTACAGAATATAGTCTAGATGTGAGCTTAAAACTTATGGTTTGCCTATACTTGAAAATTTCCATCAAATAAAGAGCACAGTTGCAGGACTCTTCTCTGAAGCTCTGAGGCACATTCATTTAGGAGATTGAGATTTTAGTATCTTGGACTACTCATCACTGTTCGGAAACAATCAGAAAACACATTCTTAGGAAGTCAGCTCATCTAGGCTAACAGAAATTTTACTGCATAATCATTATTTAAATAATGTCATATTCAGGAAAAACATTATCTTATTTCTAAATCAATTTGAATTGTCAGAAATGTCTTCCTCATATTTGATCAAAATCTCAATCTGACTGCATTTGTATTCTATCCATTTGTCTAAACTGTATCTTGTAGGACTAAAAAAAAATCTCACTCCCCTTCTATATCCAAACACTTTTGATGGCTCAAGAAAGTACACTTTTCTCTCAGATTGTTTCTAAACACTCTGATCTTATGTGTGAGTGCATCAGATTTTCAATATCCTTGAGATCTGACATATAGAATTGAATGGAATATAGCAGGTGTTATCTGGCTAGTGCAGATTTTATTGAATTAATCCCTGTGTGTCATAACTACTACTGCTAATGAAGCCCAAGGTTGCAATTGCTGTTATAAAAGTCATATGATGTTAAACCTGAAGTCAACCCATATCTTTAAACCATATTTTTTGTTTCCTCATTTGCTTAAAAACCAATATGCAGATACTTTCCATACTGGAATTTTATTAAAAACTTAGGTGCAAATTTTTATTTTCTCCTTTTCAGTTTAATCTTATTAGCATATTATTTAACTGGAGTTAGAGTACCTTTATTCTATACCCTTATGCTGTCATTTACATATTAATTATGCATTCCATTTTTAATGCTAACATGCAAGTAAACATTCTTTTGTCTGCAGTAGTCATCGACAA
This sequence comes from Eonycteris spelaea, assembly GCA_003508835.1. NCBI lineage: Eukaryota > Metazoa > Chordata > Mammalia > Chiroptera > Pteropodidae > Eonycteris > Eonycteris spelaea. The sequence continues at coordinate 5,117,525 of PUFA01000053.1, forward strand.
ATGTGTTAAATATGGTGGTGCCATAATGGGTTTTACAATTTTTGTTGTATTCTTTGATTCTACTCTGCAAAAACTATTCTACAATTTATGCAAATCTGATAATCCTTAAAGGTTATGAAAGAAATGAATAGACTATCTTTAACCCTAACTCCCACGAAAATGATTAAATTAACTTTAAAATAAAAATATACAGAACATCTTCATCTTTTAAGCTGCTAAAAGAACCATTAAGCATTTACATATAATGTATGAAAAGTAACACTTTTAGAAGACACTGTAGCAATATATAATAATATTGGTTCCCAATTTTACAGTTTCTTTATATAAAGTCGATTTTAAGAAGTTGATCTGGTAATCATTACAAGAATCATTCCTTAAAATATAATTTCAAAAAATTTTGTCTGGTTAACAAAGCTAATCTATTTAGAATAAAATATGTAATGTTAATAAATTTTTTTTGTATTCTTTTCTTAATATCTCCAAATATAAAAATTACATTTTTAATATAGGGCAAGCTTATGACTACACTTACTTATTTATGTTAACCCATTTCTAGATATATATTTGTTAATTAGTAAGTAGCCATATACCAGCTTGTTCCAAATGCTATTAAAGCAGATTCTTTTGTATACATATTTATCAATCTGCTCTGCTTAAAAAAAAAAAAAACAAACTACATGTTACTTGTCTCTTTAAAAAACTAATTTTTTCCATGTTCTTTTCCATATTCTTTAATTCTTTTCTATACTCGAATGTTTCCATATTCTGTAAATTCCCATATGGTCAAATGCTGTGAAATAAATTTAACTAAATGCATATATACTAATGAGAAAAAATGTATACATTATGAAAAAGTGTAATGATTTTTCTAAGGAATTACCTATCGATTAACAAAAATCTGAATCAAATATAGCACAATGTTAATATTTATTAAATCTAAGTGTATGTATATGGCTTTTGTGCACTGTTCACTGTACTTTGCTGCATGTTCGAAATATTATATAATATAATAAAGAAAGAAGGGCTTCAACTATTTGATATTTAATGTAACATAACATCTCTTATGTTCTAACTATGTACACATATAATACATTGTTCACTCCAAGAATATAAACTTCCTATACTACATTTAACAATTAAAATTGTCATGACCACCAGTGCATAAAATAATGAAATAGTATTTCCTTTAAATACTTGGAATACAGAGACATTACTTATATTCCTATTATTCCTTATTAGTATATTTGGAAGAAATTCACTCTGGATAAGAATAGTTAATGTTTTAAAGTAGTTAAAAACGTCCATAAAGCCTTTATAAGAGAGCTTAACAATAAGCGTGAGCTATCATTTTTATTGACAGTAAATCTAAATGCTTTTACTTTTTTGCTATAAGAATTTATCAAGAGGAAATAACATTCATAATAAAATGAAAGGTGTCCTTTATTCATGCATCGGCACAGAAACTAGTTGTCTTCTAATGGAGTATATATAATGTAACCTTAGTGAAGCATTTAAATCTATATTATTTAAAGAAGATATTAATATTACTTTTCATTTCAAGTTTGCACTGAGTTGGTAGCAATCTGTATTATAATAAGAAAATAAGAAAAAATGCTTTTTAAGGAAATTTTGGTTTGGTATAATTATCATGTGAAGTTAAAATAATTCATTTTCCTCTCCTGTCTTTTTCCATAAACAAAAGCCACAGTGCCAAGATCAAAACATAAGAAATGGTAAAATTATATATTTTTCTTTGTTTTGAACAGAAATAGCAATGCCAAGTTCAGTTTGTTCCATTGGCTTTAAGCCAAATAAAGGGCAAAAAATAGTGAAAAGCCTTGTCCCATCATGTGTCACAAGTTTCTATTAAAGTCCTTATGTAAATTTCAGATCCCTGTGCTGCGTGAGATGCCATCACTCTTGTGCTTAAAAAGTCCATGTTATGGGAGCAAAGAAAAAAACGAGTGAAGGAGGAAGGCGCCGCTCCGGCTTGGAGAAGGAGAGGAACACATGTTCCTATATGGAAAAGTGTATATTTAAATTCTATCTTCTCCTTAATTCATATTAACATGACACATTTTCCACATATCCTAATGTTAATTTACAATTCAAGCAATAAAATACCACCTACAATAGAGCACCAAAAATATTAAAATGAGGTGATCTCAACATACCGCTATGCTTTGAGATAGAGAAGCTTAAAGGCAGAGGAATAGCATAAATAAAACAAAAAGATGTTTGGCCATATTATTTATGCTTTAGAAATAATTTCTCTAAATCCCAGGAGATTGATATATTGCATTAAAATTAACAAAAATTCCTTCAAGATACACTGGTTTAGCAAAACTTATTTGAACAAATTAAACTCTAAATTTAAAATTCTAATGTTTTCATTTATTTTAGAAATATTTATTAAAAATCTATGTGTGTTGTGTTGCCACCATGAGCATGAAATAAAACTTCCTGCTGGAATTATACTATTTAGCAAAACTTATTTAAAGTCAAGCTATGCTTCTATATCAAAAAGAAAACAAAACTGTCCTAGGATTAGATTTCACAAACTTACTTGGTGCATTGAAATATTTTTCAAAAACCATACAAAGGCTAAAAAATAAAAAAATAAATAAAAGCCAAACATGCATCATACTGCCACATTTTTTTTTTTTTTAAGTACCAGAGGAGACGTCAACAAGTTATGGCAGCGAATCACCATAATTCTGACCAGGAGTAATGAGCAGGAAACCTGGGCTTCTGACATATCAAACCTCCAAATCATGATGTCCAGAATCAGAGGGCTTTTGTATATGTTTCTAACCTTCTCAACATGGCTGCAGTGGCCATGCCCTTATCTTGCTTCATAAAATGACCTTTTCTCTATTTATTAATTCTTTTTCTCTTGGATCACTTCTGCATTATCTTTGATAGACAAGTCCTTTTTATTCCTCTGCTCTCAGCCTTTTGAGAACTAAGCTTTTATGCCTGCAGTTCTTTATCTTCCTGACTGATCACACTGGTTTACTTTTGAAATTTCTACTCCATCCATTTGTCTCCCTCGCTATCTCTTCCTGAGATATTTTTCTCCAAAACTATGTTTCCTATTGATCTTTTAAGTGTGTATGCCTGATGTACAAACAACATTTTGTAGACTTGGGGTTAAAATGATTTGATAAGAACATGGTTACAAAATTCTAAATGGAAATCATTGTAGAGATCCAAGTGTAAACTGTCACCCAGAAGTATTTAAACCAAAGGTCCACAGAATTCAGCAAGCAAACTATTTGGATTCAAGTCTGATAACTCGCAGATTTCCAATAAGGAGACTCATTAACTTGTAACACTCCGATTTTTCCAGGAATTGGTTATTGCATAAGGCATCACCACAAAAACAAAAACAAAGCAAAAACAGAAAAACTTTCTATGATCTGAAAAATAAAACCTGACAAGAAGCTTCATCTTTATGACTTCTGAGATAATTTCCGTTCATGAATATTTCTTATGCTGTTCCAGGATTTTGCTATGTTATTACAAGCACCAGTTCCTTGGATTTACTAATTTTCACACAATGGTGACATTCTGTACAAAAATGGGACAATCACTTAATGCTAAGAATGGGACTGTCAAACAACTTTCATTCTTCAATTTAAATTTTGTAAAAAATCAATAGCTTTGATGACAGTATAAAATCATGCAGCAAATGCTATGAAATAATCCTTTAGTGTGACCCTAGAATGGAAGTAAAGAAAAATTCCTATGCCATAAATAAAATTGTTATATATTAGAAATGCATATTTTATATAACCTGGATATGCATTACAAACAAATTAAATAAAAACATTTACTATCTCCAAATTTCTATGGACTGTGAGAAGAAGATACCAGAAACCTGCATCTCAGTATATCAATACAGATGTCCATATTCACCTTAAAAGACCAATCATTTCCTATTTTTGTTGCCTTAATTCACTCCTAGTCAACTGACCTCCTAACTGCCATTTGACCTTCTTCGCTTCACCTCACCTTCACCTACCAATCTATCTGCTGGTTTGTTCTAGTCAGTATCTCCTGGTCTTAGATTTTTGTCTCCTATGTAAATCCAATGATATTCAGCACAATTGTTTTTCATCAGTTTTATCTATAAATGGAATAAAAATTTTAAAACCCATCTTCCTTTTAGAGTGTTCTATAATTAATGAGGAATAAGATCTTATTCTGTGCCAGAGATTTCATAAAATAACCCAGCATACAATAAAATTATTTCCTTTTGTCAGATCTTGCAATTCAAAGATAATTAACAGTTCTCAAGTTAGCATATCTTTCTTCTGTTATTCTAGCAAGCGGAAGGCTATCACTGCAAGATTATTTTTCAGAATGTCTATATTTACTTTAAAAGAATTTAATTGTAAAATATTTGCATCAATTAATTTTCTTAATATTTACACTGAGATATCTAAAAAAAGAATTTCGTAATTAATGTGATCTGAAACAATCTGTGGCTTACAGTGTTATATATTATTGTTTTTATTTCTTTCAAAGTGTGCTTCTGTGTACTTTGACTACTGTTTAAGCTATTTACAGCTCCTGAAGATAAACACCCATCATCTATAGCTGCTTATTACATTTCTTTGTTTTGTTTCATATAACATACCAGAAAGTTCTGATTTGGAAAAAGCAAGCATAAAGCAGTGAATGTGTCATGTGAATGATGTCCACAGTCTCCAAGATAAGAGGGTCATTCAATAAATATTAAACAACATGTACACTAATCTATAAACAAGGGGAGGGAGGAGGATAAATGCCAGTGGCAACTTTCTCTTTTATTTCTGTGAACTTATTTGATTCCTGTTCATCTTCATCAATGCCCTTTAGAGAGATCAGGGCCTTTAATAAAGAATGACTTACTCAAGGTCATCCATCGGTTCACCAGAAACACATGTTCTGTGAAATCCCTGTCTGGGCAGAGCCACATTTTCTCTCAGGCTGCTCGCTCCTCTGAATCACTTGAATGATTAAAGTGTGGAAAGAGTACATTATTTCCTCCCAGTTTTCTAGGACATGATTCTACTGTGAGTAGAATCACAATGAAATAAATATGCTCTGTAAAATTACTTTTGGTAGACATAAAGATGGAGCCTGAAAGCTTGAAAGCATAAATGCTTAAAAAAGCATTTTCCACATTTTTCTATATGAAGTGTCAAAATTAATCAGTAAAAACTTATTTATTTATTATCTGCTATATGAACGGCAAAGAGGTTATGCTGTAACCTCAATGGTTCTCAACCGGAAGCAATTTTGCCTCCCAGGGGGACACTTGACAATGTCTGGAGTGATTATTCATGATAACAACTGGAGGATGGAGAGTTTGCTACTGGCATCTACTGGGGAGAAACCAGAGATGCTCGAGAAGTAATTAACCACTGGCTTCAGTTGTTAAAGAGAAACACATTTTTCCTTCTCTTACAACAAAGACAAAGAGAAATGTCTCTAAATGCTCTTGACACGATGGATGCTGTTGCTATGAATGCATTTTCAAATATATCCCTACCAGGATAAATTTTCTAAGACTACGTCTTAGAAAGTTTGTCAGTGAAAATTAAAGGCATAACACTCAACTGTAACTAGATAAAAGCAATTTCACAGAACAAGGAGTGGAGGGTAAAAACGACTATCTAACAATGTAGCTATGACTAATGTGTAAAATTTAAAACATTTAGAGGAGGATTTAATGGACAAGATGGGTGTGAAATACTCACCTTTGTATTATTTTAAATAACATACTAGAAGTTTCTGATTTAACAAAAACAAACATAAGGTAGTGTATGTGTCATGTAAACGGTGTCCAGTCCCCACGATAAAAGGGTTACTCAATAAGTATTAAACAAGTAGGTCCTTTCCAGTCACTATGGTATGAGTTGACAAGGCCACTCCTAAGATGTGTAGGGCCCAGACATATATTTGGTGTGTGGTCCCTGTCCATATAAAAAAAATTTAAACAAATTATATAACATAACAACCAAAAAGAAGAAGAAGAAGAAAAAACTTTTCTTTGGAGAGTTGCCAAAAGAATGAAATAATTATTGGAACAATTCTAAACCAGTGTAAAAGTCATTAGATTAATATATGAAAAAGGGGGAAAGGAGAAGGAATTATGAGTAAATAATGCCATGCTTGCAGAAAAAGTAAAACTGGAAGCCAACTTCATCTAGGGCATGAATTACTCTCTGGTAACACTTCCGGCATTTGGGAGCTATAATGGTGAACTCCCAATCTGCTCACATTAATCCCTGGGGAGAAATTCCTGGGAAATCTGGATAGTTGTCTTTCTAAAACGTATTAAATGGAGTTAATGTTAATAAATTTATATAACATTATTCCAGAGAAAGCTGGAAGGCATTTAAATTACTTTTCTCTTATGAGAAAAATTATTTAACCCAGAAAATAATTGATTTGCCACTGAGTTAGACCACTAGGAAGCAAATCCTTAGGTTCATCAACTTCAGGAGTTATTATCAACACACCCCATTCTCTTGAATACACAAATAGACAACATACTGAGGTATAATAACTTTCACTGAAATTCATCCTTGAGACTTAAGACAGTGCTGCAAAAGCTCACTGATCTAAGTAGATGCTTCTTATTCCAGAAGTTTTATAGTTTGGAACCTCCAGTACATGATAGACAGTTAAAGCCATGCTAGTAAATAGAATACAGGTCATTTTTAACCATACCGATAGTCTAGTTCTTCTATTAACATTTTCCCCCATCAGAACATTTGGTTATCTTCTTGTATTGTATATATAATGCTTCAATTATTTAGACACATATAAACCAGACTTTCATTGTCTAAAGGAATACTTCAGTCACGTGAAGACTAGAGGAATCATACAAAAAGTGTTTCTTCAATAAGAGGTCTGAGGTATAGGTGACAAGGCCTGTAGCAGTCAGTAAATCATCAAGAAGATACCAAATGATTAAAGAATCTTTGTCTCACACTGTTGATAAATAAGGGTCTGCTGATTCACAGTACATTAAAATGTTAGAAAGCTTATAGATTCACAAATTGAAGCAATCTTTTCCCACAAAGACCCTCAACAAAGTGATAAGTAAATTATTGGCTTCTTGGAACCCACCCCACCACCACTTTTAAGCTTTTCATGAATCAATTTTCTATTGCCTCTCTCGACTCCTCACTGGAAAAATTTTATTCAAGAATTTAAAAGAAAAAGAAAAAAAAAACTAATTGTGTTCTGAGAATTTCATCTCCTGACTTGATTTGGTATTACTGGAAACACAGCCAGATAAAGGAGTGCTGTATGCTGCTGGAAGTTTATTTATCCTTTAGCATCTTCCCTAATTTGGATGATCTATTATTTGAGAGAACATACTTTTAAAAAGAAGAAGAAGAAGAATCAGCCAGAAAGCTGTGAGCTGACAAATGATGTCAGAAAATTATTAAGAATAAATACATCCATTTACATTAAATTCTTACTGAGTCCAGAGTCATATGCAATTAAGTATTGGAATTTACTTGAAGCAACGTATGTATTTTTCTAAATGATAAACATTTGAATGAAAGATACACTTTCTTATCCACTGTGATGACGCACATATGTTATAATTTTGGAAGACTGAGTCAAATTTGAGAAAATCTATTTAGTAAGTACGTAGGGAGAAAGTCAGGAGCTTATTCATCATAGTAGTGATTAATGCCCTCAATACTAGCCATTTGTTTATCCTGTGAACTAAGGCTGACTTTAGAAAAAGCTATATGCTTTTGGAGGCAAAGTTATTTAGTTCAGTTTTGATTCCTCAGCCTCAAAAAAATGCCTGAAATATTTTGATGGTTTTTGAATCAAAGTAAAATAGGTTAAAATTTGTCTAGCAGTCTAACTCCTCACATCTGCAACAGCTCTCTGCTTTTCACTAAGCATTTCTTGATGATCAGACATCAAGCCAGTCCCCCTTTTTAGATATCTAAAACATTTACCTCAAATATTTTCTATCATTCAAGATTTTCCACTATTATATCCCCCAACTTTATGCACCCTTACTCTACCCCCCCCCCCCCCAAAAAAAAAATTAAGTCTGAGGCTCACGGTATTTCTTTCACTTTGTAATGCCCAGGCCTATTTCTTCTCTCTTGTTCTTGTATAGATATCTACTTTCTTTCTAAAGCCTCTTCATTTGTGCTTTTGGTGGATCTATTCAGTAGTTCATTTAGAGAACATGTTTAGTTTTTCCGAACTAGAGTGAACAGAGGAGTTTGGGGCGGGGACTGGGGTATGAGAAAAACAGGTGCCAAAAAGGTCACGTTGAAAGTAAGGCATTCCCTTCTCTGAACTACACTATCTTCTCAGTCCTTAAACGGGTCACCGCTGAGAATTTTTTAGGGTTCTCTTCTCTACACTGATTCTTTTTCTCTGTCATTAATAATTATGAAAGCATACATCTCACCTTAGCATAAAAAGGAATATCACTCACTTCTGCCACCTATTTCTTAATCCTACCTTTCTTTTAAAAGAAAATTCCTCCAAGAAACCTATTATCTTACACTAGTCACTTCTTAATTTCTGTATTCTGCTTTCCACCACTTTTTCATCAAAACGGCATTCTTGCAGCCACTAATGACTTGCCATGCTAATCACTAAATCCAAAGGCATTCCCCATGTTTTTTCTTTTCTTGAACCTTTGTGTGTGGTCTCTGCCCTCTCTTGGTGTTAACTCGATGGTGCACTAGTTTTGATTCTGCATCATTTCTCCTTCAACTGGTCTCTAGAGAGACCATGTTCATGCTTTCACAACTCAGACTCTCCCAGCCCATATAGCAAGTCTCCCCGAAAAAATAGCCTTTCTTTTGTTTTTCTCTTTTAATGTTCTTATTCCAGGATTTATCTACTGATGTAGTTCAATTATCACACATACGATTAACATTCCCAAACTGACATCTTCTTCTCTAATCCAGCTACAGAGCACCAGAACAGGACCTCAAGTATTTGTCTGAAATTCCCTTCTGGAATTGTCACCTTCTCACGTAACACTACTACACTCAACGCAACATCTTCCCTGTAAACTGGTCTACGGTAACGGCAATAATCCTTTGGGTTTCAAATGCTTGACTCATCTTACTTCCTCCTCACATCTAATCAATAATGGATCATTCTTTCACAGTAGTTCCTGCAATAGGCCCCAGCCAATAAGTGTTTTATAAAGCAGTTATAAAGCAAATTTGCATACATCTGAACGTGTCCCACACGATGCCAGTTCAGATTTTTCCTCAAGCTTTTCCACCCACTTCTCCCTCTTTTTATACTTCTGAAATCTTACCCACCTATCCCTGAGGGCGCATCGTAGATACCATCAACTCTAAGAAGTCTTTCTCAGTTCTACTAGAGATAAACAAACATTCTGTCCCTCCTAAACGCCTATCACACTTTGTTTATATATTTAATATTACATCTACCATTCTGACTTATATGAAAACTATATGTTTAAGTGTTGCTTTATTTCCAAACATTAATTGGGAGCTCTTGGAAAGCACTAACCTTGTCATTCAGTTTTTCTTCAAAGTATGACATACTACAATGCTTAAAAGCTTGATGGTGCACTAGTAAGTGCTTAAAAACCTGTCTTCAGTGAAACTGAGATGGAATTTGAACAAAGCCTTGGATTATTAGTAAAATATTAAGAGATAGTGTTCAAAGGTAGCCTGTCTGGAACCAATAGCAAAATAAGAAGGGCTCAATGATCTAAAACATATATATAGGCTCTTTTTTACCCCCAGTGGGAATTAGATAATATGTTATTACCTAATGCTTAATTTATTTATTTAAAATTTCCAAAACAAAGTTTTTTGTTATAGTTGTTACTATTTTTAATTATTCAAGTGTGATTTTTATTTTACCTTGATAATATTTATCTGAGTTCAATCAAAGTGAGACAAACGTATACTACATTTAGAATACTTATTTAGTTAGTTGAGTGGTCTAAGAGAGGCCTTGATGCTGATAATGGTAATTCATGGAAGAATGTTCTAATGCTTTTGCTTTTCGGAACTACCTCTACCTTTCAAATATAATCAAATACTATTTATGGACATATATTGTGTGTGTATGTAGAATTTTAAAGTTTTCCAGGTCTGTGCAATATGCCCGCTTTTTAAAATTTTCATACTATGATTTTTATGTTTACATTAACAAAAACAATGTACTTTTATAACAACTTTTTTTTCACTTCCTATCAACAGAATGACCAATCCAAACCTGAAGATAAGTTATAGTCAAATAGGTCATGTGGGAAGTAAATACTAAATATTTTTAACAATATATTTTTTTCTATAACACTACATTACTTTAAAGAAATATGTCCTCAACCAGTTGCCTGGGATATTTTGAATATCAAAATGCCTTTGGTGACAATAATCGGAAACCAGGAATTTCTTACTTGTGCTCCTCTTTAGTTTTTATTGGTTTATAATCACAAAACATTTACCATGTATTAATTTCATCATTTCATTACCAATCTCGCAACAAATTCTGATATCGAATGTTACAGATGAGTACAGAGGGAGAGTTGTCAGAGAAAATGGAAAAAAGGAAGTGAGAGTTAGGGAAAGCAAGGCATAAATTCTTTTGTTTAATCCTAATTTAATTAGACTGGTTTATATTATTTGCTAATCGAATTGATAATGGACAAAAATAAAACCAGAGCTATTAAAATATCAACGAAAAACAACTAACTAGTTTAGTCTTACTTTCCCAGTAGCCTAAATTAAACTGTTATCTATGTAAACTTAATGATAACATCACAGGCTCATGTCAGATCTATAAAACACTTGGGAGAATCTCACATTTCATAATGAACTTTCATATACAGTATTACACATTCAGCTCTCTTTTAACCATATTTCTTTAGCAGCAAATACAAAATGTGAGCAGCAGAGGTAAAAATGTTCCACCTACTTAATTTTCATTTGGCATGTTTACAGTCAGGTAAACAGAGACTGCTATGAGATAAAAATGTTGGTATTTCTTCACAAAATATCCTATGAGGAGAGATAACTTTTTTAGGGTAAAACTCAGTCTTTATTCTGTCAGGCAAAGTAATTATGAAGCAAAACAAATCCACATTGTCTAATTAGGTCATTAAAAAGCATAAATGCGTCATGGAAGCTTTTCTCCTTGCCTAAGACATAAAGTAAGACAATGAAAACAGTCTGGTAACATAGAAAGGTTTAGAATTTGTTTCTTTTCAAAATAATAGGTCCTTTCATCTTTCTATTTCCCTAAGACGAAGACAGTTAATTTAGAGACAATCTGTAATTAGTTCAGGACTTACTCTGATTATATTTCAAAATATTTAACCAAAAACAGGAAGATAAAGAAAAGAAGAAAATACATTAGAAAACTTATCAAAGGAAGTGAATAAAATCAAGAGAGTGGATTGCTGATCAAATGTATTCTGCAGAGACAAGATGAATATAAAATCTACATTCATATAAACACAGCCAATCTGGAATACCAGAAAGCTCTTAGAAGGAATATACTGGTCTCTGCCTTTGGGATTTGAAACCAGACTTTAATTATAGTTAACTTAAGTAAAAACAAATGGCATGATTATTTTGCCTCTTCCTCTCTATTATTTTTTTAGTTTTAGAAATCTCATGGCTCAAAGTGTTAAGAAACAAAATGCAAAAAAGGAGAGGGGAAAAAAAAAAACTTACCTGTGATCCTCTGGGTCCTCGTTTGTGGTCCCATTCTGAATGCCCCATGAGCTGTAAGATAATACAACATTATGGTAAATTAAATGATACTTATTATATAAGGCAAATAGTTTTACTTTTTCTTTTAAAGAATAATTAGGCATTTGAAATGTATGTTTTAATAGAAATGTATTAAATATCCATCATGAATAAATGAACACACATTAAATAAGAAACTTCTGGTTTAGTAGCTAACATTTCAACTGCTAGTAATTTTTAAGATATTTTAATAGAATCGTGTGACAAAAAAAGAGTCTGCTAATGTACAGCTTTACAGTTCTTTGTCAGGAATATCCCAGATAGATGTTAAACCATGTTAAGCTTTATTTGCATATTATTAAGCTTCTAGTTTGTTAGAAAACTATGCTGAAGAATTCACTAATGTAGCTTAGTCTATGGTCATGAATGATAAAAACCAGAAGACCAAAATATTTCAATAACTTTTAATTGTTTTGATCATATCACAAAATAAGAGTTTTCTAAGAAGTAAAATTAATATAAAATAAGCCCCAAAGTCATAATTTAGTTTTTCTTAGATCTTCATGAGACTACAAGACATTATCAAGTTATTTCCACTGTTATAATAGCCCTGAGCTATCTGCTTACATAGCATGATATTTATTTATCAAAAGTAACATTTAACTAGAAGAATATTAAGGAAATACAAGATATGGACTGGGAGGAATAAAACTTCACAGCTGTCCAGTACACTCATTACTCATGGGCACCAACCGAAGAAATCCTACCACCTACAATCTAGCACATCAACAAGACAGACTATGCAACGTGTTTACATACATTATCAGCTTTTCTATAAAACAGCATGACTCCAGTAGATATAATGACACAGAAACTGTTCACAATAGCTACAAAAAATATCTTAGAACATTACCAAAAAATGTTTGATTACCATATACAGGAAATGGTAAGACTTTACTGGTCACATAATACTCCTGATTAAAAAGGTTGAATTCTATAAAACTTTTAAGTGTTTAGTTCTACCCAAACCAATTTACAAGTTTAATTTAACTTCAATCAAAAACTAATCATATTTCTCAAGGAAAGTGGAAAAACAAGAATCTAATATTATCTGAGAGAATAAAATAAAGAATCAGAAAATATTAGATGAGATTACAAATACCCTAGTGGTTATTAAAATACATTATAAAAATTAACCCAATTATAAGATAATAATTTAAGACTCAAAATATAAATGAATGAGATATAGTTGACAGTTTTGAAATAAACTCATGCACATATAGCAACAAAATATGAAAAAGAAAATTGAAAAATCAATGAGGGGAACTGTTTCATAAACTATATAAATGTCTAACCAATGTACTGTATACTTGAAACTAATTTTAAAAATCAATTAACATTTGAGAATTCAACAAATGAAAGAAGAGAAATAGATTCTTTGAAAAAAATTACAGTTGAACATTATATAAACATAAATTCTAGATAGATAAAAATGATTTAAATTTTAGAAAGATGAAACTTCGGTATGAAATAGAATAAAATCCAGGTAAATATTTAAATTACCTTGGAATATAAAAAGATTTTCCAACTTAATTAAAAATAAAACCATACACAGAGGATCAATGGATCCAATTATGTAAAATCTTCAAATGTCAGCACAAATGTCACATTGTCAAATTATCTGCAGTACATACATAATGGCTTCAGTATATTAAGACCTCTACCAACTTGAAAGAAACATAACCTTAGGTAACTTGGGGAAGGATAAGGACAATTCATAGAATAAATATCAATAGTAGATTTGTGGGAAAAAAATAATTTTATTGGAAGTGAAAAAATTTCACTATAAATAATAAAAAACTACTGTTGCACATTAAATTAAAATTAATAATGTTGAATATTAGTGAGGATTTAATGAGATAAGTAAGCATATACAAAGACATACACAGTATACATATTTCATACATAAAATAATATTTTAATACATATTACGTACACTTTAAAATTCTTGCCTTTTGTTTCAGTAAATAAAAATGTAAAAATCGAGTAATTACAATGTGTTATCACTGTATTATCCAACAAAAGACCTATCCAATAATTTATAGTACAAAAAATATATATATATATAGCAATTAAAATTTGGCTTTCAGAGCCTTTTAAAAAATGTATATGAGAAACACTCATGGTATAATAAAAATTATAACAGTAATTTTAAATTACTCATTTTTAATAAGACATAGTCAATTATTGTAAGCTTTGGAAATTAAAGCAATGATTTATAGTTTAGCAAGCACACGATTTCGGAAAAATTAGCCCAGATAATCATCACTTAAAATTGAATACTAAAATAGTTAATATTTTTAATGCTTTAATTTTTTAAATTTCTACATTTGTTAGCATTACATCTCATAATAAATATTCATTAATCTTAATTTAACATTGTTTGTCATAAATTTAATAGATACTAGTTAATAAATTAATCTGATTTTAAAATACATTAACATTTTATTAGTTGTTCACTAGAACTATCAAAAATAATTCTTGACACATTTAGATCATCTGCCTTATTGAGGCCTTTCATTAATAATAAGAAGGTGCTAACAGAATAGTAAGATGAGATGCTTATCTTGGCAATTTTAAAGAGATAATAAACCTGAGCACTAGTCTATTAGAGAAAAAATTGTTTTTAAGCAGAAGGCTTCTTCTCCCTTATGTTTTATCTAAATCTGCTGAAGAGAATACTTTCTAAAAGTCTGTTTTGACTATCATTCTCTTTGCAAATGAGTTTAAACTAACAGGATAACTTGGTAAATTCTGTATATGTTTCACAATAAAAAGAGGTAAATAAATCTACAAGCACAAATTATAATCTATAATATACTATTTTAAGAGAAAATATTTGATAGTGATAGCTAGTGTCAGTCAAGAAGGTAATATTTAGCCAGGATCAGAATTAAAATAAGAAAAGCATGGAATTCACTGTCCTTTGTCATTAACTATCTTAAAGATAATGATTTTTAATCAGAACAAAAACATTCAAAATGTAGACTTATTTGTGTCATCACTTACTATAGAAGATAAATTTGTTAATTTACAAACCAGAACTTATAAAATAAATTTCCAAACTTTCATTGTCTAAATAGGATTTTTCTTCTGAAACATAAAACAGCAAAAGAGGCAAAAATTTATGTATTGCAGACATTTCCCAGAATTATACAAGAGATGAATGAGAGAGATTTACAGTAAAGGAATTCTATATATCCTAGTATTATATATCAATATAATATTATATTTTAATAGTCTGAGTTAACCAAGCATGTGGTAATATTTTAAAATGCATTCTATTACTTTTTTCAAAGCAATGAAAAATCATAGAAATCTGCATGCTAAGTGAAATATAATATAAAAAGGAATTCTGAAATCAGATACTGGAAAGTTCTCTATTCAATAAAAATCAATAGGATAGTTTTCTCTTTGGATTTGAGGAAATTATACAAAGGCTTTAGCAGTAGAAATCTATTTTGAATTAAATAATCTGAGTCAAAATTCAGCATTAATTATTTCAGTGTTGGTATACATGGTTTGATATAGTTGTACATAATTTGTTTTTTAAATGCAGAGAAAGAGGTGGTGGTAGGGGCTGGATAGAATATCACATCCCTGTATCTCTCTATGATGATAGCATATCTGGCACAGATGGTAGGTAGGGTGGGGTGTGGGGGAATGAAGATCAGCTTCATGTTAGTACATGATAGCATATGAATTTTTATCCTATTTGCACACAGAATTTATTTTGCTGTCATAAGAGGACTGTCCTTAGATTGTGGACCAAAGACTAATAAGCAGAATATTTTCAGTATTCCTTAAAAAAAAAAAAATCTATAGTGTGATAAATTGCCTGACTTGTTTAATATTACAGATTATTTAAATTAAGATGAAGCACTTGGCCACTGGTACATATTCCTCTTAAAACAGAACCATAGGGCAAAATATTTTGGGAAGTACTTAGACACTTTCTTTCCCCAGTCTCTTGACTGATGAAGACAAAAAACAAAAAAACAAACAAAAAAAAAAACAAAAAACACAAACATGGTTAGTTATAATAAATAGTAAAGAGAACTTGCACAGTGAATTTCAGAATAAAGTGCAAATTGATGTTAATGTTATATCAATGAGAAAGTCAAAACATCCTTTGAATCAAACAGGTAGTATTAGTATCAAATTGCAGATGACTAAAATAGTCATTTGACATTATCATGGGATTAGATAAAAGACAGAAATGGGTCATGGACAATGAGGAACAGAAGTTACAATTGTGCAGTATTTTTTTCTTTTTGCAATTGAATTCATCTGGACTAAACTTGTAAGATAAATGAATAGCAGCATGATATCTACGCAATGCTGAGAAAAGAGACAAAGTTTATTAACGTGATACAATACTGTTTTTGGAAGAGGAATGCTCATGATTCTAAGATTCGTTATATAAAGGTGCTATAAATGTAAAACATGGAAGAGGGGATTGAGGCTGAGACTAGAAAAATGAATAAAAAATAAGCAATTGAAATATATTTTGGTTGATAAAGAGTACATGGCTGCTTAATTCAGGAAAAAAAAAGTCTTTCACCATCTATAAAAGATATTTCCTTTGCTATTTAACTATGATTACTCCTCTGGGTAATGATATTTTGATAAGCAACTTACCAGAAGGTTTGGAAATATATAGGTCATCAAGGTTATCCCTACACATGACAAACAAAATCTTTCCATCCGATGAAGGAATTCTTAAAAAAACAAAAAACAAAACAAAACAAAAAAACAGTATCCTTCCTCCTTTCTCAGCTCCCATTAATCAGGTTAGACAAAATAAAGACCCTTAAATTTATTCCTAGAAAACTAAGTATACTTCCTTGAAAGAAACACAATCTGTTACATAAAGCATTTTGAAAATCCTAACTTCCTTGACACTAAGTCATTTTCATCCTTATGGAATAAATTCTTCTCTCACTCACTTTTATTTTTAATAATAAATTTCTGCATCACAGCCTTCAGCTAACAGTATGTTACACAGTACTGAGTTCCAAGGAAAACAAAACTGCTGCCAAACACAAAATTTAAAAAGTTCACAGGAGAAGCAAAGAGAAGTCAGCATGGAAACAAAACGGTTTTATCCAAACAGAAATATTTTTAATAATAGCATGAGAAACGAAGATAGTTGAAAGTATATTTCTGTAGGTAAAATATTTCCTTCCTTGTTTATATATATTTTCCCTGTACTATTTGCTCCTATTGTTTTGCTTGTTTATATAAAAATTAATGTCTTTTTAAGGGCATCTAGGAAGAAAAAATTTACCAATCATGAAGGGATGAAAGCTGTGTGAGAACCACAACTAGACATAAAATAAAGAATTAGTCTTTGCATGTACTTAGGAAAGAGGGGTTTTAAATAATAAAAAAAGTGACGGAATATAATTGTCACTTTTGTCCTTGTATTACTCTCAAAAACCATTTTCTATTCACTTGTTGAAAATTACTAAAACATATTTTTGAAATGTATAAAAATTTGTGTAAAAATCACCACATCTCTTTTATTTCATCCTATATTCATTAAATAAACATTTATTACATACCTATGATGTTCTAGGCACAACCTATATATACCAGAGACAAACTAAGATTCATCTCTATTCTTCTGGCTCGTACATTTCTAGTGAAGGGAGATCAAATATTAAAACAACAAAACAAAACAAAAACAAAAAACCCTCATATCATGTACCAGGTGATGATAAAGCTTGGAGTAGAATATAGAATGGAGAATCAGTGGGTAATGGCAGTTACGGGCTGGGAACAGAGCTAATTGACATAAGTAGATCGGGAAGTCTTTTCTGAAAAAAGTCACATTTTAGCAGAGAACATAAAGTGAGAGTGCCAGACACACTGTGAAGACCCTGAGAAGGGAGCAAGAACGGTACATCTGAGTAGCCATAAGCCAAGATTTTAAAAACGGTTGGGTCTTTTTAATCACAGGTACATATATTTGTATTTATTCTCTTCCACTGGTATAAAATTGTCCAAAAGTCAGTCATTAGCCCCAGTAATTAAAAATTACAAAGTACGTTTTCTAGAGAAATATGAATGGACCAGGGATTCTCCTTTCCAAACTCTTAATAAATTTCAATCACAACAAGAAGAATTTGTGGAACGTGTACAACACTCTGTAATGGCACCTTTATATTAGTCACAGCAAATAGCACAATTTTGTTGTCCCTTTACGCGTGTTTTGTTTTTCAAGAGTCATAAAATGCTTAAGAGCAGGCGCTGTCTTTTAACTCTACTTGCTACACTAGGCATAGAACTTTCGATTTGAGAAACAGATTAAAGCTCTTCTTTGCCCTTGGAATGTTCCCTTCGGAGTCTTCTATTGGCATAATTTTAAAAAATATCTTTACTACTTATGTTTTCTCTCTCCAGAATTCCACGTGGGAAGATGGGCCTGGACTGCTCGCTTCCCTGCCCACAGGGACTACTGGATTGCAGTCCCCTGGCCTGGGAAGATCTGTGATGGACAGTTTAGGTCAGTTCAGCTCCTGTCTAGTCCTTTTAGGGAAATTGCTCTTAATCCTTGGTGTTTTTTTTTTTTTTTTTCCTTTGCCTCTTGTTATCCAAGGAGCAGGAAGGTCAAGACTACACTGTACTCTGCAGAAAAGAGACACTGAAAGTCTGCATTTGGCTTGGGCCTTCAGCCAAAAGTGTTAACAAAATCCCCAGGGCTCCCGCATATTGTCACCCAATCCTCCCACACATTGTTCCACACAGGGGTTTGGGGCCTAGAAAGTCCTAATATAAATGGTACTGAAAAAGACTGATCTTCTTTGTAATTAAGTGTACAAACTGGGAGACTCCCTGGACCTCATTTAGGGAACCCAGATTTAGTCAGCAGCCTCAGTTCTTACCCACAGCCTAACTTCACCACCACTGCTTCAGCACATCACCCACATCCCAAATTCAACCCTGTCTACAAGGCATTATCAAGTGATGAGATGTTATTGAAAATTTCCCGGGGAAACAGGTATGGTTACATTATACAGAATACTGCAAGAAAGCCACAAAAATATTTGTTAGAGATCTCCCAAGGTGTTACAACTTTGTTTTTTTGTTTGTTTGTTTATTTGCAAACAAACCACCTCTTGCCCTTTACTCTTGGGAAGGGAAGTGAGTGTCTTTCAGCTTACCAGTCTCAGCCTTTCATGCCTCAAGGATCTTTCCCAGGATCTAAATATCTTTTTATCATTTCCAGAAAAAATTTAGATTTCACCCATTCTTCCCATTTGAATCAGACAAATTAGCAGGAAAAAAAGATTCTTTAGAATTGACCCTCCCCTTCCTTTGAAAGCACTGAGAGTCTGAAAATAGTAAAGCACTGAAAGACTGAAATTAAAAGATACTTTTTCTTTTGTAGTTGGTGATAACTACCTAAATTCCATCCATTTCACAGAGAATAAATCCTTGATCCTGATATTAGAGTTCCAACCCAGCTAGTATAAATTTCAGAAGCACTGGGAAATGAGAAGACTTTAAAAAGAGAGAAATCCAAATATTCTCGAGTTTGATATTCCAGCCTCTCTACTGCAAGTTCTGCATCTATATCTGATAATGATGTTCCCACATTCTGATTTAGAATGCTTCCAAAATTCTATTTCTGTCCCTGTTATCAGAATGACAATCATCATCCAAACATATATGTGGCCACTGATGCTACAAAGCTTCCATTATTTTACTTAATATATCTTGACTATCTTGATTACATAGACGTTTTGTACTTAAATTGCTAATGTGAATTTTCAGTACTAGTAGTAACAATGCGATCCCGTCAGTCTTGCACTTAAACACGCTGCAAGGTATTTTAGAAAGAAGTACCTTATAAAGGTAGTTTATGGCAATAAAGTAAAATAAACTTGTGAAATTCTGCATAACATAATTACTCCTTGGATCGTTCTACATATTAGCATTGTTAAAGTGTGGGGAAATCTTGAAGCAAAGGAACTCAGTTCAACTAAATAATTCCAAAAGAATTTGATCATAAAACATTTTTGTTTCAAAAGAGATTAATAGTTTCTATGGAACACATTTTGAGAAAATTATTTTTACAGTTTTCTAAATGCTCCACTTATGCATTATTTTCTTTCATCATTATCAGAAAAAAGAGGCATATGACCTTATTTATGGATATGGAAATGAGTTAAAAGAGTTGAAACTGTAATGTAAATAGCCAGTTAAACATGGATTAAAATTTAGGTCTGCTGGCTATAAATCATACACTTTTTTCCTACTGTACTACTTTTTAAAATAAAAAATTACTGAATCCAAACCAAGTGGCAGGTCCTAGGCATTGAAGTAGGTTATTAAGAAAAAAGAAAAAGACATGAGATTTGATTTGTCTTCATGGAATTCATGGTTAAGGTGATGAATTTATTTCTCAAAAATTCATTTTGTACTCTCTAGTCTCCACCAACTTTAAAATAATTATTTTGGAATAGGAGAAAAATTAATTTCTCTGAAAAATCCTATTATTATATAATGTAAATATAATAATCATATTTTGACATGTTGGCTATGGAATTACCTCAAAATGTATAGAATATTATGTCAGATGCTTAGTTATGCTAAATTCTTTATTAGTACACCTCACTAGTACACATTATTCATTCCTTCATTCATCCACTCACTATTCATTCATATATTCTTTCAACATTTATTGGATACTACTATATATATATTTCTGTGCTCTATGTAAACATGTGTTGATTCCGCCAACCTAGAGGCGGAACCATAGGATTTTAAAGGAGCTTCTAAATCATTAATAAAGTGTAGCATACTGGTTAAGCATGTGGACTCTAGAGGCCAGACTAGCTGGTTTAAATCTCATATATGACATGATATTCAGTCTTCATAGATACATGATCTTGGATAATATATTTAATGTCTCTGTGCTTCAGTTTCCATATTTCTAGGATACAGATAATAATAGCATCTAATTCATGTGGGTGTGATAGATGATCATTATACAAAGACTTAATATAGTACTTAATACGTAGTATGGACTCATTAACTGTTAGCTATTATTTTATCACTATTAATAATTACAAAATATTTCAATATTGTTGAATTATAATTATTTCAGAAAAGTATAATTCTGATGATATAAATGGTAACTTTCTATTAAAATAGAATGAGATACCCATTCTTTGACCATGCCAATGCACAATTTATAAAATTTGATCAAATTGAAAAGTAAAGCAAAACTTCATGTATCATTATTCATGGTAACATGCAACACATGCACATGGTCATGAAGTCTACTGAGTCCACTGAATCAGATTCAGATTTGTTTTCTGCATAACAATTGAAAAATCCAAATTTTAACAATACCAGGTACCTGTGGTGAAGAGAGGCATGCAAAAATGATATCTGGGATGGCATAATCTTCCTGAAGCATACAGAATAGCAAAAGCCTGAGATCACATAACAAAGGTTTGAAAGATTTATAAAAATACAAGTATTATACACACACGCGCACACACACACAATGAACTACTTACTCGGGCATACAAAAGATGAAATATTGCCATTTATAACAACATGGATGGATCTTGAAGGGATTATGCTCAGTGAAATAAGTCAGGAAGAGACAAAAACCATGATTTCACTCACGTGGAATATAAAAAATAAAATTAACAAACTAACCAAATCAAACAAAAACAAACTCATAGATACAGACAACAGAATAGTAGTTACCAGAGGGAAGAGGGGTTGGGGGAGAAGCCAAACCGGATAAAGGGGGTCAAATATATGGTACAGAAGGAAACTGATGGTGGTGAGCATGCATGAGTATACAGATATCAAATCATAATGTTGTACACTGAACATTTATATAATGTTTTTAACCAGTGTTATTTCAATAAAGAAAAAAGTTTTGAGCAGCAAAAAAAGCAATTTTCTTGTGAAATATCTAATAAGGTATTATTGCTTTAATTTATTAATTCTATAACTTTACTTCAAGTGAAACTCAAATCTATGAGCAGCATTGAACATGACTATAAATCTGTATTTTACAGTTTGTTAAACTACCTTTTGTTTTATTTCTGTCAATTTGAGTAATTGAGTAGAAATCAATTTTTAAAAGGTGTTATTTATAATTTCTAGCCTTTTGCCTGTTGTTTTTAGATTGGATCACGATAATATTTCTCTTTTGCTATCTATTCAGATTACTTTTATATAATGTCTCATGGAAAACCTCATTTAATGCTATTTTCCCTAGAAAATAATTAAAATTCAATCATACCATGGCAACTTCGTGAGACTCATCTATAAAATTGATCTTTTCTTAGAAAAAAAATTTGGAAATCCCGGAAATAATAATGAAATCCAGACATAGTCTCAGTTGTGGCAAAAGCTTTAAACACAAGATTCATGAGGTCTTGCATTTGGATAGCTTTTTTTTTCTTTTTATTAATCATATATTCGCATATATTGCATGTGGTGTAAACAACATACAATTTCTTAAATTGTAGCATTAAATTTAATTTGTGCTGAAAATAGGAAATAGTATACATTTATAGGTCTATAAAAATATACACATATTACTACTTAGTTTTTAAGCTGTTACATACAGTAACAAGTTATTGAAAATTCTCTACTTAAATCATCTGTTTTAGAGATGGTCTTAAAAATCAATACTGTGACTTTTCAAAATAAATTACAATAATATTCATGACTTAAATTGAACTCATTTAAGTCATGACATAAAATACTGATTTCATTTTTATAAAATGTCCATTTAATATGAAGGTTACATTTTTCTAAAAATACTTTATATAAAAATTTTATAGTCTTATTTTACTTGATACTTAGGCACGTTTTTCATCTATCTATGCAAAAAAAAAAAAAACTTGGCCAAAATAACAAACTTCCAAACATTTTCCATGCTACTACCTCCTCCCTAAATATCTTCTCTTCAGGGCTAGCGGGTAGGGGATTGTTGAGAAAAAGACAGACTGGATAAGTGACAAAGAACAACATGTGCCAGCCTCATTACATGCCCCTTGGGTTTTATCTTTCCTCTGAACTTGGTATTACCAAAATTACTTTTGTTCCACTTTCTACAATTAGTAAATTTTATCAAAGCATGTGCGTTTTGTCCTCAACTTGTTAAAGGTTGTTAGAAATAATTTATTAAAAGACCTAGAGATATTATTCTCTTAGCCCAAGTTTAAGGTAAAGTGTATCCGTGGCTCAAATATGATCTAGCCCCTCAGTTCTCCTTCATGGCTCTAAAACCCATTTGAAAGAAATTTCTTGGATTTGTTTATACTATAACTAATGTTCTTTTGCAGGAAAAAAAAATGTTTCTTGGAAATTTATTCCATTTGGGACATATTATGTGAGTCTCTAGGGATTAAGGGAAAATTTAAATGACTATAAAATGATATGGCAAGGAAAAAAGAAAGTAGAAGAAAAAGGAATACTATAATATGATCAAAATTGTTTGCTTTATTAACTGCAGTAGGTAGAATGGCAGGTGCAAAAAGGATTATCATGTTCTTCTCTGTCTCTTTTTTTTACCTCAAGTATTAGAGCTGAAGGACTTATTTACTTTTGCCCTTTATTTTTTTTAAAATCAACTACTATGGACCAGAGCCTCTAACAAAGGCAAAACGTAAAGAACTTAGAAAGTGAATCTGGAGAAAAGAAACATAATAGACAAATAGCTACTTAGCAATGGCTTTTAAAAACATCATTCTGAGTCGCAGAAGAGGAAGTTTACTTGATGTGTCAATTAACCACTGACCTTGTCAATTTAAATCAATAATATATAGTGAATTGGATTTTTGCTTATTTGATTATGTATCTAAATTGAAAACTCCCGGAATTTCATCAAGGGGAGGAGGGGCACCCTAAGGAAGTATACAATTAAAAAATATTTTCTATTAAACACATTTCCGTTGCTTCCAACCATGCCTTGGAATATACAATGTTTCACCAACAGTATTAGGGTGATTCTCTGGTTAGCCTTCATTTTTGCTTTTTTGAAAGGGGTCACGGGGAAATGACTGTTCTAATACTGCTTCTGCCTGCAGGGTGTGTACAAAATGCCTAAGATAGTATCCTTAAAAGACAGCCAATTCAATTCTTCAAAATCAATAAATTACACAATGTCTAGTCACAACTTTAAAAGCATAGCCAAACTGGACTGCCCAACTTGAGTTTGTAATGTTTTTCCTCTTTCAAGCTATTATTATTCTAAACTTAAAAAAAATTATTTTTTTGCAAATTCCATATAGTCAAAGAGTTCATTAAGACTAAACTCCTTAGAATAATGCAGTTTATAACTTATACAAAGACAATTTTAACTTCAAAAGAAAGGCAAAGTCAATTAATTCATACATCAATATGAGATAGTTTAAACTGTTTAAAAATTAAATTCATTGAATTGGCAGAGATCAGATTTTTAGCCTCTGTCTTCTTCACTGATTAAACAATCTTGTTTTGCAAGTTACTATACATATTATATTTATTGAGTATTTTTATAACACTGTATTGTAGTTAATGATAGACTCCAGAGTAAAATTTCTTGAAACCGAATTCCAATTTCACTCTTACTAGCTCCAGGAGTCTGGTTACATTACTCTGTCATTTCTAAGTTCAGTTTCTTCATTTGTAAAATAAAGATAATAATATTATCAATGTCACACAATTTTTATGAAAATAAGATGAGATAATCAGTGTAAGACCACTCAATGGTGTCTCATTTATTTTAAAATTGAATTTGAACTCATTGCTATAACCTATAAGACTTGGATACTGTGTCCTGTCGGAAGAAATTGTTCCTTTCCTAACACTGTTAGCTCATTCTCATACACAGGATTCATTTCAAATAACATCTTCTCAGATACACTTTCTGTAACTGACAAATCATCCATCCATTCATCCATCCACCTACTCACCTGACCAACTATCCATTCAAAATAGCAACAAATATATACTGAGTGCCTACTTGGTACTAGGTACTAAGATCTGGGATTAGGCAATAAATGAGAGGCCAGCCTTACCTTCATCTTTTCCCTATTACTTATGGCATGACCATCTGCTTTCAGAACTTACTGCAATCTGAAAAGATCCTGTTTATTTCATTACCTTCTTATTATCTGTTTCCCATTCTAGAGAATGAGTTTCAGGATAAAAGAACACTTAATGGTCTTATTTGTAATGTGCACTGTACTTGGTCCTAGTTAAGGGACTCAATAAATATTTGTTTAATGAGTGACTGATTTTCCTAGAGGAAAATTAATTAAGGGAAGGCAACTAGTTAGAACTTTAAATAAGCAGGAGTTAATTCAAATTTCTATAGTTGTAAAAATACTTCCTGGTCCTCAATTTTATTTTGTCTAGAGTTCTCTTGCTATTAAAAAAAGCATCTTGTATAATATACGTTGGTCAAATTATAATAAATAAAATGTCTATTATTTAAGTTTTTAAATTCTGTGGCACCTCTTGATGGAAATGCAGACATCCTAAGATGCTTTAAACTCAGAGATGCAAGCAAGAGCACACAAGTAGTAAAAAGGCTTTGCCCCTTTGCTCGAACTCAGAATTTTCTACTTGTTATCCTTTGCCTCATATTGCCAAAGATGGCTAGCCTCTCATACCATATACATCTTACTCTTCTTCCTCTTTCACAGAACCCTAATTTTCATAGAGGTAGCAATATGCCCAGCCTAGAAACTACGTTTCCTGACCTCCCCTCCCTTACAGAACAAGAAGTCATGGACATAGCCTTGTCCAATAAGATGTAAGCAGAAGTCACTGTGTGAAGCTTCTAATAAAACTCTGTAAAAGAGAAAATACTTGGATAGCTTGTCTCTTTTGCTTTTCTGCTTCC
The DNA here is from genome assembly GCA_003508835.1 of Eonycteris spelaea. Lineage (NCBI taxonomy): Eukaryota > Metazoa > Chordata > Mammalia > Chiroptera > Pteropodidae > Eonycteris > Eonycteris spelaea. The sequence continues at coordinate 5,143,196 of PUFA01000053.1, forward strand.
TCGCCTCCCCACCCAATTCTTCCTGCCTAGAAGGAGTATAGGATTCTGGAGAGAAGCAATGATCATCTGACACAAAGTGACCATGAGGGAAAGATAAGCCTCTGCTCAACATCCTGAAGCCATGAAAAATGTCAACATTGAGGTCTATTTGAGTAGACATGCATAAATACAAACATTACAAACATATTCTCTCTCTTTCTCCCTCCCTCCCCTGACCCTGTAGCAATAAAGAGAGGCAACAGCAAATATATACCAGAAAAAGCCTTGCAAAGGGAAGAAAAACAGATCTGCATACATTACTGACTTTGGATTCTCTCCAAAACAAAATCATAACATTTTAACTAACATTATTAGTACACGGAGGAACAATTTATGTCGTTAGTTTGATTCCCATTATGTGTATGATATATATGTCAAATTCAACCTTATGAAATAAATGAACACGGTATAAATAACTTGGGAATGTCTCAGTTTACTTTGTTGCCATATATATGGATCTTAAATAAAAATGATGATCATCACTTTTTTTAAAAAAAGGACAAATGCCAGAATGCTGAGAACCAGGTAAAACCAGTTTGGAGAAGAATGCTTCTAAAGTATATATTGCAGAACCTGATATTAATAATTTTTTTTAAGGAAAAACTAAAATAGATCTCAGAAATGCTGGACTAGACACATGTTACTTTTAATGTAGAACTTCACATGGACTTTAATATTATGACCTCATAGTAAGAAAAAAAAAAAAGCAAATGACATTTCTCAGAGTAAATATATTTTATCCTGGAAACTGAATTCATTTGTCATGGAGCATCTTATCACACAGCACGGTTTGGGAAACAATAAAATGAAAAACTTTATTCTTAAAGATTTTATACTTTTTATTCCAAAAATGAAGCATTGCCAAGAAGGATAATACAAAAATAAGAACTTTCAAATGAATTGTGAAAATAAACACTAACATTAAAATCTAGCTTTTAGAATAATTTGCCTGGCTTTTGTTTTAAAAATAAATATGTAGAAAAATACCATCAAAAAGTGAAAAGACAACCCAGTGAATGTGAGAAAATGTCTGCAAATTATAAATCTTATGAGACGTATCTAGAATATCTGTATACAGAACAATAGAGAACACAGAATCCTTACATCTCAATAATAAGAAAATAAACCCATTAAAAGTGGGCAAAAATTTGAATAGACATTTTCCCAAGAAAATATACAAATGGTCAACAAGCATATGGGAAGATGATCAACATTATCAGCTACTGGGGAAATGAAAATCAACACCACAATGAGATACCACTTCTCACCCACTAGGATGGCTATATTTAAAGCGCATGCACGCGCGCACACACACTCAAATAAATGTTGGTGAGTATAAAGAGAAATAGGAACTCTCATATTTTGCTAGTGAAAATATATAGTAGTGTAGTGACTTTGAAAAATCATTAACAGCTTCTCAAAATGTTAAATATGGAGTTACCATAGATCCAGCAATTTCACTCCAGTATTTATACCCAAGAGAAATGAAAACCTAAGTTCATTCAAAAATTGGAACAGGAATATCCATGTCCATAGGCACATTACTGATAATAACAGAAAGCTGAAACTCAAATGTCCATTAACTAATATAGAGAAACAAAATGTGGTATATCCATATAATTTATCTGGTAATAAAAATGAATGAAGTAATGACATATATTACAACATGGATGAACCTTCAAAATATTATTCTAAATAAAAGAGGTCAATCATGAAAGACCATTAATAGTTTAACACCTTTTATAAGAAAGGTCCACAATAGGTAAATCTGCAGAGACAGAAAAAATATTAGTGGCTGCCTGGGGCTGGAGGTGGTGGAGGCAGGCAGGAATGGGAAGTGACTACTTATGGATATAGGGTTGATGAAAATGTTCTGGAATTAGTGGTGAAGGTTGCAAAACACTATGAATGCCAAAAATACACAATCAACTGTATATTTTAAATAGGTAAATTTTATGGTATGTAAATTATATCTCAATAAATTTGTTTTTGAACAATAAGCATACACATACCTTTATGCATACTCACATCCCACACTAAAATGGTCCTTAAGAAAAAAAACAAACTGATAAGCATTAGATTCTTTATCTCTATTTAAATTTGAGTTGTGCTGTTGAAAATATTGGGGAATAGAGTAGAACATTATAATTACCTTCTTTATGTGTAAGATATTTCAGCTGTATTAAACAGTAAAAACAAAGATGGCTTCTTTCTAATAGCAAGTGATACGTCTGTGCATGGTGATCGCTATTCCTATTACTAGCTACTCTGGAATTATGGAGGAAACTTTCCACATATACTAGCTCTACCGGCAGGGTTTGAACCTAAGGGAGATTTTGTAAGTACTTACATTGCTTTTATTTCTAAATTGGCTCCAGGAGTAATTCTCCCACTGAAGAGATATAATATCTGACATTTTTAGAGTTGTTATTTTAAACTATGGTTCACACAGTAGCTTTCATTTTCCTTTTCTCTGAGCAAAACCCCTCTCAAAATATTGGAGTGTCTATTGCAGCTTTGTTATGGGTATTTAAAACTTATTTAAATGGTCTTCTTGTAATAATCCTTCAAATAATTGTTCTGATCAATATGTTACCTTTCACATATATTATCGATAACCACATAAGCTAATATTACATGCCAAGAGCTGTTGGATGCTTTGTGTACAATGAAGACAGAAATGGAACTCTGGCCATCTCATTTTAGTAGAGGAGGAAGATATATAAACGAATTAATATAAAACATAAGTATACATTTGTTTTTCCTACTAATGGTTGAGTCCTTACTGTGTGCCAGGCATGCATTAAATATTTTCTATTCATTATTTCAGAAATCCTCAAAATAATCCCTCTGGAGTAATATCATTTTCCCTCATTTATAAATGATGGAGCTGTGACATACAGAGAGCTCTTTACTATGTGGAATCAGCCAAAGGTCTGCTTTTGAAACACTAGCTCTTACCCTCTACATTTTATTCCCCTCACAGAGCAAGGACGAATAAGGTGCTAATGAATCACAAATATGGAAACAATGAATTCTTCCCAGAGAGGCAGGGAGCAATCCTGAGAGCTGAGCTAAAGACAGGATGTGATATCAGAGTTGGGTTTTAAGATAAGTACAGGAGATTGGTGGTGGGGGAGGGATTCTAGGTAGGCTGCAGTCAACATATGTAGAACCGTGTACCTGAAGTTAAAGGGTTCAAAATACATTTTAAAGACAAAAGATGGCATCAGATACTTTAAGAATTATGTGAACATACTTGTATTTTAAAGAAAGTCTATAAACATAATTACAGGCTGTGTGTGCGATGGGGTGATTTGCAGGAAGGAGATTGAAGGCAAGATCACTTATAAGAACCCTACTAGATGTGGAGTTAAAATAACATTTTAAATTAAAGCTCATACTCATTCCCTTCTTCCCACAAGGAAAAAAACATCTAAACAATTCAAGATGCATCTGAATTGGTATATAAGCATCTCACCCTTACACATTCAAAGATTAAGACCATAAAATATTTATGATTGCATCTGTTTTTACCTGAGGTTGCAACTATACCAACAGGTATAATTCATCAAAGAAAACCAAAGCCTAATAAATTAGGAACCCAACAAAAGCAGACAGAGAATTGACAGCTCGGGGGCAAGGTAGGGGGCACGCTAGAATGGTAGGTACTCTTTTCTTTTCTTTAAATAGGTAATTGAAATATCAACTGCAGCCTGAGCTCCTTTACAGGATCCTTGAGCCAGAATATGTTTAAAGGTTTAGAGTGGTCAATGAGCACTCAGATTTCCATTTCCTTAACCACTCATGGTAGTGTAAGGCCTGTGCCACTTGGAACATTGCATTTACAGTTCAAACATGAATGAAATTTATAAAAACAATCTCATGACATGGATTCTCTTTAGAGGTAGATCATACCTACCTCTTTGATAGAAGAGAACCAAAAGGATAGCTCTTAGAGGAGCAAAGGATGAAGGCCTTTAGAAAGGCAGTGACACACTTTGCTTTTATAAAGAGACCCATATTACGTATTTTTCATTCATCAATTCGACAGTTATGGAGCACTTACTAACAGCCAGATGATGGGTTATGTAAATGAGGTAAAAAGCTGAATGAGTGTCCACTTTGAAATCTTATTTGATAGAAGGAAAGAAAACATGTAAATGAAGAATTAAAATATAATATTATAACCCTTAAAATCTCTGTCCCTCAAAGGCAAAAACAAAACAAAAAAAAGGCTGCATAAACCATTTAACATGTGTTTTGAAGGTTGACGAGGGTTTTATCAGAAAGAAATAAAGGAGTCGGAGGGTTTGGAAGGTCCTCTCAGGTGGACAGGACACCACTGACGAATACTTGGAATGTGAGAATACATGGATTATTTGCTTATTTAGGAAAAGAAGACTAGTTCATGGACGGCCTGTATTTAGGAGGCACTAAAAAGGGAAGAGCAAAATTTTAAAAGGCCTGATATGACAGGATAAGAACCTGAAAAATTACTCAAAGGGTTTAAGACAGCCACTGCTTTGTTTGGAATTTTTCTTTAGAACGATATCAACTAAGAAAGTGTACACTAGATAGGGGTCATGCAGAAAGACCAGTTAAGAAACAATTCTAGAATCTGGGTAAGAGAGAAGGAGGACAAGCCAAGGTAGAAACAAGAGGAGGAGAAATGGGGGAGTGGGTGAAGCATTCCTGAGGTGGAATTTTATTTACTTAAAGAAAACAAATAAGGGCAGCTTCAGAAAAAGGAAAATATTACTCACAATTTGTGCACTTTTCATATTATACTATAAATATCTATCTCAAAAAATGCAAACTCCTTACGGCAGATCTATTTGCCATCCACCAAACCTAGCACTATGCCTGACACCTGGCAGATACTCCAAAAGTAATGGGTTGATTGATTACTTAAATATTGAAATATCAAGGTAATGAGAGAGCAAGGACAAGGGGTATTGATCCAATGAAAACAGTAGCATGGCTTGAGTTCTAATATCTAGTAATACCATAATTGTAGTATGTTTGGAAGTTTTCACAGTACAGCATGGGACCCTAAATATATTCTTATAGATTGACTTGAGTTGCTTCCACAAAGAAACTAATTCATAGAAACTTGACATCAATGTGCCTGTTCAATACAAATATTTGTCTCTTGTGTCAGTATTTCCAATGTTCACACTGAATGCCTGTCATTTGCCTGTCATAGCTAAACACATCAGTGTTGTCAACTCAGAGAACAGAGGCTTTGTCTAACTCATTTTATACACACAAAAAAAGCCTTATTAGGTTCTTAATAAATGTTGCTAATTGCAGCAATGTAATATAATCTCCAAAATAAAATTCAAAAAATTTAAATATCTACACAGTATATACATATTAACTACTCTGTGTTAAATAAGAATGACAATTACCTAGTATCCTAGCTTCATATTCTTTATCACATAACGTGCTAAAGTTTGCCCTTTCCAGCCTATGAATCTACCATTATCTTATTTATATCCAGCTTTAAAGATAGCTCTACATGTGTAACTATTTTGTATTTAGAGAATTTGTTAGTAAGCAAATGTAAATCAAAAATAAAATTCCTTAAAGTTTCCCATGTATTGCTTCATATTTTGCTATTGGCTATTTGTATCTCTGAGGGCAGATGTTGTTACTTTAAGGAATAAATCTGTCCATTTAGTAAGCTCAGGATATAGATATAACAGACTTAGGCATGGGACATAAGATTTTTTTTTTTTAAAGAAGCTCTTATTTCATAGTTCCTAAAACTGAATAAAAAAATTAAAGCCTAAGATGTGGAACAATTTAAAGATTTTTCAGTATTTTCCACATAAAACAAATCTAACAATAGTCACTTTTATTGTTCAATTAATTTCTTAGGTTTTTAGAAAGTATTGCTCTTGCCCAAACGTTAATAATCTCCCATTGTCTTGATTGACAGTAATTTGCTAATGAAGCTATACTTAATGAAGTGCAAATAAATTGCTGTAGTGCAATTTATTTTTTTACCAAATTTTACAGCAAGGATTACATCTAGGCTGTACTATGTAAATGACCTTTTGAAATTTATTTCAATTATCTGAGCTGCAGTTTCTAAGTAATAGAGGGGTAATTGTTTGTCTTACCCATCTCAGAGAATTTTATGATGGAGCAAATGAGAGAACAAATGTGAAAGTGCTTTCTTATCTGATGAAACAATGCAAGTGGGAAAAATTGTGAAACAATTTCTTAAATTCAGAAACAATTCTTAAAATTATTGACCACACATTTTGTAAATTTTTATGAGGTCCACCATCAGAAATATAGAATTTTCTTTCATTTTAAAATTACTCCTCTACACATCAAATAAATATTATCATACCTTACAATGATGGAATTAAAAAAAAAAAGATAACTATTTATAATGTGTTACAAACTGTCCTACAAGAATAAACACAGGAAATACATTCAAATAGATTGTTTTGAGCACAAGGGGCACTTTTCACTGAGGTTAGTAGAACAAATAATGGAATAATTTTGTTTTGGAAAATCAAAATAAATAGAAACTGGTTTAATAGGATGAAACTAAGAAAATAGTTGTGTGGTTATCAGAAATATGTCCTGATAAGGAAAACCCCTTTAGCCTTGGAAACTCTAAGCAACCTAGTTTTGGGTGACATTTCAAAGGATCAAACTTTTGGATTATAATAAGGAAGAGTTCTTTTCCTGAGTGAAATCTAAACCAGAGAACAATAAATCTCTTGTCATTCTCCAGATCCCAATTCTGATTTGCTATAAGGTTTTAATTAAACCCAGTCAAAACTTACATTGAATGGAAGTGCTTTAAAATGGTCACTTTCTGTAAAATGAATAGAGCATCATTTCAATTAATACACACAGATGAGGCAGCCTGGGGGAGGACTTGATTGATCCACGTTCCATTTTTTAATTTGTTGAGTTTAGTGAGGCATGCCCATTTCTCTTTTTAATTTACTAATTAATTTTAACATGAAAAGAAAGGGGGGATTTTTAAAATGAGATTTTTGTATAATATTGGTTCTTAATAAAATATATTTTAATCATTAATATTGATTTGTAGACATATACAATGCTTGAAAAATTATGTCTGAATCTATTATTTGATACTCACATTAGATGTATCTCATGATATGCATATTCTGAGTCTTATTTCTACTTTTTGGAGAAGGGTGTACCCATGAGATGTAATGAGTTCGAGTTTACCCCTATGAAGAACCTATTTGCAAATGAGATCACATTCTGAGGTACTGAGTGTTAGGAAGTCAATATATCTTTTTTAGGGGGATACAATTCAACCCATAACATATGGGTCTTAGTTTTCTCAAATAAAAAGTTGGGAATATAGACTACCTAATGTGTCTCTCAACCATCTGACGATGAAACAATTTTCGTTTTCTCAAAATAAAAAATATACTTGATGAACCAAATCGAAAGCACCTGCTGAATGAAAGATTCTGATAAGTGCCGTGCTAACTTTTGCATTTTCTAGAAAAACCTGAGGAGAATCAGTTGTGTTTAGTGATTTGACCATATGATTCCTCCAGTAGATTTGATTTAAAGATTTATGACCTCTGGATTAAATGATCTCTAAGATCTTTCTAGCCAAGACTTTTATGATACTAGAATAGTTTTTTACTTGCATTCTTATTATATAGATGAAATCAACAAAATGAGATAAACATATCTTTCTTGTCCAAGAATTTTTAACATGAAAACCTAAAAATCAGGGGAAAAAAATCATTCTTATAACTCAGAGCATTTCCAATATTCTCATTAATACCTTTTCTAATGTTCTTCAACTTTTCAAAACTAGAGTTTATTCTCAGCATACATTATGTTTCTTCTATAAATAGACACTTCTCAGGATATATTCACTCTAATAAATCAGAAGTACCAGTGAGCACCTATTCACTAGGTGTTAGAATCCCAGCACCTCCTGCTCTATTTTGTGATGTATGCTCTGGGAATGTCATAGACATCACAGTTTTCTCAGTTGCCAAAAGGGGACATTAAAAAAAAATACTATCAGGTATGTATAGTGAGAATACCTTACTTAGAAATATGTTATTACTAAGGTATTACAGATGCACTAAGGAATAAGAAGATAATGGCCATCTCAAAGATTTTGAACATTATTAATATCATCAAGGGTACGATGAATCAATGATAAAAGGAGATAATATAATCCCAGTAGAAGCAGCAGCTTTTATTCATTTACCTGTGTAGCCACTAGATGTAGCTTGTCTGTTCCTGTGCCTGGAATTTAAAGTGCCATCATTCCCTCTGGGATAACTGCCACCATCAGAAAATTTCAAAATATATTATTCAACACTAGTGTGCTAGTGTGGATCCCAAAACATGACCGTGTTCTTCATAATGTTAGTAGCTGGGGTTTGAGAAAGGAAATGAAATCAAAGCAGAGCTGCAATGAAAAGGCTGAGGAACACCAAATCAGAAGTAAATCAATGTAACAGTCTCAAACTAAATTTGTAGCAATTGAGAGTTACCACTCCTGATAAAAATAAATAAATAAATAAATAAATAACCAAGGGGGGGGGAAACTATTAAAATTGCCAGGATATGTAAAGCTGATGTATCCTGTGACTGTCATTTCTAATCCTGTACCCTTTGACTGTCATTTCTAATCCTGCTCGGAAGGACTTGGTCTACTCACAAAATCTCTCACTTTCCATCAGAGTCTGGGCCTCAGAGAATCAAGCGCTTCCAGCTGGGCAGGCAGAGCCTGAGAAAGTTTTGTGGGTTTTGCTTTATTTTATTTTATTTTTTTTTATTTTAAAGTTATACAGACACACATAAAATGTCTACTTTTACATTTTAGTCACCTCAACATATGAAATGATGGGATTTAAACAGTAAAATAACAATATAATGGGTGGGGGAGGGGAGTCTTGCCCCTGGCATCAAGAATTATAAACATCAAGGAGTGCCAGTGTAAACCTTTATTCAAGAGACTGGGTTCTTTGTCAAGCAATGCCTTTCTTCCAAAACATCCTTGCTGCCATATGTCTGCACCCAGCCAGCTGCAGATCTAATAAGAAAGTTCTTATTCATGTTGTATAATGTTTTACAGGTTTGCCACGGGGGTCACTCGCTGTGAGTTCTTTACGTCAGAGTCAGAGCTCTAACAAACAGAGAGCGGAAAGATGCCAAGAAATGTAGGTTGGGAGGGGAGGACGAAGGAAAAAGAAAGGAAACAGAGCATCAAGCTCACAGCCTTTCTATTTATCTTGCACTCATTTAATGCCAGAAGCGATATTTTTATTATTAGGGAAGAAAAAGAGAGGAAAGGGGGCAACTATTAGGTTGTATAAACATGATCATCAAATATAAGACGAGAAACGTTTAACTCTCTCTTGACTAATTTAGAAAGGGGGATGCATTAATCTTTTCAGATATTCAGTAGCTATTTAATTATGTTTCTGCTGTTGTTTTCACCGTGTTAAAAATGCATTAAAAATGTTTCCTAATGGTCCTAAGACATAAAAAAAAAAACTTATTAGGTTCATAATTTACTTTACTGAGTGACCTGGATATACCATCAATTATAAATACTATATTATTAATAAACTCATGTTGATATGAAATTCAATAAGTAAAAAAAAAATCGAAAAAAATCAGTGTAAGACTGGCACTAAATGTTTTCATAAAGTAAATGGATAATGGCTTTTACTGAGTCTTCACCACCCTAAGTACTGCATGCCTTGTTATGAACTAATTAAGTACATTTGTAGATTATTCATGAAACAAAGATCTGTCACCAGATGCTTAGAGGTTTAGAAGGCACATTATACATGCTCGTATTTCTTGTCCAATGTTGACTTAATTTAATTGCAGTGCATTTTTTCTTTAGCAAATTTGATAGGAAAGCAAAATTTCAAGTGAATTTTTAGACCCTGGATACACTTTAAAAACTTAATCACATGTAAATGAGTTTTGAATAAAGACACAATGTAATTTCATAAAAAAGAAGCATTGCTGGCTCATTAAAATTTGGACTCTAAAAGTCAATAGACAGATACCCATAGAGTTGTCGACCTGAAGTTGACTTGAGAATAGTAAATATCGTTAGAGAGAACAATGTTATTGTGGAAAAACAACTCCAACTAAATAGATGAGAAATTTCTATGGGGTACCCAGACCGATGTGTAAAAGTAATGAAAGTATGTAGCAATCATCAATGTGACGCTCTTTTCACAGTAGAGCCCTCAGACGATAATCTTTGCATGAATTGAGAGAAGGTGAAAAGTGGTATCAAGAGTTTCCAAATACCTTTTAGGTGAATTTTATATTAGCATTCAAAGCTAATATAAATTTGGAAATAAAGTCATAGAGTAGGAGGGGATCTTCTTCTACTTGGAAAACATTGTTTTGTTTTTATCCTTATTTATAAATCTCAATGAAAAAGCAAAAAATCTCCAAGTGAGAAATTTTTCTTTGGCTCTCAGTACTAAGAAGATAGAAAATTTTAGTAACTCCTTTTCTCATTTTACAGTATTTTGCCAACTCTCCCGTTGTCTGTCTTTCAATCATTTATTCTTTTATACCTTCATAAGTACTCTTTAGTGACTCAGCAGAGGGCCTACATCCCCCAAAAAACAAATTATTATTTTGCAAAGTCCGACAAATTTTAATGTCACTCTTCACTGTATGCAAATGCAATCAGTCAGCACTAATGTCACATAACACAATAGCAAAATCTTGTTATGACTAAATCTTATATTGCCAGTGACTAGTGCTACATTTTGAAATAGTGATTCTGACATTAAAGCTTGTTTGCTTAAAAATTTTCCATGTTGTTTCAATGGAAGCATGTTAGAATGGTATTTTGAAAGTACACAGTGATAAAGTAAAACAGATGACATCAAAAAAGCTCAAGAGATATCAGGATGTTTCCACTCTGAGAGATTTGAAAAAGGAACAATAAAATTATTACTCAAATAAGCCAACCTTTGGTCTGTCAAATTCCATCTAGTTGGCAACATTAAATTCTCTCAAATATAAAATTCAACATAATAATTAAAAATAGTGAACACTTAAATAACGGTTTCTATACTACATACTTTTCTAAGCACACTAAATAGGTGAATTAATTTAGTCCTCACAACTACCCTGTGAGGTTGCAGATTATTATTCCTTTTATACAGATGAGGAAACAGAGGCACGAAGAGGTTAGTAATCATTTGAATCATCAAACTGAATCATTTGAATCATCAAATCAGAAAATATCAAGTTCTAGGACATCCAAAATCAACATTGTAATTCAACATTAAGAAAGATCTCTGTCAGGATGGTACTAATAAGTCAACTGTCAAAATGCTAAGTACTATTAAAAATAAAACAAAGCAAAATAAAATAATTTTCTTTTAGTTCTGGGGACCAAAGAATTTTCCTGATAAATATCCAGAAAGATAAAAAAGAAAGAAGATTGAAGACATTAGAAAGGAGCACTCTTCTCCTAAACATAATTTTGTGTGTTGTATGCATCATCCCCAAGGTTCAAGGAGAGCCTGCAGCAGACAGTGGAGAACCACGAATCTGATCCTAGAAGCTGGGGAGGCAGACAGCCTGCCTGCAAGGCTGAAGCTCTGGCCTGCAAAAGTCAAGAGGGATACCGCCTCACCAACGACACCCAAACAGAAAAGAGGTAAAACCAAAGGAGGTGTTAAATTTTAGAATGGGGAAAGATGCTACCATTTTAACATATTGATCTGAAAATAAATGTAGCAAAATGTTATTTTTCATTCATTAAAATTTTCTCCAGCCTTTGCCTATCCCCCTCAATGTTAGCATACCCCAGGTCTTGGTATTCAGATGGCTTTTCTCCTCTATGTACATTCATTCTCTGGTGACCTCATTCTAGCTCATTGATTTAAATATCATTTATATGATGATGGCTCCCCAGTTTGTATTTCCAGCCCCAACACTTCTCCCGAATGACAGGATCATATATCACTTCATAGATGGCCAGTGGAATTTTGAAACTCAACATTTCCAAAATCAAACACATTATTCTTCCCCCGAAACTTGCCTTTCCCTGTTCCTTTCCATCTTACTATGAGGTACTGCCAACAATCAAATACTTCGGGCAACAAGCTTAGTCATCCTGTATGCACACCACACTTGCAATTAATTCGACAGCAAATTCTGGAGTCTCTGCCTTCAAAATAAATCACAATTCCAACCACCTCTCAACTCACTAAAATCCCTAACCTAGATGACCGCGAAGCCTGGTCACCAGACATTCTGACAGTTTGCTTCCTCACGTCACTGAGTAATTTCTCAAACAGCACCCCAAAGCTGCTTTCACTGTCCACACCAAGTAAAACTGCACCCTTCTACACGTATCCTCTTTTCCTACTTACTTTTGTCATAGAACTCAGCATTTCCTGATATACCTAATCATTTGTTTATCATCTGTCTTTTGCAGTGGAGTTCTCAAACTTTCCCAATCACCAGAGAAAAGACAGATGACTGGAATTCACCCCCGAAGTTTCAGATAGCTCTCGGTGGAAACGGAAAAATTTACATTTCTATCAGCTTCCAGAAAATGCTGATACTAGTGCTCCAGGAATCACATTTTGAAAAACACTGGTCTCACAAAGTATAAGCTCAAGAGCATGGCTATTGTCTTTATATATATATGTTTATGTTTATATATATATATATATATATTTACATATATATTTACATATATATTTTATATATATAAATAGTTTAATTCAGAACCTTTATATAGCTTATTAAAAAAACAAAACAGAACAAAAATAGTGAAAACAAGACGATTTCAATGTCTGGAACCTTTCAGCCTTCCAAATACTTTGAAAGTTGTACATACCAACAAGGCTAAATTAGGAACGGAGCCATAGCATTTCATAAAAGAGATCTCTAGGATGTGGGAGAGTACCTGGCATAGTACACGTGAATGATGCTCAATAACACTGGTTGAACAAACAAATGAATAATTTTGGAATAAACCTGTTTTACTGTAATAGACATTTCCATAGGCATCATATTCTAGATAATTTATATCAAACATTCCAAAAACAAAGTGCAGTATAAATATGCACACACATATACATATATATATATATATATATATACATATATATGTATGTATGTATTTTAAATGGGATATTCATGAAACTGGAAATCTGGATATCATCAATCATTAAATGCACTGATAAACAAAATAGTGATACATGTTCAATAATCACTAATTCATAATTGAGTACTCAATTTATTTAAACTCATTTTTCAAAATGATTAGCTGATATGCCTAACTGCATTCCTAACATCTGCAGTTTTCTAGACATTTTTTTTAAAAATTTTCCCTACTACACACATCATTCTTCCAACATAAATTCTTATCTATTTGCAGCTAGATGGTGTAGAAGTTCTTGGCTCCAAAAGATGTGTACAAATTTAAAGTCTGTGTCTGCCTGTTTCTAGACAGCTGCAGGTAAATCTGAGGCTCATGGGTCCCCAAAAGAGAAAGGTTATAGATAGGGATCCAAGAGTTAGGCAAGGAATACGCTTGAAGCAGAAGAAATATACCAAACAAAAAGGGAAACAAAATATGCTGCTACACTTGGAACAAAGTGTTTTCATCTGAATGGGGAGCAAGAGCAATGCTTCAGTACAAACTGTGGGTGACCCATGAAAAACGCTCCACCAGGGAGGTAGGGAAGGGAATGTGCCATGAGTCAAGGTCTCCTGTCTGGTTCATCTTTCTCAATCTCGGATCATCAGCCCCCTTTGTAGCATGAGTCTCACGTGGGTTCCCAAGTACAAGAAATTCTCATTGCACAAAACACATGCTAGAACTTCTTAGAACAACACTTGGCTCTGGTTTCTGCTTGCTTTACTCCAACCCCAATCCTCATTTTGCCAGAGGGCCGAAACCTGATGGTGGATGTTTTTGAACACATGAAGCCAGGAAGCAGCAGGGGATCATCAAACCTTGGGCCAAATCCTAGAAATAATTTGGCAACTTGTCAGGTATCTGTTGTGTTGTTACTTTATGTTTTCATAAACACATTAAACAAACCAATAACCAAAAAACACAATATAGCGAAAGCTTTCCATTCATTGGCAAACGTGTAAAAAAAGCAATTAAAATTATCTCTTAAGTATTCACACGTGTCTCTTGGTGGTGACTATTCAGAGTGACTTTTTACTCCTATGCTGGCTGATAGCAAACACCAGAGTGGAACTCTGCCACTTTTCAGCAATTGTATATTTGGGAAATAATAAAGTCATTTCATATATGAATTTAAGTAAACAATTAGCCAAATCTGTTGATTTTAGCTCCTAAATTTCCATAGGAACTATGATGTTGTTGTCTAGTCTACAAACTAACCCATCCAAGGCTCCACATTGCTTACAGAAAAAATTCATTGTAGTTACCATGGTACCTATGTTTTTTTACGTTCTCATGTCTCTACTCGATCTCTTCAGTCACTTCCCTTTGTACCCTGTGCTTCAGTGGTATTGCACGACCTGATTTCTCCAAACATGCTGCATTGCTCACTGCTGATAGCGGGGACTTAAGGCAATATGTGGGCTTCGGCATCGAGCAGACCTAGGTACAAAGCTTGGTGCCTTCACTGAATAATGAAGTTATCTTGGGAAAGTTTCTTCAACTCGAGCCTTAGTTTTATTGTCACTAAAATGAGGATAAAGCATCTACCTCAGAGGAGCACTGGGAGAACTAAAGTGAGATGATGTCTCTAGAGTTCTTAGCAAAGTTCCTGTACCACAGTAAACCTTATATGCCTTACTCATCCTTATGCCTACTCCTGCTTGTCTTTCAAAATCTGCCTCCAAAGTAATTTTCTTGGTTCAGACTTCTCTGCCTTTGTCCATTTCTCTTTGCTGTTAGCCAGACAAAACTGACTTCTTCCCTTGCTATTCAAAACTATGCTGTGCATCATATTAATTATTTCCAACTCTTGTTAATAGTACAGCACATTTACTTCATTCTTATCTCATTAATTAGTAGTAGATTCATAAAGGCATGCACAGTGTCTGAATTCTCTCTCTATTCCAAATATTTAAATTAATACTTGATACAAAGTAGGTACTCTATAAATGCAGAACAAATCCATGAATATAGAAATCAAAGGGCAAATGCATAAATTGAGTTCTATCAGTACACAGTAAAAGATGATTTGTACATAGTAATCACCATCTTTCCTTAGTGTAGATATTTAAGATATGCATGCCTGTTTTACCTGAACAAAGATTTATCATGAACTGACTATATAATCAGTATTATAGATATAAAAATGAATAAGACATTCCCTCGAGCTGTGGCACAGCTTTCAGGGTGGATAAGGATATTTCAGAGATGTCTTTCATAATTTAGGCACTCCAGGTGTTGTGCGACAGGAATATCTTGACTCACTCCATAACATCTATTTGCTTAAGAGAGGGACTTTCAAAATAAAGGCAGGCAAGGAAATAATAACCATCTCTATAAATATGATAAAGTTAAAGGACGGCTCAATAAGAAGCCACCTTTATAAATCATAATGCTAAACATAAATACAACTTTCCACATTCATATAGAAGTCAGTTACTACTCTTAGAGTTATGAAAAAAGTATATATTATACTTTCTTCTAGAGCGACACAGTCCAATACCGTAGCTACTTACCACATGTGGCAATTTACATTAAGTCATTGAAATGCAGTAACATTAAAAATCCAACTCCTGCTCAGCTGGACTAGCTACATTTCATGTGTTCAGTAGTCTGGCTTCCAGACGACACAATATAGACAAAATATTTGAATCATCACAGAAAGTTCTATTGAACTGTATTATACTTAGAGAATTAAAATGAAAATTTTTTTTTAAAATCTGAATATACCCCTCTGTTTACTTAATCCATGATTAATTTGGGTTGATTGCCTGTTACAAAAGAAAAAAAAATTGGTTATCATTATCCTTTACATGGAAAAGGAAAAAAAAAATGAAGAGAGTGGGAAGGAAACTGTCGGGTCTGAAATACCTGTTATTTGGATTAACAAACATGGAAACACTCCAATTCAAAATTAGAGAGATTATTCTTGATGATAAAGCAACGGTTTGCTTAAATTTTAAAAAGCAGTCCTCCGTTTATGATTTCAATTTTTTTTTTGAAGTCAGTTATTTTCTTAGGAATAAGCAAAAGGCTAAAGGTGATCATACCTCAAGATCTTCTCTCAAAAGGACCCTATTTTTTTTTTTCAGTATTAAACAACTTTGTAAACTTTAAGTCTGAACTCTCTAAAAAATCAGTCATTGTCATAGCAAGGATAGAATGCTCTGAACAAGTGTCCTGTAAAAATGAATTGGTTCTTATTCTTTATTTATAAAAACTTCTGTCCCTGTAATACATTTGAATATTGAGAAGATCTCTCTTTATAAGAAGTCTTTGATGAATGAGCAACCAGTCCTTCCTAAGAATTGGAACCCTCAAGAATTTTACCTACAATTTTTCCTTTGTGGGGAAAATTTACTGTATCTCCTAATTGTTAGGGAGACATACATATTTAGATGTTTAAATAATGTATAGGAATTACCCATGCCAAGGAAGGAGAGAAAAGTTCCTGTATGTCTTCAGAAAACAACATAGCAGAGTCAGTGTTCCTCTAAATGTGGTCTTCTATCGCCCAAGTTAGGAGTCCTTTTATCAAGAGGGTGTTATTAAATACAGCTACCTGTGAGCCTCTGCCTAAGATCCCAGGTTTATTAAGTCACAATCCTAAGGCTGGGGCCTCGGACTGTATATCTGACAAGTTAGCAAGAGATTGGTATGCATATTCTAGTTTGGCAACCATTGTGTAGTGGCAGGTCCAAAAGAAAAGGACCCTGCACTATCTATCCTTCACTGAGCTTGAAGAGAGAAGAATCTATTATTTCAGATAAGTTGCAAAGTTTTACAACACCAGACCCACAGACCACATTCTAGTGACTATTGTGTATATACCTATTTTTCAAGGATATCCAGTAAAATTAGGGTATAACCAGTATATAGTTTGCTGCATGAGGGAGCTGTAAAAAACAAAGCAGAAGATCAATAAAGAAGCTTATTTATGTCATCGTGGTGCCTACTATACGATTGAGAAAAACACTCCAAATATGAGATGTTGTAGTCACAACATTTGTAAATCCAAGCAACCCAAATGTACTTAGTGTGCAAGGTTACCCTCTTCTCCCCACTCTTCAAAAAGCCACTGTAACCTTTGGCCTCCAGCACCATCTTCAATGTATCAACAGGCTAGGAACTGGGTCCATTTCCTATTTTATTAGTCCTTTTTTGTTCCTGGATCACTTTAACTATTAAACCTTGTTCAATGGACGGGATGAATGGATGCATCAATGATAACAGGAACAATAAAGGGCACCTGATCCTCCAAAATAATCAAACAACTTCTGAAATTACTTGTCATTTCCTAGTAGTGCTTAGAAAGTATGAATTAAATAGAAGAAAGAATTCCTGTCACTGATGTACTCAACCTTCGCAACTTTGCCATTTACTAAACACCCAAGACACTGAGGAAATTATGTGCTCTCTCTGGGACTCTGTTTCCCATTTGTGAAGGGAAGGGCAAGACAACATGACCTTCCTGCTTTGAAATTCTATAATTTGTATTGGGAGAAAAGAGTACTCATCTTCACTACAGCTTTCAGCTCTGCAGAATAAAATTCTTTCAGCTAAATTCTTTTAAATAAAATGATCTCTATGCTTTTGTGATTTATTGAAATTAAGCTTAAGTATATAAAGGAAAATATAATTTAACAACTTAGAAAAAAACACTTGATTATGTAAACATCTTCCCTATTAATCACAATATAGAATGAGAATCTCATAAGCTGAAATAACTGATTCAGTATAAACCAAAGACATTGGAGGTTTAATTTTTCACATATGTAAACATATATTCTATATGCCAATAATAACTATGTTGATTAGTGTACATTTGAAATATATTGAAAGGAGAACTGGCCATGTACATTACATGATTACAGTTGAGACTTGAACATGGGTTTGAACTGTGAAGGTACACTTATACCCATTTTACCTTCAATAAATACATATGGTACTGTAAATGTATTTTATCTTCCTTATTTTCTTAACAATGTTTTCTTTTCTTGATATGCAATATATAACACATATACAAAATATGTGTTAATTAACTGTGTGTCATTGGTAAGCCTTCTGGTAACAGTAAGCATTATTAGTTAAGTTTTTAGGGAATCAAAAGTTTCATGTGGATTTTCAACTGCACAGGAGTTAGTACCCATAACCCCTACATTGTTCAAGGGTCAACTGCATTTACATTTCCACTTATAATTGCTGCTCTATCCAACAGAAAATAAATGAATTTCAGCAACAGCTCACTAACTGACCTTACAACAAGCAAGACTTTGGGTATCACTATCTAGTAAAGGCAGAAACTGTACTAAAATGAGTATTGATGTAAAACAAAATACTCA
Organism: Eonycteris spelaea; assembly: GCA_003508835.1. Classification (NCBI taxonomy): domain Eukaryota; kingdom Metazoa; phylum Chordata; class Mammalia; order Chiroptera; family Pteropodidae; genus Eonycteris; species Eonycteris spelaea. The sequence goes on from PUFA01000053.1 coordinate 5,161,763, forward strand.
ATATTTATCTTTTTCCAGAGTTTGAATAAAAATCCACAAGAAAGATAACAATACATCTTTCCTCATATTTTCACGATAATTATTATCATTTTTTCTACCATCACCTTAGCCAAGCAAAGGTCAAAAACTTTCCTTATGATCTCTTGCCCAGAGAAGACTAAGAAAGCTGTGCTGTGCCACAAAAGGTAAAATTGTACACCACAAAGGTATACTGAGATACTCTAGGCTGCTTTTGAGTCCTGAGTCAGAACACTCCAAGTGTCCAATACAAGGTTAGTTTATTTCAGACTCTTTCCACTTCAGCCCAGTAGTTTCCAGGATAATAGTTACGGTACACAGAAGGTGAGCACTTTTAACCTGTGGTTATCTAACACAACATACCATTCCACTAGTTAATTCTCAAATCACTACCTACAGAGGGGTCAAAGGAAAAGACTTAAACACCCATCAACACTTGGTTTTATAAAAATAGAAGAGTATTACATATTTGACACATATTCTGAGGCCATGAATTCAGAAGCACATATAACATGTTAGTGGTTTAGGTATGTTATAATCATTATCGATAATCATTTCCTGGGCATTTACTATACGCCAGACAATGTTCAAGGCCCTTAATACAACAAAAACAGCAAAAAGAAAGATTACTAAATGGCTTTTCAATGGAATACTGAGGATTTCTGATGATTTCTCTAAGTACTAAAAATGAGAATGTGTATTTGCATCTCAGATTGCTTTTTTACAACTCTAGGGATAGTCCTTAATTTAGGAAAAACTGATAGCAATGCAAAAATTTTCTGTCCACAGTAATGCAAATGGTTCCTGTTCATGACAATGTAAATTCATTTTGTTTGATTGAGAATATAAATTTATGAAAGTCAAACCCTCATTTGAACTGGGTTTAACATTTTACCAGTAACCTCAGTAATTAAAGATTTGAACAAAATCTTTGACTTACGTCCATTTTATGTTTCTATATACCAAGATTCTACCTTTGTGAATATTATACTTTAACACAGTAAAAACAGCCTCTAGAGTCTGTAATTATGTTTTAATGGGAATAAATAACAAACCGTATTATATCATGAATATTTGACATTTTTTTTCAGCTATCAGATTCCTAGCAAAAAATGTCAAGTATTATTTCAGATTTTCTTTCTAGGATTCAAGTTGATAGAAATTAAACTACAAACACATTCTTACTAATTCAGTCAGTGAACCAAGGCAAGACCTCATACAATGATGGGCTAAAGAAAAAATCTAAAACTTTTTAGAGAATGTTTGAGGTCTTTTGACATTACAAAATAATTAGGAATATTGATGTTATCTTCAATATTTTGTAAAGTCAAAAGACCTCAATTCTGAGCTTTAGATTTTTCATTGGATGTCTATCCAAATGTCCCTTAAACCTTAAGCTAAGGTTCAAAATGAATTCATTGTCTTCTCAAAATCCCTAACCACTCCTGTCAAACCTCTCTTCTGTATTGTTTCTTATACGTCCCTTTAGTCATCCAATCTCTAAGTATATAAGTTGGGTCCTCTCTGAAGCTCTATTACATCTCATCTAGACTTAATAACTCTATTCCCATTCCCACTCCAGCAGGCGAGGACTTGTCATCAGTCCCATGGTTTTTATCATTTATATTCCAACAGATTTTCCTACCTCCAATACTTCCATCTCAAATTTGTGTCTTCATTGATCACTAAGCCAGAATGATCTATTAGATTGGAAATACAATTTTGACTTTTATATAACGTGGTTCTGCATGACAGGATAAGGGACCTTAACTACGAAAGGAAGACCCCCCATGATCTGGCCCTGTTCCCTTCTGCAGCCTCACTTTCCATCACGTGAGCCCCAACAATTGAAGCTTCAGCAACAAACAACAGGGTGCAGTTTCCCTGCATTTTCATTATTTTTTGTTTTCTTCTCTTTCTGCCTTGAATATTTTCTTGCTCCCTCCTCTCCATCCCATCTACACATTTCAGGTTACCTTTCAAAAATCACAATTCAAAGCATTAACACTTTCATTTCCCTAAACAGTTTTCTAGGCCTTCCCCTATTTCAAGGCTATAACTATTCGAACACCACATTGTTACTTTTATTATTGCACTAAAAACATCTGTAATTATCTGCTTAGGCATCTACCCTCTTGTGGAGTTGTGAGGTCCTTCAGGTCACAATTCAAAACATATAACGGGGAAGAAATTAGTGCCTTCCCTAAGAGCTAAAGGATGGTTCTCATCATGTCCCCATTTAATTCAATGATCTCACCCCTTTGGAAACCAGAGGGATCCTAAGGATGACAGCAAACTACAAATAGTAGCCCCAGTTGTAATGTGCATGTCAGATATTGTATCTTCGATTAATATGAGCTAAGGTACATAACATGTTGCCTTTGATTTGAAGAATGAGGTTTTTTTTTTTTTTTTTTCAATTCCTTATAAGAAAAGAGAATTAGAAAACAGTTTGCATTCACCTGAAATGTATAAAAGTATACATTTACAGTTTTTGGCCTGAAGCCATGTGAACTCTCCTTCCCCTCTGTCATAATACAGTCTGCAGCATCTGAACTGTCTGGATATGCTGCAAAACATCATCACATTGATCCACTGTCTTATGCTAAGCAAACTCAATGTGCAAAAAGTGACCACCATGTTGGAGGCCTTCTTAGATCTATGGGCTCCAGAGGGTGGGATACAAACCTTATGAAAAAAAGGAAATAAAGAACATGTGGTACATATATACAATGGAATATTAATCAGCCATTAAAAAAAAAAGATGAAATACTGTCACTTGAGACAACATGGATGGAACTTAAGATAATCAGCTAAGCGAAATAAGTCAGACAGAAGAAGCTGAGAACCATATGATTTCACTCATGTGGGATATAAAACTGAAAGCAACCAACAAACATGATAAACAAACAGACTCATGGACATGGACAGGATTAGTGGTTACCAGAGGGAAGTGGGGAGGAGGAAGATAGATAGGGGTTAAAAGGGTCGAATATTTGGTGACAAAAGAAAATCTAACTTTGGGTAGTGAACACATAAAGAAATATATATACATGACATATTGTTAAATTTACACTTGAAACTTATTTTATTTTGTTAATCAATGTCACCTCAATAATTTAATTTTACAAAAAAACTTACAAATTTTCAATGTCTGTTTTACATGTTTGATTTCAGCTCAACTAAATATTTAAGCACAGAAAATACATTTAAAAAATGCAAAGACTATAAAGTTACATTTTTTTAAGGAATTTTATATCAAAACTCAGAAAAAATTATAGAAGTATTTATTATTTAACATACCAAATGTTCTTAATGTAAAGGTTCTTCTGTTATTATCAAATAACTCCCCCAAACAAGGAGTACATTGATATATAGAACAAGAAACGGTATTCTACAATGTTTCCCAATAACAATTACACCATCAGAGGGATGTGTAGGTAATGTGAGATGCAAAGGATTTTCATAAATATTACTTAGATTATTTTTCTCTCCATCTTCATGTTTTAAACTTTCTTGTGTTAATCCTTTCTATCACATATTAAACTGTGGTTTTTATTCATATTCTGTAGTAGACATTAAATATTTCACCAAATCCCCTATTTTCTCCTGTCTTACTCGCCTCCCTCAAATGCATCTAACATACTATATTAACATAGTTTGCTGCTCCTTTGGATTTCAAAAGTATATCAAATATATAAAGCAAGCAACACATTTGAAATGCCTTATCATCACATAGAATATTATTAATTTTAAAATATTAAGAATATAATTCACAAGAGAAAATACAAATAGCTAATAAACATAAAATGTTCAGCTTCATAACAAAATGTGAATTAAATAAACTAGTCTTTATTCACCTAGCAAATGTGTAGTAACTCAAATATATCTTTCTGTTATAGTTAACTGAATTAAGACCTGCATTATAGCAATGATTTCTAAAAAGGGGCATATGTGATTTTTATTTTCCATTCTATTCATTTCAGGATTTTTGAAGCTGTGCTAAAAAGACATTTAATAATTAGAAGGAAAACATTAAATGCCATCTAGTAACATAATAACCAGGAAATATAAAATCAGTTCATAATCAGACATTATAAACAATGGAGTGGGCTGAAATACATATTGGGATTGTCATAGTGTCAAAAAAGCCCTCTCAAAATAGTTCTCCTACCAATTTATTCATATCTAGATTTTTAATGGAAAAAAAGGCTATTTAGTTGAAAATTAAACTATAAAAGCAAATACTTTCCGGATAAACAGTTCACACTAAATGACAGATTGCTTTTGGAAAAGAGGTTTTAATGAGAGAAACAGAAGGTAATGTAGTAAGTACCCATAAAAGACAAAGAGGACACGCTGTAAGGAGGAAAATGGATAGAAAACTAGAGGCCCAGAGCACTAAAGACAGGCTTTGCCTGATATCTAAAAGTATGGTTTATGTAGACTCTTTAAAAGGCACTTGTACAGAATATTACGCTACAGATCCGTCTAAAAGGAAGCAGCTGTGGACACAGATGTGGTCTTGCTCTATTATTCAAGCCTGCGCTGGATAGAAGCAGGTTAATACAGCTTTAATGGTGGCAGATTAGATATCTGGCCTGTTTGTTAAATGTAATTGAATCTGGGTTTTTGAGAACAGCTCTTGATGACGCACGATGTCACAAATCCAACTTAAGAAGGGCAGTTTAAGATCTGGTGACAGGATGCATGCGTACTAACATAAAATGAATGAAAAATGTGAGTAAATATGAGAAAGACATATGCAAATTTGATGGAATTTTATATTTTAATTCGGAAATATAATTCCTTATCTTGAAAGGATGGTCTCTTCAAAGAATAAAATGAATGTCCACATTTATGGATTTTGGATGCTTAAGAAAAACAAGTACTGGGGTAAAATACTGAAGAAAAAAAATCCAGACTTTTTTTTGTTGGTATAGACTGCTAATTATTTTAAGGTAGTAGGCTGATAAAAGAATCAGAAAGTTGGTGATCCCAATGACCTTTTTATGTGGCAGGAACAGGAATCAACCTCAGGTAGTCCAATTCCAAAGCCAGTACTTTATCTTAATTGCTTAGTCTATATTGCTTCCCAGTTGTTTTGCAAATTGAAAATTGGCTACCTTGACTGCTATTCTGTCTAAATGGGTTCTTTTTACATAAATAGTATGGGATGAAATGTAAAGAACTCTAGGACTGCATTTTTCTAATCTAATGGTTCTTTATCAATTTATTCTATCAGTATCTATTGAGCAGCTATTACGTGCCAGACCGTTCTAGAAGTTTGGAGAATACTGTGAACAAAACCAAAAAAAAAAGTAGCTCCACTATTGTGAAGCTTAAATTCTAGTAGAAGAGCCAGATAGTGAATAATGAATGTAAATAAATAAATTCCACCACGTATTCCAAGGTGACAAGTGCTCTTTGAGGAAGGAGTAAGATAAAACAGATAGAGCTGTAGGGCTTCAATTTGAAGTGTGGGGGGTGAGGGAGGCAGTCAGGCAAAACCACATTGGGAAGGCAACATTGGAATAAAGAATTGAAGACACAGCCACAGAGGAAATGAGCCATGAGGCTATCAAGGAAGAAAGTATTCCAGGCTAAGAGAACAGCTAGTGCAAATGCCCTCGATGAGTATGTCCTGACACCCATAAAGAATAGTAAGGGTAAGTGCAGCTGAAACGAAGTGAGGAGAAAGGTAATAAGAGATGAGATACTGACAAAGATAAAGGAGCTCAATGACATAGGGCCTCGTAGGTTGTTAGAAGGTCTGACTTTTTTACTCTTCTGACATGGGGAATCACTGGAAGTTTCTAGCAGAGGAGTATCATTAACTTGACATAACCTTAAGTCACTCAGGCTATGCTTCGGTGACTAGACAATAAGTCAAAAAGCAGAGAAAACTACTGAGAGGTTTGTACAGTCATTAGTGCCAGGCATGATGTTAGCTTGACTATTGTAGCAGTAGAAGTGGTGAAGTGGCGGATTCTGGATTATTTGGCAAGTAAAACTAACTGGACTTGCTGGTAGGTTTGGTGTGATGTATGAGAATGAGAGGAGTCTTTGGATCTCTGACAGAGTACCCAGAAGGCTAGAGTTGCTGTCAGCTGGGATTAGAAAGAACAGATGGAGCAGGTTTGGAGGCAACAATTGGGAGTTCCATTTGGGACACAGAGTTTGAGATTTGTGTTAGACATCCAAGTCAAGAGGTCATTTATTGCAGCTGGATATATGAGTCTGGAATTCAAGAGAGGGGTTCAAGCTAGTGATATAAATTTAGAAGTTTTCAGTCTGAAACTTAATTTCTAGCTAGCAGACAAGGGAAGCACAGGACTCATTGGTCATTTAACATATGCCATGTACTATACCATAAACTTTCACATTCCTCTTGTCATTTAATTCTTGTAACTCTGTTTTTCAGACTAGACCCTTTAACAGGCCAGTAACTTAATTTGAGAACATAAAAGTAACTCCCTGAGACTAACCAACATCCCCTATGGCAATGAATTTTGGAAGAGAGAGAAAAAACTTAAGACTCCAATGTAGGCTCTTCCATTAGCTATATGGCCTCTCAAAGGCCCAATACGAATAAAAATGTAGCTTACAATCTGGATGTGATCAAGGAAAAAGGAATCCAAAAAGCATACGCAGAACTGTGTACAAATAACTCAGTATTATAATACCCTTAATAATGTGAATTAAGTTTAAAATGGAATTTAACAGCCTTTATAAAAAAAATGAAAATATACAAGATCTTTTAGGGTTTGAATCAAAATGTTTAAAACATTTTGTTTATTAAATGGGTAAGTTATATTCTTGAAAAAGCACCTGTTTCTCACAAGTCACTTTACTTTGATGTGCCAACATGACCAAAATGTGTGTACATATATGGAACATCAAGTAACGTATTTCTTCAAAACCAAACAAAAAAAAATTAATGGTTTATTACTTTGATACTATAGTTTTCAAAGTAAGTTGGTAAAATTTTCTCTCTTCTCAATCATTTGGCTTTAAAGTTTTATATGTTACTTTCTTGCAATTTTTAAGTATATTCAGTTATCCAAAGATACAGATCTTCTCAGTTAACTAAGTAAGTATATCAAATACCGCTTCTAAACATGTTTATGAGACAAATTATAAATTCTACTGTGAAGTTATGAACATGACTAAAAAACAGTGTGAGAAAAAAACTAAAGATTTCTTATTACAAAATAAATGTGTTACTCTGACAGACTGTTTCCAAATTTTTCTCTAAGATGCATAAAAAAGTTTTTCATGTACTCACGTATACAATAAATACACAAGACCTGGGGGTGTAATATATAACCTCTATTCCTCTATTCATGGTAATCAGATGTAGAAATAAAATTTTCAAAATTATACAGAGGCTATATTTTTTTTTAATTCTGTATATATGTATATATACTATGCATATTATAATAAATGATATATATAGAGAGATAGATACCTAGTTTATGAATTTACCAATATAACCTTCAAGAAAATAACTTTTAATGTAAATATTCGCATGGGTTATGGTTTTATAGGAGAGGTTAACTTAGAGAACAAACATTGACTTAGCATTAGCATTTACAAAATAAACTTGTGGAGAACTCGTATTTATTTAATCTGCTCTATACACACACATATATTTATAGTCCTCATGGCTTCTTGACCTGTACCGACTATATATTATCTTGTATACTTTAGAACTTACTAAATTCTTTACAAATAACCATTGTTCCCTGAAACCCACTGGGGGTGCCTTAGCAGACACTGGAATGCGTATTTGTAGAGAGCTAACTAATAAACTTGAGGCCTCTCGTCTTCCTGTTCAACCAGGCAGCTCTACACGTATGTGTTCTGTGCACGCCAGCCTCAGGTAATGTTTTGTTGCAAAAAGGCTTCTGTTGCTTACAAAATAACTTGGACAACCACTGTCCTACAGATTTTTTAATTAAAAATATATTTAGGATTATTGAGACATTGAAGTTTTACATTTATATAATAGAACAACAGGACAAAAAGTGGGGCCAGCAAGACGTTTTGGATTAACATTACTTTTCCAAAAGAAACAAGGTAAATAAATCTGCCTTGTATAATTACCAGAAAGTTTAACATTTGAAGCAGTACTAAGTATTGGTTTTTACAAAATGCTGAGTTATTTTCAGTAATGTGCTGAGATTTACCATGGTGTATGTTTATATCAAAATAAAATACGCTGGTACAAAAGGGCCCTTTAATAAGGAAGGTTTGGAGAAACACTATACACAGAAAGAGAACTTTACACTTTATAGAACACTTTTCATTGAGACCCTATTGATTCTGGAAGTTAAGAGATTTAATTATCATATGCAATTTATACATGAGCAAATGAAGCACACGGATAAAAAAATGATTTACACACGATTGCAAAGTTAGCAGTAGGAGAAAGTCTCATAGGTACAGTTCCATGAACCAGCCATGCATCTCATAAGAAAGAACGCCATTGCTGTGTGGTGAACTGATGTGTTACAAATTTACTGTATTTGGAACTCAAATGATGATCCATAAATATAGGGCTATAGAAAATAATCCCTGATTACACATTTGAAATGAAGTCTAGACCTAACGAATGGAGTTCTTTTAAGCTAAAACCTCAGACGGGCTTGGCCAAAGCACTTGAATTTGTTAATCAAGAAGTAATTGCCCTGTGTAGTTATAAGGAAAAAACTGCTGGTGCTTCAGCCTCTGGCATAAACTCAGTGTACTAGGTAGAATAATGATCCCCAAAGACGTTTATGTCCTAATATCCAGATGCTGTGAAGATTTTACCTTTCACTTGGCAAAAGCAACTTGGCAGATGTGAACCTTGAGATAGGGAGATTATTCTGGATTATCAGGCAGACCCAATGTAATCACAAGGGTTTTATAAAAGGGAGGCAGAAGGATCAAAGTTAGTAGTAGGATATGTGAAGATGGCAGAGTTCGGAACAATATGATGTAAGGACTCAACTTTATCTTTGCTAGCTTTAAAAGTGGAGGAAGAGGATTACGAGCCAAAGAAACTTGGCAGCTTCTGGAAACTGGAAAATGCAAGGAAATGGGCTCGACCTGAAACCCAGAGAAAGAAATGCATCCCTGCCATACCTCAATGTTAGCCCAGTGTGATCCATGTCAGACTTTTTTTTTTTACCTACAGAACAGTAAAATAATGTGTTAATGCCCTATATGTGATAATTTGTTATAGCAACAATAGAAAGTTTACACACTTAGCTTATCAGAGTATGTTTTCCTAATAAATGAAGAGATATTTTAAAATTTATTCAAGACATATTTACTGGAAGTCTAAGATGTGCCAGGCTAAAGGATTTGGATTTTAAAAAAAGATACACTCTTTGCAGTCTGGAGTAAATGATTTTTCCACATATATAAAATGGCTTATATGTTCTTGCAGTATTGTATTACTGCACGTACAGAAATGTTTATCTACATGCAGAATGTCAACAGAATGACTCTAGGCTCAAGAGATAGAAATTCAAATTAGATGACACATTAAGATAAAGAATGATCAATATTGTATCTAATATTGATCATAATTTACCTCTGTCTGGAACATTATCCATGCCTTCTTTTGATTAGTTCCTGACTGACAGAAATTTTTCTGTTTTAGATAGAAAATGGATAAGAAACAGATAAAAGTATTTTATCTTGAATTTTTTCCACAGAGTTTCAACCTTTGTAGCTGAACTTATTTTTCTATTGGCAGTAAGAAAACAGTGTTCTCTGGAATACGTGTTAAAGCCCCAGGAGTCAGCAATATTAGACTGATGAATATTTAATATTAATTAGTATTATAAACCTGTATAGCAACTAAACATATTAATATCACTTAGTAAGCCAGTATATCAACCTACTAAACTTGGAAAAAATATTGTGGGAAGTAAAAGACTAAATACCTACATTATGATTTATATCATAGTAACTAAATAGTGATGATAATGATGATGACGCTAATGACGATGACAGCCATAGCAGTTTGCTTCACGCCAAGGTTCTATGACACATTATCTCACTTAATCTTCACAATGTTCTGAAGAGATATACATCATTTCCACTTACAGTAGAGGAAAATAACTTAGCAGGATTAAGTATCTTTCACAAAGTCTCACAGCTAGGAAGTGGTGGAGTGAGGATTCAAACTCTGACAAAAGCCAAGTCTGTCTGGCTTCCAAACAACAGTTCTTAACCTTGTCCTATATGGCCTCATATAAGCCAAAGAAAAAGTCGCAGAATGAAGTACTGAGTTAGAATTTGGGTATTTCCTCCATCCTAAACTATAGAATATAGAGAAAATCAATTAACCAATCTTAGGCTTAGTTTCTTTTATATAAATTGGAAAAATTAGATTAGATGACATCAAAATTAATTTTTTGTTTTATAATCATTCATTATTTCACTTATTTATTCCATAGATACATACTAAATGCCTTATTTGCTAGACCACTAAGGATACCCACAGTGAACATAGCAGAAAAAAGCCCTGATCTCACTTGCATAAGGAAGACAGACAACAGATGAACACTTTTTGGGAATGCTACCTCAGGGAAGGTATTCTGGTAAGGGATATTTAACCTATTATCTGAATAAAATTTAAAAATTAAGCTATAGCCATTTCCTAGAGAAAGAGCTTTTGAGGCAGGTGAATTTATTCCAATGGCGCCATCAAAGTCTCCCCTTCTTGGGCATCCCTTTGACTAAATGTTTTTTTCTATATGATTGCTAGACTCAAAGTTGAAAGTGATTAGTAGCATCAGCTTTTCCTTATTGTTTCCTACAATCTTTCATCTGTAAACTGAAAACCTAAAATTAGTGAATGAAGCAAGTCATGTGATTCAGTAGATAGGACCAAATAGGTAATAATAATTCTCACAAAAAACATATGAAATATTTATCTCACAAACATCTCACAAGATATATATAAGGATAATCATTTAAATTAATATTATTCTATAAGTATCATTTCTAAAGGGATTAATAATTATTTGCATCTCCTAGTTTTTTAAAAGTTTCATTCCACAAAAATTGGAAATTTTAACGAATACTGAGTTTATTGAAGACAAAATAGAAGCTGTACTACTATGAATACGAACTACATAAAGTTAGGTGAATTATTTAGCATAAGGCTGGAATGACAGCCTAATGCACTACATTTGATACATCAAAAGTGATATGGTCATTTCTATTGCCATTATGTTGCCAAAATCTAGTATCCTTTCTCAGTTTTATTATCATGGCATCAAACTGACTTGGATTTTGTAAAATAGTCTGAAATAATGGCTTATATGTAAGGTCACTAAAATAGTTTCTTTTATATATGTGTTCATTGGATGAATAGAAAGCAAGTCTTTCAGTATAACTTTATAAGGTAAGAACTATAATAAAATTTATTCCATTCATGAATAATTTCAAATAACTTCTATTGAACTAAACAAATTTTTACTCCATTTAAAATAACCAAAAATTTTTTGTAAACAACTTGTGGGAATAATTTTTTTATATATTTAGAGTAGTAATATTATTCATAGCTGGTTAAAATGCTAAATCATTTATTCCTTCATTAATTTAATTTTACAGATATTTACTTAGCCCTTTGCAGACAATAAATAAACCCTAATTTGGTGTTGAGTTACATAGATTATAGTGCAGCAGACATTTACCTTCAAATAGATTTTTAAAAATATTACCTTTGACTCAATAATTTTATTTTTCTAAATTAATTATTCTAGCTTACAAAGACATAGAAAAATAATACAACTCCTTGCTCAGAGAAGTGTCAGAACATAACTAAGGAGGAAATTCCCATGCTTGAACCACAAGTCCATTTTAATTTTTATTTTATTTTACCTATTACACTTGTGAATCATCGGTAGTAAAAGAATTAAAACCTTTTTCACTTTAATCAGACATTTTTAAAAAATTAGAGCAATAAAGCCCTCCTAGTAAGATACAATATACATATTTTTTAAAGAGTATGAAAGAAATCCATTTGAAAAAATAACTTCATTAGATATTTCTGCTTGGAAAACTGGCTAAAGAACAGCTTCTAAATGACAAACATAGGGGAAAAAAATTTCCTGAAAAAGAAAAAAAAGTTTAGATCATACTAACAGAAAACAATTTAGAATCTAGATTAAAAATTTGGTCAGGGGACGACGGTTAGAGTATGAACCATTTTTTAGTAATATACTCAAGCACTGTCTTCAGAGTATGAAGATGATTTTCTTCTTCTACACAAGATATTAAAAAGTTGCTTCTCCTTGCATACTAAAATATATTACCACTGGTCAACAACAATTTGTCATCATCAGGCAAAAAAAAAAAAATACTACATACTCTGAATAAATAAAATGCACTCAATTCTAATTAGAATATTTTACCCATGATACATTCCATATGTATATGGTTTGTTGTTTTCAAGAGGTCTCTTCATTTATAGGAAAACTCTTCAGTGTCTCTATATATTGGATCCCATTTTGATTTAAATATGCTCACACAGTGCCCACCCTAGAAGACTTGGAATTTTACATTATTTAATGTTAGGGTAAATTTTCCTTAACAGAAAAAATAATATGTATATGTATGTGTGTATGTGTACATGTGTTTGTGCATGTGTGTGTATAAATTTTCCCACTACAGACAAGTTATCCTGGGATTAACAGGAATAAAGTATTTCATTAATTGTCTCAGAATCACACTAATATATATATTTTTAATCTTATAAGGATGTTTCCTAAAGTACATCCACTTTAGGAAACTGCTACTGGCAGTTTCCATTACAGTAACCTGAGAGGCCTCTGGAGAACAAAGATCTAAAAATGTAGTTTCCATTATAGAAAAAGTGCCCTTCTCAACACATAATATAAAGAACATGATAACACTAAAATTTGCAGACAATATGGCCAGCAAAATTCAAGCACAGTGCTTCTTCATGTAATGACTCTTCTCTTACATTTCCTGAACCCATCCTCTTGCATGTGGCCAGAGTGGTACTCATGACACAGCTAGTAACATGAATGATTCCATTCTGGAAGCTTTCCAACCTCCACTGTCACTTTCACACACACATACATAAATGTGTGTGTGTGTGTGTGTGTGTGTGTGTGTGTGTGTGTGTGTATATCCTACATATATATGTATCCTATATAAAAAATTTAGCAACTATGGTGGAAGATTTTTCTTCTCAAATATTAAACCCAGCTCAGTGAGAGACAGAGAAGGTTTAGAACCAATTACCTCTTTTGTTCAATATAGCAAAACAAATTAAATTTTATGAAGTACACGTCTAAATACTAAAGTCAGGCATTTAATTTTGGACAAATTCTAACAACTAAATGTTGACACCTGATTGAGAAAAACCGAAATAAATTCTTTGTGCGGCCCTAAAAGAACTTTGGCCCATGAGGTGGTAGAAATAATTTGGGGGCACACCAAAGTACCTATGGATGTTGGGAATCAGAGCCACCCTGCCAGGTCTCTGAGGATTAGGTTTATTTGTTTGTTTGTCTGTTTGTTTGTTTGTTTGTTTAGGAAGGGGAGAGTGGATCCATTATAGTGACCTGGAAGGCCAATAGGTTTTAACTAGCGTAATTGTAACTAGTCAAACATGCCTTCATCCATGTAAGAAGTGTTGCCCATCTGTACTACAAATGGCAAAGATAGCTTTGGGCTTTAAATGTCAGCAAGTCTGTGAGTTTTGTCACTTCACTTCTTCATCCATTTATGCATTTATCTATCTACCATCAAATACATCCTGTGCTCTGCGTCAGGCATTCAGCTGTTGCTTTCCTATCTACTAACAAGATAGTCACCGTGGGCTAGTCCAGCATGCTCTCTTCAGCAACTAACTCAGAATCAGTCCCCACGTCTCACCACTGACTCCAGTCCAAAGGAAAGGGGTCAGAATCTGGCACCATTTTCTTTAACTTCTGCTTATTTTTACTGACAGTAAGAATGCCAAAGTGGGGGAAATATGAAGCAAATTCAAGGTATTATCGTATTCTGAAGACTTACTGAGGATAAAAATGACTTCATTTATTTTAACATGCACAATTCCCTGAGCACATAACAGAAATCTAACAGATCAAAAATGTTCATCTTGACAGAAAAATGCCCGTAAAGTTATACTCCCATCTTTGTTTTAACGATCAGTTAAATGTTGTCCATTTGGCATCTTATCAAAGAAATCTAATTAAAAACTTACCAGGCACTCTCCTACATTGCTGGTAGGAGTGTAAATTGGTACATTCTTCTTGGAAAGCAATTTGGCAATACGTACGGGAAGTTTTAAAGTATTCATACTATTTGGCCTAGTAATTCCACTTCTAGGAATATTTTGTAAAGAGATCCGCAACTTGAGATTTTTTCATACAATTTTTTATGTTCTTATTTGTAATAGAGGATATTATGAAACAGTACAAAATTCTAACAAGAGAATGAGTTATGTCATTGCCGTAGAGAAAATTGTCCTTTGACCATTAAAAATGTTTTTGAGCACTGAAGACAGAAAAATGCATGGGAAATAGACAATTTTAAAAAAATACTCAAAATTAAATATATTGTATTGTTCCATCTATGTAAAATATATAAATGATGAAAATACATAAAATCTTAACTGTTTATTTTAGAGACATAAGATTAAAATTATTTTTTCTTTTCATCTTTGTATTATCCTAACTTTCTAAACATTGAGCTTGTGGTTACAATTAAAGAAATACAAAATCTGATATTCTGAAAGCATTTCAAGTTTGGTTGAATGTTATGCTAGGTGTCAAGGAAAAAAGGTTCAAGCCTGAACCCAGAGACATAGATTATCAGAGCATGTTTTCAAGACCACAAGAAAAGTAGCAAAAGGACAAGAAAGGCAGGGAGAGGACCTCAGGATTCCTAGTAGGCACTGAGTGAATACATTTCAGACTGGTACTGTTAGGGCAAAAAATACTACATGGAAATTCATGAAATGTTCTCTTTTCTAATTTCTATATGGAAGAATTCTAATATTAAATTATTTTACACAGAAAGTATATTTTAAAAAAAATAATGTTGTAGAGTTTGTTTCTTTACAACAATCCCATTTGTGCTAAATCCCTTATGAGTGGTATTGCATTTAGGCCAGATTGCCACCAATGCCACCAAAACATAGCTCTTTTGCAGTATTGCTTAAAATATTATTTGTTCCAATTCTTTTCAGTTTATCTTTAATAAAAATTAATTTTTTCAATCTAAATTTTCCACTACAGGGCAAAATATTCCTAACTATTTCAATGCAGAATGATATATATTGGTATCTGTAATAATTCTGCCCTAAAGAAGTAAACACGTCACCTTTTTTTCCTACTTGGTCAACTGAATTTTATGAAATTCACTTTACAGGAAAAAGGAAATTCACTTCATAATTTGTCATGTAAGGAGAAAAAGTTTTAGGCCAAAACAATATATATAAATCAAATATAGACACAAGATATATTATTGCATTACAAAATGAATATACACAGCATGAAATTCCAGGCAATCACCCATAGTGTGCTTCTTTGAGCTCATTACAATGAAATCAACCAGTCCAAAAAATTTGCCCCTGAATTTCTTTATATAATTATTAACATTTTGATAAAATATAAGAAACTTAAGCACATGGAACACTGTAGTATCAAGAAAGTAATATATAAAAAGCTATCCTTAAATAAAGTTAAAGGTAATGGAAAAATCTATACACATTTTCTTTCTTTAAAAAATTGAATGGAGTTAAGACCTAGAAAAATAAAGGGCTTCAGCCACTTTCTGAATAGCTATACTCATGTCACCCATTTACATTCCTTTTTGTCAGAGTTGCTTGAAGATGACTTAATCTAGATGACCCAAAGTACACAAAACTCACTTGCTTCTCTCTAATCCAAAATTAAGAATTAAAAGGTGAAATGTTACTACGGCATTGTGCATAATATTAAAATATACTAAAATAATCCAAATCTCTATCTAAACAGAAAAGTTTAAATACATCAAGATATACCGTTACAACAGAATACTTTGAAACCAATAAAAAGTAAAGTTCATGAATGTGTGAGTGAGAATAAGAGTGTATGTGTAGAGAGAGAAATAAAGAAGTGAGTGTGCATTTGTGTATGTTTGTTTATATACATGTGTGTATATATGTATATGTATATATGTCTTATACCCATATAGAGAAAGGAGATGATCAAGATATACTTCTAAAGTAAAAATCACAAATTTCTGAATAGTGCATACAAAATTAATTCATAAAGTAACAATGATACTATTAATATTTGCTGACAAATTTCCATATAGGTAGTACTCATCTAAACACTTTTTACATAGTAACTTATTTAATCCTCATAATAACCCTGTATTCTTGGTTCTATTATTTTCTCCTTTTAACTGATAAGGAAACTAAGGTATAGAAACTTGTAATTACAGTTCTTTAAGTAATACAGTTAGTATTTTTCCTTGTAATTCTCCATTTGTCCTTCGTCCCATCTACCTCTCCGATTCTGCCTGAAAGAGGCTGATTTCTTCAAATTACAATACCTGGATTCCTGAGTCCATGGATTCTGTTTGGATTCAACCAATGGGAGTGACCCTTGAAGGATGGGGGTGTAGAGAAAGGTAGTTGAAGTGCAGTCTTTCTAACCCAACTTTGTGCCTTCCTTTCCCCACTCACAGCCATGAAGTGATCCTATAGTGGATGCACGGTCCCACCCATGACCACGGTTTCTGTTCAGCAACCCCTTTCAAACAGCTACAGTTCTTACTGGGTTTCAGAAACAGCTCTCTGTCCTTGGGCCTTCTGACCTGGGTTGATAACAGTTTTCTCCTCTTGCTCACCAGATGGCTTTGGCCTTCTTTGTTATTTCCCTTAATATCTCCATAACTGGTCTCCTTCCTCAAAGTCTTCAGTGACCTCTTTGATTGGGTCATCTAGTTCCTGCCAGGACACTGACTCATACAGAAACAGAGACAGGATTCAAACCCAGGCAGTCCTGTTCTAGAGTCTATGTTCTGTCTCTGCCCACCAGAGAAATAGTCTTTCAATCTCCTCACTGTGCTGGTATATAAGTATCTTATAGTATTGAAAGACTATACACTAAATTACTGATAGGAATTTTATCAGGGAAGTAGAATTATAGGAGAGAATGTTATATTGTATAGTTTTATAATATTTAAATTTTATTTTATTTTGTTTTCTAGTAAAAGTGCAATAAAGTATTACATATCAAACATTATTAGTGAGATGACAATGGGATTTGATACCACTTACTATTACTGACTACTCCTTCAAAGAAATCCTCTTAGGACAAATAATCTACTTTGTAGTTAAAATTTTATTTTATAGTTTTGACTATAAGTCTTTCTTATAAAGTCAGAGAATGAATAATCATTCTCTAACAGAAGTCTGGACAATGTGTGTATGTTGATGCTCCTGTACTGCAAAAAAAAAAAAAAAAAATCCTTGAATAGAAAAACAGTAAAAAAAAAAAATTAAAATTATTATTCTTCCTCTTGTTGAAAATATGCCAAAGACATATTGAGTAGTAGCTCTTCAGATGGAAAGAGAGCCTAAAGAAAGAAACAGTTAACATTATACTTTTCACAATACATTCCAGAGTTTAATGATGATGGAATTTTATAGTTTCCTTTGAGTCATTATTGATGTAAATATGCTTCAAATTTCATCAAGTTTGCATGATCAAACTATGTAAGCAATACTTTATGGGAACTGGAGTCTAAGTCACAACCCAACTTCATTAGGCATTCACCGTACCACTTAGTCACAGCGCAGACAAGCCTTGTATTTCCCTTTCCACTGCAAACACAACATTCCTACACTATTTCCCCAGTGCTCACAGCAAGTTTCCCACAGTATAGTGAATGGCCTCTAGGAAAAAAAATGGAATTCAATTTCTAAATTTTGTCTTATAGCTAGACACTTTGGAATACATCCTTTTCAAATATTTAAGGGTAATTGCTGCATTTTTCTGGTAAGTAAAAAAAAAAAATGTTTCAATCTTCACTTTTAAATGGTAATTGATAACAGATAGGTTTCCTTGACATCTACATAGCTTAGGCCATGTTACATATTAACAGCTAATATCAAATTAATCTATTCCATTCAATGGAATAAATCATAAGACACCAATCTTTCTCTTTCAATTCTTTCAATCTTTCAGTCCATTTCTCAATGTGAAATGTTAAATCCATCAACTGCACATGTGGTAGTTCCAAAAGCCAAATCTATCTCACCAGAAAATGACACAAACCCAGAATTGCCCTACCTCGAGGTATAGACAGCCTCCAGATGTCACTCAAATCCAACTCTCCTACAAAGGATTTACTAATGAATGATTGCCAGCTGTGAACATACCATGACCCCAAATCCTTCAGCCTCAATGACGTCAAGACCTCAAATATGTATGAAAAATCCAGGTCATTCATTATTGGAGCGTAAATGTTAACAATCAATGTCTCCAAGCCATAGACATTATTCTGGCCTAAGACCCATCTGTCATCAACATCTAAATCAGTGAACATTATTTTTAGACTGGTTTTTACTAAAATAAAGCTGCATAGTCTGTAGGTGAGAAATGAATTGGAATTAACTATGAATTTCAAGCAAATGCTATATCTTGTGATCACATACAACTATATATAAAACAGTTCAGTTAAAAACAAAAATATTTAGGTACAAAATATTTCCTTTCCTCTACAGAAACTGCTAGAGAGCTACACATTGACTTCCATTCTTCCAATATAGAATATTCATAGGACAAAACAAATAGTTAGTTTGCCTTATTTTCATGACTATAATAGTTGACTTATACCCAAAACAACATTTTAATATCAAAATGGTAATAAGGCTCTGGCACAAGGATGGTCATCACTTTTTTGTGCCCAACTCCAGCCTTACTCATTATGTCAGAGACTGACTGCCGAGTTTGCTAGCTCTTTATTCTGATTCCATAGACTGTAACCAGATGTAATTTTTAGTAGGAATTTTCTATATTAATTGCTAGAAAAAATAAAAATGAATGCATCTCTTTTCTTGTCCATGCACTCAAATGAAAATGAAACATAGAAACCCTTAATGAAGGAAAGAAATGACCAAAAGAAAATACCTGTGAGTAAAAAAAAATCTAGACTTAAAAGCAAACAAAATGAGTTCATTTTTAAATAACCATATTCAGATTCAGAGTGTGTAAGTTTGGAACACTGTATTTGGAAGACAATCTCTTTGATGATTCCCAAAGAATGATTAGTTTATTTCTGAAGAATTTTCATTAAAAATATTTACTAAAATGTAAAATATCATCTTGACCCTGGATACTTTGGATAAAATAATGTGATTAAGCACTGGAAATGGCATTCTATATTCAGCACTAGAGGTGCTAATTCTCTTAAAAGTCTGCTCCTTCCCATTTGTTTAATACGAATAACAACAAAGAATTTTTAAAAAGGTGGGTAAAGATCAGATTAATTTGGCAAAACTCCATGATTAGCAGTTAAATAGAAGCTTTGAAGGTAAGCATTAAGAATTATTGTGCACCAACACTGAATAACATTCTTGCATGACTTTCTCAGATTATGTGACTGGTATTATCAACTGAAGCAAGAAAAACTTCGAACTCCAGAATCAGGATGGTACTGACCAGGTAGGGGGTGGCGCACAGAGTACAAGGAAGGCAGGAAGGGAGACTGGGAAAGAGGAAAGTGAAGAAGGGATATACTGACTCTTCCCAGAGGAAAAGAAAGAGAGTGAAAGGTAGGAGTGTTCTTGTCTTGTCTTTGCTTCCTTGTTTTTAAGTGTTTATTTATGCATTTTATAATGCTCACGGGAAACTATGTGGAAAATGGTGATGTCAATGGGAAGGAATACACATGGTTTAAATTTAATTATATTAGTTTTAGATGGAAAATGTAAAAACATAATTTTAATTGGTGAAAATAAAATAAATATTAATACAAGCTGCATGGCAAATTTGGAAAAGACTTTAAAATGGGCATAAACAAGACAAAACAAAATAAATTAGTGAGTGTTCAGACCTACTCACATAATGTGGTTATCTCTGATTTTCATTGTCTTTGAGCCATTTTACAACTTCACAGGTAATAGAAAACTGGTAACAAGGCAAAAAATAGTGTCCACTGGAATAGAATGGATTCTTGCCCTGTGGATATTGATTAGTTTTGCATTTTCTTAAAGTTCATTTCATCATTTCTTTTCTAACTATTAATACATGATACTTTGACTTCTTTGAATCAATTATAATGCTGATTGGTTCCCTCATTAATCAGTGAAGTAAAATATTTAGTATGTATTCATTCTATAGTTGTATGAGTCATGATTTACTTTAAAACATACACACACACACACACACACACACACACACATATATCCTGTAGCTCTGCACATACACATGTGCTCACACACTCACAGACACATACATACACCAATAAAATTTAAGATGATCTATATATTGTGGTTGAATTGCGAGTGCTTTTCCCCATATACTTTTCAATATTTTCCAAAGTTTAATAAGCATGGATTACTTCAGTAATTAGAAAAAAATATTGTAAGAACTTTAAAAAGAAAACTAAAGTAATCCTTTGGGAGCTTCTACACTTATATCTAGCTCTCAAACAAACATGTTTTTCATATCTGTGATTAGGTGACTCACTCAAAAACAGCCAGTTTCTAAAACACTATGCTGATCATATTTTCATTTTTAAAAACATGAAGAATATATAGACTAGGATTGTTAATCCCAATGAATATTTTACTCTCTTAATATAAATGTCAGGGCAATGTATTTTTAAAGGCCTAACAGAAATAGTCTAAAATAAGAACTTACACTTGTAATAGTAGTAAAAAAGAATGACTATACCTTGGATTTCATTTGGAGAAACAGCGAAACACCAATAAAACCACAAGCAGTGGTGTCCAAGTATTAGTGAGGTAAAGGTCTTAATCTAGTTGTTAGGCATGCAACTGCCTTCAGCTCATTATAATTCACATACCAAAGTAGCACATCTTAGGAAATCCTGTTCTGAACTCCACAACTTGAATGAACTAATCTTCTTATTCCGAGCAGTCAGAATAAAAATAAGATGTACTCTGAAATCTTATTAAAAAATTAATAGCAAAGAAACAAACCAATGTTTCAAGAATAGTAAATGGGTTGAATTACATACCACTCCCTCCCCGTCCCCAGTCAAGGAAAAGATATTAAAGTCCTAACCCCAGTTCCTGTGACTGTGACCTTATTTGGGAATAGGGTCTTCACTAATGACCAAGTTAAGATGACATCATTAGGTGGGCCCTAATCCAATTATAACTGCGTCCATATAAAAAGCGGAAATTTGGTCTCAGAGGCAGATACGCACAGAGTGAAGATGATGCAATAATGACAGCATCTACAAACCTATGAATGCCGGAGACAACCAGAAGCTAGAAGAAGGACAGAGAACAGATCCTTCTCTCAAGACTCACAGAAGTGACCACACTTGCTGACACCTTAACCTTTGACTTCTGTCCTCCAGAACTGTGAAAAATACATTCTGTCTTTTAAGTCTTTAGTCTGTGGTACTTTGTTACAGCAGCCCCAGGAAAGTAATATATAAGAATTGACATTTAATGTCTAAATTCACATGCTACTTATGATCTCAAGATGCTGAACTTTGTTATTATTAGTGTACAATTAGTCATCATACACTAATAATGACGGACCAAGATATTTTCTTAAGACTCATTATTTCTCACCAACACACACATATACACACATAGAGAGAGATACCAGGAAAAAAGAGCAAAAATAAAAAAAAAAAAAATGTTTAACCTTAACAGAAAGCAATATTAAAATGAGAAAGAAAAAGCATGCTGGGTTACACAAAGAAATCCCTTTCTTGTGGAGATCAGAGGTAAGCTAAAAAATCACATTTCCTCTTACCCAAAAGATTGTGAAATTTATAAAAAAGTTTCATTGATTTGGGAGAACATACAGAGATATATGTACTCTAGTTTATTATGACTGGGTTACTGTTTCATAAGCAAAAGTTAAAATGTCAAAAGAAACTATTGTATAAAAATTAGAACGGACTTTGCAACTGAGTTATACAATATATTATGCTACTACCATTAAGCATAAAATACTTTTGAAAGATAAAAAGCCTCAAGGTAATGGCAGTAACTAGCTCGTTGTTAATTTTAGGTCTGGGAATAATTAGATAACTAAGGGGCTCAAGTTTGGGGTAGGGAATAAATTCACATTTACTACAGAATTCTGTCTGTATTACCTTTTATACATAGCAATTAAGAAGCACCTAGGTAACATTTAAGATTCTCATACATACAAGGAGATATTTGAAAATACACCAAAAAAAAAAAAGGTATAACAAAAAAAATCATACCTAAACTATGAGTCAAGTGAGGATATGAAAAGTGGAGAAACAGACAACCCAGAGAGGTCTATTTCAGCAAACCTATATATTTAGAGCTCTCTAGACAAGATGAAGTATGCAATTTTTAAATCAAGTTTTTAAATTTCTATACATCTGCACTTGTAGTTTTATTTTGGAGCATGAAAGACTATGAGAAGTAAAAGACGTTGAAACTGGGATCAATATTAGAGACTATGACATTAATGCTTACCTTGACCTCCAAATTTTTTCTGAGTTTAAAGAGAATGAATTTATAATATTATTGACTATATTCCCTATTGTATGCCAACTATAGTTGAAAAAAATAAAAGACTAAATTTTAAGGCTTGTGAAGGATGAATTCTCCAAAGCACCCAAGCCAGGAAGTAGATTTTTAAATACTATAGGAGAAACAACAGGGTAATAGAAGGAGATAGGAGGCTGGCATGCGTTTTACATTTTAATTTATTCAAACACTAATTAAGATACAAGTATCTCTATATATTGAAAAGTCAAAGTTCTAATTCAAACAATGAATATATTGTACTAGGTTATTCTCGAAGCAGGTAAACTCTAGCTTACAATGTTTAGGAGTTTTTAGATGAAGACTGATATCTGGGCATCAAATCTCTTTGTTAATGTGACCTGAAAAAAGATGTCTAGGAAAAGTAGTGCTATCAAGATAGGAAATGTCATTTTCATATTTAAAAAAAAAATCAACAGAAACTTTTATTTGCCTAATTCCTACTTCATATTGTACTTTGCACTTTCTAGGAAACAGAAATCAAGGCTTTCCTTTCCACAGAAATTTGAAACATTGCTTTTGAAAGACTAGAAACAACCAACAAAAAATTAAGCAATTGTTGCCAATTAAATCTGTAGTACAGCTGCACCCATTTAAAAAGAGCAGCTGTTGAGGAAATAAAAGTACATTCTCTGCATCAAACTACAAAACATTAAAAAACATAGTGACATTTGATTAAATGGATATTTATTAGAGACAGCTCCATATGGCTTTACACAGATCCTTTTACATAAACACCAGCTTCTCCTTTTACACTAGAATTTGAGAAGTGCTTATCTTTGGAACAGACACACTTAGCTCCAAATTTGAGAAACAATTTTTTATTTTACTTTAATGTGCATTATATCCAGACTAGCTTGAGTATGTATAACTGGGCTTTTAAAATGTTTTGTGTTTTTCAACTTCGGGTGCCAGAATTTGCTCTTCATCTAAAACTGAGTTTTCTCCTCAATTTGTACTAGATTTTTTCTTTCCCATGTGCTCCCAAGTAAACTATTATCTGCTCATTTAAGAAAATATACACCGATAGGAACAGAGAGAATTTATGTGATGGCTTACTAGTCAGTTATTTTGGAACAAAAATATTTGTGTTTCTGTATGGGTTAGAAACATTCTTCTATGTCAGTTTTTTTTTTTTTTTAGAGTGCAGAAAAAATCACAGATGTGCAATCCATAATTGTAGTTTCTGAAATAAAAAAAATTCTTACTTTACAGGTAAATAATCAATTATACAGTTAAAAGAGTCAAATAACAAGGAGAAATAATGTAGTGCTTTACAGACTTGCTACAGAAAAGTCATTTGAGGAGTTCATTAAAATATATATTTTAACAAGAGATTCTGAATCAATTGTTTAAGCCAAGAATCTGGGTAGTGTTTGGGAAATTTAAGAAGAGATGCTATGAGCAATAAATGGATTCATTTTACTGTTTTTAAAAAATACAAATAAAGATTAAAATGCTTCTTGTATTTTATTTTTGTCTGCTTCATTGTGTCACTTTATATGCAGCTTATAAAGGATAGCTCCCACAGTGTCCACGGTTTGGTCAGGCTTAGATTTAATACAGCAAAAGTCTTCTTATCCAGGTGACCGGGTTTGGAAGCTGGCTGATCAAAAGTCATCAATGCAGTTGAGTCATGCAAAGTAGAGAGGATCATTTAAACAAATTAAATGTACATATAATAAATATTTGATTTAACTTGAAATATTCATTATTTATACATTTATTCCCCAATTTTTCTATAAAGGAGAAGGCCCTGGAAGTATAGGTCTCTTACTTGGTTTTCCATCTTACCTTTAAAAGGAGGATAACTCAAACATCTGTAATGTAGCAAGGTTATTTGCTCTTTACAGTTTTCCAAATATTTCACAATTATATCACCTACACTTAATTTAACATATATGCCATATCATCTGGGTCTTCATCAAGTCATACCGAAAAAGCATTTTTTTTTTGTAACATTAAGTTTACATCAATCAAGTTTACATCAAAACAAAAACAATTTTTTTCCTGCTTATATCTCAATAGTTAATGTAATTTTCAATTAAATTATGTAGTACAGTAGTAACTATAAGTGAGAACAAACACAATTGATGGAGTTGTAAGTATACGTTTGGAAACCAACACAACTGGTGGACATCTGCTGGTATTTACAACAGAGGGACTAAAGAGCACCAGTTAGTTGTAACTGTGTAAAGGGATTCACTGAAAAGAATTTCTCCTATGATTTCATTTCATAATCTGAATGGTGTTTTGTCTTCACTGTCAGGCTAGTCTTATTTGATTAGCTCTTCCTCCTACAATTTATCTTTATTTTTACTAAGATGTGGAAAATGTTAGTCACAAATATTCCTTTCTTTACTGCCCTCCCATAGTTTCTAAGCTGAATGGAATTGCTTCTGGGAAAATTATTACTAAGAAGGAAGGAAGGAAGGAAGGAAGGAAGGAAGGAAGGAAGGAAGGAAGGAAGGAAGGAGGGAGGGAGGGAGGGAGGGAGGGAGGGAGGGAGGGAGGGAGGGAGGGAGGGAGGGAAGGAGGGAGGGAGGAAGGCAGGAAGGAAGGAAATCCAAAGCAATTATCAGGAGGGAAACTTCTTTCCATGAGATGAAAATGGTTAATAGACCAAGTGAAGGAAATTTTATTCCTGATAGACTTGTATTAATCAAGGCATTACTTTGATAATACGATTCTCTGTTACATTCGCAAATGTTTTTATTTCTTCAGGAACAAAACTTTTCGAAGATATAATTGATCATGTTGAATTATACAATGCCTAGTATATACACAGCTCATCCATTATCAGAATAATTTTAAAGTCATGAATGCTATACTATATATCTGAGAAAGAATTTATGTGAAAGCCTAGAGGCAGGAAGGGCCTCTGTTATGCAGTGAAAAAATATTAAATAGAAGATGTTCTATTGCTCTGACTTGGCATTTTACCCTGTGATTTTCTACAACAGTCATTTTATAGCAGTGACACTAATTGCCAAATCTCTCTTACTGCCTGGCCACTGACACATCTCCAAGAAGACCCAAACTTTGCACTACTCTTCAAATATAGTGGGGAATTTGGCCTCACAGCTATTCAATGAGGTCAGAAAGCTAGAGCAAGAACTTCACAGGCAGATTTACTCATCTTCCTTGGCATCCTCATAACCAAAAGAAAAGGTTTCCTCAGATACTTGTTTTATCAACTGTGATGAAAAGGATTCAGAAAATGATTAGATCTAGACAAACTAAGCCTTTTAATCAATCAAGGACTTCAGGTTTAGATAACCTACTTTCTTGGTTTTGCTTTCTTGTATACCTTGCAACTTCTCTGCTGCACTAGCACTAGTCAACTTAAAATCAGTTTAAGACTTTATTATATAATGTCCAACTATTCACATGCAAGAAGATTTTAAGTAATAGTGAGATTCTTCTAAGCAATTCCAGCTGCAGAAGTCTCTGATCCAAGTGCCTTCGGTATAATCTGAATCACTTTCCAACCACAGTTTTTGCCATGCTGGCCCCAGGAAAAGCATTTTATAAATGTGCTCATGTTTGATCATAAGCTCCAAGGACCAAGGTTTAGATAATATGATGAGCAACCAGAATATTTTCCTGCAGTGATACTCCTTTTCCTTAACTTCCTTTTAACTTCCAGCCAGAGGCAATTTTTCAATTCTGGCCCTCAATAAACAGAGGCAAGAGATGTGTCATGATATATCACAGAGAATAAACTGAAAGGAATTGAAATAGAAAGAAATATAAACTTTAGCACCGATTAAGGAAGAAGGTGGTGAAAAGGTCTCCTGGAGAAAGTACAATCAACCCTTATACTCATAAAAAGAGAGGAGTTCACCGTACACATTGTAATGAAACTTTTAGAGCACACTACATTTCATACACTTCATATGAAAAAACAATGATTTATTCAATGTTTTTCAAATTCTATTAACTGTGGCAGTTATATTTTAAGGGAATGCCTAAAAACTTTAAGAGAGAAGAATATTTAGAAGTAACAGATACCATAGATTGACTGTTTCTCCTGAGAAATACTGCAGCATTACCTGAAAAATTGTAAGTCAGTATAACTAATTGCTATTTTTCTAAGCAAAAGTATATACAAGAAACCTGGCCACGAGAAACTGTGAGTTTTAATAAATGCTGAAAATGTCACAGGTAAAGATTTTCAAATTAGTGTGATTACTATCAGATCTTTTATTCAGATGGTGAGGAAAACACATGAGAAATACCAGAAGGCTGGAAGACTTCTCAGCTATCCAAAACTCTAGGCAAAAATGCATATGCCAAATGTCTGACCTGGAAATGATTGCGGTTCATAATAAAAGAGGAAATTTTTACACTATTATTATAAATATTGAAATACGGCTCATAAAATACTGGCATTTTCCTGGTGTTTATAAGAATTTTGTAATATATAATTATTCCATTAAAATTTGTGCTGATTTCAAAGAAGGAGAAATGTCATTTAAATTATCTCAGATTAGGTAGTATATTTGGATAAAAAGTGTTATTTCCTGGAAATTTTTACAGTTACAATAAACTTTTACATAATTACATTTACAGGCAATTTTTAATTTCGTGGACTATATCCAATACTTACTGAGCCCTTAGTAAGTGCCAAGCACTGTGCCATGTACTGAAAATACCACCAAAAAAAAAAAAAAAAAAAAAAAGTCACCAGGGACTCATTGAAGGCAGTATATGTAATGGGTATCCAGAGTTATAAGCTCTGGATCTAGAACTTATTAATCATGTGACCTAAGTGTTTCCAGAACTGATGAATGTATATAAAATGCAAATGGCTGCCCAGGGTTTTTTGTCTAATTACAACTATCATTATTTTTATTTTCTCAGTATCCTCTTTGGAATCATTGTTCTTTCCAAGTTAGAAGGCTGTCTCCAAAAATGCTCCCCTGTTTATTCCACATGGACCAAGCTGTCAGTAGAAATAATCCAACCTATCCTAAGAGCACTTTACAATAAAAATTTACATGAAGAACAATTCTTAATTATCCCTCTCTCATAATCATTATGAAAATTGTCATTGATGTCAGACTATTTTAGAAGAACATGAGTCATTTGCAGAACCTTAAAACCTTACACATTTTATTTGCTTTTAATTCATTATTTGAGAAATGAGCACTTCAAGATTTCAAGAACCAATTTGTGGCTTCTGGCCGAAGATAAGATCTCAAGAGAACTGCTTACTCTGGGGACAAAGAAGAAAGGCAAGCTGTTGGAGCAAATGAATCATGAAAAGACTTTTTAAGCTCCATTTTTGGTTGCTATAAAGAAAGAGGGGTGGCACTAAGATGTTTTTCAAAAAGGGTTCAGTTGCTGTTCAAGGTTCTCACTCCCAAGGCTAACATACTCAATGACAGAGAAAAGAAACTCTTTCTAGGTTTCTGAAGAGTGTTTCTTCAAATCAAGAAATTTTAATTACTTTAAAATATGCAACTCTTTTGCTCTCTTTAAAAGTCCCCAGTACACTGAGCTACATATGGAAGGATACATAATTTTGTATGGGATCGTAAATCATGTGCAAAGGCTATAAGACAGGGTAGGCTTGAGCATGAAGGAATATGCATTCCCTATATACAACAAAATATACAATCATTTATTCTTGGCAAAATATTAAAAGATGAGGCTTTTGGGTTGCTCAACAGACTATGGCATCTCTTCAGGTAGAATTTAGGTAACATTACTCTATTTGGCAATTTAATTCATAACATATTCAAAGAACATTAGCTTAATAATTGTAATTATATATTAATATGTTAAGAACTAGTGAAAGAAAAAAACTTCAAGCTTTGTTAAGTCTCTTTGCTACAATTCAATGAAACAAAGCTTACACATGAAATTAATTCCCCCTGTGGAAATTACATTGTTCTTTCTCTTAAACCTGAGTCAAGTAAAGAAACTGTTAGTAACCAAATTGAATGATCTAAAAAAAAAAGCATTATATTTTCCAGTTTAAATACGCAGTGTTTCCCTGAGAAGTATTTATGGCTAAAAAAGGAATATTAACTATTATTTATAATAATAATTTAACTCATCAATCCTCACCTCAAATTTTGAACAGTTTTTAAAAACAGATGTAACTAATATCTTTACTTTCTCATACATATATCAAATCAAAAGGAAAAAATTAAGATATTAGACAAAAGTGTGATTCTGAAAAATAACTTTTATACTAGAATAATCCCTCTAAGAGATAATTGTCAGTTGCAACATCAATAGTAAAACTAACTTTAATAACAAGTACTTTGGTATCAATTTATAAACAGAAAAAATGATTGTACAAATTAATTGAGAATGGCACTATTTCTATCTATACTTAAAATGAAGAAGATTGTAGAAAAACTTTTCTAAGTTTATATCTACAACTGGAAACTGGAAATAAATGTAGGTTTTCACTGAGAATTTGAAAACATGATATATATTTTAAAGATTTTTAAATAAACAAGAGAAATACTTCAATTTTTTTAATATCAAGATACTGGTCAAAAAGAAAAAATCCACACAAGTCAAAGACCAACATGTGTGGCTATGAATTCCAACCCTTCTGATATCCTGAACAAGTGATTTAATTTCTACAAATCTCCAATTCTTTAGAGAAAAGTGAAGGTAACAAAAAATATTATAAGATTGTTATGAAGATCAAATCAAATAGTATAAAGGTTAGCATGAAAAGAATTGAAAATTCTTAATAATCCAAGATAAAATCTTCCTTTCTGGCCAAATATCAGCCACTCTTACTTTTGGCAGCTTTTTTTACCCATAAGGTACTTTATTCATCCAAACAGCTCTATACTAGTTAAGTTCAAAATAAAACTAGCATAAAACAATATTGGATTCTACTCAATGATATGTAGGCCAATAGGTTTCAGGGAAGGATACCATGTCCACAAATTACTTTGAAATGCATCAAAAAATTTAGATGCATTGCTATATTGATAAAGGGTTAGAGAGATAGATGGATATGTGACTAAGCATATATTGTAAAATATTAATGGTAGAATCTAGCAGGTATACATGGGTGTTTAATATAAAGTTCTTTCATCTTTTCAGTATGTTTGACATTTTCCATATACAAAGTTGAGGCGGAAAATAATTGCCCATCATGCCTCATTGAAATATCGAATCTTAAGAAATTCCAAGGTTCAATTCCAGATAAAGGGAATGGTAGGAAGAATTGAATTGCTTTCCTCTTCAAGTCAAAAACAATACTTAGTAGATGCTACTAAGATATTTAGAATTTTTATCAAAACACAGGCAGACTGTGTCTGACGTATGCATCACCAAGATAAAATCAACGATTATTTTTCTCTCATTATGTAAAATAGCACATCAGTCACTCATGAGGTTTCCTTTATTTTAAAGTGACCCTGTTAAAGAACACAACAATAGAGAATGTGTTACAGAAAAGTGAGTCTTTACATCTTACGTATTAATTTTCAGGAACCAGGCGAGTGTCTATAATTCTCAAAATCATGTTGCCATTGCCCTCTGTCCCTCTTCCCTCCCTCCAAGCCCATAACAGCAGGTGGATGTCCTCACTTGTTTTATGTTTATGAGAGAAGTTTTTAGCAAAAACTTGGGATATATTTTAACCTCCTGTATTAGCTAGCTGGATATTCAATTATTACTTTTTACTTGTGACCTTAATAATCTGCATCTCAGTTAAAGTACTGCTTTTCTATGACTCGGTAAAAATAAAGTCTCTAACAATGGGACGGGGGTGCACCATTCCTGAAATTGGAAGGCTGGAATCCCTTCTTAGCAAACCACATAATTACCATGGGGTTATAGATTTGTTAGCACATGGTATTTGTTTTTTGCTATGATATTTTTTAAATGAGGGAAAGAAGTATTTATGGTGAAATATTTAACTCATACTTTTCTTGCAGCACCTGCAGATTTCACAGGCAATCCCTAGTCAAATGTATAGCACTTTTTTTATCTAAAAAAATTATCCAATGGATTCTGAAATTGTTGAAAATATCAGGAATATGTCTTTCCTTTTTTGTATTCTACTGGTGAGTAAGTACTCACCAAGTGTTTGATAAAGAGAGGGATATTTTCAAAGTACTAGTGGGAGAAAAGGCAACTTCTCCATGTGGTTGTTTTTTGTTTTTTGTTTTTTGTTTTTTTTTACTCATAACCAGCAGCGACTCTGTTACACCAGAGAAACAACAAATGCTCAGCTGCCATTTCATTGCCAATGGCAGGAAGGGATATGGGGCATTCAGCAATTACATTCTTAATAATTTTAAATGTATAGTTTAATAAGTACTGACATTTTCAGCCCACAGTTTCAAAACAATTTGATGGAATTTGCCAAGGGTTATAATTTTGTTGACATATCTTTTTGCTCTTTGGGGAAGGACTTTTCATCTAAACCCCAAGGCATCAGTTTGAATCCCCATGGACCCAAACATATGTTCAAGAGACTCATAGTCTGTCCATCTTGGATAATTTAGATAATCACATGGAATGAATTTCTCTTCAGTTCCAAATGTATTCTCCTGCAGTAGGTTCACAGGATATATGATGTCATGAGATGCAACAGGACAGGCAATGATCAAGACAGACTAGTGATTTGAAACTCGCCTTTAAGTTCCCATCTTTAGGAGAGAAATATCATTGAATTACTCATTATACTCAGTCAAGTTTCTTTGAATGCTTCTTGAAACCTTTATATTAATTATTGAAATCAGCAAAATTAAGTTTTTACTTTTGTGAATATGCCACTAGAAAAGTGACAAACATCCACTATTGGGATCACAACATCCAAATTCATCCCACAAAACTCAAACATGATAAAATTGAACATTATGCAGCATAACACACATATCATATATGTCTCACCTTTACCACCTGGCATAGATATTACCAAAGCATTGATTTTCCCAATCTAAGGACATTATAAATCAATTATAAGTTTATAACTTTAGTATTTTGCTTGTCAATAATAGCAATTCTGGAGACTATTTTTCCAATAATTAATGCAGTCCTCAGAATTAACAACAACAACAAAAAGAACACATTCTTTTATATTTAAAAAGAAAGAACACTAAATTATATAAAATGCAAGTGATTAAATCAAAGGCATTTAAGGAAAACACCTGATTTTAAACTCTATTACTCCTAGCATAAACTAAAATACAAATGGACACACTTAAGTAATGTTTTTGCTTATGGTTTCTTGGCTCTGAATCACCACACTCCTGTTCTTCGTCTATGTTTATCTAGCACCAGTCTCTTGCATTCCCCACCAATTGTTCCAAGAACACCTTCTTTTCAGTTCCGTTCTTTATTATGAGTAGAACCTGTGTGTCCTCCCCATTTAAACTCCAATTTATTTCCAGAAACACAAAACCAAATGCATTATCTTTGTTCATTACATACCAAGCATGTTTAAAGTTAATGAATCAATTAATTAGGCAAATGGTTGTAAAAGATCTTTGCATCAGTTAGTTAAGGAAAGGTTAAGGAAAGGGGAACCTTCCTTCATTATTTAATGACATTAACAGTGATCTAAAGAGATTCTTAATAAATTATTTGGCTAATCTGGCCTGTGAAGATTCAACAATCACAGCACCCCACATCTATACCACCCCCAAAAAGAAGGCAATATATAAATTTATCTGCTGTGGTAGGCTGAATAATGAACCCAAAGATATCCAATCCTAATCCCTGCAACCTGTGAATGTTATCCTATATGGTAAAAAAGACTTGCAGGTGCGATTAAATTAAGGATACTGAGATGATGAGATTATCCTGGATTATCTGGGTGGTGTTAAATGTCTTCACAAGGGTCGTTATAAGAGGGAGGCAGAAGGAAATATAAGGAAAACAAAGGCAGAAGGCAATATGAGGACCAAAGATGCTAAGCTGCTGACTTTGAAGAGGGAAGAAGAGGCGAAGGGCCAAAGAATGTAAATCTAGAAGCAAGAAAAGGAAAAAAAAATAATTTTTCCCTTAGACTTTTAGAGGGGAAAAGGCCTGCTGAAATCTCAATTTTGCACCAGTGAAACTGATTTCATACTCAAGACCTCCAGAATTGTAAGACAATAAATGTGTGTTGATGTATAACAAAACCCATTTCACTCAGTTTGTTACAATTTGTTATAGAAGCCATAGGAAACTAACACAATTACAATATAAAAATAATTTTTGTCATCAAAATCAGCTTAAAGAGACTGAAAATGCAAGAAAATACTAAGAAAAAAACACTTGTAATGTCTATTACTGACAAAAGATAGATGTCCAAAATATATAAAGAATCCTCATGAAATATGAGGACAAACCACTAATAATAAAGTAGGCAAAAACACAAAGAAGCATTTCATGAATGGCTCCCAAGTATATGAAAAGATGTTCAACCTCACTATAATCATAAACATGAAAACTAAAACCACAGTAAATTCCATTTTACACCCATTAGATTTGTAGTAGTATGTAAAAACCACTAGAATTCATACAATCTGCTAGGGAGAATGTACAGTTACACTCAATTTGGAGTGTGGTTTGGTTCTATCCTGGAAAGCTGAACAAGGGCATACCATATGACACAGCAATTCACTCCCAGATGTACACCTTGAAGAAATACTTGTATATGTGCACCAGAGGCCACACACAAGTTTGTTTATATTGTTAATAAAACTCAAAAATATTGCAAAAAATCTAAAAGCCCATCAAAATACAACGGGTAGATATGTTGTGGTATAGGACCTTCATACAGTGAATTAACATCCAATGGGAAAATGAAGGAACTGCAATAAACCCTCACCTAATGTCTTGATTGGTTCTTGGAACTGCAACTTTAAGAGAAATGATGTATAACAAACCCATTTTACCAGAGACTAGTTGATATAAATGAGAGTTAAGTTCCTACTTCATATTTCTGGTCACAAAACATCACCAAACTTCTAAATAAAAACCCAAACAACTCTAATTTTAAACACTAAAACACATATGAACTATACATACAGTTAAGGAAGATGAATAAAAACAAGTAATCATTATTTTCCAACCCACTTATTCCAATTCAGGGGCGTGGGTGGCTGGAGCCCCTCCCAGCAGCTCAGGGTGGCAGGCAAGAATCCAGCTGGGATAGGACGCTCTTCCATTGCAGGGCCACTCACACCCACACCCACACCCACACTCAGACTGGGACCTTTCAGACATGTCAAATTTACCTCATGGGCACATCTTTTGGGATGTGGGAGGAAACAGGATTACCCAAGAAAATTCATGCAGACATGGGTCGTAAGTGCAAACTCCATAGACAGTGGCTCTGGCCAGGAATCCTTTCTTTCTCATCAACATTATAATAAAATGACATTGATCGAAATGATGTTATTCAAGACCTGCTATATAGTAAGAGACACCAACAGAGTTGAATGAATCTCAAAAAGTTGGGTGAAAAAACAAGTCATAAAAAAATAAACAGTATCATCCCAATAACATAAAATTGAAAAACAGACAGAATAAACATACTTTTAAAGGATTCATCCTGTAAAGAAAAGCAGGAGAATACTTTGACAAAACTCAGGCTATGGATTAACTGTGTAAGGAGGAAGGGAGGACAGGATCAGGGTAGAGCCCCAGGGAGCTATAAAATCACTGGTAGTGTTCTGTTGCTTAGCTGAAAAGTGGAGTAAGTGTTCACTAGTCTTCAAACTGTACATTTATCATATACACTCTTTAATGTGTCTACTATTCATAAAGTTTTATCTACAAAAATTCAATGCTACAACTCACCAGAAGTAGTAATAACAACAAATTAATTTCTAGATCTAATCTCTATTTGAATTATTAATTATTGATTATTTTAAAAAGCTATAGCTCTTATAATTTAACCATATGTACGATCACACACAACATGCTTGCACTGAGTATCATTTAAAATAGATTAATGATAACACATTTAAAAGATTTACCATATTGGTAAATTATCATTTTAACTTATTTAAAGAGACTATCTACACTTTTTAATATCTTTCTATATTAAGCTACTTATGTTCTCAAACATCATACCCTTTAATTCAAGCCAAATTTAAAAATTCCTCAAAACAACATTAAGCTACACATTCCGACATCTAAAAAATTTCAGAGGAAACCCTGATAAGATTTAGACATTAAATCATTCCTTATTTTTTCTTAGAATACAGAGAGTCACTAGCTACTGAGTGTTTTTCTGAGACATAGCTCTTAAAATGAATTGCAGCTGTGATAATGTGGTCATTTTGATTAATAAAACCCCTGAAAGATGACTAGATTCAGAGAGAGATTTAACAACTGGAGTGCAGGATTTTATATATAACTAAATAGTTGTACCTTTTGTGAAAAGGAAAATAAAAGTTGTCTCTTGCTCAGGTTTTTAGAATTAGCCACTGTTTGGGGTTTGCAGTGAGAGTGAAGAGAGGAATAAAGTTGCTGGAATGTTCGAAAGCTAACCTTCCATAAAACTAACTTCAAAAAGACCAACTGTGGGCAACAGAGATTTTCCACTAAAAATCATAAAAAAGAAAAGAAAAGAAAAATATATTGTGATAGTTAGATTTTATTAAAGATGCTCTGAATCGCTTTATGCAACTGCTGAGGAATCCTTTCCTGGTTGTATTTTCTCATCCATTCTCCCAGGAAATATGTTAACAATTCAGATTCCTGAGCCCCAAATCTGATCTAATGAATAAGAGTCCCTCAGGGAACCGGGGCGGGGTTGGGGGGGGATGGGGGGGAGCGGGGAGTTACACCAAGAATCACCTAGGTTAGGCAGACATACACTGAATGATAAGGTTCTACAAGAGACTATAGGCCTCCAGGGGGTAGAGATATATCTGTCTTCTTTCAGTGTTAAATCTGGGGCCATTATTCACCAATATGAACATAAGGGCTGTTTATGGTCCATACCTTTTCTGACTAATCATGTCAGTGTTACACTGGTAAAAAATATCCTAAATGTTACCTTTCCCCTTACATCCTGAATGCCAAATACAGTAGCCAGCGGGTACATAAAAGATATCCAATAAATATTTTTTGAATGAAAGATCAGAAAAACGGCCTGAAGAAGCATATGTATCACATATCAAATATTGTTTTGGTATAAAATCTAAAATTCTTCACTTCTTTGAAACGTGTAGCTTTAAATAAATCATACTAATTTACCCAGAATCCAAAAACCTAGAAAAGGCACAAGCTTTTTACTTTTTGAGTTCTGATTCTAGGACTTTAAGTACTGAAGAACTTGAGACAGTAAAAAATGATGGATTTGCTGCTCATAAAACAGCAGTTTTGCTCTGAGTTGTGGAAAGGGGAACCCAGAGAGAAGAGAGATATGATGGAACTCTACCTCCAGAAACTGGGATTTATGGAGCAAAACCACAGAGGAAAAAGGATTAATTTAGGCCATGGTTCTCTCCATTGGGGTCATGTTAGACTCAGCTGGAAAGCTCTTAAAAAACACCAAGCCCTGACCCTACACCAGATTTAACTGCTCTGAAAGGGAACCTTGCATCAGTCATATTTAAAAGCTCCAAAGGAGATTTTAATGTCCAAGGAGGGCTGAAAACCACTGTAGGCAAACTGAAAATTAAGTTGTTCTCTACTCTAAATGTACTCTACAAAATCCTATAGGGAAACTGAAGAGTTCAAATGTTAGATTGCTCTCCAGATCTTGACTAATTTTCAGGATAAAGCCTGATAATCTATATGTATTAGTCAGGTCAGGGGGCCATAGCAAATACCATAAACTGGTGGCCTAAACAACAGAAATTCATTGTCTCACAGTTCTAGACACTAAAATTCCAAGATCGAGGTCCAGCATGGTCCGTTTCTGGAGAGAGCTCTTCCCTTGAGTTGCAGATGGCCACCTTCTTGCTGTGTCCTCGCATGGTGAGCAAGGATAGTGCTCTCTGATGTCTCTTATACGGGCACCAAAGTCCCCATCTCCAAATAACATCACATTAGAGGTTAGATCTTCAACACATGAATTTGAGTAGTGTGTGGAGGGGAGGCACAATCAAGTCATTAGTACTCATTTTAAAAATTTCAGAATTATTATGATACCCAGCCTAAGCTCTCCTTGCAGATTCAGATACTGGAGATCATTATTTAATTTAAGGAGAAAAGAAAACATCCTCTCTACCACACACACATCTCTAAAATGTTCCCCACTCCTGTTTAAAATACTTTAAGTAAAAAAGTATTATAAACTATAAAATAGTTTCCTGCCCATTTATACATTGCTATGAGAGGCAATACAGATTAACTAATTAATAATTTGAGCTATGTGATCAGGTGGTCTAGGTTTATCCCTAATAACATACTTAACACCAGAAAAGGCCCCTGGGACACCATCCCCTTTCTAAATGTCTGCCAGCTCCGACATCATCAATTCTTCCCACTTTCCTTCCCACTGAGCTGAGATATAGCCTCAGAGCCCTTCTAAACACCGTGTTCCAACTCAAGTAGAAACAACATTCAAGATGAAACCTATTTTACATTCCTATTTTAAATACTCTTATTTTACACCATTAAGTCCTTCTATTTTATTTCTTTCATTAGATGAAATTTTAGTATGTATACTTGAAAAGATGACTTTAAAACTTAAGAAAAATAATGGATGATACTGGATCATTGCTGCTAATCAAGTCAGAAAACACCAATCTGAGTTTTGTTAACACATGTAACAGATATAGAACAAACCAGTAAAGAGATTAACTTTTTTCCATCTTTACGGAAATATATTTGACATAAAACATTGTGTAAGATTAAGGTATACAACATGTTGACTTGATATATATTGTGAAATGATTACCACAGTAGCATTAGTTAACACTCCCATTACCTCAAATAATTATCATTCTGATTTGTAGTAAGGACATTTAAGATCTACTCTCTTAGCAACTCTCAAGTATATAATATAGTATCATTAACTATAATCACCATGTTGTGCATTAAATCTCCAGAACTTTGTTATCTTATAATCGGAAATTTGTACCCTCTAATCAACATTTCTCCATTTCTTCTGCTCCTCAAGGCCTGGCAACCAACATCCTACTCTCTGTTTCTGTGAGTCTGAGTTTTAGATACTACATATAAGTGATATCATACAGTATTTATCTTTCTCTACCTGACTTATCTCACTTAGCATAATGACTTGAAGACCCATCCAAGTTGACACAAATGGAAGGATTTCCTTCTTTCTCATGACTGAATAATATCCCATTGAGTATATAGACCACGTCTTCTTCATACAAACACTTAGGCTGTTTCCATATCTTGGATATTGTGAATAATGCTGCAGTGAATAGGGAAGTGCAGATATCATTTCCAGATCTTGATTTCATTTCCTTAGGAAAAATACCCAGAAATGTATTGCTGGGTCATATGGTAGCTCTGTTTTTAATGTTTTGAGGAACTCCATATTGTTTTCCACAGTGGCTATGCCATTTCACGTTTGGAGCAACAGTGCACGGGTGTTCCCTTTTCCCCACATCCTTACCAATACTTGTTAGCTCTTTTCCTTTTGATGCTAGCCATGCTAACAGGTGTCAGTTGATATTTCATTTAGTTTTTAATTTGCATTTCCCTAGTGATTAGTGATAGTGAGCATCTTTTCATGTATTTGTTCATCATTTGGCTGTCTCCTTTGGAAAAATGTCTCTTCAGTTCCCCTGCTCATTTTTAATTAAATTGTTATTTTGTTTGTTTTTGCTATTGAGTTATATGAGTTCTTTATATACTTTGTATATAACCTCTTATCAGATATAGGATTTGAAAATATTTTCTCCCATTTTGTAGGTTGCCTTTCATTTTGATGATTTCTTTTGCCAAGAAACTTTTTAGTTTAATGCGGTCCTACTTTTTTTATTTTTGGTTTTGTTTCTTGTGCTTTCGTTGTCCTATCCAAACAATTTTTTCCAAGAGAAAGAGATTAAAGATATGATTTCCAAGAAGAGGTAGGGTTGGAATCAAATTTAGAAAGAAAAAAAAAAAGATACAATTTTCCAAAGTCATTTTTGGCAGAGAATATCATTTAGAGTTCTCTGAAAGCTGCCCCCCTCCCCCCAGAAAAAAAAAAAAAGAACAGCTGTCTCATGGGAATATCTATTTAATCTGCCTTCATTCTCCACACTGACACTTGACTTCAGAATTTAGGCATTATTTTTTAATTACAGCACTGTTAAGATGTGTTAAATCATGTACTCTGTTTTTATTTCCTAAATAACTTACGATTTTCCCTACTTCTCCCACATAATATTCCCTTTCAGATATCATCAAAAAATATCTGTTATGCTTAAAACTATTATCTTTCTCTAGATATTATCCACTATATCTTTTTAAAACACAAAAGTACCTGTGTTTATTAGAAGGGGATTTTAGCTGTTTTTAAACTGAAAGCTTCCTAAATAATTATTGTCATTGACAAAGCATTTGAATTAATTTATCACATTCAAGAAGAGTCAGTCAGTTTCTATGCTGCATCAATATCTTACAGATGTATATATACTTCAGAAAAGCGACTGTGAAAACAATGTGAAAGACTGATTGGGAGGAGGTGAGAGGCTAGAAACAGAAGAGCATAAAGACCAGCCAGGTGGCAGATGATTAAGATGGGCTAAGCATGCGGGAATAAAGTTGAAAAGAGATAAAACTGACAAGACGTTACAACACAGTAGAAGTGAGCAATGAAGTTCAAAGGGCAGGCAAAATTGGATCTCGGATGTCACACTCAAGTATCTGAAAGGATACTGATTTGGGGAGTAGTTAGAAAAATCTAAAAATTTCAGTCACTCTGAGGTTTAAAGAATGGCTTGGAAGTCTTTCAAGGTTAAACAAAAACATATGTCTCAAAATCTGTTAAAAAAATAAAAATTAAAAATAACAATGAGAATGGTGTGAAGTGATCTCTGCCTTCTCATACTTTATGATTAATAATTTTCAGGCTACCATCACTGAGTTCTGAAACATAAAGGAGCATCCAAGAGCCTCAGGGCTTTGGACTTCACTTCCCAGATCACTGTGGAATCATGAGGACTCTAATAATTAGACCACATTAATGATACACTTACTGACAAAGTGGCAGCCTCACAGTGTACGAAATAAGCTACCTAATGTTACCTCTCTCTCTAGGGTCATTTAATAAAATAACTCCTGCCAGTAAAGACATCTGAAACTTTGACAGGGTGCTTAGTGGTTCTTCCATCCTTTGTATAGAGAACTCCTACAAAATTCAATTACAGTGCTTTCCGATCCACCACTAACATGCAGTGAGAAAATGCTTCTTAAGTACTCATTTTTAATTCCTCTCAACAGTAGTTAGGTTAAAAATCATAACAACAACAACAACAATTCTCTTAAATCTGACATGGCTGAAGCTGCATGAAGGTGAAGAGGAAGCAGAGGGAGAGACTATCAGTGTAACGTACAACATTAGGCAGACCTTGCTGTCAGTGTAACTCAAATTGCCTCTTGCATCTTTACATAGCTATGCTTTGCACAAACTTACTAGGTTTCTGATGCCATGCCAAGCAATTTATCTTATTCATGTCATTTGATCTTTACAATCCATCTTATAGATCCATATTATTGGGACAATTATACAGATGACAAAATAAGATCCAGAGAAATGAAATAACTTGCCCCAGACCACAGGCTGGTCCAGAACTCAATCATTTGCCTTTTTAATTTCTAGATAAAGGTTAATGATAATAAGCAACATATACAAATGCAGAATATATAATATGCAAAATGTTATTAAAATAAAAGCAAGATTCTGAGACAGTTCAGAGTATAAAAAAATACACTACAAACGAAAAAGTAAATATCATAATTAATTTATAGAGTTCAATCCTAGTTGAAAATGTTGCTATTTTAAAACCTAAACAACATAATTTACTTTGCATGAGCTTCAAGGACAAAATCACAAAGCTGGCTACAAAAGGCAGACTCGTTATTAATTTAAATGAGTGTTTAAAGAAATGTTCCTATCCATCGAACAACTTTCCACTGTTTAATTAGCTCAAATA
Source organism: Eonycteris spelaea (assembly GCA_003508835.1). Lineage (NCBI taxonomy): Eukaryota > Metazoa > Chordata > Mammalia > Chiroptera > Pteropodidae > Eonycteris > Eonycteris spelaea. Next base: position 5,202,605 of record PUFA01000053.1, read on the forward strand.
TTCAGATTAAAGTGGATACCCGAACAATGCCTTAGAAATGCAGTCCAAAACCTAGTAAAAGATGCCAGAAGATGCATTTTCGATGCTTTTAAGAGAGTATCTCATGCTTAAAAAAACTAAATCATAAAAGAGAGCTTATTTAAAATTCTCTTTTATATAACCAAGAGTAATAATTCATTTTTATAAAAAATTTAACGCTGAAACATCTATGGAGTAATGGAAAGAGTATCAGAAAGAAACATGGAAAATCATTATACAAAGCACTGGGGCCTGGGTGTCTGCCCCTATTTAAAATGGAGTTGAGCTAAACTATCTTTATAATTTATTTCAGAATTAAAGATTCTTAGATACACAAACAAAAATAGAGTGGAATTATCACAGATCTCCTTTCTTTTTATCCTCTTTCTAAAAGAATCTCTTCCAGAGACTTTACATAATTATAGTCTATTGTTTTAACCAAATCTATCTGCTATTTCTTGAAATCAAAATTTTCTAAAGGATGAAAACAAATAATAACTTAGAATTTATGTTTAACAGCTGTCTTCTTTTATTCGCAATTAGATAAAAATTGAGTGTACTTATTTAAAAAACACACTGGTCAAGCAGTGCAACAACCAAGAAAAAAAGCTTTGGAAGGCATATTTAACAAAGGCTGCCCACCAAACAAAGGGAAAAACAAAAAAGTCCCCCAAAAGTTAATGAAATTTGTGTGTATTTCTATAAATTTTGAACTCAACTCTGGATTCAAAAAGACAACTTATTCTTTGCCTTCATAACCATAGGATGGGAAACAGTTAATGAAGATCTCATTCTACCCTTCAAACTAAAAATTAGTGATGGAGAAAGGCAGGTGCCTTTAGTCACTGGAGTAGGCAATGACTGCTAAGGAGGAGAAAGAGGAAGCAACATTTTAACTTAAAATTCAAGTTTTATCTGCCACACAAAGCCACAGTCAGATAATCTGTTAATAGAGTAAGTGATTTCTATATGCAGATTGGATTTGTCTATAGCATCAACTACACAAAAACAGAGCTAGAAACAAAAATAGACAAACGGCCACTACTATGAGACATTTTAAAATAATGTACTAGTCATAATTTATTCTTAAAATAATTTCTTTAAAGCTACACTGAAAATAAAAAAAGCATCCAGATTCACAGTATTACTCATGGTTGTTCATACTATCTCATCACAGTTACCTAAATACGACTCAGTGCACCTTGTTAGAAGAGTCACCATCTGGCCCCTTTTCATCTTATTGAAACACATGAGAATTACTGCTTCCCATTCAGCAAGAATTCTTAAATATTAGAGCTTTATTTTTGTAGGTTGATATGCTTTATAAAATTTAAATTTAAAAACACCTACTTATTTGTTTGTATAACTAAAATAGTTCATTCACAGATTGTAACTGTCAGTGCAAAGTCTTTGTGCTTCACAGAAGCATCCTGTTTCTGTGCTTGACTTCCAAGAGTTTGGATGTCAGGAATTGGACTGGGAACAATTTCCATGTTGCATAACACAGTTCAGTGTACTGGACAAAGGGTGGGGCCTCTGGACTCCCAGTGACTATGCAGATGAATCTCTAGGGAACATGCTTTTCAAGAGGCAGAAGAGAGAAAAATAAATGGGCCAGAGGGTCAGGTTTTAACCTGCTGACTTAGTTCATTGGCTCTTCACACTCAGCAATGGTCTCTACACAACTTTCATTTAAACAGTTTCTTATTAATCCAAAATCTCAAAAAAGAAGATCTAAGATGAGTAATATTTTGGCACATATTTGTATTATTTATAATACTTTCTTCTGGAACATTCCTTTAGGTAGAATCTCTCAAGTTCTAAGAAGTAGAAACCATTTGTCCTATTTGCTTTCTCCATTTTACCCATATCCATGACTTTTAACTTTCATATTTTCTATTTTATTTAGGACATGCTACTATTTTAAAAATTATAAATAAAAGTAATAATGACATTATTCTAAGTACTATGTAAGTACTTAGCTTGGGGAGTTGGTATAAAGGGGATCGTATCAGAGTTGTAGGCATATGTTATGCCACAACTTAATATGAACTAACATAAAAGATACTGTTCTTGATATACATACACTGTAGGAATGGAAAATGACATACTAATGAAGAGAAGAAACTTTGTAGAGCAACCTCCAATTTCATTGACTTCAATCCTCAGAAAGGAAGGTTCGATGAACTAAGAAAAACACCAGAATTTTTATAAGCTATACGTAACTTTACATTTCTAAAAAATAAAAATAAATAGGATGTAATGAACCTAAAAAACAGAAGTTAACAGTTATACACAAAGAGCTTATATGTTATAGCTAACCTTCTCATTTCATTTTAGTGTTCTTTTATATTCTGCGCTATTAACTGCTTCTTAATTCATAATACCAAGATTTGCTTGGTTGTATAAATATAGTATATTTAATAGGTTCATAACAATGGTAGAGTGTTTCTCCTAAAATATTTGATTTTCTCTATATAAGATAAAGCTTGATGGTAATTAGTAGGTATGTCTGGCAAGCTTTGGATAAACCATGTCAAAGACTGGAATTCATTCACACACGAGAAACTAATATCTATGTCTATATGTTTCATTTCATTCAACATCAGATCAGTCATTTATAGCCCTGTAGTCAGTCTTCAAGAAGAAAGAAATTTGCATCACACACTATCCTGCTATGCCTTAAGACCTATATAAAAAAATAGCCTTTCAAAGTAAGGCTATTATGATTCAACTCATAGTACAACATCTTATCATTACAAATATCCAGAGTAAAATCTTACATATACACATAATGTACCTCATGGGCCTGCAGAATTACAATGTCACTATAAAGAAGTACAGAAAGAAAAAATTATGATAAAAGTTAGAAAATTAATAGACAAAATGATGATACAGTCAATATTATAAAAAGATTTAAAAAGCAAAACCTGAAAAAAAATTCAGGTTTTGATTTACCATTTGGCAGGGGACTTTATTAGGGAAATACATTGCTTTCTGAGTATTTCTATCCTCATTTTTAAGAGGGTATATTTGTGGATCTGAAATACTATTTAAAATATCATAGGCCTACTTTAATGAATTATTAAGCAATTACATTTGTGCATGTTTAACATAATGCTGATAAGGCCAATAAAATTTCTCATCATTTCAACATAATACACACCACACTTTTAGGAAATAGTAACTCCAAGAACAGAGCCATCTAGTGGCATGTGCAGAATGATGATCATGATATCAAATTACCAGTAAACATAAAAGCATGAGTAGATATCATTAATAACCAAAACTAGGCAGAAACAAATGTAAAATGGTTCTGCTTTACAGGAAAAAAATTAAAACTCAGCCATAAAAAATACATATACTCTTTAAATAATACAGTCCTCATTTTATAAAATCTAAAGACGAAAACAAGAACTACACACGCATGCTCTCACATACACAAAACACACAGAAGCACAAACATGAAATGGAAGAAATTATGCCAGAATATTTACAGTGTTCAGGTCTGGGTAATGGGATTAAGTGATGTTTTGTCTCCTTTCTAATGCTTTTCTGCATTTTCTTCAGTGAATACATATTACTTTTATAATTAGAAAATATAACATTTCAAAGTACTCTTGGTGAGTACTGAAACAAATATAAAACGTAAAAACAAGAGTAAAGCCAGTAATGTTTCAGAGTAGGTGATGCTTCTCGTTCCCTAATTCTCCATCTTTGGGGATCCGCAGGTTGTTGGCTGTGATATAAGAGAACTCCTACCTCTAGATATATTTCTCATAGGCTTAACTGATTCACCTATGGATATATGATATGCTTAGATATAAGGGCATATAGCATTAAAACAAGCTTTGACTGATCATAGATAAATATAACATACGTAGAGTTTTAAAATATATATAAATTGCTTACCAACATACTTAATACTGCAAATAGCAAACAGGTAGAAAAGGAAAAGATAATCATTTGTGCTTTACAGATGAAGAAATGAAGATTTGGAGAGATCACATATTTATCTCCAGCTCTGGTACTGATAAGCTAAAAGTCTTCTGACGACTACTTTGTTGCTCTTCATAGCTTAACAATTGTGATACCTGAAACTTAAATTACCTATAAAATATTTTCACAGTTATTCTCAAAGGTCTGCTTGAAGGCAACAGCAACTCTTCTTAATCTTTTTTTAGATAAACATAGACAATGTACTGTAGTTGAAAAAATTTATCTTGAGTATAATTATAGATTTTACTCTCCTAATGTGTGTTGATATTTTACCAGAGTTCTTTAACTAAACGAATACCAAACTGCAACAAAGCTCAAAGTAAATGCTGAACTAATGTAAATTGAGAATAAAAGAAAACTATGTATAATGAAGATAACATTTTTAAAAATCTAACCAAATTAAACTAAAATTAACAACGAACCAAACAAATCAGAATGTTATATAGGTCAACCCTGAGGGGAAAAATACAATTCTGATTAAAAAACAAAACAAAACAAAACAAACAAAAGAACCCACCTAATCCTAACCCCAGCCTTTGTAAAAGACAAAGTAGTTTAATTTTTAATCTTCCCAATATTGAAAATTGATTTGGGGCTAAGTACTTGTCAAAGATAATAATGCATTTAGTATATCTCCACCAAAAATTACAAATTATGGGTGAGATCCAGGACTGATAATAACCCTTATTTGTGGTGATAAACTATATCTATATATAAGCAGCACTCAGAGAAATGCAGGAGCAAGGTGGCAAAAGAAAAAAGTACTTCATCTCTTTCCTGCCTTAGTATTCCTTTTATTCCTATTGTAATCACTATTGGTAAAATCTTCTGATACTATCTGTGTTTTGATATATCATACGATGTAAAAATAATATATGATTTCTGGAAGACAAGGTATTATAAACCCATAAATTGATATTTTGAAACATATCTGACTTGTATTCATTTGGTAAACCAGCTGGTCAAAATTTATTAAAAATTGCTATGAGGTTATTTTAATAGGAATTGTGGTTTTAAAAAATCAGTAAGCACCAATCATTACCATCCCTTTTTATTACTGGGTTAAGCCCAAAGTTTAATATAGATTATATAGGGAAAAGAAGTAGAAAAAGATAATTTTTAATCTAATTTTTCAAAATAAGTCTATTCTTCTATGCTTTGCATCTTTATATAAAAGTAACTAAAAAGAAGGAAAAGATGAAAGCAAATTACTATATACTAATATTTCCAAAATTTAACTATTTACATAGCAATCACCTTCGTGATTCTACCATGTTATGGATAAACCACCCATAATATAGCACGCTTAAGTTAGAATTGTCTTCCATTGAATTTATTGTTTTTTTAACTTGATGTCTTTATTTAAATGAAAACTTAGTAATAATTTATGTAAGTAGAAAGCTGCCATAAAATTAAATTCAGTGAGAAACGATGCCCACCATTACACTCTAGCAAGATTTCCTGACAAACTCTGACACCAAGGCCTCTGCTCTCTCGTTACAAAGAGAGATGAGTGTGTGGGAGGGTGCTAAAAGCGTACTAGCACCAAACTGGGATCTGCTCCCCTTTCTCTAATCAGAAAGATCGGGGCTGAATTGAAAACCAAATAACTTAGGAAACACATATTATCTACAAGCATTTCTGATTGTATCTAAAATAATCCTTTATACCACCACTGACATGAACTGTATATTTCAAGAACTACTGCAGTAGACACTAGGCACTTATTACTTATTAAAAAGTTAAAGTTACATTTTATCCAGAAAGATAGAGGTTAAGCTAAAAACAGAATGGCATTCATCTCTGATCTGAGTGACGGAGGGAGGGAACAGTGAGTAAAAACAGGGGTGGGACCTGAAAAACACTTCTGAGATCATCAACTCCCAGGTCTCTCCTTAAACTGATGAACAATACGGTCTTTAAAATGATTAGGCCAAAACCATTTTTTCAAGTAGCAAATGTTTTAAAGACATGTTGCTAATAATCCTGACTACAAAAATTTTCTATATATATACATCAAATAGCCTTGTCTTCGTTCTAACAAATCAGTTATATAAATTCTACCGTAACATTAACATAAACAATTTTCATCGTACTTCAAATTTTAAAAATTTCTCTCATTTACCAGAATTTAAATATTTTTTCTTCTATAAGTAGCTTTCTTATAAACTATGTATGAGGTGCTTCAGAGAAGTACATATATCTTCCTTGCTGACATCCCATTTTTTTTCAACCATTCACTTCCTGGAGCAATACTGTACTTTAATAAATTGGTCTGCCAAACAGAGGGACTTGTTAGAGATTTGAAGGTGGACAGAAGCAAAAGTTATTTTTTTCTATTTCTAACATAGGCAACAGCAGCAGAGGGCTCCTGAGAATCACTGCAGGTAACTGTGGCATCCAGTCTCCTAGTCTCAGAAATATGAGCAGGGTCGGCTCCTGGGAGACCACTCAGGGCATCAGTACTATTCCAACAGTGGCAGCAGAAGAAGCAACCCCTCCCTCTAGCAACTCAGCATCAAATGTACTTTTCTGGCCTCCAGCCCCGGGTGGTAACAGCTTTTTGATTTGGGGGCAGCAACCTTTTCTCCCTTTGGCACCTCCAGCCCTTCTGTTATCTTTGTAATTAATTCCCTTCATTCACTCTCTTGCTGCTTATATTAAAGTGGGTTCTGTCTTTCTGAATGGGCACTACTGATGTACAATAAAACAATTATAACTCAAAAATATCACCAGCATTCAATTGGAAATTCTGACATGTTTCAGGTTAATGCTTTAAAATCTCTAAAAAGACGCACACACATGAACACACATACTCAACACAAATATGGAGACCATACTCTAAAATGTCAAACAATCTCTTGATGCTCTTGGTCAAATTACACAAGATTCTTTATACAGTATATTACTTTCCTAATTAGAAATCATATTAAAATTTTAAAAATAGAAATTATGTTAATAACTTCAAAATGTTATTAATTTTTTTTTACTCTATAAGTATCTTTTAATGGAGTTCTACCTTTAAAACTTTCTAGCAGGATCATTGTGTCTGTGACAGGTGTAATGGAAGAAGCATGGGGTTTGGGGTCACACAGATTGTGAAACTATCTCGGTCTGACCACTTCTTCATGACATAATGTTGATAAAAGTCTACTTCACTAGAGAATTTTACATAAAAGTATGTGCACTGAGTTGATTCCAACTCCTGGCAGCGCTATGAATGTGTGGTGTCCACGATGTCTTGTGCACAATAGCCCTGCTCAGCTCTTGTAGATTCAGGCCTGTGGCTTCAGGTATAGAGTCAATCCATCTCATATTTGGTCTTCCTCTTTTCCTGCTGTCTTCTATTTTTCCAGCATTAGTGCACATATGCTAAAAATGGGGTACCCTCATACTTTCCATCTATTTGTTTTCTTTTTCTTAAATAGCAATTTGTACATAGTCAAAGTCAAAAATTTACCAAAAAAAAAGCATATGCTTATATAAAAATTGTGAGAATTACAAAGAAATATTAAATAGAGAAAAAAGTCACCCCTAATCCTTCCATCTGATGAGGAAGCACTGTTAATATTTGACGTATTTTCTTCACCCTTATATCTATGAACTTTCATATATTTTTATTCTCTTACATACCCATTTTTTAAAAATCTACCTTTTCCCCTTCTTAGGTATTACCATAAGCATTTTTCAATCACACTGTAAAATAATGTAAACACCATGCAATTGACTATATCACACAGTGGGAGACATTTTGATGGCTTCAAAGACTGAATTCATGCAAAAGATGGACAGCATCCTAACTTCTGTCTGTGCTTTTTACCGCAAGGGCTTTATGTTTCTGAATCTTAGGAAAGACAGCCTGTCTTCCTAATTACTTTCAGAGGATTATAGCAAAGCTGAGGGATTGACTATGAGTTTCATTTCTATCTTCTTTCCGGTTAGTGAAAACTCCTCCCAGGTTCAGGCAATAGGTTGAATGCTAATCACAGTTTTCTGCATATATCATTTACTGTGTTTCTAAGGGCACGTTAGTAGGAAAATAGGAGAAGGATACTGACCAGATGCCACTTGTAAACTGTAACCCAGTTCACACTTAAACCTATACAAAAAGATCTTTCCAACCTTATTACTAATCCATTCCAAAGTAGGTTTTTGGAAGTTAATATTTACACAGATTGATGAAATTCAATATAAATGTAAGGAATATCAATGAAAAAAGGGAAATCAGTGGCAACTAAATCCATAAAATGCCGAAAAGAAATGGAAATCGCAGGTGAAAACTGCGCACATGAGGTAAGCAATAGAAGGGCTGTCAGGGATCATTAACAACTGTGAAACAAAGCTACAAAGTCACCAGACACTGGTGACTTTTGTGATACCCTTCAGACTTTTGTGATACCACAGCTAATTGGTTTATAAATAATACATCTATCCATGGGAAGATGAGCACATACAGAAAGGTGAAACTTCACTAACAGACTAAAGCATCCAAGTTCTTGAAATCCAGATGAATAAATACATGGAAATACTTTTGAAGGAAAAGATGTCAAAGATCACACCTGCTGGTTAGTAAAGTTAGTATCTAATGAAATCACCAGAATAATCATAATATCTAACTATATAAAGAACATTGTGAAAACTTGTATAGAAGATAGGCTCAAGATGCAGCAATTTTAGGGAAATGAAAATAACTTTCCTAAGTGGGAATTTATCTGACATGTTTCTTGATTTAATCAGGGTACAGTTTAGAAGTTCTTTTTAAAAATTTTTACAGCATTGCCATAAACCAACTATGATGAATTTAATTATCTTGCAAGCTATTTTTTAACAAATATAATAACTGACAAGAAAATATCCTCACTTCTAACCTGCCTAAATTAAATTAAATTAAATTAATACCTTTGGATAGAGACATCATTCCTTTTCTAACAGTAGGGGTGAGAGTTTATAAAACTAGTATTCTAGTCTGGATCTTCCATGAACATAATATAAAAGACAATATTATATAATAATTTTATATAAAACATATATAGAATTGTACTTACAATATTTAATATATAGATAAAATGAAACATAGATGAATTAAGGTGTGTATGCACTCTTGACATGTGTTTCATTCAAACTCACATATATATATATGTATACACACACACACACATATCCCCTTAATTTATGTATGCCTTAATTTATCCATGTGAAGTAATATAAATACAATACTATTAGGAGTCCTATATAAATCTAAGGTTTAAATAAAGAATGTTGTTATTAAAAAGCAAAACAAAAGGAATAAATAAAAATGTTCCCTGCTTAGTATCAGAAAATAGAGCCCTTTCACTATATTAGGAGGGGATTTCCTTCTCCACTCAAGTCCATCTTAGAATTTGCTTGAGATCTTATTTTCCTGTGAAATTCCAGTTTGCTTTTTGTTTTTTGTTTTTGTTGTTGTTGGGAATAGATGTGTCCCTGGGAATGAAGTGATTGATTAGCTTCGTATAAAAGGGGATTAAAAAGTTGTCCTGGGAAAGAGGTTTTGGCATAACTCAGGCCAAGGAAAGACAAAGTAAACATTAAGGTTAATTGACAAAAAAACTCCATGCTTAGAGAGAGAGAGCAGTTACTCAGACGAGTCTTCAGCTAGAAAACTCATGCAAAAGCATAAGCCTTTTGCTTAATTCTGGAGCGCAAAGCCTTAGCCTTAATTCATTTTACCTTTGACTAAGTGCCACTCCATATACAAGCAAGGGAATGATAAAAGGGATATTAAATTTTCATATTAATAAACTGAAATAACCAAATCATTAGTTGTTCAATTATAATGCAATGCTTGGCAACTCTACCCATGGACACCCATATGCCTAATTGGACTTCTGGAAATTTTTTTGGTAAGAATTCTTTATTATCATTATATCAAGAATATTGTCCTGAGTTTGTCACATTTTTATTTTCTCTGACTATAATCTGATATCTATAAATTAGTTTAGCTTCATGGCTATCAGTTTAGGTTATGTGAGGTTTGGTTCACTCTACAGCACAGAGAAATGCATGTTTTCATCAACATTTTTGAAATAAAAATTTCTAAGAAGTCAAAGTATAGACATTAAGTATAGACATTGTGGTTCAAAGGTGAAATATGCATATTGTTTTATTAACTCTTGCACCAAATTTGTTTGTATATTCTCTCTTCTTCGGTGATGTGATACATTCCATGAGCAAACCCACCGCCAGAGAACATACTACCCAATTCATTATTTTAAAATTCTACCTGCTTCTGTATTTAGTAAACTTACAAAAGTTATAGAACTCTCCCATCACTTAGCAAATTTTTAGGAGGCAGAACGTAGTACATGCCTCCAACTCTCTCTGTTCTGAAACATGGACTCTATCCGGGAGGTGCTGGGATGGGGGATAATCACTTTGCGTGGGAACCTACTGTTCGTCAAGACATCCTGGACACAACTGTTAAAATGGGCAGTTAATTTTCAGTTAACCTATAATCTTGTGTTTTCATTCATGTATTTTTTCATCACAAAAAAATATATCATTTTATGTAGTCAAGTGCCAATTCTTTATCATTCAAATGTGACATTGACAGACATGTTACAGGGGTCTATAATGCTCTGATTTAGGAAAGCTTTAGATATCTCACATAGTAACAATCTCTAAATTGTGCTCAGGCAGATTTGAGGGGTATTATCTAAAGAGATTATGTATTCTTTTAGTTTGACCCTTTTCCAACATTTTCAACACTTTACTCACCTGACCCTTATGCCATGAAAGAGAGAAACAGGAAAGCAAAAATTAATAAGATATTGACCTATATGTTTATAATCAGAAAGCTTTTCAACCTTAGAATAAACATAGAGAGATGACAGGACTTTATTGAAAAGCAGCTATCATTTCTTAGTAATGAGGACTGCCATAATAAACAAAAGGCTTACTCGGGCATTCTTTCATCTTTATTTATTTAGCGAGCATCTGTTACATGCCTACTATGTGCCAGGAACTCTGTTGCAAGCACTATTCTTAGTAGCGAAAAACGTAAAGTTGTCCTCTTAATGAGCTTGCATTCTAGTTGGAGCAACAGAAAAAAGTAAATAACATGTCATGTGGTAATACAGACAATGCAGAAAAATATAGTTAAGATAAAGAGAGTAATTAGGGTTATTGTGCATGAATCGCTATGAATAAGGGAATTGGAAGCAGACCCCATTGATGAGGAAAGTTGGAACAGAGACTGCAAGGAAATGAGAATAAACCATATGGGTAATGAAAGGAAATACATTCCAGGCAGAGGAAATAGTAAATGCAGAACCCTGAGGCAAGGACATGTTTAGCAGGTTCAAACGAGAGCAGTGAGCTAATGTGACTAAAGGGTAGGGGAAAGTGTTAGAAGATGAGGTCAAAGATATAGCAGGAGGCAGGTCACAGCTGAGCTCATTGGTTGTGTCAAGGATGTTGAATTTTATTCTGAATGAAAAGTGGAGCAATCACAAAATTACAGAGAAATGACATGATCTGACTCATCTTTCAAAGGATTAATTCTGTTGCTGTGTGATGAATAAAACTCTAAGGAAGCAAGGGTGGAAGTAGAAACATTTTAGAATGCTATTGCAATACAGGCAACAGATGATGGTAACCGAGACCAGTGCGTTAACTCTAGGTAGTAAAATATAGTGGACTCTAGGTATATTCTGAAGTTGACCAGAACAGGATTTGCAGATAGATCAAATATTGATGTCAGAGTAATAGAGCTGGAAAAAATGACCCCAAAATATGTGTCATTAGCAACTGGAGAAGTATGAAAGGATAATAAATGTGTCAATATACTCCATTTATGTTCAAAAAAGAATATAAAGAAGTATCCAACATTTTACATGCTTCCATCTCTGACCTCTTTAACCCAAAAGTTGAACTTTCTAATGTAGTTTATTTAATTCTTAGGCACTTTGATAAATCATGATTCTCTCTTTCCATAGATTTTATTGCTTATTTACCTTTACCTAAACAAAAAGGAGAGAGAGAATCGCTATAGATATAGATAATCTATATCTTTGTGTCACAAATCTGGAAAATAAAAACCCATTAGCCTGTCACCCAACTTCCATGAGGCTAGCTTTCAAACCCCTTGCGCCTACTGATTCAAACCAGTGATGTGGGTAGGCATTAAATAACATAGCACTGTGGCTTTTTTCCAAAGTGCCTGAAGACAGATGCTGTCAACTCTTGTTTTAGTCTATGTGCTGCCAAAGGGAGCACAGATGCTGTCAACTCTTTACAATCTTATCAAGATAGCAGCATCAAGGAAAGCAGGCAGTGCACACCTCTGTGAGAGAAAACAATAGTGTCTTTAACAGGTGAATGAGGTGTGCACATCCCTATCAGGAGCCCCATCATCTAATCAAGGTAACTGGTACAAGCTGCCCGGGGAGTGTAAGAGCCAGAAGTCACTCGGTGTCAGGGGTCTAGCATGCTTTCTTTCCCTGTATTTGCTGTCTACAGTTGATGTCTGCCATTAAATTAAAGCCAAACAATCCTCAACCCATGATAAGAAGGTGGCTCTTCCACAACCTCTGCCAGCATTTTCCAAGGTGAGCTTCTGCTGATCATTACCCACATCAGATGCTCTGAGGCTAAAGAAGATTCGGATCAAATAACTGTGGTAAATGCTCGTATACTCCTCCTCCTGTAGATATTTACAATGCTCCTTCATTAAAGGTTTTGTCAATTCCTGTGGTAACCAATGCAATAAATGCTTGTCTATCATTTCCAAATGTATTTTACCCACTGGCAAAGAAAACAGAACATTAATTACAACAATGAGAAGAAGATAAACATTTAGAAACACACTGCAAAAGAAAATTATCAAAAGTTGGTGAATGATTTAATGAATGAGTGAGAGAGAGGTAAATATTAAAGATGACTTCAATTCTAATACTGATAGTGAGGAAAGGGAGGAACTTATACGTTAAAACAATTGACCTTCAAATCAAAAATATTATTTTAATTCAATTATACTCACAGGCATTGATTGATTGCCGTGTTCCATACGCTAAACCAGGCATCAAGAACAAGAATAATGAATGAGACAGAGACCATTCTTGCCTTTGCACAATTTTGTCTAGGTGAGCCATTCCGACTCAGTATGAGAACAAATCTGATCAGCACAGAAGAGGGCCATGTTTTGGGAGCACTAATACTCAGCTTGAGTTCGGGAATGTGGGAAACATTCCAAGAGGAAGCAACGTCTAAGCTGAGACTTAAAGGAACAGTGCATGTTAATCAGGTGATAAGAGAGAGAAGACAAAGGTGACAGAGGAATAAAGCTGACTCAGCAGGTAAAGGGCCAGTGAGCCAGGTCAGAGCAATTTAATAAAAGAAACTTAATACATGTGAGTGCAGCAAGCAAGATGGTGGGATGAAACACAAAGTTAACTAGTTAAACAACTGTCTGTGTGTTATGTGTAACTTGCTAATGTATTATAGGAAGAAATATTCCTAAATAAATATAAAATTTGGCTATTTCTAAAAGAAGTCTAGTACTCTAGTCTTTTGCATGAGAAAATTCTTTTAAATACCAGGGGCCATGTAATGTTGTGTACTTAAAAAAGGGAAATGAATCCCCTTTTGGTTTGAGATCAGCTGACATTCAGAAAAATCATTGGTCCTTTCTTCCAGAAAAATAATTGACAACTAGAAGTGAATTAGACACCACTGAAGAGTGTGTCTTCACACTCTTACACTAAGGTCTGAAACTTTCCTGGACTGGACGTCTGAACCGCGTTCTTAAATACCTTAAATATCTACAGCCTTTTTCAAGTGATCAAGGCATACTTTCAGATACTAGAAGTTTGCTAATATACTCAAAGGGATTTAAAAGTAAATAATTGATTTAAACAGCAAGCTTTGTAAAACTGGAACACCTTTCTGCAGGTAACTGGGCTTTTCACCTGCTCATCCTTCATGCTCTGACTCAGCTTGAGCTAAAAACTGTTCATTATTTGAACACATTCTCAAAGTCATAAGGCAGAGTTCTCACACACCCAAGTAAACACTGTTTAGCACCAGCACATTGTTATGCTGCACTTCTTACTCCCTAGCAAGACCTGATGAGCTCAAATTTTTGACGTGCATCTTTTTTTGACAAAAAGTACATCTGACATATCCATCAAAATGCCAGCACATGCCTGCCCTGGCCCATCTACAGTCTATGCTCTATATCTGTCTTGTGAAGATTATGCCTCTCCACTGAGAAGTCACACCTTGATCAGAACAAAGTCCAAAGGCCTCAACATGGTCTACGAGGGCCCTCATGGTGCATCCTACTGCCTCCTCTTACAATCTCTTGTCACACTGCTCTCACCTTTGCTCCTCTGCAGTGCCCTTACCTATAAGATCTTACATTTGCCATTTTCTCTGCCTTGAAATGTATTCCCCAGACATGGCCATGGTTTACTCCTCTGAAAAAAGCAGATGTCCCCTGATCAGTTTGAGCTCCCTTAACCAACCTATATAGAACAGTACACATGCTCCATGCCCACCTATTGATAATACTCAGCCTACTCGATTTTTCTTCACAGAATTTATTCCACCTGAAATATTATCTAACAGAGTGAAACTTAAAGCAAACTGATTTATCAACTTCTTAACTGGTATTCTAAATGTTTAAACTAGTCTGATACACTCAATAAATATTTACTCAACAAGAAAATTGACGGTCTCTAAAAAGTTCTGACAGATCAAGAGGAAAGCAAGGTGATGAGTAAGTTGGGGGCTGGGACTCAAACTCAGTGACTACAGGGACACCGCCTCTGCTACTCACCGGCCTTGTTCCCTGCCTCACCCAAATGTGAGATTAGCTCTGGCAATCAACCCTCTTGGGAAGAGCTGACTAAAGATCACAGTTTACGAGCAAAGTGAAGAGGCTGGAAGAGAGCAGAATATAACGTTCCTTCCTCACCCCATCTCAAAACACTCAACACTGTAACTGTTCTTTGGTAAGCACTTAACAATAAATGACTGCTGGAAAGAATGACCATTTTATTTTACTGGAGAGGGAGATGACACTTTCTCATGGTTTGAACTTATACGACTAGACAAAGGCAGAAGGCCGAAAGTCAAAGTTGGCGAGGCAGGTGCTTCCATTTCTCACGAAATGTCAATTCCCCCTCCAAATTCTCACAAAATACAAATTCTTTCAAATTCTCATAAAATATCATTTCTTCCTTTAAATGCTCTCAAAATGCAAATTCCTCATTATGCTTTGGATGAGAAGGGCTTCACTTCAGGCATGTGGTGGAGAAAGGGTGGAGGGAAAAATGCTCAGACAACGCTATTTTTAAGCTATTTGGTAAGAATGGCTATTTTCCCCTCTGATATTCTTGAACCACACAAATGTCAAGTTTCCATGTGCTGCTGTCTGGATGCTATCAAAGGCACTGCTTTGAGGTGAGAGAAGGGGTCATATGCTCATCTTCTCACATGCTGCTACTGCTGCTGATTTTTTAAAAAGCTTTGTGACCTAGAAAGGAGATGTACGGTATGAATGATGCACGGACTGCAGAGAGCATAGGGCGTCATCTGTCTATTTATATCCCCAGGAAGGAAAAAATGAGTACAGGGCAATGACTCTATACTCCATGGACGGGGTACGCAAAGATCATCTGGGAGAAACAATAAACACAGCAAGGGAGGCATTTTTGTCGTTAGTGAGAAAGAGAAGGCGAAGCCATATTCCCATTTTCCTTGGCTTTTCCAAAACTCTGTTTGCTTTTAAAAAATTTCAAGTCAGCCCTGATGTTTCTTACTACTGTGTTAAGCATTACGAGTCTGAGTTAAAGATAATGCCACCCACATTTTAAAAACTGGCTTCATTCCATGTGTGCATACATATTCACATTTGGCTATGATTTGCAGCCATTTGGACATGCTATAAATTTTGGGGGAAAGTTTTTAAGGCTTAACAAAGTATTTGGAAAAACCTTACAGATACTCGTGTGACTTAACTCAGAAAAAAAAAAGGGGGGGGGGGAAATTAGAAGATTTACATGGATTTGGATGATATGGTAGAGAATTTTTTTTCTAAGGCAGGTAATCAGCTTCTCTTTAACTGGTGAAATATCTCCAGGACAAAGCAGGGAAAGCATCCAGGTACCTCTGTTAACACTTATTCCTGCATTATTGGAGAATTTAGTGCCCGTCTTTATGTCTAGACTTCTAGTTGTTCCTAATGTAAGCAGTATAGTGTGGGGCCCAATGGAAACAATGCTGTGAAACTAACCCATATTGCTCTTTTGTCACCCATGTATTTGTGTGATTTCTGCCAGCTTGATTTGCTTTTGGAGTTATTTTACTAGCTGTGGTGATGAGATTGCTGACAACTGGCAAGAGTATGAAGTGTTCTCTAAGGCTCAAGATTAGGTGTTTCCTAGTGTAAAATTTATTGATCCACGGGGGTTCAAACCTGGTCCTGGATTCCATCACAGAACACAAACTGATTTACTTTGAACACACTCAAGGTTCATGATAAAAACACTCTCTGTTTCTCTTACTATCCAAGTCTTCTCTTCATTTATGAAGCTGAAAAAGTAAGGCATGCTTCATCCATTCCCTGTATATGCTGAAATCATGTTTCATTCTAATTCACAGATCATGCATCGTCATTTCATCACATTCACTTCTTCCACAGCCTGACATTGAGGCTGAATCTTGACTTGTTTGGGTCAAAGAGAATCAATGCTTTATTTCTTTAATTTTGAACACTTACAAGGCCATTTTTAAGCTTATAAATGTCCATAATTTGTTGCCAACTCAATGATATTCTTAAACTTGTTGCTACATGTAAGACACATAGTGACCAATGAATTTCAATAGAATAATAAACTTATATGATTGACTAGACTCCTCAGAATGCAAATGGGCTGATAAAAAAAATATTAACTGTTTTTGTTTTTTGCTTGAGCTTGTGAGTTTAAGAGGTATGGATACTACTTGTTCATGTACATTAAGTGCCAGAAAGGAAAAGTGGACAGTGTGAAAGCCTCCTAGAGAAAAGACATAGTTAATGTGCATGGAAAACTGATAATCATAATGGAGAGTTTGGGTCCTGGTGAGAGAAAGGGGCAGGGACAGCAGGACAAAATGAAAACTCAGCCACAGGTACCTTAAACAATAGGTATTTGATAATATGCTTGCTGGATCATGTACAATAGCAAATATAGGAATTACGAGATGTATCGTCTTTGAAACTTCCTATACATGTACTACAATACTGAGAAAAGAAACTTAATTTTCACATGTTCCATAATTTTGAACTTCTCTGTCCTTTAACTTTTTGCTACATAAACCAATACTGCAAGGTTCTCCCTCCCTTTCCTTCTGTAATATTGCCACAAAGAAGTTAGCTGGCTGACCCTGCCTTTAAATGGACTTAAACTTGACACATACAAATCTGTTTTCTTTTGATAGGTTATGGAAATACAAACATTCAAGGGGAGTTCTGAACAATTTGGCAAATTTTCTGAGAGACAGAAGAGTGATGTTCCCATATTTGCTAAATGAAAAAGTAGTCCAACAATTAGTACCAATTTTTCTTTTAAAAAGTTTTATTTTCATGGAATAGTTCATTTTGTAATTCCTATATTTAATATTTAACTTATGCTAATGTTGAAAATTTTCAACACAATTACTGTGAGGCAAAAGAAAGCTAAGAGTTCTACTAATACATATTTAACTTACACATAAGAAATGGAAGGAAGTTTCTTGTTGTGTAATATAAACAAAACACAGGAAAAACAATTACTGGTCAAATTTTTTGAATCAGATACTGCTTTTAGATTTCCTTTGTGCCTGTATACTCGGTCACACTGACAATCATTATTCATTCTAGAAAATAATAAAATATTCCCTAAGAAGCTTATATCAGCAAATATTTCTGTATAACTATATTCAGTTTCTCCTCTCACCCATATCCTCTTACACGCCTATGCAGGTAGTCAAGCTCTTATAGCCAAGTTGGTGGGAGGGGGAATTAAAGCAGTACAGTTTAGCAAAATCCATAATAGGATAGAATATGATTTCTCTCCAATGCTACATTTATATTAAATGTCCCTCAAATAAATTTCTATATAACTTTTTCTTACTAAAGGAAATTAAAAAAACAAACAAACAAAAAATGGCAATTAGTGTGGACAATTAAAAAAAACACCAAAGGAGAATATTAAGAAAAAGATGTTTTTATCTAAAATTCAACACATCCGTAGAGTAGAAATTCAATGTAAAATTTTGACTCATTCAGACTCTGTTCAGTTCCCTTAACTGATAAATTCTGAATAATAATCATAGTCTCCCTCCCCACCCCCAATATCATCTTCAAGTGTGATCTATAGTCCAAAGATAACTCAACCTATTTGCTGTAACCAGTGCCTATTTCCCCGACACTATGAGTGGACAAAATGGTTTTAACACATGTTTTTGTGCCCCAGCCACTAAGTGCTTACATTTATTGTGTTAAATTTAAGCACATGCTGGAAATTCAAAGTTTTAAACTGAGATTATGACTTCAAAGACACATAATCACATTTTAAGGTCTTTTAATTTCCAAACTGCTAGATTTGACTACATTTTTACAAACTGCTAATGAACATAAACTTCAAAAGAATTGGCCCACAATTTCTAATCTTCAACATCCAGTAGTGCTGTTGACTAAATATTTCCATTTGCCCTCCACTTTCCACCACATGGTAGCATTACACTTCCCTGTCTCCTTGATGTTTATTGAGGCCATATGAGGTCAGTGAAATATATTCACACAAGTGTCATGCATCACCACCAGGCATAAATGCTCAGAGCCAGCGTGTGATTCACCATGTTCTCTTTCCCTGCTCAGGTGACTGGAGAAGCACATGTCAAGGGGAACTTCCTTCAGAAGTGACTATGATAAGCCCGGTCTCCCTGCCAAGCCCCATGGATAGAAGAGGGAAACCACTTTTGTTATAAACCATTAATATTTTTGTGGTTGTTGTTATTGCAACCTAACTTAGCCTATCCTGATTACTACATATATCTGGTTGTGATTATATGGCACACACTCAAAGTGTGAAAAAAAAAAAGGAAAAGAAAAAGAACCTATATTAAATAATTTTAAAAGCCATTTTAAAATGAGATATGTAGTCTCAATAGTTAAATTCCATTTTGATGTAGAATTGCATTTCTAGAAATAAATTTACAAATTTTATATGAACTGTGGATGAATAGGGGGTGTTGTAATAAATTCACAAATTCCTAACTGGGCAGGTCATGGTGAGTAGTCACACCCCAGGCCTATACCTTCTTTAGTAAAAGGTTTTTAAGCAAGACATGTCCATTGTTCCTGTGCATCCAGGTTAACACACCTTTGAAATTCCAGAAATAACACCCCTCAAAGGCATAACCACCCTTAAGAGAGCATATAATCCTAACTGTCCTGTAATCCAATCACCACCTTGTTTTCTGCCACTTTCATATAATCTTTATGTTTCCTCCCTAATTTCAAATGCATAAAAGAAACTGCAAGACTTTTTCTCCAGAGTATCTGCAATCTTGCTTCTGGGCAACTGTCCTCAGTTTGGACTCAAATAAACTCATAAAAATTCTCTACAGGTTTGGATGTTTCTTACATTGACAGAACTAAAGGGTTAATGAGTGGTTCACTAATTAACAATCAATGAGACAGTAGAAAGGGAAGAGGGGTGACCAGAGAAAAGAAAGGGTCCTCAATAGGTGCACTAACCTAGGAGAAATAGAGGAATGACTAGAAGACTTCAGAGAATGGAAAAAAGTTCCAAATGAAGCTATAGAGATTGGTAGGGCCTTGTACACCATGGAAAGGAGTAGGAAATACATTCCGCAGACCTGGTAACACTGCAAGTTTATAAGTAACTGCACTATACAATTAAATCTGTAATCCTGAAAGGTAGCTCTCTGTAGTTTGGAGGCAGAGTTGAAGAGAGAAGTGGGTGTAAATAGGAGGGAAAGATGAGGCAAAAAGAGTAACTGCGAGGAACACATTACCCATCCTGCTCAAAATATCCCACGAATGAACATAGCTTACAGTATGAAATGTGTATCATTCTTGGTACCAAAGGTCCTCCAACACTGGGAAAGAAGCTAGTAGTCAAGGTTCCTGATCTCTGGCTATAAGTTCAGCTTCTGCCAAATACCAGTTGTATTGATGTCCTAGTTTCTTCACCCATAAATTCTATTTCTTGAGCTTATCATGAAGATTTTAAAAAGAGAATATATGGAAATGTTTATTTTAGCAAAGTATCTGGCTCTTAGTTAGGGTCAGTTAATCTAGTGCATTTTATGACCTATAATATAAGTAAGCCATTATCTTCTTATGTTACATTACCATATTTTTTCATTCTTCCTCAGCTAATGATGTTGCTTTTGACTAGGTCTTTCCCCAGTCTCCACCTGCTCAAATTCTACTCACCTTTCAGGATCCAGCTCAAATACCATATACTTACTCCATGACAACTTTCCTGATGCTCTCCACCCCCAGGAAATAATCTCTTCACATTCTGAACAATGACATATTCTAACTGCTCCACAGCACTTAATTATAAACTATCCACTGCATGAAAAATAAAATAAAGCTTATTTTTCTCAACTATATTATATTTCCCTTAGCCCATATTACCTCTTGTCTATCCATCTATATGTCCAAGAGTATTTAGTTGTAATGCCTTGAATATATTGATCTCCTTTGCTGAATAATTTATGTCATTAGATCCAACCTGATTAAATGTATTACTGCAATACATATGATTCTTATACATAAAGTTCATAAACAACAACTATTTCAAAAATCTGGTAAATTTTTCTCTCCTTTTATCTATAAGTAATCAAAAATTCGATGTTATATGACTGCTTTCATATCGTATAGCATGTTGATGAAAAATTCTAAAAAAAAAATTTACATCTCCGATAGAAAACCCCTAGCTCCTATATTCCAGGAGAAGAAAGGGGAAAAAATGCTAATCTTCTACAACTGGTCAGATAGCATTCTTCACCCCCATAGTCATAAAGATGTCACAAGGCAAATAGGTATCCTGTAAACAGCTGGCCATTGAAAAAGTTTGTTTTTCCCCTGGATTCAACCAACAAGTAAACCTAGTATTCCTTGATATTCTCTGCCTTTGCTAGAGTAAACAAGCATGTAAGAAGGGTTGTGTAAGTGATGGGACTTATTAAGAAACAGATTTGCACTTGAAAAGCAACTCACTCAGTAGAGTAGTATGAGACCTTGACACTGCAACCTAGAAATCATATGGCCCAACCCAGGCTTCTTTGGTTAAGTGATCAAATAAATTTCAAAGGGACTTAGGAAACAGTTCTTCCTCACCACCCTGACTGCAACTTTTCTGAAAATAGACTTTGACCTTTAATCCCCATCCATGAACTCTTTTAGAGGCAGCCCAGAACAACCTATAGGATAATGGAGTCATCCCATCGATTTTTTTCCACTGTAAAAACTTCGAACTAAATGTAAAATTTCAAACTAAATCCTAATTACTACTTGGAAAACATAAAAGCCAGCAGTATCACAAACAGAATGTATCAACTTTTCATATCACACCACACCACAAATGTTAACTCTTTCAAATGTCCCTTGCAGAGGCTTACTTTCAAACTCATAGAGAGTCAAAGCTTAATTAGATTTCTTTGAAACTTACATTATACTATATTCTTATTTTTATAGTGTGTCCAAATAAAACAATCAGCAACAACATAAGCAAATATATACACATACATGACTGTATAACTATAGTTCATTTAAACAATTTTTTAAAAATCCACAAAGCAAAGATCTATTCGATTAGTTCTAGCTGTCTGTCCCTGTTTTTTCCAGATCGACTTATGCAACAGCCTGATGTTGAAAACTATTCTGTCATGGAAAATCTGTCTCTTGGGTGGGGAGCAGCAGGAAAGGAGTCCCATTTTCTTTTTAAAGTGATAATTCGAAACAGATAATAATACAATAAACTTCTTATACTTTGCAAACACTTTGAGACTACAAGATAAAGATAGAAATATGCATTCGAGTAAAAACAGCAGACGCCCCCATTTGCTCACAGCATTTACCATACTGTAAAGTCAAGATATTTTACTTTGCTAGATAAGCAGTCAACAATACTCAGTGATCCAATATTTTCAAGTGAAATTCTTTGTATATCAAATAGGTTTTTATTAAGTTTTCTTACATTGTTACTATAAAAATTGAATGATTATTAAGAGATGACAAAAATAATTTTGCTTTCATAAATATAAAGAATCAGTACTATGAGTATCATGAAACTTCATTCATATTTCTCTTTTTTCTGTTGACTAGAGAAAAAGTTGATATAAATAGAGTAAACTCATATTGCATATTAGGACAAAAATAAATTTTAATATTTTTCCAACTTCATTTTGGTCTTTCTGACAATTAAATCTTTCTGCTCTCACCCCCTTCCTTCCAAAGCTACCTGAAATGGATCATGCTTTTAAAGTTCTACTGTCATTTCATGGCTATCATAGAAAAATTGTATATTGAAACTGAAGATTTCAATTTTTAATTTTGAAGCTGACTTAAAGAATATTCAATTAAGTGACACAAGAGTCTAAGAATCAGGGTCTGGTTCAGAGATTAAAAGCAGTTACTCGACTGCAAGCAAGGCACAACATCTCTGGACTGTAGTTGCATTACAGGAAACATGCTATCTCAGAACGTATCCTCTGCTATGCAGATATTATGACAAAAAGCTAAATTACTCTAACATTTCTACATTATAACATGTGTCCGAATGCACATATTTATGTGTACTATCTTTTGCATTGCTTTTTAGATGTATGACTTTTGAGCCATATTTTCTTATATTATTAACGCACTAAGTGTAATGTCGACATCTGAAAATAATTATTTCTGTGTATTCACATAATCTTGGAATGCTGAGAAATGTATTTGGCTTAAGACACAGCATAACAGTCATGACAACTCCGCCTTAACATTATATACAGCAGACTTCTTTAAGGGAGAAATTACGATGTGGTTTAAGCCTTATAGTAAACACTCAAAAGCTGGTTGTGCCGAAGATAAATTGAAATTTTAGGAGGCTGAACACCTGTAGATAATTAGGCACTTCCTAAAAAGAGAAATAAGAGAAACTTGGTGAATTCCGGAGAAAATAGAACTAATTCTTTCTAGCAAAAGTTTCTTTAATATATGGAATCATTTATAGAAAAACTCAAGAAATGCCTTAATGTTAACAATACCCTTACATGGGTCTGATCTGGAAGACAATTATAATGAAATAATCACCTCTTTTGACTGGCAGTGTTACTGGGAAAATTATCTTTTTGTGTTTACATAAAAAGGGCTATAGCTGAAACTGAAAAAAAAAAAAGCTTTTAATAAGAGCAATATAGTGCTAACCTTCAAGATGATTTCAAACTTTTGAGCTTTATGGGTTCAAAAGGATGTTCACCATGGCAAATGTATGTGTGAGTACAAGTGTCTACTTTCTACTGTAGGGTTACCACTTATAATATTACTAGCACATAGTGGGAACATGATCAGGATTTGCTGTGTAAATAAATGAAGGCCAAGTCATGTTCAACACTGGCTCTCAAATGTTGACCATGACAAGATTTCACTGATCTGTAGTAAAATTGGAAAAATAAAGCTTGACATTTTGTCATGAGCCATCACTAATATCTAGCATTAAATTTGATTTACCTCACCTCAGCCAACACTCTCAATTTTTGTTTGCAGAATCCAGATACGGAGTCAATACTCAGAAAAATCACATAGCATTTAGCTCAGAAAATATCTTACGTTTTACCCAGAACTCCAGGCAGGAGGGGAAAAAAAGATGGGGGGTGGGAAGGAGAAAGGTGCAAAGTCGCAACTATTATAATTACGGAGGAGAAAGATTAAAAATTATTTCCTCTACCCTGCAAAGAAAAGCTCTGTTCTATGGAAAAAAAACAGTTCAATTTTATTTAATCCTAAATCTTACTAAGGCTGGAAGAGAGGGTTAGTTTGCAATTTTATAGAAAAGATTTGGGTATTAGACACAGAATTTGAAGTAGTAGTTCCTATTTTCAAATGCACATGTGATCTTTATTGAGAATTTAAGCCATTTTTGGCCTCAATTGACTTCATTCTTTCCTTCTATAACAGAATAAGATATTTTTGACAAAATACTCTGAATCCCTGAGAATGTGGGCCTCATGAAACTTAGAACAGGCAGAGCAAAGCACACTCATTCCCTGTCTTCAGAGAGCAAAGGTGACCAGAAACCAGAATCCTAGAGATGAAATCTTATATATCTTTTGATAAATTCCCAGTTCCTCTGACTAAATATTTCCCTCAATCCCAGACACTATAACTGTCAGTCATTTTTGGTCTGTTATTCCAATATGAAAGTCTGAGTTTAGCACCATAAAAGTCTTGGGAAAAACATTTTTTGAACACTGGTGGGCTCAGGGGACTGATAATGGAATATGAACTTTCACCCCTAAAATGGTTCCTTGGGAACAGAAAGCAGCATATTTTTTAACTATAATCCTCCGGCACCCCCATTCTCCCAGGTGGTGCTAAACATCCAGCAGCTGCTGGATTTCTACGTTTCTGCAACATCCTAAAGTCTTTTGAATGATCAAGACAGGCTTTGAAATGTCAGCCCCAGTGATCAAGAAAATTTACTTAAAATCACCTGGGGATTTGGTTAAAATGCAGATTTTGATTCAGTAAGCTAGGGGGTGCAAGTCTGAATTCTTACCAGCTCCCAGGTAATGGTGATTCTGCTGACCCATAACCTTACTTTAAAGAGTAAAGATCTATTCCACCTTTACCTATGTTATTTACTTTATAGTCACTACAAAAATCCCTGTGCACCAAAAGTCTCTAGCTTGCCCAATGCCAGAAATAGCGCGCGCACGCACACACACACACACACACACGCACACACACACACACACACACACGGGTTGGAGAAAAAACTCCAGTTTCCCTTATTGAACTTCTTCTGTCCAGATCCAACACTACATTGTACCAAGAGGGTAAGATCACACTAAAATCTAACCTTGTATAGCTTTGTACCTACAATATAAAAGCATCTGTTCATTTCTCACATGATCCTTACAATAGCTGTGAGCTAAGCAGAGCAGGTACAATTACTATTTCAGACAAAAAGAAAACAGATTGATCAAGTTAAGCAACTTATTCTTGGCATTTCATTAACTAGTAGAAGCAGATCCAGGAATCATACTCAAATTTTATGGCTGTCCCTACCCCAAGTCTCAAACCTATGCACTATCACGGTGCCTTTCACATTGCCCATCTTCCCCAAAATCCTAGACAAGTTTTCTTTCAGGTTTATTACACTATTGTTCCCTTAGTTGTATAACAATAACAAAAGAATATCAATGTCATATGGGGTTGCTTGGGGTTCACTATTTAAGAACATGCTGCATCTCGAATGATTTTTTTTTTTTTTTAATCTGGAAGAAAGGCATAAATTCTTCTGGATGGGACACAGCTGAGTAGAACATTTAGCAATCTCAAGATGTGATTCAACAGCAAACAAATATTTTTGATCAAACTAAATACAAATGCTAGTCACATATCATAAGTGTTAGGAATTGAGCGAAATGATCCACACTCGAGAATGTCCCCCGTGACTCCACAGTAACAAGCAAAGCAACTGGGATTCCCTATGACAGAGAAAGAAACGAAATGCACCACCTGACTGGGCTATTCTCAGAGAGAAGCTCCTTCTGGAGTATGAGTTCAAGAGCCCAGGGCCATTTCTGCTTTGTTTGTTATTGTACCCCAGCACCCAGAAAATATCTGGACTGTAGAAGGTGCTCCCTAAATGTGTTTTAATCAAATCAAGTACTGAAGTCTTATTATACCAATTCACAGTGTAATAAATGTTAAAACCTGTTTAAAAGTGATACCCTCCTTTCTTTTCAAGTGGATTATTTTTCACATCAAAAGAATTAAAAGTTGTTTTAAAATCTTTAATCCTTGATAAAACAAGAGCTATTCCTGTTTTTTCACCAACTGACTAAAAATTACTCTTTAGTTTCTGAAAGACATGATATTGTAGGAGTCTAATTTCTGCTTTTCCTTCAGATCCTGGCTCAATTAGCATTTCATGAGAAAAGCATATTATAGAATCTTCACAGCACCACGTACCTACGTTTCTTAAGTGTCATATATTTATATATGTGTTAGCTTGAACCTGTCTCTGCGCCACGAGACTACACTCCTTCCAAGGACAGGGATTGTGTCTGCTTTTGCTCTCAAGTGCATTCATTGCACCTACCTGATCCAGGTCTAGGATCTACTCAAAACTAGCAAATAGTCTCTAAAAACAATTAATTCTAAACAGCATTTACAGAAATATCCTTACATGAGGAAGAAGAGAATAGAGATCATTTGGGTAGTTTTTACAGAGACACAACTTACCACACAAATTCAAAAACTCTAGGGAATGGAAACAAGTTGTAAATTTACATTACAAATGCACATTCCCCTCTGGGCCCATAGATAATCTGGGGCACATCAGCATGAATGAGTTACAGACAGTCAAGGCTACAGTAACATTGAGACACTCAGCTGAAATGCAGAAAATGTCACTTCGATATTCAAGTCTTGATTTAACAGAATCAACTAAGATTAAGCACTTTAAAAATATTTTAAAAGAATATCAAAGTTACTATTCTTTAAGAACATGAGAACATCAAACCTCCAGTAACAGCATCACTGAGTCTAGAGGAAGAATGAAGCAAATTTAAGCTAAATGAGACCTGAGCTCAGATTGAAAAAAGTAATTGTCTCCAATTTTTCTACAAGAAATTTTGATTCAATAATGGTCAGAGTGGAGGAAGACAACTTAAAGCACTGCGACCACCTATGAATTTCATCTATACACACTTTCCCCACAACCCAACTATGAAAAAATTTCAGTATCTGTGAAGCCTATAAACAGGAGTCTATAAACAATGAATTGGAAGGTGTCAGAGAAGACAAATATTTATTCTATTAGGCACAGAAATATCTTTCCAGTGACATACTTTTCTCGACCTTAGTAAAATTACATTTGAATATTTATTTTTTTATTATGCTGTTGCAATTCTGACACTGAAATATGGTACAATATTTATGAGAAGTTTATTTAATTGGGTTTTGGATTTATTTAAAACCAAAGTGCAAGCTAAAGAAACGAAATAAACAAACAGCTATCTTGAGAAAGTAGTGTTAAATATTTGTCAAAATTTTCACACTATTATTTTTTTAAGTCATCCTGCATTGGAGACCTCAAATAGAACCAAAAGGTTACTGATGTAATTTCCAAGCCTGCATGCCACTTATGTATCCTATATATTTCCACATTTTTTTTCTACTTTATAATTGATCCCCAGAGTTGCATACTTGCCTCTTTTAATACTGGGAACAAATCTCCACTCATTCCAAGGGGCAAGGATTGTCCATCCATCATCTCCACCAAACTTCCTCCTTAACAGAATCTCAATTTGGTGAGGTTCTACCCCTCTTTCACATAACCTAAGTGTCACAGGTCTGCTGTGTCCCCAAAGATCATTTTGGTCAAGGGGTTATCCCATTGCCCTTTGCAGGGAATGGTTCAGAAATGGTCATTTAGGCTAATAAGATTAAAAAGGGATTTCTGCTAGGAACATTCTGCCTCATTCTTCATCTCATCATCTTTATGCTTGAATATGAAGCAAAGAATCACTTCAGCTATACTGCTACCCACTAGATGAGGGCAAAGCTAAGGAAAAATGAACCCAGAACTCTTTGATGCAGTCAACCCTGAGACTAGCTAGAATTCCATTTGTGAGACAATATACCTCTGATATAATCATGTACATCATTTTCAGTTTGGTTTTCTATTCCCTGCACACAAAGCATATTAAAAGATACATTTTCATTATTTAATAACCATTCACCTAAATTTTAAGAACAATTTTAACCAGCAAATGGCTTGTTACCAAACTGAACATTGCTTTTGGAATATAATACAGGTTTTTTAAAAAATGTGGTTCAGAAAATAGGCTAAATAAACTAAGGAATTAGCCCTCTGAATTTTTATGATGATATGGAAAATGAGAAGAGAAAAATAAATGAAGCTCATCCTTTTTTTCTTTAAGAAATTTCCCAGCATCTTTTATAATTCCAAAAACAGAATTTGATAAATGTTGGGAGAGTCAATTTTACTTTTTGTCATAGAAAAGAGTGCCTAAAGTATCTGGTGAACTGGGAAATTGGATAGATCACGTCTGTGTGACTTTGGGCAAATTGTTTGACCACCTTAGGTCGTAGATTGTCATATTTATATAAAAACATCTTTTCTAGTTCAAATGTTTCATCAACATTGGCACATTATCACTGTTTCTTGTAAAAGATTTATGAAGAAAAGAAATGTCATACTCTAAATGACTTGCATTTTAAAAGTGCTTGCAGATTCATATTTGTAGTCAGATCACTAGGCCACTCAATCTCATTTGCCTTAAAACCTTACTTTAACTCTCAGCAAATAGAAACTTATGAACTTTACAGGAACTGCAAATGCTAGAGCATGATCATGATGTTATTAAACTAATGTATAAAATGAACATTTTCTTTGAAAAGGTTTATGTACAAATGAAAGAGAAGCACATAGATTATCTTTCATTTCATGATTTCTATTAGTGTATTTATGGCCTTCAACTGAATTTCAAAAACTTGAAATGTAATCTAATACCATGAAAATTTACACATATTATAGCTACATGTATGTCTAAATAGTAGTAGTGTTTTGTTTTACTCTGACCAGTCACTATCAGTGACCAAACACTTATCCCATCTGATTTAAATTAATCCTAACAGCAATTCAAATGTCCCCATCTTAAACAAAAAGAAATAGTCTCAGAAAAGCTAAATAAATTATTTTAAGGTTATGGAGCTAGTAAAAGTTTTCATCTCCACCATTATATAACAGCATCCTCATCCTCTCAAATAATAACTTTTCCTCTCCTCGTGAACCTACATGGCAGAACCAGATTTTAGTGAACAACAAAATAGTCTTATAAACCTTCATGGAGAAACTGTTTTCAGAAATTGTAATAAACAAAAAATTCTTTGGGGGGGGTGTTGATTCATTATTGCTTCTGCGAGCCTGTTACCTTACATTATATGTGAAGAGCCAAGCTTAGCTATACAGAGAATCTCCCTGTAACATCATCTCATTCTGTATCTTTTATTTTCAAAACATAAAATAGATCTGCCTGTTTTAGACAGAATTATGGAATGGCAAAGAAACAAATATGCAAACTTTACATTAGGGTAGTAATGAGAATGGACAGATAATGTTTCTTTCCAAATGAAACAATCTAAGGGAGATATTATTACTCTTGGAAAACTAAAAGCAAAGAGGGTTTTTTTTAAAAAAAAAAATCTTCCAACAAATGTGGAATATTTCAGTTTTGTGGTAGTGAGTGTGGCGATGGAAGAGTGAGTTGCCTGGAACTGAGGAGTAAGTCAGCAGCAGCCCTGTACAAAAACATGGATTTCAAGTAGTTTGCCCTCTAAACTTATCCTTCTCTCCACAGAGCCACTACAGAAAGAGGCCACACATCATCTTCATTACAAAACAACTTTTTCAAGCTTAGTGAAATAGTATGTTCATATATTAAAAGTAGGGCATGGAGGTACCTAGGGGTTCAGGTAGAGTCTAATGCATAAGTGTGTGTGTGTGTGTGTGTGTGTGTGTGTGTGTGTGTGTGTGTGTACACACACATACATCAAAGTATCATATCTTAGAATAAAATGCTAAATTTCTATGCAGTGGCCCCTTTCAACTTTCTCACTTCCATGATTTTTTTCACTTTCAGTGCAGTGTTTTACTTTTGTTCTCATGGACTAAATGCACACTGGGCCCGAAAAATTAAAAAAAAAAATGAATTTACCTCAAAAACATAATGTGCGATTTGCCTTTAGACAAAAGAAAAAGTTATTAAAAAACAGAAGTGCATTTAAGGCATGGTGTTTATCAAGGCCTAAGGAATAGTATAAAGTTATTAATATTAGTAAAAACTTCCTTGATTAAAAAAATAATCCTCCTAAGGGATACAGTTTATGAATTTGCTGTACCAGGAACCACGAAGGCTCCCTTCCTGCTTCGAGGAGGTATGTCAGCCCAAAAGAGAATAAGGTGAAGCATTCATTTGATACATTCTAAGTTTTATTGAATACAGGCAACTTTGCAGAGGTCTCGGTGTATATTTGTGTGAATTCTATATTAGGAGAGGCAGCAAAAAACACAAAGCATAAAAGAATCTTCTCAGTATAACATTTAAATTTTAGTCATAAAACTTTCCCATTGTATTTTTCTTTATTCATTAATCATTGGTGTGAACACCATCTTCAAAGTTTTCAGCAAGATTACCCTCTCTGACTTTATATCTTTTAAAGCATTTTTTTTCAGATTTTTTGCCCAAGATACCAGATTAACCAAAGTATATCAGTGTAGGGTTTACTTCAACCCATTTTCCCCATCATCAGGATATTGAGGAGTCCAAAAATGTTCTCACTGTATTTTTCACAATCCCTTAAACGAAAACACATGCATTTTCTCTGCTCTTTTTCAGATAATTCATAAAGAAGGAATAAAAGCAGTCGTGAAGAGTGGCTTGGCAGTTAACCACATTTTCGATTAACAAGCCTTGTTACTGTTTATCTGTAAGATAGATGTAATTTCCAAAACTGTAATGACTGCAGGCCCATTAGAGGGAGTTACAGGGAACATTAGGTATTTAGACAACAGGTATTTAGATGAGCCATTGACAGAAAATTTAAGTGACTCAAGATTAATAACATAGGGTGTGGAATGCCTCAAGCCACCAGGATCTTGACTCCAAAGTACCTAAAGATTATCATATCCTTGGATGGTCAGAAGCTATTTGTGTCCACTATTCTTTGTTAGAGCTTAGACATGAGGAGACTAGGAGGCATCCATTCTTATGAAAACAGCACTGTAAATTGCTCACCAGGATTCAGGACACCTGGATGCTCACTGACAGTTTCCTGGCCGCTTTTGATGCTTTTCAAGCTATGCAAGATGATTCCACCAAGTGCATGAGATAACTTATGTAAGTGCACAGAAGAATCCAAGAGTGATGAAGGAATAGGTGGCATTAGTAGTTAAAATCTTGACATACAGGAATTATTAATTTTCTTCTATATTAGTAAGCAGTTCATCCTGTGTGAATGCTTAAACATTTTGAAAACAATTTTTTTAGACTAGTAGCTTTTTAAAGTTTCCATATTTGAAACGATTTAACCACATTCTGCTTTCCAAGCCTTGAAAGCAGGCCTCGTGTTAAACATTAAACACTCACATCATTCTTCCAAAACAATCAGTATCTGCCTTTTACTGAAGACTGGTATTTAAGTAAAAGATTATCTTCCTAAACAGTGCATAAACTTTTCCATTTAGGAATATACATATACATGTACATATACATATACATATACATATACATATATATATACACACATACATACATACATACATATCTATATTATTGGTAATAGCCAAGGGATTGTATTAAAAATTTCTAAATGAATCATACTATCATTTCTCCAAACATTTTAATAATCTTTACTTTTCTGCTTCTTTGATTTTCTTGAATGTTTTGAAAGTTGCCTCACTTGAATATAAGTAACTGGAGGACTAATAATTTGTCTACGGCTTCTGGTTAACATATATGCATAAAATTACCTCACAATTCTAGCAGAACTTTAACAAATGACTTAAAACATTGCGATGATTTAAATAATCACTTCCTTTTACCCTTTTAGGAGATGCTAATGATAATGTATTATGACATTAAAATATGGTTGTCTACAACAATAAAGCAAAATAACATAAAGAATCAGAGTCCAGGATATATAGAACATGAATTTGATGCTTTGGTATTTGAAACAAAGTGAGAAGCTAAAATGATGGAGATAAAAAAGAAAACAACAGTAAAAACTACAAAAAAGTAAATACATAAATTCACTCTTTCAAATGGCCAAATCTAAATATATTAACTTTCTCTTTTATAGTCCATCTCTCTCAAAATGTTCTGCATGCAGTAGGTGCTCAGTAAAGTGTTCATTCAGGAATACCTATCTCGTCATTTAAGGTGAACCCATTACAACATTATTTAAGATCATCTTGCCATCCCACAGGCTTAGTTGGCTGAAAATTGTTCGTGGCTTAGGACCTCACTTCACAAATACAGATTTGACCAATACAATACAATAGTTAACAATCAAACAGTCTTGCATTCAAAATACTCTTCATCTCAGAAGACCCATAATTCTATTCTCTCACGCTTTTAACCATTAAAAAAAAAAAAAAGGTTGTAAATTGCAGCATCCTACCAGGGAACTACTTGAAGCAAGTGTTAAAAGTAAGATAAAACAGCCAAAAAAGTAACCTTTTGAGGATATTAGAGATCATATCTATGTATGCTATTTTTCTGACCTATATTCATTGAAGGCAAAATTACACAATAGAACTTAATTACATTCAAAACCATTACTTAACTAGATGCTTATTCATACTATCAACTCAAGTTATTTTCCTCAGAACGGATAATTCAAGTGGCAGAATTATAACAAGAGGATAGGAAAGGGAAGAGTTCATAACATCAGTGTTATTTAGAGTCAACATATCCCACAAACTCTACTGACAATATTTCCCTAATAATCTTTTTATTTTATAGATATTATATTAACACAAGCTTTCTTAAAGAAAATATTCCAGTAATTAAACCCCTTTTTGACGTCATTTATCTGCTACTTTCAAAATACAGGAATAGAGGAAACAATTTGCAGCCTGAACCCTTGGCTGCACCATAACCTCACTACTATTACACACAACCAGTCCCATGCTTTGGAACATCAAACAAACAAACAAACAAACAAACAAACAAACTTATGGATTGTAATTAACATACTTATGGATTATACTCACCTTTCATCTTCTCACCTATATTAAACAAGGAAAAATTATCAAAAATTGAAATTATAAACATACAAGATAGTTTGATTTGTGATATTTCTTTACAATTTAACAGATTACAACAGGAAGCAAAAATTCTATATTGAGGATATGAACTAGACATCCCAATTCTAGTAATTCATACTTTAGGATAAAAGTAGATGCAACTGGAACCGCCTAAAGGATGTGGAAACACTTTCAATGATAATTTCTGTTTCGAAGAAGAGCAAGAAATTCTTTATTGAATATTTTGGGGAAATTAGAGCATATTATAG
The DNA here is from genome assembly GCA_003508835.1 of Eonycteris spelaea. NCBI lineage: Eukaryota > Metazoa > Chordata > Mammalia > Chiroptera > Pteropodidae > Eonycteris > Eonycteris spelaea. The sequence goes on from PUFA01000053.1 coordinate 5,235,981, forward strand.
ATTATAACAAACATGTTTTCTAACACTGCAGATCCCAACACCATATAATACTCACTCATTTACAAACTATATTTGTTGACATACATATAAGGAATTCCTAATAACTTACTGAGCCAAAGTTAAAAAAAAATTGTGAAATTTGGGAAGGTACCATCTAATCCAGTGTTCCTGGATCCCACCCTTAAATAAGATTCAAAACCAGTCTGAATAAAAGTGAACCAATTATATAAACCTTTTATTCCTTTCATTATGGGAAGTAGACAATAGCACCAACAAATCTAATCTTAACCATCCATGTAGTCATATAACAGCCTTAAGACCTTAACGAATTTTCCAAGAACCTTCGCTGTCCAAGCCAGTGAGGATATAAATACATAAATTTGATTTTAGTAAATGTGAGTAATCGAATCTAATCTCCAACCATATACAGGAAGACTAACAAGAAGACCCAGCATGGTACCATTATTAAGGAACACCGAATGACCATTATTGGACTAATTGTTAAAGTCGTCCCCCCCCCATTAAAATTGAATTAAAATATGCATGTGACTTTTATTATATTGATTCTACTTTTGCTTTCTAGAGCAATATTCAAGTGTGTCCATTTTTTTAATGGCAACCTTGTAAATAATCGGAGACAGGTGTTTTAGTTCTCATTTGTCTTTTCTAGGCTACATAGCTCCACTTCCTCTGTTTTCTACATGATCTCCAGACTTCTGGCACTCCAGTCTGTCAATGCTTTTCCTAAAACTATGATGTCTTGGACAGAACAAAGTATTCCAACTGTGATCCAGCCAGTGTTAAGTACGTCAAAGATATTACTTCTCATGATGTGGACACTCTATTTCTATTATACTGCCTAAGGAAGTCTTAAGTGTGTTTTTTTCCTTCTTTCTTTTTTTTTTTCTTTAAAGCAGATGCATCATACAGTTGGCTCATGTTAAATTTGTAGTTAAGTAAAACCTCCAGATGTTTTTCAAAACCTGAAAATTTTCATATTCAATTTTCATTTGGAGCCAGCAACCACTTACTCCAGTAACAGGCAGAGAATTCAGATGTATAGCTGCCTGAGAGAGCATAAATAGCTGGGATAATTTGCTATATTCAGTTACAAAATCTTTTCTAGTTGCCTTTCTCATTGCTTAAAATTTCATCAAGAGAATTCATTTCCCTTTGGGAAAGTCTTTAATATTCAATACATATTTATATATATATATTATTGCTTATGTTGTATTTAATATGTACTAGTGACTATTCTGAGTGTTGTAAAAATATTCATATTATCTGAATAACGACTCTATAAATTAGAGATTATTATTATACTCATTTAACAAATAAAGAAACTGAAGAGCATGCAGACAACTTAAGTAACTTGACCAAATCATACAGCTAGTAAGAAGCAGAATCAGGATTCAAAATCAAGTAGTCTAGAACCAGATCAGGGCTCATAATCATTATATTATGCTGCCTCTTGACCACAAATAAATGCTTAGAAAAATAGGCACTGTCTCAGGCACTTGGGAAACAAACCAAATAATATAACATCATCATCATATATCTATGTCTTAATTCTATTAAACAAAAGAGATAGATTAATAGAACCATGATAAGCAACACAGAAATGGGTCATACATGTTCTGAGCACAACTTTATATTAAACCCAAAATATTGTCACTTTTATGGCTGTTGAAAGAATTACTAAAATTAATACCTGTAAAACATTTAGAATAATGTCTAGCCAGCCTGAGTGCTCTATTTAAATATCAATTTTATAAAGTAATCATTCCTACAAATGTGCATATATGTAAACTCACATTTATAAATTACAAAGATCCTCAGGGCATAAAAGAATAAGCTTTTAGTTACATCGTAATGAGACTTTATTTTAAAAAGTGAAGTAGTCTCTTAAGTATAGGAGAGAAGCATGGTGACAAAGGAAGCAGGCAAGGTTATCAGAGACACTGCATGACAAAAAAAAAAAAAATCACTCAACTTATTTAAGACCCATCTTCTAGTGGAAAGAATTCCGCTAGCTTCATGTATGTCACCAATGTGTTTGAGGGTTAAAGATAAAACCACTCTAAAATACATGCATTACCACCAGACGACACTGCTGGGCACCTAAACAAACCCAAGAGCTTGCCCCTTTAAGTACTCTAAAGTCATAGTTTTGTTAATTCATATATGATCCTGCTAATCCAAAGGTATCCAAAACATGTGCTTTTGTTAGTTTTTTCAAATGAATGAGACAAGATCCACGGATTGCCCTTTTGCCTCAGACGCAGGGCTACATACCAGTAAAGCTATAAGCATCTCATAACTAGAATTTCCTGGCATACTAAGTCCCCGTATGGCTTTGCACTGTAGTTGCTACGCTCTACAAGGAGACAGCGCAGGATGCCACGATGGATTGAATTCAGAATGGAATCCTATTGGCATTATATCATGATCCACTGTCTGGGGTGGGGGGGGGGCTGTTCTATTATTGTTGATATTCTGTTTGTTAAAATTGTAATCATTGTTAATACTTATCAAAATTTGTCATTGGCTTTTTGGTGTATTCTACAGTGTGAGTGATGCAAACTTGCTTATTGTTTATGTTTTCCAATAAATAGCTATTCTGACATGTACATGCAGCAGTTTCAATGTAAATCATCCACAAGGCAGCTGTAACCATCATCCCACCCCACTTCTCAAACAATTTTTGTTTTGCATGGATAGGAGCACTTCAATGCTGATTCGTCTGTGAATTTATGTCAGTGGTTTACAATGATAGGATTTTGTAACAAAATAAATCCATAAGCATATGTTCAAATTCTTAGTTTAGAAAGTCAGCAATTCATATACACTCCCCTACATCTATTTATACTTATTGAATTATTTTCCTGCTGAAATGGAAACTTACAATTCAGTAAAAGTAATTAAAAGAGAAAAGAAAGGAGAAAAAGATGCAGAAAGTAAAAGGTTATTGATGTCAAGTATCTCCCCAAATATAAAAAGGACAAAATGTTTTGTTGCCATTCAAGTCTTCGTTAAGCATTACCTTTTCCTCTCTCATCTCCACCATTTGTCTTCCTAACAGCTTAGAATTGACCACCTTATTTTTTACCTACTCTATAACACAGCAAGAACATGATTACTATAATACTATGAAGAATTGCAAGCAAAAAAAAAATCCTTTAAAATTTTTACTTTGGTAATACCTATTTTAATTCAAAGAAATGTAAAAATCCACTGCTTTCTACTTCCAATTTGCATCAACTCTCCCCAATGTCCACGTCACTGAAAGACAAGGCTACTTCTTCACTCTCACACTAAACACAGTGACCGCACTCACACTCTATAGTTATTTTTCATTCAGTTAATACTACATGTATTATCTATTCTTTCTACATCTTTAGCACCCAAATTAATTTTTTAAAAAATCTACCCCCACCTTTATCATTACTAACCTTACCTTGGGATGTGTTTGTGCAGAAATGCTTATTATCTCAGGCAGTGGGCCCTACACACCACCAGGAGGCTACAAGAAGAGTGAGGGCAGTCTTTGGCCCCCTTGCTACAAAGGGAATGAACTTTAAGAGGAGACACAGAATGTAGGTGGCAGAGGGAGAAGCAAAACACAGATTGGCCACTCACCAGTGCTAAAACCTTACACATGCAAGTCCACTTAACCTTTATAATTATGTCTAAATCAGAATTAATGATTCTGAAAGTCTGTTTTTGAAGGAACACCTTTGTTTGTCCAGGTGCATGAGGCTATTTCTTTCTGCCACATAAAAACACGTTCAAGGTATTATGAAAAGTGCGCACTTAAAACGATCTCTTTAATCTCAGCTGTATGGGTACTATGAAACATGTCAGGATTAAAGACTCAAAAAAAGAAGTCAACCAAGACAGATATGAATGTACGAGTGCATATGTATGAATGTGTATATTATGTCTATGGGAGGGAAAGAGCGATGGATATTTTGGGGGAAAAATTGAGTTCCTAATAGAGATATAAGATTTAATTGCCATTATTTTTTGTAACATTCATATCTATGACAGTGCAAAGATTTATAAGGCTCTATATTAAAATGTGCATAATTTCCTCTGTATATTTCATGTGTGTATCCTTTACTAAAAATTCAATAAATATATATAAATACATTTTGATACATGAAAGGTCACAAGCTTTTTTAGAGACCTGAATGTAGAGAATGGCATTATAATTTGGTACTGTATAAAACAAACATAACTAAAATCAACCCAGCCTTCACTGGCTACATATTTCCAGTGATTTGTAGTATTCCAAGTCTGATTATCGCAGAACTGAAATTTTACACTATTACTGTTACACAGCTATCACAGGAAATTAGATAAAGGTATCACTATTACAGAATTATGCAATCCAAAAAATATAAGATGTATGTTATATTGTGACAGTCACAGCTATAAAAAACAGGAAAATTTAAAAAGGTAAACCCTAGAATATTAAATCAGATTTCAAAATACATACCAGTTTTTAATGAATAACTCTTAGTTTTAAAAATTATCTCCAAGGCAGGAGATAAATATCCTAGTAACTCTGTTTTTAAAATTTATATATTTCTAAATATGTAAAAGTATCCCATATGCCTTCCCTTTGGGACCATTTAGCAAAATTTGCCTATCTTTATTTTCTTAGAGGGAGGAGCAATATAGCACTGGTAAATGAGATAGTCTCTAGTATTCACTGAAGTCTAGATGGAACTACTGTTATGTCCTTCTATGTAATGTTTAGAACACAACTTTATTGGAAATAAGTATGTATTAAATTACATTGTTTTTTTTTCTGACAGAGAATAACATTTTCTAAAACAGGACTTTATATATTCTAATGGCTACCCTCAGTGATAAAAAGAAATAAAATAAGAGATTTACTTTTATTCAAAGGTGTTACTTCAGTATATATTCTAAAAGTTATATTAGAATTTCTTCTTCTGATACCACTTCTAATTATAAAAAAAGGCACTTCAGAAGCTGGACTGTCATTTCAATACATGAAACAGCAAGTTAGTGCTACTCTAAATTTAAAAATACCGCAATAGTTCTATCTAAAAAAAAAAAAAAGAAGTTGAGACTTTTCAATTATTGTTATTTAGGAAATTTATACTATTATATTATTAATCATAATAATATCTTCATAATTTAGGAAGGAAAAGAAAATGCAGTTCTAACACAATCTGAGCCAAATTATCCTAGACTGGCTATTCTCAGAGCTTGGATTTTCCAAATATTTGCCTACTCTTGACTTTATGTTGCTCATTACCAATCTATGTTTTTAAGACTTCAAAGGCCAGCTATTCCAAGGAGCAAGAAGCTAGACAGACATGAAACCTGAATGCCACTCTTAGGAACACAGAGTGCTCTGGCCCGGCCACAAAACCAGGCCTCATTTTGCCTCTCCCACTTCCTGTTAATAGCAAAGGTTAGAAACAGATCCTGTTCCCAAGCACAAAAGTCAGCATGTCTTTTTTTTTTTTTTTTTTTTTTTTATTACCAATAAAACTTTGAGCAGCACACACAGGTACAAGTGTTTTACGCTGTTTGCTTATTCTATACCAGAGTTATAAACCCTTGACACAGATGGCAGTATAATTGTTAAATTCTACAGATTAACTGGGCTGCAATTAAAGCAACAAACCTCATAGCCAATAGAATATTCTCACAGTCTTCAGTTGTTATCTGGTGCGAATACAGATTTAAGTCTTATGAAGACATGTATTAAACATTAATTTGATCATCAAAGTTACAGCTACTATTAGCATAAAATGTTTCCAACAGCAAAACATTAAGTTATATTTACACAATGGCAAAATAAATGACAACTTTTGAGGGGAAAAAAATAGAAAAGTATACCTAAAAATAAATGCCATAATATTTTAAGGTGTGTAATTTGACACTTCAATAATTTCTGGACTAGTGGAATATGTTTATCTACTCTATTTTATTTATCATCACTATTATGGTTTTACCGTTTCAACATCCTCTATGTATCTCCACCAAACTATATTTCTGCTCATACTTAAACACCTCCCATGATCAGAAAAGCATTTATCTTTTGACCCTTGTTCTACTCTTGGGACAATATGGAACAAGTCCATCACTTTGTAATACTTGCCCTTTCCCTAGTCCTATCAAAGTACAGTCCAAATGTCTGTCAGATTTAGGACATATGAATAAAGGATGAGACATTCATCCTTTTATTGCCTGATAACATCTAGAATCTGACAGTAAAGTGGAATAACTAACCCTTAACACAGAGGTTTGCATTTATAAACCTGATGTGCATCTAGCGTGAAGATTTTATGTAGCACTGTGGAACCAATCCTCCAGGTATTCTGTCTGCTCCATAGAACAATAAAAAGCAAGGCTTATGCTACTACCTCTGCGGTGCTTTTGAAAACTCCTGCAATCCAGCCTTCACCTGGGCCTCTCTGGCCCTTGCAATACAAGTAAAATTGCTTTGAATGCCCCTAAATCCCACAGTCAGTGAAAGCTCCTGACCCAACCTTGGCCGAGATTCCTGCTATTTGTAATTATCAGCTGAGCTTTCATTCTTCTTGGATATTAGTTTATTCCAGGGTAGCCTCTATCACATCATGTTAACCTCAGCATGAAGCTCAGGCCATTCTCATACATGAAAATTAATGTAAAACTTGGAAGCAAGCATTCATGGATTTATGAGACTTGACTGAGTTTGTGGAGGGGAATTTACAAGTAAGAGTCACATTGTAGTTTACTGCCCACTCCTGGTCTTCTGTATTTTCTCTCCCATTCTCTTCTGCAAGTTGCCAAAAAGATTACAAAACATTCTTTGTCACACAGATATTTTTTCTCTTCTCTGAAACCCTTACTCCATCTGACACCCAAGACCTTTGGGAATGGGTAAAATGAGAAGAGAGTCGTATTCTCTCCATACTTGCAATGTTATCTAAATATTTTTCCATACCATTTTCAAAGAGAAATTTTGGTGACAGCTGTAAAGTTGGTAAAATATTCTTCACTTGACTAAAAAAAGTTCCAAAACTACCCTTAGGCCACTATTTTTCATCATTAATATTAAATGTAATCAGAGAGCTGAAATTTAATTTTAAATAAATCATTAAATATGGTATTTAGTATGTAATAATGAGTATTCAAAATAGATAAATATAATCTATTTGATTGAAAAGTGAAGCAAAAAATATGGCTTTATTTTTTGTCAAACCTGACATTTTGAAATGCATTCTTGTTATTAAATAACAAAATTTCACTTGCTATAAGGGACATAAAAAAACTTACCTTTGGTGTATAGCCTTCCTCTCATAGCAACCCCCAAAAAGATGTCATTTTAAAAACTACTGCTCTAAGATTTTTGAAAGAAATTTTCTTCTGATTTTAATTATTAGATTGTAAACCATTACTTTAGAAAATTATTAGTTTCTTTAATCCACAATCTCTTATATAGAAATGTATCTGGAAGAAGTCACAAAAATGCAAATAAAGGCTTACAAAAATGTTTATTGAAGTATGATTCATGCTGAAAAATCCTGGAGATAATATAAAAATACAAATCCAATGAGAGAGAACTACTTAAATAAAATTACACTCATACACAGAATATTAAGAAGTGTATAAGTAATGAAAGTGATGAAGTGATAAAAGCATACAAGTGAAGTCTTAATACTTTTAATATTTTAGAAAATGGTTATAAGATATTGATAATTTAAAAATATAGGAAACCAATCAATATATATACTGTAATTCTAATTATAGAAATTAAAAAAGCATTGAAAAAGTAATGGAAGAAATTAATAAAATATGAATGATCATTATTTTAATTTTTGTTGTCTACTTCAGAAAGAATTTAAGCTAATGAATCATGGTAAAATATAACTACATTAAATAAAATGGATGTGGAAAGTAGACAACCAGAAAATAAGAAGATAAATGCCAAGGTGCAGCCAGGGGTGAAGTTAGTTCACAAAAGTGTCCCATTGAGTTTAATATACAGATTAAGTTAGGTCGTAGCTGAGCACTAATAGCCAATGTGATTAGTCATTTGATGCACAGTCCTCAAATGACTAAGGGTTAAAAACAGTTAACCCTTATTGAGAATCTATTACGTGCCAAGCTTTGTGCTTGGCAATTTACATGCATTATCTCATGTTATCCTTCCACCATATCTAGGGTTGGTATTATCATCTTCCCCAGTTTACAGAAGAAGAAATTGAGAGAGTTTAGGTAGTTTGATGTAAACCCAATTCATAATACTCTGATAAGTGGTCATAAAACATAAGAAAACTTCTATTCCTACGGTCTGTTGTGGAGGACCCCTCACAGGGAGGCTCTGGAGACCTTTTTGGAACCTTCTAGATTTTCTATATGTGAAAACTATAATAGCTCAGTGAAAAGAAGATGGGACTTAGAGGTCAAGCAGCCAGGAATTCAAATCAAGGCTCTCCTACCTACTAGTTCTCTATTATTTATAAGTAATAATTAAATTAGTAATAATTGATATAATTATGTTATTGTAAATAGATAACACATATTCAGGCTTTTTTTATATTAACTAATTTCATATAGTGCTCTTTCTAAATTAAAAGTGATTAAGCATAGTCTATAGTTATATATTCAGACCTATATATGTATGAGATATCTGAGCTAAGAAGAATCTTATAACAAAACTAAGAGATAATAAAGGTAAATTGCATAGAACACATAACATTCTACAAATGTTAGCTTTTATATCCCACATTTTTTATATTAAATTTTATTATAAATCTCAATATTCCTCTTTATAACTCTTGTGGGGTAAATGAATACTTCCAAAACTTTATTAGGGCAATTGCAATGTTTTAATTGCCTAAATGAGCCCAAGAACATTTGGAAGCAGTTTTGTCTGTAACTGAGTAGATGAACTCTGAAACTTCTTGATGTCTCTTCGAGTTCAAACCAGACAAAAGTCCTTACCCTTAGTACTTACACCCTAATCTTCATTTCTGAATTGCTACCATAGGAAATTAAAAATAAGGGCGAGTTTTATCTCTCAATTCTATGGCTTATACTATAATTTGGCAGTATTTTTCAATATATCAATCAGTCTCCTAAGATAAAATTCATGGTTTACAAAACAGTTTCCAAAAAGCCAATTTTTAAAATTCAAGGTAAAACAGAAAGGAAATAATATCATTCTAACATCAGCCTTAAAATACCCTTTTTATATAATAGCATGCTTGTGTGGATTTATTCTTTCAAAAGTAAATGAGTTCTAAAAGTTAAGGACTGCCACATAAATGTCACATAAATACTTGTTAGCCAATGACATATCAAAGACAAAGGAGAGGTTAAAGTAAGTGTATTTACTCATAGACTATTAATGTCCATATTGAAGCATAAATTATAATTGCAGGAATAAAGTTTGTCATGTTGTATACACATTACATACACTAAGGCGTGCACCATTAGTAAGACACATTTATAAGGGAAAAAGCACAATAGCTCATCTTACATAGTTTGAATTATAAAATTAAGAGGTATTAATGTGAATTTAAATTATTTTACAGCTCTACAAAGTATCTATTCCTAAGTGAGGTGGGGGGGGGGGGATTCTTTCCAAATCAAAATTGACTAAGCACATATATGAGGTATCTGAGCTAAGAATTTTTACGTAATCTAAAGAAATTGTCTAGAAATTTTAATTTTAGAAATTAGATACAGTGTCTTCTGATTCTTTCAAATTTTTTGAGTAGTAATGAAGGCATCCTGAGAAAGTCTAAAAAAAATGTAACTGAATACAACCTATACAAAATTAAGTTGTTTTACATAGCATATACAAGAGTCCTCCTAAATTTGGAGGAAAACCTGTAACTTTAGAAAATGTTATTTACTTTACTATTCCCAGTATGTAGTGGCTGCTTAATGTTTTTGAATGTTTAATTCTGGTCTTATTTTAAATTATGACCATTTAGTCATATACATACGTATGTGTATGCACACTCACACACATAAAGGTAGGTTGTATGCACTTAGTCTTAAATTCATACATTTATGTCTTAAATTCATTTATTCTCTCATTTATTGATTGACCATGATTTAGTCTTCCTTGAACACTTAAAATGTATTAAGTAATTCTAGGGAACAAAGACAATAAAGATAGCTCATAAGACAGCAACTTAATTTAGTTATCGGTCTACATAAGAAAATGAAGCTAATGGTAGTTTATTTTTTTTTTATTTAATATAATCTAGATCACTTACTATCATATCCTTAAATTCAAAGGTGCTGATGTTCGCAACTGAGAATTTGTCTCTTGCAAGCTCCTTATTTCTTCTACATTCACCCATGGTTTCACATACCATCTGTACATGAACTTGGGAGACATCCCTGCTGCTGATGTTCATACTAGGCTAGAGATATTGTTGAGTCATAGATGCATGTCTTAGACTTAGTGATCGATTTTATATCACTAACTAAAACATTGATAGGGCCCATCATGTCATAGTTTTGAATCTACCAAAATGACACCTTTTGGGTTAGAGCTTCTAAAGGCAGGTAGTTATTACTTCATTTTACATTTGAGGTTAAAACAAATAGAAAATGAGTATCATTCATCCAGGGTCACAAGACAGTGCATCTGAGTTTGGACTAAATCCCACTTCTGTCTAACAGTGAAGTCAATTGCTGCCTCTTTGTGTCCCCAACTCTGATTATCCCATGAGCTTCACTCACAATGAACTTACAGAACCTTAGATTAATCTGTCAGCATGTTACCAAGGAATGAGGAATTAAATGTGGATGCTGAAGGCTTATTTAGAGTGCACTGTTAGATAAAGGATATCATAAAAAGATCACCTTGTTTGGGGGTAAGATAAACATAGTCATCCCTACGGGAAACCTGATGGATTGTAGCTTGGCCATAATTACAAATCAGGCACATGTGTTTTATCTGTCAAACTAAGGATCAATGTCAAATGAGAGCCAAAAAAGGAGCGTGGGAAAGCTTGTGGGTTGGGGTAAGGGTTAGGGAAACAGCTGCTGTGGGCACGATACAAAAAGAAAGGAAAATATAGCATGGGAGAAATTAGCAATAAATAGAACATAACTATCTCTACATTCTGTGGTTTTAAAAGAAGATCTTTAAAAAAATATATTTTGAAGGGTTAAAAAGTATGCTATTAACTTTATCAGCAATTCTGTAAAGTTTGAGCTTTAGGTCAAACTGTAATATTTTATAACCAAAATTTTATGATGTTTTACATAGTTGTATGTCTAATAGTTTATATTTGCTTATGAGACTCAATCTTTAAAAAATCAACCCGTTGCTCCTAAAAATAACAATTTCTGTTCTCAGTTCAAACCATGACACAAAAGAGAACTACTGAAAAGAAACAACAATAATTCAACATAACTGTGTTTCTACTATTTGTAAATATCTTACTTGGTCCAGAATAAAAAGGGTGAATGAGAATCTCCATCTTAAACTCACCAAATAGCTCAGCTGGGAGCTTTAAACTGAAGAGTCTCCATCTTTAAAAAATTTATAGCCTCAAAATATGCAGGTTTCATTCATTAAGCATATAGTATCTTTTTTTTTTTTTGCCAGATACTGTGTTTCCCTGGATTCAATAACTAGATGGAATGATTAGATGGAAAAGAGAAGCTGTCCACAGGGAACCTAGAGTCTAGTTAAAGAGACTGAAAAGGACTATGAAAGAAAGTCCATGATACTTTAAGCACACAGAAGTATCAAGTTGAGCAACCAGGAAAAATAATAAAGAGGCAAGGTCCAGAAAATTGTTTATTTGATAATTTTTCTAAGTAGAGACAATGTATATACTTATACCAATTTGATTACTTGAGAGGTATCTTAAATTTTGCTGCTGCCAAAGAGTGATAAATATAAACAAGAAAAAATTTCTCATACCTCTACAATTTATAATTCAATGTAGAAAAAATATCAACAACAGGCTGAACTGGATTTAAAAACCTACATTAGGAAGGTATATTGGGGATATTTCCTATGGCATGACTTATAGAAAATCACTAAATCTAATAGAATCTCATTTGACTCATCTCTATTTTGACTACATCAGATTGAACGATGTAAAAATATTTCCATTTATATGAATTTAATTCTATAGTTGTTGGCCCTAAATGTACCTCTACTCTCTTATTAGATATTCATGTTCTCAAAAGTGCTCTTTTCTACAAAATCTCAAGAAATTTTATCTACTACCATGACCTTACTGGCCATCTGTAGAGATGATTCCAAAATCTGTACTTCAGGCCAGGATTCTGGTCTCTTCCATAAACTTTACCCCAGTTATTTTCTGAACCCTTATTTAGAGGTCTTATAGGAATATATAGATGACTTTCTCAAAGGCTTTCCCCAACCTCACAAAGTTTAACTCCCTTGCTATTCTCTCTCACAGCAATCAGTATCCCACATCCCTTTAATCATATTCATTACTTATAATCACTTAACATATTCCTAGTAGACTATAATTCACAAAGGTAGGATGATGTCACTTTTGTCATCCTTTTATTCCAGCACAAGACACAATTGGTATTTCAATGTATTACTGAATCAAATTGCAAAATAGCTGCTTTCTGCTGCATGTGATATGAGCTAATGTATCTACAGACTTTAAACTTGTATTCCCTCACTCTAATTACAGTATTTGACTTTTACAACTACTATGATGTTGTTCAATGTTAACAGAAAGAAGGGGAATTAGAGACAAACTAGTAAGACTATTATCTAGGTTGAAGAAAAAGGATGGGTAAGAATCATCATTCCCACTCAACAATGACCCCAAGTTTAAGTTTCAGAAAAGGACTAGGAGAGTTAAGGAAGATAGAGTGGTTCAAAAGAAAAAAAAATAAGACTTTAACCATATTCTTTACACAATACCCCATATTCTACCTACGTAGGAGGTCCAGCATTTCAAATGCTATAATAGCAATCTATGTCTTCCTGCCAACATTATGGACTTAGGTGGGTTTTTTTTCCTTTTTCATGGATATGTATCTAATTACCTATAGATATATCAAGTACTTCTCATTTTGAAATGAAGCTAGGCTAAATATAGATTAAAACAAGATGTCTGTGTGCTTCTAGGGAGGAAATAAGAACACTAGTAATTTTCTTAAGTGTTTTCAAACTTAAAAGCATGTGCAAGTAAATTAAGGGTACGTGGTTAGGAAACAACAGTGAAATAGAAAATGACAGTCATGTCATGAAAGCTTTTATAGTGTATCTTTAATTTATTCTATTATTGTACTATTAACATAAATATGCCACTAACACAAGTATTTATTACCCAGTTAATATATATTTGCACAATGCTTGTTAATGTGGAGCTATAAAAAAAACAAGCATAAGTTTTCAAGAAGCTAAAATCTAGCTAGAAAACTATTAGTCAGTACAAATCTATAGTAATAGGGTTCAAGAATAAGACTGTGACTAAGCGCAGTATGTATATAACTATAGCAGTTATAAAGTGTTTGTGAAGAAGGTAAGTTACACTTCTTCCACATACATGAAATTTGGAAAGGTCATGAGGAGCAAGTTGAAATTCCCAAATTCCCATCTGAGAGGAATTAAAGGCAAAAAAAAAAAAAAAAAAAAAAAAAAAAAGGAAGAGACAAGAATAAACACTAGATTTTGTAAAGAAAGTTAAATGACTATCTGATTGAAATGAAGGCCCTGAGCTAATAATTGTGGTACATAAATTAAAGCACATGTCAATGAGATAATTAAAATAGAATCTAACTGGGTTATAAAAGCCTCAAAAATTAAGTAGAAGCAGTTATACTAGATGGGGAGTATCAGGTGAGAAAGTATAAAGTCTTTAGCCAAAAGGGGGCTACTCAGGGCTCCTATGTGCAGCAACCATACGTGGGCTCCATGCACGGTAGTCTTGTAGGCAATAACCAGACGAAAGTCATGTTTTTAAGGATTATGTGTGCATTGTAGATTATGGCTATAAGCAAGGAGAGAATCTCCAAAGACTTGTTAAGATATTATTTCAGTAACTCAGACAGAAAGTGATAAAGCTTGGTTGTCAAAGAGGAAAGAAAAAGGTAAATCACGGAACCAGCATAAGAAATGCCAAATTTCTGACATATGCTACAAAAAACATTATGCTAAATGAAATCATCCAGTCACAAAAATATAACTACTCCATGAATTCATTTATATGAGGTACCTAGAGTAGTCATATTCAAGACACAGAAGGTAGAACATTGGTTACCAGGGGCTAAGGAGAGTGTTTAATGGGCACAGAATTTCAGTTTTTCAAGATGAAAAGTATTCTAGAGATTGAATGGTAGTGATGGTTGCCCAACAATGTGAATACACTTAATATTATTAAACTGTGTTTTAAAAATGGTTAATAATAATAATAATAATAATAATAAAAAATATGAAAAATGGTTAAGATGGTAAATTTTTTACATTATACCACAACTTAAAGTAATAATTAAAAAAATTAAAAATGCCAAAATTTCAAGACAGATTGGAATTAAGGGAAAAATGAGAAAAGAATTACAAGTTACTTTTTTTTTTTCCAAGTTACTCTTAAATCACTAGCTTAGAAGGGAGGGACGTTGAAATAAAGGGGATCCAGCCTGTAAGAAAAGAAGAGTATCAATTCTTAAATATGTTAGATGGAACATCTAAATGGAAATGTTTCACAGACTGCTGGAAACAACAGATAAGGGCTCTGTGGATAAAACAGGAAATATGCTGGTTTTTATTTTAGTATCACCATTCAGGGAGCAGGGGAACAAGTCAATCATCATGTTCAATTCTGAGCCCAAGACCTTAACAGAGACATTTTAAAAAATATATTGTTACATTAAAATACTTTTTCACATTTTGATATCTCTGAATTGGGTTGGTCTTAGAATGAACAGCATCTTTGGAAAGGAAAAAAGTAGTTGCAATAACAGGCATTAACAAGATATAGTGTAGGGCAGACATATTCATAGAATGGACAGGAAATAGCATCAGGGAAGAATTAGAACCAGAGGTGACTGAGATCCTCTCCCTTTCCTCCACTCCCCATATCTGCTTCAGTCTTTCTGCAAATGGATTTTTTTTTCTGCTCATTAGCTCTCCAGGGGTTTTGAAAAAGACTCACTTAATTCACACTTGATCCCAATACCAAATTCCTAAATCAGAATTTCATTGCTCAGCTTGTGTCCAATTGAGTACAGTCAAGATAACAGGGTCATATCAAATAAGAGTAGCTTCCAGAAGATGGCTACAATAAGTATAGCTAAGAGCTCAGCAGAATCAACTACAACTGCATCCCAGGAAAGAAGAAAAATGTTAACAGGTAGGAAAACCAAGTCAGACAAAAGACAACTGAATTAAGTGAATATCTTTAGCCAAGAAGAAGACTTTAGAGTCTTAAGAGGTGAATGAGAATAGTCTCACTATCTTACTACATAGAATAGAAAATATTAAGATAAAAGCTTCGAAGTTACAACAGGGCAGTTTTTGACTCAACATAACAACCATCCTATAGTAATGTTTTATTAAATGTTTTATATATAACAACTATCTATGTTATTACTCAACGATACTTACAGAGCTGGTATTCAAATTTTCATTTAATAGATGGAAAACCAAAGATAAGAAATTTAGACTTGCCAAATATCAAACAGCTAATAAGTAGCAGTATTGCAATTTGCAACGATATTTATTTGGATCTAATTTCCTTCTCTTTCTTTTCTTCTACCCCAGCTTTCCTTTAAGTGTGACTAACAAATAAAATTTGTATATATTTAAGTTGTGCAACATGTTTTGATTGTGTGTGTGTGTATACACACACACACATACTGTGAAATGATTACCATAATCAATTAACATATCAATCACTCCACATAGTTACCAATTTTTCCTCCTCTTTCTAACACACTCATTGTTTTGTACTGATTTGACTGTGGTGTGCTAGCTTTCATTACAGGTATTCAAGTAGTGACTAAATAAACATTTGTCACAGAAACACCATAGGAAGTTCCAACTGTAATAATTCACAACTTTACTATTTTGGATTCAGTGACTTTATTTTGAATGAATTCATTATAATGGAAAGATAAATACTTTTTCTATCTAGTAAAAGTTTTACAATCTTGATCATTTCCAAAAAGAAAATGCTGTCCATTTTTGCATTAAAGTTGTTGGTTAACGATTTTTTATTTATTTATTTTTTTAGAAAGAGAGATCTGTTTATCTTTAAATAAGAAAGCTAGTAATATATTCAATCTGAGAAACAACATTTTTTTCAAGGAAAATTGTAGAAGTGACCAGTTTGACTGTAAGAATTTTTTAAAGTACAAACTATTAAGTAAAGCATCTCTTGTGGCTTCAAGCTGGTTCATTGACTTACAAATATAACGACAACCATTAAGACCTCAAATGATATAGTAAATATTACTTTCAAGCTCTAGATTTTAGGTTCTTCAGCCCAAGAACCTAGGGTAAGTAGAGATGGTGAGAAAAAGGCTGGACCTCTGGACCCACCCTCACTGTCTTCAACAGCCTAAATCAGGTTTGTTCATTTATTTTAATCTATAAATTCAATGGATTTGAATAGAATTTCATAGGAAACAAAAGTTCCATTTCTAGAAGGAGAAAAGAGGGTGGGAGGTTTGAAGGAATGAAGGAAAACATGTCACTCTTTTAAAGCTTTTCAGAGCCCTCATTCTTAAGGATTCATCATTCTGCTTTGAGAAACTATGGAGCAGAAATAATAAATGTACACATAATTAATGCTGTCATAGATGTTTTCATGTTAGAAAAGTCTATTGAAAGACATACGAAATGTGTTTAATGAAATGAAAATTATGATAAGAGAAAGAATAGTAATAAATTATCTAATCATTCAGGATTATATATTTTGCTTTAAAGCTCATTTGTATAGTTTATAGAACACAAACATAGAATATTTGAAATGAAAATTTTGAATAGGGAAAACATAAGAACAGATGTTAAATAATTATTTATAAATTCATTTAATCTTTGAAATAAGAATGAAGAATGACCCTTATGGAAAAAAAAAAAAAAAAACTCTGTAATGAAAGCTATCTGCAAATTAAAGTCAGCTCGAGCCAATTTTCCACAAAGAAAAAATGTTGCCCTTAATAATGAGTTTTCTCACATCTATAGAGCCAAACAGCAGTGTGAATACCACAGTAACACATTATTAAGAATATTAATTTTAACTATAATATCAGTTTTCATTTAAGGCAAATAGACCCTATACCAATATTTTATGAAGACAGATTACACATATTTAAATTTTTAAACTTCATCTATATTCTTTTTTGATTTTAAAATATCGCTATATATGTGACATTTCAAATAAAGTTTCACTTATAAAAATGTCTTTTACTACACTTCAGTACAAGAATCTAAAACATAATAAAGTTCAACAAAAAAAATAAGAATACTTTAATATATATTAGTTGACTTTTCTTCATGTAACTACTAAGAGTGTAGATGCAATGCTAAATATATGGAAGCCATCTGGAAGTAATTTTTAAACAATTATAATTTTACAAAAAAATAGCTTGCAACTCCAAATTTAAGTACTTCAAAATCAATTAAAAATTTAATTCCAAGCAACAGAACCTTTGAATTGTAAGGAATTGAGGAATGCTGCTTTATCTTCCTTCACCTATCCAATCTAACAAATTAGGCCCAGTAACACCACCAAAGCCCCCTTTTTATGTGGGAACTGTGGTAAACTGCTATGTACTATATAACAACAGACTTCATTTTGCAAGATTTGGTGCTACTACCTTTATAGACTAAAAATATCTACATGAAGACATGTCAAACTAATTCTACCTGTTGCCTCTTTGCCTTTCTAAAAATTCAGCCACTCAATGAGTATAAAAAATTTTTTAGTGACTACCTATTTTAAATCCAACCATGGGTCTGGTACACATCTAGCAGTTTGGTAAATGAGTAAACAAATGATCTTAAAATTAAGTAATAATCTTATGAGGTAGAAATTGTTATCCCAATAAACAGATGTAAAAAAAGGCCCTGAGATGCTAAAGAACTTCCCCTAAGGCACATAGATCGTAATCATTGTCTGCCTCAATCCCAAACTATGTGTTATACAACTGTGACTCCTGACTTTTAAGTCAGAGAAGAAGCTTAAGACAGGAAGTCTATGGTGTGGCCAGGGAAATAAGCCCACACAACAGAGTAAGGAAATGCTAAACTGTGAAGTGCTATGTAGGAGGAGTTCAGGCAAATGAGAAAAAGCTGTGCAAGTTCAGAAGGTTTTGTGAAAGAATGGGTCTGGAAATAGTGAATGAAGAAAAAAAAAATTAGGTCAGCCCAAGGACTGGCTAAGAATGAAGGTAGGAAGAAACATGATGGCTATTTCTATGAGAGAACTATTGGCTAAAACCATATTATAAGAAAAATACTTGATAAAGCTTTTTAAGAATGTCTATTCCATAAAAGAAATACTAGATCAAGTCAAATTGAGTTAGATTTGCTAGTCCTATCAGAGTAAGGAGGGGGCATACACGAAGCAACCATGAGAAACCTGGATAATTTCTAGAAGTGGACTCTCACATAATAGAATCAACAAACTACATACAACAAAGATGGAGAGAAAATGGCTGAGGGACCAGGGAAAGATTAATAAGAAGTAGGAGTTTAAGTAGCATGGATCATACTCATTCCCCCAACTCCATTTCCTCTTCCACTTCTCTCTCTTTACACAGAAAAGTGGATCTTATATTTATTCTCTGAATGAAACAGTTTGTCAAAATAAATATTTAGGAAAGAAATAAAGGGAACCAGCAGAAAACTCTGTATTTGTATCAGCAAGCAGTAGGGAACCACTGATTCTTTGTCAGACAATAGCCAGTAGACAAATGAGTATTTTAAGAAAAGGATTTATGCTAGTTCTTAACCTCTCCCCATCCAATTTATAAACTACATAAATGTAGATGAGCAATAGTGTTTGGAAAGTAGCCAACAGCTCAAGGAATATGAATCATGCTTCATAAAGAAAATAATTTGGGTGTACACAAATAAGGTAATCTGAGGATGACAGGTCAAAGAGTTAAACTTTAAGATGCTATTTCCATAAACAAAATACTCGATAAACCAAAATTAGTATAAAGCCTTTAAGAATGGCTATTTCTATGAGAGAACTATTGGCTAAAACCATATTATAAGAAAAATACTTGATAAAGCTTTTTAAGAATGTCTATTCCATAAAAGAAATACTAGATCAAGTCAAATTGAGTTAGACTTGCTAGTCCTATTCAATACAAGTATTTTGTAGCCAAGAAATCAATAAAAAGTTTTAATAAGTGTCTATCACGTATATAGCACTTTGTTAGGTTCGATTCAGGATAAAGGAAAAATTAAGAAATGTGGTTCCTACCTCAAGGAACTTACAGTATTATATTATTAACTTGGAAATCACCAATGTTACATTATTCCTTTTCCATATCTACAATTGCATGGCTTCCTACATAGGTTCGATTTTATTAAGTCCAGGACCCAGTTAGTTTTAAACAGGATTAGCTCCAAAATTATAATTAAGTCACTTTTGCCAAAAATTAACTCAATAAAAGAGGGAGAGAGAAGTAATATTCTCCTCTAAAATAAAGTTATAAACCAAATGAACTTATTAAAAGAAAATTATTATCAAATTATTATGGAGTTTAAAAAACAACACATATTTCTATTAATGTGGCATATGATTTCTCTATTTTAGTTTCTTCCAAAATTCTAACACTAAAATGCTCAAAAGCCACCCTACATTTTTCTGTTTTAAATTATTCTATTTCAGGAATCTAGCCAAATGATTTCATTTTAGATATGCAGACTAGCCACCAAAGAGAAATTCCAGGAAAAACCTTTGAAAGGAAATACTTCATTAGAAAGTTTGAGTAGAAAGCTAAAGAGTGAACTTGGACTAAATTAGGTTTCAGGGTTAGAAAATTAAAGTAAAAATTAGAATGCCTACCATGTATAGAGTCTCTCTCTTAAAATAGATACATCTACAAATATAGATGTATATAAAATCAAGATTAAATTTAATTGCACCCCAAAAAATCTAAATAAAAATTTATAACTGATAGCCATTACTTTTTAAGATTTAAAGCTCAGAACTGAAATAGCCCAGAATAAAAGTGATAATTTTTGTCTTATAATAAAAAATAAAATTTAAGTTATTATACTCCTAAATCTTCTTTACCACAGAATTGTCATTTTGAGCATTCTGATGTTAAGTGTCTTCACCTCCTTTTGGAAGCAATTCCAACAAATTCTTCTAGTAGTAACACAGTTGGAAATCTAGCTGTAATGGAGAAAGTCCCCTGAAAGGTAAATACGATTGTGGTCACAAATCCTAAACACTGTCTTACATAGGAAAAATATATTGTCACCCTCAGGCCTCCACCTAAAACAACTGTGAATAAATAAGACTATTAACTTAACAAGCGTGGTTAAGTGCTCTCCCTGCAAACTTATAATTCTTCCTTGCAGCAGAATCAACGATATCTACTAAACACTTTGGATAGCTGGCTATAAAGGAAGGAATAAAAATTTAAAGAGGCACACATAATGATATATAAACATGGAGGGTTGAGACATTCAGCATCAGGAAACTATGTCTAAGCATTTTAAAAGTCTAAGGATGTTCTTGTACTGCTGTATTTTAAAATAATTCAAATTGAACGAAGACCTTGAGCTACAAGATAAAATTTAATTAAAGTCACTGTGTCCTATGTACACATCCACACTCTAAGAAAATAAAATGAAGAAATTTGGTTACCAATTTAACAACAGTAAAAATTCATGTGATGGCATTCCTTAAGGAGAGAGAAAAAATAAGACATTACTATACGAGTAGAAGTTACATACTATTTCTGTATTCCAATACGTAACTTTCTTTCAACAAATAATTCTCATTAATATGCAAGACTTTTTAATTTTTTCTGAGTTTTAAATATAATCTTTACTGGTACTCAAGCTTACATTTCCCAGAAGTGTGCTGACACAGAGTACCGCATTATAAATTGTCTAACTCTGATAGCTCAGTTAGGATTAGATCAACATAAATCTGTGTCTCTGAAAAGTTATTCTCTTACAACTAGGATAGAGACCTATTTTTCAAACTAGCATCAGAAAATAATTAATTTTTGACAATACCATAGAACCAGTGGAAAAATGGAATTTCCATTTTATAAAAAAACTAGTCTATGAATAGTTGGCTCAGAATTTTTAATGTGTTTATAACAGAAATAATAAATCTCTATTCATAAATTTCTCCCATAAAATATTTTTCAAAATCACTATTATTAAAAATAAAAACAGCAGTGTCTGAGACCTATGTCAGACCATCAAGTGAGAATCTTTGGAGGGGAAGAGTTTACCTATAATTTCCTGTGAGTCCAAGGCACAAGCAGCATTCAAACACCCTGAACTCACTTGTTCTGGAAGTTCTTTTAGCTCTATACTGCTTAACTTGAAATACGAGCTTGCCTCTCTCCTAGGAACAGATTGGCTTGCAAAGCTCCTTAGACATTTCCTGACCCTATCTCCATAAACTTCCAAATACCATCCATAAAATGGGGATAACCACCAAATTCCACACTTTGTTGTCGGATGTAATGAGAAAGTGTACACTTAAGATGATATTCTCTGAAGTTCCAAGCACTATATACATGTAAATTCTAATATCTCATTTACTCAAAAATATTTGTTGATCATCCACATGGCACTATGATAAACAACGCAAAGCTAAAGACAGGTGGGCCAATTATATACCCCCTCAAGACATCACTCTACTTGTAAAAATATTCACAATTCAAGGTGGAAAATAAAAGTGTCATAAGAGTGTAACCGATAGAATGCTAAGGACAGTCAGAGGAAGGAGGGAGAACTTCCAATTGGGATGATAAAAAAATTCACTAAGCAGTAAATTTTTTATTTACAAGGGTTGAAGATCAGGATAGAGAGATGGGCATTAGAAGCAGGGGGCAATAATGTGGTAATAGAAATAGAAAATCAAGGTATCGAGATCTATCTATCTATGGGAACAGAGAGAGAAAGCATGCAAATGAGAAAGTTAGCATACTATAAACAATTGAAATTAGCTAAAAAATTGATGTGACAAAGGAAGTGGCAGTTTCAAAAGAATGAGAGTAGGAAGGGCAGATGAAAAAAGGCCATGAATTCCAAATTAAGAGGTGTTCATTTTATTCGAAAGACAACTAAGAACTATAAACTACTTTTTATCAAAGAATTGGCATGATTTTATGTTAGCATTCAACAAAACTGTCATGATCAGAGTTGTAGATCAGAAAGGTACAGTGCAATAAAGCAGGGGATGAGTTAATATTCACAAAGTGTGAGAGCAGGAAGATCAGTTGGGAAGCTCACACAATAGTCCATTCAATCATGATGTGCCCAGGCCATAAACTAGGACAGCAGAAGTAGAAAAAGGAAGGGCCTGACATAATGATTATCCCTCTGAAGAAAGTTATATCCTGTAAATTCCAGTAATGCTTTTGCTGTCTAGTGCAATGGAAAAAGAAAGCCTTAAGAGCCACACAAACCTGCACTCAAACTCAGGCTCTGCATGGGATAAACAAAGAAATCTTGGGTTAGTTACCTAACCTCCTTGAGATTCAGACACAAATAATTATACGTAACTCTAATGTTTCTATGAGAATAAGTTGTAATATCTGGAAAATGCTTAGTATATTGGGGGGGGGATTAGAAATAGGGAAAAGAGCAAACTAGCAAGAGAAACAAAAATATGTATTAAAATATTAATAATGTTAAAGAGTCAAAATGAACTCTCATAATAAAGAATTCAGCAATTATAGTCCACTTTCAGTGTCTGGCTGTGCTGCTCCTTTCAACGGCAGGAGTCTCGAGGTTTTCCCGCCCCCAGTATCTCTCTGGCTTCAAGTATTAATTCCTTATTTTTAAAAAATAGAGCTCAGTTGGACATGTGCCACAACACAGAAATAGATCTCCAGAAGGTAAAATGACAACTGGAGACCTGGCTCCTGATCTTATATACGTTTGGGACAGAGAAAATATCAGTGTTAAAGCATCTCCTAATGAATGTCTCAAACTAGAAGTGGATGTAATAGGGCTGAGGGAAAACTGTGCAGACAATGCAAGCAGAATAGTCTTTCAAAGCTTCTAAACTAGAAATATTAACATGCTCTTCCTCTGTCCAATTCAATCGTTCTTAAATAAAATTTTGCCTCATTTGGAACAACTTGATTGAAAATTCTTGTGAATACACAACTGAGTATTAAAGCTACGTCCAAAAAATTGTAAAAGATTTGACAAATATGTTTAAACCATCCTACAACAGTTATGAACTCGGAATATTGGTACACTGGTTTGATAGGTGAAAAAATAATTTATCTCTTTCTTGAAAAAAAATAGTGAAAAACAAAGCATCGAATGCTCTTAAAACAAATGTGTTCATTTCTGTCCACAGTTTTTTTATTTAAAAGGTTTATTTGTCCCTCTAGCAGGAAACAACTAAAATCATAGCATTTTTCAGCTTTTCTAATGACCGACCAACCAATAAAATTTCAATTTTAACCCAGAATTTATGTCCTAATTAATGTGCAAAAACTGTCTCATGTATGCCCTTTATTCTCTTTCTATAATTTTTCATCTTTCCATAAAGAGGTGATTGATTATGATTAGTTTGGGGAAAGTGTCCTAGTTAAATGCAGTCACATTTGCTGAAGTTCCTTTGTTAATTTGGTGGTTGTATATAAAAGGTCTATATCACTGCTATTTTTAAGTAATATAAAAATCTTATTTGTCCAACCATGTTCATAGCAGCATTATTCATAATAGCCAAAGAGTAGAAGCAACCCAAGAATTCATCAATGGATAAACAAAATGGGATATACACATACAATGGAATACTATTCAGCCTCAAGAAAGAAGGAAAGTCTGATATGTGCTACGACATGAATTAACCTTGAAGACTACATGCTAAGTGAAATAAGCCATTCAAAAAAGTATGATTTCACATATAAGATTTCACATATAAGAGTAGTCATACTAATACAAATGACAGTAGAATGATGGTTAGCAGGGACTGCAGGGAGACGGGAACGGAGAGGAGTTATTATATAATGGGTACAGAGCCTCGGATTGGGAAGATGAAAACGTTCTGGAGATGCTTGCATAATAATGTGAAGGCATTTAATGCCACTGAACCGCACAATTATAAATGTTTAAATGGTAGATTTTATGTTACATATGTGTTAGAACAATTTTTAAAAATAAAATAAAATCTTCCTCTAGCACTGAAACTTCTTAGAGATATGGGAGTTCTAGGAATGAATGAGTAAATAGAAATTTTGTTTCCAAAATAATATATTCAATTATTGATGTCAAACAAACCTACCCACATGTTTATTTTCATTAATTTAATGTGTATTTAAGAAACATTTTTCTCACATTGACTGGAATGAAAACCACTAAAATCTATTTTAGCAGGCTATATCATTTTAGGAGATGCAAAAAAACCTAGGCTAAAAAAATAAGTACAGTTATTTAGGTAACCTTTTTCATTTTTATGCAAATGGTAGGCTTTTTATAACTCAGAAACTCATTACAGAATTTCAAAATAGTATAGGCAAGATCATCAGAATAAAAGTTTTGGATGTAGACATGAGTGAATCCAATGACGACAGGTAGTGAGATATCTGAGATGTCTAAACTGAGAAAAAAAAATAAGGTGTTATTACCATGTTATCATTAAGAATTTTTCAAAAAGTAAAATAAAAGTAAAAGTTGTGTAAGTGGGCCCTGCTGTTTCTCTTCCAAAACAACACTAAGTCCTCCCTCCCCGGCCTCCCCACCGTCTCCACCAACAGGCCACCAGGCATTTTTCTACTTTATTCTAAGTTGGGTTAGCCTTAAGAATCACCTATTTGAAAATAAAAGTCAGAGTATCTGCTCTGTTCAAAAAAAAAAAAAAAAAAAAAGATGTTATACTGTACAAGATAGAAATTGCCAGCACTCCTGAAAAAACTGGGCATACTCATGGACAGATAGATATCAGTAAGTTTCCATAAAATGAATTGAAAAGTTGATTAAATTCAATAAGTATTTACCGAATCCTCTATTTGTTCTAAATCCCAACATATTTAAGAAATATTGTCATGAACAACCCTTCCTTTACTTTTATTCATTTGTAATCTCCTTTTTTTCAGAATTTTATGTTTTGTTGGCATTTAGGAAAATGAGCTGATTCTCCTGTTGACTGAATTGCTCATTTTTATAAATTTTGAATTAATGAACACAGTTTATAGCACTTTAAAATAAATACCCAGAATGTAACATTAGTTTAAATTTAAAAGAAACTCTTTACTTTCTTCAAAGTAAATGGCACAGTGCCATTTGGGAATATTTAAAAGTATCATTCGATCATACTATTTGAACCCAATATGATTTCGCCAATTATATATTACCAGATTAGCTTGATAAATCATTATTGTATGGCTAGAGGGGAAACAAGTTGCCTTGAAATACATTGTAAATATAATTGTTCACGTCTTCATAGGTATCCAGTGGGGCTCAGAACTTTTCTCAAAATGAGCCCGTCTTTCTAGTTCTGACCAAAGGTTACAAAGGCATGTGAAACACATGTCATTGTCATGACAAACACATCGCAGTGCCTGGCACTGTATATGTGAAAAATTTTAGGCTATGATTTATGGTAGAATATATAGAGAGACATTAATCCTACTGTGCCTTAGTTTTCTCAGCTAAAAGATAGGAACAATGGTACTAACCTCAAAAATTACTGATGCGGATTAAATGCATTTAGAAAAGTGAATTTCTTAGAATTTAGTCTGGCTTAGAATAAGTGATATGCCAGGTTTAATAATAGTTCTTATTAGCACCAGCAGCATCTCAGTGGGGATCATCTCCCTAAAACATCTCTATGGGGCAGTTTTAAAAATATATTATTTTATATAACAAACCTAAACTTTAGAGATTAAGCATTATAATTTACCCTTAGCCACACAGGTAATACATGGCAGGCCAGGGATCTGACTAATTTGAAGCTTTCTGACCATTTTACAGTGGTTGATATTCTTCTTAAAATATGGCAAGCAGAACTGGTCACAATGCTAAAAATGCAGGAGTAGAATTCTGGAAATTATGCTGTCAAAACCAAGCTAAAGAGGCAGTCAACTCATTGAACTTGCAGTCATTCAATTTAAATACTTTAAAATATATGTTCTTTCTTTAAGCGGGAATTAGATAATGGCCTAAATTCTATCATCATGAAATTACACAATTATTTTTAAAGCAAAGTTATAGAAACTTACATTTTCTTGTTAAATTTTATATTCTTAGCCTTTGCCCACAGTTCAAATCTATGCACATTTTGAAATTTATATCTAACCCTCCAAAGTATTATCTATGCCTTGCCATTCTTTGAAACTAGAAATTTAATAAATATTCTTCCTGTTTTTATGGAAGTTCTTAATAAACTGTTGAAGAGGACCTGGGCAAGGAAAGAGTCCTGGCTTTCAAGATTCAAGTTATAAATTCTCCTGTCCTCTTCTTTACTCACCACACAGACTAAATATCACTGCCTTTAGTGACAGCACCACATGCCAACATAGAAGATAAAGGCATCAATATGACCAGCTTTATCAAGCCACTAAAATTTTAATGGGTTCTACAGCTTAACCACTTTAAGAAAGGTGACTAAAAAGGGAAATCAAATAACAGAGATAAACTAGCAAAAAAGGGTAACTATAAATTAAAACGGAATGTTTTAACAAGTAGTGTATTTTTCAACATTTATTCTGGGAAACTAAGAGGGTTTTGTTGTAATGTTTGTTTTCATGATTACAAAAGGAATATAGACTTCTTGAAAAAAAAACCATTTAAACAATATAGAAGAATGTAATTTTTTAAAATCCCTTTTTTCTTTTAAAAAAATCCATTGGTAATTTCTGTTAATAATTTGGCATTTTTTAAGGTTAGTCTCCTATCTTAAAGACTGTATTCTTATAGATCTTCCTAGATTGTCAAATATTTGTTTCTATTTCTTCAGATATAAGTAGATAGATATAGTTAAAGACTACATTCCTTCCTGAAATCGCAGAGAAATCCATATTATTCAGTCAAGAAATTTATCTCTACTGATAATATTTCTACCATCTCATTCCAATATGACCATATAAATACCACACTACCAATCTCAAATTGTATTCTAAACATAACAACATTGGCTAAAATTTATTGGAAATGTAATATTTCCCCAGGTTACAAACATCATTTTCTTTACCAGAGTAAGACTATTAGGTAGAATTTATTATTCACATTTTATAGATGAATATGTTCGGTCTCAGAGGGATTGCTGATTTCACCCAAAGCCAGACAGCTAATAAGTGTCTGAAGGAAAGATTAAAACCCGAATCTGATAACATCTTAATAACTGTACTGTACTTGATTCCCTCCATCAATAGACCCTGCTATCACTATTTTCACACGCAGAAGAAAAAAAAAATAATGTCCATTTTATCTTTCTGTCCAAATGGAGTATTACTAAAAATAAATGCATAATAAAGTCTTTCTCAGTCTTGACACCATTGACATTTTGGGTCAGATTTGGGGAACAACCCTGTGCATTATAAGGTGTTTACATCATTCCTGGCCTCTACCTACTACATGCACCCGCCATGTCCTGACACTAAAAATATCTTCAGACTTTGCCAAATGTTCCCTGGGGGCAAAATTAGCCCCACCTGATAAAAATGCAATGCTCTATTTAAAACTTTGGAAACAGAGAAAGCAGAATAACTCAAAACTCAAGTTCTTATATATTTTACTTACATTTTAAATCATATTTTCTTCTATGGAGATTACAATTATAGATTTTGGCACTACTGGAAGAATATGTCAAGTCCTACACAATTACAATGCTTTTCTTATACCTCATGCTTTATACATATCAATATTTAATAACATAAAAATATTTCAGGTGCAACTCTTTAGTTTAGCATTTCATTTCATTTCAATGTTTAACAAAGTATATCTCTTGCTTTTTGCCCAAAGTGCCACAAAGAGATTTCTTGTTTATCTGAACTTATGAAAAAGTAATTCATACCAGAGATATCCTTTCAGAATGTTCAGTGTTCTAGCTACTCTCTGCCCTATTTTTAAAATGATTTCCCTATAAGTTACGAGCATGAACTCATAAACTATAGAAAATAAATAATGAAGCACAGCTTTATGTGGAAAAATTATGAGACAGTCGGCTGTTCAAGGTTAGAAAACCAGTAAAGTTTAAAGTAAAATCCAAATGACTGTAAAAATCAAGGCAAATACTGCCTCTTACAAGAGTTTTTCACTGATATCAAATGAAACTTCTGAAAAGGCCCTTCCCCTGAGTTATATTTATTTAAATCTCTCCTAACAGGGACTTTGAACAGGAAAGTAAATGCTCACCTAGTCCACAAATTAGGTTCATGTCCTTCTTGGATCAAGTTTACAGAGCTGTGATTTTAAAACTTTTTTTTTTTCTTTCTCATTTCAACATACCTGATGGATGTAACACACATCAGTAACTGTAGCTCACTATAACATTGATTCAGGAGGTTGGGTGGTCTCCCTAGAGAGAACATATCAGAATCAAGGGTGGATTAGAGTTTGAAAAAGCCTACTATGTGATAATCACTTTTGTGGAAGACAACAATCTATTGTTACTGCCATCTCAAAGAGCTCACCTACGATGAAAAGTTCAATTCACCATTACAGCACCATCTTTATATTTCCAAAGCCCCCATAATTTTGTACATAAATTTTCAAGCCTCCCTTTTCCAACTACATTTTAGATCTATATGGAGTGATAATTATAATGTGTCAATTGTTTAATATTTGTACCAAGTACAAAATCATGAACAAAGTGTCACATTGATATACTGGTTCTTTTCCTAGCTATGGTTTTGTACCAAGGAGAACCTAAGGCATCATTAAACTTACTGAAGATTTCTATTGTGATAAAGGTCTACTTTAAATAAAGAGAAAGTAGATAAATGGAACTATTTTAACTCCCTAAAACTTGACCAAGTTTTATATACACGTATAAAACTTCCTATCACTTTTCACTGTTGCAGCCACACATAAATTACTGGAAGGTATTTAATAGAACACAACTCCTGGCTTTCTTCCTGTTTTCAACTGGGTCTAACAAGAGCAGAAGGTCCTAAGTACCAAAGACATGATACAGATGGATAACATTTAGTGATAAGTTATGTGAAGGCCTTTAAAGTTTTAGCTGACCAAAAATTAAAAATTAAATATAAATCTATACATTATTTTGCTAACAGAAGAAGAAGAAGGAGGAGGAGGAGGGGGAGGAGGAGGAGGAGGAGAGAGGAGGAGGAGGAGGAGGAAGAAGAAGAAGAAGAAGAAGAAGAAGAAGAAGAAGAAGAAGAAGAAGAAGAAGAAGAAGAAGAAGAAGAAAATCAATGCACCCTTTGCAGTCTTAGTATGTTTAAGGGTTTTATTATCGAGATTAATGATTTATAATGTGACAGAATCATACATTCTCTGCCTGCTCACTCATATTTTGACATAGTTTAGGTTTGGGCTTGGTGCTTAGGCAAGTATATATTGAAAAAAGGTCCACCAATTATATTGGTACAGAAAAGGTGACAGACACACTCTTCTTTGTTCCAGTTAGACCATATCTGTACCAGGTGGACTTCTGAATTTCAAAGAACTATGATTTCTAAAGAGAGAGAGAGAGGGGAGGGAGGGGGGAGACAGGGATACAGGGAAAGAGAGAGTGGAAATGGTATGGAAGGGAACTTTTCTCCCAGTCATGGCAGTGATTAAGTAAAAGTTTAATGAGTA
Source organism: Eonycteris spelaea (assembly GCA_003508835.1). Classification (NCBI taxonomy): domain Eukaryota; kingdom Metazoa; phylum Chordata; class Mammalia; order Chiroptera; family Pteropodidae; genus Eonycteris; species Eonycteris spelaea. The sequence continues at coordinate 5,265,919 of PUFA01000053.1, forward strand.
TCACTTGTCAGTGATTTCATAAATTAGGCTTTACTTTTATTTCCCACCAACCCTCTGATGGAACAGCAGTGATGCTTTCTAAGAAAAGGAACACATACGTAAATAAGAAAAAATGTCCTCTAAAAATCCACTATGATAAAGACAAGTTTAGAATACTGAGAGCAATGAATATTTTACCAGGTGGGAATCTTCAACAAGTGCGTAAAAATAGTCACTGTATTACACTTACAGAAACTTGACCTACGATACATAGCCTAATATATATGTATAATATTATATATGTATGTTTATTTATATTTGTATTTAATATAATATACTTAATATATATTATAATATACACATATATTATATATATTATGCTAAAATATATATGTAATATATATTTATAAAAATCATTATATATTTATGTAAAGACAAACCATTGTAAGCATCTAGAACAACCCCCCAAAAAATATCAAAGTGGAACTCAACCTAATAATTTCACAAGGATAACTGCATAGATTGTCTCAACTGATAAAATAATTTTTAAACTAGTCATATGATACAGCATTCATTTGTCTGAGGATAAGAATCGTGCCCTTGAATTTTTAGAAATGTGATTAGGGTTTTGACAGTATCAGCCCCGCCCCCACCCCACCCCACCCCCCCCACGATTCTCAGAAGGTTACACAGAAGCTACAGTCTGTACTGACTCTAGCAGGTTTGTTTTATTGGGAAGAGCAGCACAAAAAATACAAAGTTGTCTGCTGCTCTGTAAGATTTAGGACCCTATTTAAAATCATATCTTAAATAGTGTGATAGTCTTTATTCTTATATTAAAAGGCCAAAGCCTACAACCTTTCTGTTTGTAGTTATAGCTGGCCACAAAAGGCTTCTGGATTAAAAAAGCATATACATACTAAGTAAGGAACATGGTGAGCAAATGCAACTCTGATATTAAAATATTTTTTGTGAATAAATAAACTGGGTGCCCTCAAGCAAACATGGCCATGTGAAGTTGTGAAAGTAACACATCAAATATGTCCATATCAAACAAACCCAGACATCATCCTTCCTTCTTACTTGGAATGTAAAACAAACAAAAGCTTATCTTATGATGCTTTTTCTCTCAAAGAACAGCATCAGAACCTTTCTAGTTGCCCAGATTCACAACTTTAAGGGCCGTTCATGCACTTCGTTAATATTTTCCATCATCAATCCTTGACTAATCCTGCCGATTGCAGCTCTTCATTTCTTAAGCCATCTTTACTTTTCACCATGATCATAATAAATCTTTAGTGTCTGTAACCAGGACTTTTACAGTAGATTCTTAAATGTCTCCTATGTCCAATTTGCCCTTCATCTGATCCACTATCAAAATTATGTTGCATCTGTTCACATCATCCTCTGTTAAAATTGTTAATAACTTCTAGTGCAGACAAAACAATGTTCACGTTTCTCAGCCTAATCTTAAAATACTCCATTTTTCACTTCCTACCCTCAACCTTCTCTGTTTCATCTCTTAAATATTTCCCACCAGCCCCTCTCCTTTCACCACAAATGCTAGGCTATCTGTTCCGTGTGTCGTTTCCAGAACATATTACTCCACACCTAGCATCCAGCTCCACAACATGCTTTACCCTTTCCCTCCCTCCTCCCCTCTGGACTCATGCCCACAAGGGATATACAGCAAAACATTCTTTTAAAGATATATTTTTATTTTTTCCTTTTCTACATATATTCTTCATATTGTACCAAAGTTGATTATAGTCAGCTTGCTATTAACATCAACACATGAAAAAAAGTTAAACATAAATCAAAAAGAGAAGTCAGAAAGGAAATGAAGAAAGAATTTAACCAGAAGTCTGTGTTAAGAGGATGATGGTATCTGAGCATTAAATTTAGTTATGACCTTTCTTGAGAGCAAAGTTCTCATGACTTATCTATATTTCAAGCATTTATCAGTTGGCACTGTAATCATTTGGACATGCAAAGGCAGTTCATTTTAAACCCTTCCCCAAGTATCCACCTTCTCTGGCATGTCATGGGCACTCTTCAAATGTTCTGGAATAAAAATCATGATCAATGTTTAATTTTTCCAAGGAGAATTCCCACAATCCAGAGATCCCTCACAGTCTAAAGACAGCCATGCTAAAGGTGATGTTCCCACTAAGAACATGAAGCATTTACCAGTAAGTGCTGGAACTCTGGTCTTCCCCACAGTTAAATTCCCCACTGTAAATTAATAACATGACATTCTGATTAATGAACTTTAGTTTTATTATTAGTGTGCCTCGGCAATGGATAACTGCTGAGTCTATGGGAAAAGTGCATCTCTGACCTAAAAGCCTGAGATCTGGATTCCAGCCAAATGCGAACTTCAGTGCCAGCTCCCCACCCCACACATACACACACACCAGTCCCTATCAATCCACACTGACACTCCACTAGGCAGAAAAATGCCTACTAGTCTCTGTCTCTTTAACTCAACCATCTCAAACATAAACAGCTAGTGCTAATCTGCTAATTTACTCTCCTTGGAGAGTAAAAAGAGGGTGGAATGCTTGAATAAAGGTTATATTGTGTGTTTAACTACCACATCTGATTCTTTCATTTTATTTCTGGAAATTTTTTTTTTTTTTTTTCAGGGAAAGGAGGTCGAGACCATAGTCTTGATTTTTTTTTTTTTAGGTAGTTGTAGAAAATGGTTTAATATTCTCAAACACTGCTTTCTTTCCCTATTCATTTAAACAAGCAATACTAACTTTGATGGAAAAATCAAAGCTCCTTAGTCTTGGGCAGGAAATGCAAAGTAATCAACAAAATTCTGACAAGCAAAATTGAAATTACTTAATAATATACACTGTGTAACACAGATGTAGAAAGAGCAAAATAGAGAACTATCTCAATATTTCTTATATGAAATATGGATAAAATTTTTTAAATATTTAAAATTAAAATGCTTATATTTTATAGACTATGCATAAAATATTTTTAAATTATACTAAAAATTTAATAAGTACTTGGTACACAAAATTCTTTGAGGCAAAAAAAATTTTTTTTTAATGTTCACTTTAAAAAACAATCATTAAAAAGTTGATTTGGTTTAACCCCCGGCCCAATAATTAGAGAGGTAGGCTCAATAGCTTATGCTTAATAAAAAAATGTTCTCTCCTTAGTAGAACATAATTTGTTTTCATGTACATCTCAACCACCTGTTCACCTTTTAACCAAAATTAGGCCCAAAAGCCTTTGTAACATGTATACATATTTCAACAAACTTGTATGTATATTTTTTCATAAAACTATACTTTCAGGTTTTTGTGTATAAAGATGTGTGTATATGTCATTCTACAGTCTTGGGGACGCATGTTAGAGAATCACTTACCTGTTAAACCTTCAACCTTGTAAGAAACTTAAGCCATCTGGGAGAAGGATTGAACAAGGAGAAGGATTTTATTTCTCAATGTGATTTACCCAGTATTTAAAGACCACATTATATTCATAAAAGCACCTGGAGTTGCTATTTCCATGTCTACAAGTTCGAAAACTACTAGGCAGGTGGCTCTAAAGCTGCTCTATGAACATATCCAGAGGAATAATGGCAAATGACTACATTTCTTTATAAAGTTTTCATTGTTTTTCTGATTATTAAATGTGTACAGGATCAAAAATCTTAGAAAATACAGAAACAAATAGAAAAATAAAAATCGCCATGATACCCTCATTCAAAAGCAAATATTTTGACAACTCTCTTTTCTGCTATGTATTTGATTGTTGTAGGTGATATCATGCCTTATCCTCAATTTTATTTCCCAATTTCCCTCTCCACTCATTAAAGTATTTTCTCATGTGATTAAAAATCCTTCATTTCACACACCTTTAAAATTCCTTATCTTTTGTTGCTCCCAAGCAGTATATAAAATATTTCATAATCACATATTAACCACAGTGTAGAGTTAGCAAACTCTGTAAAGTTACAGTGCAAACATGCTATCATAATTTAAATATTTATATAGCACCTATCACTGAAGTGCTCTGTAGGCTGACAAATGGTCTGTGTTAATATGAAAACAAAATAGAAGCATTTGCTCTATAGGAAGGGCTGGGATGTATTGGCAACACACCTTTAGATAAAAATGAGATGTCAAACTATTCAAAGATTAATGATACAAAAAGCCCTGATTTTTTAACAATTCAAAGTTTTTGCTATATTAGTACTTAAGATATTAGAAAATGCATCTGCATTAGTACTTAAGATATTAGAAAATGCATCTGTTTAAATGACTGGAGCATTTAATCCATCTATATTTAAAGTAATTATGCTATATATGCAGTTATTGCCATTTTACTATTGATGTATTTTTTTCTTTTTTTTTTCCTTTTACTTCTTCTTAAAGAAGTCCTTCTAACATCTCCTGTAATACTGCTTTGGTGAAGATGAACTTCTTTAGCTTTTTCTTGTTTGGGAAGCTCTTTAACTGTCCTTCCATTTTAAAAGATAGCCTTGCTGGGTAGAGTAATCTTGGTTGTAGGTCCTTGCTTTTCATCACTTCCTGCCAATCCCTTCTGGTCTGAAAAGTTTCTCTTGACACATCAGCTGACAGTCTTATGGGAGATCCCTTTGTAGGTAACTAGCTGCTTTTAAGATTTTCTGTTTCAACTTTTGGCATTTAATTATGTGTCTTGGTGTCGGCCTCTCTGCATTCATCTTGTTTGGGACTCTGTACTTCCCAGGCTTGTATGCCTATTTCCTTCACCAGGTTAGGGAAGTTTTCAGTCATTATTTCTCAAAATAGGTTTTCAATTCCTTGCTTTCTCTCCTCTCACCTGATATCCCTATGATGTGAATGTTGGTATGCCTGATGTTGTCCCAGAAGCTCTTTAAACTATCCTCATTTTTTTGGATTCTTTTTTCTTGTTACTGTTCTTATTAGGTGTTTTCTGTCACCTTATCTTCTGAACCACGATTCGATCCTCTGCTTCATCTAACCTACTGTTAATTCCTCCTAAGGTATTCTTCATTTCTGACTGATTCTTTATGCTTTCAACCTCCACTTTTATGTTTTCTATCTCTTTGTTAAAATTCTCAGTGAGTTCTGTTCTGCTCCTAAGTTCATTGAGCATCCTTATAACAAGTGATCTCTGAATCTAGTAGATTGCTTGTTTCCATTTTGTTTAGTACTTTACTAGTGGTTTGTTCTGTTCTTTCACTTGGGACATGTTCTTTTGTCTTCTCATTTTGGCTGCCTACTTGTGTTTGTTTCTATGCATTAGGTATGCAGCTATGTCTACTACTGGTCTTAGTAGAGTGGCCTTATGTAGTATGTGTGCTGTGAGTCCCAGTGGCACAGTCTTCTCTGGTCACCTGAGCCAGGTGCTCCAGGTATATCTCTTGTATGGATATGTGTGCCCTCCTGTTATGGTTGAACCTTGATTGCTGTTTGCTTGTCAATGGGAGGGGCTGACCCTACAGAAAAGGATTCACTTTAGCATGGCTCTAAGGCCTGCCCTGTCTGCTCTTTTGGTACATTAAAATTGATTTTAAACCAATTTTATCATACAAATGTTACAATACACTAACAAACTAATAACTTTGAAGAGTTTAAGAAACTTGATTAGGATTTGTTTCAGTGTAAGAAAATCTGACGGTCTGTGTCAAAATCTGACAGTCTATGTCAATTGTACAAAGAATGTACAATTTGTACAATCTCTGGAAGGCAAAGGCAGAAAATGAGGGAGGGGGAGTCAATCTAGTTTTTGAAAAGCAAGAAATGAATATATATACCCTTAACATTAGGCCTCTAAACAAATGAGAAAACATTAGAAAAACTCTCTCCCTACCCTCAAATAGAAGATCAGCCAGTCAATACTAATCCTGATAGTACCGCCTTCAATATATATTTACAATCTTCCCATGAAAACTTCCTCTTGGTCTAATTCCCAATCCTCCCTGGACTATTACAACAGGCTTCTAACTGGTCTCTCTTCTTCCTACCTAACACCTATTTTCACTCAACACAGCGAGCCTGAGAGATCTTATTCAACATAAGTCTGATTACATCTTTTCTCTACTTAAAACCCTTCAATGGCTTCCCATTTCATTGGAGCAACAGTCTTGCAATGATTCCATGGCCCTCTCCCTTCACCTCTCTGACATCTCTTCCTATATCGCTGAGTGAAAATCACAGACTTTTCTATGACCAAGGTAGAGAAAAAGATGACTATCCCAGGCAGAATTTCTAAATTGAACCCAATGGTGGTATAGTGGGACGATATAGACTCCTGTTCCTGCTGAAGTCAAACTGAGATAACACCTCAGACTACACTGAAAGATCATTTAATAAGTGAGACAATCTGAAAGAAAAATAGTCTGAGTATTGAGGTCTACAGGAGGGCCCTGAGAATGCTGGTAAAAAATAAAAGAAGCATCTAGAGGAATATCCTTGTGTTGATGAGATGAACAATCATTGCCTTCTACTGAGGGCCAGTGTTGAGCCAGCTCTGTACTAGCTGCTTTCCACAGATTTTAAGCAGGAAGTCCCTGTTACTTGAGAATAATGCTATCATTGGCAAATAATGAGAAAAAGAAAGAATATAACTGGAATTTTACCATGAAAAATGAAATTAAAAATTCTGGGGGGAAAAAAACTTGTTTTTCAAAACAAAATATGGTTATAAGGCACAATAATGTTTCTGATGGGGTTATACGATGACTGCGTGAGTGACTCTCAACAGCATTATCAGCCTTTTTCAAACATGTTTAAAGATTCCATCAATTTTTCTAAATATCTCCCTTCATCCTTTCTCACTCACATCTTCTTCTGAAATACTTGTCATCATTTTTGTCAGATTTTTCTCTTTCCACTGTTCACTTATCTGGCTCTCTCCAGGTTCTCCATTTGTCAATGGCTTTGACTATAATTTAAGCAACTCTCTAATGTCATTTTAATTAAGTTCCAGAAAATTTGCATATTTCATAAGATTTTTAAATCTGTTTTTTTTATTCAAATGCAATTTTGTTTACATTACTTTACATTGTACTTTCTGATATTTAGTCTATAATCTTTAATGGCATGCCCTAATAGGTAGCACAGATATTATTATTGATGTTTGACAAGAACTGATGTCCATTATTTCTATGTATTTAATCTTCACACCTTAAGAAGTAGGCTGTATTATTTCTGTTATAGATAGGATTATTAAAGTTCAGAAAGTTGAAGAAACATATACATTAAAACCTTGACCTGTCTCAGTCCAGTGCCCTATACTCTTTCTACTTAACATTTAATTAGCAATTTGTTTATGTTTAAGCTTTATGACAGCCATATGAGATAGGTAGAGGAATTGTTATTTCTATTTTATAAAAGAAGAAACTGATTAGAGAGTGGTCAAAGAACTTCTCTGAGGTATCCTCAATGGGGAAATTAAGGTAAAAATGTTATGAATGTCACAGGTTCATAAACTATAATGTATGTATGTATGTATGTATGTATGTATGTATGTATGTATGTATGTATTTTCCCATGATATTGAGTCAACTACTTTTTAACAATTTACTCAAATTGTTAAAGTCAGAATTTTCTGTCCAGTTTTAGTTGACAGTTTTCTGTCCAGTTTTAGGGGGCCAAAAATCTTAAAACTTTAGATTTCTAAGTTTTTAAGATTTCTGGGCCACACTCTACACATAACTAAATCAGAATATCTGACCATAGGTCCTAGGAATTTGCATTTTATAGGTTTTTTTAGATGATTTTTAGTTACACTAAAATTTGAGGACTATAGCATGCAGTTCACTTTAGAAAATATCAGATAATATGTAATTATAAGTAGTTGAGATCAGGCCACCTCCTCACAAATTTTGAAATCATTTCAAGGAAGTCTATTAAATCTATTCATCAGAGCATTTATTGTTAGAATTCACAAATGATAGTTTGTTGAACATCACAGTATAATTATATAAGATTAATTAGCACCAGGGTAAAAGAAGATAAGAATATAGACAAACTGAAATATTTAGAAGGTAAGAAATAGTCAATATGAAATAGAATTCTGGATCTTAAGCAAAATACATTTACTTACTAATATTTTTAGTCAGTCTGGTCAAATAAGAAGTAAAAGTCTACACAAGATTGCCATAAGGGTACATTTATAAGGCAAAGTGATAAATGTTCTGAAGAACTAAAGAATAAAAATTTATGTCTTGGAAAGTAATGAATGTCAGGAAAGTTTATGAATAGCATTATGACCTCTGAAAAATAATCTAAGTGTTTTGATATAACAGATCCTGCGACAATGCATGGCTAGACTTCCTGCCCAGTGTCCAGGAGTGACTCTCTCAGGCTTTTCTCTTTCTAAATTATACAGAGCTCTAGATTTTAAGTGCACCAATATTATATCCCTAAAGACCATACAATAAATATTTTTTAAACTGAGGAATTATCATTTTGATTTTGATCTAGTCTTCTTTCTGTACGAGACTAGCAGTGATTTCTTTCACAAATGTATTATAGGCAGTATCCATAACTTACTTAATACATGTTCAGTATATCAGTATCTAACATTTCCAACCAAATTCTCACACTTTTCATTTAGGAGTTGTTAATTGCTTATAGAAGTTCCACTGAAAACCTTCAAAAGCTCGATCTTTCATTCTGTAAGGGGTTAAGAGGATTCAATCCAATTATTATTTAAGTGAAAAGGAATAAAGAAAAGCGAACAAATGAGGCTACTGCCTTAATAATTGTGCTATAATTTAGTCACTGTTTATCTAGCAAAAATTTCCAATTATAGCAAAAACAAATCATTACGAGTAAAAACAGACATATTCAAGATGGTACAGACACATAGTTTCCTGTCCCAAAATGAAAATATAGTTAAAGTTTTGCTTCTAAATTTTTTATAAAAATGTCAAATAAATTTAGAAATGCCTTGTTTACAATATGTTTTGCTTATTTCAAAATATAATTTATAACTAAATTCTCAGTTTGCAATATATTTGTCAAATAGAAACAGTATTCGGATTTTTAAAAAATCCAAACTCTGAAAGTTTTCAGTAATGGCAACCTTTTTCAAACATCTACCTATTAGACTACTTGACATCCAAAGACAAAAAGAAACATGTCTGTAAAAGGAAGTTGGAAATAACTCTTTTGTCTAAATACTGCACTCCTAGTTAATCTAAAGGCCTGATAATCTGCCTACATACTCAAAAGAGATGCCCCTGATTTAAGTGAGAGAATATAACTCTATTAAATATTAAACTACAGCAACAAAACATTCTTACTTGTAAACTGTTATTTTGATTTTTTGGTTCTTCTGGACTCTGAAATTATGCTATCAAATTTCTAGATTATTCCTCACAACTAGACTACCATTACAGTTGAATGATATTATAAATAAGTTAAGTTCACAAAGTCATTTCTGGGAACAAATGACTCAAAATATATTTCATAATTGAGCACAATTCTAAGAGAAAAATAAAGATAGTATTTACTTTGCATTAGACTTTTCAGAAAATACAACTCTTCAGTAAGAACCCTGGCTGAAGAACACCAGCCAACACTTTGTTGAAAATGGTGGGCCAAAGTTTACCCTTCCTTGCTCAATTAATTTATTAGTTGAACTGAAAAAGTTGAATTTTAATTTTTCTAAAAAAATATACCCGGATTTCAGACATGATTCTGAAGTTGACAATGCAATAATCTTGGTGGTAGCTTCGGCTGGTTATTTTCAGTTGGGAATGAGCTAAAAATAAATATCTAGGACTCATACCAAAGGTGGGATTCCCTACTAGTAAGAGCACAGGCAAATTCAGCCCCTTGTCTGACACACATAAGATTTTTTAAAGTAATAAAAATAAAAATATATTGAAAATGTAAGTTCACGGACTAATTAATAGACTATTTCTTTTCTCTATAGAAGTTTACTTAAATTGGTTTAATCACTGGCTCAGTCTCAGGAGATTGGGGAGATAAATATTTCAGGTTAAAAGTCATTCATTTCTTTCCCATTCATTTATCTTTCCAGCTAGCACCTACAATGAGCAAGGCACTAAGCCAGAATTTTCTAAAGGAAAAATTTATTAAGCTAAAAAGTTTGATTTCTGTTATATGAAAATTGTTATGATTTGAATCTGACTTCCTTAGTTCCTGAGCCTAGAAAGCAAATTTTCAAAGTAGCATACACAACTCAACAGGTTCTCCCTTTCCAAACTTTCTAAGAGACAGCTGCTGAGTCAGGACCTCTAAATACCAACTCCCTGAACAAGGAGACGTGTCATATCACAAGGACAAACACTGCCTTCTGAGGAGCATTTCCTAAGTAGACCTGTTAATTCGATCTCTAAAATACTTAGTTTAAAATCAGAACTATTTCCTTTATTTGTTTTCATGCTAGTTTAAAAATGTTCTACGGATGCTGACTCACACAGGTTGCCACAAAATAAAACATTCCCCCCAAAATAATATTTCTATGACTTTAAATTGTCATTAGTTTTTTTTTTTAAGTGGATTATACCTGGAGAGGAAGAAACACTTGCCACAGACATACGTAAATATTCAGTTATTTAAACTTCTTCAGAAGATGGAAAATTTTTATTAAAATCTTATTAAATCGAAACCACAGCCTTCTTGCATAAAAGTATTTCAATATTCTGACATAGTACTATGGAGTGTAGGAGGACAGAAAGGCATTCCTTAAATTTTTAAACACACTGAGCAAAATGAATCTATTAGCTTAAAAAATGAAATAAAATGTATTTCTTTTCAAATATATGTTATTTATATATACACTGACATGCACACACATACACATACATACGTTGTCAGAAAAGAAGACTGACCAAGAAAAAGATTTACAAGACCAACCCCAGCATTAATTTAAAGCAATTTCAAAATTAGCCAGGGCAAATGACTAGTTACATTCAAATATAAACTCTTTCAAGTAACAGTCATGATTACTATGGCATTTTATTCTTCAGCTAGCTACTTCAAGAAGTCTATATTAAGCCAACTACACCAAGAGTGAACTGAGTCCACATTATTTCATTTTAACCAAATGTGCTTCTTTGTATACCATGATTCTATTGCCGTTCACACTTTCTTTGTGAAAATCCATGTATCACACTATTTTCATTTTAGAATGCAAAGATAAATACATCTTACTTTTAAGATGGGGAATTTATAAATCAAAGGTCACTATAAACTTCACACAGATCTAAACCATTATATATAAAAATCATACTTTTAAATAATCATTCTATGTTAACTATGTATATAAAAGGAATATGCCATATATAAGTGTAATTTTCTCATTAATTCTCAATATAACATTGGAACTACGCCTAGAGTTAACGTATTCATACAGTTTGGAGAGAGGAAATGGAAGAAAGGTGACATTTAAAAGTTCTCGTCTTTTAAATCTGTACATTTTTCTGAGCTCACCCTGCAGTCTGAAATCACATAAAGCTCCAAAGCCACCTAATCCCGATTCCTAGTTTAGAAATTCTACTCTATCGAAATCTCCAATCCTCTCTATACACAAAATAGAAGCATTTTCATTTTCTATCCATGAAACGGGTATTTAAACAGTTGTGAAAAGTCATCACCTTTACAGACGCTGTTATAATTTTCATTTATTAAAGCTACTCGCAGGTTTGTCACTTTAGTTTCCTAAGTTACAAAGATAACAACCTGCACTATGAACATAAGCACTTTCATTTCTAAAGAGACATTAGATAACCCAATTACAGACTAATTACCGTGAACATGACGAATCACGTGTTCACACTGTATACATAAGCAAGCCCTGTTACCAATCAAACTCTGCAAGGCAAATTCAAAGTTAACTGAAAACCTGATACTGTGTTATAAATCAGGTTAACATAAATGTTCCTTATTAAAGATTCTGTTAAACTCTCCTTCCAATTAAAATAACTGTATTTTAAAATATGTGCAATAATATGAAATGAAAAAAAGGGAGAAGACAGACTTGCCAACTATCAGAGTAGTCAGTGGTACAAAAATGAGCTATTGAGATTACTTATACATTTGAAAAACTGTATATTAAGTGCTATTATTAAATCTACATAGATTTTCCATTATAACTTATTAGCATTTAAGAATTTCATCTCTTTAAAAATCTATGACTGCACTGTCCAGTACGTTAGCCATTAGCCACATATGTCTGAGTACCTGAAATGTGGCTATGCCAAGTTGAAATGTGCTTTTACTGTAAAAACACACTAGATAATGCTATTTAGACTTAGTACAAAACACACAATGCAAAATATCTTGATTTTTTATATTGATTTTATGTTGACACGATATAATAGATTAAATTAAACATTATTATCATGGATTTCACCTACTTCCTTTACTTTTTTGTGTGGCTACTAGAAAATATAAAATTAAATATGTGGCTTGTGTTACATTTCTGTTGGACAACACTTATCTATAATGTTTACAGGACTGTTTTCATCAAAGCCACTGGGTGACACTCTTTCTCCACTAAATTGATACAACCAAAGCAATTTCCTGGCAGAGGAAAAATATCTCGCGCACACACACACACACACAAGCATGCACAAATGTGCACGAGCGTGCACATGCACACACACATATACATCCACAGACATAATGTGCTCATATAAACTATTCATATTCTTAAGATGAAAGAACAAGTACACTTAAGCAATTTTATTACTATCTAAGCAGCACTGATTATACTTAAAATCTTAATAATCATTCAGATTTCTGAATAATAAATAACAGCTCTAACCAATTGAACTGGCAGAAGTTGTTTAGTTTGTGACTTTTCCCAAATAGTTTTCCACCTTCTAAATGATAATGTTTTTCATGACCTCCTCTTATACTATATACTATTTACTTACATTTTAATGAATTCTTAAGGAAATCATGTAAAATAATTTAGGTGAACAAAAACAACCAACTACTTTTGCTAACAAAGAAGTGCCGTAATGATTTGCAGATTACTTTTTACCTTAAATTTAGAATTCGTGAACATTTTATGATCAATTTATTGAAAACTAAAATAAAAACAGAAAAATTCAATATTTAAGCCACCATCACATACTCTTCTTTGATGAAATAAAGATTCCACAAAGTTAGTTAGATTTTGCAATGCAACTGATATTCATTCATGAGGCAAAGTCCTGAATAATACATCCCAGAGGCTGCCTGGTACTATCTAATAACCAGAAAATTCATTGTAAAGTCTCAAGAGTTTTGTGTTATCTGTACATCCAATGGTTTTACTCAATGTTCTAACTCTGAATGGGAATTTAGAGTTGGCTCCAAGTATAAAATCACAAATGACACCTAGGCTTAAAATACCAGCTGACTCCTTTCCTACTCCATTCTCCCAGCAGTATATTCAAGTCCAAGAGAGAACTGGACAAAAGCCAACATTTTGCCTCAGGCTGGCTACATACATTTTAAGCTGACTTCTCTCAGCTTCCTTCTCTCTAAAATCAGGCTAATTCTAGTCTCCTAACTACAGCCTGCACAGAATTAAGCAGTTTCAGATTTCACTGCAACAAGTTACTTACAGCTATAAACTAACTACCTCAAGATATGAAAACAATCATTGTACTCTACTGAAATACAACATGTCCTAAATCCTACAATATTTTACCTTTATTTCAGAAGTACTATAAATGTATATTAAATTAATTTCCATTTCCAAGAAAACTTCTCCCAATCTTTACAATATAAAGCTGCTCAAAATCTAAAACATTTATGTTTAACTATGATATGTGGAAGACCTTCTGAAAATCTATGAAACTATAGACCTTTCCCCAGAAAAAAAAAAAATGAACAGAGGAAATTTTGCTTAAAATTTCAGAGAAGAGATGAATGGTTCTGGATCTAGATTTAAAACCTTCTCTAAGCTATTACATGCATTTCTTCAACATTTAACAAAAAGGTCATTGAGACATTTTACTGTAATTTCCCCTTTTCTTATGTTGACATCTCATTAGTCTAACTAGGCTCTTAGCTCTAGCAAGACAGGTGATGCATAATATCTATGTATAACTTGTATGATTTTTTAGCACAAGGCCTATGCTCAGATAAGATGTGTACTATGATATTTGATGGGTTCACTGACAAAGACCTTTATGAATATTATCAGCTAAGGGCAGCATCTTCTTTTAAAACAGTAATATACATGTATAGTGAAAAAGTATGGTCAATAATTTTGACTACTGTTATCCAACAAATCAATCTCTGAAATACAATTTATGCACACCTTTAAGATTTTTTTCTTCCAGAGATCAAGCCTGCGTATTTTATGTTGACAACAGTGCAAACATACTTTCTCAATTCAATGTTAAAATAATTCCCTAGGATAGCCTTGGGCCTGGGGGACGAGGAGCAGGGGTTGGGAGACCTCCTTTTAAAAAACACTACCAATAGTAAAAGTATACACAGGTAATTACTTAAGTCATTTACATTTCTATGTAAAAGAAATAACGTTTATTTGAATATTAACAAAGCATATCTTTAAGTATAAGAATATGGAGATATCTGAACTCTCTGAGGTTCATCTGAATTATTTGATAAATCTTTACTGAAAACATGAACACAGAAAAAATATAAATTGAGTTTTTAATCCCATATATTTGAGGGTTTTTTTTTTTTTTTAGAAGATACAATTATAAATACCGCACACAGAAGAGAAGAGAAAGGAGGAAGACTCCATGGAATAGGAGACACATGGCCAACTAAATAAACAATTCACCATAAACATGTAGGGTTATGCATACTTCCACAAAGCTAAATGCTTCAGTTTGTCAAACTCTCTTTAGATACCACTAGATGTAATAGTTGCATTGATTACCTTCGTCCATAAGATTACATCTCACGACAATAAGGTTTTCTGAAAAATACACTGCCACCATAAACCCAAGATAAACTCATTTTTTTGATAGATCAAATAACACAAGTTTTTAATGAAGTTTACATGGACTCTATCTGCCTGTTACTGGCAGAAACCATATTAACTGAAAATCTTGAAATATTTCCGCATATTTCCAGTTTGGGGGCTCTTAAACATCCCACTTTAACATATAAAAAAGAAGTGAAATTGAATTTGGTAAAGCCTTTATTCAGCTTGAATCCTGAAGAGATTATTCTCAGAGCTGTATTGCTAATAGAATACAACAAATTCACACAAATGTCACTACAGATATAATGAATGTTTTTTCATGCCAGTGTCACTCACCCTTGCCTGCCTGCACCCCCTCCCCTAGGCTTTTCAAAATGTATTTCATACACAGAGTCACTGTTCTGGTTGTTTATTTAATTAACATGACAGCCCAGCATACACAGCATTTCTTTCAGTTCTACAGTTTTAACTTTTTACACTTTAGACTCAATACAGAAAGAGTAAAATTACTGTTTGACTCCTTCCAACCTCTGTAAATTTATATAGATTCACTAACTATTTCTGTCAGTTGAAACAGTTTTTCATTATGCTTTAAATATCTGTATTCACAAAGTAAAATCACAATTTTGTCCCACACACACAAAAAAATTCTTTCCTTCACCTTTCCCAAGGGATAAGAAAATCTTGTTTTTCCTTTTTAATATTTTCAGAAGCTGACATTAATTAATTTTAATTCTGTCAGCAGGTCATAAATAATCAATATTGTTCTTTGTATCATCATAAGCCGTTATAGTGCTGAAATATGATAGAGCTACAATTTAATTAACAACTCATGATTGTTTCTGAAATTTATTCCATTTGAGAAATCTGTTAGTATACAAAAATGTATTTCGGAATTTAAAAGACAATATATTCTATATTTTCAGAAGAAATAGTTTGTTTTTCATAGCTGTCCTAGAAACACTAAGTTATACTTTTTACCAAAGACATAACAAGTTCGACCATACACCTACCATCAAAAAATGTACCTATTTCTCCTATTTTTGTTTCACTGTCTTTGTTGTTTGATTTTTTGCTTGAAAATACTTTTAAGTCAGTGATGAAAAACTTAATTCTACCTTTGATAACCAACCACCAGACTCCATTACATTCCTACGAAAATCTACTTTTGCCAAAGATGTTTGAGAGCTTTAGGGGAAATACTAGTGGGAAACAATTTTGAATTTTAATTACACAATATAAAGTATATAGCTGCACATTTCTGACTGATATTGTATCCATCACAAAGAAATTTATAATTAAGTGGTACGAATGCATTTATGAAGAGAGGCATATGCCTTGTGTTTATTTAAAACGATAGGTAAAAATATTAAATTCTTCTTAACATGTAATTGAAATAAAACAGCATCGATTTAGAATCTTTCGAAAATGAATGTGTAAGGTGGTCACAGTAATTAGAAAGGAATGAACAGCCAATTGTGTTCTGTGATATATAAAAAGAATAGAGGGACACCCCTTCAATACAATGTCCATATGGTAAAAATTGTATAATTAAAATTGTATGTTGAAACATATCATATTTAGTAATCATATATATCTAATAACTCAAGAAATTCTAGGTACTTCTGAATATTCCAGTGTTTGGAGAATACAGTGGTAAATTGAGAGAGACATACCTGTTCTGGGACGTGAGCATCCACCTAAAAAAGATACACCTTAAGGAAAACATCTGCCTTCTTAACACTGCCAAACAAAAAGTATAGTTGTACACACTGATCCACAAAGTCATCCTCAGTCTTGAGGATACCGAGCTGATGGGACTGAACTAAAAGCCATGCAAATGTTACAAATTTTGTCTGTTTTTTATGGATGGTAAAGATACCTTCACTTGCATTCACAGACACACTCAGTGTTGGATTAATTCAGTGGCTGAAGACTAGACCTATTTCTCCTTTCTTTGCTTGAAGCCATCTTTATCATCAGTGCTGCAAAACTCATTCCCATGTGTAATATCCACCCTATAGACAATTATGGTTCAGGAAGAAAGGAAAGGAAGGAGGGAAAGAGGAAAATATTTGTCAGTTGGTCTTATGAGAATTTTATCATCTATTCTCCTTGACCTTTTACAGTTGAGTCACTGAAGAGAAATAGTTCATAAGCAAGTGGCCACTATCATTTACATGGAGAAGGAAAGGCTGAAATTCTGTCACCTTTAAACCTCATAATGAGCGAAGTCCAAAGAAATTCTCAAGAGGCCTCTGCCAGACTCTCTGGGCTTTATGTCTTCACGCCTCTATTTAAAATTCACTTGTTGCCAGAGTATTGTCTTGAGTTGAGGGCAGACATTCTTTCAGAAAAGAACTCCTAATCAGGTAGCATTCACGAGAGTGTTATACATGTGTTTGACAATTATTTTGATTCCTGATAAAGTATGCAGATGACAGTGGTACACTTTGCACCTTTAATCAGAAGTTTGTTTCCTTATGATAAAACAGATAAGCCATTTACTATATACTCCTGAACTTTTCACAGGTTAACGTATGAGACATTGCCCTATCTCATAAGATATCATTCCATGTTCCCACCCACCCCTAACAATTATGTTCAGCAACAACTTTAATGTGTCATATAAAAAACTAGTCTTAAGTAACATGTACACACTCACCCATGCCTCATTAAAACATCAAGGATCTAAATTTTTGCTAAATATAAATTTGTTTTTCCGTCAACCATAAGAGTCTCTCGCTTTAGAATATTTTTCATAAACACAGCCTTTAAAAACATAGTAACCAAAAAGAAAATAACCAAAATAGATTACAAAAAACATGCATTTCAACAGCTTTAATTAGCAAAAAATTTAAAAATGCAACACTCAGTTATTTTCTTATAAGTGTGCAGATTATCCAGATTTTCTATTTACCAATTCGAAGCGAGAAAACCAGTAAAAATCTACAGGTTAATTAACAATGCTGGTTAATTCTGCTAACTGCCTTCTTATCATAAATCTACCCTTAACCCCTTAACCTCTAAATGGTAATGTGGAATTTCAGAATTTAATATTAGAGGCAAAATGATATTATTAATTTTGAGTCAAGCTATTTATGATTAAATCACAGTTTTGTCTTAGAAATATAGTTCAATTTTTTAATGATCCTATCACATTTCCCTGTAAGTTAAAAAGTGTGCTCCAAACACATTCAAACTAACAGTATTTCATTTTTTCTTCTGTAACAGTGAAAAAACTTGAAATGTTTTCTCCCTCACTGATTTAAATTATCTTAAATATAACTTCTTTATTCTGATTTCAAAATTTCTATCAAAACTAAGTATCAGTCAGTGCCCTGTTTTTTAACTTCACTCTTAAAGCTTCACTTTTGAAACTTCACTCTATGCTTAAACCCACAAAATATTTGCTTTATCTAAACAAAAAGCTAAATAAGTACATTTGTTTTAAAATAAACACACAGGCTATGATGCTGTCATCCATTCTGCTAAATAATGTCAAACAATCACATTCTGTGTAATCAACTCCATTTCGGAAACAAACTAGCCACCCATACCATATGGTGACTAAAATTTCTTAGAAATACCTAAAAGATTATCCACAGAATAACCTAAAAAGAAAAAGCTTACTATATCTTAGGATATCCTCTCACTCCCTAAAGTTGTCCTAGTAGTACCATAAGAAGGCATAAATTTTAATGGGAAAAGTGTAAATTTCCACTCGCTTTACAAAACCACTTCCACCACCCACGCCCCAAGTGTCACATCTGCTTGGAGTGAGAGGTGAACACTTAAGCATGCCTTTTCAGGTACAATTTGTATTTAAAATTAGGATTTGTTCTTTTATGCTCATTATAGCAACTATATTCCATGGTCTTAAAAAGCTTAATGATAATAAAGAGATTTGATCCCCAAACTCACTAAACTTTATCTAGGACAACTTCACTCATAATTGTAGAATCCTTCTCCTTTATGAAAGATTTATATCATCAGCAATCTTAGAATTATTTTCTGGCATTAATATTTCCTGTATAACCTATATAAATCTGTTTGAACTTCTAAATATCCACTTAAATATGTACTCAACAGAAATGTTATTTTTTAGTTGACACTAACACCACAGTTCACGATTTTGACAAATTCTGGAGTCCAGACATATTTTTCCCCAAATTGAAGTTTATAATTACGATACAAAACACATTAGCATGTAATAATGCAGTCTCTTCAAGTAAAATAGTGCAAAACCAGAAAGTGTGTATCATTACCTCATCTTCAAGCATTCCTTGCTTTACTCCAGAATCTTTTTTACTTACTTCCATAAATGTTTGTTTACCTGTCACTATAGAATTTAAAAGTTTATAAAAAGAAAGAAAATCTAGCAAAATCCACGTGTTTAAAAATTCACCCACTGCCTAAAAACTAAACTTAATGAGAAAATTCCTGCTAAAGCAGGAAAGTATGAGGGTACTTAAAAGTGTAGGGAAGCCATAGACCAGGTGTGGCAGTTCTGAAAAGTTGGCCCAGCTGTGGAAGACCCTGCAAATACCATCTAATATTATTACTTATTCGTGTTTCTGTATTTCAGGTTATAAATGTGTGAAAGGAAGAGTAAAACTCGCTACTTTTCTGTCTGAAGTTATGCCACTTTTCTAGGCTCTTTCCTTTAGTTCCCCGCACTCGGATTCCCTCCACTTCGCGCCGGTTCCCAAGTTTTAAGTTTTCCCCGAGAGGCGAGAGAGAGGAGCCGCCAGCGCTTACCTGTTCCCTGGGTATGCAAGGCAGGGAGGTCCTCCGATGGGACTTGCTGCTGCAGCCCGACATCTCGGCAGACACCACGGAGCTGGACCGCCTCCTCCTCTTAAACACCAGGATATCTTCCTTGGTCCCAGCAATTAGCTGGGACCCAAAATGCTCTCTCGTGGCCGCCCCTGCGGACTGCGGCAAGATTTGTTCCACGTACCTGGCCAGGAGGATCCCCAGCACACCGGCCAAGTACGCCAGGTAAGGTCTCCAGGCGACCTTGAACCTCTCTAAGGAAATGAGGGACACGGTCCTGACCGCGCTAGTCAAGGCGATCATGAGGACGCCCAGCCTCAACCTCAGCACCAGCCATGTCGCGGCGGCCAAGCAGCTGAGCACCACCCCCGCGGCGGGGAGCGAGAGTAAGTGATCGTCCCCGACGCCCAGCCCAATCTGGACGAGCGCTTCCCCCCCGCAGCAGGCGGCCAGCAGCGCGACGGCCAGAGGCAGGCGCACCCCGGCGCGCAGGAGGTACAAGCCCATCCAGAAGAAGGCACACAGGAGACTGAAGAGCAGCGCCGAGGGCTGCAGCCAGGGGCTGAGCGGCGCGCCGCCCCCGGGAGCACCTCCCCGAGGCCCCGGGAAGACGCCCCCTTCTGCTCCCGGGGCTGCTTTCTCCTCCTCCTCCTCCGCCGCCTCCTTACTCTGCTCCAGGTCACAGCCGATCTCCCCGCGGACCAGCCGCACCAGCAGCGCCAGCAGAAAGGACAGGGAGCCCGCGCACAGAGCCGAGGAAAGTTTCCGGGAGCGCCGGAGCGGCTGCAGCACCAGTCTCCCCAGCAGCCGCGGCCGCTGGAGTCCCGCGGTGATGTGGGACCCGCGCCACTCAGGCAGTCCCCGGGGGCTCGACTCGCCCCACCGTGGCCGAGCTTGTCATTGATTCGGGCGGCCTCGCCGGGCACTGCCATGGTGTGCCCTACTCACGGACGCCTCAAGCCCCCCCCCCCGACTCCCTCACCCCGGCACACAAACACACACACACACACACACACACACACTCCCTCTCTTCCCAGTCCCACCCTCGGAATCCTTCCTTCTCCCCAGGCCCACGAGCCACCGAAAGTTTCAGCTTTCGAATAACTCCTGGAGAATAGCAGATGCTCCAAAGAGACGCCTTTTAAGTTAAAAGCTAACCCAGGCAGAAACAGACTTCCTCTTCTCTCTTTGAAAGGCTTTTAAAAATCCTCTGCTCCACCCCCACCCCGACTGGTATCCTCCCGGGTCTCTTCCCACTTCAGGATTTTAAAGCTTGCCCAAAGCGTCGGGCACACGGGGGCCGCAGACTCTGGAGGAGCCAGGGGCGCAGGGCGAGCTCGGGGCCATCCCCGGCGCAGCTCGGCGCGGCGCTGCTGCGCGCCCGGCCCGCGGCGGATGGAGGTCCCCCTTCTCTTCCTTCCTGCAGCTCTTTCTCTATCACTCTTTCTTTCTCCTCGGCGGATCCTCCCCGGCACGGCCCCAGGAAGCGAACCTCCATTCCCAGGGGCAGAAAGCAAAGCCTCCCCTGCGTCTGTCGGTCCAGTTCATGGCAGAGGGTGGGGGAAAAAAATGGAAAAGGGGCTGAGAAATAACCAAGAAGTTAAGTCCCGTTGGAGAGACAGTCCAGGAGACGAGCGGCTGCCGCCAGAGAAGGGAGGGAGGGAGAGCTAGTGAGCTGGAAAGGAAGGGAGGGTGAAAGGGAGGGTGAGAAAAGAGAATGAGATTTGCTCTCCTTTTATTCCCCCCTTCTTTTCGGTGCGAGGCAATTTGCAGTTTTGCAGAAGGGAAGTGAGTGGAGACTATTGCTTAAAACTGTATTTAAAAAGCAAGCAACTGGAGTGATCGGCAGTTCTTTCTTTCTTTCAGGCAACTCCCTAGGAAAGCTTTCTCAGCCGAGCTCCCGCCCCCTTCCCCGGAGAAGTCGCTGCTTTCAGCTCCATCGCTCTTTTCCGGAGCCGGGCCCGCACTTCCAGCACCCAGGAGAAAGCTGGGGGCGGGGGGCGGGCGCTGGGGGAGGTAGAGAAGGTGGGCACCTCCCAGCTCGCCGCAGCCTTGGGGCGTGGGGGTCTGCGGCTGGCCCCCAGGCTGTTTCCTAGGACGTTGGGGAAAAAAGTATTGCGCGTGGCTATTTGGCAGGCGATGGGAACCAACGTATTTCCTACTGGCATTAAAAATGACAGCCACATCTACTGTCTGCGTGATTCAAAGATGCTCATATGTTCTCACGTCAGTTACAACAGCAAACCAATTTCAGGTGGCAATGTAATGCTTTAGCTGTTCCTGCTCGAAGATCTTTTTTCAACAGAGAACCCAAGCACTTCCTGATGGTTTAAATGATGGAAAATCTCAGCAAGTTACCTTGACTATATTGGCATTATTAAGAAAAGGGGGGAGGGGTGTCCCTTTAAAAAAAAATTGTTACTTAAAAAAAAATCCAGTATATGAGAGTATTAATCAACAATTGTTGATGGTACATGGTAAATTACACAGATTAAGTGACTCTAGCCTCCAAGAGGTTTACAAATAGTTTACACAAATAATCAATCAGAAAGTAGTAAAAGAAATCTTGGGGGAGGTGAAGACAGGTTGGTTAACACCAGAAAAGAGCTCAGATGACTGTCTAAGTTTGTGAAATATTATGTCTACCATGAATAAAACTTATAAGAAAAAAATCAGGACCCTGGTTGTTGATGTTTACAGGGTACATTGTTCATACTGTATTAATGTTGTTTTTGAGAAACCAAAAGAAAATTTAAAGCTTTTGGCAGATTATGAAAAATAGATAAACATCTATTCAGTGGACTTTTAAAAATCCATCGGTGTTGGGACTAGTCTCTTTTACACTTAGAACAAGAATATGAGAGTCCACTCTTATTCACTTTTAATAGGCTACCTTAGATGTCATTTGCCCTCAGTAATAACATTATCAATAATAATCCATTTTGTCTTCATTATCTTGACAGTTCAGGTTAAAGTATGTTTATAGCTTGGAGTATTTGGATAATTGGTTCAATATGCCACTGTATTTTGCATGTAGAGATGAAGCAATACAAAGAAAAGCCAAGAAAGATACTTGAGATAAAATTAATTCATGGTGGTAGGGGAGAAGATGGCTTAAATCTTAAACTTAGTTTCATGGGAAACAGCCTGTTCTAGTTAGAGGCCGGTATTAATATTAATATTCTGACATAAATGGATATGAGGAGCTGTGATGATACAGTTTCTCCCATCAGATGTCCAGAACTGTGCTACCACATGGAGAACAGGTTGGGCAGCTAGTCAATGGCAGTGAGCACCATCTGTTAAATAAGTAAGGAAACAGGAGCAGTAATGTCTTTGCCAAAGACAAATGAGCCCCCTAGCATGAACACACACTTTTTTTGAGTTTCCTTTTTAGACATATGATTCATATGCCAGAGCCTACCTGGGACACTTCAGAGTGAAAAACCTTGATTGGAAAATCATGCTAATATCCATTGACATCAAAAATTCATATTAAAATGAAAAACTATAAAAATCTGGGCATATATCAAGGTTAGAAAGAAAGGCAGTGAGGGGAATTTTAATATTTCATTTTTTTCTCTCCTCTACCCCAAATATTTCAGTTCTTTAGAAAAATAAATAAATCATCATTAAAACTAAGCCTGTAAGAAATAAGATGTCAAGATTAAGAAAACTAACAAAAAAAATAAAGATGGCATTTGTTAATGGCAGCAAAATGAAAATACTAGGTTTGTATGTTAAACAATGACAACCTTGAGGTGTTCAGTAGTATCACAGAGGTGGCATCTTGGCATCTGGGTTTCTTCCTATTCTGAACAAAAATCACAACTAGAAAGTGATCTGTTTCACCAAAAGGAAAGAAGGCAGATTCGACACATCCCCTACCTACATTACCATCCAAAACCTGGACACAGACTAATGAAAACAGCAAAATACTTCTATTAGAGAGAGGCCGATAGTTGCAGTATTATACTGACTGAAAGAAGTGACTAACATTGCACAAAATATATTGAATAAGACCCAATACATAAACTGGATATTGAGCAATGACATGGAGATACAATTGCCCATCTTCAACAGATACTGATGAGTCCTAACACTGCCAAAGGATAAGAAAAATGTGGTACACACAGAAAATGGAATGTGGGAAATGGAAAGAAAAATTCAAATTCTACTTGATAAAGTTGTCCACTTAGCCAAATCTAGAGTTTGTGTTTTCTTTAGTGGTTTGTAAAGAGGATCTAAAAATCAACCCCATTGTATATCATTTGCGCTTTGTCGAATACAGTTATGCTTAAGAGAATTCTACTGTTAAATTGAAAAAGTTTACACTTTGCAGTATGGGTTCATTCATTCTCCCCATCTATGCATGTATATCCAATGGGTATTTGAAATATTTTGTATCTAAAATGAAATCTTAACTTCTAACTCCCTCCCTGACCTTCTACCACGACCACCCTCACATCCAGATTATTTCTCCTCAGTCCTCCACCCCAGGAAAAAAATATAACAACCTATCTAGTTGTTCAGGACCCACAAGAGGGCATCGCTCTTGATTCCTTCCATTACTTTGTGTAGCGATACATGCTACAGTCTATTAGCAAGTCCACTTGATTCTATCTTTAAAAGATAACCTGAATCCAACTACTTTTCACCATACCTATTATAACAATCAATCAAAGATCCATCATCCTCCCTAGCCAGAACAATTGCAATAATTTTCTAATTGGCCTTGCTTTCCTACCGTACATTTTCTACACAGCACCCAGAGTGATAGTTTTAAAATGTAAATCAACAATTGTCACTCCTTGCTTAAAACTATCTGAAGGCTTCTCATTGCACTTGCAGAAACAGAAGTCCTCATGGCACCTGCAAGGACCTTCCTGATCTTTCTAAGCCACTCTCTATGACCTTATCTATTCCAAGGCTTACTTCACTGGTGGAACACTGTCCAATAGAACATTCTTTAATGGTGGAAATATATTTGGCACTGCCCACATGTGGCTGTTGAGCACTTGATATGTAAGTGGTGTCACAGAGGAACTAAGTTTTTGTATTTTATTTTATCTTTATTAATTTGAATTTTAATAGCCTCACATGACTAGTGGCTTCTGATGGCAAGTGTATCTCTCACCCTTCAAGCCATCTTTCAGTTTTTATCACATCAAATCAAAAACCCTGTTCGGTACCTTGGTAGCTACAAAACTTTAAATATCTGGTTCCTTCTGCTCCATCAGTTCTCACCTCATATTATTTTTTTACAGAGTCTTTTTCTCAACAATCTTATCAAAAAGTCCTGGGACTCCATGTGCACACACATTTTTGTCATTTACTAACACACTACCCTGTTCCATTATATCTATAGCATATATCACTACACTAAATGCCTTTGTTCATTCATTTGTTTTCTTGTCATGGTGTATCTTCCTTCACTGGATCTAAGTGCCATATGAACAAGCACCATGTTGTCTTATTTGCTGTGTACCTCCAAGAACCAGAATAGTGCCTGGCACATGGTAGAAGCTCAATGCATACTTGCTGAATAAATACTTCATGAACTAATAAATGAAGTCAGTGAATAAAAGATAGAAGAGTAAATTTAAAAAAAAACACTATTTAATCTTATAAATTCTTAAGTTAATGACAATCCCTACATATTTTTATATATAATTGCTCAAGGAGCCACATCCCTCAAAATCTTGTACTGACAATTCTGTTGCCCAGAATGGACCAATAGGCAAAATCGTGCAAGCAGTACTTTGTACAGAATGTTGCTTTTTAAAAAATCACTATATAAATTGCTCATTAATAAGAGAAATAGATAATACTCAGTGTTTTTTGAAACTTTGTATTGGTTCTCAGATGAAATGTCCATAATCCACAGCAGTTTTCTGGTAGGAACAGGGAAAAAGCAATTTAAATGTATGTATTGGGTAACAAGTCAGCTGAGAAATCCAGAATTAGGAGATGTCTGAATGTAAATTACTGACTAAAGACTCATACCTCACATAATGATCTGTGTTATAGTCTCCAATTATTCCAATTAACAACACTGCTTTAGGGGTTGAATTAAAATGTAAAGAATTAAACATTTTACCAAGATAGATCTTATTAATATTTATATTTCCACATCTAGCCAGGGAAAAAAATGCAGAAAACTTGCATTTTTGGATATATCCTCTCTCTCTCCTATCTATGCAATGCTGCCCCTCTTTTTAATTTCCAAAGAACTTAAATAACAGCTTCTGATATGCAGTTGTGAACTAGCATACAAAGACGAAGGAGAAAAAGCAAGATAAGAGAATTGGTGGCTACTCACAAAACTCGTATTAACAAAGAATCAGATTGTCTATAGCAAAAACCACCAGGACAGTTCACTTTGCCTTCCATGACAGTTGTCAGCTTCCACATTTTCTAACAAGAGTGAGCATTCCCTACACCATGTTTTGGGGGATAATTGCTGTCTCTACATTTTCTAAACAAATTGTTAAGGAAATCAGAGTGCTTGAGTTTCCAGGGCTTCTCAGCCTCGTTCATTTTGCGGCACATGCAGAAAATGATAATACTCTGTTGTCACATTGGATTAAAGACACAAAGATTTTTGCAGACAAAACGTCAGGCACAATGCCTGAGGATTTCATAATCCCAGGCACACCTCTAATTTGTGGCACTGTAGCTGGGAAATTTTGAGACACCTAGTATTTCACTCACTCATAAAATATAAAGCGTTCTTTCCGAAGGCTTTTAAAATAAAGACAGGGTGAATCCCAAGATCCTACTAGCTTGCTGACTACCATATTCACAGTTCTTGGCAATTCTTTCCAATCACCTTCCCATAAATTCCTTCAATTGGTCTGCAACACAAATGCGTGATTTTAATATAGCTTTAAAATTTTGGAAATGAGGCTAAGTTTGATTTATGAAATAGAGATGATCGTGGTCAGGCCTAGAATCCAAATCTTTCCTACCATACATTGATGTGTTCTCCATCACATCAGTTATTCTCATTGATAAATATCAGTAATTCAGCAATTCTCTCTTCTGAACCGCAAATACTGTAACTCTTTGAAAAGTCAATTATTGTGTAAAAGTCTCCCAGATAACAAAAATTGTTTTTGCGTGTGTGAAAATAGAAGGCTTTTCACTTAATAGTATCATGTACATATACATCAAAAGATGATGTGCTATATAAAAGTGAAGACTTATGCTTTCTAGAATTCTTTGTACCCTCCATGTCTCAATTGCAGGGGAGAAGGCTACTTATTAAGGGAGGCAAGAAATCACAAACCATGAGTACAGGGCACAGAGTACCTGAGTCAAACAAAAGAGCATGAATGAATTATGTATCTTTATTTAATTTATATTTATACATTTATTGTATATCTGCTATATACAAAAAGCAAAATACTATAAATAGTATGAGTAATAAGAGCATTAAAGTTGCTCTTTATTTATATTATTAAGGAGTTTTATTTAAATAAATCATTCCACTTTTATCTTTAGCACCATCAGCATGACAAGTTTAATGGGATCTTTCTGTGGTGATTCAAAGTCTTGTAGTGTGTCAGAGTCATCGTTATGAATACTTTTCAATCTGTAGAGGTAAATAGTAGTGGAAGGATGGGAGCAAACTGAATGTGAACTGATTTCTGTTCACTAATAATTGCTTTTAAAATAATTCTAATCTCAAAATATAAGCAATATGTTGGCCAAAGTCTGAGAGTGATAAAGATTTATTCTTGTGTCTTATTTTTAATACAATCTACTTTAAAAAAATTCTCTTCCACTGGACTCTGGATAGAGTCATATGATAATAATATTAAAAAACTGAATAAATTAAATATTTTGTTGTTGGGGCAAAGAGTGAGCAGAGGGCACATAATAGAAGAGCTGGCAGGGATTTTCAGTAACATCATCTTCATGAATGAATAGCCTGTATTTACCATAGTCTATAAAAATGGCCTTCTCTACTAAAAGAACACCTCAAGTACTATTTTATGAAGAGGAATAAATTTTACTAAAGTTTAAGACAAATATGTAATAGTATGAAAAAATCCACTTTTGGGGGAGAAGTAGAAGGAAATATAGTGCCTGCCAAGTTAATTACTGATAAATTGTCCAAGACAGAGCTCTCTCTGACTTTATGAGCAAATATCTCAGTTCTACAGCTGCTACCAATGTGCAGACCATTCTCACATATTAGAACTTAGGGATGATTTGTGCTTTCAACTAGAGAATATTAATAGAGAAACATTTGAGTGTTACTTGATAGAAAAGAAAATGCAAGTGTAAACTATCTCTTTTGATATGCCAATAGCACTGAAATTTAAAATTAGTTTTTATTTTACCCTCAGATATTACAATAGCACCAAAACTATTACTTTTTGTAATGTGATTGTAGGATGCCAGGACAAAATTTTTATATAGCCCAGAAACATCTTTGATCTATAAAACAAATTCTCTTTGAAATGAAACCTACTGGTGTTTCTAAAGATTAATAAAGTGTTTTGAGTTTCCTTATCATTTTGAAGGAAATTATAATCAGCCAAATGTCTAGAATTAAGTGACTGATGGAAGAAGAGATAAAAAGGAAAGAATACAGATAATGTATTAATTGAAAATCTTATTCAGCACCTACTGATCTTTCCTTTACAGCTAACCTAAGGAGAAAGCATATTTAAAAATAGAATAAAATTACAAAGTGGAATCAAAACTCACTCATAAAAAGAATAAATTATACAATTTTGGAAATATCCTAATATAGCATCTGTAGCATTCTTTGTAGTTTTTAAAATAATTTTATATTTATTATTTTAATTAATCTTAACAATGTATGTGATGTCAGTGAAGCTTATATTCTCATCCCTATTTTACACAAAGGGAAACCAAGACTCAGAAGATGAAATTTCCTCAAGCTAATATAACAGCAAAGACAACAGAATCCAGTTCTAATTCTTGATTCTGGGGCTTATATATTAATTGATTAAGATATTCCCCAATATAATATAAATCTAAGAGAATTTAGAGATAACAACCTATCTCTGATCTCACCAAAATTCTAACAGCTTAAAAATTTCCAAAGGTGAGAAATCCCACTGCTTTGTTTATTTTTAGTTGGGGTATAATTCACATACCATAAAATTTACCCCTTTAAGTATAAAATTCAGTAGTATATTCACTACTAATTCCAAAACATTTTCATGGAAACTCTATTCCTATTAGAAGTCACTTCATTCTTCATTCCCCCGCCCCTGGCAAGCACTAATCTTCTATCACTACAGATTTACCTGTTCTGAACATTTCATATAAATGAAATCATACACTGTGTGTTCTTTTGTGTCTGCCTTCTCTTACTTAGCTGTTTTCAAAGTTCATCCATTTTGTAGCAAGTACTGGTACTCATTTCTTTTTTATAGCTAAATAATATTCCGTTGAATGGATATATCATTAGGAGTTCTTTATATTTTCCGGATATAAGTTACTTATCAGATATGATTTGCCAATATGTTCTCCCATTCCATGGGTTGTCTTAACACTTTCTTGTTGAAATCTCCTAAAGAATAAAAGTTTTAAACTTTAATGAAAGCTGATTTATATATATATATATATTTTTTTCTTTTGTCGCTTTGTTTCTTTTTAAATATTTTCTGTATTATACCTAAGAAATCATTGCCAAATCCAAGGTCATGAAGATTTACTTCCTATGTTTCTTCTAAGCATTTTGTAGTTTTAGTTCTTACATTTAGGTCTTTGATCCATTTTGAATTAATTTTATATATGGTGTGAAATAGAGTTCCAATTTTTTTCTTTTGCATGTGAATGTCTAGCTGTTCCAACACAATTTGTTGAAAGATGATTTTTTTTTCTAATTTAATTGTTATGACTCCCCAATACCTTTAAGAGACAGGTAAGAAAGAGTTCTTAATCTAAAATGCTTCCCCCTTATATGTCAATTATATCACAATAGAATTGAAAACAAAATAAAACATTTTTTAAAAATCTACCTCTTCTCAAATATATTTCCCAGCTCTGCTTTTAGAGAAATGCAAAATAAGACTGTTACTTTCTATCCATGGCAGCATTTAAAATATCTGAAATCTTTATGAAGCCCTATTTTCTTCAAGAGAGGAATTATCAGTTTGTAGAACAATTTATTGGACAATATAAATTTTGATCCTTTAATATCTTTGTAGCCTTCATGCCTGCTTGTCAGCATCATTCTAAAATGCTCTAGGTCTGATTTTGCTGATGCCGAAGAAAATAAAATTATTGTATTACTTCCCATGATTGTGGATATATATTATATTAATGGAAACTAAAACAATGTTAACTGCTCTTCAGCTATATACTTGTGATTGCTCCTCATAGTTGTTGATTCACAAACTGGCCCCTGTACACAGAGGGCAAAGAGAGAGCAAAGAAAGAGGCAGACCACTCCAGATTGGTAGGTGGTAGATTTAATAATCAAGGGAACTTACATACAAGGCTTGTCTTGGGTGGCTAAAGGTGAGTAGATCTCCAAATCTGCCTACCAGAACCTTAAAAGTTTATATGCAACCTTTGACTAGGTTCAGTCATGTACACATCCAGATAGTCTTAACACATTACTCTCTCTAGGCTATATCCCTGGGCCAGCTTCTAGTGTCAGGAAGGCAACAGGAAAGTACATTGCAAGGACTAGGGTGAGGAGCTTCTGAATGCCCATGTCTAGCTCCCAGGTCAACCTAAGGTCAGATCCTCTCTATGAGCGCCTCTAATAGTTATTCATTTAAACTAGCAGATTTCCTAAAAATAATTGTAGCAAGAGATAGCCCTCTATTATGTGTTATGATATTTTCATTGTACACTTTGGTCAAAAACAGTGGTCCCCTAGGTAAAGCAGCATTCCCAGTAAGGTGCATTTAGAGTTTAAATTTGGTGAAATACTAATCAGCAATTAAAAGAAACAAACTACTGATACACACACTAACTTGGATAAATCTCCAGGGAGTTGTGCTGAGTATAAAAAGCCAATCCCTGTCTATGGCTGTGCCACCCTGAGCATGCCTGATCTCATTTGATCTCGGAAGCTAAGCAGGGTCTGACCTGGTTAGTACTTGGACGAGAGACCACCTAGGAAGACCAGGTACTGTAGGTGTTTAAATAAATAAGTAAATAAATAGATAAACAAATAAATAAATAAGTGAATAGCCAATCCCCAAAAGTCACATATTGTACAATCTCACAGAAAATTTTTGAAATGAAAAACAAATTATAGAAATAGAGAATAGATCGGTGGTTAGCAGAGGTCAGGGAGGAGAGCGAGTGGGAACAAAATGTGTGTGGCTATAAAAGCACAGAATCTAGGGCTACTTGTCTCTTAAATTCTTGCCTCCCCCAAAACGTTAGCCCCAAAAGGGCAATTGCATTTATGACTATGGCATATCTGGTTGGCTTGAACATAATAACTATGTTGTAAGAGTATAGCACATGTTTTAAAATACAGCATTAAAACATAATTACCTATAGAAACTGTAGAAAAGAAGTAATACCTATAGAAACTGTAGAAAAGAATTATCTACAAATAACTCTTAAAGACTTAAATACAAAAAGCTAATGTCTATTATTTCCCTACTAACCCGAAGTTCAGAAAAGGAGACATTGTCTGGGCTTCTCAATATAATCAATATCACATATTCAGGTACCAAGAAGGAAGTGCCATATTAGTTAATCTGAGTTGTTCTCTGCCTGAAACTGTAAGGCATTTTTTTCATTCTACTAGAACCACAGAGCTATGGTAACTTTCCACAGAAATGCCAAATTACATACAGAGCTTAGGCTCAATGATTTCCTTTAACCAAAATCTAGAAATGAGGCATTTTGAGTTCAGACAGAATAGTAAGTGATGCGTAGAAGTAAGCAATGTGGTACTTAGCCCATCCCGGAAAAGGAGAGACTCTAAATAAATCCAGAAATGTGTAAGTTTTCTCTGATAATCATTCTCCTCTCCTTGATTGACCTAATATTTATGTTGATTTTATTTTTTGTTTCCTTTTTTCTCTTTTCTAATGACCTTAGTTAATTTGCTATTAAGAGTAATTTGAAATCCTTGCTCTGAGTTTTTAATATTATATTAGTGCATTACATGTAAAGTTCTGTGTGACACATAACTAAGTGTCCTGGAAATAATGGATGATGCATAGATAAATGGAATCAGGAAAAGCTTTCACATTATTCTAAATTAAAACAATAATTATCATTCACTATGTATCACTATATATTCCATTTTCTATCCCAAATAGCAATTATTCAAGGGGCTAAAGAAAAGCTCAGGTAATACCTCAAAATATCAGTCATTTCATCAGCAACTGGAGCAGTTGCTGAAACTAACCCTAATTATATAAGTTTATTAAGAAACAAGCCTTCTCTCTCATCTACAAATACATATGTACCCCAATAAGATAGTTACTCAAACAGGTGTTTTTTTTTTTTCATCACTTCATAAAATAAGAGTTTAGAGTAAAATTTTAAATCAATCTATCTGAATTTTCTCCCATAGAAATGTTCATCATCTTCCTGAAATTTCCATGAGTATTCTTTTTTTCTAAAAATTACTAAGAAGCCAATATTGCTACCCAGCTGAAAGCAGATTGTAGAACACAAGGCTACATCCTTAACCTTATAAAAAGCCCTGGAATTTTTAATGAGCAGAAGTGGTCAGAACCTCAGTCTTACATCTCATCCAATAGATGGTTCTCCTGCAGCACAGTGCTCCATAACCCAGGGCTGGGAGTTGGCTCTGGACCACCTTGGGATGGAAGAGGGCCACCTACTGAATCACCGCCACCACATCCTGCAGCATCTTCCATCCAAGTCTTCCCTGGGCCCACCCCTGCTGAACTCCCATGGTCTGCAGAGATCACAACTTTAGAGCATCATTTCAATTTTGCAAAAATTTCCAGTCTCTGGGTTTCATATTGCATTTCAAGATCAACATCCTTATTAGCAAAAGTATATTTTTTACTTTAAAATTTTATAACACCTTTTCCACTGAGAAATTAAAAGCAGGCTACTGAACTTCATTACCGCACAGGCAGAAATCCTCACAACACCTCTATGAAGGAGGTGTTAGAGAAAGAGAGAGAGAGGTCACCATCACCTCCTCTTACAAAAGCCCAATCCTTAATAATTAATGAATGAAAAGACATCTTGAATGCAGTGGTCACTGGGAGTAATTGGCATATATTTTCTCAGCTGCCTCTAAATTAAAATGGTAATAATTTAACCAATATATTTGGGCTGTCAGCTAAAATAAGTTCTCTCTTGCACCCAAGCAGTAGAATTAAGTGGGATGTGAACAGACTACTCTCTGTTACCACTCGATTACAGAAAACTCACACATTGTGCCCAGTAACTGAGTACTTCAAGTCCTGCTCACATTTACAACTACCTTTCTCTGTCCTCATTGATGAGGTCCTGAAAACTGGGAGGACATGGGTTGTATTTGTTTTGCTTTGTTTCCTTTTCTCTGTCCTCATGCCTTCTTCATGTAAAAAAAAAAAAATTGGTGTCTAAAGAATAAAACAAACTAAAGGATAAAATAAAGAATACTTTGAGTGATAAAAGCAATAGAGTTCAGATAGCAAGACAAAATTATGTGACATTAATGTATAGCTCATAGTATAGCAGAGCAGTTCTGAGCCTTATATGTAATATCCCTCCAGTGTGCGGATGTTTTTCCCCAACACTACCAAGCAAGCAATTCTCAGACACTACTACGTATCCAAAAATTCAACTTAATTCTGACATCATCGACATGGAGATAGCATCAGATCCCACAGGTTAAGGGCTCAGTCTTACAAAATGTCCTCCACCCCCGTTTCCAGTCAAAAGACAAGGTTATTGCCCATGTTTCTGACCAAATAAACTATAGATTGAAGGTTTCAAATGACCTCCTCCTCTGACTCAGTTAATTTGCTAGAAAGGCTCAAAGAGAAACTCAGAGAAACATTTTACTTACAGATGACCAGTTTATTATAGAAGGATATGACTCAGGAACAGTCAGATGGAAGAAGCACACAGGGTAAGATATGGGGAAAGGGCCGGAACTCCGCTATTCTCTCCCAGCGTGCTGCTCTCCGCAAATCTCCACGTGTCCACCCACCTGAAAGCTCTCCAAACCAATCCTTTGGGGCTTTTTGGGGGCTTCATCACATAGGCACGATTGATTAAATCATTGATCACTGACTATTCATTTAATTTCCAATCTGTTCCCATCCCTGAAGGCCAGGGAGGTGGGACTGAAAGTTCCAAACCTCTAATCGCATGGTTTGTTCTCCTGGCAACCAGACCTCATTCTTAGGTGCTTTCTGAGAAAGTAACCTTAGTAACATAACAAAAGATACCTTTATTGCTTCTTCACTTAGGAAAGCCAAGAGTTTTAGGAGCTCTATGCCAGAAATGGAACGAACACCAAATATATATGTTTTATTATAAATCCAATATTATAGCCCCCTTTTACAACAAATACTTTGTAGTATCATATCACAGACACTGTCTGTTCATGTCACATACACTGTCTGTTCCCTTCAAAACCCCTTGGTTATCCATAGCAGTAACTTCTTATTGCTAATCTATGCCTGGGAACTTTTTCTGGTTGCAGAGAGTGCTAGCCTCACACATGTATTATAGCAGGCCAGAAGATGCTGGTCTATTGGAGTGACCTTATCGTAAGTGTGCAGACAGCTGAGGAGGGAAGGGGACCAGGGGAAGAGCCTTCACCTGGGGACACAGTCAGGGTTTTACTACACTTAAACTTTGCTTGTTGCCTAGACATATTGGATATCTCATGTCAGTAGACTAGCAAGCAAAAAAAGGATTTACCACCCTGATTATCATGAGGATATAGGGTTGCTACTGCATAATGTGAGCAGGGAGGAATATGATTGGAACTCAAAGATTCACTGAGGAGCCTCTTGGTTCTTTCTATCCCATGGTATAATCAGACAAGATCAAGGCAAATTGGGGCTCAGAGTCTTCATGGATCTAGGTGTGTGATCCACCAGGCAAGAAACTTAGGCCAGCAGAAGTGCTGGCTGAAGGGATAGTTAGAAGAGGAAGCTTTGTTTTAGAAATTGTGTGTTGGTGGGGGAGCGAGGGGAGGGGACAGGGAAAGAGAAGAGAGAGAGATTGGAAGAGAAACTGACTGTCACCCCTTTGTAGAATCAGTAACAGGTAACATCAATTTCAAGCAGGGCAGGAGCAGATGTGGGTGGTACAAGGGATAAACTATAGCAGATGTTAATGCCCCACTCATCAGCACTCACTTCTTTTTAAAGGTGGAATCCATCTTTAAAAATAAGTTATTCCTGTCATTGGTGACAACATGGATGAACCTAGAGAGCATTATGTTAAGTACAATAAGCTAGACAGAGAAAGGCAAAAACTGCCTGGTATCACTTACATGTGACATGTTAGACTCATAGAAACAGAGAGTAGCACAGTAGTTGCCAGGGGATGGGGTGTGGGGGTGTGCTTGTTTTTAAACATTTATCAGCACACCACTGGCTGTTAGGCCAGTCAGGAACAGATAATTAGGTAGAGGGAAAAATCTTATTCTTAGGGATTACGGGAAGAAAGGCAACAAAATCCAGCAAATGCCAGATGCCAGCTTCTCTTTTTCTTAATTTGTTTCTGAGTTTTAAGTGAAGGAACTGAGAGTGACTATGATTGTTAGCAATAGGGACAGCTTTCTCCCAATGTAGCAATGAGCGACTTCAGGCCCCAGGAGAGTGACAGGCTTCAATTGAAAGCCATGTCCAACACTGCTAAGGAGAGATATCTCAGAGGCACTTGTAGATATTAGGTATATCTATCAAGCTGAGGTCATGTTCCTGGTGTCCCTTGGTCTGTGTCTGGTGTTTAGGGACCCCAGTAATTCCTACATGTCTCAGTGAGGGGCTGCAGATGCATTAAAAGCACCAGTAGAAGGACACTGACCTGATAATAAATTGGCGAGTGGGCTTTTTGTTGGTGGGCTCTTCCACACTGGGGGTAAAACTGCCAGGCCCAAGAACTGCAGTGCTGACTGGTTTCATATTTGCCTAAAATACTATATGGGACAACTCACCCCACAGAATTCTCAAGTCCAATTCAAAGTCAGATTGGATGGCCTTCCCAATGGTCTCAGAGACCAGATGATCTGAAGGACACTGTATGATTTGAGGAAACTTCTTCTCTAATGACAAGAAAAAAATGTTTTTGTTAAAGGATTGCTCTATTAATACAAACTATTAGTACATACACATCAACTAATAAAGCACCAAGAAACTTAAACACCTAAGTCATAGCAAACAGGTGGCAATGCAACACCCAGAGTCTGGGATGCTTGAAGGAGACTGCAATGGATTGACCCGCAGTGGAAGGGAATCTTCAGAGGTGAAGGAGGACCCAGGTGTAACAGCTTTTCAAGTTCCCTCTCCTCATCGAGGCTCATGAGAGGCACTTCTTTTAAGAGGAACTGTGCGATCTGGTGCTCTTCAGGCAGGTTGAAACTCTCACAATCTAGAGGGCTGAAGGGAAAGAATTTTTCTATTTCCGGATAGGTGTCATCCAAAGCAGGAACAGACCTTTTTGCTTTAACAGTCTTCTCTGTCACCTTTTTGGCAAATGAGTTTGCCTGTTTCTGTTTGAGAGGTCCATTAGTCTTTATCGAGTTTTCTACAGCTTGTTGACAGTTCCCAAAGTCTTTCTACTAGCTTTAGGTAAGGCTGGTGGAGCATCGAATATTTTGCAAACATGTGGTATTGAATTTTGAGATCTCCCATCATAATCTTTGACTGAAGACCCAGGCCCCTGCTTTAGCTGGTCTTTAAGAGCCACATGGATGCCTGGTTCTTCACTTTCCTTATCAGCAAAGATCAGAATAGTCATTTTGGATTAAATTAGGATCAACAGACAAAATCACATATGACTCAGCCAGACTATGCTCCTCATCTTGTGCCTAAGAAGATCATTGTTACAGACAGGCTGTGTGATTGTGGACCTCTCTTTTACCCATCAGTCTCCTTAATGCCTATCGATCTCATTCTCCAACAAATGCTTCTTGGCTTCTTACCCGTCTGCAGTGCTCCAATCAATATAATATTTTACCTACTATCTTGGATCTTGACCTTTTTATTTGAATTTCTGCACTCAGGTCATTTTACTCCTCCACAGCACAGCGTTTTGGTGTACTGTCTTAGTCAGCTCAGGCTGCAATAACAGAAATACCATAGACTGGGTGGCTTAAACAACAAACATTTATTTCTCACAGTCCCGAAGGCTAGAAGTCCAAGATCAAGACACCAGCTTACTTGGCATCTGGTGAAAGCCTAATTCCTGGCTGCAGAGGGCTGACTTCTCTTTGTGTCTTCACATGGCAAAGGGGTGGAAAGAGCTCTCCAAAGTCCATCAATGGTCCCAATCATGAGGGCTCCACCTCATTAATGACCCAAGGCTCCCCACCTGACACTATTACACCAGGCCTTCGGATTCAAACATATGAATTTCAGAGGAACATAAACATTTCGTCCATAACAGATACCAATAATCAAGTAAGAGATCACCAGGACACAGCCTTGGGACTCTTTTACTCCCAAAGCTAACTCAGCATTGCCCTTCTCTGGGTCCCAGAAAGGTGGAGCTAGATAATGACAATTGAAATCATATAAATGATATTTTTTAAACAAAAAGTTTATTTCTATATGTGTTCAGGATCAGAGTGAAAGAACCTAAATTTACTACAGTTTGTTCATGTCTAGGAGCATTGGCAGGACTACATTTTTTGAAAAGTGTAATATAATCATCTTCATGAGAATATCAATGACAGATTGCACTGGGTTCCCATTTTTAAAAAAGCATTTAGGCAAAAGTGGTGATTTCTTTATTTCTCAAGCACTACGTAAGATTTAAAAGAAGCTCATACCTGGCAGAATTATTTTTTTAATTTGGGTTGGGACACAGTGGGAATTAAAGGGGAAGAAAAAAGCAAAATAATATGTCACACAAATTGTCTTCTGGAACAGCCCTCAGGAAACCTGTGCCAGATTCTTTGGGAAAAGGAGGCTGTAAGAGACTAAATCAGTAAATCAAATAGAAAAGAATCACTACTGTGGGAAAAGAAAGAATAAGTCTGTACAGTTTAATCTAATCATAAGAAGATATTTTTCTTTATTTCACCACACGTACCATTGAAATTGAAATGAAGGCGAGGCTATGCCATAATGTGGGTGATGTCACAAGGGGAATAGCAACACTAGAGACGTGAACGGTCATACGATGAGCACAAGGGATACCTAACGAAGACAGAAAGAAATGCCAAGAGATGTTATAGCAGCTATAACAATTGCTAAGAGATACATTTTTGTTACCATTATTTTACCCTGTATTCTTTGATTGTAATACACTATCCATCTATGCCCCAGATTGCTGTGTGTCCTGGGAAAATCAGATTATAAAAGTGAATTTTCAAAGATATCTTTTGTCCCTTTTTTCCACTTTCATGTTAATTATCAATATATTACCACATCTTATGTCCTGCCCCCAGTTAGTATCTTCTAAAGAAAGAGATTGTGCAAAGTATTACTGTGTCTAGGCAAAAACCTCAGGCATATACTTAAATGCATAAATTGTAAACACTTCAAAGGAGAAAGCATAGGAAAACTTAGCATTAAATATTCAGTTATAGAAGTCATCCCTTTTATTAAAAAAAAATAACATGGTTTAAAATAAACGAATGTTTTTCTTAAGAAATCTCCAAAAATACCCAAATTATATTAAGAAACTTTGATCAAAATAACAATGGTAGGTTTAGTCAGTATATATCTGTACTAAAGTAAGTAAAGAACGACAGAATACTAAAGAGGAATCACCCTCAAAAGTCTCTGAAAATTTCAAATAGGTAGGAAATGAAGTATTATCTAATTTTTCAGCTCCAAATTTTGAACTCACCAATTCTCAGTAAAACTTTATTTTAATCCTATTTCTCTGATCCCAAATCGAGCCTCCTTAGGAAAAGTCGTTTAAATATTCCAGAAGAAATGAACAATTCTTCACCTGAGTGTTTATTCCTCTCTTCTTGGACCATGGCCTGAATTTGGTTTGGGAAAGAGGCACAGTTCAGATTTTTCCACAGGCCTTCTTGACCTACACAAGTCGGTTTGCTATAAACCAAACCCCTGCAGCTTTCCTACCCTGGCAAAGCTGGGAAAGCCATAAATATTTTTGGCAAAGCAGATCCTAAAATAAGACAAGGTTTTTTTTATTTCAAGATCACATAACATTGGTCAAACTGGCATACTGAAGCAAATAGCTAAAACATATTTTTAAAGCAAATATGCGGTGATATAGAAATATTTCTCACACTAATCCATGTCAACGATCTAGTTGAAGTTTTAGAACACTAAGCTATATAGGATACGTTGTTTCAGGTGGAGATTATAAACAGCTCTAGATTCTGTTAGATGAAAGGAAAAGGTGCTGATGTCCCATTAGCCACTCAGAAACGAAGCTAACACCTAGTCAGGCTTGAAGCCCCAGAGGCTTAAGAATACTCACTGACCAGTAGTTTCTAAACTTCAGTGCATTTCAGAATCAACTGGAGGACTTGACTAGGACTTAGCCCAAGGGTTTCTGATTCACTAGGTCTGACATTTTTTATTTCTTATTTTTTTATTTTTTATTTCAGGTGGGCTGACATTTTTTATTTCTAAAGAATTCCCTGGTATTGCTGATTCTGGCTCCTGGACCACACTTTGAGAACTACTGCATTAGAATAACTTGGATGTCACAGTAAACCCTTCAGAAGAGAGAACGTCAAGGCTACATCTCTACTGCAAATTTTATATAATATATACTTGTGTTAAATCCATTAAAATCTTGCGGCAGTCACTTAGTGAATATCTGAGATTTCATTCATTGAAGGATAATCATTTGTGCCACTCAAGTTCAGAATTTGAAAGGTGATTGGGAGAAGTCAGAGTAAAGAGTCAATCACAAAAACCAGACTATATTTATTTTTTCCTCTCCGCGGGTTTTATTACCACTCCAATACCTACTGAATTGCAAAGAACCATAACTAATAATTAGTTTGCATTGAAAAATTTGATTTTTTTATATTCTTTTTTCTCAGAGTGGCCCCATATTCTTAGCTACTCCATTTGGTTCACTATGAATGGAGCACTATGATACAATATATTTTTAAATGTATTTTTTCACATAAGATATAAGACAATATAAGATAACATATGCCAAGATAATTTAATTTTTATTATATTTGGGCAGTGAGTACTGTGATAGATTATATTGTTTTCCCCAAGTCCTCCCTACCCTTCCCTGTGAGAGATTGCATTTTCTAGCCCTTGGCCATGTGCTTGCCCTTCTCAATGAGACTAGCTTACTTCCTATCAGACTGATACTTGCCGTGGTCATGTGACTTGCTATGACCAATCGTATGAGACCAGAAGTCATTTATATAAAGCATAGGTTCCACCAGTATCTTTCCATCAGCCATCGAAGTAACATTTTCTGGGTAAAGGTTGTCCTCCAGCCTTGTTCCTGAATGAAGATGATATGGAGCAGAGCTTTAGCTAATATGTATTATGAGTGAGAAATAAAGCTCTGTCTTTGTAAGCCACTGAGATTTGGAGTTTATTTGATACAACATGTATACGATATGTAAAATAAGAGAGACATATTAATGACCCCCGTTATTGAGAAAGTGTCATGAAGAATATCAAAAGGATGGATGGAATTTACATAATCTCATTTGTAACTGATTAATCTGAGATCCAGAGAGGTTAAATGATTTGCCTGGGGTTATACACTTAGTAAATGGACTATTATTATTTTGAAGAAGAAGGAGGAGGAGGAGGAGGAGGAGGAGGAGGAGGAGGAGGAGGAGGAGGAGGAGGAGGAGGAGGAGGAGGAGAAGAAGAAGAAGAAGAAGAAGAAGAAAGAAGAAGAAAGAAGAAGAAGAAGAAGAAGAAGAGAGAAACAATAAATATTCTAAGCAAATGCTAAGTCTGTAAAGTCCACTGAAATCTAACACAGAGACATTGGAGTTCTATATTAGACTTCTAAAATTAATCTCTTTTGGAAATTGGTTACCTCAAATTTAAAACTGAGTTTGCTTAACCAGTTAGAATTTTCATGATACAATGGGTGTGGAAGATGATATATAGACCTATGGTGAGGCCCCAGCAACTAATCCCCAGATAATTTAATAGATGTATAATCAATGTGAAAATTAATACAACAGGTTGCTGCCACAAAATATTTAAATTCTATAGCTAACGTCCTTCAATCTAATTCCCTGTCCACTACAAAAATTTCTGATATTTGTATCCTCATTTTTAGCTTGCTTAGGAGAAAAGAATATGGTGGCCAAGCTGAGAGGACTATCTAGTGAAGTCCAGTTTTTTAAATTTTATATTGGAATTGCCATTTTTGTCCAACATCTTTCTTACTAGTAATAATATGCAGCATTTCCTTTGAGGAGTAACTAATCCTTCCTTTCAGGGTATACAACCAAGGTGAAGTTGACCTCACCTTCAGCTTCAGGACTGCCCAATATGAATCAGTACGTCCGCTCTCCCTGGCCTGGTAGGTTGGTTTATGGATGGATATGTGTAACCCTGAGAGGATCATGAGAACAACATCCAGGTTACTTGGCAAAGAGGAGCTCTACCTTCACATTAGATGCAAAGTCGAAAGCTTTAATGGTAAGTTTTTAATCAAGAAGAGATATCATGTCTGTAAATGAATCCAACATGTGGAGGGAAATCAATCTAAGATGGAGAACCAGGTAATTGTGGTATTATTCAGGCCTCAACATTAAGCCAACCAAACCTCAAAACTATTTTGGTTATCTAAATTGATAAATTCCCTTTGTGCTTAAGCCAGCTCGACACTGGAGTTTTTATCACTTGAGCCTGAGTTCTAAGTCATAACACAGTGAATTAACAAAGTTGGCATTTTTCAGCCTCTTAGGAGTTCAGAAAATGCAAGTAAACCTCCCTAACATTCACAAACTCTGGGTGATGGACAAGATTATTTTGGCTGCGATATCAAGCTATGAGCCTAGGTAAACCGAACAAGGTAAATGTCACCTCTAAGGCTTATTAACAGCCAGCTGTTTTTCTCTTTTAATTCCAAGGTTATCGAGCATCCAACCTCATCCTGCTTTTTTTCTTTTCAATGTGTATGGATTATTGAGTAGCTTTATCCTGTTTTACATCAGAGATAAACTTAAAAATATTTTATTTATGATATTTGAGGTTAAATCAACGGATACATAGTAAACAGCCATATTTGCTCAGCTTGGTGTTAATGCATTGTATCCTATAAGAATAAGTCTTCTTTTAGCAATCCTCTATTAAAAAAAAAAATACTGCCCTGCTATTTTCAACATAGGGGCCAATATCATGCCTGCCAGTTACTAGGTTCATATTTCTATAATTAAAGATACCTAGAGGGTTTATCTCAGGGCTCCATGAAAAAATAAGTATTAAATAAGAATGGAATTACAATAAGTGCATGAAACAAACTAGAAAAAATATTGAGTAGAGTTTGAGAATTCTTTTTAAAATTTTGTGTTATTAGTTCCATAAGACTAGTGAAGTGTCTATTTAGGTATAGAACAGATGAATTTTCTTCATCTGCTGTCAATTTGTCATGAATATCTTCTTTACACCCTCAGCTCCTCTGTGCTGGATTAAGCATTTCTTTGTATCAAATCCCTCATTATTAATAGTAGGAAACTCTTAGTTTCTATTTTTCATATTTTAATGTAGAATCTTCATAAATCGTATATAGTTCAATATGAACCCTGTTTCACGCCTTGCTGTCAGCTAACTGGCTACTGCTAGTATTTTTTATATGGGGACTGGCTTCTGTCTCCATGTGAGCAGCCCGGCAACTTTCTGTCTTCTCTGAGTGCTCTTTGTCTGCTGCCTGCGTGGTCTGCCAGCGTCGTAGCAGTTGCAGGGACGGGCTGTATATTCTACCGCTTTTGGCTGGAAGAATAAATTCCAGCTTAGGTCCAAGTTGAAAATGAATCCCCCACCAGGCAAAAACATGGACTCTAGTACACTTCCTGTGTACCCCATTAAAAACCCCTTTGGCTGCAGCAGCCTGGAGTTTTACAGTGGAACCATTTCATGCTTAATAACATGTTCTACAGTAGGCACCATGGGAAATACAAAAGCATGAGGCTATGCTTCCTGCGTGGAGAAATGCAAACCCCTGCATGGGAGACAAAATTTGTATGTACAAAGAAACACGCATGCGTGTGTGTACACGTACACACACATCTACACTTTGAAACTCATACAACACAGCATTTATACAAGGGAAACATTTTTGATATTGATTGTTTATGAGTGAGAAGAAATCGAGATAATTTTAATTAGTCAGAAAGACTTCATGGAGAAAGCCAAAGTTGAACAGTGCTTTGGGGACCAGAGAGAACTGGAAAAGTTATGTGACCTGAAAAGTCTGGCTAAAGGAAAGATTCTCTGAGTTGAGTACTAATGTCCATTTAGTTAAAACTCTGGCCCAAGAATTGCTTCTTATAATGTAGGCCACATGTGTATATACTGAATTATCCCCCTTCTAACTGCTTATTTTGGCCTTCTAAAGCTCCATCCTATATCCTTTTTGCCTTTCATTTGGTGATATATACTTACACAAGTTTCTAAGGTTGCATTTGTTAAAATCTGCAGAACGGTGTCATGCATTTTA
Source organism: Eonycteris spelaea (assembly GCA_003508835.1). Taxonomy (NCBI): domain Eukaryota; kingdom Metazoa; phylum Chordata; class Mammalia; order Chiroptera; family Pteropodidae; genus Eonycteris; species Eonycteris spelaea. Next base: position 5,309,350 of record PUFA01000053.1, read on the forward strand.
AACCTGATTGTTCTTATGTGAAAAAACCACTAAAGCTCTTTAAAAGTTTCAAAAAATATTTCACATTTAAGAGTCATCAACTAAGCAATTCTATCAGTTTTCTAAGTGAATCCATAAGGGTGCAGTTTTCTTGGTTTATTAACTGATCTGTTTGTTAGAAGTCTTTATTATAAAACCAGTCATTCTGCAAATATTTCTCTAATGCTTTTAAAATAAATAAAATCCAAACTTTGCCTTTAAGCACCAATAAAGTCAGGAATGCATCAAAGCAAGAAATTCAAAGTACAGCTCGATGTGGCAGTGAGAGAGCTCTACTGTTCAAAGGCATTGGAAAATAATCCTGGAAAGGTGTAATATTTATGTCAAGTCTATCTTACCACAGCTTTAGATCACTTTTGAAAAAAATTTACAGCCAGTTGCCATTGATTTTTTGGAATGTGCTCATTCACTTTATTTGTTCCTTGGGCTTATTTATAAATATTTTCTGTATCATACTAGGTCACTTTTAAAAGTGAGAATATCTTAAGGGTTTGTTTTATAGCAGTACAAATAAAACAAATGCAATTTATACAATTTACTTAAATGGAAGTATTCTACTTGTAAAGTCTAGAAGTAGTACTTCATACTTCATGATTTTAACACAACAGCCTGATCTTACTTGGCCAAATGCCTTTGTTAAAAAAAAGCACTGTGAGAGGGGTTAAGGGTGAACTTGCTACTCACTGAATCTAGAAATGACTAATTATTCATCATGCTGAAGAAAATCTCCCACAAGTCTATAATATAAATTTATTGTACCCATTCAGTACTGATTTCAGCATCAGCCTCTTCCTCCTTTCTCACAAAATCAAAACTGTAAATGAGTCATGACAGGATGATTCCTATGAGAATTATTTTTTTCTCAGTAAGAATAAAGGCCAAGTATAGCTTTATGCTTTTCTTCTAAAGTTCACAAAGCTTTTAACTAAGATACTCTTACGGAATAAGTTACTTTTCATTGACTCTGATCTAAGACATTTGTTTTTTTAAAACATACTTTTCAGAAAACATCTGGTATATTATTGCCTGCATCTAATAAGAGAAAAAAAAGTTAGAAACAAGGTAAAGCAAATATAACTATCTTCCATTCTTTTCCTTCCATAGGATTTCTAGTAATATTTTCTACATAATTAGAGATTGGTTTTAGCAAACTAAAATACTGGTTTGGGACTCCTGATTAGCATTCCAACACAAAAACTTTTCTGTTTTATCATTGCAGTTCATCATAACCTGTGAAGCAAATGAAGCAAAATGTTTGGATAAAACTTACTAAGTTTAGAATGATGGGCTTATCATAATCAGTAAATATAATCAATTGTGTAATAGATCTGGATATCTTTCACAGATACATAAAAATTACCAGTCAAGTTAATCAGTAAAGCCATTTTTCTTAATTTTTTAAAAAACTGATATATAACATTATGTTAGTTTCACATATACAACATAATGATTCAAATGTTTGTATATATTGCAAACTGATCACCACAATAAGCCTAGTTAACATCCATCACTTACAATTTTTCTCTTATGAAAACTTTTAAGATTTACTCTTAGCAACTTTCAAATACACAATACAATATTATTAACTGTGGTAACCATGCTGTGCATTATATCCCCATGACTCACTTATTTTATTCCTGGAAGTTTGTACCTGTTGATGACTTTCACTCATTTCACCTATCCCCCACCCCCACTCACCTCTGTCAATCTGTTCTCTGTATCTGTGAGTTCATTTTTTTTTTTAAGATTCTGCATGTCAGTGAAATGATGATGTCTTTTTCTCTCTGACTTATTTCACTTAGCATAATGCCCTCAAGATCCAAAATGTGGCTTCCTTATTTTTAATGGCTGAATAATATTCCATTGTGTTTGTGTGGATGTGTGTGTGTGTGTGTGTGTGTATTTTCTTTATCCATTCATCCACCAATGGACACTTAGTTTGCTTAAAATTCCTGTTGAAAATGAGTACTTATATCTGCTTTATAGTCAGTGTGTATTCGTTATCTGATTTATACCAAGGTACTCTAAAGAAACTACTTAATGATAAAGTCGATAGTAAACATCAGTGTTTGTATAATAACTACCATACGAAATGCAATTATAAATTTTGCTATAGTAATTAAATATTGGCCACTGATCTATATAGCTGTAATTTATAAGATGGAATATAACATGATCTCATTCATATGCTTAGCAATAAGGAGGAGGTCAAAATCGATACTTCTACCTCTCGTGACTTTCAGTCAGTAAGCCCACCTACTCATGGCTTTCTTTCATTAGGGAATTCTCAAGAAGGTCATTCTTTTATTACAATTACAAAATACATGTACTTGATATTCTCCCCTTATGAAAAAAGTACACATGAACTTGTTGAAACTGAGACAAATCTTTTCGTATCTTATATAAGGTTTGAGCATAAAACATCACTTGAAACAGTATTATCTTTTCTACTCAACTAGACTCTTCATTTCTAGATTTTTCAGTTTTCTAAAGACTAAGCTTCTTATGACCCTATCTAAGATTATGTCTATGTACTAATGTACCACTAGAGTAATAAATATGGTTAAAGGATCGATTTAAAAAAAAAAAAAAACATAACTTATACAAATGTAAAATTGGCAAGAGTCAAATATCTTATTTAATTCATAACTTAATGAGGAAACCAGTAAGATGTTACAACTAATTCAAAGGAGAGTTTCGAGAACTGTGTATATGTATGGGAAATGAATTCACACGTAGGTACAAAAGTAGTCTATTTACAGAGCAATAATGAATTGTATTCTAGACACACTCCACTTGTATTTCTATGGCTAAGGATCATGTACATTGTTATTTAGTATACTAGAACATACAGAGTTACAAAATAGTTGAAAGACAATAAAAGATAGCAATAACCAGAAAGGGTGAGCTAAGAAGGAAATCTATTGTGGTATCCAGAATTCTAAGAAGGCCCCCGTGATTTCTACCCCATGGTGTTATTCCTATGGCTATGTTACATCACCTGGTAACAGAGTTTTTGCAAATGCAATTAAGGTTACTAATCAGTTGACTTTAAAATAGGAAGATTATCTACATGGGCCTAACCTAATCTCAAGAGCCCTTTAAAAGCAGAAGTCTTTCTCTAGCTGGTAGCAGAAGGGGAAGTCAGAGGTATAAAATGTAAGAAGGATTTGACATGCTGTTGCTGACTTGAAGATGAAAGTGGCCATGTGAAAAGATCTCGAGTGTGTCTTCTAGTTTCTGAAAGTGATCTCCAGCCAACAGCCAGAAAGAAAATGGAAACCCCAATTATGTAACTGCAAAGAACTAGATTCTGGCAACCACTCGAATAAACTTGGAAGAGAATTTCCCCCAGAGCTTTCCGATGAGTATTCAGCCCAATTGATACACTAATTTTAGCCTTGTTATGGCCGAAGCAGAGAACCCAGTCACGTTGTGCTGGAATTCAGACTTACAGAACCACGAGACAATATGTGAATTTTATATTAGGCAGCTAAGTTTGTGGTAATTTATTATGCAGCAATAGAAAAGTAATATACACATTAATCCTCTTTGCACATTTCACAAATACTTATCACAACTTTAATAAGTAGTGTTAAGTATATGAAAATGAAGCAACTATCCATTCCTTGGAGAGCTTCCCTTAAAAGTGATATTAGTTTCTCCATCGGAAACTTCAAAGATTTGGAAACACGAGGCCACATTTGAGAAATAAGTTGACACTGGAAGAAAATCTAATTTCATTAGATGTCCTGCATATGGACTATACACACGGAGTCACACCCAGAACGCATATTCCTCTTTATTCTCTGCCCATGATTTAAAACTTAATAAGCGGCACTTTTAAGAATAATTGACTACCAGTTTTTCTAAACACAGCCCTGCATTGAGAAATACCTCTCTAAAAGAAAAGCACTTGTGAACATATTGACTGCAGTCCTCGCCTGGAGAGAAGGCAGCTTACTTTCTATCACCTGCAGAGGCGCTGGAATGAAAGCATAATCATTTGTATTGAGATTCTGCATCACGTGTGCCAGGTTTGGGGGTTTTCACCCTGGATTGGCTGGCCTTTGGGAGCAGGAAAACAGAAAGAGGAAATGTCCATGTTTGAGCTGGCATGTGCCACGCAATCTTTATCCAGCACTGACAAGCCCCTGCTGTTGGAAACCTGCAGCGGTTGTGCAGTTTGTCTGCGGGTGTTACCAGAGGCCAAGTGAGTGCACCGTAAGCAGAGGGAATATTAAAGAACTAGAGGAAAGATGAAAAATTTACAAATACACATACAATCAATGAGTCTGTCTCGTTCTGATTTGAATCCTGAAGTTATGACATGCTTTTTAAAAATTAGGTGGATATCTAAGTACATCTTTAAATGTTTTTTTTTAATATACTGCAATGTGTCAGGGGCATGATACGGCATCTTTTTAAGAGGATTGTGTGTGTTTTTTTTTCTTTTTAGACAAACAGAATTAAATAGAAGTAAAACTTATTTTACTAATTAAAGCTACCTCCACTTTTCTCTCTCTCCTCTCCTCTCCTCTCCTCTCCTCTTTTTTTCTCTCTCTCTATTCTTTTTTCTTTTTCTAATCTCTGGAAACATCACTCTAATTTTCTTCCATGAGTATAAAGCAATATATATTAGATAGATAGACAGTGATTATTGAGTAAGCATTTGGTACCTCAAAACAGTGGTTTTAACCTTCTGAAATAAACCCAGACTTTCTCTACTTTTTAAACAGCATGTTTTTAAATGCATACATTGTGGTCGATGTATGGAAACATGCCCAGTTATAGACACGACATATACACAGATGCTCCTCACTCTGTGCAACAACTGTGCTCGAGAAAAGCTGTGTATATAAGTCAACTTATAACACTGAAACATTTAGAAATTCACTAAGGGAGGTTTCTATTTCAAGAATATTGACTGTATTGATTCATTTTATCAGACAATCATTCCCCCAATTTATCTTTTTTGAAAGTAATGTGTAAGTATTAAATCAGTAGAGAGAGGCAAAATCAAATTTAAGAAACACAATTTTGAAAGCAGAAAGAAGTTCTAGCTATTTTTTTTAAAAAAATAGCTTTTAGGAAAAATTGCACTCAATAATATTAGCACAGATAATTATTTTTACTCTTTATTCAAGAATATCTGTATGTGTTTATGTTTCTTACTGACCAGTCCTTCCATTCTAGGATGTCCGATTTAAAACATGGGATCCTTAGCAAGTATATCCAATTCTTGTCAGTTGTAATGATGCTGATTTGAAAGATAAACAAGGAAAAGGTTATGTTTATTTAGCTTTAACCAGAGAATTAAACCAGAAAAATTTCTAAATTGCTCATGTGATGAAGTCCAACACTTTTTTGTTTTTTGTTTTTTTTTGAAAAGTGTATGCAACACATATTTGTATTTTGACTTATATTTTTCCAATTTGCTTTGCCTTGAAATGAAAAAAAAAAACAATTCAGGCCAATCTGTGCATATTAGTTATCTATTACTGCTATAATGAATTATCAAAAATTTAGTAACATAAAATTTATTGAAAACAAAACAGAAATTTATTATCTTGCAGTTCTCTGTGTAAGAAATCCAAAATCGTCCACATTGGGCTAAAGTCAAGATGTCAACATCTTGCAGGATTCTCTAGGAGAGAATCCCTTTACTTGCCTTTCCAACTTCTAGAGGCTGCCTGCATTCCTTGGTTCATGGCTCCCTTTCTGCAATGGCTTCTCTCCAGCCTCTGCTTCTTCCATCATTGTCTCTCCTTTTCTTCACTCTGACTCTTCTGCCTGCTTCTTATAAGGACCTTTGTGATAACATTGGGGCAACCTGCATAGTCCATGATAATTTTCCCATCTCCAGATTATTAACTTAATCAACTCTGTTAAATTCCCTTTGCCACGTAAGGTAATATATTCACAGTTCTGGGAAACAGAACCTGCACATCTTTTTATTGGGGGGGGGGGGGCGGTGCGGGAGGGTAGGGCTAGGAGGAGGATATTATTCTGTCTACCATACTGTGTTAGAAGTTCATTTTAGGATATTAATATCAAATTTGTTACTTTATGTCTCCTTCTTAATGCACAAGCTATGATTAATTCTCACCTTTGAACTTAAAATTAAACTGTAAGAATGTTTACCTAGCATTTATTGAACATATTTATCTACCAACTATGCTAAGTGCTCTTTGAATATCTACATATTTAATACTTACAACAAATTTATACTCATTGTACACATAAAGGGATTATAACACAAGAGTGTTAGATTTACTTGTTCAAGATTCAAAATCCAGCAAGTGCCAAGGCCAGAACTTATCTTCCTAACACTTCTTTTTTTCTGTCCTCCCAAGAAATTACCAATTTACATGATTCACATATGCAAATTAAAAGTATGCTTACAATATATTACTCTATACCAATTAAGATGTGGCCACACTTAAATTAGTCACTAAAGTTAAGTTTAGGTGATGGCTCTCCTAAAAATTAGGAATTAATGTTATGAAATCAATTCTGCAGTTTAGGTAGAGTGTTAATATATGAAAAGTGAAAATTCTTGAAGCCACTTTTACATTCACTCATGTGTGTGTTGGGGGTAGTTTGGTAGGACTTCAATACCTGAATATCAGTTTAATCAGATTGCCTTTTTCCCCCAACACTATAAATTAAGTGAAGTGTTTCTAGGGAGGTAAAAATCAGAAAATTTTCTTTTACCTGGCTGTACCTGAAGGCAGAGAATAGGACGTAAGCCACCTCTCATCTAACCACTGCCCACGAGCTTTTAAATTTCTAAGAATTTCATTAGCAAAAATCATTACTTCCTTTTCCTTTATCAGTATTACAATTAAATAATTTAATAAATATTTTTTAGTTCCGTATATGTCCCTTGGTAGATTCTTAAAGCTTCATGAAAATCATAACCACATCTGTCTTATTCACCACTCTACCACAACAGATAGAGTGTATGGTACATAGTATGTACTCAACATTTATGGATAGATGCAAGGAAAGACAAAAAAAAAAAAAAGGGAAGGAAGAAGAAAGAAAAAAAGAAAGTCCAGTCACTGGTTTTAGCCTAGATGAAAAATAGTGATGCATAGATGCACATGAAAACTAAAAATGAGCAAAAGTAATCAAGATGCTTCCCGAGTTAACAGCCATAAGTCAGCTACACAGCAGGCAAGATCAAGAAGGCAAACATCCATTGATTTAGCTCCTTTATATGGATCCTAGCCTATCCTGTTCAGAGTGGGGGTGACTGCATAAAGCATTTTGCTGGCCTCGAAGGAAAAGAGCAAAGATTTTTGAAATGGAACTTTGGGTAAAAAATGCATTGTGGGAGAGTTGGTCAGGGCAGAAGAACAGCATAGAACCAGCATTAAAAAGGCCTACTTTTGATATAATAGTCATGGTCATTGTTTAGTTTTCTCTTGCATTAGAGGTTGCCAAATTAAGAGCATGGATTTTGTCTTTTATCTTTGAAATTCAGTATTTAATAAATATTTAACAACTGAATCTTGGCAAAAATGGATGAAGGCCATGGTGGAAAGAAGCCAAGCAATATGAGCACAGAACCTCAGAGCAGCAGCTTCTTCGCTGAGGTCATCAGAGTAATCATCACAAAGAATAGATGCTTGGTCCAAGTCTTGAAAGAGAGAGGTTTCCCAGGCTAAGAAAGAGGAAGGAGCGTTTTCTCAGATGAAGTAGACTGTGCAAGGGAGGGAAGGCTTGAGAAAACAGTGTATTCTGAGAACTACATACAATTTGGTATGGAGAAAATGAATAATCAGAAGAGGTTGAGGCTCAGAGAGTTTGAGTCTTATGCTACAATCATTGGGCAATATTTAAGGTTAATTCAGCAGCCAACATGACTAGCCACTTTCACCAGCTATATAGCAAATGAATTATAGGCGGGTTGGGAATAGAGATTCTTTTACATTAAGAGAGGTAATTGTAATAGTTTTTTGGGGAAAAAATGTATCCCAAGCCAATGAATTTGCATAGAGAATTTAGAGACAATAATGACGGTTAGGTTGAAAGGTAAGACAGAGTCTCTGCTTCTCTCAGGTTTCAGACTAGGGTGTCTATTTAGGTGATACTATGCACGAAGTTAGGTGAAAAAGAGTAGAAGGAAGTTGGAGATGTGGGTGTGTAAGAAGTATTGTTAGATATATTGAGCTTGAGGAACTGATGAAAAATAAATAACAAATATCATTATTAACTACTAGCTTTGTTCCAGGCTCTCTTTTCAATGTTTTGCACATAATCAAATGAGATGATGTACATAAACACTTATAGGAAAAACATGAAGAGCAACATTTATTGTGTGGATTAATATCTATGTTCTCTTTTCTACTTTTACCATATTTAGGAGAGTAAGGCACCAGAATTTTTTTTTTCTCTCCTTTTTCCTCAACAACAAAAACACATATTGTAAAAATCTTGAAAAGATAATAAATCAACAAAATGTCTTTTATTGCTCTTTTTAAAAAATGACTGCATGGGACTATATTTTAAACTGCTTCTAAAATAACACCATCTTCTATAGTCTCATTAATTGAAAACATGTTTTTTTTTAAAAAAAATATTTCATTAATTCATAGGCAAAGTATTTGAATAAGACTTTTAAATTACTATCTTTTACTTTTGCTCTGTTCTAAGCATGAATCTCTTCCCATGGATACACAGTTGACCAAGAGTAGCCTAATCCCCATTAGCTACTCCAGATGTTGCCCAACTCTAAATATCAGTCTTTGGATAGCATCGCTTCACCAGTTCACATCTACAGTCCCTTAGTTTTTCTGTCTGTACCATAGCATGAGTAGCTTTCAGTGCTTCGGTAAAACATATTGTTCTAGAACTGCTGCTTCATGTTATCCTGATTAACTACTCATTGAAGTAAAACTGGTATATTGGATAAACTGTTAACCATGGAATGTAGAGCAATATAGCAGAAAAAAACTGTTGAATAATAAATGAGATAATGAATAAGAAAAATAATGAATTCTACATTTTTCTCATCTAAGGCCAAAGGCCATGAAAATCTGCTAATGTGGGAAATGAAATTATCTTGTGCAATCTAGTCCTCAGGAATAAAAATAAATGGAAGGAAAAGCTAGTAATATGTATTAAAGAATTAAAAAACTGCAGAGTATAACCAACTAAATATATTATTATTTGGGCAGTTTGGAATAATGGAAAGAATTCTGAATTTAAAATTAAGGACCTAGGTTTGAGTGTTGTTCTGTTGCTGGTATGACTTTGGACATCTCTGTAATCCGCAATTTCCTAAACAATGCCCTATGACACACAAATTTTGTACATATTAAATATGCATTTTAAAATTACCGTTATTGCTAAAAACACTAAAAATTAGTATGATGTATATCATGTTTAAAAATTATTCTTCATAAGATAAATTCTATATTAATATCTTTTACTGAAAATGACTAAAATGAGACCAACTTTTTTCTAGGTGCATCAACAAACTATCAAAAACATTTGTCACTAATTTTTTATCAGAATGATAGCAATGGCATACCAATGCAAATTCTTACTTCATAACATAATAAATGTTAATGATATATGATAATGGCATTGACACTTTTCAATTATAAAGTTCTCCATACTTTATCATATGAATTAACTTGGGAAATAAATCTGGTCAGACAAGACTTCTTTGGCCATCTTAAATAAAATAAGACTCCCAATATTCTCTCCTCTAAAATTATTTTATGCTTAGAAATTTTCACTACCTTAAACATTGTATTTAATTGTTTATTTGTACATTTTCTCTCTTTCCACTAGAGTGCAAACCCTAGGAAAGCAGGGAATTTAATTCAATATTGTGTCTCTAGCATCTAGACGAGTGACTGGCACACAGGGAGCCCTCAATAAATATTTGTTGGATTAATGAATTTCTTTCTGCCAGATATTATGTTATTTTAATGTGTTTTAATTTTCATGTTAATCCTTTTAAATTAGATAATAATAGTAAAAAAATATTTAAATGATGCTTTTTAGATGCTAAGCAATATTCTCAGGATTTCACTCAAATATATAATTTTATTTTCATAGAATCTATAAAGGTATCCTCATTTTATAGATAAAGCAATGGAGACACAGAGAAGTTAAATGACATGTCCAAAGTCATTCATCTTGTGTGGTTGAACCTGGATTTTAACTTAGCCAGTGTGGCTCTAGTTTCCATGCTAATAACTATTACTGTAGAGGCCTTTACATTTTCTTTCAAAATTTATTTTTCAATTATAATTGACATATAATATTATATTGGTTTCAGGTGTACAACACAGTGATTAGAGGCCTTTACATTTTTACCTTATATGTTAGATGGTGAAGGCTGAGCACATTAAATGGAAACAATGCTGTTTCCTTATGTATGTTTTATATTCATTCCATATTTATGTTAATCATTGTTTAAAATGTCAGAATCAGTGACTGCTATGATAGAAAATGAATATGGGAAAATATTGCAGAAATGTGTTTTAAACTAACCATACTTAGAGTTACTGAATAACAGAGTTAGAGATAAAGGAGACCTTAAATATCACCCATTTTCAGTTGTCATTTTACAAATGAGAAACTGAGGCTCAGACAAATAAATAACAGTCTGTGAGCACTTGGAATGTTAGTTATCATTCCAGTTTGAGGTTCTTTCTCTTGAGCAGAATGCTTTTAAATGAGGAGTTCAGAGGGCATAATTCTTCAACTCCCACCTTTCCTGCTCGACTCTTTACTATGAGGAAAAGATGCTATGGTTCTAAGCACTATATAAATAATAAATGAAACAATAAACCAGAAGAGAGGTGAGTAATGATCTCTCCACCTCCTTGTGTTTAATCATTAAGCTATGCATCCTTATGGAGGTATTTCAGACATAACAACAGAATCTATTTCACCATCATCTATCAATATATATTTTCAGATATTAAGATTATTGAACTTACTGTATTAGCTACTGTTGTACTACTTAAATAAAGAAATAAACTCTACTTGTAGTAGTAATATTTTTACTTTTTTGTTGTTGTTGTTTAACTTGAAATAGATGACCTAAGTATATGTAACACAGACATTTAATACCCACATGTCAGATTTTATAATGGGCACTACTGTTTCATGTGTTTACTCTGCAGGTGTTTATCCCCTTTCTGCTAATGCCAAGTACTGTTCCATGTGCTGGATACAGAGTGATGAACAAGTTAGACAAATGAACACTTAGCATATTATCGGGAAAAATAAAATAAGATTAAGAGGACAGAGAAACTACTTTTGATAGGGTAGTCTGAGCAGGCCCCGTGGAAGAAGTGACACTCAACAGAGAGTTGGATGGATTAAGGGACTGATATTTAAGAACATCTGGGGAAAGTGTGTGAAGTATGTTAGAGATGAGAACAAACATCCCGGGTTTGAGAAATGACAGGAGGGCCAGTGTGACCAAAGGGAATAGGGGCAGAAGAATGAAAGGAGGCAGTCACTGAAGCGTCCAGGCCGCAGAGAGGCCCGTAGGCCATTGTAAGAATTTAGGAGTTTGTTATAATATGGGAGTGGTCCATTCTGGTTGACTAGCAGGCCAAGTTTGATTAACCTAGCTTCAGACTTTGCAAGTAAGTATAATATCCAAGAAAGAACCCCATCGGCAGGCCACAAAAGAGGGATTCCTGAAGACAGAAACTAAATGACCTCTATGTGATCAAGAAACCTGAAAAGTAAAGCAGATGAGATCTCCCGGACAGAGATATCAGAAAAGAAAAGAAAAAAACACAACAGTTTAAACATTTGCAGCAACAGCAAATAGTCATGTGGGAGCCCCAAAGGAGCTCCCCTCTCAGAATCAACAAATGCAAGGAGAAATAGACCATAGAAATTAATCTGACAACTGCTTTCAGCTCACTTGAGGGAAATGTGACCTGTACACTGCCTGTGTATTCGGCATAGCTGGCACTGACTGCTTTTGGTTTAGACTAAAACTTTAAGAACTTATGTCTAAATAAAGTGGGGTTACAACTCCTAGATCCTGGATCTGAGAGATACAAAGAGGAACTTAAGGCATATCAGAGTTGCCACAAGAAATACAAGTGAGGGGGGGAAGAAAAATACAGCAAGAGGTCTTGGCAAAGCCTAAAAGACTATTCATTTCACTATTAAAAAATAGTAAGAAAAGATCTATTCAAGCAGAATAATAAGTGATCTTAAGAGAGAAGATGATATGGGTTACAAGAACATTGACAAGTGAATATCCCCAGAAAAATCTAAAGCGGTAGAAAAGCAAAAGGAAATCTCCTGGCTTTAATGAATATTCCTTTCAAGTGGCCCAGTTTTAAAGATATGAGTTTCTATTCTCTTCTTTCTCTTGTCCAATGATAGTAATAAATTCTGCTGCGAATCTGTATAATCATGATACTAAAAATGTTATTTATTGACTTAATGTTTCAAATCAACTTATATAATTAAATGGTTTTTGTGTACTTATTAGTATAAGAAATGTTGGTGAAAGCTAAGTATGCTGAATATATTGTCTCTTAAATGTTCTAAACCAGAAATTCAAAAAAGAAAACAAACAAACAAAAAAAAAACTAGCAGTCCAGGAAACGTGTGATCTGCAAAAATGTTTTATTTAGCTGTCAGACATTTTGCTTGTTTTTTAACTGAGATGTTGCTAACATTTCAAAATTCACATAAAATTACATATTGCTAGCATATCTTGAAAACTCAAAAAGCTTTGCAAAGTTATCTGCAGGCTCTTCCTGGAAACAAGTGATTGGAACCCATAGAGCCAAACCCATGGGTTTGGGACCAGTGACAATACTTAACACAGCCTTCATCAGAATCACCTGAGAGGCCAGTTTTAGGTAGGTTGCTGATGCAGGAGGTCTGGGGTGTGACCAGAAAATTTCCATGTCTAACAAGTTCCCAGGTGATACTGATGCTGCAGGTCAGGGAACTAGACACTCTGAGAACAAGGGATTAGGCCTTGTTCTCCAGTCACCACTGCCCTTAACCTTTCTGGTCACTAACTGTGTTACCTACTTGGTCACTATTTAAGTTTATGTTTCCTGTTTTAAATCTTATTCGCAATCATTTGTCCAATTGATAAACTGTATTTTTCATTTTGAAAAAGCCCATCTCTTACAAGTAAGAGAAACCACCAAATATTTGGTCATATTTGCACATATGGTATAAAGTAGTTTTGTTTTTTGGAAGGATTTTTATTAACAGAAGAAAATTACTAAAAAATAATATTGTTTTTCTTTTTTATATCCTGGCTAATTTTTATGTACTTAAAGCTGTCTGCGCCAGGCTGGAGTTGCAAATACACCTGGATTTCTCTCCCTACTTATTAACAATCATGCCTCGGGTGACAAATTACATTTGTCTATGCCTCGGCTTCCTTATGCACAAAAATGAGGATGGAATGCTAATGACACCCTTCTCTTAATGATGTTGGTGAGTATGCTCACAGAGCTCTTCACCAAACTCTTAATACCCATTATGGGAACCTTAAATTGATGATTCTGATAAAGGTCATGTTGTCCATTCTCGATTTTTTTTGCTTTTGGATATGTTAGCAAATGTGCATTTTTTATGACTATGCATTAGTATTATCAAGTGTTATTGAACTTGTTTTATACTAAAGAATTTCTGAGTTTCTTGCAACAGGCAGATTTCAAACTTACCCAGATAATTTCAATAACAGTGGAGAACTCCATTACATACAAACACTAGTATAATAGAATACAAATCTGTAAAGAATCAGAAAAAAAAAAAAAAGGAAATAGTAGAAATAGCAAACGGAGGTTGGCATAAAGTAATAAAAATAAAGTTGTGGCTGCTATTTTGCATAACTGAGACTAAACTTTATCAACCGCCAATTTTCTCTCTCTTTTACTATTTCTGGCACAGAGGTGACCAAGAAAGCAAACCTGCCAGTAAGCCTCACAGGTGTTCAGTAAGTAGCCTGGATTTTTCAATAACATAATAACAGACATTAGAATAATTGGTAATATCTAAATGTTTTAATTGTTTTCTAGACACATATATTGTTAAAAAAATTTTTTTTAATTGTGGAAGCAGGCAGGAACACAGAGAAGATAGACACATATCTGAAGTATCTGAGTCTATGATGTATAAACGAGCTCCATTCAGACATGGGGACATGATCTTTCAGTTTTCCTTTGTCCTCATTTTTGTTGAGACTAGAAATTTATAAGATGTAGAGAATATGCTAATAGTGCCATTATTAGAGCATCCTTCTTAAAGACCTTTAAAATTATTTTAAATCTCATTATGGATGTATGTCTTTGAATAGAGGTGCAATATTTGGCTTCCAAATGACATTTTGCAAAACAAAAGTAATCATAAAAGTCACCTTAGTATTTACTCATTTTCCCACACTGTTGTGTTTAGACAAGATATATTTCAAGTTTATTCAGCAAAATATTAATGTTTAGCATTTTAGCAATATAATTTTCTGCATTGTGTGGAAAGATAAAAGAACACAGTATTCTGGGGATATTGTCCTCTTTCTGGGTCTGAATAGTACTTGAGCAGGGCATAAAGCTCATTAGAATCATTTTGTGACTGATTTACTCATGGGAAATTTTGATGAAGCTAAGTGCTTATTTTTACCCAGTGCTGACCGTGGATTATAAATGAGAAGCTCCCTATTCGACACACTAAAACAAATAAGCAGCAGATAAGAATACTAGGTGAGGTATCATAAGGTCTGAACAGTGTCTATGGCTCTAGTATTCAAGATCTGCCACCTTAAAAAGTTGACTTTATCTTTATAGATCTCAGTTTTCTAAGAATGTAGCTGAAATCCCTAAAACTAGGTTATTTACTTTAGAAAAAAAAAAGTTAAAATTTCTGTTTGCAATTCTAACTTAAAAGGACAGGGTTACCTTAAAATGACAGTAAATGATGATAGTTTTCATAAAGGTATAAGTCTTTCATTATTTAAAATAGTGAATGAGACAGAGATTATGGTAATGAAGAAGTACAAAATCCTTACCCACCATGCTTACTTATTAACATAGTATACAGGAACTATTGCTCCCAGCTCAGTTTTTACCTTTTCATCAGCTGGACACAGGGGACTCCGGAATCCTCAGGTACAGATTGAATAGGACCCTGGCAGTGAGAAACAAGTAGGGCCACTGAGGTTCCTACAACTTGCTTGAGTCTTCAAAACCAGGCCTTGAAGATACCATTTCAAACTGCATGCCGCCATGTTTAGTGGGTTGTGAAATTTAGTGGGTTCCAACCAGATTTGAAAATGAAATGGAATAAAATGGAATAAAAATATCAAAGTGCACTACATATAATAAAAGTATATTTAGTTTTATAAAACATTTTTTCAAATATATGCACATGAGTATGTGGGAAAATAGTACAGAGGGTAATAATATTTCTTACTGTGAATCTTAGTCAAAACTGTTTGAAAAACATTTTTCCTAATGATTAAATAATATTGGGCATATCTGAAGTAGTTACTAAATAAATATAAGACCAGGTAGTATCTAATTTGTGATGATCAGTTTGAGTCACACACTTCCCTGATTCACTCATTCAGTTAACACCCAAACCTAATAGTAAGACATACTTTTTCACAAAAGAAGTACAGTTATTTGCCACAGAGAGGTTGCCTTTGTTGAGAACTGAAACTGATTCTTTTATGGGGCTTCCTATGGCCATACAGCATCCTGATTAGCAGACTTTGAGCATCATTGTACCTGCTAGGTCATAAGGACTTAGTTATGGAGCCATTTGTATTGCAGCCTGGCTAATGGAGAGTTTTCTCTTACTCTGAGCACCACTGAAAGCTGGCAGTTTTTCAAGCCACCTGGAAAAGAGTCAAAGCAGGACACTAAATGTAGAAATTGCCTCCCGACTCTAAATGTCCTCACTGATAAAGTTTTCTTTTTTCAGTTTGTCTGTGTCCTTGTGTTGTAAGCACATCTCTTATAAACAATGAATAGATGGAATTTTAACAATTCATTGTAATAACTGTTTTCTTTTAAAAGGCAAATGTATATATTTACATACATTTGCAATTATTTTTACCATGTTATTTTATGTTTTTTATTCATTTCTTGAGTCTCACTTTCATTTGCTCAATATTGAGTGAAATCTGTGTAAGTCTACCCAGCAAACTATGGGAATCTGGATTTTTATTAAGTGCATCATTATTGACAAATTGAAACTGATCTAAAATTATGTGTTTTTTTATGCTTAATTAAGCACACCAAAATTTTATTTCCATACCTATTCCTGAGATTTAATATGTATTAAAAGAATTCTGTGATTCTTTTTGTATGGGCATTTCTCCTCCAATGTGTAAATTTGGATTTACTTCCCAAGAGCATATTGGAATGTAAACTTATTAGATTTTGATCAAATGAGAAATTTGAACTGTTTTCCTTTTAGAAGGTAATTATCTTAGTTGAAAAAATGATAGTGTCCCGAATGATTTATTGAATCATCATAGAGGGGGAAGTGGCTAGTGAAGCGAAGCAGAGATAAGAACTGAGGGAAAGACAAGTTGCTGCTTTCCTAGGGAAGACTCAAAGGTGGTGAATTTCAGAATTCTCTAGTTAGTCTTATGATTTTCTTCCACATCCTCATCTTAATTCTCGGTGCCCCATCTCTTCCAGGTCAATCCTCTGTTACTTAAGAAATCTCTCCAAGTGAACTCTGAGCTTGATTTTGAGCTTTTTAGCTCTTTAATTCTGAGTAAAGAAACTTTTACTATGAAGTAGAAGTTTTCCTAAAAGTCTGTCTTCTCTTTCTGGCACTGTAGTGGTTTAGCTGTCTTGAAATAACACTCCCAGTATACACACACATATAATCACCTTTCTACAGGTATGTACAAGTTCGTAAGGTGAATATCTAGATGCAAGATACACAGATATTTGTTTTGGGGCATCTGAAAATTCTCAATAGGGTAGACCTTGAACTTTAAATGTCCTATGTGACAGTCAAGAGATAAAACCAGAGGCACTTTCCCCAAAGTCTGAAATCAAAACAGAGACATCATTGTACAAACTAGGGCCCCAAAAGCATTTCCTTCAATGGATTAACTAAAAACATTCTTGCTGAAAAAAAAAAATATATTTTCACTATTTCAACCTTCACTCTAGAAGGTAGTGGTGGAGATGGGTAGGGAGTTGAGGGGGGATTTCCAACCAGAAATCAGCCATCACAGAGTTTAGGGCAGAATATCTGATGGATTTGAAAAGTCTCAAATTGAATATTTAAAACTATCCAGCTAGTTCCCTCAACTGCCTAAAAAAAAGAGACAGTTTTTAAAAAAAAGTGCATTAATTAACTTCAACCTCAGACCTCAAAGAATTCTAATATATAAATGTCCAAGAAATATAAGCCTAATACTAAAAAAATGACAAAATAACCAGAGGAGCAAGCTGGAGAAAGTCATCTGAAATGAAAATTTCCAGAATCAAACATGTAAGAAATTTATAGAATTATCATATAGAAATATAAGATAATGTTTACTGTACTTGAAAAGCATATAAATCTGTGACAAAATACAACTGTAAAAATTGACAAGGAACATGTAAAACCTGGTATATATCTTATTGAATTTTCAGAATGAGAAATTAGAGAGAATGGTCAGGAGGCAATATTCAGAGAAACTAGGACTAAGAATTTCCAATATTGATGAAAGACAATAGAACTCACTCTTAGGAAACCCAGTGAATCCCAAGGGGATAAACAAACAAAAATTTGTTCTATTGTATTCTAAAATTGCAGAATCCTGAGAACAAATAAAAGAAGATTTTGATTAGGGATCATTCTACCTTCAGTTGCATTTTTTGTTGTGATATACAACCCTGTTGCATGTATCTAAGAAACAACTCATAATAGGTTTATCTACTTGTAAGTATCTTTCTGAAGTTCCTTTCTATTGATAAGAGATTCTAAGTCTCAATAAGATATAATTTTAAATTGGTATATATCTAATAACATATTTTCAAAATACACAAAAGAAGAAATTGATGAATACGATTATAAAGTTTGCTTTTATATATATAATTAACTCCTTTCCAAAACTGCAAAATATATGGTCTTTGAAGAATACATAAAACATCTATAAAAATTGGCCAAGAGATATGCAATAAAGCAAGCAAACCGACAAATTTCAAGGAAACAATATTTTAGAGAACATATTGTTTTTAAAAATGCACTTAACAAAACAAGATAATTTTAAAAGTTACTTAGATGAAATTTAAAAATACACCACTTCATAACCGAGACCAAAAAAAAAAAAAAAAACCATAGAGAATATTGAGTGTCAACAATAATAATTATCTTCCTTATCATTAATATGTATGCACCTAACAACAGAGCATGAAATTATGTGAGGTAAAATCTAATAGAATCACAAAAGAAATAAATGAATCTGCTATCATAGTTGGAAACTTCAAAATCTCTCTTTCAGAAATAGACAGTCCAGCAGGTAGAAGATAAGTAAGGGCGTAACTAAATTTACCAATGCCATAAATCAACTGGATATAACTGACATCTGTAAACTACTTCATCCAACAACAGCAGAATACACATTCTTCTGAAGCTTAGATGGAACATTCACCAAGATAGGCCGCATTCTGGGCCAAAACACACACCTTTACAAATGTAGAGAAATAGAAATCATATGATATCTGCATTTAGAACACAATAGAATTAAACTAGAAATCAATAACAGAAATATAACTGAAAAATCCCAAAATACCTAGAGATTAAATAACACACTTCTAGATAACACATGGGTCAAAGAAGAAATAAATAGAAATTTTAAAAATGTTTTGAATTAAATAAAAATGAAAACACAACTTATCTAGGTTTGTGGGATGGGGTGAAAGCAATGCTTAGAGGGAAATTTATGGTATTGAATTCATACATATTCAAAAGAAGAAAGATCTAAAATTTTTAATCTAAGTTTTTGCCTTAGGACACTAGAAAAAGAAGAGAAAAATGATTGCAAATTAAGGACACAAAAAATAATAAAAATTAGAGCAGAAATCAATTAAATTGTAAACAGGAGATCAACAGAGAAAATCAACAAAACCAAAATCTGGTTCTTTTAAGTGATCAATAAAATTGATAAGCCTCTGGCCAGGCTAAGGAAAAAGAAAAAGAAAAGATACCAATTACTAATATCTAATATAAAAGAAGGGCTATCATTACAGATGCCATTCACATTATAAGTATAATGAAGACATAATATGAAGAACATTATGTCCACAAATTTGATAACCTAGATGAAATGGACCAATTTCTTGAAAGATATGATCTGTTAAAACTCACACAAGAAAAAATAGACCTCAGAATAGGCCTCTATTAAAGAAATTGAATTAACAATTAATAATCTTCCAAAACAGAAAGCACCAGGCTTCGATGGGCTCACTGGTAAATTCTATCAAATATGAAGGAAAAAATTATACCAATTCTCTACAGTGTCTTCCAGAAAACAGAAGCAGAGAGAATACTTTCTAACTCTATGAGGCCAGCATTACTGTAATACCAAACCCAGACAGACATGCAAGAAAAGAAAACTACAGACCAATATCTCTCATAAACATAGATGCACAGAGGATTTTTAGGGTAGTGAAAATATTCTGCATGATACTATTATAATAGATACATATCATTTAACATTTGTCCAAATCATAAATATATAATACGAAGAGTGAACTCTAATGTAAACAGTAGACATTGTATGATAACAATTGGTCAACATAAATTTGTCAGTTGTAACAAATGTACTATTCTGTACCTTCTCCTCTATCTTTCTGGGAACCTTAAACTACTTCAAAATATTAAAATATTATAAAAAATAATCCTACCAACTATATTTGAGAAATAGAACTAACATAGCATTACAGGAAAATGTCAGCTTTAAATATTTATATTAGAAAAGAATAAATCTAAAAATTTTTAATTATTTAATTAATTTTAAACATAATGCCACAGAAATAATAAGTCTAACAATAAATACAAGAGAAGTTAAGAAGACAGAAAAGAAATATAGAGAGCAACAAAACCAAAAGATAGTTCTTTGAAGAGATTATTTTACAAACTAAATTTAGAAAGATTGAGCAATGAAAAAGGATAAGATATAAATAAACATTATTAATAATGAAAATAGAATTTAATTACACATGAACAAGATATTAAAAATTTAGAATATTATGGATAATTTTTTTCCCAAAAATTGGAAACCTTGGTTAAAATAAAATAACCTTAGAAAAATGTGACCTGTGAAAACTAACTGAAAATGAAATAGAAAACATTAAATTCCATTAATAATACAAATTATTTCCATGAATAAAATATCAGGCTTAGTTGGTTTTACAGGTGAGTTCTATAAAACTTCATAAAACAGTATCTTTTAAAACAAAAGTTCTTCACAAAAGAGGAAAAAAGAGACCACTTTCCAACTCGTTTGATGAGGACAGTATAATGTGGTCACAAAAATCAAATAAGAAATACCAAAATAGGAAATATTAAAGACCAACCTCATTCTTGAACATGGAGACAAAAACCTTAAATTAATATTAACAAATTAACTCTAGCAATTGGTAAACATTCCCCTTAAGATCAGGAAGTCTTTGATGCACCTTATAATTATTTCAATTCTATTATACAGGGGGTCTTAGCTAGTATAATAAAATAAGAAAAATAAAGTATAAGAATTGCAAAAGAGAAAAGAAACTTTTGATATTTGCAGATTATGCAACTGTCTCTATAGACAACCTCAGCTTTCTGCAGACAGATTATTAGAGTGCAATAAGATTGTCAGATATAAGGATAACATACTAAGTCAACTGAATTTCTATATACCTATAAAAAATAGAAAATTTAATTTGAATAAGTATACAATTTCTAAGAGGAACCAAAAATATATAGCAGTCAGGAATAAATATAAATAGGATGTACAAAAATAGTATATTGAAAGAAATTAAGTAAGATCAATATAAATAGAAATATATATCATGTTCATGGATAGAAAGACAAAAATATGTAACTGTCCTTAAAAGGATTAATGATTCAGTAAAATTGCTCTCAAAATCCCAAAAGAATTTAGGATTGGAAAAACTTAGAATCTGATAAGCTGTTTCTAAAATTTATATATGCAAGAACAAAGGATCGAGACAGCTCAATTATTCATAAAGAATAGTATGAAAGAAAAGGAGGAAAAGAAAGAGGGAAAAATGCCATACTAAAAAAAACCCTCAATATTAAGAAAAGTTAATTTGGACAATTTAGTGCTGGTATAGAAAAACAGACCAGTGGAACCAAGTAGAGGGCAGGCCTAGAAATAATTTTATTTATATATATATATATATAATATATAATATAATATATAATATATAATATTATATATATTATATTATATTATATATATATATTATATTATATATATTATATATTATATATATATAAATTATATTTTTAGATATATAATATATATTATTATATATATTTAACTACCTAATACATGACATAATAGAATTCTTGGTCAGCTGGTAAGAATGAACTATCCACAAATAGTACTAGGACAGTTCCCTATCCATATAAAATAAATAAAATGTGAACTCTGCTTTCACCAATGTAAAAAAAAAAATTACTTGTGAAAAACAGAACTTAAAAAAACTCTTTAATAAAAGAATAGACGAACACAACAGAGTAGGGAAGGAGTTCTTAAATAAAGTTTATAAAGGCCGAGCCATAAAGGAAAGAAGTAATATATTCACATACATTAAAATGATGATCTTGTCTACATCACTAAAAGACAAATAACAAGCTAGGTTAGGAAAAGATATTTTTTAAATATATGACCAGGAGAACTTTATAACCAGAATATTGAAATAATTCCTAAACAGCAATAAGTGAAAGCAAACTACATTATAAAGAGGAAATAAAAAGAGGCATTAGACAAAAAAGAAATATGAATAGCAATAGTTAAGGAAATATAAAATAAAAACAAAATGAGTTATTTCACATCCATGATATTGACAAAAACTTAAAAGATTGATAATTCCAAATATTGGAAAGCATATGGTGGACTAGGAGCTTATAAAGCATTGGTGAAGGTGTAAATTGGTACAACCAGTGGAAAACGATTAGGCATTACCTAGTGAAGTTGAGGTTATGCCTACACTATACTCAGCAATTTTATTTCAAGGAACATACCATCAAAAACTATTTCTATATGCATATCAGAAGATATATACAAAAGTATCAGTAGAGATATGGTTGGAAATAGACAAATACCAGAAATAATTTAAATGTACATTGATGGGAGACTCGATAATAAATCACCTTAAATTCATAAAGTCATATATAACAGTTTTGAAAATGAACAAGGGTGTTGACATGGATGAAACTCAAAATATAATCTTTGAGATAAAAAAGTCACTAAAGTGCATATAAAAATATGATTTATTACGAGCATATAAAAATAAAAAGGAGATAAAACTAAACAGCATATTACTGAGACCTATATATGTGGTAAACCATAAAGAATATAAAAAATGATTAATGAAAATATTAGAATACTCATTCACAAAAAAAAGTGGGCAGGGATGGAAGTGTACTAGAGCTACAACTAATTTTCTAATTTTTAAGGTAGATGGTTATTATATGCCTATTTATTTTTATTGTTCTTTTACATATACATATATGCCATATAATCTCTTTTAATGTATCTTTCATAATAGAACACATTTAAGTGCCTTAATTACAATTTTTTGTCTAAGTCAAGAATATAAGAATTTGAGTTAATTTTATTTATACGATATTATCAAAAGTAGTCACCTTCCCTGGCAGTCCATCACTGAACAAACTATCTACCTTACCCTGAATAGGTTATCACTATGTAGAAGTGGTAGCCTTTATGTGTTCTTCAGTCTTTCTACTATTGGCACTTGGTTTGAGGTAATTATTGGAAAGAATTTACTAGTCTTTCACACAGCGTGTTAAAGTTCCAGAACATTTATGGAACTATCACTGATTCTGCCATCACTCCATCTTAGATTTAACCATTCCAAATTCCTCGCTTTTCCTTAAGCTTTGTTTAAAAATCTACTCTTAAAAATCAACATCCATATCGTCAGGGTTCAAATTCAACTAAAATAATTTTTCTTACTTAAACATGTTGATTCTTGTCAACTGTAGCAAAATACCATAGGAAAATAACTATATATTTCAAAAAGACGATACATAAACTATTTTCCAAAATCCCTCCCCCACCCCAAAATTTTAGAAATGGTATCAACTTCAAATAGACCCTGCCAGAAACAGGGAAACTAGAAAATCACAAACATATTTAAAGAAACATTTGCCAAAGTGAAATACTATTAAACACAGTTGACAAATTTAATAGCCCCTATAGATTTCCATCAAAATGGACTTATAACACCCTGAATAGAAGGGAATCCACAATCACTGAAGTAGTCATGTCTCCTTGCAGTTATATTTTTGAAAACAGCATACCCTACTATGCTAGAAATTCATTTCAAAGATGAAAGGAAAAGTACGGGTAATTCATTTAGATTGTGACAAAGAATAGAAAAATCTCAGTGTTACTCGAAACCAGATACGGTTTCAGTTAACAAGTAAATGATAACTTTTTTTTTTCTGTTTTTAATATTGAATATAGCAAAACTGACCTGAGAGGTGACAGACTTTCTCTCTCTCTCTCAGCAGTAGGAAGACGCATCAGAAGGATCTTTCTAATTCCAATACCCTCTGTCTTCATGTAGCTCCTGAATACCGTCTGTTTCAGACAAATCCTGATTACTGCCCTACAGCACTGGTGCCCAAGGACTTCTCTCTGGGCTTGTGCAGATACAGTCTGCCCAATCAATGGAATCTAAGAGAAATGGCATTTTGAAATGGGTCAAAATAGAAATAATTATTGCAAATGAGGGAAGCCTGGTTCAAGACTAAAATAAAAATATTCCCAGACTGGGCTGAACTGACTCTCACCTTCTCCTTTGCATAAAAAAAAAAAAAAAAAAAAAAAAAAAAAAAAAAAAAAAAAACCTGAGAAAATCCTGTTTAGCTATGAGCATTATATTTTAAATCCTCAGCTTAGTTTCTTCATCTAATAGCAATAGATATGGAAAACTATTGATACCTAACTATACAATTCTTACTCCCAAATGGGCTATGCTCTTCAAGTTTCCAAGCATTTTTACTTTCTATTGAGAGTACAACCTTATCTTCATTTTCATTTTTGATCTAAGTTCAACTTGCTGCACATCAGAAATTTGCTATCTGTTCTTTATGCATTACCTCCTTCAGTCTGCCAGCAATACTCTGAAGTCAGCTCACCCTCCACTTAACATTTGAGGAAACTAAAGCTTAGAGGGGTTAACTTGTCACATGGCTGCTCAACCATGGCATTGCTCCAAAAAGCTATGTTGATTTACCTGAACTACAGTTGTGACAGTGGAAATGAGAAGCAAGAGGATTAAACTGGAAAGACATTTCTCTACTACGATTGACAGGGTTTAGTAAGCATTTGGATCTGGGATAATTGGAGACTTCTGATGTGGTTACGCAGATAACTAAGAGCTCTTGAAGCCAACTGGGTGGAAAAGAGAGCGGGTTCAGTTTGTACAAGCTGAGATCTCGATGTCTGTGGGATATCCAAGTGGTGTCCACTTAAGAGTTAAATAAGGTGATATTATATTTCAGAAAGAAAATGTTATGGAGATATAAAGGAGGAATTTAGGGAGCAAGGGGAAAAATAAATTCAATCTGAAAAATATCCCTTTGGCTCTAAGAATAGTGCAACGACATATATACACATATAATGGAAAATTTTGCCACATAAAAGAAATATGCCTAGTTTTTAAATCAGAACATGAAATAAAGTTAACATTGTAACAAAAAAAAAAACTCCTTAAATTTAATCAGTGTACTTAATGAGCTGCTTTCATGTTTTATAAAAACCCAAAAGTCTGAATACTCAAAATTTAATTTGAAAAGCAAGTTATAGCTTATTGATACAGGGTGGAATAAAATAGAATTTGGTTATGAGAAGCTTCTCATAATTTGAGTTTATTTTGCATTGCGAAGTCACTGCCCAGTCTCATTGATTCAGAAATTTTGAGTGAGTACTGTAATCACAATTTAAGATGATATGGAAGAATCAAACAGGAATTTAAGACTTGCTATCAATTTCTTTCTGTTTCTCAGTGCTTATCATATTTAATTTATTTGAAGGTATTTATTTATCTTTTAGAATGGTGCTGGTGTTGTATTTTTTAGTGAAGCGAGGGGTGTTCATAAAAGCTTACAGAAGGATTTATATAAAATAAATGTTTTTTTTTTTTTTTTTAATCTCACACTCAGAAAGAGAGAAGGAAAACATAAAAGAACAGAACAAAATCTGGCCCATTTGAAGCTCTGGCTAAGCTTTCAAAACTACAAGGCCTTAAATATAATTGTTAAATTAAATAAAAATGTTAAAACTTTTTGACTTATGCCACTACGCCATATGTGCTAACCTCTTTTAATTGTCCCCAGCTAGACATCATTTTTTTTTAAAGGGAGTTTAAAAAAATGAAGAATGGAAAATTCTTAACTTGGTTAGGTAATAATCGGCTTGCAAATTATTCATTTATGTCACTAAAGCGAAAGAGGATCTCACATCAATACTGCACACTAATATGCTTTCTCCAGTTTATTCCACATGCTTTAACCCAAATTGCTCATATTACTCCACAGAAATGTCACAGAATATCTGTGCAAGCTAATTTTTATGGATTTCCATGAAAAGCTTCAGAAACACAGCCAGAAAGGAGTTTCTCCCTGTCGTGCTCACTAGATTACTTTCAGAATTCTTTGGCCATAAAAAGAAACCCCATCATGGGCTTTTGAACATCCAGTTGCCTGCTGAACTATGACTATTTGTTGACTGGGGTAAAAGGTATCAGGTGGTGTTGATTCTAAAATATGTAAGTGAGCTAAAAATGCTTAGTTGCTTTCTGTTGTATAATAGAGTAACTCTAAAATAAATCTCTTCTCTCTAATGGCTATTACATCTACATTGAACATATTCAAAATAACAATTGAAACTTATAATCTGTTCATTAAATACACAGGCCAGATACTCAGATCTAAACAAATTCTGAAGTTTATTAGCACTTAGTGAATCTGTTTCATAGAGTATAACTGATGCAAGAGTATTTAAAAATCCAGTCCAACCACATTTCACAGAGGAGGAAAACAGGCCAGTGAAGGGCAGTAACTTGCCCTTGATCCCGTAGCTTATGAAGTGACAACAGCCAGACCTTTATTCAATGTTCACAGCCTCCCAGTTTCACTATTTCTCTCGTGGCCTGATTTCATCAGGACTATTGAACACATACAGGATAAGAGTGGAGGTTGTTTAGGTCCCCAATGTCTTTTCTACAGAAAAAATGTTTCCACCAAAATTAAAACTTTAAAAAGAATATATATATATTCTTTACACATATGCCTCCAATAGAACAGTCTTGGAAAGAAAAGATACCATAACTCTGGTCCAGTGAAAGAGCATCAGCAAAATCTAGAGATAAAACTTAAGTGAACAATTTGCAGTGACTAAATGGGCACATAGACGTGAGAAAAATCAATTTTGTTTTTGAATCCATTATATTGTGCATGTGGCTAGTACTTGATAACAACTGAGTCACTTCATGATGAAAACATTGGGCATGTTCCTCTCCCACCTTACCAACAAGAATAACACAAATGTCATCAAATATATGTGGTAGCATTTCTTTGATGTTTCTCTTTCCTACTAGATTGTAAACTCCATGGGCATAGAGACCATGTTTGTTCTATTCATCATTGTAACTCCAGTACCAAGCAGAGTGCCCCAGACATGATGGATACTCATTAAAGTTGTATTAAATACATGAATGAAGAAGAGATCTGTATGGTAACAGGAATAAGGGTTATAGACTATTGCTGTTCTCTTCTATTCCCATAAACCTAAATTCTTAAATCTGTTTACTCAGGCTGAACTCAAGAATAAGATCTAATTTTATACAATGGGATTCTTACTGGATTAGCAGGCAAGCCTAGCTTCTGCTGACTATTGGGTGATGTAATTAACTTCTCTGGGCCTTAGTTTTCTCATTTGTATAATGGGGATAATATTTGCCATAGTTCTTTCTCAGGGTTCTGGTGAGGATTAAATAAAACAGTCCTATGTAGAAACTGTATTCAGCTATTTAGCCAAAAGGCTAACCACTCCCATTGCTACCACCAGCATCATGAAAGCCACTCTGGGAAACTGCTCTTATTCCATCTGCACATAATTTGTCCCGTGCACAGAAGGTTCTTAACAGGAGCCATTTTAGTGGTGAGAGTAACACCCATGTGAGTCTTCAGTGCAAATAAAATGTTGGAAAGTAAAGTAAGTATATTCCTCTAAAATGATGTTTCTGAGAAATAAGATAGTTTACCTTTAGGAGTTTACAAAAGGAAATTTCAATAGTATGTTGTTCATTCATCACCTTTTAGTGGATTTTATTTCTAGAGATGGTAAATTTGTGGATGACAATAGAGCTTGAATCTTTGAGCCCCATTCTGTGGTTCAATTCTTTGAATGCAAATTAACAACCCAGAGAAAATGCATTTTGTCTTTTTTTGACAGGGGCCATGAAGTTTTTTTTTTTTTTTTTTTAGAAGCTAAGTACTTTTTAGGCATAGACTTTGTTTTTAAGTTATGGTAAAAGATTTAAAATGATATTTCTTTATTACAGAGATATTTCTCCCTCAATTGTAAATCAATTACCTCTAATAATAATACATTGTCAAAAATGTTAACTATTAGCTCATCATAATTCTCTGGTATATGGAAAAAACAAAAAGTTCTTTTTTGTATTAAATTCTCCAACGGAGTGTTTAAGTTTGGCTTTGGTAGGTTCCCTTTGTTTTGTGCAGTAATTATTTTTCCTCAAAAGTTAAAAGAAGAAATATCTAGAAAACTGAAATTATTTTTGCTTTAAAGTTATTGAGGTGAGTGAGTGTTTTGCTGGCTTATTTCAAATTATAGTATGAAGCTTGAAGATTAAACAAGCAAACATTTTGGGATCTTAATATTGAGAAAATCTACAGACTAAGCTTACTATATTTTTAAATACAATTTAAACACATCTCAAAACTAAGATTTTCTAAGCCTATTTTGGAAGAAGACTCTTGGAACCAGCCACCATAATCATCCACAAGAGACTTTTTTGGATGACTACCCTGCATATAACATTCTATAAAAGGTTGCTTATAAAAAATTATACAAGACAAAATTTGCTAAAGAAGCTTCTAAACTCATTGGTAGTCAGTACAAATGTGGTTAAAGTTAACTAACAATACAAGTGAGATAGTCATTTCAATAAAAATACCAGATTTTACATCAGAAGGGTCCCAGCTCTGCTGGTTTTAAGAATTTAGGCAGATAGCTCGATCTCACTCAATTTTTATTTCAAGTGTAAAGTGGGATTACTGACACATTCATAACATATTATGGATTCAAAATGTGTTTTTGGATATGAAAGCATTTCTAAATTATCAGATTTACAAAAGGCAAATTTTATTTAAAGATAACATATGCTAGTACCACAAGTACAGTTTATATAATAAATGATACAGCAGTTCAGAGGAGGAAGCAAACAGCTTGTACTGGCAGGACATGTTTTCGATGAAGTATATTTAAGGTTCATTCAAACCTGAAATTAAGTTAGGCAAATTGTGGAAAAGCACTGCTTTGATTATGCTTATGAACAAAGTCCCTTTCTCACCAAGTTAACGGTGTAGCTTTTTTTCCTTCCCACATTTGTGTTAACTGAAACCATGTCTAGATTTTAAAATACAGTTCAAAATTCAGCATCTTTTAAAATTTAATGTCCTTGCTGAAGGTATCTTTGCTAATTTCAGCAGGAAGTGTGGTGCAGAAACATTACCAGCAGAAATGCAGAGAGAGAGAGTGACTAGCAACTGATTTGTTCTGAGCTCAAGAACAGCCATCAGATATTAACTACTTTGAATCACAATATTCAGTGCATGGAATGCATCTGAACAGGTCATTTAGTTTCCTATAGCATCTAGTCAGCTCAGTTCCCTTACAGGAAAGTTATATTTAAGCTCTCTTCTGTTTTGTAAAGTTCAACTGAAACATAAAAATTAGAACTTAAATGGTTAAACTGACATCTAAAAAGAATTTTCCATTTCCATTTCTCCCTACAATTCGAATGCCAATCTCATTGAGAATTTTATTTATCATTAGTATATTTTAATTTTCTTGTAAGCAATTTCTTCTGTGCAATTATTATTCCTTCCCAAATAGTAATGCCATTTTATTATTCCACTACTACTTTTCAAATAGATTTCTTTTCATGTTACGAAAAGCAAGTCTATACTTTTCTTCTTCCATTTCAGCATATTCTTTGATTTAAAAAAAAAGAAAGAAAACAAAGAAGCTTTCACAAATCCCTTAATTTTTCAAAATAGAAACATTTCAGGGTAGAAGGATAGCACTCCACACTACGCACAATTGAAATAGCTTAGAAGGTAGACAAGGTACCTGATGAGCTGGTAGCTCTAGGAGAAGCGGAGAACAGAATGCCAGTGTTTTGGATCGCTGTTGTCTGCACATGGCAAGGTATAAGAAAGGTATGACCTTTGAAAAGAACAAACTTATTTTCAAATAGGAATGAAAGAAAATAGAGGGAAACCACAGTTTCGGAGTCTTATATAAATGGAAGAGACAACCACTTCCCAAGCCTACACAGTAAAAAAATAATAATAATTAAAGAACGGTGCAAGGAGGAAGGCAGATTAAAAACTTGGCTTTCTAGTAAGAATCAAAACAAGGGTATGCTTGTCTCATTCATTGTTAAAACCTCTGAATAGATTAAGATGGTACCCAAGAAATTCTTAAAATTGGACAAAATAACTCAATGAATAGAGACTAAAGTTTTATCTCTCCAACCAGTCTGGTCTGATATTTCCAAGGTACTCGCAATAAGTCAAGAGAA
Organism: Eonycteris spelaea; assembly: GCA_003508835.1. Lineage (NCBI taxonomy): Eukaryota > Metazoa > Chordata > Mammalia > Chiroptera > Pteropodidae > Eonycteris > Eonycteris spelaea. The sequence continues at coordinate 5,339,466 of PUFA01000053.1, forward strand.
AAGCATGAGGAAGAAGAAGCAAAGATATACATATGTGTGTGTGTGTGTGTATATACATATATATATATGTATGTATAGATGCATATATATACCTCTTAGATTTGTTTTCTATATACTAATATACATAAAAATCTAAGAAGTATGTACAGAAAAGAACAAAGAACTGTGTCTATTAATACTTGGAGATAATTGAGATTTAATAAGCCAATCATTTTAAGTGAGTTTATAGCTATAGATACCATAGGTCTGGGCTAAGAACGCCTTTTCTAAAACAGAAAATTGTTCTTCACTCCTTATGTTTCTACAGGCAGACAGTACGCTGAGAATGCTTCCAACCTCCAAAAAAGGTCTATTTTCCAATGCTCACTTCAGACGGGGCCAAGGAAGATAATGGGGCTGGGGGCGGGGTGGGGGAGTGGGGTGGAGGGACATACAGAGATAGGAACAAGGCCATAGAATTTGTGCCTGGAAAGCCTTCCCAGGAAATAGAACTGAGTGTTATCAAGGAATTTCCCATCCTGGGAGCTTATAAGGATTTCAGAAACTAGAATATCCAGATTAAAAAAAAAAAAATTCCAATAGGTCTATTTCTGATTCTAAGCCATCATAACAGGTATAAGCAGCATATGTGATTACATTACATTCAGAGTACACTTGTAGGATCTTATAAAAATGCTTACTCTGATTTCTCTTCAGACAGATATTCACCACCAACAACCACTCACATGTGGAAACAAAATGGTGACCATGATGATGATGAAACATAGCCCATAAAATAGCATCATCTACTCTTATTTTCAAGTCAGATAATATAGGTTTAATAAATGAATGCTTGCCACATTGATTACCTATTTTCATAAATGAATAGATAAAAGTCTCCAATTTAGACTTCTTATAACTTAATTTCTGCTTGTTGAAAACATCACTAACTCTACCATTACTTTCTCTGCTGATTTTCTTAAAGTTCAGCTTCAGTCACGTGGCCTCCTTACTCACAACGGCTCCCAATCACCTCTCAAATCATGGACAAACTCCTCTCTCTGGCATTAGAGGCCCTTCCCTATGATACCCTCCCTAATTTTTTTAGCTCTATTTCTTGCTACTAGCATAATTGTATGTAACGGCCACAAAGGTAGGCAAGTGAAGTGGGTGGTGTTTTCTGCCCCAAAGCAGAAAACAATTCCATCTACGAGGAGCTAAAAATGAAGTTTTTTTATGCCATGACTCCTTTTAGGGCTCAGAAATAACAACACACCTGCCTTACGCTATCAAAACAATTTGACCCTCAGAGATTCTCTTTCATACTAACCAGTCCTTGTTTTAAATTTTGTTCCTGATGGTGCTCACCCAGAGCTTTCAAACCCAGCTGGGCTACTGGACTTTTGCCTTTGGAAACTTGCCCTGCCCCTATGTTGACACCATGGCATCCATCCATTTCTGGCTACTGGTCTCTGCTCTCAGATTTCCTTTTGGCAGTTGTGTTGTTCCTCCAGCTTGGGCTGATCCTGACATCAATCTTCACGTGACTTTGCCCCATCTGTCATTCAGTCATTCTCTACGCCCTTCTTGGCTTCAGCTGCTATGGACCCAGCTCATACCTTCGGGTGGAGGTTAGAAATACCCTCATCTGGGACTTGGCAGCCAGTCACTGCACTACAGCCTAGTCATCTAGTCTGGTGGCTGCCTAGGATTCCTTCCTCCTGCTAGAATTTTGAAGATTTGGAAGATGCTAGGTGTCCTAGATCTACCCTATATGACATCTCTTCTATGAAGCTTTCTTTATCTGAGTCCCTGGGCAAAACTAGCAGTACTCTCTGTATTCCCACAGTGCTTTTTCTTTCTTCTAATTTGTATTACTTTTTATCATTTCATAATTCAAAACCAAGCAAATGCTTCATGTTCTTTTATGGTCCAGCACAAATGCAATTTTCTGTATCTCTTTTTGACATTCTCTAACCTCACAGCAGAAGGAAACAATTTCTTTCCCTGTTTCCTTGACATTCATGACAGATCTAAGTTCCTCAATGGCAGGAATATATTTTATTCTTCTTTGTATTCTCTATGCCCAGCTCAGTGAGTTGTCAATAGGTTTCTGTAAAACCTCACTGTTGACATGGACTTTTACCTACATTATTTTATTTGATCCTCACAATGGCAAATAAAAGAACAGCTATTATCCTCAAGAGACAGGAAACCAAGGTTCAGAGTAGTTAATCAATTTAGTCCAATTTCTGGTATAACCAGAACCAGGTCTTGAAAGACTTTAAATCTAATTAACTTACTACTGTTCATTCATTCATTCATTCATTCATTATCTGGATTCCAGAGTTTCAAAGGCAAATAAAACAGAATCTTACCCTAAAGGGATTCACCTAATGGTGAAGATTAAAAAAAAAAAGAAAAAAGAAAAAGAAAAAAAAATAAGCACATAACAAAGTACAGTTTGATACATGCTTTCATAGAAAAAGCTTAAGATTGTGTCTCATATATATATATATATACACACACACACATACACATACATACATACACATACATACATACACACACACATGGATATATACCCAGATTAGATGGTGGTGTATAAGGGCTTGAAAACATCTTTTATGGGATAAATCCTAAACTGGATCTTAGATAATGAGTAGTAGTTAATCAAATGTATAAGTGGGGGAAAGCCATTTCTAGACATGAAGAAAACATGTACAAAGCTATGAAATTGTGAGAGGATACGGCCTTTCCAGGGAGCTAAAAAAAAACATTAGAATGGCAGCTATACAGAGTGTTAGGAATGGGTGGCAGGGAGTTGACACCCTTCCTGGAAGAGGTCGTGTATAGAAAACAGTGTCAAAACAGTTTTACTCGACTCATGTAGCTCCCCTGTTCTCCATGAAGAGTAATGACATTTTTTTTTTAAAGCAAAGCTACTTTGGTCATCATCAAGATTTAAAACTAAAAGTATGGTAGCAGTGAAAGAGATCATTCATACTTGCTACTTCAAATGACTTAAACTCCTCGGATCCACCCAGAATGCATCAGGCAATGGATGAACTCAAAGAGGATGCTTTCCCAGATTTCTACTCCCATCTCCACTGGCTACATAAAATATGATGAGCTGTCATCATATTGTGAAAGGAAGTAGATAGACTTTATCCCCATTCTTCTTAGAGCTTTTTTGTTAAAGACACAAATTCAATTAGGAAAGACTTATTTGTTAGTTTTAGAAATTATTTCTTAGCATTATGTGGTAGGCAGAATAATGGTCCCTCAAAGATGGCTATGTCCTAATCCCCAGGACCTGTGCATGTGTTACCTTACATGGCAAAAGAGATTCTGAAGATATGATAAAGTTAAAGATCTTAAATGGGGGGATTATCTTGGATTATCTGAGTGGGCCCAGTGTAATCACAATGGTCCTCAGAGCTAAAAGAGGGAGGCAAGAAAGTCATTTAGAGGAGACATGGCAAAGGAAACAGGGAAGAACAATGAATTTGCTGGCTTTACAAATGGAAGGGAGCCATGAACTAAGAAACGTGGGCCGACTAAAGAAACTAGAAAAGTCAAGAAAAATGATTCTCCCCTAAAACCTCCAAAAGGAATGATGTCTTACCAACACCTTGAGTTTTAGTTCAGAGAGACCCATTTTGGTCTTCTGATCTCCAAAATTACATGATAATAAATTTTTGTTGTTTTAAGCCACTATGTTTGTGGTTTCTATGTTTGCAGTGGCAATAGAAAACTAAAACATACTTGCTCTCAGGTTTCAAAAGGCCCTTTGTTTTTCAATGGTTGTCTTATTCATTATTATGTCTTCAGTTTCTAGCACAATGCCAGGAATAAAATAGATACATACTACACGTATTTGGATTTAATTAATTGATTAAATAATTTATTCATTCATTTTTAGGAGCTTATATTTCACCTGAAAGGTAGGAGCTTAGATCTTTACAAAGTCTGCCAAATAGTTCTGGTTACATTTTCAATGCTGTTCTACAAGTCTCCCACATGAAATGTAATGTATTTTTAGAACAAAAGACTGAATATTTGAACAAATTCTTGAGCGCAAAATTGAATGAAATATAAAATACATACAGAAAAAGTACACAGATCTTGAATGAACAACTTAATAAATTTCCACAAAGTGAACATACCTATGTAACCACTCTCCAGATTAAGAAATAGAATATTACCACCCTGAAGCAATATTACCATCTTGCTTCATTCAATCACTGGTTCTCTAAAAGTAACTAAATCTCAATTTCTAGTACCATAAATTAGTTTTGTTGCCTGTTTTCCAAACATGTATAACTAGAAACATATAGTGTGCTCTATTATGTGTGTGGCTTATTTCAATGAATAATATTCAAATGTCATTTTCTGACCTATTTCTACTCTCACTTCTGACACAAAGTGTATGGGTTCCCACCCCTACACGCACACATACACGAGTCAATTTTCCAATATTCTAGACATCAATTATGACATTAAATTCAATTATGATGCTACCTGAAATTAGTGCAGACCCCAGATTAAGGTCTCAGTCCCAGAAGACAGCCTCCACTTCAGAATTCAGTCACAAGTCCTCAGCTTCCTGCACTGCTGACAGATCAGCTATAAATTGGGGTTCTCACAACCCATTCTTGGGTTTGATAATTTGCTAGAATAGCTCACAGAACTCAGGAAAATAGTCTACTTACTATAACCAGTCTATTATAAAGGGTACACTCAGGAACAGCCAAATGGAAGAGCTGCATAGGACAAGTGGTACAGAGCTTCTGTGGTATCTCTGGGCACAAAACTCTCCTAGCATCTCTGTATGTTCACCAACATGGAAGCTCTCTTAAACCCTTTGTTTAGAGGTTTTTATGAAGTTTTCATGGTGTAGACATGCTAGTGTGGGCTGCTATAACAGAACACCACAGACTAGATTATATAAAAAGAGAAATTTATTCCTCTCAGTTGCAGCCTGGACAGTCCAAAATTAAGGTGCTTGCAGGTGTGGTGTTTGATGAGAGTCTGCTTCCTAATTCACAGATGGCTCTCTTGCTGTCTCCTCATATGACAGAAGAGCAAGGGAGCTCTATGGAGTCCATTTCATAAGGGCACTAATGAGGCTTTACCCACCTAATACCATCACACTGAGGACTGGGATTTCAACACACACGAATTTTGTGGGAACATAAATATTCAGTCCATAGCAGTAGGCGTGATTAATTAAATCACTGGCCATGGGTGATTAATTCAATCACTAGCTCCTCTCTCCTTCCCAGATGTCAGAAGGTGGGGCTGAAAGTTCCAATCCTCTAATCATGGTTAGTTCCTCTGGCAACCAGCCCCCATCCTGAAGCTATCTAGAACCCCTACAAGGATCACCTCATTAGCATAAACCCAGGTATGGTTGAAAGGGCCTTATTATGACAAATAAGACACTCTCTCTCTTTTATCACTTGTGAAATTTCAAGGGTTTTTGAAACTCTGTGCCAGAAACTGGGGCAAAGACCAAGTATATATTTCTTATTAGCTCCAATATCACACATTTACATTGTGTGTAGAAGTCTGTTCATTCTTATTGGTCTATAGTACTCTATTTTATGAATGTATTATAATTTATTTACCTATTATATTTAAAGAAACATATGGGTTATGTCTGATACTCAGAAAAATGCCATATGAAAATTTTTCATATTACTTTTGGTAATTTTATCTACATATTTTTGAAGTCTTATATTTATGAGTAGAACTGCTGGGTCATGGGGTGATCCTATGTTCAAATTTTGTAGATACAGTCATGCACTGCATAATGACAACTTGGTCAATAACAGACTATATATATGATGGTGGTCTCATAAGATTATAATGGAACTGAAAAATTCCTATTATTAGTAACTCAGTAGCCATCATAATGTTGTAATGTAATACATTATGTAACAGTAATGTCCTATGCCTTCACATTCACTCACCACCCACTCACTGACTCACCTGGAGAAACCTCAGTCTTATAAGCTCCATTCATGGTAAATATCCTGTAAAGATGCATCATTCTTTTTTATCTTTTATACCATAATCTTATTGTACTTTTTCTATGTTTAGATACACAAATACTTATCACTGTGTTATGGTTGCCTACAGAATTCAGTACTGTAGTATACTATACAGGATTATAGACTAGGAGCAATAGGCTATATTATATAGCCTAGATGTGTAGTAGGCTATACCATCTAGGTTTACCTAAGTAAACTCTGTGATGTTCACACAATGACAAAATCATCTAACATTGCATTTCTGGAACATATCCCCATAGTTAAGTGATACATGACTGTACTACCAGTTTTCCAAAGAGTTTGTACCAATTTAGAATATTCATAGTGGTAAAAGAGACTTCCAATTACTGCATATCCATATCAACACTTAGTGTTTACTGTTAAAAAGTTTTAGCTACCTTGTAGTTATATATGTAATTTATTGTGCTATTAATTCTTATTAGTCTGATATAATCAGATTGAGAACCTTCTTATATATGTATAGGTCTCTTTTATGATATTCCTTGATCATTTTTCTATTGAATTACCTGCTTTTTTCTTAATGATATGCAAAGGTTTTTGTTTTGTTTTGTTTTTGTTTTTGTTTTTTACATATTCTGGAGGTTATGGATATGAATTCTTCATTTTTCATTTGTCTTACAAATACTGTCAGCCTTTCTGTGGCTTTTCCTTTTATTAATGAGTGGCCTTTGATGAACACAGAAGTAGTCCAATTTATTGTTTTATTTTTTCACATTTAATTTTTTTAATTTTTATTTTTCAACGATTTATTTTATATTTGTGGCTTCCTGTCCAGTTTAAGAAATATTGAATACCTCGAATCTATGAAAATTTTCTTCATTTTTGTTCTAAAAACTATTATTTCACTCTCCACTTTTAAATTTAGATCAAATATCGTTTGATCCAAGACCACTCATTAAAAAATCATTCCCCTTACCTGCTGCACTAAATGTCATTTTATGATAAAATAAGAGATTGTATAGCTATATTGCTAACAGCTTTCTTTACTGTTCTGTGTATTTGTATATTTTTTTGAATGAATACCACATTATCTTAATTACCACAGTTTCTAGATAAGTCTCAACATATGGTTGTATAAGTACTCCAGCTTCATTCTTGGTCCTCAGGGCATTTTGGCACTACTTTGTCTTCAATTTCACATATTAGAGGTTTTCATCATATTCCATATTTACATCAAGTTTTTTTTTGTTTTTCAACTTTTTTGTTCTCTGTGTTTAGCCAAATACATTTTTCTAACTTGTTCTTTAGTTCACTAGACCTCTATTCTGTTGTGTTAAATCTTATATTAGATTAATCCATTCAGTTCTAAATATGATTTTTAAGATCTAGAATCTTAATTTGACTCTTTTAAGAAATAAACTACAAATTCTTTAGTAAAATTATCTATCTTTTCACTTATTTTCTTGGGTACACTATTCACAATTACTTTAAAGTCCAGTTCTGGTAATTCCAAAAGTTGGGTCAATCATAGTGCTGTTTTCATTGTTTGTTTTTCTCTTTATCCTATTGCTAAATGTACTTTTTAAACAAACAAACAAAACCTGGATATTTTATATGAAAATTGGAGAGACTCATGATGATATTACTTTTGGCCAGACAAAATTCACTCTATTTGGCAGCCAGAGAGATGGGAGCAGGCACCTTCATTCAATTCAGGACTGACCTAACCCAAAGTTAGTTTGCAATTTTTAACAAAGCTGTGTCTGCCTCGCAGGTTCCTACTGAGAGTTTTGACCTTGGCATGTCCTAAACAATTTGTTTCTCTACTTGACACTGAAAGACAACTGAAAGTTCTTTTCTGTTTTGGAAACAACTATCAACTGTCAGGCTAACTTCTCTATACATCCTTTCTTAATATAATCTTTTCAATTTCTGACTTCTTTGGCATTCTAGAATCCCATTTTTCCCCTCTAGCCTTGAAAATTACCAAAAACTCTGATGGCTACTCTCCATTTTAATGGTGGCCCTCTGTTACAACCCCTGACATTTTACCATGCCAGTAGTTGGAAAATACCCCAAACAGAAGACATTTGCTGTTTGCAGCCTTATCTCTTCACCTCTTTGTGATCTGTAGTTTCCTTCTCTCTGGGTGTGTGTGTGTGTGTGTGTGTGTGTGTGTGTGTGTGTGTGTGTATACAAACATATATATATATATACACACACACACACATACCATATTATATCTTTCTTGAGTAGCAAAAATAATTTAGTTACAGTGACATTCTTACAGGAAATTATTGCAAAGAATTTACATGTTACTTTTTAATACTGTCAGATATCTGCAGAATTGTAAAAAAGAGTAGTAGGTAGCAGTTACTAGAATATAGGAAGTATTCTCCCAATCATGAGAAAAAACATAAAAATAATTCCTTAAAATACAGAACCATTAACCTTTAATTTTGATCCTTTTTAAAATTTAAGTATTGATCATAAATTACTTTCTGGTTCTTATAAATATAACATCTAGAATCCAGCAGGCTATGACACAGAGAACTCATTTGCTTTTTAACAGCCTAACCACACAGGAGAAAATAGAAGTTCTATGGTAATGCTATAGCCTGAGGTATCTAAATTAAATCAAAACCGTCAAAATAGACTATCATAGTATCTTTTTGGACATGCATGATATATTTAAGCATAGAATAACTTGTGCTGATTAAATTCTAGCCAGAGTGTTGATTAACAGAGCCGGATATTAACTTATAGTGTAGTGTTCACAGATTACTTTGTTCTATCCTGTTCAATAAGTTTATCAGTCACTTAAATACAGATCAGAAGGCATGCTTATTCCATTTTTTAATGATAAAAAGCTGAGAAATCTGGTTAATTCATCTTGAGTAAATCAAGATTCTAATAATGTTCTAAAGACCAAGTATTTAATAAAGATAAATATAAAAAAAATATGGACATGCATTTAAAAAAATAATTGAGGCTGTATAAAGTGAATATTTTTGTAAGAATGGGTATTACATTTTTAAACAAACAAACAAACAAGCCAAAGTAATTTGGAACATGCTAGAAAAATTGTAATGTATAGACCAGGACGATGAGAGTTATATGTCATATTTGCCTGTCCTCACTTGTCCTAAAGTTGAGTGTAAGATTTTAATAGGAATGCCAGCAGAGTATAATATATCTAGGGAAGGATGACTAAGATGGCAGTCAAGATTCATTGAAAATTTTAGGACTTTTTTACTCAGAGCTGATTTGGAATTATAAATCCTATTCTCCCACCTGACAATTGAGGAGAGAATTTCAAAGAACTGTTATGAGGGAGGAAAGAACTTATAATGAGACATTTTGACAGGAAAATGAGTGTAAAGTAAGGATATTTTGACTTGCAGTAAGGTACAGCTTTTTACTAATTATAAACATTGAAAAATTAAATGGTCTATCTTGTGATGGTAAGCATTCGTTCATGTTTAATTCATTTACTCATTCAATAGCTAATAAATGCCTATTCTATGTCAATAATTGTGTTTGGTATTAAAAAGACAAGAAAAATTAGAAATAATGCCTGCTCTCAAGGAGTTCATAACTTAGTAGAAATGGGGTGAGAGTGGTAGAGAGAATGATAGAATAATAATTGTAATAGAATATAACATGTGCCACAGCAGTTATTTTCGACAAGACAGTGGAATGGATAGAATTACCAATCTGTTCCAAGACGAAGGGAATATCTAGGAAAACTTCATTCCAATGAAAAATATTAGCCAAGAAAAGTTAGCCTTCTCTATGTGTAAAGTTCTGTGCTAAGTGCTTTGCACACATTACCTGGCCTAATCCTTAAGGCCATTGATATTTTATTATTTTTATCATTTTACAGATAGGAAACTGACACTCAGTAAGACTATGTAACTATTACAGAGCTAGTTACCCAAATATTAAGTGGTAGGGCAAACTTACATGCCCGGGAAATTTCATTCCATTATAATTAAGACTATACTCTTAACTGATGTTTTCCCAACTCTTTGTTACAGCCAATTTGTGAGTTATGAAATTAATTTAGTGACCCTATCATTATTTAAAAGCATTAATAGAAAATATCTGGTGTGTTATATATAGTAAGAATAAATGTTTTCTCATGAAAAATTTGCTTTAGGTATATAAGTATGTATATGGGTGCTCACATGTGTACACGTGGATGCTAGGTCACAATATAAATGTATTTCTTATAGTTGTGCATTAGCTATCTATTGATGCATAACAAATGACCCCAAAACTTACAAGGTTAATATAGCAACATATATTGTCTCACAGTTTCTGTGAGTCAGAAATCTGGGCATGGCTTACCTTGGCCCTCTGATTCTGGATCTCCCACAAGTTACAATGATCTCAAGGCTTGACTTGAAATATTCACTTTCTAGCTCACTAACTTGGTTGTTTGCAGGATTCTGTTTCTTCTAGGCTGTTGGACCAAGGTCTCAGTTCTCACACATGGTTGGCTGGAGGATTCCTTCAGCTTCTTGCCGTATAGGACTCCCCACAGAGCATCTCATGACGTGGCATCTTGCTTCAGAGAGCGAGAGAGAGAGCAAGAAGGCAAGGAGAGTGTCAGCACAAGAGAGGGCTGGGCAAGATAGAAGTCATAGTCTTTTGTAACCCAATCACAGAAGTGATATCCTACTACTTTTGCATATTCTATTTGTTAGAAGCCAGTTACTAGGTCCAGCCCACAATCAGGGTAGAGGATTCCTTACAGGTATGATTCCAGGAGGTGAGTATCACTGGGAGTCATGTTATAAGCTGCCTACCATGAGCAGACTATAGTTATCAAGTGCTATACTTCTTTACTTAGACTTGCATAACCAGGAAGCTACATAACCTAGGAAGCTACAGAAAAGTGTTCTTTCACTGGTAGAAGGTTGACATAGAGAAGCTTCACTACCCTCTTCTAAAACTCATATGGTCTGGGTCTTTTCCCCACTACTTTGCTAATGATAATTGACATTTCTAACATCTAATAATAGTATATACAACATGTCAGGCACTGTTTTAAATATCTTACGAATATTTCAGCTCATTTAATCTCCAAAAAACCCAATGAGTTAGGTAGTATTGTTACCTTCATCTTTTTCAGATGAAGAAATTGATACACAGAGTTACTGAGTGGCAGAGTTGGAACTTGAAATTAAGTGACACGATTCTAGAGAAAAGGCACAATGTATAAGGCCTCCCACTGAATCTCCTAAAACCTAAACCCAATGCTTCGTCTCCATCTCATTGTCTTTTACCTTTCTGCAGTATTTGTTCTGTCAACACCCAAAATTTCTTGGCATTTTCATTCCCCTTGGCTTTCAGAACACAACAATATCATGACAACAGATCGCACAGTTCCCTCCACTGATTGCAGATCATGTATGTATGCAGTTTGGCTCCTCTATTAGATCATAAGCTGTTAACAGCTATAGATCAATTAAAATTATTTGTGGAGTTGATAGAGTGAGTACATAATAATAATTGGTTGACTAACTTTAGAAACATTCAGTTTATACTGGACATAGGAATTAGGCTCTCTCTGTGTGAATTCATAGTTATTCTATGTCAGGCACTATTCTAAGTGCTTGGTAAACAGCAGAGAACAAAATGGACAAAAATGCTTAGCTCTCCTGGAGTTTACATACTACTCACATGAGTAAAAAGAATGAATACAAAAACAAAAACAAAAACAAAAACGTATTCAGATTAGCTTGCCTAAATATACTTCCAAACACTGGGAAGTCACAAATATATAAATTGCCAAAGATATGGTTGCTGGAGTAAAGCAAAATAGAAAAGAATTTTGTTGTTTTTATTTACATTTAAAATCATGATTTTTCCCTCCAGTAATATTTTGTGCCTCTATTGAGTGTTCAAAAACGTTCTAGACGTTGATGTAACAGACACCGAAAGAAAACTGATAGGGTTCTCATTTTCACCTTTGGCTGAAATGCTTGCATTGCCTGCCTTTACAAGGAATAAACCAGTTTAATGGAATAATTTTCTTTCCAGAAGAATTCAGAGACTGTTTTGCTATCCAGCCTCTCACTTTCTCAGGTTTCCTGACTTCCCCTAACACTATTTTCATATGCAATACTTAGCTTCTGGACAATCCATGTTTCCCCCAGCCATCCCTCCCTTCCCCGACTCACTCTTTAAATTTTTTATTTACTAATGCTGAAGGACACCCTGTTACCTCACTCAGCTGCTCTCAGTTTCCACCACCACAGCACATTCTGGAATTATCTCATTATAATAGTCCAGAAATATGTCATAAATTAGGATTCTATTGTGGTTTCATAATTAGCTGCAACCATAGAAAGAATTTCACACCAGATGAGGAAAATCATTTTGATCCTGTCAGGGGGCCTACTTTTTTTTCATTTGCAAAATTTCCTAGTTGTTTTTGTTTGTTTGTTTGTTTGTTTGTTGTCTGTCTGAAAGGTGATAACTAAATCCTACAGGGTCTAGTCTACTCAGTTAATTGGGACCACCGTGAGGTTGCAATTACCCTTTAATGATTTCTTATCATAACCTATGCCAAGTAACATTTTGGAGGCATCAGAAGTACCAAAGTTACCCAGGCCCTTGGTAAATTAGAAAAGAATCTTTGTTACCACTTACAAGCTACTCTGTGTGTCTTTGAGGAAGCCTACAAGTTTTTCAAATTACATATTCTCCCAAAGATCATGTCTTATTTGGATGACAAATGCTTCCTTTGGCACCAGGGAGGTCAGAGTGGAGACAGTCATTGTTAATTTTTTTCCCACCAATTCAAACAATTGAATGTATTAACAAGAATAGAGGAATGTTTTAATGAAAGCTGCACTCATTATAGAGCAATGAACAAAATGCTTACATTGTATTTATGTGGAAGACAAACAAATGATGAGATTTGCTTTTAAAGGCTGATTTCCAAAAAACTTCTGCAGCACTTGAAATATTTAAAAAGTTGATGTTAGAATTATTATTTAGATATATCTGCTCTCTTTTCATGTTTACATTCAATGATTTTACCGTATGTGGGTATTTCCCTGTTACAGTAGATCTATATTTAGGATAATTTAAATCTTAAATACTTTCTACATTGAGGGATTTTAATTAAAGTATTAATTTCATACTTTAGTAATGTTTTTCAGTTGTCAAATATGTTTTAGGTACTCCAGGTTCATTTGATTTCAGTCAATACTATAAATTACAAACACATCTGGATAGATATAAAACCAGTTACCAATGAGTATATATTTTATAAATAGACTATTTTGCTCCTGAGAATAAAAAAAAAATTATTTTATTAGCACAGATGAAGTTAATGAGAAACCATGGTCTAGTTTGGTATATTTACTTTTCCTAACTTCTAAAATCTCTTTACTTACAATTTAGACAAGTTAACTCTATTGAAAAAACTGACCTAGAGATATGTGACTTCACATGTAGCATTAAAAGAAGGACACAAAAGATTTTGATGGCTTATTATAGAACTATTTTCCCATTTATTTTGCTCAAACTACTATACCCTTTTGAAGGTTGTAAAATAAAAATGAATCTTATGAATTTACATAAATGTATACTCTTTGGAAATCTACATTAGACCTTTATTTCAAGTAAATTTTAGAGAATCTGCAAATACATGTGGTCCATGGTTCTTTGACCACAGTAAGTAAATCTGACTTCTCCGTTTAGTGTTCCAATGTCATTAGTTTTTTTTTGTATTCACTGCTGCTCCTTCAGTCTCTTCCTTTGAAAATCTTTCCCTCTCCCCTGTTCTTTAAAAACAAACAAACAAACAAACAAACAAACATCTAACCAAAATGTAGGCAATATAAATATCTTCCAGAAGAATATGGTCAGTAAGTTTCCAGATTTCTATGATTACAAGAATATTCCTATCTTTTCCTTAGGGCTCTACTGTTAGTGGTATCCACACAATACAGAATTAAGAGAAACCAGGAAGGAAAGACAAAGAACATATCTTGGCTGGCTTCAGAAAAATTTTCCTTGAATTCATTTTTCCTTTCTCTTACTGTGGTCTGGAAAACATGATTATTGTTTCATTATAAGTTTCAGATTGGAATTGCTGCTTCCCCTAATATTAAATTAAAAATCTTCATAGATATCAAGAAAAGTGAAACAAGAAGCTAATAAAACAAGAGGATGAAACAAGAGGCTAAGGAAGGTGTCACAGCTCAAAATTAACTCAAAGGGGCCAGCCAGCTACCTTAGCAGTTGTCTTGCAGCAGTACCTGATGGTGTCATGAGTACACAAAATCTGGGCTGAGGCTTTAATAGTTAAATAGATTTGATCAGGATTTGTAAGGATTGACTCGTAATAACCAAACCCTAAAGAGATTGATTTATATACCACCATCCAATTAGAGTAGGAATATTGAAAGAGTTGCCCACCTCCCTTTCTCTTGTCAAAATGAAGTTCTTCTATTTCTTTCTACAAAATTAATCTATAAACATTGTTGTTTTAGGGTGAATTGTGCCCCTCCCCTAAATTCATATGTTAAAGTCCCAACCCCAGTATCTCATAATGTGACTGTACTTGGAGATAGGGTCTTTGACAAGTAAAGTTAAAATAAGGTCATTTCAGGGGGCCCTATTCCAATGTGAGATGTCTTTATGAGAAGAGGAAACAGAGGTAAGAACACATGAAGACAAGAAGACAGCTATCCACAAGCCAAGGAGAGAGGACTCAGACGAAACCAACTCTGCTAATATCTTGATCTCAGACTTCTGACCTCCAGAAAAGAAATGTCTGTTGTTTAAGCCACCCGGTTTGTGATGTGTTGTTATAGTATCACCAGCAAACTAATGCAATTGTGAAAAAAATTTAGAAACCTAAAAGAAGAAGTAGACAAAGACAATAAAGTATATATACAATTCTGGAAAAAAATGCAGTTACAATATTGAAGTATGCCCTTTTATATATTTTGTGGTGCATATATATAGCCATTTTAAAAACAAAAATGTAATTTTACTAGATTAATTTATAACTTGCTTTCCCATGATTTTCATGTCTATAGAATGCTTTTAATAGCTGGATAATATTTCATATTATGATTTTATCTTTTATTATTTAGCCAAGCCTTTGGTATTGAATGTTTAGATTGTTTTTAATATTTTTACTCTTATATAAATAGTCTTTGGTTGAAAGCCCAGTTCCACAACTTTATGATTATGTGGATTTAGATTATTTAATTGGTAATAAATTTGAGAGAAAAAAAACAAGTTCGTTAAAAAGATGATGGACTACCGGTTCTGATATATATGGACAAAATTACATACAAAATCACATAATTGACTTTACTATTTTTCTCAGAATTATTTTATTTTTTGGCTGATTAAAATCTTTAGCACTGTATCATGCATCTGGGTCATGTTGATAATATTCTTTGCCGAAGCCTGATTGCTTGCACATTATTTCAGGATTTATATCCTACTTTGTATTTCAGAGTCCTCGTCACTCAAAAATTTTAAATACGCAGTTGATAAATTATTAATTCCATTTTGCAGTGTAGGCTTCATCTAAATGTTTTCCTTGGATCCAGCATTCTAATAATATATGAGCACTCCTACAACTTAACCTTTAAATTTGGACTAGGATCACAGGCATTTAATTTGATATAAATTAAATATGTTCAAGTTGTTTTTTACATTAGCAAAAAAGAAGATTGGCAAGAAAGGAGGGAATCAAAAATGAAGAAAAGTTACACGTATTTAAAATACTGATTGATGTGCTCGTATTAAAATTGTCATCACATACTTAAGTACCTTAAGCTCAACTATTATAAAATTTAATTTTTTTCACTTTATCTTATTTCACATTTGGAGATTACTTGAAAGCAGGTGGCATTTTGTCTCATTCTCCTACAGCAAAATTATGCTTTAGTTACGATTTTAGTAATTAAGAAAAAAGGGAAAAAATTCAGCAGTATATTTTATGGTCTATACAAAAGACATGAATAATATATTTCTATACATTTTCTTTTTTGAGGCTAAAATAAGCTTTCCAAATTAAAATAAGCAACACAAAATTCAAACTGTAATATTTTAAAACAAGGTAACTTAAATGGTCTTATGAAGTTCACTCGATACAAGCAAAATTGATATAAATACTATTCTAGGGCTACCCAACTTACAGGAGAAGAGTTAGGAAGTGTTTATATGACTTAAAGATTTAAACTAAAAATTGCAAATATAAATGTAATGTACTCTATCTATTTTCTTGTTTAATAAGACTCAACCTTTTGGTTTTACTTGAAAGAGAGAAAGAAAAAGAAGTACAGGCAGTCCCCAACAAACATGGTTCAATTTATGATTTTTCGGCTTTATGATGGTACCAAAGCAATACTCACTAGAAACTGTACTTCAAATTCTGAATTTTGATCTTTTTCTGGGCTAGTGATATGTATACAATAATTACTCATGACGCTGGGCAGAGGCAGTGAGCCACAGCTCCCAGGCAGCCACACCATCACCAGGTTAAACAGCTAATACTCTGAACTGTACTGTGTTGCCAATGTTTTTTGGATATTGTGTTCTGGGCACGTTTAAGGTAGCCAAAGCTAAGCTATGATCTTCGGTAGGTTAAGTGTATCGAATGCATTTCGACTTATATCTGCAACTTAGGATGGGCTTATCAATCCCATCATAAGTCAAGAAGCATCTGTACTAGAGAGTTCACGTTCTTCAGCTATTTAAGGAAGAATGTGCTGTTTGATTCACATCGAGAGCAAGGAAACCCCTAAGGAGACTGAATGCTTCCTTCCAGAAATTACATTTGAGTTTTAGGTTTCAATTGTAAGGTAAAATGTGGTAAATGCTTGTAAACTCAGGGTGGAGTCTTTGATCAGGCTTGAAAAAATGAAAGAAAATGCATAGCACAGAATTTTCCCCAATACATTTTGTATGAAATATAATTATATTGATAGAATCTATTTTGATTGATTTCTAATTTCTATTCAATAGAACACTGTGAAGTCAAAGCAAGATTCAAAATAGTATAATTCAAAGGTTCAAGTTAATTACCCTTGTCATTAGGCGTCACTTATAAAGAGCTTAACTCAGCTTTGTTCTTGCTGCGGAATCATGCTAGGATTTTTATTTTTCTCTTTCTAATTATGATAGATGTTCATTGTTAAAAGAAAAAAAAAAAAGCCAATGTCCAAAAATGGAAAGGAGAAAGTAAAAATCGTGAAAATCCCACCCCCTAGAGGTAGCCTCTATTCACACACTGGGGAAAAATCTGTCTGCATATATGTAAATACAGAACTAAGTATTTAATCTTATATGAATGGGACATAATAGCATAGGGGTTAAAAATATGGGCTTTTAGGAATACTCACTTCATAGGGTATTATAAGAAATAAATGAATTAATAAACTAAGAATTGTCCCTGAAACATGGTAAATGCTCTAAAATATTTGCTATTAGTATGTATAGATACCTAAGGACTAAGGGTCAAAGTTTGCAACTCCTGAACCAAATCTTTAAAAAACAACTTTAAAAACTGTTTAAGTGTAAATTAAATTGTTTTGTTAACAAATATAAGTACATCTCAAGATAATTTACCTGAGTTGAAGGAGAAAAGATTGTTGAGAAGAATCATCTAGATACACAAATGTGCTAGCTTTTTTTTTTTTTTTTTTTTAGGGGGTGGAGGAAGCATAGGAGTGGTGGGGAGTATATTCTTATATGTTTATTCCATTAAAAAATACACACATTAAATTGAAAAAGAACATTGCTGGAATCCTGGTTTCAGGGTCTGTGTTTTTAACCTACTGCTACACTAGCAATGAAAATAAATCATGATGATAAGCAATTAAACAAAATAGTAACAATCATTAATAGGTAATACTATTTGATATCTTACTCTACAACAGGCACTGTTCCAGGCACATTGCATGTATTAACTAATTTAATTCTCACAATGACCCCATGAAATAGTAACTATTATCTCCATTTTAAAAATGAGAAAACACTAGTACAAAAGCATAAAGAGTGTTGCAGAACTGCTCCTCATTGAAAATTATATAAAAATATAACACTCCAAAGCCTCTGGAAATGGTCTTAAAAGAATCCAGAAAATGAATAAACATTTATCAAAAAGCTCTAGAAAATTCTGTAAGAAAAGCAAGAATCTGTGATATTTGAACTAGGACCACTCCCTCCCACCTCCATCCCAGCTCAGCAAGGCAAAGACCCGCCTCCAGACTACAGCAGGTACTTGCACAGGGCTTCTCTCCCTACAGACTCAAAGTGGAGGGCTTTCTTTCAGGGAAGAATAGGATGTCAGCATTTCTCATTCTTCCCCCAGCTACCTCCCTGATGCTGAGTTCCAGGCGAGTGTTGTCATGAGGTGGGAACTGCCTTCTTTTGCAGCCCCTGCTCAAGGAATGGAGGCTCTACTTTGAGTTCAGTACCAGTGAGAATATTGGGGCCCTATTGCTCTTGTTTAGGCCCTCGAGATGGTAGTTCCATACAATAGGAGGTGAGCTGAGACAATCTCAGGTTACTGCCCTCCTCTACCTAGCACTCAGCAACTAAAGGCAAGGTGTCAGAGAGAACCGTGCCATTGTTTCCACCCCCAGGTCCAGAGCCCTGGCTCAGAGATTTTTCCTAGAAGAGAAGTAGGTCATAAAACAGAGAGCTCCTCATCTCGACCCCAAAAACTTTCCTCATTTGCAAAAATCTAAAATGAAATTAAGAAAACCATTTATAGTAACGTCATAAAGAATAAAATCTTAGACTAAATTAAGCAAAAGAAATGTAAATCTTATACTGTGGAAATGAAAAAAAGCATTGCTGAAAAATTAAAGAATATCTAAATAAATGGAAAAAATATCCTATGTTTGTGGATTGGAGAGCTTAACATTGCTAAGTCTGGCAGAGAATTATTAGATATGATATCAAAAGCATGAGCAACAAAAAAAAAAAATAGACAACTTGAACAACAAAACTATAAATTTAAATTTGAAAAACATTTTAAGAACTTTTGTGCTTCAAAGGACACTATCAAGAAAGTGAAACAACCACCCATGGAATAGCAGAAAATATTTGCAGATCATATATTTCATAAGGAACTTATATCCAAAATATATTTAAAAACTGTTATAACTCAATAATAAAAGGACAAATAATCCAACTAAAAAAAAAAAATGGGCAAAATCTAGACATCTCTCCAGAAAGGTATACAAATGACCTATAAGCACATGAAAAGATGCTCAACATCATTAGTTGTTAGGGAAATGCAAATCAAAACCAAGATGAGAGATACCATTTCACACCTACTACAATGGCTGGAATTTAAAAAATCAAATAATAACAAGTGCTAGTTGAGGATGTGGAGAAATCAGAACCCTTATACACTGCTCATGGAAACATAAAGTGTGCAGCCACTTTGGAAATCAGCCTGGTATTCTTTGAAAGAGTTAAACATAGATTTGCTATATGACCCAGCAATTCTACTCCTAGTATATGCCCAAGAGAAATAAAAGCACATGTCTACACAAAAACTTATTTATGGCAGCATTATTCAGGAGAGCCAAAATATGGAAACACCTCAAATGTCCATCAGTGAATCAACAGGTAAACAAATGTGTTATATCCACACAATGATATATTATTCAGCTATAAAAAGGGGTGAAGTACTCATACATGCTACAGCAGAGGTGAATTTCAAAACATTATGCTAAGTGAAAGAAGCTAGTCACAAGAGGCCACACATTATCTGATTCCATTTATATGAAACATCCAGAATGGAGAACTCTATAGATCTCTGACCTCTGAAAGGGTTATTATTAGGGGCTTTCTTCTTTGAGCAAGTACTCATCATATGAGAGCTTTATTACTTATACACCTCTCACTTAAGTGCGGGAGTACCAAGTCACATGATATGATTCCTGCAGTCAACTACAAAAATACACACAAAACATTAACAATGAGAACATTTAGTTACTTTACATTTTAATAAATGTTGTAGAAATTACAAATTTTCTGATATTTTGAACAAAGTGAACAGAATATAATACTTTCATGCATTACTATTATGAGGAGAATGATGGCAGAATTCTCTAAATCGGGAGTGCTCCAGGGGCCATTGAGATATTCTAGGTTTCTTATTATGCCTGGTTTCAAAGAAATAATTTTCCAATAACTTACTCATTTTCAGCTGTTACACTTTTTTGTTTTTACTATGTCCTTCCTCTGTTGGGGACTGAGAGATTAAAAATCTAACATTTTATGATTTTGAGTAATGGGCCTTAACTTTAGTACATGGTTTTTGTGTCACTTATGTTGTTCGCTCAGGTGCCTTTGTCTTTTTTCCCAGAATTCCTTCCACAATTTTTGATAGATTAGCCTTCCAGGTAAAATGGACTTTATTCATAGAGATTTGGACTCGATCAACTGGCATTTCAGGAGGAGCCTCACAAGGTAGCAATCATTTGTCAGAGCCACTTCTGATTAGAATCTAGTTTTACCACATTCTGTAACTTTTCAGACACAAGTATTTAGTCTATGGGATATTAACTGGAATTCACCAAATTCTCAAATACCAGATTTAATTATTTCCTACATTTAAATACATTTTATGGAATATTTCAATGCACAAGACAGTTTCATAGCCACAGAGAATGTAATGGTCCCCTGGAATCAACAACAACAGCAGCAGCAGCAACAACAGCAAAAAGGGGGGGGGGAGGCATTTATTTATATATCTATACAATACAGCTCTACAATAATTAATACACTTATGTTTGCTTCACATGGCTCTAGGATTAGGGTGGCTGAAAAACTAAACAATCAGAAAGTTGTCTGATGTTCACTTAATCAGGAAAAAGTGATCTCTAGACTTCTGGGGACATTTATTTAGACTAAAACTTATCCAGTACAGCTTCTTTCTAGAATCTATGAAACAATTAGAACACCCTAGTTTTTTGTTTTACTTATTTATTCATTTGCTCATTAATTTACTCCATACAGGTCACCATACACTGATAGGTAAATTTTATAATGTCCAAAGGTGCTGAGACAAGGGACAATTAGGGCCTGAGATTCAGCCTTGTGCTCTATTCACCAAGCTACTCCCTGTAGGACTGCGACTCCTGTGACAGGTACCTTTCCCTAATTCATCTGCCCAGAGGGGATGCCTTTTAAAAATCTGTCTTCTCTGAGGTCTGTTTGTGCAATCTGAAGTCCTGTGCTTGACCTCAGAGATAAATAAGGCCTCATCTGTAAATTAGCTTGAAATGTAGCAATGTTTGATGTATTCTTTTTTAATTTTTACAGTGTTAAATAAACCCTGACATATCTGTCCTAATTCAACTCCTTTTTATTCAATCCTCCTTATCAATTATCAAAAGTTTCAGTCATTCCATGAGCTCATTAATTTTAACAGGTTGGTTACTGATAAATGACATCTTGTCTTTTGTGTCCCATTCTATACTGATGGTTTAAGTGACTTATACCTTTCACTGAGTCCTTTAGGAAAGATCATAATCGATAAGACATTTCTACATGATTTAATACTATGGATCACTTCTCAGAAGGTATGAGGATAATTGGGATTCAACTTTAGAAGGATGCAGTTTTCCTAGATTTTAGAGTCCATTTGAGGCTGCTAGCTTCCTCTGCCTTGACAAATCATCATCGTCTCCCCCAAAAGCCTCTCAAAGAGGAAATGGTAATTCTTTGTAACATCTCTGCGACTGATTGCCTACCTGCTGTAACAGTTCCATTCACAGAAAATTTTACGTTTAGAAGCAGATTGTTCCATCTGCTAAATGCTCCCCTAGGACTTTTTCCCCCCTAATTTACACCATTGTCTATCTACTTATTTTGTCCACCTATATTGGTCTGGACCTATTTCATGGACCTATTATCATGTGGAGGATAAGTCTAACAGCAAATTAACTTGAAATGTCTTCAAGTAGTGAAAATTTTGAATATACCCTTCCACATATTCTCTCCTCCAAACTTCTTTTCTTTCAGTAGATATTAAAATTGGTAATTTAAGAAAATACTGGCTTTAGAAAAATATTCCATTAAACCAATCTTATGCATTAAATAAACATATTTCCTTAAGATTTGGCATTTCAATAATTTGAATTGTTAGCAAAACATAAAAAAAAAATAAAAGGAGAGTCAAGATGTCTTTGTCTAAGGCATTCAAATTATGACAATTGAAGTTATAAAATTAGTTATGTACATTAACTCTACACAAATAAATACACGTTTTGGTGTTACTGATCTAGCTACTATAGACAAAAGACTAAAAAGATAACACAAATTCTTATATTGCACACCAATAAATTACAAGGCTTAGAAAGACAGTTCATGGTAAGAATATTAATTGAAACTTTATTTCTTCTCTGCGCATTTGACATACACCCCTCATAGAGAAAATTTTTTTTTTTTTTTTTTTACTCTCCAATTTTTGGAGCTTTCTTGATTTTTATCACTGTAAAATTTTATCTTTAAAACCCTACAAAGCTGTGCTTCTTATGATATTGCTGAAAGAAATATGACCCAAATCATATTTACATATTATTTATATATTATGTATTATATGTATAAATACTATGTAAATAAAAATAATTTATATACACAAATAATTTATATATTATACACATATATTATATATTTATACTTCAAAATAATTACATTAAAAGCAATGTTTGTGATTTTTGTCAAACTGTTAACTTTTTCCTTTTTTGGTATAACACATTTAATACCTTGTCAATATTACTGAGACCTTATAGGAATAATACGCTGGCACATGAGATTAATATACATTAAGTCATTTGACCTTATTATCAACATATCATAATCAGTTATTACCACAAGTAGCACTAAATGAGATTTACACCAATTCTTGTTCAAATTCATTCCTTCTGTAGCTTAGGAGAACTTAGCAACACAGCAGAGCTACTTAAAGAGAAAAACCCTCTGCACATGGATCTACTAGAAAAATGAGAAATGTGCTGTAAGATGCAATTGTACTATTTTATTTCTTAAAAAAATTCTTTTCATCTCAAAAAGGTTGATTACATATTGCAAAAGCAAGGAGGCAATATATTTTGGTCCTGAATGCCAAAATAAAACATGAATTCTATTTTTAGTTATTTAATATCATTTAAGATAGTGATAAATGACTAGATGCACAAAAAGATATTGCAAATTAATTTGACTATGTAGTGGAAAGTTATGCATTTTTGTTTTACTAAAACTTTGGCTCACTGTGTATAAATATTTGGAAATGTTCTTCTATCACACCTTTTAAGCCAACATTGCAATCATCACCATGTTAAAATAATTAGTCACTAAATCTTGTGGGGTTGCTAAAACTCTTTTGGATAGCCAAAAGGCCTTTCTCTGGGATATATTTATTGTTTAAATTCCAAAAGTTCCTACTTACACTGTTACTTTGAGTATGACACACTTCGTTAAGTTAGTTTTCATGCATTCTATGGTCGTGTGGCAGAAGCAAATAAATTGTGCCTTCCTCAGTTTCACTGTCCCTTCGGTCACTTAAAGCCAATGGGAGATTATTACCAGACGTGTGATGTTTTAGGTCTAGTTCTTCTGTCATTAGAAGGAAGGATCAAGTATTTCATGTTAGATGGTGTGACATCTTCTAACAGATGCCGTCTTATTCTTTCTACAGATGCTTCTGATTTAATTCATGTATTAGAATAATCCTATAGTTGGTGTCCTGATGGTAGGGATGTCAGAAATTCTTTCTGAAGTTGGGAGATGAAAGCCTGAAAGAATGGTTTTAATCTCTAGGTTTATTTACTAGAGGAGGATATTATGGAAAAAATACATTCTGCTCATCATCTTCACACCCTATATATTCTTTGAAAATGAAACAAGAAAACACCCTTAGTTTTGCTAATACCCTAATTCTATTCTTAGATGTTAACAAGCAAGATGTGGACTATAAATGCCATGGCAGAATTGCTAACAGAAATAGGGTCAAGGTCCTTAATAGCAAATAAATGATTGGAACAAAGCTCCCTAAGCCATGTTTATTCAACTTTGGAATCTTTCAGTGTACAGACAGCACCTTCTTGCAGGGTCATCTGCATCCCAGATGCTGGAGCAGTTAACATCTCAGAGTACACCAGCCCAGGATTCTAACAAACTGATACAGTACTGTTGTTTCCTACCTCAGTAAATGGTGGGCTGTGTGGGGGAGTACATATTTGGTTGCAAAATAAAATTTTCTATGAGAAGAAAAGAAGATGAAGATGTGATAGACATAAATAGATCAGCCAAAGCAAAGGACAGAAGAGTGCTCAACTGTTGCTTACACATCTCTCTATCCAGCCCATAGGTACGACTTAAAGGGGAAACTGAACTTCATGTGTACAAGTAAATGTAGATAGACTATGTGAAATTATGTCTCAGTTCTGCTACTTAGTGGCTGTGTAACCTTAGGAAAGTCATTCAGTTCCACACAGCCTGAGGGTCCTCATTTCCATTTTTAAAATTTAAAAATAAATATTTTAAAATCAATATATTCTAATTGTAAAAAAAAAAAAGAAAGTACATTAGAACATAAAATAAAAAATGAGAGTCCAGCAGCGTCTATAGACACACACCTACATAACACACTTCCAAGAGGGAGCTACTGCTATGATTGAATATAAACTTTCATTTCCTCATTTATAGGTTAGAGATAATAAATGTGTCCTAATGTTTATAAGAATAAAAGTAAATAAAATATGTAAAAGGCTTAGAACATTGGGAAGTCTTTTTCCTTTTCCTCTCTGCTTTTCCTTCTAATTTTACCTGTTTTACTTCATCTGATGCTTGTTCATATTTACACCAATTTTTCAGCCCGCAGGGTACTGTATTACTCAGATGTCACCACAAAAAAAAAAATCCAGGATTTCAATGTCCTATTACTACAAACATATTTCTAACTTGTGGGTCTGTGGGTAATTTTTCGCTAAGGGGTCTGCAGATTGGCTGGTCTTGGCTATTTCAGGCTACAACTGCGTCAGGTTCTTCTAGATTTCACTTGTTGTTGGACCCAAGCTAAGTAGCAAGAGTTACATAGTCATTTTCTTCTCATGCAAATCAAAGAGGCAAATGAAAACACATGACGCCTAATTTTGAGAAAGATAAAAATATATGGCAAGGGTTTTAAATAAGTTTTATTACATAGTGAAAAGTGCCCCTTTTTTCCCCACCCCTTCTTTTTCTCCACCCCTCCCCCAAAGTTCCTGGATCTTCTTTAAGAGAACAAATAGAAGTGCTAAGATCTATTCCAGGACTGATGCAAGTAGAGAACAGAAGCTGCTTGGGAGGACAACAAGTAGCCACTATGTTATATATGGAAGATGAGTAAGAGGATGTTAAGGATAACAATGGGCTTTCTAATTTGGGGAGGATTGCCACTGAGAAAAAAAAATGACATAGGGAGATAAATGAGTACTTGGGGGGAAAAAGAGTGAGTCAAGGCCAGTGGTAGGAATATAATGATCTCAAGCAATGCTAGAAATGAAGCGGGTAGATTGAAAAAGAGGCATATGCTAATCAAGGGAAGAAGAAAATCTTGAGCTTGGATTGCTCAAACAAATCTCGATTCTTTTTCTCTCCAACTTCAAAAAGAAAACAATAGAAAGGATGGGAAAATCAATAATACTATGTGCAGATTCCCAAAAGGAGAGGATTAGATATTTTTTAAAAAATTGTATTCAACTTCCATTTCCCAATTGTAAGGACAGTTTAATCTCA
Organism: Eonycteris spelaea; assembly: GCA_003508835.1. Classification (NCBI taxonomy): domain Eukaryota; kingdom Metazoa; phylum Chordata; class Mammalia; order Chiroptera; family Pteropodidae; genus Eonycteris; species Eonycteris spelaea. The sequence continues at coordinate 5,365,256 of PUFA01000053.1, forward strand.
TATTTTTTTATCCCACACTTATTGAGAAACAGGCAGGGGAAATGAGCATGGTCTCTAGTTTCTGCTGTCTTGTAACTTTATGCCACCATTATTAAAAAAGAAGTTTCCCAGTTGAATGACCAAGAGAGTAACTAGGGTAATCTTGGTTTTTCTCCCAAATTTGTTAAAAATATCCAGATATCTCACTTAAAACATGCCTTTCCCCTGTTTAACTACTTCCTAGTGGCCTGAAAAAGTCAGCTTCATCTTAAGATATTTTACATAATCAATAGTTTATGACTATTATTTCAGAAGAGCCTACTATGCTTACATTGTTTTAGTAAATTCCAGATATATGTTATATATACATACATACACACACACACACACACACACACACACACACACACACACAGATACAGATACACATATAGCCTATCCTTAAATCTGCAGTCTCAATTAAATAAAAAAGGAAACGTAAATTAACAGATTGGATATGAGACAGCTGATTCCTTACTAGAATATCATTAGGTATATTTAAAAGAAATGTAAATTATTCTTGGCATTACAACTGGATTTATTATAGCTCTATTGCCAATCTTCCACTGCACTCTAAGGCCTGCCTTATTTAAGATATTTCTTCTAGCGTTACAAATTTACTAGAGTTTCCTAATATCTGCTTTGTAGTTCTTCATCGCAGTTTCTCATATTTAGTCAGGTAATCTTAACGATTATATCAAGGTTATTTTTTTAAAAGACCATCCACTTCCAATAATGGATGAACGGATAAAGAGGTGGTACATAGATACAATGGAATGTTACTCAGCCATAAAAAAGAATAAAATCTTGCCATCTGCAATGACATGAATGGATCTTGAGGATATTGCGCTGAGTGGAGTAAGTCAGAGAGAGAAAGACAAATGCCATATGATTTCTGGTATATGTGGACTCTAAAGAACAAAATAAACAAACTTATAGATACAGAGAACATTTTGATGGTTATCAGATGGAAAAGGAATTGGGAATCGGTGGAAATGGGGACAAGATTAAGAAGTACAAATTGGTAATTACAAAATAGCCGTGGGGATGTAAAGTATAGAATAAGGAAAACAGTCAATAATATTGTAATAACAATGCATGGTATCAGATGGGTACTAGATTTATTGAGGTGATCACTTTGTATATTATATAAATATTAATCACTATGTTGCACACCTGAAACTAATATATTACATGTCAACTGTAATAGAAAAAATAAAATAAAATTTTAAAAAGTTAAACATTTTTAAATACCACTCACTGAAAAAGTAAAATAATCATTTGCTTGTTTTAAATGTTTTTTATATACATGCATATGTTGCTCAGAAAACTGATCCAAAGGGAAAAAAAATTCTAGTTTAGAAATTTATGCAGGAGCATTTTTAAGTAAATAAAATACAGTGGGGGCCAAATGGCCCTCTATGGGGTAGGAAAACTTTTAAAACTTATTTATTCTACTCTTCTTATTTCTACTTAAAATAACTTTGTCAACCTAGTTGAAAGAAATTTAAGATGCAGCATTATAGGAAAACATATTTCAAAGGACTTATAGCCCTTTCCACTTTAGATGAAAAGAATATCAGAGAAAGCTATATGAAGGGAGGAAAGTCATAAATGTTTCTCAGATTTATTATTCAAACCCAATTTTGCATTTTACTTAAGGGAACATCTTTAAAACAGACCTTTACTAAATTTTCGTGTAGAAAACTTGAAGTTGCAATATTTCACTGAATTAGATATCACTTTTAGGATTAATTCAGATGTTTCATGATCAATCAAACAACTTCAGGGGTTATTTTCTATCAGTAATGAGTATTCAAAAATTATTCAGAGTAGTCAATGAGATGGCATCTCTTACTCCCAGCACTAGAAGGGGAAAATAGAACCCATTAGTTCATCTTCAAATTAAGTAAGCTGTTAGGAGAAAATTCCAAGTACAATGGGTCTTGTGAATATGACTGATGAAAACAAGAAAAAAACATTAATCATTTTGATTAGAAAACCAATAGCATAATTTCCGAAATAAGTAGTGGCTATTTCTTGCCTGGCCTTAATCAAGAATAGTAAGCAATTTTTCTGCAGGTTATTTACCATTATATACATTCAGAATTATGCTCAATAAACATATCCAATATTACAAAATAAAGAAAAAATGCTCCCAGGTTTTTAGACATATTATCAGAAATTAAACAATATTTTATTTCTATAGTCCTTTATAGCTTTTAAAGGCTTCACATATATTTAACACTTAAAATAAACTCTTTCAGGTAAAATTATTATTAATCTCTGCTCAGAGAGATATTAGGACTATTTATCCAGATAATAACTAACAGCACTTATTTGATTTCAAGACTTAGGCATTCAAAACCTGTGCTAGTTCTGATTTATCACTGCATTCCCAATTTTATCAATACACTTTCTCATCGACCACATATCTAAAAAAGATAGTCATACAAACAAACAGAGACTCATGACATGGACAATGGACTAGTAGTTACCAGAAGAGAGGGGGAGGGGGAAAAGAAAAAATAAAATATTTTTTAAAATTATGTATATGTAGTATGAAGAAAATAATAAATAGACTGGCATTAAAAGTAAATAAATAAAAATTTAAAAGATAGTTGTAGAAACATGATAATTTATACTTGGTAGTTAAATTTATACCTGGTATTTAGGTTTTGTATCTTTATTGCTCGGCAACATACAGTTGACACATCATTAATTCATTTTTCTGTGCTTTTTAAAAACATTATGAAAGTTATATAATTTGTATTTAATGATCTAATTACAGTTTCAGCTGTTAAATGTGTAGCAATAGGACAATTGAGCATAACATTTTATGATTTATTCATTTAACATACACACATTTTTTTACAATCTATACAGTAATTACTGTACTAAATGCTGGGGATATAAAGTCCATTCAACAACTGGCCCTTCCTTCAGGAGCTTGTAGTCAGTCTTCTGGAATAAAAGGCAAGTAAATCAAAGATTACCATAGTTAGATTAGCTCTCATAAAAATATTCACTGTGTCTTCGGTGCATAGAAAAGAAGTGAGACTTTGCACTAGAATTGAAACATTCATTGAGAAGAGAGAAGATGGAGGCAGAATGATTAGTAGGGTGGTCTAAAATAGGATGACTCCAGGACACACAGATATACTTAATCATGTGACCTGATATTGGGTTGGGCTTTTCCAGGGCCCTGGAATCAGCTAATGAGGCCTATGAGGACAATGAGGTATTGAGTTAAAAAGGAGAAGGGGAAGGTGAGAGAGAAGATGGGAGACCAGTGCTCAAAGGAACACATTTTTCCTTCCTTTCCACCTTTCGAGAAGGAAGGGAAACAGTCCTCATTCTCCAACAGAAAAAAATATCCACTGAAAAGAAGATCCAAGAAGATCATTTGTAGAGATTAGGGCTGACTGACAAGAGAGATTGGTATCTCACTGCTTCCTTGGATATGTGTGTAGGCTTTAGACTTGTTGATATTCCTACGTGTGCCTCCTTGAACACAAAAACAAGAGAATGGGAGGAAGATGCCAGGGCATAGGGGAGGGGAGGTGGGCAGCATAAAAAGCCTCTGAACTAACCATCTGGCATGATAAGAATTTGTGGGCTTCTTACAGACAAATGAAATATTGTGAAGATAGCTTTGGTCATCTGTCCAGAACCAGACAATCAGAACAAAATGATGGGGGTGAGAGGGCACCTGAACAGCAAGAAGTTGGTTGTGTTCTGATGGAAATGGGCAGAAGTAGCCAAGGTGGAGCTGGCTGTCTTATAGCTGAAAATTGTCAAATTACAAGGCTCCCAGGAGGGGCTGCTGAAGAGCTCAAGTATTTGGATTTCAACCAAAGAGAGGCCCTGATGGCCTGAGTTATCCAAAGAAGCAGCTACCACCAACAGCAAACTACAAAATTGTCTGATAAGGAAGAGGCATGAATTTTATCTCCTGTCTACCTACCCCAGCACACTAGGAAAGATGCTGGAGCCAGGAAACAGGAGGAAATGGAGCATCCCAGAGCTGACATATGGCTTCCACTTCCCGCTCTAAGGTAAGGGAGAGAGATGGAGAGTAAAAGAGTAAATCGGCCTTCCTAAACCACAAAAGTGATGCGCCTTGGAGGAGGGAAGTAAAAGAGATGTAAAATATACAAGCTCTGACTTCTAGGACAGAGATATTTTAGATAATCCAAAGTATTAAAGAAGATAGTATATTTGTGTTTTGTAATGTACTATCTAGTGTGTTGGGGAAGACTAACAAGATAATTGAGAGAGGTTACTGGAGAAAGCAAAATTTGGTTCATGTGATGCCCCCACCAAACACTGAACAATGAGCTGATTACAGCTAGATGCATGGAGAAAAGCTGGAGATGAAACAAGAGAGGTAGGCAGGAGTTAAGACAATAAAAGATATAATGTACTAAGCTCATGAGTTAGAACTTTGGATTGAAAGTGATGGAGAGCCATTGAAAAAGTCTACAGAAAGGTCATAAGATCAGAGTATAAATTAGAGAGTGCTCTTTGGCAGCAAAGGAAAGACTATTCGCAGGAGAATCAATCTCATCTAGTTTAGATAGGTAAAAAATATATATAAAATAAATAACACTATTTTGTTGGCAATGGCCCAAATTACTCTTGGCAACTACGTCAACAAATTATGATATTTTCTTCTCAATGTAAATGAAAAAAGCACAAATCTAATCCCTATGTCTTCAATGTATACTTCAGTAAAATGTGATTGTATTTTTTCAACAACGCTTAGTTGATATGTTATATAACTGGTTTAGCTTGTGTGCCTTAATAAAGCAATGACTATATAAAAGACTGAAGCCAAAGAAGATGTAATGTCACAAAATTGGGACTAATAATCATTGTCGAATAATATTTTTATAATTTCTGGGTAAGAAAAGCTCATAAAGAAATATGTTCAATGTTGAATGTTTTAGCATCATTACATTGAAGCAATTTAGAATGCTAAACTGAATTAATTTCTAACTTCCATCTTTTACCCCTACCACTGACCTAAAAATATTCAGTATAATAAAGGTGATACTTTAGAGAGAAAATTCCTCAATGGTTTTTCCAAAAATTCATTAACAGTATGGTTATAGTTTAAAATGTCCTTGAAAGCTGAATGCCGAGTAGAAACATATTTCTAATCAATATTAGTGAACATGGACATTTTTACCTCATTAGCTAGTCACTGAAAGCTAAAAACTAAACCTGGTTCCAATTTTTGACTTTAGGGAAAGTAGAATACATTGGTGAAATTTGACTAGGGAAAAATGGTGGGGAGATTTTAGGCCTGTACATTTAGAAAAACATATGACTGAACCTATTACATGTAACACGTGCTGCTAACGGTGCCTTAAATTAGGAGACAGGACAGGAAGAGGAAAAGTCTACTTAGCTAAGCCAGTAACTCCCTTGTCTGGGGAAACTATAATGTAAGAAGGTGAGACATGCTTATTTTTCTTTTCATTTAACTCTAGAATATTACGTCATTAATTCACTTCTTTCACTTCAAGCAAAAAATAAAAAATAAAAAATTCCAAAAGAATAAATATCTAAAACTTAATCAGATGAAACATATTTTACTTAAGAAGCATAATAAAGCAATGAAAGTATTTATTTTTAAAAATTGAAATAGAGTAGAGAAGCCAAAATAATAACAATTAGGGATTAAAATCTAAATCATAGTTAAAAAAAAAAAAAAGAATTGTATAAAGCCTTGTAACTCAAAGTGTGGTCTGCAAACATCAGCATCACTGGACTCACCTGAAAACATATCAGAACTGCAGCATCTCAGGCCCCAACCAAAATTTGCTGAATTAGAATTTATAGTTTAAGAAGACCCCTAAACAATCCTTACACCTATTGAATTTTAAGAAGCTATAAAGTTGTAGGTAACTCCAATAAAAGCTGTACATAACTTAGGAAATTAATGTAGCTAAAGTGCATTGTAGAAGTAGAAACTCTCTTCCCTATCCCTCCCCGACTCCGCCCAGATAGCTAAAACAAGTGTGCTTGCTTGCGTGTACATATTTAACTCTTTCCCAGATTTCCAACACACAATATACTAATCCAACATACTACTTCATTTTGATCTGTCAAATAAAAGAAACCCAATCAGCTAATTTTAGGAAAAGGGTTTCTAGAAATAAACACCATGGTTTAGAAGGTGCCTTCGTAAATGGTTGGAACAGTCGACAGCAACCCTTGTTTAGGCAGCTGCTCCAGAAGTAGGAAAGCCTGCGAGAAGGGGATGGTCTACTTGCATTCTAAGACTTGAGAAAAATACTAACTAACATCACAGAGGATAGATATGATGATGAAAATAGAGAAGAGGGCAGAATGGGATAAAATGTTCAATGGGAAACCTTAAAGAACAATCTCTATCGTGAACAAACTCAGATGCATAAAGTTGCATGAAAATAAATTTCTCTCTATGCTTTCCTGTTGCTATGTCATCTTATAAGTTTACTAAAGAACTTTTATTCTGGATGGTTGTAAATGCGAAGAAATGGCGATTATATAGTTTTTGTTTATTAAAAGAGTACAGCAACTTTTACCTTTTAAAATGCCAAATGCTCTTACTATTATTTATTCACTCAGTTATATTCAATAAATATTTATTGAATAAACTATGTTCCAAGGATCATTCTAGATGGACAGAATACAACAATGACTCAAACAAAGATCCCTGCTCTCAAGGAGCTTGTTTCTGACAGGAAAGGGAGGGAGAAAAAAAAACCTATAAACAAAATAAATTAAATAACTGGTAGAGGATTCCATTATAAACTGAATTGATAATTCACTTCCTTTCTATTTCACATGCACTGAGAATAAATATGTCTAAGCATTGAAGGGAATAAAGTATGTAGTATTATACAATGAAGAAACTAAGAGCTGCTCTTAAAGACTGTAAATGAGTGAATGAGATACAACAGGACATCAGTAAATATTATAAAAGACAAATTATTCCAAGTAGTTTTAAAAAAGCATTATAAAGGGCTTCAAGGGACTGAGGGGAAGGAATTTTTTATTTAAATAAATGAGACGACAAGAAATGAGGAAATGGAATATTCCATTAGAGAAAGGAAGTGCTAATTTTAAAGAGCTTTAAATAATAGATGTGACAAGTTGTGCTTAAAGAAAATATTTCAACTTTGTAATAAAAATACATTTCCCAAGTTGAAAAATATATTTTAAAAATCTGGGTGATTTCAAACTTCAAAGAATTAAAGTTCTGAGCTTTGACTAATCCAAAAGGAATATTTATATAAGGTTTTATAAACAACCAGTATCCTTGTTTTGAGACTATTTCCTTTCTGTTAGGTACCTTCGACTTTCACTGTTAGTATCACTCATCAACAGTGGTTTTGTGAAGTGTAAATTAAAATTTAATTTTCTAAGCAAAGGAGTTGTTTCATTTATTAGTGAAATAGCTTTTGAAATACAGGGTGTTATTAGGTAAAAGTGGAGATTATGTTAAAATTGCCAATCAAATAAAAAACCCAGATCTGAGAATAAATCATCAGTAAAACACCCAGAAACAAAGGCCTCCATTGTTAGGTTGATGTTTACTTAAGGGTCCAAGAAAAGATAAATTCACTCTAATTTTCTTAAAAAATAGATCTTACCTGATTCTTTTTTTTTTTCCCTAAGCAACAGATGGACAAACAAGGAAAGTCACTGTAGTGACCATGAAAAAACCAAACGTGCACAGGAAGAGTACAGAAAGACTTTGAATTCCAAGAGGCAATGAATGAGGCAATAAATATTAGGCCAATACAAAAATGGTATTGAGTATTAACAGTTAACTTTTGTAGTATGAGTCACAATTTACAAATATTTTTCACATACCATAATTATTTAACTCAAAACACCTGTACTTTCATCAATCAATTATCTATTAGTGACTGGTATTCATGAAATAGGCTCAACTTAATCCTATGGTCGCCTGTGGTTAAGTCTTAAACTACTTTTTTCGAGTTATTTTCTTGGGATAGAAAGATGGGGGAAAAAACTATTAAATGCCTTATCTATAAAATCTTATACTATGGAGGGCCAGTGAAATAAATGAATGTACAAAAGTTCTTTCAATTGCAGAAAAGCTAGCCCAAACTAACCTCAACCAACGGGACTCCAAAGAAATAGAGGCAAAGCTTAATTCAGAATTTACAAAATATTACTAAGATACATCCCTTGGTTTGACACATTTTGAACTTCCTCTATTTTCAGGCTGTAGGGGGAGGGTCAGTTTCAGATTCAAATATCATTGCACTACCCACTCCATCAGAATATAGTCTGCTTTATGGCAAATTTAAAACAGAGTCCAGAACTGAGTTTGTCTGGTTACCCTGCCTTTGGTCATTGTTCCTCCCAGAATCAATCACTGTAGCCAGGAAAGGGCACAAAATGCCATAATTTTCTAAACTGAACCTAGGCCAAATGTTTTATCCCTGGAGCTAAAAGGGAAGATGTAAAATCAGGATTCTGTTGCTACAAGAACAGAGGCTAACTGGCAAAAGCAGAAAATATCTATTACATCTGAGAAGCAAAATGCTGCAAATAAAAGTATTTTACACCTTGTTAATGTGTTCTCTCCACTGCTTGTCTATTCTTTCTCCAATCCATTTCATCTACAACTCCCAGATCAATTCTCCTAGAAGACAGTCTTGTTTGTATCACACCTTTGTCCAGAAATCCCAAAAGCTCCCTGTGACTTATGAAACAATTTGAAACTCCTTAGCCTGCCATTTAAGGTCCTTCACAATCTGGTCATATCCAACTTATCTTACTATTCTAAGTCTCACTAAACAGAACCTCTCTGGGCCTTCGCTTCGGCTTTTTTCTTACCAAAAAGGTGTTTTTTTTGTTTGTTCGTTTGCTTTGTTTTGTTTTTCTTTTGTTTTGTTTTGCATTTCTGCTTGTCTACTGATAGTTTGATAATTGAAACAAGTTGCCATGCATCTTTATGAAGCTAAAAGTACATCTGTCTTCTTTTCAACTCTCAGAATCATAAATCTCTTTCACAGCACCCATGACTTTCCACCTGAGTTACGGTTATTTCTGGTTCTGTCTACCAGAGTCTGTATTTCTCATGGAAAGTAGCATTAAATCTTAAAGCTATTTTCTACTTTTGAAACAGCAAAGCACCTCATATTCAATAATGAGTATTTTTTTTAAAAAATAAACTAATACATATTCAATACTCCGGAAAAAAAAGGGAACTCATCATAGGTCTTCTCTAGACAGAAATATTTTTTCTTGGACATTTGGAAATGGATGTTTAGCAAATCAATCACTCTTTTGTTATTCAGACTTTTATTTGTTAAACCTTTGTCAAACTCTGTGTCAGGTACTGTGCGAGGTGATGGAGACACAAAATTAAATGGCTTGGTTCTCATCCTCAACGAACTCATGGTTTGGGTGAGAAGAAACACAAGTAAATACAGTACAATGGAATAATAGGATGAAATACAAAGAAGGAAAAAATGAATTGTATCTAAAAATTTCTTTTAAATCTTCACAGAAAAAGAAACATTTGAGTTGAAAAGGGGCAAGAGACTAGCGGGCATAAAATCAAGGAAACACTTTATGTTTGGGAATAGTGGAGTTAAATGTATTCAGTGTTGAGTGTATTTAGGGCACAAAGAAAACGATGTTGGGAAAATTGATCAAAGTCAGATAATAGAAGACTTTATATTATATTAAAAGGAGTTTACATTTCAGCAAGTAGGTAACTGGGCATTAGCCAAAATTTTGAGGCTGGGGATTGGTATCAGATTTACACTCTAGAAGGTAATTTACAGGATGAACTGGGGTAGGAAAGAGAGACCAGAAGGTGATTAGAAGCTAAGTATGACTTTGAAGATTCTAGCCTAGGAATCAGGATAAGATTTTTTTTTCAAGTGTGTCATTCAACAGTAAGTCATGTATATACGGCATTGTGTGTTCACCACGCAGAGTTAGAGTCCCTCTGTCACCAAATATTTGACCCCTTTTACCCATACACCTTCCCCCACTCCCCAGATAAGTTTCAATACCATTAATTGAGGCAAAGAATATAAAACATAACAGATTTGGGAGGACAGAAAAAAATATGATCGTGTTGAATTTGAGATTCATGGAACCTTCAGATAGAGATTTCTAACAGGTGAAATAAGTGACTGGAAATTATTACTATCTTATCTATTCCACCATTAGTTGTGGGATTAGTAAACATAAAAATATCTTTAAAGTAAAACAAAAAGTATATAGTCACATACAGCAAAAAATATGGTGCAATGAAAAATATTATTATATACTCTCAAGGTATATAAAAATATAATTTGCCATTTGGCTTATTTTTTATTGTTTATATTTTAGAAATGGGAAATGAGATTAATAAACTAATGACTAAATTTGTAAATTTTCAAATAAGTATGATCCAGATTACTTGGGATGGTGACTTCGAGGTCCTGGACTAGACTAGTAAAGAACAAAAGGTTGACATTTTGTAAAACATCTACCAGCCCTTTCTATTAAGACTTTATCATGTTTTTCTTTGCCTTTACTCTCTGGAATTTTATCCCACTACTGTCACTCTCTGTGTGCCATAAAAACTAAATCAGTAGCTTGGTTGTTTTAAAGGGTTACGCTAGTGTTAGGATATTTTCAGTTATTTTGTCAGAAACCATTGAAACCACAAAAAGGATAAACTAAAAGTTAAGAATGCTTTTGGTTTCTCTGAAGGAATTCATCCTGTAAACCATATGGTGAGAAAGTTTTCTATGCAGGTTAAATATTGGTCACATGTACAGCTAGAATGATAAGCACTCTTTTGATTGCTTATACACTCTCGGGAAAATAATTTTCTTACACGTTAAAATACACTCTTGAATGCCTGAGACATTGGCAAACATTAAAAACTAGGTTCTCAACTGCTCTATAATTCACTGAGGAAATTGCAAAGGCAGCTGGAGCTGAAGACTAATATTGGGTTTGCCAAGTTCATTAAATTTAACCAAAGAGATTACTAAGACAAATTTCCACCTTATAGGGCATTATAGTTAACTATAATATGTAATTAAATATAAGTGTAAGGGAATGAAAAGATAAACCACAGACTGGGAGAAAATATTTGTAAAACACATATTTGATAAAGGCTTAAATCCAGATATACAAAGAATTGTTAAAACTCAATAATAAGAAAACATGCCAATTAAAAAATGGGCAAAAGATGCTCAATATCATGTCTTTAGGGAGTTATAAATTAAAACAATGAGGACCACTATATACCGAAACCACTACACACCTATTAAAAAGGCTCAAATTGAAAACACTGACACCACCAGCAAGGATGCGGTGGAACTCTCATAGATTGCTGGTGGGGATGCAAAATGATAGAGCCATTTTAGAAAACACTTTGGCACTTTCTTATAAAACCAAACGTATTTTTACCATACGATCCAGCAATCACACTCCTAGATATTTACCCAAGTGAGTTGAAAGCTTATGTTCACATTAAAACCTGCACACGGGTGTTTATAGCAGCTTTATTTCTAGTTGCCCAAACTTGGAAGAAACCAAGATGTCTTTCAATAGCTGAATGGATAAACAAAGTGTGGTACAGCCACACCATAGAGTATTATTCAGTGATAAAAAGATATGAGCTATTAAGCTGCAAAAAAAGGAATATTAAATGCATATTGCTATGTGAAAGAAGCCCATCTGAAAAGGCTGTATATGATTCCAACTGCATGACATTCTGAAAAAGGAAGGGGTTCACGGAGCGGGAAGGATGAATAGATGGAGCGTGGGGAATTTTTAAGGCACTGAACTATCTGTATAATAATATAATGGTGACTACATAATGACATTCTGCATTTGGCAAAACCCATAGAACTGTATAACACAAAGAGTGAACCCTAAGGAGAGGTAGATGGGTAAAGGGGGGCAAACATAGGGGAATAGTGGGAGGGTGAAGAGGGTAGAGGGGATCAAATATATGGTAGCTGAAGGCAACTGGACTTTGGGTGGTTATCACACAATAGAATATATAGATGTCAAATCATAATGTACATCTGAAAATTACATAATTGTATTAACCAATGTTACCTCAATAAACTTAATAAAAGAAGAGTGAACTCTAATGTAAACTATAGAGTTTAGTTAATAATAATACCAATATTAGCCCATCAGTTGTAATATATGTATCACACCAATACAAAAATGTTAATAATGGGGAAAAGGCTGGGAGAGGGGAGGTATTTGGGAACCTCCATACTTTTCTGTTCAATATTTTCATAAACCTAAAACTGCTCTAAAAAAACAGTCTGTTAAAAACAGCGATACAAGTGACTACATTATTTGTGTTCTAAGAAATAAAAATAAATGGTATGAGGATATTGGTGCATTCTATTAGGATTCTAACTAGAGGCGTTTATGAAGACTTAACAGAAGTAGTGAGATTTAAGTATTGAATAATGAGCTAGATTTAATGAGAATAATTAAAGCGAACAAGAAATATGTTATCAGGTAATATTTAATAAACAGAATTCTGTGTTGAATGATAGTCATTCAGACTGTGTTGTGTTGTGCTGCACTGAGAGAAAAGGATGGCGTAGGAGGGAATGTTTGTTTAAAGCATTATTTTTCTTATGTAATTTATTTTAATGTAATCATATTTTTCTTCTTTAAAAGGTATTGGGAAAATAGTCATTTCAGGACTATTGTTTGTGGAGGTGTTAAAATCAACTAATCTTTCCCATCCCCAATGTACTTTTCCCTTTGCCAATGCTGACATCTTCACTTACCATTATATTTTTCTCTTTCCTTTTATTGCCAAAATTTTCTAAAACGTGAGCTATATTCAATTCTTCAGCATCAATCAGTACCTTAGTATTTTCCATGTCCTTGCCTCTACTTCCTTAAGATTCAGTCTCAAGAAAGGCTTTAATGGTTTCTTCACTGTCAAACGCTAAGGTCTTTTTTCCATTCTCATTTTTTTGGACACTTCTTGAGCTCTTACCCTTACTAACCACCCCATTTTTCTTGAAAGCTCCTCTCTCCCCAGATTTCAAATATATGAGATTCCCCTCACTCCTACCTCATCCTACTACTCTGACTATTCTGGTGATAATTCCTGAACTGATACAACATCCTCTCCCGACTCTCAGGCTTCTGTACTATGAGTATACACTATGAATAAAACAGGTTACTGGGACCTCATAACATAGTGGAATACAGGACCAATTGGCCTATAGCATAAGCAAAGCACTAAGGGGGAACTGATGCTGGCTTAATAAATGTATGGGGGTAAATAGCAGGGGATTGGGGGAGAGCAAATGCAAAGGCATGATAGTCAATGTATATTGACTATCCCAATAAATGATTTAGACTCAAATTAAGCCTTGCAAGTTGAGTAGATTTTGGATAGGGTCAGAAGAGAAAGGAGAACATTTGAGGTAGGTAGAATAGCTCAAGCAACGACATGATAGAGCTGAAAATTGGCCAAGTGTGGAATGATAACAATATTGGCATTGACCAGTATGAACATTACAGTGTGCTAGGAAATGTGATAGTAATTGATGGATGTGGTAGCCAGCTGCAAAACAAAACAAACAAACAAACAAAGAACAGAGATAAAGTGCAAAAATTTTGATAAGAATTAAAACTTAAAGTAGCAAAGACATAGGCAGAATGAGTATCATTAAGAAGTGCTGGATATTATCCATACAATTGACAGAAGTGAGGCAAAATTTAGATTGTTCAGTATAAAACTCAAGTCACTTTATTAAATGAGTCCCTATGTCTTTTGTAATAGCCCAAGGGCTAGATCACTGACAGATAAAGCCCTTCCCTGGTGTCTTGTTGACCTCCTTGAATAAGTCTTTTATTATATTGTTTCTTTGTCCCTATGGCATGCTTTAGTTTGGATAGTTTTCTTTCTGCCATCTGACTATTCTGCTCTTTATGCCATTCTGTTCCAGGAATGGCCTGTCATCTCCTTTATGTCTATTCAAGTCCTGATCATTTTTATGGTCCAACTGAAGTCATACTTCTTCCTTTTTTTAAGATAGAGAATTTTTATGAGTTTATCTGAGCCAAATCGATGACACATACTGGGAAGTAAGATCTCAAATGCTCCCAAAGTCATACTCTATTAAACCTTAACCAATAACTTCTCAGAACACTTACTGAAAATTAGGGAAGTTCCCTTCTGAGTCAGAAAAGTGCTCCTTTGGTTATTAAAGAAGGAAGAGTAAAAATCTTGCTACCCATAGTCATTTTATTTGGTGTCATTAAATTTGTTTTCTCAACCCTTAAAAAATTTAAATTAAAGATGTTCACATATTTTCTTAGAACTTCTTCAATTCCTTTCTTTTCCTCTCTAAATTAGAACCCTGTAGTACACCCCCTTTATCTGTGATTTTGCTTTCTGAGGTTTCAATTACCCATGGTCAACTGTGGTCCAAACATATTTAAATGGAAAATTCCAGAAATCATTCATAAGTTTTAATTTGCTCACTGTCGTGAGCAGTGTGATGAAATCTCCTGTCATCCTACTCCATCCTGCCTGGAATATGAGTCATACTTTGTCCAGCATCTCCACATTGTATGTGCTCCCTGTCCATTAGACACGTAGTAGCCTCCTTGGTTATCGGATCAGGCTATCGTGATATCAGGGTGCTGCATTCAAGTAACTCTTATTTTACTTAATAATGACCAAAAGTTCAAGAGTAGTGTTGCTAGCAATTTGGATATGCCAAAGAGAAGCCATAAAGTGTTTGCTGTAAGTGAAAAGGTATATATGTATAGAAAAATCATACATATATAAAGGGCTCAGTAATATCCGAGGTTTCAGGCATCCACTGGGGGTCTTAGGAAGTATCCCCCTCAGATAAGTGGAGACTATTATAAATCTTTACCTCTGGAACGATTTCCATTACTTAGAGTTTTTTTTTTTTTTTTATCAATCTAAGGTCCAGCTTCCTCTAGCATAGATTGAGAAAAAGCAAATTTACACATATTCCTTTTTGATTTCCTAGGCTTGATTTGGAAGCTACTCCTAGAGCAAAGCTACCTCCCAGAGATTCTCCATCTTCCACTGCAATGTTCTGAAGAGAATTCTACTTTCTTCCCAAATACAAACAAAGCTCTATGTATATGTGTGTGTATTTGTGTGTGTATTTATCTATGTGTATATTGGAATTCTCAGAAGAATGACATAATTACGGTATGTAAAAATAAATCTAAAGATGTATGCTGTATGAATATTTCAAGGTAAAAGATTCTGAGATCTTAAACACTTCATAGAAAATTTCCTGGTGAACATGCCCTACTTCCTAGGATTCCTTTCCTTATATATTTACTTATTTGTAAAACAACTCCTTGATTCAAATCTCCTAATGAGAGATTATTTCACCAAGTCTGATTAATTCTATGTAGAAAAACACTATTTGATACTATAGCCACTAGCCATATATGGCTATTGAGCACTTAAAAAGCAAGAGGACATACAGACGGCCAATAGGCATGTAAAAAGATGCTCAACATCACTAACCATTAGGGAGATATCACCTTATACCTGTCAGAATGACTATAATCAAAAAGTCAAGGAATACGAAGTGCTGGCAAAAATGTGAAGAAAAGGGAAACTTCCTGTAGGGTTCCTCAAAAGGGAACCCAGTTGCAGGGATTGTAAATTGGCCCAGTCACTATGGAAAACAGTACAGAGGTGCCTCAAAAAAATTAAAAAGTAGAACTACCATACAATCCAGAAATTTCACTTCTGGGTATTTATCAAAAAAAAAAAAAAAAAAAAAAAAAGCCCAAAAACCAAAAAAACAAAACTAATTCCAAAAGATATGTGCACCCCTATGTTCACTGCAGCATTATTTACAATAGGCAAGATACAGAAGCAACCCAGGTGTTCATTGATGGATGAATGGATAAAGATATAGTTCGTTGATACATGGATGGAGATTTATATATATACACGCACAATGGAATATTACTCAACAGTAAAAAAAGAATAAAATTTTGCCTTTTGCTACCAGGATTATGCTAAGTGAAGAAAGTCAGACAAAGACAAATACTATATGATTTTCACTTATATGTGGAATCTAAAAAACAAAACAAATGAATAAACAACACAATGAAAAGATTTATAGATACGAGAACAAATTGATGGATGCCAAAGAAGGGGAGAGTGGGTGGGGAGGATGAGTAAAAAAAGGTGAAGGAAAAAGAGTACAAAACTTCAGTTATAAAATAAAAAAGCTACAAAGATATAGTATATAACACAGGGAATGTAGTCCATAACATCATAATTTTGCATGGTGACAGATGGTTACTAGACATTATAGTGACTACGTATGAGATATATAAATGTCAAATCACTATGTTGTACACCTGAAACTAATATAATATTGTATGACAATTATACTTTAACAAAAAATTTTTTTAAGACTCAAAGCAATAAAAAAAAACCCCTAACTGGCTACCAATAATAAAAAATATTGATTTTGTTATACTAATCTGAGAAAAAAACAAAGAAAACACTAAAAAAATCATGTCTATAGTCAAAAAAATTACTTATTGTAAGATTTTATTTTGTATCTACTTTATCTGTTGTTTAAATGGATATTTTCTTCCAAATAAAAATAGATGGCACTCAAAAAAAAAGTGGCTAGTCTGAATTGAAATGTACTTTAAGTAGAAATATATACCAAGTTTCAAAGACTTAGCACATACACACACACACAAAATAATTTATACATTGGTAGCATATTGAAGTGATAATATTGTAGATACACTGTATTAAATAAACTATATTATTAATTTTATCTGTTTGATTTTACTTTAATGTGGTTATTAAAATATATACTTGGAAAAATTATATGTATATATAATTTTTAATATATATATATATTTGGCTTGCTATGCTATATAGAAGTAGAGATAGCAATAGATAGCAATATATACATGTGTAATAATATCATTGGACATTGGACATTGCTGGTATCAAATAATGAAGAAGGCACTGTGGAGATGGGGTTGGGGATAAAATGTAGGGAGAGAAAATAGGATAGAGCTCTTTGGTATTCCGATCCTAGCAGAAAGGGGTCTAGGGTACTTTTATTCATGTCACAATCAATTGAAAGTCATGGGGACTCATTCTGTTATGGGTATACCTAACCAGTGCAAATCATAGAATTAAAAAAAAAATTCTCCCTATTATTATGATTGAGTTATAACCACACACATATACAGCTTCAAAAAACAAATTTTACTCTCCACACACAATGTATTATACACCAGAGACTGCACACTCAGACACTTATAGGGGTTAGATGGGTAACTTAAATTAGTCAAGTGGACCAGGTGAGACCTGTGATAAACCAGAGAACACATTTTGCTTTGCAAAGGAGCATCTGGTGCTCAGCTCCAATAGTTACCACGTGAGAATGGTGGCCCTGTGTTGCCAGACCTTCTGATATTTTTAGAGAAACTAAAAATCCAGATTTTTCGTGTGTTTCATTACTTAATCTTTTAAACAATACTGGGTGCAGTATACAACCCATACTGGAACCATTTGTCCTTTGGATTATAAATCTGTAATCCGTATTCTAAATTCAGAGAGAAGAAATAATTTTCTAAATAGTTTCATAATTTCTCAATTTGCAACAAAGTTTCACTCACAATGGAATCAGTATAAATATAAGGGTGCAGGACATGCAACTTTCCTTCATCTTTATCTCCTTTCAGACTTGGACATTTTAAGGATAATTAGGCATCAAAGTTCAGTATTGTCACATTTTTCCTATTGATTAATTTTATATATGAAATATTTCAGGTATTCAACAAAATTACAGGAAACAATGCAATGAGTGATCATACTCACTACTCAGTTTAAGATATATTTGACAAATGAGTAAACTGGTACAACCCTACAAAGGTCATTTGGCAATATTTATGAAAATTAAAATGTTTTTATTCTTACTACAATTTCACTGTGTGCCTCATCTCAATAATATTCAATCACATCAAGCACTGCCTCTGCCTTAAGAAATTACTATCCTGAACTTAGTGTTTATAATGCCCAGATTATGCCTTTATATTTTTGATATGTATTCATAAACATATAGTATTTATTCATGCTTTAATATTATTTTTCCTGAGAGCTCTTGCATCCTTTCTATCTGTCTGTGTTATATGTGCCACTTCTGCATTAACTCACCTCACTGAGACCAAAAGGCAGGCCCCATTGTTTCTATTCTCAACATTATGTTTTGTGAGTTTATCCATTTGTTGTGTGTATGTCTAGTTCATTAGGGAATTCCATTGTAGGAATGAAACAACATATGTAGCTATTCTTCTGTGAAGGAACTTTAAGCTCTTTCAGTACTTCTTAACTGGAAACAATCCTAAAACATTCTTTTCCACACTCCCCTCTGCACATGTGGGAATTTTTTTTAGGGCAGTGATACACAAAGTATGTGTTCCCAGACTGGTAGCATTGGGATTACGTGGGAACTTGGTGGGAATGTAACTTCTTGGGTGCTACCATAATGAAATTAGAAATTCTGGGGATGGAGTTTAGCAATATATTTTTAAAACCCTTCCCTATGATTCTGCTATACACTAAAATTTAAGAACCACAGCTCTGAGGTATAAACCTAGGAGCTGTGTCGCTGGCTCATAGAGTATGTGCATCATTAATTTATTATATAGTTAAAAAGTTGTTTCCAAAATGGTTAAACCAATTTATAGGCAGGAGGCTTTAGAATATCTGACAAGACAATTAGGTGGTAAAATGATCAGGATAACAACAATGACACAGAATCCAAAGAAATCAATCCAAATATACTTAGAAGTTTAGCATAAGAATATGGGGGCATCGTATCTCAGAAAAGATTAGTTTTTCACTGAATTCTGTTTAGACAGCTAAGGAGATAGATGGACTAAGATAAATGTGGGATCTATTGCTAGGTAATTCCAAGTCAATAAACATAGGAGATGGACAGACACAGATTGCATGTGTGTTTCTGTGTGTGTGTATGTGTTTACGTGTAACCAAAAAAGTGCTAGGAGAAAAGAAAACATGGAGAATACTTCCCCTTAAAGTAGGGAAGGAATTTCTCTCTATGACATATATTCAGAAAACATAAAATTCAGTTGAATAAAAACCCTTACAAGTGGAAAAAAATAAATAAAGAAGCAAAGTAAAAAGACTCAAATTATATACATGGAAAAAGTATAACTCATATCACAGACAAGAGGCTATTCTCTCTATGGAAAGAAGGGCAAAGGATATGAAAAGAGAGTTCTCCTTAAACAAAATACAAGGATCTCTAAAACATGTAAAAAGATAGCCAAATGGCTGTGTATTAAGAGAAACAGATTCGAAAAACAGTGGCGCAAAATTTGCACCTACTTGATAGGCTAAAATCCAAAATGCACTGTTTTGTCAAGACTGTAGGGAAATATAGTAACTCTCATAAATTTTAGTGAGAGAGTAAACTGATACAATCTCTAGTGAGCCTATTTGGCAGCATTTATCAAAATTAAAATGTACGTACTCTTTGGCATCATAATCCTACTCCTAGGATTTTATCCTAGATATATATTATTACATACATGAAATTACATAGGTATATGATTAGTCATTATTTCTAATAGTAAGAAAACTATCTAAATTTCCATTAACAGGGCTGATTACATAAATCATGGTATATACACATAATGACACATTATTAAATGACTAAAATATAAAAAAGAATGAGATAGTACTTTACAAATGGATTAATATAGAAAGAACTTTAAGGTTCAAAAGAATACATAGTATATGCTAAAAGAGTATGATAGAAAATTCATTCCAGGTATATTTTTATAATTTTATGCTGTTTGAACTATGTGAATATGTTACCGTATTCAAAATCATATCTGCTTATGTACGTTTGAATAGATTTGCTCAGGTTCTGTATTAGAGGAATCAACTATTTATTCTCATTCCATTGATACAGTATAAGACTCAATTGGTGATATCTAACAAAGGAGTAGTACACTGCCATATTTTACTTGCTAAAATTTGAGAATTTCCTTTTCTGAATGATATTTTTTTGTAATTTTTTTTCTGCTGCTATGTTATATGAACCATATTCCAAAATATTTTTTGTCAACCAGTAATGTTTTAATAAAACTCTTCTGTCTTCATGAAATAATCTACCTCAAAGCATATCTCCACGAGTTGATTTATTTCAATTTATTTCAAAATGTTACATATGATTAAAACCAGAGCTTTGACTTGCAACCTGCATTTTCATCTTTATGCTCAATAAATCTCCCTGTTTCCAAATCATCTCTCCACTGGTACCTCTACCCTCATGTTCCGGCCCATCTCCTTTCCATCGTTTCTTGCTACCAAACAGCTACATCTTTCCTTAATATACACAGAGAGATTCAGCCTGATTTCTTTTCTAAAATTTCTAACATTAGTTTCTGATTATATTAAATTATGAATCAAAGTAAAATGTGTAACATCTATGTTAAAAATCGGCTATTTTATCAAGAATGCTCAAGGACTAACCACAATTGCACCTATTTACTTTAAAGCAAGTGCATGGATGGTTTCAATCAAAGAACCAGATTTTTAACCCTCCTACTCTTGGTAATGTTTCCACTTCACTCAAGGACTATATTTAAGTACATCAACAAGTATGCGCCGCTTCCGGGTTTCTACTTCTACATCTATTAAAACTATTGTTCCAATCTTTTCTGGCACTGGCATAAAATAGCATTTTGTGACATGGGGCACCTCCTTCAGGTCTTTGTTCAAATGTCAATTTCTCAGGGAAACATGCTCTGGTCATCCTATTTAAAACTAATGCTTCTTTTTCACTCCCAATTCAGGGAACACAAATCTCTGTTTTCTTTCATATAAAAATGTGTATATCTTCATTCTTGTGTGTTGTATTAAAAACAGGTTCCATTTTTTTATAAAAGTATTTTCACATAAAGATATACACAAATTTACTCGACAGAAGCTTCATAAGGGTGGATATATATATATATATATATATATATATATATATACATACATATATATATATATATATATTTTTTTTCCCCTACTGCTATACTTCCAAAGAAGGTCAATAACAAAAGCAATGCAAATGAACGTTTAAAGCATTATAGGGTTATCATCAACAACAAAAATGCCAACTATATGATAAGTACTTTGGTTAGAATTTCATTCTTCTAAATGTTCTCATAGACAAAAATATACTCGCTGTGCGTATACAGATGGAATATACTATATATAAATACAAATATATCAAAGCTCATTTTTACTTTTAGCTAGAGATATTTGAGAAAGGGGGAGTTCTTACATGTCTGAAGACCTCACTGCAGGATATAGATTTTCCTCTGGAATTTCGAATCACTCACTTTATTAAGGGTTTTAAACATTTTTGTTCTGAGTTGTAATAAAGTTAACAGAAACTAGATTCTTCATGAGGATTTGCTAAATTCCCCCTGGTCACATGGCTTTTAGATCCTGGGTAACTTTCCTATGATGATCTTTGATGATTCTCAGCTGCATGGCTGCCCTGCTATTTAACCTTCTCTCATTATACTGCCAACCTGCTAAAGGGATTCTCCAAAGAGCAATCCCTAAACAAATCTCTTTCATGTAATTAGATCCAGAAACAGAACTGAAATACTATATATGAAAAAAATAGAAACATAAAAAATGCACACTCTGTATATGAGAATCTATTTGTTTTTTTTTTTTAAAGATTGTCCCATCCAAGACTTACCATCATGGATAATGATTACTAGCTATGTATATATAGTGCCTGGCCAAGTGCCTTGTTATTTAGTTATTATTTTTAATATCATGCCTCATTAAAGAAAATAATTTTTGATAACTGTCCTTGTTTCTATATGATTAATGACTATGAAATATATACAGACATATGTTACTGATATGATTAATGAATACTTGTTGATGGATAGGATAAAGTTATTTTGTAAAGTTTTTTGTTGTTGTTTTTTTTTTTTTTTTTTTTATTACAACCCAGTTGTCTCTTCTTCTTCAGCTTTCAGGAGTCACTCCACACTTTACCACAAGTAGCATCCTTCTTCAATAATTGGATGTCTGGTCTTAGAACACCATCTCTTCCCTAGATATTTCTAGAATCACTGAGGAATGTTTACAGGTTCCAATTACTCTGGTTATCACTGCTATCCAATATTTTGTTTCTTGTGGCAGATTTTTTCTCCTGTCTACTCTAAATCTCTTGTAGTCTATAAACTTCCTTCCTGAGGCAGTTGATGGTAGGTACTTCACTCAGAGCATGGGCCCAGAATATTCCCTAACTCTCCAAAGTACACCAGCCAACATGATTTAACAAGATTTTACTAAAGGTTTGAGAAGGAAAAAAAGAGGAATACAGTGAAATACATACACACAGAAAATAAATGCACACTTAAAACTGGATTAAACATAAAAGATCTCTCAGAGTTCTTAGGCCAACCTACTCCACAGATATTCTTAAACAATTCTCAGCTGAGCTAGATTCCACTCAACAATCATATTGCAAGGAACACCATATCTTCTTCTACCAGGGAATACAAACAATCACTCTCAGATGCCCCCCAAAAAGGTATGGGGGGTGGCGGCAATTTTTGGCAACTCTTCCCAGAGTAAAAATAACCCTTTATCAATTTTATTCTTGAAAGAATAGGATTTATTGCCTTAAACACTCCATTCCTGAATAAAATTTTGGCTTTATCTTTGAATAACCTAAAAGCCAATTAACAACAAAACAATCTCCTCCCAAAAAAGAATGTATAATTCATCTATGAGAAAAATTGTTTTCAACTTTGAATAATATTGTACCACCCCCACCCACACACTCTCATACCCACACGTATATTAAAGCCATTGATGTGAGCAAATATGAGAGTCTGGTTTATTGTACACCTAGATCAGCAATATATTTTATGATAATGTGGGGCACACCCTTACGTTCTACTGTAATATAATTTAGTGATATTTTTTCAAATATCAGGAGAACATGTCTATTTTTTAAGAAAATACTAAAATAAGAATTTCATGAGCACATTTTCATGCCTCCTATTTTTAAAAAAGTCATAGTAACAACTTCTTTTAGATTTAGTCTTTGAACACTTTGGGAGGAAATTTCAAGAACAAACAAGCTGATAGAACAGATGTGAAATCCACTATATCAATATTTTTAAACATTGGCTATACATTTGAATCAGCTGGAGACGTTTTGAAAAATACTGATACTTGGGCCCTACCCCCAGAGATTCTGATTTGTGTGGGGTGTGTCTCAAGCATCAGTATTTTTGTAAAAGGTCTCTCTAGGTTGATTCTACACACAGCAAAAAATGAGAATCTCTGCACTACATGTATCCAATGGGATGGGAGTGAGGGGTGAACTACAGCCTATCAGCTGAAAGGAATTCCATCAAATGGTGTCAAAAATTCAAAAATAATCGCAAAAAAAGTATTCTCTGCATTTGATCAGAAAGATGCACCTTTTCCCCAGAATGTGAGCAAATATTTACTTGTGTTGCTCTTCCTAAAAATTTCAAAACTTTTACTATGATATTTAAAAATTCATATTTAAATCTAAAATTTATCTCTGTAATTTTCAGAGAGAAAAAACTCTTCTAAAATTTTACATTTTAAAATATTGATTGAATAGTAAAATTAAACGTGTTCCACTCTTGATTTGGTGAAACTGAACATCTTGCCCAAAAGAGTTTAACAATGAAAAATATATTTCAACTTTTATGACTATAACTAGTGGTATTTGTTGAACTGGAGACTATTCAGTGTGAATTTACATACTGAATTTTTAGATAACAGGGAACATCTTACAATTCCACAAATTAATTACATTTGTAACATTTAGAGTTACGTGAGTCTTTGGTACAGTAGAGATTGGGGTAGATGACAGAGGAAAGTGTTAATTTATTGTATACTTTTGAGATACTTAATTTTTCAGAGTCTAAGGTATCAATAGAGAAGCTGTGCACTACTGATGCATAGTAATATGATCTCATGATACTTTCAGAAATACCCAACTTAAAGTGTACATTGATAATATAATGTTATAAGAAATTACTTTATTTTAGGCATTTTTTCCTCTTCATGTTCATTTTGGATTGAACTGAATATGGAATCAGTTTCATATTAAAAGTTTATCTAGGAGTGTCTATCCAGTTTTGTTTTGCTATTTACTCTTGATTAGGCTATTTTAAAACTATTTAAGTTTGTAAACTAGTAGAAATCTGAGAGTACTGTAAATTATTCTTGGCTAATAACAATGGAAATGAATTTCTCCTGTCAAGGAGCATCATTTCTGTCTATAGAAAATTTTACAGTCTCAAAGTTTTAGCATCTCTCTTCAAAACCATCTCTTTCTTGGTATGAAAGGTGCTTTGATGGTTGTTGAACAGTTTTCAGGAATTGTGATGTTACCCTACTTACTTGCTAACAAGTTAGCCTGCCACAGTTTTGTTTGTTGGCAGAATCAATTAATTCCTCATAGGCCCCTTAATTAATTGCTAGCAGACTTCTTTACCCTTAAAAAAGTAGACATTTTTATATTATATATATTTATATGCAGAATATAAATATGTACTTAAATTTAGATACATTTTATATATAACATGATTTATTCATAGGTTCTTTAATAAACAAGTAATCTATATATATTATCTATATTCATGTTATATATCATATATTAAATTTAAAAATAAATTATATTTTGTATAAAAATACATGATTTATATATAAGTTCTTTAATAATCTATAAATTTAAATAATCTATAAACCTGCCTTCTGGAATGTTCTAATATATTGGGTTTTAATCTAGTCACAAATTATAAATAAAGCAAACTATTTCATTTTGCTGTAGGATTTCAGTTTGGTAATTCACCAGGTTTTACATTATTTGACTGTAAACCTGCTATATTTTGCAATGTTGAGACTCAAAGATTCCCTGTATAATTCCCTTAATTATGTAGCCCACTAAAAAATGAAATTTCCCCACGAAGCTCTTTTAAAGATTGCTGTATTTTTGGTGCTCTAAAAAGCATTAAAATAGTTATCCTAAAGTAGTTATTTTATGCAACTAATTGCATATGAGATCTAGATATGATCATAATGATTCCTGTTATTAAGTTATTGTTAATTTTTTTAAGTTTGATTAATAAAGACAACTTTGGATACTTTATTTTTTTAACTTCCAATTGGCATTTAAAAGGTTGGTCTGTCGTTTGATTATGCTTTAATTTTGTATACTGAAAATAATAAGAATTTTATGTTTGTAACTTTATAGCTATGCTAATCACTTTTAAGAATTTGTAACTACTTTAAAATTATATTTTGAGTTTATGTGATCTGAAAAACAGTACTAATAATGGTAGCAAATCCTCTTAAAGAAAAAAAAAAAGCATCATATAATTTTAACTGCAGTGGGAGTTTGTTTTTGTTTGTTTTTTTTTAGGCAAGGTAACCTTTGGTTGACCTCACAGGTTGCAAGGACCTTGTCAGTTTACAATCCCATTTTTTATGCCTACCAGCACCTGGTCTTCCTAGGTGGTCTCCCATCCAAGTACTAACCAGGGCAACCCTGCTTAGCTTCCATAATCAGATATGATCAGGCTTCAGGGTCGCATGGCCATAGACAAGGATGGAAGTTTAGAGGCAATTCAAATGTCAAAATTTTAAATTTCACATCTAAATCCAATCTTTGAGAATTAAAATTCATTGGCTCAGGGGAGTCTGGCAGATGCACAGAAATCTCCCTCTCACTTTAGAAGGGCTGTCCTAACAATAGGGCTGGCTCTTACGGAGGACAATTTAGAATTAAGAAAAAAAAATCATTGGCTCTTGGCAAGGTCTCATTTCTAAGAAAAAAAAAAAAAGCACTTGAATTTGTGTATGTGCATGTGTTTTAAAAGTAATGCTAAGGAGCCAAAAAGTGAATTTATCATAAATATTTTGAAGAAATTTTCCTACTCAGATTTTGTTTAAAAGGAAAATACATTTTTTTAAAGAGCCTTTCATGACATTTAAAAGTAGAGTTTTAAACCATTCTCATATGTTTATTCTGTTTAATCAACTACACTTTTCCGTTTATACTCTAATCTAAATGTTCATGCATTAAATCTTGGTAACAATTTCTAATTAATTGTGTGACATGAAACTTGCCCTATCCACTTTTGTTAGACAGAGATAGATTTCAAATAAGAGGGATAGAAGTTGGACTAGGAAGAATATTGTTGTGAAGGTATAATTAACTTGGATTTTCCTATGTAAGAGTCACATTTTTCCCCTCTTTGGATATAAAAAAGTGAGTTAAAGGTTTGAGGTTCTCCATCTTGTGGGTCTGATTACATCTATAGGTCCTTGCCTCATATACAGAAATTTGAATGACCATATTTCAAAACTACCAAAATCTATCTTATTTTATGATAAAAGCAGCACAGTATACCAGGGACATGAGACAATGGTGAGAAAACTATCACAGAGAATATATTCTCTCTTTAGGAAGAAAATTAATTTTCTTCTGTATGGGTGGATTTGAATGTTAAGAGCTAAAGATTTGAATGTTAAGAGCTAAGAAAGTGGGTCTCTAAGGGCAAAGGGTATTAATTCACTTTTTTTTAACTTAGTATTCTTAGTCTCCTATAACTGAGTTGTTGACATCAGACTAAATTTGCCATCTAGAATTACTCAAAAAGCTTGATAAAATGGCAAACAAAAAAAAAATGATGACATCAGAGAACAACCGAGACAGCCAAAACTTAAGGGGCCCATCTCCTCGACAGCAGGAAAGGTGTGAAGATGAGCTCTGTATTTGCTACTACTTTCTTCCCTCCAGGGATTTGCTGGTAAGCTAACATAGAAAGAAAGGTCACACAGAAGTGTGACATCAAGCTGGCCGTGGCAGTATCGCACTGAAGAGATGAAAATCTGTGCTTAGGGCTACCAAAGCAGCTAGGACCAGAGAGATCAGTATTTTGAAGGAAAGGGAATACAGAGCGGTGAGCCCAATATTTTGAGTGTAATTTTCCCTCAATGTAGTTACTGATTGCTAGGCTTTCTGCACTTTGGTCACAAGGCCAAGATACCAAATAGAAAGCAACTAGAAAGAGGCTGGAACGCTAAGCAGAGATCAGATCAGAAATAAATCAGTAGTCAAAACAACTGAAACCAAGGTGTTGTAAACGAGGAGCGTCACGACCAAGGGCCCAGCTGCTCTATTGCACCATACTTCCTACGCATGTTTCAGCCAATGACTTAGCACTACAGGGATACCAAGGCAGGCTCATCTCTTAGATTTGGGACTCCTCTGACACAAGTACTTGACCTTGGTTCAGATACTCAACAACAGTCTTGACCTTCCTTAGTCTGAAGTATACTTAGGTTGCTTCTACCCAAGCTTCCTTCCCTCTCTCCTTTTGGTCAGATTCTCATCGAGATCTGACACCTCTCTTAGCCTCCTCAGGCCTCTTGCCCATTTTGTCTCATAGGCATCCATCCCCCACCCCCCCCCAAAAAAATCCTTGCATGTTTATTCCTGCCTTGGTGTCTACAACTTGGAGACACCTGGCATAAGGACTGAAGAGTGTTAACAGGAGGTTAGTAGCTAAGTATGAGAGCCAGAAGTGCTCTGCTCTGTCATGCTGTGGTAGCTTACACTGACCCCCTTGTCACCTGTGTTGGGAGGACAGACACAGTTGAATAGCAGGCTAAAGACTTACTTGTTGGAGTTGTAGCATTCCAAACAAGTTTGAAAGCTCAGCCAAGGAAGTCTTGTTATGTGAACGTCATGGCCCTACTAGATAAAACCTGAGATCCTGAAACATGAGGTAGAGATAACAGGATGGATTACCCTGAGGATGTAGACTCTGCAACTCCCCCTGAATACTTTGGGCTTACAGGAGTAGCTCATCCTTCCCTTATAAGAGCTAGCTCTTCTACTCTGCTAGAAGATGCTATAGAAGTTTCTCTTTCATGAGGCATCAAGGGGGTCCCTCAGGATTTGCTCGCCTCTCCTCTCATGGCTGCTAGGTTGATAACTAGGGTTAAATTTTAGCACATTCCAGCAGGGGACATGCTAGGCCTCAAAAGAAAACACACACACACACACACACACACACACACACACACACACACACACACACAAAATGCAAGAATTAGCCAGAATGTAAAAGTGAGTCCCCTTTGAGTACTACTGGGATTGGATTCTGATGGTGCTTGATTAAAGGAGATAGAAAATAAGACTAGATAAGCAAGAATTTCTTACTTAGGTGAACTTTCCTAGAACACGAGACTTAATTCCCAAGTTAGGATTCCTAAGGATGGGACAAACTCACTGCTGGGCTCTTAAAAGTCAGGAAGACATGATGGCAAACTCTCAGAAAAGTTGAAATGCCTGATTTTTCTGACAGACAGTGTAGGGAGAAAAGAGGCTGAGAGGAATGAGGATACTAGAATAGATATAATAGCTTATGTGAGGCTGAGGATTATGTTCCATGAAGGGGCTCAAAGGACCACACAGTCAATAAGGCCATCGGCCATGTACTGGTATGAGAGGCACAAACATCACTAAGGAGTTCGGTGGTTCCTACCAACTAGGAATGACAAGAGGAGAGGCAGTCACAGAGCTTGGCTCATTAATATCCCTAGGGATGATGTTCGGGCTCCCTCATCCCAATAATAGAGACCAAGTGGCCGGGTTTCACTATAATAATCCAGGAGGCCACAATTACTATGACAACCAGGAAGACCAGAGGATGAGCTGAGGAGGAGTCAAGAAGGCCTAATCCACAGGGAATGGTGTAGATAATTAATAGAGTACATGTCTCTATAGACACAAGAAGGGCAGCCAGCAAAGTTTCTGTTCAATATCAATAACAACAGAAGAGCAAGAATGGAGGGGGTGGAAGATGAGGAAAGTTGCCCAAATAAAATATCACAATTCCTTGCTCGGTTATTTGATCCAAGACAATTTTCAGATGCTGAACCCACTGACTAGGCCCTAGGGGTCCCTAGGAGGAAGGACCCTCCAACATCATGGCAAGTATACACTGCAGCAATTCTCCTAACATCTTTCCAAAAGAAAAAGGAAAAAGGAATTTTCTTTTCCCAAATGGACCCACAGTTATCTACTCAGGTGAATATACTCAAAACAGGGAGACTCACCAGACATTTCAAGATCTATGGGACACTGAATACCTGTTAGTTTGCTGTCTTCAACCCATGCAGCCCCAGAATCCAGCAATTGTCCTGAGGAGAAAATCAGCCATGTGATTGGTGCGTTCAAATCTGTCTCCCAATTTAGTCCCACCAGTGCTAATTTCCTCAACAGCTTCTGATAACTGTCAAACAAATCATCATTTTATCTGGCTTTCCTAGTTGTTCTTGATAGGATTCCTGGTCTACCACAAGTTACTCCATTCCATTTATGATGAAGTCTCATTCTGCATTGTATAAACTTTTGGAGTAATGTAATCGTTCTTCTATTCTTTTTTCAACAAGTAATTACTTAGTGCTACTCTAGCATAGTACAAGATCAGAGTCAAGGAAAATCCAAAAATTTACCATCTACAAAAAGAAGGAAATATTTAGTATTTATGGATATCATGTAATAAAACCCCCAATGCTCTTCATATGCCATGCAATATTCCCATTTTCTCTTCCCTCATCTCCAATATTCACAACCTTATCCCTATAATTTGCTTTAAGACTATCAAGTTTAATTCTAATATGTCTATTGTTATTCTCATCAGTCACAAGAAGCTCTTGACTCCTAGGTTATTACCCATCTCTGGGATCCCAAACCCATATACCTCTGCATATATCTGAAATAACCTCATCTCCTATAATTCTCCAATGTCTGAAACCATTCCACCAGGCCTTGTGGACTAAAGAGTTAGCCACAAGGAAAATACCCTATATCTTCAGTTAAGTCCTCACTTAAAGTTGTCAAAAGGTTCTTGAGACTTCCACAAAATGGTTGATAACAAAACCAAAGTTATCATAGGCTAATTGATGTGAACAAGTTAAGTTCCTAAGGCATCCCATCAACATTGTAAGGAAACGATGCTGACTAGAAACCACATTGAATGAAAAGACAGTGTTAGAGGAAATGTCAGTGAAGTTTCTCTTTACCTTTTTACTCCAACTGTGGAATGTCTCTTCTCTGAGGGCATAGATTCCCCCTCGGACCTCTAACGTGCTGGCTAGTTTCTCTCTCACAGTATTTGCACCCTTAGGTATGAAGGCTGCTGGGTGCTCCTCAACTGACAATTTCTGTCTATTCTTTCTCTCTTTTCCTTAAACCCACCTAGATTAGAATTTGACGACATCGGAATATGTAACGACCCTTCCTTATTCCGGTCATCTCAGTTCTCTCCAGTTACTGCCCCATCTTTTGCTCTTACCAAAATATAAAATTGTTTATTTATTTTTGACTTCAATTCTTCTCTTCTATTCTCTATTTAACCCAATTCAATTGTTCTTTTTGCCTCATCTGAAACAGCTCAGGTTGATGTCAGGAATATTCTCCTATTGTTAAAGTTTTTGATCAGTTCTCTGTCATGATTTTAAAGCAACATTTGATACCATTGATGAATCCTCTTTAAGCACTTTTATAACTTGGTTTTCAGCTATCAAATTAGCCTGTTTTTTCTCCAACTTCAGTGAGCGTTCTTTTTCAGTCTTTTGTTTTTTTAACCTCTCTTATTTTTCTCAGCCTCTGGCAACCACTTTTCTACTTTTTGTTTCTCTAAGTTTGACATTAAAAAAAAAAAAAAAAAGATTTCACATATAAGCGATCCCATGCAGTATTAGTCTTTCTCTGTCTGGTTTATTTTACTTAGCATAATGTCCACAAGGTTTATCTATGTTGTTACAAGTAACAGCATTTCCTCTTTTCTCAGGCCGAATAATTTTTCATTGTATGTATACACCACGACTTCTCTATCCATTCATTGGTTAACAAACACTTAGGTCTTTCCATTTCTTGGCTATTGTGAATAATGCTGCAATGAACATCAGAATGGAAACTCAGTCTTAATGTTCATCCTAATATCATGAGCTTGATCTGTGGAATCCTCTTATCAACAATACTTCCCCAAGTGAGCTCATTCAGTCTCAGGACCTTGAGAAATCTCTTTTCTCCTACCCCATATCCAGTTTCTTGAAAAATCTTAGCAATTCTGTCAAATATAAATCCAAACTATAGCACTTCTTACCACTTTACTGTTAACATGTCAGCAAGATAGCATCATCTCTCACCTGGATCATTGTAATAGCTTCCACCTTTGCCCCTGGTCAATTCACAATACAGTAAGTAGTCAAGAGTAATCCTTATAAAGCATAAGTTAAATCATGCTGTTTTTCTGCTCAAAGCCCACTAATGGTTACCCATGCAGAGAACGTTCTGAGCCCTTAAATCATCTATAAGGCCCTACATTATACCCATCCTCTGACTTTATTGTGCACTAGGCTCCATGTACTGACATCAGCTTTCTTCTCTTCTCCAACAATACAAGCACACTCTAGCCTTGGAGACTTTGTAATTCCTACTCCATTTTAAAAAATGTTTTCCCCACCCATCCCCACCCCTCAAGTATCCATATCTCTCTCACCTCCCTTACATCTTTGGTCAGATGTCATCTTACGTGTGAGGCCTACATCACTGTATTTTAAAGTGCACCTTCACAAACATGCACAGACGTACACATACACCAGCACTCCATATCCTGTTTTATCTTTATTCATTGTTGTTACCCCCACTTGATGTAGTATCTATTTAAATTTTTGTTTATTCTCTTCTCACACTAGAATGTACTGCATATGAGGAAAGAATTTTTCTCTATTTTGTTTACTACTATATCTCCAGTATTTAGAACCATAACTAAGACATCGTAGGCACTCAATAAAATTTGTTTAATTATTGGTCAAAATCATTAATAAAACCTTAGACATATAAAATCATTTTGAATGTATCCAAAGAGAGATATGCCATTGGTAAGCCTAGTGGAATTTTCAGTGGAATTTGATATGATGTGCATATTCAAACTAAAAAATAATTTTTAGAACATATTTTCCCAATGAAACCATTGGAGAGGGGGTACGCTCTCTTTTCTTATCAGTGGGCCTCATAGACACACTAAGTTGTGCAGCTTTATAATTCTAACTACAAATCAATGTTGTCTATTCAGTTTTTATCTTTTGTGCTCATTAACAAACTCTCTCTTAATCTGTAAATGTTAAGTTATTCTTCATTTCTTCAGCAGCTATGTATTTGCCACGCACTGTGCTAGTTAATGGGAATATAAGGTTCCTGCTCTCAGGGAACGTAAAATCTCATTTTTCTCCACAGTGTATAACAGCACCTTTTACCTACAGCTTGAGTAATATCATATAAAGTTATGTGGTTATTTGTGGAAATCCTGATAGATATATTATCGAACTTGACTGCTTTGGGTTAGCCAAAATAAATGCTCAAAAATAGACTATGTGGTCTAATGCATATGGCATAGCATTTTGACACAGAGGATCTGAATTCTATTTCCTGTAATGTGATTAACCTTTGTACCAGATCAGAGGCCTCTATTGCCTCAGTTTCTTCACCAGTAAGAAAAAGTTAATAATCCCTATTTAATGCAAAAAAATTATTCTGAAGGTAAAGTAAAAGTTGAGAAAATGCTTTTGAAGACTTATTGTACTACTTAAATATGTAATAAAATTATTCTCTCAATTGGGAGATGACATTGTGTGACGTGACAAACCAAGCTTTAAAAGGAGACAGGCTTGGGGTTAAATCCTAGCTCTGGGACTCAGAAGCAAATGGAAATAATGCCATTTAATACATAAAGTTAATGTAAGAATTAGAATTGACATATTTAAAAATCCTAGCACCTCTCACAGGATCAGGGAATACAGTAAATGCCACTTTTGGCTATTTTTATTTACTATAATATTTGGTACTTGTCCATTAGAAATGCTATTTTCTTCCATTCTTTATATACCTCAATTTTTAAATCTGTGTGTGGAATGGGAAAAATATATTGTATTGAACTTTTTCAAAAGGCTTCCTCAGAAGTATTGCGTTAATAGATTGTGATTCCCAGGCAAAAGTCACTATTATCACATCCTTGAGGATGGTATTTTGATATCCTGTATTAGATTTCTGCATGGTCAACTCTGAAGGGAGAGAGAGAAATCACATTCAGGAAAAAGCTCTTCAGGGCAGAACATGGAGGAAAATAAGAATAATTAAGTAATATAAACTATAAAGTAAACCAGGCAAAGGGCCAAGAATATTTAGGCAAAGGGAGACTGGAGACAATCAGGTCTCACATGCCTACAGCTTCCAGGTCCTTTCAAATGGCAGGAGACAAAGAACACTCTCCGCTGGCAATTTTGCAAAGTCAAAGCTGAACAAGCCCCCTCACTTTCACTGTCCTTAGAGGACATCCCCTTACACTTCACTGCTGGCCTCAGATTACTGGCTCTGCTATCACCATCTAGTCACACAATGGAGATGTTTACAGTTTGTGGAAACTTCAATTCTATTCATTAATCTAGGGTCAAGGTTATTCTCTTAGGCAAATCAGTGTAGAATAATGAAAATTTCAAGTCATTTTATCACAATTGAGTTGTACGGGCTTTGTGCTTTCACCCAAAGTTCCCAGAACTAGAAGAGTTCTCTCTCCCTTCTCATCTGAAGTACTTCGGTCTTTTGAAATAAAAAAAGTAAGCTGTATATTATAATAGCTAGAAATTACCTGATGTTTTGACACACTCTAAAGCTGTGTTCTGACATAATTGCACAACTGCCTCTACACTAGGGGTTTTTCATACGTTTTAGAAGGCCCAGAACCAATGCCCTGTTCCTCTAATAAAAATACCCCAATTTATGTACCAATAATTTATGAACTAATAATTTATGAACCAATTGACAAACTCAGTTGCATTATCCACTTGAGAATTTTATCGATTTTATGGCACTTCACTTAAAAACCAATGTGTGGATATTTAGTTGACATTTTGATAACTCTGCCCACAAAGGCCTAAGTTCTTTTTATCTTCTGGTCCTACCTGAAGATTCAAGAGTATAACAAAGAGTCATATTATTCTATATCACAAGAATACATGGAATTCAGTGTTTTAAAACTAAAATTTTTGCTGCTACTCTTCTGAGTTACGTGATTACCATGAAACAGTACACAAATAGGATCAGGAGCATAACCATTAGATAGATAGATGATAGACAGATCAGATAGATTTTTAATAGTATTGCAAAAAGATAGTCCATTCTGGTTCAAGGCATTAAATATCGAGCAGTTTACCACCACAAGAATTGGCAACTTTTGATTTCTAATACATGGCATTTGCTATTTACAATATTGTTCAATGGGTAAGTTTATATTTCACTTTGGCTTTGTTCGGCCTGGTTATTGTTAGGGGTTTGTCCATATGCTAATCATTTGCTTCAGTCAGATGCTTGTTTGCTGATTGATTCAGAGTTAAACAGGTTTCTCCTCTGTCATCCATTTCTGCCCCGTCTTTCTCAAGCTCATTGATTTTGTGGCCCACTGACCTTTGTTTGTGGTGATCAATCTTTCCTTCACAGTCATGGCTTTCTTTACCTAGTTACCATATTTAAAATCTTTATTATATACTTTGGGGCAAGATAAAGTTTTCTAAAAAGTGGTACTCATGGAAAGTTTTCTCATAAGAACAGAAAGAGAGTATGATTTTCTACCCAGCACAGAGACATCAGAAGGTACAGAGATTTTTCTCTGCTGGTTTCAGAAAGAACGCCTGAGGATCTCAGGGTTTCCTTTGTCTCCCTGTGATCACTCACATATTGGTAATGCCCTGAGGCACTCACACATTTCAGAGAGCTCTCCTTCCTTCTCTTGAACTAATTCCTTCTAGAGCCTGCATTCAAGTGTGACTCATCACTTTACAAAGCACTACCTCCCTGCACTTCTGCCAAATGTGGAGGGCACGTCTTTCCCATTGGATTCCTGCCATTTCTTTCATACATTTGACGTAATCCTCTTCCCCATTGTTTTTGTGCATCAGATTGTGCAAAATTGCAAGAAAAAAAAAAAATGAGTAAAATCTTTAAAACCCTCAAAACAACAATGCTGTATGCCTTTGGTTATCCTGGGATATTCTTTACTAGGTTGAATAAGGAGTTTTAGTTTAGTTCTGTTTCTGTGTTTGTTTTGGTGGAAGAGTTGGGTATTATAAGACTTCCTATGACTTAGAAAAGTAAAAGAGATTAGAGGAGACATTAAAATATAGACATGTTGAAAAAGTAAAAAATTAAATTAAAATGAATTGAACACTTTAAGTCAAATTTATCATATGAGCAGGCACCAGGTCTTATAAGAGATTTCATGGCAACAGAAATATTCATCACATCCTGCCTCTGTCCGAACTTTCACCCATAAATTATCCCGTCTTCTTAATAGTGTCAACTCTTTCCTTTCAACTTTCATCTTTCCCTTAACCCTTAAACATGCTCAGGTCTCTCTCTTTTTGGGAACAAATACTTTCTCAATTCTGCCTCCACTCTAGCACCAGCTCCTTTTAAATTTTTTAAATAGCTCAGCTTCTAGAACAAGCAATCTACCCTGTCTCTACTTTCTAATATTTAGTTCTTCCCTTTATTATTTCCATTATTGCTGTTCCAAAGTGAGATTCTATGTTGCTAATTTCAATTTTATTAGTCAGTACTCATGGATACAAATGACTGAAAAGTCAAGTCAAGCTGGGTCAAACAAACAACGAAAAAGTTATTTTATTATTGTGGTTATTATTATTATCTAGCTGATTTGCCTAAAAAAGTTTGTAGAACTAACTTCAGGTACAGTTGAACCACGACTTGCTGTCACTTTTTCTAAGTCTACCTCCTTTTATTTTGGCTTTTCCTCTTGGCCTATTTACCTTTTATAGTGGCAAAAGGTGAAAAGGATCTCTAGACTCACATTCTCACTGCTCTAAATCTGGCAGAAAAAGAAAGTTTGTTTGACAATATCTTTCATGTAATGTTCGAGGTTAACTTCAGTGGACTCAGAATGACTTACATTATCCACTGCTAAACCAAGCAGTCCAAGGGGCTGCCACATTCTGATAGAGTAAGGCCTGTGTCATATGTATTAACTTTGGAATTGAACATGGCTTTGACTTTTAGCTCTAATAGTGTTTATAAATGGTAATAATATAACTATATCTACAATGTCATACACTTTACAGCTAGCATCTTTTCTTTATAACAACCATATAAGTTACCTTTTAACCTTCATGAAGATTTTGAAGAACTTAAGGAAGTGATCCAACTCTAAACATTAATAAGAAAGATCTAGGATCTGAACTCACGTGTTTAGTTTTGAAACTGTGCTCTTCCTACTGCATCATGCTGAGATACTACACCTAAAGCACTCAGCCCAGAACTAGTACATGCTTTATTAATATCAGTTCCTTTGCTTTCCTCTGCACATGCAATTCTGATCATCTCATATCTTTTGAATATTTTACCTTGAAGGCCCCCTATAATCTGGCCCCTGCCTTCTTTAAATGGTTTCATGTCTTATCATTTCCCCCCAGGTCATTCTAAACTATTTGTTCTTTTAACATACTAAGTTCCATTATTTGTCTGAAATTTTGAATATAAAATGTATTTATTTCTGTCTGGCTTCCTCTCCCCTGCAAGTTATTCATTTTTCAAGTTTAAACTCAAGCATTTACTTTCTTCTGCATTCCCCTGCAGTTATGCATACTCCTATTATGAAAATTATTTTATCATATTGTAGTGGTTCCTATAGGTTCTCCCATTATGTCATGGATTATTTAGTATTAAATTTTCTCTCGCAACATTTTAATGCTCCCAGAAATAGCCTTTCCTTTAGCGGGCTTTAAAAACCATTGACAATTGCTGGGAAATAAAATCTAAAAAGTTTAAGTTGTTATTCTGTGTGCTAACAGAAAATAAATTTGAATAAATGAATTATTTTTGTTAAATATATATTTCTTCCCTTAACAGTTGACTTAACTCTTGAAAACAAGTACGAACATATAAAAATATTTTCTGCCTTAAAGTAGATACAAATTATTATTTATTATTTCTTCAATTTATATTTTGTTTCTGCATCAAATAGGTGCTCTTTGAATGTACCTCTGTCTTCCTTAGGTTTTCTTCTCTTTCCCTTTCTTTTCTTCAAAGATTCTTAAATAAGTAGTTTAACAAATACTTCCAGTTTCTGCCCACCAAGTATTTTTAAAGGCCTTGCTATCAGTATAAAGTTTGTTACTCTTCTACTAAAATTACACCTCAAACGAATTGAAAACCTTTAGAAATCATTATTGTGGAAAATTTACAAATTTTTTGCTAAATAATTCTCAAGTCAACAATTTGTGGGCTTTTTTCTTCCTTTTTAAAAATCTATCGTATTTACACTATTGACTTTTTTTTTTTTTTTAAGAAAATCTTTTCTCTTTCAGCATCTGTGATGCTACTTTCCAGGTTGATAAAAGACCCCCAAGATTGTTAGTTGGGGGATGCCTGTAAGGACTGACTCTATTCCTCCAGGCCTGAAGAATTTAATTTGATCATTGATGCTAAGCCTAGGGTCCCAGGCACCAGAGAGATGAAGAATTAGGTCAACTCCTTTGCATGGTTTCACAAGAAAGTAGAGCCCCCTACTTAGATACTGAACCCTAGAGCATCAAAAGGTCACCCAGATATTTGGGGACTAAGAACCACAGTATGAACAAAACCTTTATTATCCCTTTTATTCTGCTTTATTTTCTCTTAAATAGTTTTTTTTTTTTTTTTGGATGAGAGATCAAGAGGAGATCATATAAACTCACTATATCTCATTGAAAAAGTGAACTTAATATGCAGTCAATAGAGTGACATTATATTATTCTTTAAAATATGATAATCCTTAGAGGCAAAATTAAGTCAGTTTTATATTTTTTTATATTTTTTTAAAAGAAAACTCAGAAACAAAGTGTATATATTACATTATATAAACATGTACATGCATGCATTATTATTTATGAACCTATAGTAGTCATCAAAACACATATTTAAAAATTAAGTTTTGTGAGTTAATTTTTAAATTATCAATCAAAAGATATGTGAAATCTATATTATATACTATATATACATGTACACACACATACACACAAATATTTATGTATGGCAATGATCTTAGGATAGTTTTAAAATGTATCTTCCAAAATGTATCAAGTATTATAGCTATAAAAATGTTGTTGACATAAATGATTCAAAGTAGAAAATTAGAGATAATTATCTCAAGAGTGCTTCTAATCACTTCCATTTTGGCACTGCCAATTCAAACTGATTTTTGCTCAAACTCTTAAAACTTAAAAAAACAAAAAAACAACAAAAAACTCTTTTGTTCAAATTGTTAATATATACTCAGTTCAATTTTCTAAATTCCAAAAGTAATATTTTTCATTCCCCGGCTCACTCACTACTGAAACATTGGAGAAATATTAGGAAATAATTTGTTAAACTACTTGGTATTCTGTAGACTAAAAAGGTCAGTTAAACTGAGTTTAACTTTTGAAAATTTATTTATGTTATGCAGTGAGGCTTTGTGTTGTTATCTCTCAGCTCTCCTCCAGCAAAGCAAATCCTTTGGTTTAAACCTGATAGTTGTAAATGTACCTGTAATTTTTTTTTAACGTTCTTCCAAACATAGTTCACAATGCAAACAAAAGAGATTGCTTTACACTGGAAGTTCTTGGTTTGAAACTCTACTCATTAACTTTGAATACAAATAAGTAATTGTATGTTCAATTTTACATGCTCTAAGCAACAGTAGAGGCAGGAAGAATTATCAACGCAAAATAAGAACTAAATTTCACATTGAAACATTGCTATTTTCCTGTGAAAATCCACTTCTAAAATGAATGTAACAACAGCACATGAATTCACACATTAATATGAATATCCACTGACAGGACACATTCCTAATTTAGTTTTAAATAACCATGGGAAACACTTTATAGGCTCATGAGTAAAGGCAATAGATAGGGCAGTTTATTACTTTGGAGCAGGTAGCACATAATCTGAAATTGCAGTGTTTTCATGATTTCAGCAAAGACAAAGTATGCCCTATGTGTATCTCATGGTGACTGGAGTGGAGCCAAAGTACACAGCACTGGAGTTCTGAGGGTTAAATCATCATATACTATCAACCTGAACAACACAGCGATTCAAGTCATTTGCCCTCAAAGCAACTTAGAAAGAAACTAAAGTAAAGCTGGTTAGAACAAGTCTATCACTGTTTTTAGGAAAGCAAAAATGTGGGAATTTAGTTTTTCAGAGGGACTCTGAAGCATACATGTAAATAAATGCAGTGTCTAATTATTACAAATAAGTTTTTTAATAATCAGTCATTTAGGTCCTTTAGAGGTAGGTTTTCTGCTATATGTTTAAAACACATTTCTAACAGTAAAAATACCACACATCATCCATGTTAGTAGTCCTTAACTCCAAAACAAGCTGAATGCTAAAAACATAATTTTGCATTTTTTAAATACTTTATAAATTTGAATTCAAATTTCAATAGAAGTCAGTCTTGCTCAGAAAGTCTGAGAAGTCTTGGCTTAATAACTATTTTTTTTAAGTCAGTTAATGGGGAACAACTGGCGCATGCTACAAATGGCTGATGCTAATCAAATAAATGCACCTATTAAAAATACATGTACCCATAGCTCTAAGGGATTTTGTTATTCATCAGTGAGAACCTTTTTTTAACAACTACATTTGATTCCCCACAATCATTCCTGCTCACAAACATCCAAACCAAAACTGGACAAATATTTTCATCCTGTATTAAGCGATATTATAAAGGCCTGGGTTTGATAATGAAGTAAGAAACATTTACTGGCAAACCAGAATGGTGTAAAAATAGTAATAACCTTTGAAAACAAAAAGCTTAGTCAACTCAAAGTAACATTAAAAATGAAATCAACATTAACTTGAAAATCATCAGAATATGCTGCAAACTAAATTTACCTTAAAATTTATACAACAGAAAGCATTTCTGGTAAGAAGAATTTAATCCTTTTCAAATGTATAATGGTATAATATTTAAAACTCTGAGCAATTTAAAATTTTCAACTCTGTTTAATTGCTAGTACTGTACTTCTGAAGAAGCTGAACTTACAAATATTTGTTGGAATCAGTTGAAATTTATGCTATTTACCTAGTTTAAACTAATCAGCCACCAGTTCATATTCATTTCCATTTATCTAATATCTTTTTGGGGAAAAAAACAAACAAAAACCGACATCATCATAAAACAACTAGAAGGGTAATTATACAATTTACACCAATCCCTTCAAAACCATCTAGTAGTCCACAGAGTCATAATCCTGGGCTTTGCCCTTTGATAAATAACATGGTAATTATTACAGGCTTTTTTGCGTGATAACCTCTGAGGATCAGTGAGAATTTTTTTTTTTTTTTTACTTTATAATACTTGAACTGCAAACAGAAAGAGAAATGTGCTTCATTTATTTCAGGGATGGAATGGAAATAGAGCACAAGAATCTAAAGTGCTACAGGATTTGGGTTATGAAGACACCGATGTTATGTTCTCGTGCCTCTTGGCAATTATATTCTAAGTATTGCTATAATATTTAGAAATCTTGTTATGTTTTCTAAAATATTGATGATATGTATGTAGAAAATTGTTTAAATTCTTATTCACAGTCCTTAAAACAGAAAAAGCTGAAAGTTAATTTACTAGAAATATAATCAGGCATTTCTATAATTCAAAGAAACAGGTATCATACTTCTACACTTGCCTTTGTTGATGACTAACCATGAAGCTGGAAAAATTCTTAAACTTTTAACTGCTAGGTTCTTTATTTTACTTCATAAGATGTTCGATGTAAAAATAAATTAGAAATATATGTTTAGTGTGTTGGGATTCTCATAAGAAATGGACTGTGTGAAATGCTGTAGAAATGAAAGATAAGAAAATGGTTACACTATTTGGAGAAGAACATATTGACAGAAATAATTTTAAAACAAGAGAAATACTGCCAAAAAAGTATGCATTTTAACCATAAGAATATAATTTCAGAGAAATATGGAAGGTTTAATATTTTTGATATGCTGTCAGGACTATTTTCTTTAATAATTTGTTACAGATAACGAATACATAGAAATAAACATACAGACTCTAAAAACTAAAAATATATTGCTAAGTAAAAGTAAAGAAGCCCTAAATAATTAGAGAGATACCTAGTTTATGGGTCAGAAGCTTGGCATAAGATGTCAGTTAACCTCAAACTGACCTATAATTCACAAACATATCAAAATCTCAACAAAATTTTCTTTTATTTTTGTTATATGTTCTGCTGGGATTTGACAAAGACATGGGAATATAAAGAATATAAAATATCCAAAGCAACTTGAAAAAGAACAAAATTGGAGAGTTCATATTACTTAATTTCAAAACTTCTTATAAAATAAAGCTATGGTAATCTAAACTGCAGTAATCCAAGTGTGACATTGGTACCAAGATAGACAAATATATCAATGGAGAAGAACAGACTGTCCAAAAATAGATCCACACTTATATGAACAAATGGCTTTTGACAATGATGCAAAGGCCATTCAATGCAGAAAGGATAGATTTTTCAACAAATCATCAAACATTTGGAAATCCAAATGCAAGAAACTAAATTTGGATCTGTTACCGTTGAGGCAGAGTTCCAGTAACACACACCTCTTGGTCCTTATCACTGATGAAGAAATGATGTTTTGAGATACTTCTATCTCAGGTCAAGCCTAAAGCTGGCTGACCCTGTGGAAATGAGGTCTGCATTATATTTGGGTCATGATGGGTGGTTAGGAAGGCATTCTTAGGTTATTAGCAAGTGAGGTCATTTTGATTGACACTTTGCTGCTATATAACTCTTTGCCTAGTGTACATGTGCTTACCCAGAATTCAGTTTGTTATAATTAGAACATGAACTTCAAAGCATAAACACAGTATTATAATGACAGTTTAATGAAGCTTAGATTATGGGCAGATTAGGGTAGTACCTTCTGCTTAGGTGCCTGTGGTCCTGTCCTTTGTCTCTGGGGATGCAGGAGGGATTCTCTAACCACCAATATGGTGTTCTTTGGGTGGTCTTTAGGCTGGGCCTCTATTCTTTTGTTCCCTTGTAGCTCATGTCTGACTTGCTACCTAACAGATCCATATCTAGTACCATATAAAAATTAACTCAAAATGGATCACAGACTTAAATTAAAACCTAAAAATATAAAATTTCTAGACGAATACATAGGAGAAAAGTCTCTGTCATCTTGGGCTGTCAAATATTTCTTAGGACACAAAAAGCCTAATCATTATAAGAAAAATTGATAAAGTGAACTTAAAATTAGAAACTTCTTCCTCAAAAGATATTTTTAGGATAATAAAAGGACAAACCACACAGAAGTAAAATATTTACAAAGCATATATCTCATGAAGGACTTACATAAAGTACTATCAAAACTGAATTTAAAAAGAACCCAATTAAAAAAAAAAAAAAAAAAAAACAACCAACCAACCAAACAAACAAAAAACAGACCAAAGATTTGAACACACATTTCACCAAAGAAAAAAATAATAAATGAGGTGGGCTTGAATAATGGCTCTGCAAAATTCATCCATATCTTAATCTCTGGAACCTGTGTTACATTATTTGGCAATAAGTAAAGACCATGCAGATGTTAATAAATTAAAAATTTTGGGATGGGAAGTTTATCCTGAGTTATCTGGGTGAACCTAAATGCAATCACATGTTCTTTATAAGAGAAAGGCAGATAAAGCTTTGACCTACAAGAGAAGGCCATGTGACTGAAGCAGTCAGAGAAAGAAGACACTATGCCACTGGCTTCAAAGATGGAGTAAAGAGCCATCAGCGAAGGAATTTAGGGAATGCAGCTCTAGATGCTAGAAAGGACAAAGAATGGGATTCTCCCCTACATTTTCTGCTAATCCCTTGATTTTGGCTAAGTAAAACTGATTTCTGACATCTGGCCTCCAGAACTGTGAGAGAATGACTTTCTACTGTTTCAAGCCAGCAAATCTGTGATAATTTATTATAGCAGTCATAGAAAACTAATACAGATTGTGCAAAAGTACATGAAAATGCTCATCATCATTAATGAGGAAAATAATTAATAACTAAGTATTGATGAGAATGTGAAGGAACTAGAACGCACACATTGATGGTGAGAATGGAATATGGTACAATCACTTGGAAAACAGTTCGGCAGTTTCTTAAAAAGTTCATAAACATACACCATCTGATCAAGTCATTCTAATACTAGGTGACTGGCAAGTCTACTTACGAGGAAAAAAAAGTAAATTTCTATACAAAGACTTGTATGTGAATGTTCATAGCACTTTATTTGTAATTACCAAAAACTGGAAATGGTCCAAATGTCCAGAGAGGCGAACGGCTAAACAAATGGTGGTATATCCATACAGTGGAACAAAGCTCAGCAATAAGAAGAAATGAATGAAAGATACATGAAAAACATGGATGGATCTCAAAACAATCATTCTGAGTAAAAGAATGCAAAAAAAAAAAAAAAGAATATATTTTGCAAGATTCTATTATATAAAATGATAGAAAATGAAAACTAATTAACAGTGACAGAAAGCAAATAAGTGGATGCCAGAGGAGAGGGAGAGAAAAGGACAGAGGAAGTGATTACAAATGGATAAGGGGAATCTTTGGGAAACAGATGTTTCACAGTTGTATGCACATGTCAAAACTCACCAAAATTTACCTATAAACAGCTTATTGTATGTCTATTATACATCAATAAAACTTTAAAATGAATTAATAATAGCATATTTTTTTATTATCTATTTTTATTTAGGAGCTGG
The DNA here is from genome assembly GCA_003508835.1 of Eonycteris spelaea. Lineage (NCBI taxonomy): Eukaryota > Metazoa > Chordata > Mammalia > Chiroptera > Pteropodidae > Eonycteris > Eonycteris spelaea. The sequence continues at coordinate 5,409,290 of PUFA01000053.1, forward strand.
ATCTAAATTCCAAATTCATAGACAATCTAGAGGTCATTTGTTTTCACAGAGTGTATAAGACCTCCAAAAGCTTTTAGATGCCTAAACTTGTTTACTCATCTGCTTTTTGGTCCAATTGGCAATATTACATATTTTGTCTTAGTAAATAAACTCTTCTTCTATTATAAAATAAAATCTTGTATATAACATCTATTCATTAATATGCAATATTTAGTTGTCTAATTCAATAAAACTACCTTAAGAAGAAAAAATATGATTCAGTTCAATAAAAAAAGAGGATATCAGTTATACCACCTACAAGGTGCCTAGCATTTGAGTAATCGGTAGAACCAAGGTAAAGAAAGAGGTATAAGAAAAATTAACGCAAAATATAATTATGTAAAATATTTGAGCATATAAAAATAAGTAAACTACTTCTTATCCCACTCTAAATTCTAGTATTTGTATGCTATCTTTTTTTTACGTTATTTACAAAAAAAACATTTATGGGTACCAAAATATATTTAAACACAGTGTTTTGCTTCTAAGTACTTAAAGATAAATAGAAAGTTCATAATATAAAGAAACTGACAGGTTAGGAAGTCAGAACAACAATTTTTAAAAAAAGAAAATAAAAGATAAACTAGACTGTGAATAAATGCTATGTCAGCTACATAAAAAGGACTGCTAAAGTAATGGGTCATGGACTAGAGAGTAAAAATGGGAATCATGATTAAAGCTCACTCTTTGAGTTAACTTTAAATTTTCTTACTTCTTATATTACATAATAATAATAATATATAAAAGAACCACCTCTCCGTTTCCTCCTTCTAACTTCTATTTGTATATGCAGGGTCTGTTTTCTCTACTACGAGTAGAACGTGGACGCCTAATTGATATGACCAGATTATGGCTACCCATTGTCATAAAAAGCTGCTGGATTTCAAAGTAAATCCACACAGTTCAAAACATTCTTTTACAATGAATACTAAGCATGTATTTTGGACATTTAAACCATTCATGCAGATCCACTTCTCAAACAGCAAACACAATACCAATGTGCATTACACCAGTCAAACAAGGGAAAACTAAACCATTATCATTTTGTATATTCTTTGTTAAAATATTTCACCAAACACAATTTAACTATAACTTCAAAATAATTTATTTATAATTTGGAAACTTACTAATGCATTCCAGTGATCATTACATTTCCTGCCAACAGTTTTACAGCATTCACAGGTGTTTTCCTATGTGTACCATGTAAAATGGTGGATGCTCAACCTAAGCTGAGATAATGTGAACCTTGTCAGAAAATTCCAATAACCCAGAGATAAAAGCTGAGAAGCATTAAAGGTTTTGAGCTGCTAACAGCTCTGTTTCCCAGCACGAGAATGAGAATGCTGATAGAAGAAGGCGGTTGTGTCAAGGGTGGCAGAGCCATAGCTGGAGGGAAAGCCTCATCAGCATTTCTCTCTAGTTTCCTTGTTATTAAGGCTTACCTGCTTTGATGTTTTTCTCAAAGCAAAGTTTCCAAAACTTTCTTGGGTTCCAAGAACTTAAGTTTTCAGCATAAGCTAATTGTTATAATTTTTAAAAATCGCAAAGCTTTTGTAAAATTAATGAGAAACTTAATATGAAAGAAAAAACACATTAACAATCATTCTTTCTCTAAGGTACTGAATTATCATATAGCTATAATAATTAAAGTAGTATGGTTCTAAGGGTGGAATATAGAGACAGATTAATATAAAAATATTCAAAGACCAGAATCATATCAAGTATATATCAATAAGAAAAGATAAATTCATCAAAAACTGTTATGGGTCAAGTGCCTTCTTAATTAAAAAACAGGTATGTTCAGACATCTTCTTGACATCTGGCACTAAAATAACTTTCAGATGTATTAAAAGTTTTAACTATGAAAATGAATATAAAAGTACTAGAAGGAAATACAGCTGATTACTTACATTAGAATGTGGCAAGTCTTTTTAAGTGTGACTACACAGCTAGAAATAAAAGAAATTTTGGTTTGAATTTGAAAAATTAATCTTTTAAAAGGTTGACTTAAAATACAAACTTTTACATGAAAAACGGTGAGAAAAGGTAATATATACATAAACTAAGACAAACAGTAAATGTTCTTCATATACGAATGCTTTAAACAAAAAAAAAAAAAAAAAAATGGAGAGAGAGAAATGGGCTAACAACATGAGGAGGCAACTTCACCAAAAAAAAAAGAAAATAAATTTCCAATAAACTCATGGCAAAATAGTCAACTTCATTAATAAAACACTTTAAAAGTGGATTTAATTTTCAACTGTGAGATTGACAGAGATGAATAAGGGAGTAAATATAATAATGGTGAGGAGAAAAATATTCTCACATATCCTTGTCTTACATGTAAATTCACATTGTTTTTCTGGAGAGCAATTTGGTAACTTAAAACTTAAAATATATTTAGATTTTTTGACTCAGCTACTCAACTTCTGGGAATTTAATGGAAAGAAATAATTGTCCAGGTCCATAGGCATAGAGGGACTAGGAGATATACTGAAAACTTAAAAAAAAAAAAAATACAGAATCAAAATATATAATAAGTGCTCAAATGCAGAGGTTTTGTTAAGTGAATTATGACGAAAACAATTAGTGGAATATAAGGCATTAAGTGATAATTTAGACATATATTTATTGACACAGAAGACAAAAATTATATATCATTAACTGAAAATGGTATAGAATAGTATAGTCTTTTTCTTTTAGAAGCATATACATATGTATATATAATAATTGATATCCTAAGAATTGAAAAAAGCAAGGAAACCCTTCTTCAGTCTCTCAGCCCTGTGGCAAATATTCAAGTGGTCTCATTTCTGCTTACAGTTTATGCTAACAGTTTTATTACTAACATTTTTTACTAAAGAGAAAAGTGCATTTGTTCATTCTTCTTAGTTCTGATGAATTAGTTGCTATCCCAAGTAAAAGATGTTAAGCCCTGTGTCAAAATTAAGTCTCTAGAGAACTGGCATATCTTGTATGTGAGAACGGCAAACCTTTTCTACATTATCCCATCAGCTCTGACAGGCTCTGTTAAGTCTCAGACTTAAGTCTTTCTAAGTCGGCTGAGAGGATTAAAACGCACACAGAATCAGCACCCAGCCCCGAGTTTAAAATATCACATAGGATCGAGGATCGTTGGCTCATTCACAGCTGCTCATTGCTACCACTTACTTTTTCTCATCAGGAGGAAATAGAAGATGCAATTCTACAAAAAACTACATCTCCCTTTAAGGCTCCATCTAAACTCAGTGAGACCGTATTGCTTAGAGATTGTGGAAAAAGACAACGCCTACCTTGCAATTTAACTTCTTCCTCTGCCAGATTTGGTGTCTTTCCTCTTTTCTTCACAAGTTTTGATCCCAACAAATGATTTACCTTTTGAACTCCACCTCAGTGTCTGCTTCCAGAAACCCCATCCTGTGATCACTGGTATTAGTAGTGGTCCAATAAGCAAGCAATAAGATGGAATTTGGGAGCTGATCATTCATCACTTGGCTGACATTCAGGAGCCCGAAAGCAAAAGGAACATATCCCCTGGCACAAGGTGGCCATCCAATCATTAGAACTGTCAATGGTGGTGAATTGGAAGGGTACCAGTAAAAGGGGCAGAATATCTGGTTAGAATCTATAAATATGCTCTGGGGCAGTGATAAATGTCTGGTCAGTTGTTCAGGGACATAAAAGGAGAAGACAAGAAAATCAAGGCAAAGGTATCCTGATTGGAAGAGGTAATTTATCCCATTCACTAGGAAGAGAAAGAGCTGCTGCTGTACGGTGAAGGCAGGGCAGAATATGTGTGAAATTTAGATAGTCCACGTGGTGCCTCTTCATATTTCTTTGCCTAATTTTGAATGTAAATGGACAAATACAATGAATCTGATCTAAAAAAAAAAAGGCATAGTGACAAGAGGCTCAGGCCCCTGAAATTAGAAGGGGCTAGGTCATGACACCAGGTAACCCAGCAAGGACAAGCTAAGGGTGAGAAAAATGTAGAATGATAATGGAGGAGTGTGATGATAAGTATTAATCACAGACCTGAGATCGAATGCAGCACCAGAGACTGTAGTTTACCCCACTAACCTCTCTCATCTATTTTTCCTCTTAGAAGGTTATCCACTGGAATTCTGAAAGAACTACTCCTTGAATTTACATGGAGTAGATTTAAATGACACAAAGAGTGGACTGTGGTAGACCAGATGTGCTGCTCAGATTCCCTTTCAATGAAGTTCTTAAATTACTCTGCTGAAGAGAGTATAGGCAGCAGTCTTCAGCTTCACCAGCTTTGGAGTTGGCCTTGGCTGAAGGACTGCCTTCCCTGGGTCACATCCCTAACAGGCTTTTCCACCTTTGGTGACTGAGTGAGGTTGAGTGACACTTGGCCTTTTTAGGGCATGCCCCAATAGGCAACATCTGTTCCAAATTTCCTCACTAGGTTGACAGAGTTTTGTTAGGCCTGCATCAGAGTTGAACTTCTCTGCCCCATCCTACTTCCTCTCTCTTTCCCTTCACAGGTATTGATCCCTAATACAGTCTTGTACTCCAAACCCCACCTCAATGTCTGGTTCATCTCCTAAGCTAGAACACCACCAACACGCCACCTTAAGACATTCATGTGGAGGCTCTCTGTCCTCAGTGCAACTGTACCTGTGCACCAGGTATTAGTGTCTTGGTGGCTTCTGCAACAAGGCAGATAATTTTACTGGTAAAATTCAGGAGAATTATAGCTATTAACATAATCGTACTCAAAATGATAGAAAAAGTACTTGTTACAAGGTCAGAAGTACTGTCAGGAGGACCGTGAGACTTCAAAATAGTGGATGCTTGAGTGCAATACTATGTATATGCTTATGGAAGATGCAGAAATGAATGTGGCATCTTTCCATTGGCTAGAGAAAAAGATGGGATTTTTTTAATGGTTCATTTGAGGCAAAATTAGAGATAGGGCAGTGGGTGGTATCTGAAGAGAGTCACTTTGTGTAGTATATTATCTGCTCCCTTAAAATACCTACCTTGAAGACTGACATTAATCTTCCAGGATTCTGAAATTAACTAGATCTTCCTTTTAATGCGAATCTTTGAAGACTGGACATTGAGAGTGCCTAATTTTATTTAGGTTGCCCCTGAAGATTATCATCCAAGATTTCAGATCAGCAGTTAAGTACTTAGCTATATCTTAGATTAAAATATTCAAGCTAGGCTGGATTCAGGAAAAATTTCCACCATGATTATCAAGCTGAAGGAAAATGGTATAAATAACTGTGTTCAAAGAGATGTAGCTATGATGGTTCCTGGAATGCACAGAAATCACTACTTGCCACAATCTGAGTTATAATTTCACAATGTTTAGTTCTGAACTGGTTGTTATAGAGGGAAAACTAGTCATGTAGCATTATAAGGATTTACTAAATTAAAGAAGTATTAAAAAATTTTATTACATCGTCATCTAGAAATTGCTTTACAATCTAACTGCAATTGTCTCCCAAATGCCTGATAATTTTTATTCTAGAAGGAGAGGAGCTGATGGTAGATTTGCTGAAACATTTACTTTCTCAATTGAGAATAAAAATCTACTAAAGTTCTGACTTCTACTGTAGGATTTTCAATGATTTGAAGTTTTAGAACATTCAAAATACTGTCTAACACTAGAGCAAAATATGGAAGTTACTGTACCAGGCATGGTAGAACAATGACTGGGCCATAATTAGAGCATGCGCTAAAATGGAACAGGCATGCACGTCCTCAGCCACAGATGCTCTCTTGGTTATTACCTATCAGGACAGCTGTACAAGTTTTCTTGATAATAAATCCCCAATTTTCTACAGAGGCAATATACCAAGTCCCAGACAATGAATACTGCTTGGTTAAAGCCAACCATGACAATCCCATTTGCCTTTCCAAGTGCCCAATTTTCCAGCCTGTTTTACAGCCAAGGTGGCCATGACTCTCAGTAATGGTCAATAAGATATAAAGGAAATGAGGCAGAATGGGAGCATATATAACTAGATTTGTAGAGTTTGTAATAAGAGGGAGTTCCCTTATGATATACCTCCTATTTATTGACACTAAAAACTAAGTCCCAGTAGTGAGCACTCAGATATCTGAAAATTTAAAAATAAATTAACAATATTTTTTTTCTATGTAGTAGGAGGTAAAAATTATATGCTGAGCATGATGGGTGTGGAAAGAAGGTCACAGATTTGAAGAAAGTAAAAAGTTTAAGTATAATTCTTTCAAGTTTCCTGCTCCATGTTGGTGTATGTTTAATTCATTCCATGGAGCATTAAATCATATGCATTCCCAACTTGTGTAGCTGGCCACTCCAGGAAGCCAGATCCTGCTTCCAGCATTGATTTATTTCCCTGCTAGACTAGAAGCATCAGCAGCTGCCTTTGTTTGACAAAGACCCAGCACATCCATTAATACTGTGAACGTGGCCACAGTACAAGATTTGATCCAGCCACCATCTTTCTTCACTATACCTTGTTATTTCTCTCCATTCTAGTTCCACAGCTTCTACATGTGCAACTGATAGTTGAGGTAAAAGACAAAATTTATTTATTCTTATTCATTTCATCTTTGTAATTCAGATAAAGCATTCCCATTTCTTGGATATTGTTTTAAATCATAATCATATTTACTAGATCACTCAGTCTTGTGTCATTTGCAAACCTTAACCCAGACATTCTCTTTTAAAGAAAGTTTTACAAGAAGCCTGCCTAGAAGTGAGATGCTCCAGATGACCTTTGAAAGTCCCTGCCAGGCTTATGTTTTGAATTTTCCACAACATTTCATTATGTAAAACAGACCCATTAGCTGTGTTTACTCAGGCACATGGAGGAAGACTGAGACAATTACCTAAAAATCCACTGTGACTTTTCGGTAAATGTTATTAAAGAAAAAGTGGGAAATGGGGCTTGAATTATCCGGGGTATTTATTTCTATTGATCAAAGTCACAAAATAATTACCTCATTTCACTTTTCCTGATTGCTCATAAGTTCACAACAGATTTTATCTTAGGACATAAAGAAAGGGAAATATGGTGAAACTACATAAAAACTGATGGAGCAGAAAGCTGTCCATTAAGGCTCTCTTATTAAAGATGAAAGAACACCTCCATGAAGTCAGAATCGTTTAAAGTGTTACTTAGATTAATGGGACAAATAGTGAGTATTGACCAAGAAATGCAGTCAAAATGTGACATACTAACTTGATACCATAATATAATTAAATAGCTTGTGTTAGTCCTCAGTCAGAATAATGTTGAGCTTTACTGAAGATCCTGATCCAGGGGTTAATATATGAGATTACTCTCTAGAAGGTGCTGCAATAATCAGGACAAAGAGACATTTTAAGACAATACTCAGAATATGGTTTTTAAAAATTCACCTTGGGAAATAAAAGCTAATTCTCATGATGGGAATAATGAAAACAAACAAACAAACAAAAAACTACTTAAAAAATTATAATTCAAGACAGTGATTTAAAATGAAACCTAACTTATTTTTCCAAGGCTGATGGAGAACTATCAAGTCACAAATCCTGCTCATCATAATTTTCTATATATGATACTGGTAAGGCTATTTACTTTTTAAAGATCAGGAAATATTCCATATAAATGAAATATTTTAATCTGTGAAACATTACCTTCAGGGAAATGGTAGAATCCCCTTCACTGGCCACACATTGTTTACTTAAAAAGTACAGTGGACAAAATACGATAAGACATATCATGGGAAGCAAAGTCTTCTTCAAAAAGGAGAGGTAAGAACATAAAATAAAAAAGGAAACAACTTCTGCTCATTCCCCACTCTGTAAACAAGGCATTTTTACCCACTGATTTCATATCCACAGCCACTCTGGAAAAGGATGTTGTGAACGTTTTGCAGATGAGAAAACTGAAGCTAGGAGTAGCTTGCTGAGTCAAAAGTAGTGAGTGACAGAGCTGGGGACTTGCGCCCAGGTCTGTTTTACCCTTTGATAGTTAATTTTAAGTGTCAACTTAACTAGGGAATAGGATGGCGAGATAATTTGGTTAAACATTATTCTGGGTGTGTCTGTGTGGGTGTTTCTGGATGAGATTAACATTTTATTCAGTAGACTGAGTAAGTCATATTGCCCTCCCCAATGCGAGTGGACTTCATTGGACTTCATCCAATCTGTTTAAGGCCTGAATGGAACAAAAGGCAGGGGAGTAAAGAATTTATTCACTCTGACTGGCTGTTTTTTTAGCTGGAATATGGGTCTTTTGCACTTGAACTCAATTTCCATCATTAACTCTCCTGAGTCTCCAGTTTACAGAAGGCAAATTGTGGAACTTTCCAGCCTCCATTATCGTATAAGCCAGTTCCTCATAATAAATCATATATGTATGTACATATGTGTGTGCATATAAATGTATAATATACATATAAATATATATGTATGTATACATGTACATATATAAATATATACACACATATAAATATATACACACATATATACATACATATGTGTATATATGTATATGCATATTATAATTTCATATTGGTTTTGTTTATCTGGAGAACCCTGACTAATATCTATGCTGAGGCCTATGCTCTGCTGTTTCAAGAAAGCAGGTACATTAAAGTGACTATCACAGAAAAGTCAAGTGCAGCAATTCAATCTCTATTCGATTAGGTACACAGTCTTTTTCTATCTATGTGTGATTATGCTCTATGTCCAGATGTGAACTTGTAAGGATAGGAAAAACAAGCATACAATAGCAAAACAAAATTATCTTATCATCGTGTTTGAAAATCAGGAGATTAATGAAAACTATCAAGAGTCCAGTTGCAATAACATAAGAATGAAAGCCAGATTTCTGGAGGCTTAATAAATGCATGACAGAAAACCAAAGCAACTACTGTCAACAATTCATCCAATCTGCTCCTTGTTATAAAAATTCTCACTCTCTCAGTGGCAGCAGGAAATGTAAATCACACTTTCAAGAAGAGAAAAAATAAAGTATTATGAGAGGAAAGAAAGATTATGGAAGAAGTATTCTTTTCAAATAAATGATATTTCATATGTTTATAGGTTAAGAATCAAGAGAAAAATGGTCAAAGGTGAGGTTAGATAATTAATAGTTAACAATAATAATTGTTCTTACAAATTAAAATTACTTGGAGGGATGGAAATCAGAGGAAGCAGAAATAATCATTTTGAAAAAAAAGTAGAAGGCGAAGATGGGAGTAAACACAAGAGTCATCTAAGGCATCCTAGCAGTTATCTCTGGGAAATTAGGAAGATATCAGAGGTGAATAAGTGGTTTATCTTTAAGGACTCAAATAAAGCAGAAAGATTAGAATGTGCAATATGTGCATGGAAAAAGAGACAAGGATGCAAGAAGAAACTGGACTGGAAAAAAAAAAAGGGATCGTTGAACTGCCGTAGGGGATTCGAGATGAAACTAAGAGGGCTGCTTAGGTGATGTTTGCCACCGAACATCAGCATCTTGGGAGGAGAAAAGAGGTTTTCTTATGCTGATGATTCAAAGGGCAAGAAATGTGGTCAAAATAGCCAAGGTGCAAATGAGAAAGTTGAAATGGAAATTCAAGGAGTCCAAGTAGGGTGGGGAAAAAGTGAATATAATTGAGACTGACATACTTGGAAATGAATGAGAAGTCAAGGCCCAGAGGTTGACAGAGAGAGGATAAAAGCCTCAGTGGAAGTGGAGTATGGCAAAGGAAGAAACAGAAGAGGCCAGAATTTCAGATGTTAAAACTTGTTTCAAATTACTTCTGGATAATAATGAGTTTAAGATATAACCAAATGTGTGGGTTGCTAATATGAAGAGGCATCAATGACCACTAAAAGACAGGAGGTCACAGGAATGCGAGGCTTTGCCCTTGAATGGATCATTTTCAGACACACTGAAAGTTTCAGACACACCCAGAATCATGGAATATAGAGGATTACAGTGATTTAGCTGTTAAAGTCCCTGAGAAATCAGAAAGGAAGCAGCACATGAATCACTGTGATTACAATGAGGATGATAAATGGCAATTGTTGTCAAACGTTATGGATTTTACAGATTAGAAAATGGTCATGGAGAGTAGCAGGCAGTCATCAAAAGGTGGCATAATCAGGTGAAGTCTGACTACCAGTGTAAGGAAAAAAGTGGAAGTATATTTAAAAAGGAAAATTAAAAAAAGGCTGAGATGAAAGAGAAAGTTGATCACCAGCAAAATGGAGTTTTCCAAAAGCACTCAGAAAGACAGTTAACCAGAGAAGGAATTAATTTGGTAATTGCAATAAGGCTGTAGGAGAGCAGGTAGTGGGAGTGGGGGGTATACTACAGATTGGGATTGCAGAGACAAATAAGCATGCTAAGGGCTAGAGATAAAGCTTATGATGGGGGACGGGGAGGAGGGAGTGTATACAACCCCAAAGCAGAATTTGGTATATCGTAAATTTTACTGAGATCCAAAGAGACATACAAAGTAATGGACCAGAAAAAATTTAAAGTTATAATCAAGAAAATTTCATTAAATAAACAACGATGTGAATTTATGTACTGAAAGAATACCCTAAGTATCAGGCAAAAATCAACCTAGGAAATCTTCTCGAAGACACCAGACTTCAAAAATGAAGAAAGAATCCTTAAGAAAGCCAGACAAAAATACCAATTCACTTGTAAAGAGGAAAGCAGGCTGGCCTATGTGTCTCTGCCAAAATATTTAACAGGAGAATGCTATAGAATAACAAGTATCTTGAATATAAGATACTCCAGAAAAGAGAATTTACACAAAGGCTCTAATATATAGCCAAATTATCTTCCCAGATACACATACGAAAATTCAGGGAATATTGTTTCCATGAGGAAGTTTTCTTGAGAAGTACTTCAGCCAGTTAAGAAACAAATCAGGAAACCATGGCAAAGAAACTGTCAATGAACACTAAGGCTAAAACAAAGGTAGGGACTGGAGTGACAGAGGAAAATGTAATTCTTTGTACTCTGAAAATGCAGAAATGATGGACAACTGAAAATTTGTCAGGAAAGAAGGGGAAGTAGGCAAAGTAGATTTGCTCATTACCTCATCTGTAATCTCTAGAGCCAAAGGATATCATTTAATGCTGGCAGATCAATTAATATATGTTTAAGCATATTTAACAGTACAAAAATAAATACAAAGACAGATAGCACTGTTGACTAAAGTCATTTGGGGGAAATAAGGGGCAGGAGAGAGAGAGAGGGGAGAGAGAGAGATGAGGGAGGGATGGAAGGAGGAAGGGGAGAGAGAGAGAGAGATCTTGATTTTATGGTTGCTTGTTAGAGAACTAATAGAAACTGGCTAAAGAATCTTTAGACCAGTGGTTCTCGAGTGTTGTCTGTGGACACTGAGGAAGTTCATGAGATTAAAAACATTTTCATAATATGCAAAATGGCATGTGCACAGAAAAGTCCTGCAGCATACCAGAGTAATGACTGTCTCAAGGAAAAGCACTTGTGAGATTGTTTCAGCTGTAAGTAGAATCAGATGCTTTTCAAGAAACACCACTTTTACGTTAAAAAAAAAAAAACAAAACTGACAACCTATAGTTAATCTGATTTTAGAACTTAGAGGACATGCTTTCAAAAGAGAACAACCTAAGCTTATCGGTTGAAGAAAAAACACTGAAAAGCAAAAATTAAAATCTTGGGAAAATTGTATTTGCTACTTTGAGATTGACAGCTTTCTAATACTTAAAGATTTTTCTAATGAGAACAGTGTTGAGACTAATATATGTATCTTTTATATTATTTGACCGAATGTGTCAATATTTGAGATCTATATAAAGTCAGCGAACCAATATTTTCCAAATGACCAGTGCTTGATTTTATAAAAACACGCTTTGGCAAAAGACCGCTTTGAAGTGCAAAATAGATTTTAGTGCAACAGAATAGCAAAACTCCATTGATATGTTTTAAGATTTCACACTGAGGCTAATATTTTTAAAAAACTACTACGTGTTGAGTTTTAGCGAAGTGTCAAAAAGGATATAGACAGTTTTCTGAAAAATCTATTAAAATTTTCAGTACTTTTCCAACCACATATCTGGGCGAAACCAGATTTTCTACATATACTTCAATCAAAAAACACACCATAACAGATTGAATGCAGAAGCATATATAAAGCTCCAGCTGTGTTCTATTAAGCCAGAAATTGAAATGATTTGCAAAATGTATAACAATGCCTATCTCCTCAGGAGTAATTTTTGTTTTAAAAATATATATTTATAAGTACATGATATTTATGTTAACTGTTATTTTAAATAAAATAAATATTTTAAAAATATCTCATTTCTAATTTCTAAAATTGGTAGGTATGGCTCACATAAACATGAGAGCCTGTTGGGGTTCTCAATAATTTTGAAGACTATAAGCAAGTCCTAAGACAAAAAAAAAAAAAAAAAAAGTTGAGAACTGCAACATTAACAAAGCATAGAAATAGTTTGACAATTAAAATTCTTTTACATAATTTCACAAATAATCTCTATCTTCAAAATAATCTTTTATAATGCAAGATTAAGTATACTAACACTTATGTGATAAAATGTTTATTAAATATATCTAAAATCCTGCTTTATATATATATATATATATATATATATATATATATATATATATATATATATATATATTGCTGGATATAGAATTCTGGGGAAAGCATTGTGCCACCTCCTCAGGCTTTCATGATTTCTGATAAGAAATTCACCCTCATTGAAATTATTTTTCCCCTATAGGTAAAGTTTTATTTTGCTATTTTCTTTGTCTTTACTTTTCACAAGTTTTATTATCACAAGCGTCTTGGCATGGACTTCTTTGAGCTTATGCTATTTGGATTTCACAGTTTCCTGATTCTGTACGTTTATGTCTTCTGCCATATTTGGGAAGATCTCAGCTGTTAGTTCTTACAGTACTTTTCAGCTTTGCCTTCTTTCTCTTATTCCAGGACTCCAATGACATTGTTATATATTTCACTATAGTCTCACAAGTCCCTAAGATCTTATTAAATTTTTTCAGTCTATTTTCTCTGTTGTACAAATTGCACAATTTCTATTGATCAATACTGAACTTCATATATTCTTTCCTAGACTCTACTTTCTGCTACTGAGTTCATCCACTGAGTTTTTCATTTCAGTAATTATATTACCCAGTTCAAAAACTTCCATTAGGCTCTTCTTTATATCTTCTGTTTCATTGCTGATATGTTCTATTTCTTTGCTGAGCCTTCCTATTTTTTAATTTGTTTAAAGCATGTTCATAATTACTTGGTGAAGCATTTTTATGATGGCTGCTTTAAACATCCATCATATAATTCCATAAATAATTGTCAGATAATTCTAACACCTCCATCATCTCAGTGTTGGCATCTACTGATTGCCTTTTTCATTTGAGTTGAGATTTTCTGGGTTCTTGGTATGACAAGTGATTTTCTATTGAAACCTGGACAGAAGGTTTCATGAGGTCTAGAGTCTCATAATACCATTTGCTGGTATAGGTGGAGGTAGGACCACAGTTTTTCTCTGTGTTATTTGGCCAGAGTAGAGAGGTTAGTGTCTAAACATTTTCTGTCTCACTAGATTGCTTCTTTCCTGGTCATTCAGGTAAAGAGAGTAGGCTCTTGTTGGAGCTTTTTTTTTTTTTTTTTTTTTTTTTTTCGTCTGTGCCTATCGGCATTTCTGAGTTTCTTGCTTTTTTAGCTCCAAGTCTAGGTTACATGTGCCAAAAACAAAACCCAAGGAACTCACCAAGAGTTATCGTTTGGGGGTCCAAGATCCCCAGTGATCTTCTCTGCATTCTTCAGTGTCTCTTAATGTTTGTTTTACATATCATGCCCAGGGTTTTCAGCTGTCCTTAGGGGAAGAACTAGAGAAAAGTATATCTGTTCCACCACCCCAGGAGTGGAAGTCTCTAAAAGATGAACTTTTAAAATAATTCAAAGGAGTTAGTATACCTGGGTAGCCAAATAGGAAATAAAATTGGATGATATCTAATAATGTTTACTATACATCAGAAAATAATATTCTAATTGATTAAATATTTGAATGTGAAATGTGAAACTATAGAAGAAAACTATATGGAAAAATAATTTTATAAGCTCTGAATAAGGGAAAAATCCTTCTAATTATAATATGCTTAGAAATAGTTAAGAGAAAAAGGATATATCTGATTACATAAAAATTAAATATTTTTCATGGCAAAAAAATTAAAACCAATATCATACCATAGTCAAAAATCAAACAGCAAAATAAAAAGTTTATATTCTCAATTTATGTCACAAGGAGTTACTCTCTTTGGCATATAAAGAACTACCAATTTGTAAGAAAATCATCAGTAACCCAATAGAAAAAAATAGGCTAAGAATAAATTTGCAGGAAAGCAATTATGTACAAGTGGTTCTTAAATATTTTAAAAGTTATTCAACTTTGTTTATAATAGAGAAATACAAACTTAAACAATACTGGAAAAATATTGCATCCCATTCCCCTTTCAGGTTAGCAAAACCTCAAAAGTCCATGATACATTCAATTAGATTTTCATTCATTACTAATAAGAGTATAAACTGGTAAGGCTTCTGGAGAACATTTTGGTAATATCAAAATTACTTCTAGGAATTTATCCTAAAATATAATTTCATGTATGAAAAATGATGTATCTTTGTGGTTATTCATTGCAACTTTTTTTAATAGCAAAAAATTGAAAACGATCTGTTGTTAAATGAAAAATACACTTGTATTTTTAAAATAAGAGACAAAATTTATAATGTTATTGGCTTACATTTACATAAAAATTCTTTGTAAGAATAAACAGGAAACAAATGATAGTGATTACAAGGGGCATTGGGGAGGCAAGATACTAACCAGTCAAACAGTTGGGAAGATAACTTTTCACTGAATAACATTTTATATTTTTGATAGTTGAATATCGTAAAGTGAAGAAAGAGAAGAAGGGAGGAAGGGAAGGAAGAAAGTAAAGTAAGAGGAAGGTTTAGAAGACTTATTAAAAAAAAAAATAAGAGGACACTCTCTTCCCCCCAAAAAAGAAATCAGCATAAAGAGATGACTGCTAGAATCCAATCAGTAATTATTTGGGCATTATTAAGGGAAACAAGCTGATATTTAAAAGGAGAGTACAGTACAAATTTTGCTAAAAGAATAATATATTTTTTTAATACAGTGTATGTTGAGCAATACAAGTTATGTTAGTAGTATATTCAGTTTTGTTTTTCCACCTAGTGATAAGCACAAGGGTGACTCTTTTTGTAAAATAAACCTTTTAAAATCACATACGTAAAAGGTTGTTGACTGTAAGAGTCAGGAACAGATTTAAGAGTCTTATCCTGAGACCTAATTCATTATCAAATTTATCCATTCCATAAAAAGATACTCCAATGTGATTAGAATCACATTCTCACTGTGGGGAATGAACTATGCAGGATGTGTCTGGATATAAGGAGAACAAGCAATCAGGGATGCCAGAACACCACTTCATTCTTTACAGGACAAGAACGTGGTCCTGAAGCTGGGATTAACTTGAGAAGGAGGAGCCTCCCATTGCCAGCAAACATCTTCTTTAATAGAGATACTAAGTCTTCATACTATCTCAAAACACATTGTGAGCTAAATGTGAAAAAGAACTGTGGCAAACCATAAATGAACTTTTCAGATCTAATGAGACCGTGCCTTAACCATGAATCTTCTTGGCCAGCGTATTGTCACATCAGAGCATCTGGCCAGTCTCAGGAAGCTCCATCAAGGAGCTACCTTTGTTCCTGCTCTTGGAGGCTGCTGATTTTAGCTGAATAACTGTACCCTTTGTCAAATCAGTCAGAAACTTTATCAACTCTGTAAATGAGTGAGTGAGAAAGAGAGGGGATAGAGGAGAAAGAAAGGGTGATGGAGAGACAGAGAGGAGGGGGAAAGGAGGGAAAGAGATGAGGAAGAAAGAGAGGGTGAGGAGGAGACGAGAGAGGGAGGAAGGAGGAGAGAAATGACTGTTGGATGTTTAGTGCCCTCTACCACTTTAGGTACACTTGACTACCCTTCCAGGGTGGTACATGGCAACTGTGTTTTTTCTTTCTCTTCAAGTGGTGACCTGCCTCTGGACATGACTTTTTCAAATTATTTTCTTCATTTCATCATTTCCAAGTAGTTTAATTATTTCTAATTCCCTGATGATTTTTTTCTTCAATAATTCCCAATGAAAGTAAGTAAAACCACTATAAAAGCTTTAACATCTAAAAGGCTAAAAGTTCCTTAGTCTTTTTGCAGTACCTCTAGAATGCCATTTGTCAGCAATTTAGTGTCAAACTGTTCGGTATAGTAATGCATATGCATGTGTGCATCTAAAACATAAAAAAATATTTCTGACACAAACAGCACAGACATGGGGAATGCTTATACAGGCTGGCGTCTCCCCAGTATCCTGTTTGTTCCTTACAATAACCCTCTTGGGCAGGTATCTTCACTTCAAGTTATACAGGAGCCTATGAATCTCAGCAGGACGAATTATCCAAAAAGGCCATATTTAGGCCTTCTAGTTTCAGAACTCAAATTTTTCACAGGACGGACAGCTTTCCTAGATATTGCTTTTATTCTGTTTTTTTTTTAAACCTTTGCTTCACTGTGACCTAACATCCCACACTCAATTCAATCTCATGTGTAGATAATGCAGTTGATTTTGTCTTCAAACATATCAGGAAGGAAATAATTTCTTATATAAGCAATCAACGGAGCATTGTTGCTTGTTCCTCCCTGGATTCAGAAGGAATCTGACATGGCTTCAGCATCTTTGTTTGCAGAGCTCCTGAGAACTGGAGCTATGATTTATATCTGAGCTCCCAGAATTACACATCCTTGAACTTTACAGATTACTATTATTTCCTTTCTCAGTCCTGGGCTAAAGCTTGTAACCCCAAAACATAACTCAATTCCTTTAAACCCTTCACCAGAACTGTTGAACAAGCACAGGACGTTCAATATCAATGTGGCTCAGAGAGGTAAAAAAAATCTATTTGCTATACACATTGATTTGCGGTATGCAATAGATTCCAAGAATAGTCACTGGATTTGTCTGATGAAAGCTATGACAACAAATGGAATATTAACTTATGCTACCTCAGGGATACTTTTTACTTATATATCCAATAAGCTAAGTTCCATAATTATGCAGAATACAAACTAGATGACATAATACAAAACCTAATAACATGTGAGGTATACTGGGGAAATGCGTTGAAAGTATTGGCTGAATATCCAGAATCCTGGGTTAAAAACCTACTGCAAGAAACTGCTTGTGTGATCATGGGTAAGTTATTAATCTCTCTAGTCCTTTCTCCTCAGCTATTAGAGCTAAAATTATATTCTCTTTCGAGTCACTTTCTAAGGTCAGAGTTGTGTGGTCTGTAATAGGCTCTGAATAACTGACAAAACTGAAATATGCAGATACTGTCTAAGCCTCCAGACAAAATGTGGGTTGAATTCCAAAGTTAAAGGAAAAAATAAATCATGGGACCCACTCTCAGCATTTTCTGATAAATTATTTGATCCTATGAAATGGTTGTCTCCCTTTTAGAAGTCATCCCCTTAAATCAAAAGAGGTTCATGCCTTTTTGATACAGATATGTAATGGTAGTTGAGGTAGATATTAAGGTACATATCATAATCATGAATTCTAAAAACAAACAAAAATGAAACAGTAATAAAAACAAACTGATCATCACCCTCTCTGTTAACAAACTAATTTTCTATTGGTCTATTTTACATTGCGTTTCCCTTCTTTCTTTGGAAATACTATTGTTTTGTCAGTTCATATCTCTTTTACGCTACTTAAATCTTTTGGCATCTGAGTCCACACTTAGAGATTTCTTATCCTTTTGTTAAATAAGTAATTCTTAATAATAGAAGATGTTCCTAGTAAGCTTAAAAAGTAGTTGGGTCATAAAGATCATCTCTAGACTTTAGCTCTTTAATATTTCTTACATAGAATCCCTCAGTTTCTGTGCTTTTACTTTAAATCTTTCCAAACAATTTTCATCTGGTATTTTATTCTGAAATGTATATAGGATATTAAATACTGTTGTCAAAGAAGCTATGTTGAAAATCGTTTTCAAATTCCTGTGTTTTTCTCTATGTACAGTGCTAATGACAAGATCAGCTCTTACTGGAATCACGAGTGTTACCACTGAGCAACAAAATGATCCCGAGTAAAAATGTTTACCCATGAAAACCGCACAACTCAAATGTAATGTGTTTTATCAAGATAATTGACTCAATAAAATTTACTTCTATTTCCAAAGAGATAATGTGTCAGAAGGGTTTCTACTACAGACAACAGAGTTTATAAGAATAGGCCAAATATCAGCTAAGTGTAGGACTTAATCTACAAGAAAAAGGTAATAAACTAGTTTTATAATTACAGTCATGAAGAACGACTTAAGTAAAGTTAATTCTTTCCTAAGTCACTGAAGAAATCAAGAAGAAGCTGGGAAGTAGATTGTAGCCAGAAGAAAGGAGGGGTAATTTAAAGCAAATAGTATATTAGCAGAAGCAGAAAAATTATGTTGGGAATGAGCGTGAAGATATTGCTTTGCGGGATGTTATTGTTCAGAGTCATTTAAAAATATATCCTTGTCCACATACACAGTCACAGACAGAGGCACTATTTCCAGAAATTGTTTGACATGCAAGTCTCATCCTGGGCACTTCTTTCTGTTTTAAACAAATCATCAAGTAGAGTCCTCTCGCTTCACTTTTCCTCCTTTGGTTGGGACTCAAATATATTAAAAATAAAAATCATAAAATCCAAAATTTATATTATTTTCTTTTCATTTGAAGTGACTCCTTTGTCATACAGACTGTAAGTTAAATGAAACATAGGGGAAGAGAATAGGCTGATGCTATCATTTAAAAAATCCCATTGCTTAAACAACTTATATTTTTAAACTAGTAACAAAAAGGAGATCTTACATCCAGGTGTAAGGATATTTATTGCTTTAACACAGCAAATCATCTTGCTAATAGTTAGCATAACTATCACCAAAAATAAATAGATGACATTAATTTCAAATGCTTGATAAAATATGAGCACAGGAATTATTGTCAACTTTGATTATAAGCTCAATTCTAGTAATCTTATCTACATCAATATTTTAAAAAGATCTGAAGCATTTCATCTGATAAAATAACTAAGAGATAAGCAGGATTATCTCTCACTCTGAAAACCTGTTGATATTAGAACTTTAGAAATGACTTTAAGCAAAAGATTGATCAAAATTTTAAAAATGACTTGACAGATACTAGAAGGAAGACAATGACATTCAAAAGTATACATGCAAGATTCCAATTTTAGGAAAAAACCCAATTGCATAAGCAATGAATTGAAAACATAATGACAATGGTAATAATGCCAATGATGCTGTTACTGCTATTTATTTAGAGCTTACTATGTCCCAGAAACTGTGCTAAGGATTTATATATCGTCATATATCTATATATGTGTCTACATATATCTATATCTATAAAAGTACTATTCATGTCTCTAAACTGCTGATACTGAGAGTATTCCCATTTTTCAAATTGTGAAACTATGACTATCAAATAACTTGTTTAAAGTCAAACATCTTGGAATGGGAAAAGCCTGGATTTAAACTCACAAAAACTGATTCTAGAGGCGGTACGCCTAACTACTATAGAGAAAGTCACCACACAGCATTTCATGTGAAAAAAGAACTGAGCAAGCTAATTAATACATGGCAACAGTAAGATATGATTGCTAAACACATAAAATGAGATAATCTTAGGCTGTATAGTTTTTTTAGTATTCAGATACATGAAGATAACAGTAACTGGTCACACCCGATCTGGAGCTCTGGCTTTAGTTCTAGAGTGACGTTTGAAGAGAGATAGTAAGCAATTAGAGCAAATGCAGAAAAAAGTAAGGGCACAATATAGGAGCTTGAGGTCAAGCTGTAGAAGGAATGATATGAGAAACCAGAGTTGGTTTTCCTGAAAAAAAGAAAGGGAAGGGAGAAATGACTATTTATTGTTTAACTACCATATATGAGGCACTATGCTAAATGATTTACTTAAGTTAACCAGAAAAAAATGCTAAACCACACCTGTTTGCCAATAGGCATATGATCACTAAGAAAAGTCTTTCTCATTAGCTGGCCATTTTATTAATCTGAACACCAACTGGTTTGAAATATGTAACATGAGCTAGAATCAAGTTTGGGAATAGAGAAATTAAGAGAACTAGGGGAAAGGAATTGAGAGCCAGAGGAGATTTAGAGGCGCACACACACACACACACACACACACACACACACACAACAAAAACAAACAAACAAACAAAAAACACAGTTGAGACAAGTAAAAAGGTAAGTTGAGTAAAGAAAAGAAAACATGTTGGGTCTGATGAAGCTGAGAGGAATAATGAGAAATAGGACTACAAGTTAAACAAGAGGTGGTCAGGAAAGTTAAGTCACATTAAAGAATTTGATTTCTTTTTTCCCCAAAGGCTGGTGGGGAATCTTTAGCAAGGAAGTTGCAAGATCAGTTTTGAATTTGAGGAGTCACTGTCCAGAAGATGGAAAATGGATTGGAGGCATGGAGAATAGGTAGGAGTGCATTGCCTTTTATCGGGTGAAAGATGATGGTAGTGTGAAATAAGGTAACTGCAGTGGTAACGGGGACGCAAACTCCTAAGTGGGTAGTTGAGAGAAAAAGTAATATCAGGGTTGATATTTAGGCTTCTGGCTTCTACAACCAGCTAAATGATTGTGTGATTCACTGAACTAGAGGAAGAATATGATGACGTCTGCTTTGTACATATGAATTTGAGGTTCTGTAAACCAAATCTAAATGTCCGATACACAGGTGAACTTATGGGTCTGTTGCTCTGAGCCAGACATACCCATCCGAGACTTCGTGGCAGCATGAGTAACAAACGGAGACATGAGTGTGAATAATAAAGAAAATTTGGAGAGGAGATTGCTTAGAGTAAAAGCAAAGAACACCAGCAGTTAAATGTCAAAGAAAGGCTGGATATCCGACACTGCACAGTAAATGGAAATAAGATGGACAAGGAAACTCAGACGAATAAGGAAGAAAACATTTCAGAGGAAAGAGTGGTTCACGTGTCTGAGAGTGATGAGATCCGAAGTTGGATAAGGATGTCCTTTTGCATTAGTTACCAGAAAGTTTGTGATGAAAATTCTGAATACAGTTTCAGTGAAAAGTAAGGATGTTATTCCTTAAAAATCTCTGACCCTTATATAACTATGTATGATTAATAGTACCTTTTAAAGTTAACATTGAAAGAGAAATTAATCGCCTGAACACTGTTAAACATTAAGTTATTCTGAAAAGGGGAAAATTAAGCAATATTGTAAACTTTGCTTAAGTTTGAGTGTTTCTGTGTAAACACAGTAAATGGGCAATTCACAGTAAGGCCAAGGGATATGACATTTTTAAGAATCAGACCAAGGATGTTGTAATCTGTTCACGTTGTTTGAAAGAAGTGACAGAAATCTGAGAGTCTGAGGCTGTGTTTTTGAGTGATTTCCCCTGGTATCCTTTGAAGATGTTGATTAAACAATAGGATATCCACCAGTGAAGAACTAAACCATCTGATAAACTGACATACTTAACAGACATCAAAATTACTTAAGCATAAATTATAACAAAATATTCAGACCATAGGAAAGATATAAAAATTATCAATTCTCTTGATCATAATCCTGATAAGTATAGTATGAAAAGAAAAAAGGAAAAGGGAAGGAGGTGAAGGAAGAAAGGAAGATAGTAAAAGATAGGGAAAAGAACACTACAAATCTCACTGATAAATATAGAAGCAGAAATTCTAAGCAAAATATTAGATTATAGAAGTCTGCATTGCAGCCAAAAAATAATATTCTATGATAAAGGTTTATTTTGAGCATTCAAGAATAGTTCAATATCAAAAGGCTATCAATATAACTATACATCAAAAATGAGAGTAGAAAAATAATATAATCATGTTATGCTAAAACTTAATTATTGATAAGCAGCCATTTTATTGAACTATCATAAACTAAATATAAATAGAAGGATTAAATTAAATAGGACAAAGATTAGCTAAAAAACGGCAACAATCAATCTAAGTGAAGAAATACTAAGACCATTTTCATTAGATGCAGGGAAAAAAACAAACATGTTTGCTATTATCATCATTATTTAAACTTTTTGGAAGTAATTACTAACTGCAATGACCAAGGAAAATTTAGTAATTAATACAAATGTTGGAAAAATGATATGCAATGGTCTGTTTTGGTGATTATATAATTACATATTTAAATATTACATATTAAATGAAAGAATTTGGTAAGGTGTCTGGATACAGGTAAATATATAAAATAGTTTTTCCATATTAGCAATAACTATCTAAAATTATAAATAGTAAAAATATTCTAATATAATAGTGACAAAACAAAAATATGAAGTCTTATTGAAGGACATGAAATATGATCTTAACAAAAGAAAATATGTTCTTAAATGGAAATATCAATTGCCCACAAATTAATATAAAAATGTAATGTCATTCCAATCTGAATCCCAGGTGACTTATTTTGGGGGTGGGAGAAGAGTCAGATAAATTATCTTAAGACTTATATCAATAAATTTTTTAAAGTAGCAAAGAAAACCATTCTAAGACTTTTGAGGAGAAACTTGCCATTCCAGTTAACAAAATAAAGCTAATATAATCAGAAATAAATATATAAAAAATTAAGTGTGAAAAATAATTTATATATAAATTATGGTGGCACAATTGGGCATCTTTTACCATACCCTATTTTATGCCCTATGTCCAATAAATTTGAAAATCCACTCTACTCTTCTCAGTATTCATTCATTCACCAACAAATATTTTGGGGTTTGATCAGATTGTTAATGAGATACAAGTTAGTTTTTTAAAGGATTACTCTTATTTGTTAAGAATAGACTAAAAAGAAGGCAAGCACAGGAGGAGGGAAAACCATTGAGAAAGTATTGTGACAATCTAAGCAAGAGACAATGGCGGCATAAATTTAGTTGTTAATAAAAGATTGATTTCCAGTATTTTTAAAGGGAGGTCTAACAGGATTTGCTAACAGAATGTGAATACTCTAGAGGGGTAAGTATGAAAAAAAGTCAGGTTCTGTTTTCTGTATGTTACATTTGCAGTGCCTATCAAAAAATAAAAAAGCCATCTGAAATAAGTTTCTAGAATTTAGGTGAGAAGTCCAGGCTGGAAATACAAATGTGGGAGCCAATAGAAAACAGATTAATCAGTGAAACTAAACATCACCAGGAGAGTTAGCATACGTAGGAAAAATGGCCAAGGGCTAAATCTTGAGTCACTTCCATACTTAGACACTGAGAAGGAGTAACCAGCAAAAGAAAACTTAGGAGTGTCCAGAGATAAGAGGAAAATCTGTAGAATGTTATATCCTGGCAGTTAAATGAAGAAAGCATTCAAAAGGAAAGTGTAATCAACTATGAAAGATTAAATGAGAAAAGAACTGAAAACAGATAAAATTTACTCCCATGAAGGTCATTGGTGACTTTGGTAAGAGATGCATCTATGGAGTGGTCAGCAAAGTCCTGAGTGGATTAGGTTCAAGAGAGAATGATTGTTTTTTTAAGCTCCTACAGTTTGGGGATAATTTGTTATTCAGTGAAAGTTAACTGATATAAGGAATGTGGGGTCAAAAACTTTTTTTTTTAATGAAAGTGTTTGCCATATTTTATGCTGACAGTAAGCTTATAAATAAAGAGGGAAAACTTGCTATAGGGAAACCCTTGAACAAGGGGGACAAGAGTGGAGTGCACAAGTAGAAGTGTTGGCCTTTGACAGGTGCATAGACAATCCTTATACTGTAGCAAGAGAAATGGACACACATGGGTGGATCAGTAAATGTGGATATAGGAATGCACAGGGCTCTCTTTTAATGCTTTTATTTTTTTAGTAAAATAGGAAGCAAGGTCATCAGCTAAGAGCGAGGTGGGATAAGAAGTGCTAGAGATCTGAGCAGAGACTAATATGAAATAAAAATCTAGCGTAGTAGGAAATTAATGGTCTAGAGAAATGTTTTAAGATTATGGGCAGCTCTAAGAATATACATGAGGTTCTGTGGCCATGAATTTAAAGTGAGAGCAGTCAGCATGGTTTTGTATTTTTTCCAGCCATGTTCACCTGGACATGTGCTGACTAAGCAGAGAATTGAGGGTTGCGCCTGGTAGGCACAATAAAAGGACAGAAAAATAAGGGCGTTTTTTTATAATGAATGACAGTTGAATTTATGATGGATAAAGAGTAAAATGAGAACTTGAGGGGAATTAGGATAGTAAAAAGGCTGGAGTAATTTTTAGAATTGGAATAATCACAGAAGTAAACCAGAAAGATGCTTAAAATTGAGATTATGAAGACACTTGGGTTATTGATGACAAGATTTCACTGATGATCAAGAAAGAGTACAGTAGATGGCTAAGGTAGATGTAGAAGGAGGTCACTAGAGAAAGGGAGATTTAGGAATTGGGAGGCCAGCATATCTGAAGGGTTATCTATGTGGATATTGAAATCACTCCAAAGGATGAAAGGAGCAGTGTTGGAGACAGTGCCCTTAAGGCCACAATTTGCACCTTCAGGAAATGAAGAAGAGTGACTCAGGAATTCTGCAGTTGTCTCCAACGTGGTGATAGATTGTGGTTTAGTTTGATAGATTTAAAGTTAGCGAATTTTAGGGTAAAAGGAAAACATGAGAAAAGTAGCAATAAAAACAAAGCGAATCTATTTAATTTCAATGTCATTGGTACGGTTTGAGGAGGACTCCATATCAGAGAGCTGCAAGAGAAGGAGTTCCCTCAAGTAAAATGATCTGGTAGGTAGGTATCTTCCTTGCCCTGGACTACATTCATATTCTCTCCTTTACCCCTCTTTCCTCTCCCTCCCTCTATCTCACACACAGCTGCTTGTAAATACATTTATCAGATAATACCATTCCTTATTCCTCTTTCAAGTAAGCTACCAGTATAAGTATTCAGGGTATTAGTACAAAATCACTGTTTTCTTTTCTCTACTATATCTGATTCTTGCCGATTTCAATATCCACTTAGAATGTCCATTTTAAACCCTGGCTCTTCAGTTTCTTGACTTTCTTGCTTTCAGTGATTTCATTTGCTATCCTACCTCTGTCATCACTTTCATTGCTAAAACCTGAATAGTGTCATCACTGATAATTGCTATGGCAGATAGTACTGAAGGTTGGCTAACCAAAATTATTTTCAACTCTCTCTAGCCTGCAGTACATACCCATCTACAGTTGAGTGCAAAAGCAAAAAACTTTTCCCCAGGTTCACAGTGACCACATGAAATATAAATGAAAGTCCACGGGTACTACCTCTTTCACTTGCCCCTCTTACCTGGAACACAGACATGAGACCTGGAGGTATAGCAGCAAACTGGAAGCCATGAGTGAAAAGTGTAAGGCTATAAGGTTCAAAGCTAAAATACCGAGAGTGATGGAGCAAAACAGAAGATGCCTAGGCCTTCCGTTCGTAACTTTGGCTTAGCTTTTATCAGTCTAGTCATCAACTGAGAACACTAGAAAAGCAGGATAAGATGGGGAAGAAAGCATGGAAGAAAAGATTTGAAGTCAAGGCCCCTGGAAAAATAGAAGCCAACTGAAGCCATCAATCTCAAGTGTGATAAATAACCAAGAAAAGTACAATGAAACATATCATAGTAAACTTACTTAAATCAAGTGCAAAGAGAAAAATCTTGAAGTTAGAGAAATCAGACATGCTACCTTCAAAAAAGCAACAATAAGAATGATTGCTAATATCTCTAAAGAAACAATACAAGCCAATGTGTTTCAAAGTATTGAAAGATAATAATTGCCAATCTCAAAAATCTATACCCAGGAAAATTCTTAAAAATTGATCTTTTACATCTTTAAAATATTCAGATTAAAAAAAAAAAAGACTAGTGACTATGTCCACAGCAAACTTGCTCTAAGAAAAAAAAATACTAAACAAAGTCTGGAAGGCAAAGATATAAGTAAATAGTAATAGAAAGGGTTAGTATACAGTATGTCTAAATAAATACTGTATAAAACAATAATATTGCCTTGTATAATTAAAAATGTAGAATTAAATAAAGAATAGTAAAAATATTTGCATTTTCTGAAGTTGCTTAAATATCAATATGAGAATTTTTCTATTAAGAATTCATGATGTACTAGATTAACCACTAAAAACAAAGTTTTTAAAAATGCAAAACTAATAAGCTAATAGAAAAAAAAATCAAATTAGGAAAAGGTAATATAAATAGATAAGAAGCAGGAAAGAAAGGAAAGTAGAGCAGATGAAATTAATAGAAAACATATTAAACGGCAGATTTATAAACATGAAAATAAACGCTTTAATTAAAAGACAAAATTGTCAAACCTGACAAAAACCTGAACCTTAGTATATGTTGTTTTCAACAGACACACTTTAATTGTAATGACACTTAAATTTAAAAGAAAAAAAATTGAAAAAAATAAGCTATGCAAACACTAAATTAAAAAAAAAAACAGTCATGGCTACATTAACATCAGGTGAAGTAGAGCTAGTCAAATGAATTATTAAAAATAAAGAAGACCACTTCAATGGAAAAATTGTTGATTAACTAAGATAAAACAAACTACATTTTTATGCATTGAATAACGGCCTCAAGATAAGTATAATTTAACAAGCTTAAAATCAGAAAAACAAATCTACAGTCCTAATTGGAGATTTTAACATAACTATCTGAAAAGAGATAAAACAAACAGTAAGCATATATGAGATTGAACATGCTTAACAAACTTGACCCAATTAACACATGTAGAACACTACACAACTGCAGAGTATACATTCTTTTCTAGTTTACTTGAAATGTTTATCAAAAATGAATGTATAATGGGCCATAGGTAAAACAGATTTCAAAAGGCTAACATCATACAAAATACATTTTTCTAACCATAGTGAAATTAAGTTAGAAACCAAACAAAAAGATAAAACAAATATTCAAAAGTTAAGCAAAACTCACCGCAGTAATTCTTATGTCAAAGAAAAAAATCATAGTGAAAGATTAAAATGAAAAGAATAAAATTAGAATAAACTGATAACTGGAAAGACTACATTCTAAAGATATGGGATGACTCAATAGCTTACCTTTGAGTAGTGGCTCTAAAAACATAAGCATGCATCTGAATCACCTGGAGTGCTTTGTAAAACAGGGATTTCTGATTCAGGAAGTCTGGAATAGGGTGAGAATTTACATTTCTAACAATTTTCCAGGTGATACTGATGCTCCTGGTCTAGGAACCATAACGTATACTAAAATACTACAAATAACTTCACAACAATAAATCTGATAAATACATTTTTAGAAAAAACACAATTTACTTAAATTAGCGCAAGAACAAACACAAAATCTGAATGGTTTTATCTATTTAAAATTTGAATCCTTAATTTTAAAACTTTATACAAAGAAAACTCCAGACTCAAATGGCTTCACCAGGGAACTCTTCCAGGCACTTAGAAAATAAATGATACCAATCTTACGCAAATCCTTCTAGAGAACAGGATTAAAAAAATTTCTCAACTTCTTTTATGAGGTCAGTATATTACTAAATATTACTAAATCAAAATGTTACAAGGATATTGCAGGAAAGGGGGGAAATGTAGTTCAATCACTCTCACAAACACAGACCCTCAAATCCTAAACTTGATAAAATAAATGTGTAAGCAAAGTGCAAACTGCTTCAGTCACAGTATGAGAAAGAAAGGGAGGGAGGAAGAGGGAAAGAGGATGAGGTGTGGAGGCACAGTAGGAGGAAGGGAGAAAGAGAGAGGACAAAGAGAGGAGAGAAACATAAACTTAGTCCTGGATGGCAAGAGTGAGTAACATGAGCTTTGCATTATTTACCTGGTGATTTTGATAAGTGGCAAAATTTAATTTAACACTTACCCATACAGCTAGTCTTAGGTTTGCCATAATAGGCAACTAAATGATTTATTTATTGATACAATTCTATCACCAACAAAAATCTGTCTAAGCAACTAACTACTACCTCCTGTATTTCCAATACCCCAACAATTGAATGCAATACCCCAACTTTGAATGCAATCCATTATCTTGGTCACCTTTCACTACCTACTCAGGCCTCACTTCCCATCACTATTGTCATTTCCTTGTGTGTAATCTCAACTCTTTAATATTCATCCTCCATCACATTTACCTGACAAAGCCCCAATTCTAGTTAGGTCAAATTTCTGCATGCTTCATGATTGTACATGAATGATTAATATGGTTGACTAAAAACCAACTGCACTGCTAACCCATCTCACTTTAAACTACTAACCATGAGCCTTCGCAACTGCCCAGAAACAGAAAACTTCCCACATTTTCTCATCAGTTGATTTCTCTCCTCCAGGGGACAGTTCCCATCTTTTGTTCTATTTTCAAAGGTCCAACTCTCCTGCCCTCTTGCTTTCAGCTGATGACTCCCTCTTTTACTATGATAACAGAAGCAATGGAAGATAATGCCCTCATCATCTCCCACCCAATTTGCTAACATCTCTGCAGCTGCAATTGTATAACCTTGTGTTGTTACCAATAACAACTGCACTATCACAGAAGAACATCACAGTGCCCCAGGTCAAACTCACAATCAGAAAGATGCTTAGAAAACACCTACTAGAGCAGTGCTTCTCCTAGTGTGGTATGGAGACCAGCGGCATCAGCATCACCTGGGGCAACTTGCTACAAATGCAAATTCCCACACCTATTGAATTAGAAACTCTAGAGGGTGGGACGGCACTGAGCTTATCAAGACCTCCAGGTGATTCTGATGTGCACTAATGTTTGAGAACCTCTGCTCTAAAACAGGGGCCCTCAACCCCTGGGCTGGAGGCCAGTATGGGTCGTTAGCTGTTAGGAACTGGTCTGCACAGCAGGAGGTGAATAGTGGGCCAGTGAGCAAAGCTTCAGCTATTTGCAGTCACTCCCCGGCATTAGCATCACAGCTTCAGCTCCATCTCAGATCATCAGGCATTAGACAGTTATAGGAGCACCAGTCCCCTGGTGCCAAAAAGGTTGGGGATTGCTGCTCTAGAGTATACTGATCTAATTATGTTAATTTAACTCCTGCCCAAAGCAGAGTAGTACATAATAACTACTTGTTTTATTAAGGAGAAAAGAAGGTGGGGCGAAAAGCACATTTAAGCAATGCTTTTTTGATTTTAAGAAGTTTAAGAAAATTTTAAATTGCTTCTAGGTTCTAATCCATTACTTTTCTAATAAAATTGAACCCAGTTAACATACCCAAGTTCAGATAGCCAGCCCCCATTTGGCCTTTTAATAATGGTGTGAATTGGGCAAATCAATTAACTTCCTCCTAAAAGAGAGAGCTAATCTCTACTGTTCTATATTAATTTCCTAGGGCTGCCATAAGAAATTACCACAAAGTAGGTGGCTTTAAACAACAATTTATTCTCTCATAGTTGTAAAGGCCAGAATCCAAAATCTAGGTGTATCAGCAGGTTGGTTAATGCTGGAGGTTCTGAGAGAGAAATGGTTCCACACTTCGCTCCTGGCTTCTGGCAACTGTCAAGCCTTGATGCTCCTTGGCTCATAGATGTATCACTCTAATCTGTGCCTCTGTCTTCTGTGGTTTTCTCCCTCATCTGTCTATGTCTGTGTCCCAAATTTCCCCTTATTGAAATCCTGCCATTTGAGACAACATGGATGGAACTTGAGGGCATTATGCGAAGTGAAAGCAGTCATAGAAAGAAAATACAACTAATATGTGGAATCTGAAAAGAAAAAAAGGAAAGAGAAAAGAAAAGCCTAACTCATAGAAACGGTGAATAGAGTGGTGGTTACCAGGGGCTGATGGCTGTAGGAAATGGGGAGATGTTGGTCATAGGGTCTAGTTATAGATGAATAAGTTCTGTGGATGTAATGTACAGCATGGCGGTTAGAGTTAATACTTTATTATATACTTGAAAGTTGCCAATAGATCTTAAATGTTTTCAGCACCCCCCCCCACACACACACATAAATTATGTAACATAATTGAGGTGTTAGCTAATGGCTGTGGTGGAAATCATTTTGAAATATGTAGGTATATCAGATCAACACTTTGTATACCTCAAACTTACACAATATTATATGTCAATTATATCTCAATAAAGCTGAAAAAAAAAACCTCAAATTTTCCTCTCCTTATAAGAATACCAGTCATTTGATTAGTGTCCACCCTAATTCCATATGCATTAACTCTTCTTAACTTGATTACCTCTGCAAAGACCCTATTTTCAAATAAAGTCACATTCACAGGTACTGGGGTCAGGATTTGAACATATCTTCAGGTGAAAAAGGGGACATGGTTCAACCCAGTACACATTCCTTCCACTTTCTAAAGACTATGAGAGGGGGAAACAAAGAATTTGTCCCACCCAACAAGGAGAATTCCAGTTCTCCTCAGACAATGTGCAGCTGACCCTGTGTGAAGCACAGACCCACAGCATCCATCCTGCTTCAGGACCACTGCCTATAACCTCAGCCCCTCATATGCGAAATGCTATGTGCCCTGCCTGCTTGCTCCTCACTGGCCACTTCTACCACCTACCTGCTCCACTTGCTGGACCAAGGATTCTGATTCCTAAAATCTGCCTCCAAGACTGCCACTGCCCATGGGACCCTTCCAAAGGGAGATGTTGCATCCCATCTCATATCTGTCAGGCCTCCCTCAGAGGCCACGGCTTAATTCTAAACCTAAAGAGAAAATAAAATGACGTAAATTAATATCATTTCACTTTTAATGTACAAATACTTCAGTGTTCTCGGTGAGAGCAATGTGGTACGAATAAGTTGGTATGATTAATGACCCTTATTTTCCTCTATAATGTGGCTGACCAAGCACTTCTACTGCTAGCAGTGGAAACAGCAGCAGCTCTGCCATTATCTCCTTTGCTTGTTCTTGCGTTATTAATTTTTTAAATCTGTTGTTTCTTCGTGGGTATCTTTTAAAACCACTTGCCCAGGTAAGACCAGGTACTACAATTCATAAATCCACTTCATCAGGCACAGGTAAACTGTGGTACACTGTCAACTCCCTCTATGTGTAAAATTTCTACATTTATTTCAGAATATATTGGGAAGTGTACATTATATATGATTGCTCATATAGACCCAAGTAAAGAAACCAGAATCAATTCATATATTTAACATTACTAAAATCATATTTTATAATAAATATTATATAACTAGTATTAGATTAACACTCTAACATTTTCTTCATACGTCAATGGCTCATCTTGCCCGTAACCCCATTTGGAGAGCACCATTCTAGGAGAAATCACCATTCATCTGAAAGAAGCATCCAGCAGCATGCTCTTTCACTTCCTCCATGCTCTCCTCTCATCTCGGGAACCCTCTCTTTCTTTTGTCATCATCGACACTTCGCATCTGACCTCAGCCTTCTGTGCTTATAGATTGCTTGCTCAACTACTCCTTTAAACCTACTCTCAGATTTCATGGAGACATCTAGTCTCATCTTTATATAGGTCTCTTCCATCTCTTCATTTTCAACCCAGTTTAAAAGGGACAACAAAGTGCACTGGTTAAAAGCTAGGATTCTAGAGTCAGGTAGACCTGGCAGTGTAACACAGGGAGAGTTGCTTTACTTCTCTGAGCCACAGTCTCTCCAATATGGAAAGTGGAGATAAAACAGGGGCTGACATAATCTTCTTGTGAATATTAAATAAGATATGCAAAGTATCATCCAGAAGGCTCATCATTTTATAAAGTTCAGTGAATTGTTATGAAATGTTACTGAGTGGCCAAGATGAATAAAGTCTGATAGTATTCGTGAATTTAACAGCATAAAGCAGTAAATGTTCTATAGTATTATTATCATCATCATACCTGTTGATTACTTGATGTCTGTCATCCCTCTCTAGACGCTGTATCATCCTATCACATATGAACATGGAAACATCTTCCAAATGCTGACAGTTTGCTATTGTCTGTGCTCCTTAAAATCTTTTCAGTCTACTGATCCTTGGTCCTCCTCTAGATCTTTCTTCTGGTTCCTATTACTAACTTCCAGCTTCATAACTGAGACCAGCTTGGATACTATCAATGGTCTAGTGTTAAAGATAGTGAGGCACAGAAAATAAGAAGGAAATGTAGGGGAATTGACTGGAGTGATATATATATATGCTCAAGTCTACCTCCAGGGCAGCCAGTGTAATTTATTATTTTCAGGATTGGAATTTAGCATCATAAAGTAATCTGATTCAGAAAACAAATAACATGCAGTAGAAAAGCAAGTTGGAGGCTTGAAAATGCTTGTCCATTTCTACCTGAATCAGGCAATCAGCAGCTTGACAACAAAATATGTTCTGTAGTCATCCTTCATGCAGTGCCTTGGGTCTAAGTCATCTGTAGCTGGCCCAGTACTTTTTAAGGACAAAAGTTCATTTTTAATTTGTACACTCAAAGCTTGATTTTGAGTGCATGATCTTGCTGAAGACTTAGGCACATGTGGCTTAAGCTGTCACTATGACATTTTCTCAAATATACACTCTTGAAGTCTCTATAGCTATAAACTGCAAAAGTGGGACAATTGGATCAGTAGTTACCAACACATACAGGAAAATTTCTCCCCTAGCTACTCTCATCCCTCTGGTTTAGGCGATCCTCCCCTCCCTGAGCATTTCATCCTACCTATGGTTTTTTTTTCCTCAATTGGGGAAACCTAATAAGTCAAGTAGCATTTCTCTGAAACCAGTCATTCTTTCCAAAACTATAGAGATGAGCTAAAACCAATGAAAGCTAAACTTGTGCATAAAAGGCAATGACTCTTATACCTCCAGTACACAAACTATCAATCTTTGAAGTTCATTGGAAACTTTATATTTTTTATTACTAGAACCCAGAATAGAATTCTGAGCATTTAAATTGGGCTTCTAGGATTCTATTAGAGGATAATTTATACTTGAAGCATCCAGAACATTTAATTTTATGAACTTTGAAGCCAGGAAAATGTTCTTAGTATTTATAGTTTGGGGAAAATATGTAAAAATGGTAATAAAAAAGAAATATTCTGTTTATGCAATCTTTGGGATTACATATAGAGTTACATTTTTTATAGTCTGCCCAGAATTTCAAAACCTTGGCTGTATATATCAAAGGTGTTCTGAACATGTCTTCCCCTTTGCCTTTATTACTGCAGACACCCAATTTCCCTCAACCTTAAACAGAGACTGCAATAATTTCTACTCTGCAACTAGAAAGACATATCAAGTTAGCATGGCCAGACTTGAATTAGGAATCTTCATACTTTCTCAGCAATGTGTGCTTTCTCAAATGCCAAAGAAACAGGCCATTTTAGAAGACAATTCTGCTTTATAAGACAACAGCCAATTATGAATCTAAATTGTTCTTGTGAAACATGGGATGTGGTGTAGAAGAAAACTGAAATGAGCGATTTCTGTCAGCCCTCACAATATGGGCAGCCATTTTTATGCAGTTGCTTGCTATCCTTTCACGTTCTCACGTCCTTCTTAAATGACAACTCCAGAGCTATGGAGCGCATACTACCAAGAGCCTAGCTACTGCTGAACAAAACAGGAATGCTGTGCTTTGTGTATTGTTTATACTAAGTCTGTTTATCCACTCCAGCATGACGCTGGCTTTTAAAATATGTAACATATTCAACATGTTTTAAACCTGTTCTTTCAATGAGTTAGGATGTCTTTAAATCATTCAGTGGCATGAGTCACAGAAAGAAGTACCTGAAGAAAGATGAGGAATGAGTGTAAATGTCATTCTAGCAGCTTTCGTATCAACCATATACAAGAAAGGCCAACGAGTTACTATTTGGGTATTGTAAATGACAAAATAAATTATTTTTAAAATTTTGCTGGTAAATGTAAAATGCAAAACCATAAAACTGTTAGAACATAGGAGAAAAACTAGATGACCTTAAGTATGAAAGTAACTTTTTTGATACAACAAAAAGACACAATCTGTGAAAAAATAATTGATAAATTGGGCTTCCTGAAAATTAAAAACCTCTGTGAAAAACAATGTCAAGAGAATGAGAAGACAATCCACAGGCTGGGAGAAAACATTTGCAAAAGACATATCTGATAAAGGACTGTTACTCAAAATATACAAAGAACTCAACACTCAACAAGAAAAAAGCAAAAATCCAATTTAAGAATGGGCCAAAAGACTTTAACAGGACTTCTCACCAAAGAAAATAAATGGATAGCAAATAAGCATATGAAAAGATATTCCATGTCCTATACCATCAGGGAAATACAAATTAAAACAATAATGAGATATCATTGCACCCCCTATTAGAATGGCCAAAATTCAGAACACTGACAACACCAAATGCTGGCGAGAATGTGAAGCAACAGAAATCTCATTTATTGCTGGTGAAAATGCAAAATAGTCCAGCCACTTTAGAAGACAATTTGATAGTTTCTTAAAAATGAAACTTACTCTTAAATCCAGCCATTACGCTGCTTGGTTTTTATTCAAAAGAACTGAAAACATGTTTGCACAAAAACCTGCGCATAGATGTTTATTTCAGTTTTGTTCGTGATTACCAAAATTTGGAAGCAACCAAGATGTCCTTTGGTAGGTAAATGGATAAACAAACTATAATAAATTCAGATAATAGAATATTATTCAGCACTAAAAATAAGTTATCAAGCTATAAAAAGACATGGAGGAAACTTAAATGCATATTACTAAGTGAAAGAAGCCAGTCTGAAAAGGTTACACACTGTACGAATCCAATTACAGTTGACTCCTGAACAATGCAGATGTTATGGGCACTGACCCCTGTAGTCAAAAACCTGTGTATAACTTTTGACTCTATAGTTGACCCTTTGCATCCTCAGGTCCAACCAACCACAAATTGAAAACAGTGTTTTTGGCTCACAGTTGAGAATCTATGGTCGGGAATGCAAAAATACTGTTTTTGATCCTCAGCTGGTTGAAATCATGGATGCCAAACCCTCAGACACAAAGGGCTAACTATTTATTGAAAAATATCTGCATATAAGTGAACCCATGCAGTTCAAACCCATGTCGTTCAAGGGTGGGCTATATGTTATTCAGGGAAAAAGCAAAACTATGGAGAGAGTGAAAAAATCAGTGGTTGTCAGGGGTGGAGAAACAGGAAAGATGAATAGGCAGAGCACAGAGAATTTTTAGGGTAGTGAAAATACCCTAAACACATCATCACTAATAATGATAGTGATAATGATGTGTTCACCAATGATAACAAATGTACCATTCCGATGGGGGATGATGACAGTAGGGAGGCTATGCATACATGAGCGAAGGGGGTGATATGTTAATTTCTATACCTCTCGATTTTGCCGTGATCTAAAACTGCCATAAAAATAAAGTTATTAAAAGTAATAATAAAGTGATTTTTTTAAAAAAAGACAAAAAAGAGTAGGGGGAAATGAGTGCTCTAACATAATTCCTAACACAATTCAATGTGATCAGCTGGGCTCCTGCATCTTCAGTCTTCTCTCCCTCTCATCAATATAAAGAACACATGGATTTTCATGAAAATTAATGGGGCAGGCCTGGGATTCTGCATTTCTCCGGGTGATGATGCTGCGGTCGATGGACCATATTCGGAATAGCAACATCATAAACTACCTTGAGGGTCACAATAAGCTGGACTGGGTAAAGGATCATATTGTAATCATGATGAGTGCGGCACAGGGACTTACTTGGTCTCCTTCTCGACAACTGAAAATAGCTGCTGGGTGAGCTGAAGAAAAAAATTGCTAAAAGTTTAAACTTATGTATCTGCCAAATATTAGAACTAACAAGAGAACTGTAGGTGGAAATAAAACTTAATGTAACTGTCAAGTCCAGAATATGAGGCAGAGGTGAAAATAAAGTAGTAAAAAATGAAGTTTAAGGACCAGGACATAGAGTAGGACAAGGCACTAGTTATAGAAAAATGGGTCAAGGAAGATAATTAAACATGTATCTGTGAATCAGAACCAGAGAGGCCCTTCTATGGCAGAATCATGTCAGCTTAAAGCAGAGGTGGCAGGCTGAATATGACTAATCTTTCAAATCCCTCCAAGTTCTGTAATTCCATAACCAATGTTTCTCTTCTTAAGCCTCTTCTTGGAATTAGCTGGTCCATTTGCCTCATGGGTTCCCATCTTCAGAGACTGTTCTTAACCTATCTATCGTACTTAGAAGGTCATTCTCAATAATCTATTTTGTCTTTTAGTGCCTAACTTCTTATATTTATTTTGATTTCTTTTAACATAAATTCCACTTTCTCCTGTAGCATATTACACTAGACCTTGTTCTACTTGATTTTTCAACATTTATTTCACTATCATAACATTCTATCTCTTGAAATCTCCTTTGGAAGCAATTTTAATGGTATATGTAACAATATTCTTTAAAATTTTTCCTGTTTTCTTTTCCATTAAAATGTCACATTAAATAAAGTTTTCTATGTATTTTTTAATTTGGTTAAATTTTTCCTACTTAGCAGTTTTCTGATTAAGTCAATTAATTTAAGTCCACAGCCTATTACCAGCTTGAGAACTCTTCTGTGATGGCTAATGTTCAGAAAAATATGAAGATACTTTATATTTAGCTACTGTTTTCAACTCTCTGAGAAGCAGTTCTTTTGTTTTATGAACTATAAGCAAATAGTTTTAAAAATAAGAAAGATTTTCCTCAAAAAATTGATAGCAGAAATAGATAC
Source organism: Eonycteris spelaea (assembly GCA_003508835.1). Classification (NCBI taxonomy): domain Eukaryota; kingdom Metazoa; phylum Chordata; class Mammalia; order Chiroptera; family Pteropodidae; genus Eonycteris; species Eonycteris spelaea. The sequence goes on from PUFA01000053.1 coordinate 5,446,169, forward strand.
AAGGTGAGATACAGAAATATCTCCCACCTTTATATATTCTATTGAAATGACACATTCAAATACTATCTTTGGATGAACGTTTACATTAGCCAAAATTTTATGTTTCTGTAACTGACCAAGCAATTCGCTAAAATCTCCAGCTACCAACCACTAGTGCTAATGATATGATCAAGGGGCATTTCAAAAGATAAACAATATATGAAACACAATCCACCAGAACAAAAGAACATAAGCTTTAGTTTCTTGTAATTCATTTCTTTCCTCTCAAAGAAAAGTGCTCCTCCTATTAACTTTCACAATACTGATAGACATTTTTATTCAGTTCCTTGCTGTTCTTTTCCAGTTCTCCACTTTGGTCTTAAATTTTAGACTCTAGAGCTGTGTCATACACGCTTAAGAGCCTAGCTCCTACTGAATAAAACAGAAATATTGTGTGTGCTTTGTGGATCTGGGATTATCACACGTACTCAAGACCATCTGCTTCAGAATCCCCTGGAAGCTTATTAAGAATTAAAATATCTGGGCTACCCTAGACTCACTCAATAAGAATTTCTGCTGATGGAACATAAGGATCTACATTTTTTTACACTACTTCTGGCAATTCTTATAAACATTAAAGGTTGAGATAAACTGTATTGGAGTAAAACATCTTAAAATAGCCATTTCTAAATATTTATCTGCTTTAAAAGATTTACCTCTATTGTCTCTTCTCTTTGCTAAACCATGAATGAAATTTGATTAGTGAGAAGGCCAATTATCTTCTAGGACCAAGGGCCATTTCTATTTTCTTTCTTTCTTTCTTTTTTAGCTTAGGTGTGCTGACGTGCTTACTCCAAAATATGTCTGACATCAGTGCCCCAAGTTATAAATATAGTACCTAAAAGGAGGACATGTTTACATATCTAGCATTATCAAGTTTGCTTAAAGTCATCTCTCCCAGTAAGGTAGGTGAAAAGGGAACTTCTAGAGCAAACTTTCATCTGCTTTTTTGCTTCTTCTGGGCTTCTTAACTTACCTCTTTCCTTTCCTCTTGTACTGAAGAGAAGAACAGCTACATCTGCCCATGCCTACTTCTATTTCTCTTCACACATGTCTCCACAGCCACATCCTCTGGAATATACATGGCACAGCCAGCCCCCTGAACATTCAAGAAACATAATGAGTTACGTTATTTCTTATTTTAGACTGAATTTTATTAAAAACATATGGCCTTTTCAAGAAATGCTGAGTTGTTCCTAGGTTCTTGACCACCTAGTAAGTGTGCCAGGACATACGTGCACAAAAACCCAAGTTTGGGAAATACTCATTCTCCAGTAAATCACACTCTGGTGCTTTCTTTAAATTCAAAAGTATCACTGGAGTTTGGGCTGTCTTTGCTCACAATTAGTGTCCCCTTCTATTTAATTTTTGCTGTTTCTCCCAGAATCACTAAATGTGTGTTTCAAAGCTCAGTGTATTTTTACAATACAAATTAAATTATAACAAAATCTAAGTCTATGTTTACCTTTATTCTGGATTCTTTTCTATGCTCTGAAAAGCATATAATAAAAGATATAAAACTCTGGATTAAGCATCATAGCCCCTAAGTTCTAGTGATGAATCTAGGGCCACCACATTATGCAAGGCTGCCAAGCACACCCAACCTTGTAAAGAGGCCTGACTTGTCAATCTAGTGCATGGACGTGCCCTCTCTGACTCCATGACTTATTAGCCCATTATATATAATCACACAATTGTACTGTACTCGTAGCAGTCAGGGCTTCGCAGTACAGCTATATTGTGAAATCATTTTATAAGTTGGATATTCTGTACAAATGAATTAAGACTTTGCCTTTGATCATCTCAAATTCAAATAGCTTAAATTAAACTACCACTGTATTTTGTGACATTTAAATATAATATCAGGCTCAATCAATACATATGGATGTATTTTAGATCCCTGAGTGACCTAATACTAAGTGCTCTGAACAGGTGTCTGCTGAGAAACATATAACCCATTTAGTGGAGGCATATAATACTCATTTGTTTCATAGATGGTGTTGGATTATTAAAGTGGAAATATACCAAGAAGTTTTTAGAGTACTTTTCCATTTAAGCTGGACTTTGCATTATTTAAAAGTATGATAATTTAACTCAGCTGTAATCTTCTCCCAGTCCAGTCTGACCAAACCCATTATTTTCTATATCTCTGAAATTTCAGTTTTCCTGTGACTAACCCCTGCATCATGCAGAAAGTTTCAGAGAGGAAAACATATCATTCACATTCAATGTGTTTAGTTTGTTAGCCATATACTTTTTTTTTTTCCCAGAGGGCGGGTAATGGGCACTAGTGGGTTGAAACAAAGTTAGGAAAAACAAATAAAGGTAAATCTACTACTGACTGACCATGAGAAATCATTTAATTTTTCTTATCTCAGGTTGATCATCTGTTAAATGAGGTAATAAAATTATTCAAACTACTAAGATTTGGAGTACAAATAAGTGTTAAAGTAGTTCAGTGTTTGTTGAAAAATAATATAAATCTAAAATATTATATTATTTACCTAACCATACACAATATCTATTATTGGTGTTTTAGTTAATAAGGGTGGCAGTGTTGTAGAATTAAAAAATTGAAAGTTAGACAGTGAATTCAGCTCTTTGGCTTAGCTCAGTGATCTTGGGGAAATTACACTTGTATTTCTTTGGCTGCCTAGAATCTGAACTACTTTTGTATATCTAGACAATTCCCCATTGTATGCATTTTGTTGAACTATCTCCATTATAGAACCTGGAAAGACCAAAAACCCACTCCTCTATCTGCTCCCCAACTCCCAGAGAACCTAGGCTTTGCCAGATAAACGCTTCCACCTGAAACTCCGAACTTGGATTGAGTGAAATTGACAGAGAATAGAATTCACTTTGTCAGTGGAAACTGCAATAGTCCTACTATTTTGGTGGGGATGGAAGCTCAGGAATTTCCAGTTTTCTGTCCTACTAAGTGGTCCTTAATGCGTTAGTCAAGATGCTGATGTGGGATTCAGCTGGTTATTAATGATATCTGTCTCAACTTTATGCTGAGAAACAGAGAAAATCCAAAGGATGAAGTCAGGGTATGATAGTTCATATCAGAATTCTATTTAGCATCTGAAACTTCAAAAACTAGGTTTTATCAGAGCTAGCACCAATTAAGTCCAAAAAAACTCTGTATTTTTTAAAGCTGCCCTAGTATTCAGGGAAGGCTAAATGACTCTTACACTAAGAGGACTACTGTCCATTCTCAAACTCGTTAGCCTCCTCGTAAGCGACACTGGATCTATAAAAGTGCAGTCATCAAGCTACAGTAATTTTCCTCTACTATGAAAATATTTTCAGGACAAACCAACTTATCAAAAATTACTTCTAATGTACCCCTAAGGAAAAGTAAATGTTTCTAATGTGCTGAAGCCTAATTGTCTAGAATAAAATCTCAAGCATATGCAAATAGTAAATAAATGCACATTACTAAAATATTATATATGTCATTTTTCTTACCAAACATTCACTTTGAGTAAGCTGCATCAGGCCCATCTTATAGTTGGAGAAACAAGCAGTGACCAGTATCCTTAATAAATGCTAACCTATGGCTCTTTAATTTAAAATACGCTGACTCTAGAAATAAAATCCCAAAGGTACAATACTAAAAAGACACCTTTATTTCTTCCACATTAGAATATTTATTTAAAAGTATTTAAAATAAATAGTCATGTGCAAACTATACTTCATTCATAGATCATATTATAAAGAAATTTTTAACCTAAAAAATTATTCAAAGAAATTATAATAATTTTAGACAAAATTTTAATAATCAAGGCTTATAATAAAACTACGATAATAAGACAATGGTAGGGATAGTTACAGAAAAATTGACCAACAGACAGAATACAGAAACCCAGAAATATAACTACGCCAGTATGGAAATTTGGTATATGCAGAGGTGCGAAAAAAGAAACCATTGAATAAATGAAGCTGAAAAAAAAAAGAAGTTATTGCCTACAGAAAAAGATCTAATTTGATCCCTATTACATGCCATAATAATTTTAAAAATCTAAATGGAATGAAAATATAAAACCAAAAATATAACACTCCTAGGAGAAGATATAGATGAATATTTAAGACCCTGCATTAGGAAAAGACTTCTTAATTTGCAAAAAAAACAAATACTAAGAAAAGTAAATTTTTATCAAAATTAAGAAATTTTGTTCATCCAAAATACTTTAAGGAAAGGGGAGAGCGAGGGAGTGGGGAGAGCTATAATCAAGAGGACATTTGCACATTGAAATAACAAAAAATTCCTAAAGAATATATCTTTTAAAACTCCTAAAATATTACAGAACAGAACAGAAACCATATAGAAAAAATGTATAAAAACATAGACATTTAACTGAAGATAAAATTCATATGGACAATAAATGTATAATAGTTAATATTATTTGTGATCAGTGAAAGGCAAAGTAAAACCATAATGATGCCATTTTTAAATTTTATTTATTTGTTTATTTTATGGTGACACTGGTTAACAAAATCCAATAAGTTTCAGCTGTACACTTCAACAATAAGGCATATATATATTTACATTGTGCATTTACTTCCCATAGTTAAATTTCTTTCTGTCACCACATATCTGACCCCCTTTACCTTGTCTACCTCTCCTCTCCCCCTACTCTCTGGTAACCAGTAGTCTATTGTTCATATCCATGAGTCTCTGTTTGTTTCTGCTGTTCATTTGTTGCTTTTAGGTTTATATCCCACATATAAGCGATATCATGTTTTCAACTTTTTCTGTCTGGCCTATTTTACTTAGCATGATTGTCTTGAGGTCCATCCATGTTGTCAGAAATGGGAGTATTTCATCTCTTCTTATGGCTGACTGATATTCCATTGTATATATGTACCACAGCTTCTTTAGCCAATCATCTATTGTAGGACACTTTGGTTGCTTCCATGTCCTGGCCACTGTGAATAATGCTGCTATGAACATCAGTGGCAAATATTTTTTGTATAAGAGTTTTCAAGTCTTTAGGGCAAATACCCAATAGAGGGATTGTTGGATCATATGGTAGATCAATCGTTAGTTTTCTGAGGAACCTCCATACTGTTTTTATAGTGGCTGTACCAAGATGCCATTTTACAGCCATTAAATTTGCAAAACTTTAAAAATTGGGCAATATTTTTTTAAGTGTTAGGAAGGGTGCAGAGTCCCAAGATCTCATACATTGCTGTTTAAAGGTATATTAATGAAAATTGACCTTGCCTCCAAAATTTGAACATTCATATGCCTATGACTGGCAATTTTATTCCTATGCATATATGCTAGAAAAGCTTATGCACGTGTACTATAACAGGCAACATGAACAAGAATCTTAAAATAGCACTACTTGCAATAGCAGAAAGCTAGAAACAACCCAATGCTTGTCAACATGAATAAACTGGTATATTTACACAGTGAAATATTACCTTGAAGTCATTATAATATCACAGCAATACAATTGCTGTAGGTGAGAAAATGGCCCTTTACAATATATTCACTTCCTAATTCCCAGAATCTGTGAATGTTACCTTATGTATCAAAAGATGTGATTAAGTTAAGGCTCTAGAGCAGAAAAGCTTATCCTTATTTATCTGGTGGGCCCTAAATGGAATCACAGGTACCTTCACAAGAGCAAGGTGAAGGGAATTCTGAGACAGACACACAGAAGAGAAAATGTGAAGATATGGAAGAGAGACTGAGATTTGAAGACGCTCAGGATGTGGCCATGAATGAAGGAATTGTGGCAGCCACAGAAGATGAATGAGGAAAGAACAATTTTTTCCCCAAGAGCTTCTAGAGGGAGGCAGCCCTGCCAACAGCTTGATTTTTACCCAGTGAAACCAAGTTCGGACTTCTAGCCCCAGAACTGTGATAGAATAAATTTCTGTTGTTTTGAGCCACCAAGTTTGTGATAGTTTGTTAGAGTAACCACAGGAAACTAATGCACAATTTATTGATACATCTATAAATACAGCAAATATACATTCTATAATAATGATTAGCTGAAATGAAAAGTTAAAGTAAAAAGCCTAATTGTCCTATATGTAGATTTTGTAAAATAAATTATATGGAAGCATGTTAGGCAAAAATAAAAACGTTAACTAAAGAAATGGGGGGGGGAATTCCCTAATAAAGATATCACTGTATCAAGCCAGTGTTTCCTAGGTCCTTCATTATACAGCCTGATGATGCACAGGATTGTAATAGAATATGAAGCACCCTAATTATGATACTTAGATATAAAATAAGCAAAATTATTATGGAATAGTGAGAAAGACATTCATTTTTCAGGGTGTAAAAGAGTGAGAAACAGGAATAAGGTTGTTGAAACACAGGAAGAATCAGCAACTTGAAAAACAGAGGAATGATTAGTGTTATAGTTAGTTTTCAGAGGGGATTCTGATTTAATTCATGTTTAGCAAGCAGTTCATGGCATGGCCTCACCACTTTTCTACTATAATATATTCAAGACAGTAGTTCTCAAATACCGATTGGCTTAGAATCAGCTGGGAATTTGGTTAAAACCCAGAGGTTCAGGCCTACCCTCTTCAGTGAGCCTGCTCTCCCAAGTTATTTCCAAGTTCCCCAGGTGTTTGGAGAAGCACTAATGTTTGAGAACCAGTGATCTAGAGGGCAAATTATAATGTCATTGAGGGCTGGATTCCCCTGAGAATATAACAGAAAAGTGTTTCTTTTCTCTCATTGCCATTCAAAGCTCTTCTCTGAGACTTTCTCTGTGCCCCTTCAGTGAAAACTAAGCAGATCCCATGACTTTTCTGATACTCAGAAAATAATGTCCTTTGGTCACTGTTAGTAACAAAATGTTTAATCTGGTATTTAAATAATCATTCTCAAGCAATACTCAAGACTCCAAACTTCATTTGAAACTCTTTCCTCCTGGCTCAGGCTAAAGAATAGGTTGGAAGCCTGCAGTACGTGGAGAGTTCCAGTTACCTTCTTTATTTCACTGCTCTACCCTTAGTCAACAGGCTGGCTCTAGATCTTCTAGATTTCAGGGAGGTGTTTTTTTTTAAAAATTATTTATTTTATTAGTTTCAAGTATATAAGACATTAGTTAGACATCTATATAGTTCATAAAACGACCCCCCAAATTGCTCCCTCCCTCCCCTGGCCCTCCACCTAGCCATCATATTAATGCTAACTGCATTCCCTATGCCATGCTTGGGGAGGTCTATTAGACAGAATCCAAGAATATTTTCAGAGGTACCAATAAAATCTAGCATTGGTTTCCTGAGAATTTGTGGGGATTTAAGGATGATTCTTTCTCATGGAGTAGTCTGTACTAGGTATGAAACTCTGTCACTTGCAATTTCTCTTATAACACAAGTGAGGTCTCCTCTGCCTGGACATTCATGACTTCACTCTGATTTTCTGAGACTCAATCACTCTTTCAAGAGCCTGTCATTTTTTGCAAAGTGGCTTCAAAGCCAGCCTTTGACTTTTTCTAGCAGCAACCTCTGTACCCACACCCAGCACACAAGGCAACCTCTTTAAGCGGCTCCCTTAAATTCCCTCGTTTGGCCTGAAGAGAGGTGGAAGGGATATTTCACAGTTCTCCAAGTAAAATCATCTTCGATTAAAGAGATATAACTAAAACAAACCACCATGGAAAGGTAAAACGAAGGATAACAGTGGATTAGGTAGCATGAAGAAAAATGAGATAAATAGCCGGATTAATTTGAACAAAGTAGAATAGAAATGATATATTTTTAACATAGGTGAAGGAGAATCATTAAAATAATAAAAGATAAAATTCACAAAATGTATCAAAATACATAAAGAAAAATTTTTGGTATTTAGTGATAATTCGACATAGACACAATTTAATACACATTTCCCAGCCCTTAATGAATTATATAAAATATATGAAAAAATGTAAGAAATTAGAATGACAAATTGAGAATTTAATATATATCAAATTTTGTAAGCTTCTGAACAGAAAGGTAACTAATGGACATGACTCTTAAAAAAATATTTATGTATATAGCCAAAAAACCTAGATAATTTCTAAAGTGTCAAAAATATGCTACTTACATTCTCTCTATAAAAGAGTAAAACTAGATATTTATAGAAGAAATATTAAAGAAAGATCTCAATCATTTAACAGCTCAAAACAGTCTCTTAAATATTGGACCAGAAATATAAATCTATAATTATAAATATTTAAGAACTAATGGTGATGAGTGACCTATATCCATAATTTATAGGAGATGGTCAAAGCAATGCTCAAAGGTAACTTTATATTTTTAAACCAATATTATAATAGCTTAAAACAAATTATTTATCTTTTGTTACATAAACTTAACTTCAAATATCTGGAAATAATTCATGGAAATCTATAGGAATCAGAAAGAAAATACTAATAAATATGAGTCACTAGAATACAATGCTGAATAAAAAAAAAATTCCTACCTTTTTGTTTATGAGAAAAATTTTCCTGCTTAATTTTTGCTTACTATTTTTCTATACATAAAACAGTGAGAAAGTCACAGGCTTTGTCCTCAACAAATTTACAGTAGGGAATAAAGTAAATAGATAATTAAAATATAAGGGATAAGTTGTTCTCTGATAGTAGTAAGCACAAGGTACCAGGGAGCAGGTAGCTGGACCACTTACCAGCCATAAGGCGACAGTGAAGGTCTCTGGAAGGGCATGATACATAAACTAAGTCCTGAGGGTAAATGGCATTATCCATCAGGGAGGAGAATAATGTCAGCACAGGAAGAAGCATGTGAAAGGAGAGAGAACAGAATACATTTAGAGAACTGAAACTATTTTACTATTGCTAGAGAAAGATGATGATCTGTGGTCTTGGAGAAGTGAACCTGAACCCTATCATGGAATTCCTATAGGAAATGTTAAGGAATTTCAACACTATCCTGAGGAGGTAGTGGGGGTTATAAGTAGGGGTGTGACATGAGAAGATGTGCATTTTAGACATGTGACAGGATGGGGCATAACATGTTATCCTCTCCTTTCTAGGATGTGACCCACACCACACAGGATCAAAGGGGCTCATAAACCACAGATAGTACAGTCACATGCACAGGTGAGGGATAAAGTCAAGTAAAGAAACGAGCACCCCAATCCCAAAATGATGTGCAGAGAGCCAGAAACCAAATACCAACAAACACTGACTACTTAAAAAACACAGAAGGTCCAAAAGTGAAGGATAAAAGTAGAAGCAGCCAGAGTAAAGGGCACAAAGGAAGAATATAAAACTCCAGAGAAGAGTGAATGTGCAATACTTTAGATTAACAGAGGTGTTATAAACTATTAGAACTGAGGAAAATTGGCAAGGCGCCCATTGGTAACCAACCTTAGAGTAATTTCATCAGAGATGTACCAAAATTCTATTGGGTTTCTTTTAAAATCAATTGGTAAGCTGCTTCTTAAAAACGGTCCATTCAGTCCTATTGTGTAACTCTAAGTCCCCAACTGACTGAAAACAAAGATTATATTTCCATTCCCAAGATGCGTAATGAGCTGAATGCGAATGCTTAGAATTCAGGTTTGTCTATGAAAGAGTTATGATTCTTTGGAACTGGTAGTGTGATGATTACTCCACATGATTTTAAATAAAACAAAACAAAAGCTTTATAGAAAACTTCAGAGTAATCTTTCAAATGGATCATCAATTTTAATAATACTGGAAGCTTTTAATAAAATGATGTTAATTTCCCCAATGCTATTCCCAGCAACAGTGCTGACACCATGTCTAATTATAACCGAAGAAGAGTGCGTAGGAGTTGTAGGCTAAAATCCAAAATGTGAATAATGAGAATATATAAATTGCAGCAATAAATTCTTAGGGGTGTGATTAGTGAAGCATCACATTCTCTCTGCTGATGTGGCAAATCTCTTCCCAGTGACACAGTGGGCTTCTGATCCTATCAATTTGGTTACCAATTTTTTCCTGATATCCCTCAATGCCTGACACTAATATTATTTTTCTCTATGGTATTATAAAAATACCAATCTTAAGGAAAAGTGGGATAAAAGAAGTCTTTTTCTCTTGCTGTAATGATTAGCCAATGTAAAACATTAAGTACCAGCTCTGAGTATTATTATGAATACACATTAAATACATCAAATGCCCAAACTGATTACGTTGATTCACTTAGGTCAGGGAGCAGAATTTGCAGAACTTGCAGACTTTCAGTAAAATTAGAGTTCTAGAATTACATATACATATAATTAACTGTTCAGTTAATTATTTATTTGGTCAATCAATCATATATGAAATATTTACTGGGCATCTATTATGTGCTAGGTCCTGTTCCAGATACAGGGACTAGAGTAAACAAAACAAAAAATCTTGCTCTTAATGAACATCCTAGTGTCAATTTATAAGAGTTCATTCCATGAAATCATAAAATTTTATTATGTATGCCATTTTCCTCTTTTGAAGAAAGGCATGTATACTTTGAAAGTTTTAGAGAAGAGTTGTAATATACATTTTTTTCTTCCCAAATACATTTAAAATGTTATCATCTCTGACAAAAAAATATGAAATAATGCTTCTCTTTTGAAGGCAATAAAAAGCATCTGTAATATAATTTCCTTTATTGCTCACAAGAAGAATTCTAATAACAGCACAGGATGTTTTTTAAAAAGCATTTTAAATAAATTATAATTTCTAATTTGGAATCTGTCAGCCAAACACTTGATTCACCAGTCACCTTGCATATTTGAAGATTCAATATCTCCAGATGTGCCTCAATTAGACCAATAATGAGTGATGGAGTACACGTCGACTCGTGTTTTGCAACTTTCATAGCTCACTTCTAATGCCTTTGTTCTGCTTATATATTTTGAAGAATTGCTCATCTCTTTTTGCATATTTATGAGTGATGTTATATAAAGACATCACATAATGGAGAGCTTTTCAAAACTTTTTTACTTATTCACAAAACATTGTCCCTTATAAATTCAAACAACATGCATAATAAGTGCCTAAACTTCTGTGCTTTTCTTTGAATTCCACAGGTATTCCATTAAAATTCCCACAATGTCAAGACTTTGTTGCAGGCCAGGCCTTATATTTTGTTGTAACTTGCTACAGGAAAGTTTCTATACCCTTATGTATATCCCAGTCATTTTTTTCTACTTTGATGAAATTTAGAAGCTTCCTTTAAATCAGGATATAGTTTTCGATTTTCAGTGGGTTCCATACACTCTTAAGCTGTTCGTTCACTACACCGTTTTCTCATAAAGTATCATTGAATAGGCTAAGGAAAAATTGACCTCGTTTACTATGTTTAATGATATTCTTGTTATTTTTTTCATTTAGCATTGAATGTGTTCTTTTTATAGGAAACCTGTTTGTAATTCTTAATTGAAATATTTTTCTTTGTCTTTCATTCTAATTTAATCAACCATTCAATCAATCAATAATTCGACAAACATTTATTTAGCCCCTACTCTGTTTAGCCACTATGCTAGGTGCTAAGAATGTAACAGTGAACAAAATAAACAAAAATCCCTGCCCTCATAGAGCTATCATGCCCTTTTAATATTAAATTTTTTTAAAAATATATAATTTTTTAACTATAAAATTTAGTTACACTCTTTTCTTCAAAATTTTCTGAGAAAAGTTTCAATTCTTCTATGATCACAGTTGGCCACAAAATATACTTTAAAATCACAATAATTTAAAGTATATGTTACAACTTTCTTGTATTCTAAGTTTTTCCAGGGCTTTCTTTCTAATGAGAAACACCTTGTGCTATAAATGTCTCTTATTTTATCTAAATTGTTTGGTAAAACAATTGACAGAAGTAGCAGAATGTGCTATAGTTTTATCACTGATAGCATAAATGTTAATATTTTTTTAAAACATAGTACTGTACCTTTAAGCTTGGTACTTTCAGATAATCTGGGTTGATATTTTGGGTGCAGAGATTACAAATTGTCCTCCAATATACATTTATCCTCTTTGTCCTTTTTGGGTTCTTCTTTTTCACTGGCTAGAATGTAAATAAGACATAGAAGTTTAATCAGCCATATTGGATCATAGGTTTGAAGCCACATGGTGACTATGGCCCAGTAGCAAGACAGAAGGCATTTGGATCCTTGATGCTTATGAAGCCATCATGTCAACCCTGAACAGATAACATTCAGATTCTGTTTGCCTGAAAGAGAAAACTTCTGGTTTTTTTTTTTTTTTTTTTAAGGTATTGTGTTTGGAGATTTTTGTTAGTTACACACAAACCTAATCCTAACTGACATATAGTCTATGATGTATTTTCATAAATTTACCAATTTGTGCTAGATCCTGTGTAATTCTTACCATTCTGGTTATTTCTTGAAGATGATGAAATTTTCAGCTATGTTACATGAGTATTATTGGCGACAGGATGATTCACCAATCCAACTCTTTTTCTGAAAAATAAAAACACAAACATTTGTTGTGAAATTACTTTCACACAATTGCAGATACCTAGAAAGAAACCAAATCAATGATAGCCAAAATAGCAAATGACATGTGATAATAAAATATCTGTACAAAGAAAGGTAAAACTACCAAGGTGAGTAACAAATATTTTGGTGCAGGAAGCCAATACCAATCAGGCAGAGAAGCGGCATGGCTACGGTGTTTGATTAGTTGACTCACACTAATTTGCCCATAACTTTTTACTTGTTTTTATCAAATAGGATGCTGAAAAAATGTTCACTTTATAAAAACACAGTAGAAATAAAAATATGACTTATGTTTCACAATTTGTGTAATTAAATCAATGTAATTGTTTCCATTTATGACCTTTCTTAGAGTAAATTTTGCCTCCCCTCCCTTTTCTGGGGAATCAGAATTCACATATTCACCAGTCTTGTATTTTCATTTCTTCTTATTTTTTCCTTTTGCTTGATGCTATCTTATGCATGAAATTATATAGAGGGCTCACCTTCATTTATAACCAAGATCTCATACATTAAAAATCAGATCCATCATGTGTCATACAAATATCATATAACACTGATTATATTCCCAAATTCCATTGATTTACAACTGCCTCTTAATTTCCTGAGAGCATTTTAATTCTGGGTGGTTAGCCTTACTTGGACTGCTACATTATTTAATTGATAACACTAGAGATTTACAAGCAAAAGCAGGCCTTGCATAGATACATCAAGTCTATAAAAATAAAGAAAACCATCGAGTTTAAAAAGTTGATGTCAGAAATGTCCCATTTAGTTTAAACAAACTACTACAAAATAATCCTTTAAAACATGTAAAGAGCCAAGCTCCTAAAATTGAAAATGACATCTAGATGAGACAGACAGTTTATATTCTGGTGGACGGTGAAATTAAATAACACTAAGGCTAGAAATATACTTATGTATGTAAAAAGTTTGGTTCCCAAAACAATTATAAAATATTTATACCATCTCCAAGGGAATGGCTGGAATATAAACAAAATACCCTATTTGAAAGAGCTTCAAAAAGCATTTCTATTGTTGCAATTAACTTACTTTCTGAAACTCTGAGGACATTACAAATCTATTGTAGAAGATTATGGTACATGATAAATTAAGATCAGAAATTATATAACCATTCATGATTATCGATAATAAAACTGTTCAAGAGATTCACATAGAAAAATATGCTTTTAGTTTTGATGCAACTGAGCAAAAATATAGCTCAAACCTTTTTTTAGCAAAACAATATAGAAGTTCAAGTTACATATTAAATCTCTATTTCTACTCAAAATTTTAAAATTTAATAGACTGCTACAGCAGCATAATATAATATGTAGAATACCATAATTCTATAATAATACCCTAATATAACATCAAGTAATAATATGATCAGAAACTCATTTTTCTATAAATGCAGAATATTAAAATTGTATTCTTTATTTCAGTTTTTCATCACTACAATTAACTTTTTCTTTTTAATTTAGCACTGCTATGTGCACAATGCAGTACAGAGAGACAGGATGGTATTGCAGCTAATAATGGCTGGTCAGACTGTCCTGGGTTCAATTCAAGGCTCTGTGCCTTCTGTATGATTTTGAGCAAATTACTCAAAATTGAGCAAATTGCTCAAAATCTCCACTTGCCTCAATATTTAAAATGAGTGTATGGCCATGCTACCCTGAACAAGCCTGATCCTGTATGATCTCAGAAGCTAAGCAGGGTCGGGCCTGGTTAGTACTTAGATGAGAGACCACTCAGGAAGACCAGGTGCTGTAGGCATAAAAAATAAAATAAAAAAATAAGGGATTGTAAACTGACAATGTCCTTGTAATCAGTGAGGTCAACTAAGGGTTGCCTCACCTAAAAAAATATATATATACATACATATACATATGCACATATACATATATATGTGTGTGTGTGTATATGTGTGTATATATGTGTATATGTATATATGTATAAATGTATGTGTATATGTATATATGTATATATGTATATATGTATATGTGTATATATATATGATGAGAACAATAATAATACAGTATGTTCTTCATAAGGTCATGCAAGGTATAGCTTGCAAGGCTCAGAGTTTCAAATGAGAAATGGGCACAAAAATCCAATTCTAGCCTCAATTATTTACTCTCTTTTATGTCTTTGAGTAGCAGCCCAAGGGGTAAAAATAAGAACACACATTTCTGACTCACTTGCTACCTTCTTCCTTCTCTTCATCCACCAGTGTTCTTGATACACTGAAAGGAAACTTAAGGAATTTGAAAAATCTTATTTTCCATGTCAGAAGCTATCACATCATCCTACTTGCAACACTGTCTTAATCTTCTCCAGGTCTGATGAATTCTTGGGCCAACTTGAATAAATGTCATATACTTGGAAAGCTAAAAAAGAATGCATATTTAAATTTTTCAAAGCATTACCTCCATCACAACAGTAAAGAAAGAAAAGCTGAATAACTGAGTTGGAAAGACAGGAGGTAATATTGCTATGCTCTCCTGACTGGTCAAACAACAGTTAGGAAACGGTACTACCTGGATCTAAAGCCCTTGCCATCCTGACCTTGGCAGACACATGAGTCAGTTCTTTATTAGCTCTGTCATCCACACTTTGCTTTCTAGTTTGATGTATCTACTTCTCCTCTAGCCACAATGGAAGGAAGTGCTGAAAAATCTATAAAGAGAGGCTACTTAACAATTGGTGAAACTCCCTGGTAGGTGCCCATGGAGGATCTCCTTCAACTCTTTATGGTTTCTTCCCAATATATTGGAAGAGTACCTTAAAATAAATGACTCTTTTCAATTTTTAAAATTAATTGTACATTAGGTTCTGTATTACTATAAGCTTTGCTACTATTTATGGAGAATTCACATCTGGTTGCAAGCAGCAGCCTCATTGATTTAACCTCATATAGCCTTATTTAACTGATAGGAGACTCATTTATATAGATACTTCTTTATTCTGTTTGAGGATTATCAAAGATTTATGAATTCAATTTTAAAAATTTCAATTCCTAACCACACTTTTTAAACACCTTTGAAAAATCAATTACCTCATTTTCAATTAATTAAATCAATTAAACCATGAAAAATGTTCCTCTTGATCATATCTAAGCAGTTCACAGACTTGAACAAGAAGCTGATTTGGGGCTTCCATGTGTCTTTTGTGACATGCAGAACATTCATCTCTACCTTGCTGTTCTATGTATTAATCTTCGTATTTAGAGGTAAGGGGAATATACATTACATATTAAAATATATTTTTAAATTTAAATTTTGAATTAAGCTTTAAAAAAATTTTATATTACATCATAGTAAAATGTTTATTTTGCAATGGAACAGTTCAACATGACACTAAGAGCATTTAGCATTTTGGCAAACCAAATCTTGTAAAGAATGCCAATATTGTCTTCAAGCTTCTTGGAAACGCAGGGCTTCAGCCTCTCTTTTCAGATTAATGTGATAGATTGTTAAACATCATTCTTAGAGAAATGATTCTTCTTAGCTAATTTTTAAAATCCATTTCTAGGTGATAAAGATGCATTCTTACCCTCGCTTACACTGGGTCATTCTTTCACCAGATCACAAAGCCCAGGAAGACCCAGATGTATGCCAGCAGGTTACCTTCTACCTAGAGAACCGGATATCACTCCTCAACTCTCAGTGTGCTGCTTCTTAGGAGATAAAGGAAGATGGATGGCAAAGGTGGCCAAAGCTGAATACCTTAAATCGTCAAGTGACCTCAAATGGGTTAGAGTAGCATAAAAGAATGCTGGATTAGCAGCAAAGAAGATGGAAATCTGAATTATCTCAGCAACAACAGTTAGTCCCTAGCTTTATGACTCTGCTAGTCTCAATTTGTTCTTATATAAGAAAGCAAAATCAACATGATGAAATACTAGAAGCAGTGGAGGACATAATGAGAACATACAGGGGGCAGTAATTCAGGCCAAGTAGAGAAATTAGCTTTAAAAAGTCTTTTCTAGAGGTGTTGATGCTTTAAGAAAGGAACAGGGCTCAAATGGGTGAAGATGTTGGAAGTCAGACATCTTAGACAGAAGGAATGGTACATGTATGGAGTTATTATAAAGATTAATGAGATGATATTCAAAACACTTATCTCCAGTGCTTAGTGCTCAACATTAATTATTTCTCTCCTTAGTCCAACAAGACAGAGTTTACTTTTGATCAATGTGCTGCCAAACCCATCCTTAGCACTCCAAAAGAGAGCATCTTAAAATCATGTGAAAGCATAGTGAGGGCTGGCTTTACGGGCATAATGCCCATGCTATTGCACAGAGCTCCATACTCAGAAGGTCCCTGAGCTTGGTGTAATGCTCTGCTGCCACTATCTTGAAATGCTTAATAATCTTTAACAAGGTATTCCAGCTTTTCATTTTGCATTAGGCCCCACAATTGATGCAACCAGTCCTGGGTATAGAATCAGAAAGTCAGGTTTTATGTTGATCAGACTGATTCACATCCTGTTTTTCTTACTTTCTACCTTCATGAACTTCTTGAGTTTCTTTCTCTATAGCTTTAAAAATGGAAAAACCTATTCATTTGTGAGCAACAAATGAATTATAATTGTAAAAGCAGTTTTGTTTTGTTGATTATCATGGAAACAGATAGGACAGCAATTGGTCAGCTACTGAGACCCTTGTGTACAAAGAAGTTACTATTGGAATTATTTTAAATTTCTGGAAGTTGGTATATGACTACCTCCCTTTCTTCTCTCTCTTCTTTTCTTTATTATTCTCCCTTCCCTCTCTTTCCATTGTGTAACCATGCTTGATCAAATCATTAGCCATTCTTGGTGATTAACTCAATCTCTAGCCCTTCTCCCTTCTGAAGGTAGTGAGAGGCAGTGGGAAGAGGCTGAAAAGTTGGTTTCACATAGCTGGTTTCTCTGGCAACCAGTCCCCCCACCATCCTGAAGTTGTCTAGTGGTCCACCAAGGTTCATCTCATTAGCATAAATTCAGTTATGGTTGCAAGGGGTTTGTTAAATAGCGAAGATGCTCCTCTCACCCCTATCACTCAGGAAGTTCCAAGGGTTTTAAGAGCTCTGTACCGGAACCAAGGAGGAAGACCAAACATGTATTTCTTATTATATTGCAATATCACAGGTGGGTGGGGGGTAGGGGAAGATTTCTTTTCCATTTTGCCTCTTTCACTCCTCTGTGCCAACAACCACAAATAATTTCCCAAGCTGTTCTGTTCAGCTAAGTTATTTTTCCTTCCCAGGTTGTACTTTAGGAAGAGAACCAATGGTCTAAATCTATAATTATTGCAAATATATGTATCTATATATTGGATATCCCAACGTAACCTTGTTTGTTCAAAGGTAGCTCTCTATACATAATCGTGATCAAACATACCCCCTTGTCAAACAAGTACTTACCATTAACTTGATCCTATATAAGGCATAAAGATATCTCCTTTCTCAGATTAATTTCAAGGAATTCCACTGGAATTTCAGGGTTGAAAAGCATCTTACTGGTTACAGAACACAAATACTTGGGACACTCTCTGCAATTTAAGTTCTACCCACATTTTTTAATCAGATCAATAGGCAAGAAAGAATGACTTGCTTTGATAAGTTTATCTTCAATTCCTGGTTGTGAGAAATCAGATTTTGAGATGCCAGGAACAAAAATATATGACTATTGATTTCACAGCCCCATGCACTTTAAAATTCACTTTCTGATTTCATCAAACAACTGTCAAATAAGGTTTAAGAATCATGCTAGAATGAAATTAGTCACTGTTTGCTTTCATTTTGCCTAGATTTTTTTTTTGACAGGAAAGAATAATGTAGCCTAAAAGGAATATAAACGTGAATGAATGAGTGAAGTGGGAATGTATCATTCATGAGGAATGAGATAGTTCTATCAGAAACAATGAGAATGACTGCTATACAATTTACAGATTAGTTTACACATTATCTTATTAAATTTCATTTTTTAATATTTAGAACATTCAGTATTCTCAATTTAAAAGCCCTAACTCTAGAGGTAAAATCAATATGGTTAAAAAATAACTACTTGAGAAAACATAATTTATCAACTATGTATAGGACAGATAAACCTCATTTGCCTCCTAGAAAATGATTACTTAGAATGTTCCTCCTTTAAGAGCCCAAAGGAATCTCTAAATATAGAATTATGTGAACTTATTCAATATAGAAAACACACAAATTAGGGGTTCAATATAGAACTAATTTTCTATATTGTTTTCAATATAGAAAACATACATACACACTCCACTCATCTATCTATACCTATATCTGTATCTACATCTATATCTATATTTGTATCTATAGCTATACAAATGCCATACCAAATTTATAGCCTTTACCATTTGAAGCAAGGAAAATGCCTTTATACATTAAAACAAAAGGAAAATGACAAGTCATTTTCGGTATTTGATAAGCTAATCATAGATTTCTGACATAAATACAAAATTATAAAAGCAAGGTATCTTTCTAATACTGTAAGTTCTGAAACATGAGATCAACCAATGACTAATGGCTGGATAAAAATCATGACTGAATAAATGGGATGATGGCCAAAGAACAGATGTCTGAGAATAAATAATAGTTAAATACCACATATTTGGCTTAATTAGTGATGCACTTTACTTATTTTCCAAAATACTGCATTCATTCAATGAATATGTGAATACCTACTGTGTGCTAGGCTCATTGTTCTGTTTGCAGCAAGTTCACGGTCATAAATGGGTGCCAAAATCTAATCTCTTCCTAAAAGATTTTGTTTAATTCACTGCTGATCTTATGTTCTTTTTGGTGGTGGTTGTTGAAATTGATAAATGTTCACCACATTCAGTAACATTTTCCAGACTTCCAGACTAATGAATTCATAGCATACACATTCTCTTCCCCTTGAAAACACAATTTTTAGTTTTTTGTTTCCAGAGAATACAGAGTATGTTTATTTTTAAGACGAATTGATGAAATAAGAAAATGATTGCTTCACTGAATAGTGTAGCCTCAAAGTCACGGATAATCTAGAGAACAAATTCAGTGACGTGCTTCTTTTTCCACAGGGGCCTGTTCCAATTAAAATGAAATCTACTCTCCCGTAAAGCTCTCTTTATCCAGCTAGCACGTACTTAATGAGAACTCCACTACCTGCTCTCGCCTGATCAAATAGGCTTTCAGGACAAATTCCTACACATTTGCTATTTAAAATGTTGACTTTGTAATGACTTCTTGAATAAATATTTTAAATGATAGCCTTATTTCTTTTTACTTGTTCTATATTTTACTAGAAAGAAGAGAAATTATTTTTAGAATGTAATTTTCTAGTTTCCTTTTACTATTCTCTGCAGGTATTTGTTTTTCTCCATCTGTCTTGTCTTTACTTGAGGACAAGGATCATATTTACAGTTTTATGTTGCACTATGACTAAAATATCTTTTCAAACCATAATTCATTTGTTTACTACTCCTCTGGAGATTATATAGATTTATTCAGACATGTTTACAAGCACACCAATTTAATAATATTAATATAGACCACAGTGATTTTATAATGTGCCAAATAGCCAATTAATTAAGGTTTCCTAAGATGGAACTTTGGAATTAGAGTTCTCTAAATATTAGTCTACAGAGATAGCTTGTGAAATTAGATTGTGGACATATACTAACTAGTGTTAAAGGCTCAATAAAAAAATCTTATTAACCTTAATTCTTCCCCAATTATTCAATGTTTCATTAGGTAACTTGATTACTGTATTCATTCCTAATAAAACTCAATTGGCACCTCTCAATTTGACTTGATTTCTTCAAGTTGCCCAAGGTCATATAGCCAACAATAACCTAGAAGTGGGCGTAGATCTATATAACTAAAAACCTTACACTTTTCACTCTAGCCAGAATTATATCAATATTTGTTCTCTCACCTCCACCCATGACCTGCTTCTTTTCTTGTATTTTATATGTAACTGAATAGCAACTTACTCTACCAGGTCAGAAATCCAGGAGCCATTCGAGACTTTTTTCTCTTTCTCAAGTCCATTTATACTTGGTCTGGAAGATCAGTAGAGTTACCTCTTTAACATTCCCAGTACCTGACTGTTTCCATTTCCACTTCTATTGTCTTAGATAAATCCCTTATCTTTCCCCCAAATTAAAGTTTTCCTCTTTCTCTCACCTACCCTCTATCATCAAACTCCATGTCACAGACAAATTTTCTATAAGGCAAAACTAACACACACCTCACCACCACAAAATTCTTGGGTGACACCTAACAAGATAAAGTTCGAATTCATTAGTATGTCATCTATTGTTCTCTATGACTGAACCCCTGCCTATCTCTTTTTAGTCCTTCCTGACATACCACATCCCATTCTTTAGTCTATAATCATATTAAACAACCTTCTCTTCCCTGAACATGTCAAGGATTTTTATATTTCTGCAACTTTGTTCAGATACTCCCATTATCTGAATGAGCTCTGCTTCCCCCAATCTCTTCAGGTCAAATGGTGCTTTCTTTGTGAATCCTTCTGTGACTCTCTCCTTTAGGGGCATTGTGATTGGAGAGCCCAGCATTAATCCCACCACAAATTATTGGCTTAAATCAGGATAAGCTCATTCTTCTATTCTATATGGCTTTAGGATGATGTATGACACAACTCTAACCAAACTTAGTTCCCCTATTACCTTACAAGATTGATACCTTTTGCAAAGCACTAATTTCTTTAATGGCAAGAAATCTATCACATTCATCTTTGTAGTGGTCATATATATAATTCTTACATGGGAGGCACAATCAGATATGTAATTGTTTATATAGTAGGCACTGTCATTTAGTAAGCAGAACCACAATTTCATTTGTCATATAATAAACTGTCATGTAAAAGACTCACTCATAGTTGCAACTGTCATGTAGTAGACATTTAAATGTTGATATAAATTAATATTTGAATAGCAGTATTTATAAAATAATTTATATAAAGATACAAATTATTCAACATTTTTTAGCATAATGCACTTCTACTACACTGTTATCACAATTGTTTTTGCTTAGTGACTTTATCCAATATTTTCAGGTTCTTAAAACTACTTGTTGTAAACTTATTTTTCAGACAGCTCTGGCTTAAAAAAAATCTTCTCCATCGTATACAATTATACTGTTTTTTTGCTTTCATGAAATTCTATAGCTAAATCAGAATTTGTCATGTTTGGTTCAGTGTATTTTTTTAGAACTTTGTTGAGATATACAAAAATATTTTTAAAATACTGCACATAGTTAATGTACAGCAATTTGGTGAGTTTAGACATAAGCATGCACCCATGGTATCATCACCACAATCAAGGTAATAAAAATATCTATCATTTCCGAAGTTTCCTTGTGTACCTTTTGTTGTTATTTTGCTTTGTTTTATCTTTAGGTGAGAAAAACACTCAACATGAGATCTGAATGAACATCTGTTACTCTGAACAAATTTTTAAGTGCACAGTATTGTTTTATTAACTATAGGCACTATTTTGAACAGCATTTCTAGAACTTTTTTTTCTTGTGTAACTGTAATTTTATATTCATTGAATAATAGCCTCCCATTTCTACCTCCCCATCTCCTGGGAACCACCATTCTATTTTTTGCTTCTATAAGTATGACTGTTTTAAATACTTCATATATTGGAAACACATATTTTTTATCTCTCTGTGACTGACTTATTTCACTTAGCATAATGCTAAATTGGAAGCCTGTATACTGTTGGTAGAAATGTAATATAGTGTAACCACTATGGAAAACAGTATGGAGTGCCCCCCAAAAGTTAAAAATAGAACTACCATATTGATCTAGCAATCCCATTTCTGGGCATATATCCAAAAGGACTGAAATCAGGATCTTAAAGAGATATTTGCACTTCCATGTCCACTGGGGCATTATTCACAATAGCCAAGATATAGAAACAGCTCAAATGTCCATTGACAGATAAATGGATAAAGAAAATGTGACACATATATACAATGGAATATTATTCAACCTTAAAAAAATCCTACCAGTTGCGACAACATGGATGGATTTGGAAGATATTAAGCTTCAGTGTATTCTTTAAAAAACTGATTTGACACTATGTTGCCCCATTGCAGTTAGTGGAAGTCTAGCTACTGCAGAGCCTCCCTGGCACAGTGATATTGCTCTAAACATTCATTCACTTAAATAATACTTTGTGAGCTCCCATTATTCGCTGGCCAGGAATGATGGGACGGTATAGCTGATATTTTGGATCTCAAATTTCTTACAGTATGAAATATGAGAAAGAAACAGAACAGTTTGGCATTAGTAAAACCACATAAATATTGGAGATTGACATACCCAGATTCAAACTTCGGTCTTAACTTTCTAATCACCAGACTGTGAGCAATGACGGCACATCTGAGATTCTCAATTTCTCCTCCTGTAACCCTGGGGGTAAACAGTAGGATTATTACCAGATTATGTCCATAAAAAATATTTCTGCACTGTGCTTGACCTTTAGTAAGGAATCGGTAAGCAGTCACATTACAATGGAAGTTTTTATAGGCACATGAAAGACGATGGTTGGAGGAAAAAAAAAAAAAGATTTTTTATGGAGGGAGTATCACCAGAGGTTAGACTTGAAAAATTATTAGAGTTTTCTAGGGAGACCAGGTTGGAGAAAGGAACATGAGCAGAAGCACAGATACTGACACAAGCAAGAAGCAAACAATAGTTCAGTATAGCCAAAATTTACATCAGCAAAGTTCTAATGCCTCATTGTTGGGCATTTATATGTGTCACTCAGTGAAAAATAAATAAAGTTTATGAATAACTCAGGAAGATGACAGTGACCTCTGTCTATCTAATATCCAGGCCTCAAATATATAGAAAAGATGGAATGCTGTAATCTATCTCTTTTGAGATGGGCCACCTGGTATGGAGTTCTGTGTCACATTAGTGAATAAACGTTCTTTAGACTCCTAGAGTGCTGACTTGCTGGGTTTATTTTTCTATTTCTTGTACAGTTTCCAGTCTTCTCCTCTCAAATACATTCTCCACTGTAACCAGAGTGGCCCACTAAATCAGCATCCTAGCAATTTTTACCACAGTATTTAAATCTTTATAATTGTTTTTCATGACTTTTAAAAAATAAAATTTCAATTTCTTACTCTGGCAAGAAAGACAGGTTCAAATGTCTTTTCCTTCCCTGATACCCAGCTTGGATTGAGTCCCCCAACTCTGTGATCTCTTACAACTTGTGTCCAAGTTACTTAATCTAGCATCTTAATCATTTTTAAGTAATCCCAGCTCATCTACTGCTACATGTTACCTAATCAATGTGCCTGGTGAATGAAAAGTAACTTGGAATATAAACAATTATTCCAACATAGATTCTCAGAAAGTCATCTTAATATTGACTTCTAGCCTCCTGAGTTGAAAATATGTTTCATTGACCATATCTATGTATGGAAATAATATATCTATATAACTATAGAAGTAAAGATATATGGAGATATATATAGATATAGATATAGATATAGATATAGATATAGATATAGATATAGATATAGAGATATAGAGATATAGAGATATATCGATATAGATATCTAGATATCTCTATATCTCTATATCTCTATATCTCTATATCTCTATACCTATATCTATATCTATATCTATATCTCTATCTATATATATAATTACTTCCAGGTGCTTGGCTCTGTCTTAATCAAGTTGGCATAGAATAGGTTAAAACTGGGTCTTGTTATTGGTTTTATTCCATTGACTATGGTTAATAAGAAGTGTAGAGAAACATGATTTTGTTTACAACTATCATACTATCATGAAACATTTCAACAACCAACATTTTCACATCCATTAAAATGCCTACCATGTGACAGATGTAGGAGATTTAGAGAATGTCACAAAGTGAATAGCCTTGTTTAATACCTTCTATAATCCTTTTCTTCTGATAATACCATTTATTTTGAAATGACAAAATATGGTGAGTTCTAAGGTCTCCCTATTGCATTTGCACCTCATTATCTGCTGAAAAGAAAAGAGCAGTGTGCCTTTATCACTATTTGGCCTGTGATCAAATGCAATGCTAGGTATTTGTTGATAGACTCTGGCAGTGGTCCATCCAGAAAGACCTTAACTATGATCTTGGCAACAAGTATTATTCGTTTTGCTTCATAATCAGTTTTGCCTTCAGGTGTCTAACGACTCGATTTTACCTCAATTTTTGCTCCATTTGTGTAAGACTTTAGCTGCAGCCACCAAATCAACCTGATACAATCTCTACCACTCTTTCTCATCACAGTCAGAGCCATTCTCTATTTTTGTCCAATAGCTTTCTAGGGAATTGCATGCATAGAAGCCAAGTGTATTGACTACTTTGTTTTCAATTTTCTGAAAACTGCCTTAGTTTTTTTTTTGCTTGCTACCTTAGTGCTTCCATGTGTGTGTTTGTGTATGTGCATATGTGTGTCGTATTGTAAATTTCTAAACATAATTAAGACCACCAGTAATGTCTCCCATTAGTATCTCCTCACTGAGAGAATAGTGATATAAGAAATTCCATCTACATCAGATTGCAGAAAATATTTATCTATCAAGTGTAACCACAGGCCGGTCTGCCCTCTTGTTTTTTTCTTAGGATAGAGGAAGGTATGGAAATAGTATTCCTACAGGAAGCGCACAGTAGCTCTTCCATCTCTAAATGAGGGCTTCGTCTGCTTTCCAGCAGAATTTCCTCAAACTGCCCAGTGTCAGGTTCCAGCTTTGGATATAGCCTAATTTGGATAGCTTCCCCCAGAGGTATTCGATATTATAAATATCTCGTAATTTTTAATCAATATAAATTTGTAATAATTTGTAAGTGAACACTCACTTTGAAATCAGAAACAACCGAGTTTAAATCTCAGTTCTGCACTGAAATTTATTAACATGGAAATGATAATACTGACCTCAAATTCTTTTAAAGAATAAATGATAGAGTGTATATTGCATAGTACTTAGAACATAGCAGTATTATGAGATGTTTTATAGTCTAAAATGTCTTTTTCTTAAAATGGAATATGAGGGGATGCTTTAATTATTTTTTAAGTCAAAAAGCATAAAGGCAAGTGAGTTTGTTCATTAAGGCTAGAAGTTACTTTGAATCTTAAGTGTCCTAGGGAATTCTAAGTAATTATAAAAAATGCAGCAAAATTCCTTCATGGTCTTGCAGTCACTGTTATTGAGTAGTATATGTAGCCAGAAGTGATGTATAAACAGTCTCTGAAGCTAGGCTACCACTTCTTGGGCAAAGAACTTCCCTCTTGTGTGCTTTAGTTTCTTTATCTCTATCATAGGTTTGATAGGAAGATTTAAAATGTTGACACATTACAGTATGCCTGGAACATAAAACACTCTTAATATAATATTAAATATTATAATTAAAGCCCAATAAGACCACTAAGGCAGAAGATGAACAGGGAAGTAAAAAATAAAGGTGTCAGGCGGGACCTGTGCACCAAACTTTTACATCAAATGATGAAGAACGGTTATGTATGTTCAACATCATAAAATTTCATTAGTGCATACATCATATAATCCTTCTTCCACAGTGGCTCTTGCTTAGCCTTTCTTCCCAATAGTTTTTCATATATAAGGCATGCATCCTCTAGCACACATGCGTTTGGTCCACACTGGCTCAGACTTGAACATTCCCCTAGTATCTTTTCTCTTGATTGTTTTTTGTGGTGGCTTAAATGTAAAAACCTACAGGGATATTTCCATTTTGTTTGATACCCTTATTTGTTGATACAGTTTAAATGCTTTATTTCAAACATTTTTGATGAAACAAAATTCTAAGTTTTTAGGTATTCCTTCACACCCCATTCAAATCATTCCCAAATCACAAAGACTTCTGATTCTTAAACCATTCATTCTAAAAGAAAGAAAAATATAGATCAGTATAGAGAAGACTAAAAAACATATATTAGTACAAGTGCTTATCTAAAATAAGTTTTGCTTATACATTTTGTAAATTACAGTTATCAGGAATCAGGAGATTTGACTGATAGCTTTTATTCTATTTAGATCCAGTAGCTCAATTATGTGTCATAATAGTGCACTTTTTTCTTTACTGTAGATAAGTCAAGACATGACTTATTTGGAACAAACTTATTCTTAACCATCAGCAGCTAACTTCAATTTTGCTTAAGAGAACCAACAGTCAGGCAAAATTTAAAGGAGCTAACGAAGACCAAGCTGAATACTCTTAAGATCCCACTGCTGGATAAGGTTTATTTTAAAAGAATGTAGTGTCTTGGTTCAGATCTCTCAGTTTGGAGTTCTACAACAGTTGGTTGTGATTCTACCTTCCCCTTTTAATGTCCTAATTATATTTTTAAGTCATTTTATCATGCATTTTATTTTAATGAGTAAGCTCTAGGTCATTTCCTATGTCCCTGAAGAAAAGGTACACTCATGAGGGTTGTGAGAAGTCTGGTCAGGAGGGCAAAACATTTCCTGGTAAAAGCTGTTTCTAAGATATATAAATAGAAGCTTTTCCAGGGCTGCAGCTTGATGCTATATTGGGAATCATGTAACATTTACAATATACTTCCGTGCAAGACACTCTTGTGCTAAAGCATTGCTAAAAGAGACAGTGCCTTTGGAGTTCACTATATGTGATATTCAATGGAACTGGCAAGTCCAACTCTTATCTTAATCCTCATTTGTTATTACGGTTAAGTAGCTTACTGGTTTCCTGCTTTCTCCAACTACCATTGCAGTATTTTGCTCATTAGAAGTAGATAGTAAAAATTCCTCTCAAAATACCATTTACTTAATCTATAGCTAATATGATAAAATTTAAATTAGTGTTTTTTTTTTTAAGGAGGATGCAATCCTAAACTCTTTTTGAATGGAAGAAATACATTTAATTCAAAAATGGAAAAAAATTAATTCAACTATCTAAAACTATGTCATGTACTGATCTAAAAACATTCATGAAGAGCTAATAAAAATGTCTGAAATTCTGAATTTAGATACTCATTTTAATATGAGTTTACTATAAATATTTACTCATTTCTTTCCTAAAGAACCTGTATATCTCAATATCTAATTTTTTTAAACAAATTCTAGACTATGCTTGATATTTTAAAATTTTCCAAAAAGAAATCTTATAATTCACATGGAAAACAGATGTGCATAATTAAAATGTTTCTGAAGCTCTCTAGTTAAAATAGTCTTATAACCTTATATCCACATCACTATGGATATATTTCCCTAACATTCTAAGTTTCATCAATATATTTTAAAGTTATAAATAATTCTTAACTTGAAGATAAAGAAAAAGAGCAAAATGATGCAACATATAAACCAAGGATCAATGATGAACATAGACTAATTGAATAAATTCTTCTCAAATACATCAAAGAATTAACAAGATACCCCAAGATTTGCTAAACCAGGATCTGAAAGAAGACAAGAAACCAGATATATATGCTCAGGCACTCAAAGCATAATTAACCTAAGATTACTAGCTACTCCTGTAGGGGAAGTTGAATGGCTGAGCAGTGCTGTGGTGGCCTATGGGACTGAGAAAATGCTAGTAAAAATCAAGAACTTGCTAGGAGAGGGAACATTGATAATTTGCCCATTACAAAGGAGTATACATATAAATTCAGCTGGAAGTAAGGAAACCCTCTCTTGAACAACCCATCATCTGTAGTCCAAGAAAGTTCAATTCTCGAATTTTATTTCAAGTGTTTCTTGACTGGTAGGACACCTTTGTGACTTTAAAAAGCAAAAGAATATACTCTATGAAGGATATCATGTGAAAGCTATCAATTTTTTTTCCAAACAAATTTTGATAAAATATTATCACAAAGTCAAACAAAATCAGGTACACAAGGACAGGCAATATCATGAGTGAAAACTAATATACACAATCGACAAAGACCCTTGCTTGGCTTGAGGGTTCCCCCGCTTTGCTCTGGCAGAACTAAATCATAGCTCCACTCACTGCTAAGTGCAGTTCCCAGGCCTGCCTGACTAGAAACCTGACCAGAACACCAGGAAGCTGTATAACCCAGCAATGCTTGAGCACAGAGTCTATCAGGCAGAGCTGATAATCTACAGAGTAAAGCCAGTGGCTTTGTTCAGCCAGGGAACTAGTGGCCTCGGTTGGCTTGAGTCAAGACCACCAAAAAGGAGCCTTACTGGCGTTGGAACTCATTCTGCTTTGCCTAGGCCAGGAAACTGATTTGTAGCCCTGCCCATCGCTGAACACAGCTTGCAACTTATCCTACTGGGGAACCTAACCAGAGCATAAGGAAGCTACAGAGCCCATCCAATAGTCCTGCTTGGAGTGGCACTTGAACAGAGAGCATAGCTCATGGCTTTTCCCATCTGCAGAGGAAAACCAATTCCCTATCTAGCCATCAGTGCATAGTCTTGTCTAATTTGGGTCCCAAAACAATGAGCTATGCAAGTCCTGGGCTCATCCTGCTGCCCCACCAGGACTGGCAGGCTAATTCAAAGCCCTAGTTACTGCTGAGTGTACTATGTAGTCTTGACTGTAGAGTAAGTCTGAACCATAGAACCCAGGCAACCACACAGCCCATCCTACAGCCTCTCTTGTGCAGGGAAGATAGCCAGGAGTCCTATCCAACTGCTCTCAGCCAGAGGCACTTCCCCGCCCCCCAGTGCCAGAGCTTGAGACAATGACCTCACCCACAAATAGACCTGATAATAAGCCCACCTGCCCAAGGACATTACTAATAGACATGTCCAGAAACCCAAACTAAGCTGACTGGTGAAGAATTGTTTCCACCAAAGCAAATCTGTAAAGTCTTAAAGAGGAGACCACTTACTCAAATGTGCATATACCAATGTAAGAAATCAAGGATCATGAAAAACAGGTAAATGTGACACTACAAAAGGAAACTAATAAAGTTGTAATAACTGACCCTAAAGAAATGGATATCTATGAACTGTTAGACTGAGCATTCAGAATAATCCTCTCAAAGGCATTTGGAGAACTACAAGAACACAGAAAAATAATGAAATGAAATTAGGAAACAATGCTTAAACAAGTGAGAAGTCTAACAAAAAAT
Organism: Eonycteris spelaea; assembly: GCA_003508835.1. Classification (NCBI taxonomy): domain Eukaryota; kingdom Metazoa; phylum Chordata; class Mammalia; order Chiroptera; family Pteropodidae; genus Eonycteris; species Eonycteris spelaea. Next base: position 5,475,767 of record PUFA01000053.1, read on the forward strand.
AGAAACCATCAAAAGAAAAAGAAACAATTAGAAAACTGAAAAATACAGTGACTGAATTGAAGAATTCAACAGAGAGCCTCAAAACATTCTGCTATACAGAAGAAAGAATCGATGACCTAGATGATAGGACATCTGAAATTATCTAGTCAGGAGAGAAAAAGAAAAAATAAATAAAAATGAATGAAGAAAGCCTATGAGACTTATGAGACACAATAAAAATAAACAACAAACAAACAAACAAAAATAATATCTACATTATGACAATTCCAGAAGAAAAAAATAAAGAAAGAAAAGGGAGCAGAAAGTACATTTAAAGCAATAATGCCTGAAAACTTTCCAAACCTGGAGGAAAAAACAGACATCCCGATCCATGAAGGGTAAAAGAATCCAAATAAATTAAATCCAAATAGGGCTGCACTGAGACATGTTATAATTACTGTCAAAAGTCAAAGACAAAGAAAGAATTTTGAAAGCAGCAAGAGAAAAGAGAGCAGTTACGTCCAAGGGAAGCCCCGTCTTAAGATAAATGAAAATAGAAATGCAGAATACCAAAACTTATGGGATGCAGCAAAAGCAGTTCTAAGAAGAAAATTCAAATGCCTACAAGAAAGATCTCAAATAAATTAACTCTATATCTTAAAGAACTCAGAAAGAAAAGTAAACAGCTCAAAGTTCGTAGAAGGAACGAAATAAAGTTTAGAGCAGAAATAAGTGAAAAAGCGAACAGGAAAACACTAAGACTCAGAACAGCCAAAGCAATGCTAAGAAAGAAGAACAAGGCTGGAGCATCACACTTCCTGATTTCGAATTACTTTACAAACTACAGTCATCAAAACAATATGGCACTGGCATAAAAATAGACACAAAAACCAATGGAACAAAATCAAGAGCTTAGAAAAAGACTCATGAATATAGGGTCAATTTGTATTTGTCAAGAGAGCAAGAGTACTTAACAGATATAATATAGTCTCTCCAATAAACTGCATTGAAATAACTGAATATTTACATGCAAAAAAAAATGAAATGAAATCCCTATCTTATACCACTTATAAAAATTAAATCAAAATGGATTAAAGACCTAAATGTAATATTAAAACAATAAAACTCCTAGAAGAAAGCACAGGAGAAAATTTCCCTGATATTGATTTTGGCAATGATTTTTTTTTTTAAATATGACACCAAAGCACAAGCAGCAAATGTAAAAAAAAATAATAATAATAAGTAAGTGGGACTATATCAAACTAAAAAGGTTTGCTTAGCAAAAAAAAAAAAAAAGATCAACAAATAAAAGAGCAACCTACAAAATGAGAGAAAATATTTGCAAACTATATATACCTGATAGGCAGCTAATATCCAAAACACATAAGAAACTTAATAGCAGAAAAACAATCCAATTTAAAAATGGGCAAAGGAACTTATTGAATAGACTTTTTTCCAAAGAAGATATTCAAGTGGCCAAGCACATAAAAAGGTACTCAACAGCACTGGTGGGCAGGAAAATGCAAATCAAAACCACAGTGAGAGACCAATTCACACCTGTCAGAATGGCTAGTACCAAAAAAGTAAGAGGTAACAGATGCTGATGAGAGTGTGGAGAAAAGGGAACACTTGTGCACCACTGGTGTGATCGAAAAATTAGTAGGGCCACTATTGAAAAGCACAGGAAGTTTCCTCAAAAAATTAGAAATAAAATTGCCATATGATTCAGCAATTCTACTTCTGGGTATATATTTGAAGGAAATAAAGTAACTATCTTGAAGAGATACCCGCACCCTTATGTTCATTGCCGCATTGTTTACAGTAGCTAAAACATGGAAACAGCATGAATGTTCAACAGACGAATGGATTAAGAAAAAAAATACAACAAAATATATTCATCCATTAAAAAAAAAGAACATCCTGCCATTTATAACACCACGGATGAAGCATGAGAGAATTATGCTAACTGAAGTAAGTCAGACAGAGAAGGACAAATGCTGTCTGATCTCACTTATATGCAGAATCTTTAAAAAACAAACAAACAAACAAACAAACAAACAAACCCTCTTAGAAACAGAGAGCAGATTGGTGGTTGAAAGGGGCAGGAGATGGGGGAGAGAAGATGGATAAAAGGTGGCCAAAGGATACAAACTTCTAGTTATAAGGTGAATAAACTCTGGGCATGTAATATACAGCATGGTGACCTTAGTTAACACTATTGTACTGTATACTTGAAAGTTGCTAAAGGAGTAGAACTTAAGATCTTAAAAGTTCTCACCACACATACACACACACACAATGATAACTATATGGTGGTGGGCTCAGCAGCTGCTTTTACCCAATCATTGCATTTCCCAATTTTTTCCTGTCTTACAGCCGTTGAGGGCCTTCCTTTGAACAATGTCCAGATTACTCACAGTGAGGCTGGATTACAGGTCTACAAAGTACACAAATGAGAGAGGAGTAGAACGGGAAATCCGTTACTTTATATATGACCTTATCACATTTGTCTCCAAATAAATTAGCTTATCATTCTTATGTACACTGCCACACTTTCCAGAGAGTTGAATGAATGGTAAATACAAAATATGTAATTTTAGTTTGTTGATTGAATCGATAAATACACCTAGATAGAATTCATGCCTTTTACATGTTCAGCTTTTCTCTCCTTGGAGGAAGGTTATACTTCTGATCCTTTTGAAGTTAATGGGCATAATCTTTCTCTAAAGAGCTACACAGACTACCAGTGCCTATTGGATAATTTCTCTGCTCAGTAACAAATGGAAAGAAGATACAGGAGAGGAAGAGAAAGAATTCTTATGTACTTCACATCCATGAAAACATATTCTAGTTCCTTTCTGGCTGGAAATAGAGAATCAGGCCCAGTGGTGTTGAATCTGTAATTTTTTGACACTTTGATTAATTCAAACATACAATAACTATAGTTTACAATATACTTCAGATAGATTTTACAACTCACTGATTTTGTAAAATATCCTTATAAATAGTTTTTTGTTATTATTAAAAGTCTTTGACTATGTTAGACATTGATATACTTATTATATGTGACAATCGGTGCAAGATCCCTGAATGTTGATCTAGCATGGAACATAAACCACATATCATTCATTACGTGAATGAATAAAAATGTGAATTCTCTACTCATTTTCCAAATTATCAATGGATTAGCAGATGGCAAGAGGTCAGATTTATCGAAAGAGCAGCATTTTAAAAAAATCCAAATTATTAACTAATATTCTTAGATCCTTAATTGAAACTTTAAGGCAAAATAATGAAAACATTTTTGGAAATGGTATAAAATAAATATAATGTCTTTCATACACACAAATGAAGATGTTTACAAAGTAAGGAAAATCTGCTATACAATTCTAGGGAGACAAAAAGTAGAATGGCATTAGTAAATATGAGAGACACAGAAAGTTCCAATAAAAATTTTGAATAAAACTTTATATTTTAGAGAACTAATTTCAAAGTCTGATGAACTATTTTAGATCATTAACTTCACTTAGTAAATTACTATTTGCAAAAAAGTAATCATTCATGTATATGAGCATCTAATAACTAAGCATCCATTGCAAATGATACTAATTCTAAGAAAAAAATTCCTACCTTTTATTAATACATTTTTTCCAAAAAGAAGGAAATGAAAAGAAAACAATCTCTAGCATGAATTTTGTTTGTTGCTTTTGTCCTCTCCACTGAATTTATTTTCTTTCTAAATCCAGATATTTAATTTCATCAAACCAGATCAGTTTCATCCATATACTAGATTTTGAATTCAAATAATACTGGATTTCATGGAACCGATGACTATAAATGGGCACAAAAAAGCACTAGAACTTCTCAAAGAAACTCTAAAATAACAAAATATAAATCACAAATCTAATTATTTTGCCTTTACACATTGAATCATTTTATAAATATGGATTCTTATTCCAAATATTCTGATTAAAATTTATTATATTTGTAATTTTGTTGAAAATACTTACTGGGCCAAGTTCTCTTTGGTGCTAAGGTCGCTCCCTAAGAGTAAACATAACAGTTCCAAAAAGTGGAGTTCCAGTAGCTTAAGAGAGTTAACGCTCTTCTTGAAGAATTAACTTAAATCCAAAGAAAGCACAAATTAATAATGTAGAGTTTTTCATTAAATGTAAATTAAGAAGAGCACTTTGGAGGCTTGGTACAGAGAAAACCAGGTTAACAAATATCCTTTCAGTTGGAAATAATAATAAGCATTTTAAAACCACTAAAGTTCACTTAAATAAAAATATATAAAGTCTATTTTACCATAGATTTTGGAAAGTTTTAAAATTAGGGATTTTAAAAAACCCAATATGTAAACTTTTGAATGCATTTATATATTTTTTTCCCTCAGACTCTTAAAGCAAACTGAATTTCCCCCCTAGAACTTGTGTATCTATGCATATACAGAATGCCTTCAAGCTGAATCTCAGTTATTCACAATCTCGCGTGTAGTTTGCATGATGTTAATGAAGTTACTTATTCAATCTGTGGTCAGGATGCCAACCCACCTCCTGTCCTCAGGGACCTTATTTTCTTTCTTGCAAACTCTCCATTATCTTCAACATCAGCCAGGTTAGCATTCCTAACTGTTCCTTCTCTGAGGAAACAGGAGCTATATAGAAAGAGCAGCTATATAGAAAGAGTGGCTACGTTCCCAATGCACAGGCAATTTCTCCAGGATCTACTTCCTAAGATCTACTTTCATGCCTTTTATGACAGCTTTATGTGCTCTGTTTTTATCCTATTGCCTTGAATCAGGACTCCTCCTTTAGATTCATTAAAGTTGAAACTCTGCCTGCCTTTGATTTTGTTTCCCCACCCAGAAGACTTTTTCCTGTGTTCTGCAGCCCAAAGGCCAGCCCTGCCCATCCCTCATCAACTGGCACTCCCTGATTCTTGCACCTGTGGCATGGCCTGGTCCTAGTTGGCCTCTGGTTATCCACATACGGTGTTAGCCAAAACTGAATATTTTCTTACAGCTTTTAAACATATTCAGGTCTGCCCTATCCAAAAAAGAAATCTTCCATTACTTATCCCAAATCCTTTGGTAGTCTCAATCCTTTCTTTCTTTCCTCTTCTGATCAAACTCCTTGAAAGTGTAACCTCCTCTCAGTTTCTGCTTCTCTACCTCACAACTCCCACAATCCTGACTTCTATTCCCAGCAGCACGTTGAATTTGTTCCTACTGAGAATGCCATCAGCCTAATCACTAGTTCCAATAGATACTCTTCTGAATTTATTTTAGTTAACCTTGTTGTGCCTGAGCACCTGAAGATGCTACTTCTTTCTTGGAATTCTCTCCTATAAGATGTGTGGCACTTCTTTCTTGTGACTCCTTGGTGGTGGGGAGTGGACAAAAGGGTCTCCAGCAATATAAATATTCATATGAATTGTAACATCTGGCTTCTCAGGAGCACCACATGTTGAGTACAAAACAGCACAAAACTGCAAAACCATGCGGCATTGGTGTTCAATATCCCTCCCCTTGCTCAGTTTTACTGGAGGGGTAAAGGCTGAGGGGCCAGGAATTATCCTAAATTGGTTATATACCTTAAGGGCAAAGATAATGGTCTGGAGCTTAAGCCATATATACAGCCCTTACCAGACAAGTTGTATGAAAACTTCTCCACCTAGAAGATCACCTATCCAGTGCAGGATTTTCCTGTCAGCTAAGGCATATATGATCCTTAAACTTTCCCGATGGAAAATGAGAAAAAAAAAAATGGAGCAAGTAAAAAGTGGGACAGACTAAATTTTTGTTTCCAGGGAGTTTTCAGAATAGTTACTGAGACCCAGGGCTAAAAGTTGGCTGTGCGAGACGTGGTTGTAATAATACAATGTCTCCCAACCCCACCTCAGGACAATATATTGGAAGAGTGTGAATGGGCCTGCTTTACCTTCCCACTGAAGTCTCTTTCAGTGCAACAAATATTCACTGAGTGTCCATTATGTGCCAGGAATTCTGTTGGGCAATGAGGGCACAAGGATAAGGAAGGCACCAGTTCTATCCTCAAGGAGTAGCAATCCAGTGAACAGCCAGTTTCATCAGGTAGGCATCAAAGAACCACAATTAAACGTCAAGAATCCTCCACTTATCAGGTGGACTCCCTCCTCCTCTGCTGTATGCACCAACCCATGTAGCTGGAATCCCAAATTTCACTTCTCAGCCCCTCATCCTATTTATACCTGTACTTCTGGGCTTCCATAATAACACCCTGGAGAAGACTATTACCATTTTTAGTTTGTTGAAGGAATTTCATTTCTAGTGAATTTATTATAGGGGCTATCAATGTACCTCCTGCATTACTCTTTAAGACACACTGCCTCTGTTGGATGAAGCATTGGCATGGTCTTTTGGTTCATCTCATGATATCCACATTTCTGTTCCTTTTGCAAGTATTCTGCTATGTTGGGATTTTAGTTGTTAAGAGGACAACCAAATTGAATCAAAACAATTATGCAATACTGTGCATGCCAAGGTTTCCTGGCACCACTTACCGGAAATTCTACAGTGTTAAAATATATTGCCCAAACATTTTATTTACATTCAACCTGTCCTAAGGTATTACTAAGAATAGGAATAAATATATAGCCTGTTTGTTCAGAGATTTAAACCACACAGCCAAATTTGGTTAATGTCGTATCTCCCTCATGAATAGAGAATATTGAATTGAAAAATGACTAGCATGGAAGACAGAATGACTCAGAAATCTCAGAATAGCCAAATCATGTGAAAAGACCCAAAGGCTGCTTCAAATTGAACTAAATATGCCTGACTCACAAAACTGGCAAATTATATTATTTAGATCAATGCAAAATAGCGCTTCACCAGCATTGTATCTGTATATCTAATTTCACTTTGGGTTGGTGTGGATTTGCCTTCCTACTGTGAAATAATTCATACTCTCAAAACTGTACTTCTAGCTCAAAAAATAACTTAACCTAGTTTGCTTTGTTTTCTTTCTATCATATTGTAAACTAATCACTTGGGCTGTTTGCAATTATTTTAAGAATAGATTTGAAAATGTGCTTTGGATGAACCACATGCTCCTCGAAGGTCTAGATGACACCTACCACCCAAGCATTGAGAAAGGAAGATATTATGAAAGCCTCAGACACTATGGGAGGTCCGGTATCACCCTAAGTAAGCTCCTCATCTAGAATTTTAGGAATAATCAAACCCTGTAAATAGAGTGCTTCTTCATGCCATTTTATTGGAATCTAATTGTAAACGGAATGAAGAACACTCTGAGAGGACGCGCTCTTCACTATTCTCACTACTGCATTTCTCACTGATAAAACATCAAGGGAAAAATTTAGGACAAAGTTGCTGGCGCTGAATATCACCCTACATTAGCCACCTCTGTCCGTCGCCCTCATCGCCATCACACTGTGCCCTCCGAAATTCCCATACTTTGGTCAGCAAAGAAACCTATATCCTGAATGTCTTCCATGAAAGTCTTGGCAACTCCTTGACTTAATTGAAAATCTGGATCTCGTCATGGGCTCAGCCTTCCCTGAAGCCCTTCCAAGGGGAAGTTATTTCCTCACAAGTGGTACAGGTAGCTTCGCCATTCACCACGGACACGTCCTCACCATTACTTTATGTAGGTATAACCCCTGCTTCTTTTGGTTTCACGCCACCTGGAGAAAGCACGTGACCCCCTTTATTCCTGCTATCATGACCTGGGAGCCATCTCGAGTCTTCTTCCTCTTATTACATGCCACCAGTTAGTAGATTAAAATGCTCTCTCCTTCCATTAAAATGTATCTTAATCCATGCGGTTCTCCAGATTTGCACAGCTATCAGCCTAGTCTCTAATCTCATCTCTTTTCTAGGTTTTTCTATGAGCCTTTTAACTGAGCTGACTATTCAAAAAAAGTAACATGGGGATGAGACCTGTGCTTGCATAGGACCTTACGCTGCGAAGAGGCCTATATTTTGTTTAAAGCTCTGCTGATGATGTCTTAAAATTTTAAGTAATGTTTTTATCAAGGGGCCTTGCATTTTCATTTTGCCCTGGGCCTCACAAATTATGCAGCCTGTCCTGTTCCTATTTGTAGCCTTGCCCCTTCTAACACACTGTACACTAAACAAGTGAGGATATTATTCTCACTGTGTAAATCGTGACACTTCCCTGTTTAAAATATATTGGTGGCTTTCCACTGCATTTAGAATAAAATCCTCACTCATATTGTGGTCTACAAAACCCCACCTGGTTGGGACCTAGGCCTTTCTTTCCCACTTCATCGCCCTTACTCACTGTTTCAGGCACACTGGTATGCTTCAGTTTCTCACATGCAGAGGTTTCTTTCCTGCCTCAGATCCTTCACATAGGCTGTTCCTTCTCTTTGAAATGCTCTTTCTCACACTAGATCCTTCTCATCCCCCAAGAGTTGGTTTAAATAGCACTATATATATATTAGGATGTGAAAATTGCCATAACAACTCAAAAATCTCAGTGGCTAATCAAAAACAAGTTCATCCCTCAGTCATGGCACAGTCTTATCAGCTGGTGTCCAGTTTCTAAAGTCAGCCTTCCTACTGAGGATTCAGGGATCTGCCCTTTTCAGTATAGTGGCTCCATCAATTTCCAAGGCCTCAGATTCCCTCAATAGATTTGCTATATCTAGCAGAGGTATAAAGAAAGAATGTGTAAAGCATCAAAGTAAAGATTTGGCACTAGGCCTCGAAGAGAATTTTGCCAACTTTGCCCACATTCCACTGTCCCATTTAAACGGAAGTGCTTTTTAGCCCAGAATGCAAAGGAAATGAATTTGAGTGAATATTACTATCTTGGTCACTGTACACTACTCGGAGAGTATTCCCCTGACCTTCAGTCACAAATACGTCACCTCTATTTTACTCTCCTCTTGTAATCAATTCTTTTCTTTGTCATTTTGTTGGTTGATTTAGTTTTTACTTCATACTGTTGTTTAGGCTCTCTTCTACTAGAAAATAACTATGTTGTAGACAGGGACCTTAGTCCTTTTCACTTTTATAGGCTCAGTGTTTATAGTAGTGCCTGGCGCATAGCAGATATTTAATTTTTAAAAAAATTTGTTAACTGCTTGAGGGCAGGAAAAAAGTCTGTCTTGCTTTTCCAAGTTAGCAATATCATTAACGATCAGGAATGATAGAATGGCAGGGTTCCCTTTTCCGATAGTGAGATTACTGGCACTTTTAAAGATAGCACATAATAATGATTAGAAGCAGAAGTTCTGGAATCAGATTTTCTGGGTTCAAACCACAAGATTATTGCTTATTAGCTATGTAATCTTGAGCAATCTACTCACTCTCTCTAAGCCCTAACTTCCACTTCTGTTAAAAAGTATAACAGTATCCACAACACAGGATTATTGTGAGAATACATAAGACACGTAAAGTGCTTAGTACCATACAATGGTTAATGACTCAAGAAAAACATTTGATTATTATTCATCATATATATTCAGTGCCTGACCCAGTACCTTGCACAAGTACTCAACATATATTGGTTGAATAGGTAAACAAAAGAATGTGAAAAATATCTCATAGCTAGGACTTCAATAAAAACAAGAAATGTCATTACTAAAACCTTCAGTCTACTGAAGGCCTGAATTGCTGATGCTCAGCTCTCAGAAGGTGCTCTCAGACATGATAATAATGGGCAAGTCCTAAGAGATACCCAGTCTTTTAAAAACTTTCTAGTAATGTGTTTAAACTTGAACAAAAGCAGTAGATCTCATTCTCTTACCTTGCATTTTTAAATGTATCTCTTCACTTACATCATCTGATTTTTGTTTTTAAATCAGGTTTCTTTCACATACACAAGGAGCACTGAAATTTCTTTCCAGAGAAAGAATAATGATGGAAATAAATGATAGATTAACATCAGAGCAGAATTGAAAGTTAATACTACTGTGTAATTTTAAGATATTTTGAAAAATTAATAAAGTAAATACAAGTACATAAAAATTGTCAGAGGTTATAAGAGGAATATAGAATAAAAAGAATATCTTTCTCCATTATTGAATTCCAGTTTCAGGCTCCAGAAGCAAACATTGCTAACAGTTTCTCATGTTTGTTCCAAAAAATTAGCTATGCATGAATAGGCCAAGGTTTACTTATTTTTGTTACAAAAAAAAAAAAAAATGGATCCTACATACAAATTATTCTGTACCATGCATTTTTATTAACAATCTATCTTTGATATCTTCCCTCAACAATGTAGCCCATTCTTTTTACTGACTAAATCAATACATTACTATTTATTTATTTTAAAATTTGTTTGGTGGTAACATCTTTTCCAGCTTTGAGATAGAATTCACATATCATACGATTCATCTAATTAAAGTAGACAATTCAGTGGCTTTTAGTATGTTCCCAGAGTTGTGCAACCATCATTGGAATCAACTTCAGAACATTTTCATTACCTCAAAAAGGAATCCTATACTCCTTAGCCATTATCTCCCAGTCCCTGAAACTTCCTCTAGGCCCTGACAGCCACTAATCTATTTCTGTTTATATACATTTGCCTATTCCAGACATCTCCTATAAATGGAATCATACAATAAGTGACCATCTTTTACTTAGCATAATGTTTTCAAGGTTCATTTATGTTATAGCATATATCAAATATGTTATTATTTATTAATCAGGTTATTACTGATAGATATTTAAGTTGCTTCTATTTGTTTGTTATTGCATATTACCCTGTAACTGAATTCTTTGTACATATATCTTGAGTACTTATGGGAATATATGTATAGGATAAATTCTTAAAAGGGAAGTCTCTGGGTCAATATATACTTTTGATTTTGAGTGATTTTCTAAATTAATCTTTATGAAGTTGTTATTTATTTACTTTTTAAATGTTTATCACAATATATTCTTGTTTAATAAGCATTTTAAAATCAGAAATGAAAAGAAACTTTACATAGTTTGTTGGCTATATTTCTTTTGTTGATGAAATATTTGTACATGCCTTTTGCCCATTTTATAGAGGTTTATGAATTTCTTTCAATTCTATATATATTAAGAAAAGTTAGCTTTTTGTTTGTCATATATCTTGCAAATAATCTTCCCATTTTGTGATTTTTCTTCAACTTTATGATAATTTTTGCAATACAAAACTTTAAAAATTATAAATAGCCAATGCATCAGCCATCTTTTCCTTTCCTGGTAATTTCATTACATAGTGATGACTTATATGTTCATATAAAATTTCCTATTTTTTTTGGATGATTTTAAAATTTCATTTAAATCTTGGCTTTTTCTGAAATTTATTGTGGTGTAGGAATAAGGTGAGCCACACAGTCATATTTTTTAAACTTTAGTTGAGAAACTGTTTCCTCCTTTATTGACTTCTCCTCACCAATTTGAAATGCTAACATCACCTCTTATAAAATATCTATATGAATCTAGATCTATATCTTGTTTCTTAAGCCTATTTTGTGATTCATATTCTTTAGGTTATGATAGCTTAACTTCAAGTTTAGTATTTAAAAGAACTTTTACCAACTCATTACACTTTTTCTTAATTATTCCCAATTGATTATTTTCCAGTAAAAAAATTACAGAAACATTTTTGTCAATTTACCCTCAATATACAAAATTTAAGAAGTACATTAAATTTGTGTATTAATTTTAAGGGGTAAGAGTAAGGTATATTTCTCCACTCTTTATAGTCTTTCTCTATATCCATCAGTAGAGTTAAAATTATTTTTTAGATATTTTGACTTTTTTCTTATTACTACCTTAATTTTAAAACCATTTACCTTATCAAATGCTCCGTTTTCAAAAGCTTTTCAGTGGCTTTTCTGGAGGCTTTCCAATTACAAATTATATCACATCATTCATTAATTCATTTATGATTAGTTATTTATCAATAGTTATCAAATACTAATATGTTCCAGGCATTAATCTAAACAGTAATTCATCTAAAGACTAATATCAAAACAAACAAATATCTTGTTCTCCTGGAGTTTATATGGTAGTAAAAAAAGAAAAAAAAGGATTAAAATTTAGATATATGTTAGGTGACTGTGAATATTGAGAAGAAAATAAATTAAGGTAAGGGAAAAGAGAATGGCAGGAGTGGAGAGTAGTTACTATTTAAATTGAGGAGGAAGAAAAAAAAACTCTGGTCTGAATGAGAGAAGGAAATGAGCCATTTTAGTATCTGAGGGAAAAGATAAGGAACAGCAAGTAGAATGAACTTAAGTAAGGATGGTCTCACTAGGAGACCAGTTGGCTGAAAACCGGTATCTTACAGGTTTTACAGTTTCTTCTGGAAGACATGGGAAGCCAAGGTTGAAATGTGTAATGGAAAATGGCATAAACTAATTATTTTTAAAAGATACCTCTGTTTTGTGGAGAAAGAATTGGAAAGCAAAGGGTTAAATGTGGGTTGCATGGGTAAATGGTAGAGGTGAGATGGTGGTGGTGGAAAACAAGAGGTACCAGGGAAGGTGATCAGATTTGGAATATATTTGGAAGGTTGAACAGATAGATTTACTGATGAATTGGAAATAGTGTGTAAAGAAAATAGAGAAGCATGAGAATAGTTTTTCAGCAATGTATTTGCCATTCTTACACTTTATCATTCGTTATGTCCTCTTCTTTTTTAATTTTGTATTTTTGTGCTTTCTCCAATTGAGACCTAGGCTAATAGCTTTTCTATTTATTGTTATTTTTTTCTCTAAGAATCGATTTCACAATTTATTTAATGTTTCCATGTTTTCTCTTTTATCTTAATTCCTTTTTTATTCCTTCTTTCTTTTAAAATAAACTTTGCTATAATTTTTAAAATATTAGTCTGAATATCTAATAATCTTAATTTAATTTCTCCTTTCAGAGTAAATTAAAGATTTATGGCTATAATTTTTTCTAACCACAGCTTTTGTCATACATCATAGGTTTTAGGATTTAAAATCTTATTTTTACTTTCTATCTATGAAACTTCGCCCTAGACATCCTCTTCAATATTGGAGTCAACACTAGAATTAAGAAAGAATTTAAAATTTCAGATTATTTTCTTATTTTGCTTTGTGTTATAAATTTCTATTCTTAATGCATTATAGTCAGATAATATTGTCTGTAATATTTCTACTTTAGGGGATTTATTGAGATTTTCCTTGTGCTCATCTGGAAAATTTTAGGAAATAATTCATTGAGACTTGAAAAGAAGGAACATTCTGTGTTATTAGTAAATAGAGGTAAATGTACAGCTATTAATTCTATTTAATTAATTCTGTTATTTTGATTTACCATGTCCTGATTTATTTATTTTTATTTTGCCTTCATGTGAAATAAGTTATAAATCTCCTACTATTATTGACTCTATATATTGTTTCATGAAAGTGCTAAATTGATAGTGGTTTTAATGTTTTATTTGAAACATGAAGAGTCATGATGAAGTATGATGGGGCACCTAGGAGTAGACAAAGCCTCTGCTGACCACAAATAGAAAAGTCTGGGTATCAAATTGCTGCTGAAGGCAACTAAGGTATGAAAGTACAAGACACTGAAAAAAAGGGAAATGGTTTTAGAAGCAAATGGACACATTGCAGTGTTTCATTTTTTGTTTTTTGTTGTCGTTTTTTATTTTGTTTTGTTTTGTTTTGTTTTCCCTAGGTGTATTTGCTAGTTCTGGGCATGAAACAAGAGACTGGGGATCTAGGAAAAATGCTAAGCAGAGGTTCCTGATAAGATGTAGGAAATCCAACAGAACCCTTGACCATCCCATGAGGCTAGAGAGACATAAGTTAGAGATTTAAAGAACTAGGATTCCAGTGAGAAATGAGGGGCAGAGAACAATATCCATGTTCTGCTGGTTTCCCCCTCATGACTGATTTCTTTTTGTGGCTATGTGGGAAAAGAAATCTAAAAAGCCAAGCAAAATGTCTTTAAAAAGCAGGGATAGTATTTGATAGTCTCACAGTACTAAGAGACAGGATTTCAAGTTTTGGACACAGTGGAAGATAGAGACAAAGGTGAACATCCTGGGCTCTCAATGAAGAATCCCTTGGGAACTACACCTTGGAAAATAAATGAGAGAAATCCAGAAAAGCCTTAGAAAAGCTGCAATCCAACCTGGTATTTAATTTCTGATTAGATTAAGCGCAGGCCTCCTCTCTTTCTGCTGTTTGGGGACGATGAGGAAGGCTCTACAATTTTCATATAAAACATCAGCTATTGAATCAAAAAATACCAGGCATGCCCCAAAAACAGACTATGTGACCTAATACCAAGAGGGAAAAATAGTCAATAAAGAGATCCACAGGTTCTCATATATTGGGATTATCAAATAAGGACATTAAAGTATCATGACTAATATGTTCAAGAAAATAGAAAGATAAATGAAAACATGAAAAATTTCACCAGAGATTTTAGATCTTGAAAAAAAGTCAAATTTTCTAAAGTACAAAATATAATAATTAAAATTATAACCTTGATAAAGGCACGTGTAGCAGATTAGACGTAAAACGGTAGTGAACTGGTGAACTGAAGTACAAAGCAACAAAAACGTTCATACTGAAGCACAAGAAGGGTAAAAAGGTTAAAAATATGGAAATGGATATAACAAAAATAGTTAAAAACATCAGATGTGTTATTGGAGTCCGGGAGAGGTGTAAGAGAATGAAGCAAAAGCAATATTTCAAGAGCAAATAGTTGATGAAAGTCATCGAGCTGCAGATTTATGAAGCCATTTGTACACTCTCAGAATTAATACGTACAAGAAAGATGAAACCAAGACATGTCATAGTCGAACTGCTAAAAATTGCCAAAACAAAGGAAAAATTTGAAAGCATCCAGAGATGCAGGAGATTGGGGAGCGTGGAGGGAGAAACATTAGTAAAAGGAGGGACAACAGACTAAAAAACAAATTTTCAACAGAAAGATGAAAGTCAGAAAGCGATGATATGACATCTTTAAAGTACACAAAGTAAATATCTGTCCAGTTAGAATGTTATATACGGGGGGGGGGGGGGGGAATCCACCAAAAATGAAGACAAAGTAAAGCCTTTTTAGAAAAAACAATTCAGAAAATATATTGCCAAAGACATGCATTAAAAGAAATACTAGAGGAATTTCTTTGACAAAAGGAAAATGACCCCAGAGGGAAACACAGAGATTCGATGAGGAATAAAGAACAATGGAAATAATAAACATGTAATAAATATAAATTAATATGGACTGAGCAAATAATAATAATAATGTCTTTTAGGTTTAAATACATATGCAGAATTGAAATTATGACAATAATATGTAGAAAGGGTATTTAAATGGTCTAAATTCCTAGCATTATGAAGAATGGTTAAGTTATATTTTATAACTAGACTGTATTAGTAGGGTATGCATATTATAATCTCAAAGTAAACAGCAAAACAATAGTAACACAATGTAAAGCTAACAAATTAACAGAGGTGGGAAAGGCATAAGAAAAAATATGACTAACCAAAAAGAAGAAAATAAAGGAAAGGAAAAAAGAACTTAAAATATTAAAACAGAACTAATTTTAAAAAGTAGATGATGACTATAAATATATAAGTAATTTTTAAAAAAATAATAAACTATTCTTAGAATATGAAAAACAAAATAGAAGCAAAAACATGTATAAGTGCACATTTTTATAAAATATAGGACACTGAAAGATTGAAAGCAAAAGGCCAGAAAAAGATATGTCATGCAAATATTAACTTAAAGACGGTATGGCTATGTTAACACCAAAGTTAAGAGTTTAGGTTATAAAGTATGACTAAGAATTAGGAGGGGCTATTCTGAATGCTAAAGAGATCAATTCAGCAGCAAATACAACAGTGGTAAAAAAATCCACTTGTCTCTAATAAAAAAGGATGAAAATAAATGGACAAAAGTGACAGAATGAAAAGGAAAACAAAATCACAATTTGTTTGCTAATAGCTCTGTTTGTTGTGATAGAATAAGCAGAGAAAATCGGTAGGAATATAAAAATCTGAAGCTGATCTACAGTGACAGACTCAGTTTATGTTCCACAAATGATAAATTGTGCTTACTATTACATTGCATTTCAAAGGAACATGTATTTGTTAATTTTTGAGGGCAGCATTCTCTATCAATTAGCTCATATAGAGAAGACTGGATTCAAAAACTACCCATTTTTCATATGATGGCCCATAAAGTGAATCTTGATAGTGTTTTATATTAACTTGATTGAGGTATAATTTACATGTAGCAAAATGTATCCATTTCACATGTACAGTTTGATATGTTTTGAAAAATAAATATATTCATGTTACCACTGCCACAATTAATGTACAGATATTTCCACTATAGCAAGCAGCTAACTCCCTCATGCCCTGTGCAGTCAGTCCTCTTTCCAATCCCAGGCAACCACCGACATTCTTTCTGTTAGTAAGCACTAAAATGTTGTGGATAAAAATAAATCTGTAAGTCCAACTACCTTGGTTCAAAGCCTAATCCAACATAACTAGTTGTGTGACTGCCTGTAAGTCACATAAGCTTTCTATCCTCAGTTTTCTCACCTGGAGATCATAATAATAGTAAGTTCCTATTAGAGTTAGAGATGTTACAAGAAATAAATCAATGCATATAAGGTGTTTATAACTGCCTAACATATGTTAAGTGCCATATAATCATTCACTGAGTTCCCTGGGTAAAGGCCTACCAAAGCCACAGGAACTTCATTTAGAGACCTACTGTTAAATGAAGGAGGCATAATTATGGAATAGACCACTACTTTCTCTATGTATTATTTGCTATTCAGAATTTTAACATAATATATATTTATAAGCAACTTCAATTGATAAACATAGAAGAAAATTCAACTTAATGTGAAACATAATGTTAAAATTCCATTTTCTTTATGAAGGCAAAACTGTATGTTTTGAAGAATGAGGATAATCAGAGAACATTCTTATTCAGAAAAGACAAAAAGAGTTTGCATCATTTAACACATTTGCTAACAAACAAATATAAACTCTATTGGTCTAATTAAATTAAGTACCTGTAAAGCAATAATAACAGTAGTATTATCTACTCCCAATTCTCATACTTCATGCTCATTAGCAAATAGGAAAGCATCACTAATGAAAGGTACTCTTAAATGCCATCTTCAAAACTTATACCTTGGATAAGTAAATTAAATAAGGAGAAAAAAATTCCAACTAATTTCTTGTGAGCAGAAACTACTCAGTTAAAAGACATTTTTAAATCAAATGCATATCTAGAATAAGATCAATTATAAATAATTATTTTTATACAAATAAAACAATTTAGTGCTTATTTTGCTTTTAACTGATTTCTAACAACTACAGTCCCAGTTATGATTAATTATATAAATTATGTCTAGAGGATGTACATAAATATCTTCTGATAGATGTTATATTCAACTTCCATGGTTCAGAAAAAGAATCTTAATTCATAATCAGGATAAACTAGGAACCAAATTAAATATCTTTATATCAATAGGAGAAATGTATAATTGGTACGGCATATAAAGTATCAACAGCAACAGATTATGGTTTTAATAGAATATTTCAGTCTGAAAGTTGTTTTTTAAAGATATCTATCAATGCCAAAACTTTAAAGATGTCAAATTTAAATTTACCATTATTCTTACATATACAAACTTAGAATATATTTGAATGAAAAGGGAAAGAAATAAACCAACTAGATTTTTTCTTTTAGTAAACCATGCTTCAACTCAGATATCACAAAATTGACTGTTTTACTCAGTTCTCCTTGGTATTACAAAGATAAAATATCCATTAAAATATTGTGTTTTAATTTAACCACCTTAGTAATAAGGCAAAGATCACTACATAGGAAAATATGTCCATGACCATCTTTATGCCAGAAATTACACTAAAGAAACTTAAAAGACATACTAACAAACAACATACAGGATTTATCTGGTCTTATTTCAAATAAACAAAGTGGAAAAAATTGAGAAATGTGAGACCTTGATATTTGACAATCCTAGCAAATTAACATTATTTTTAAGGTGTGATAATAGAATTATGGTTTCCTTTAAGAGTCTTTATCTTTTAGAGATGCATAATGAAATATTTACAAAAGAAACAATATCATATTAGGGATTTATTAGAATATTATGTATCCTTTATTTTTCTTTTTGGTTTCTTCAGATACCATAATAAAATCTACAGCCCTTTAATTTGCGAGGTTGGTACCAGTTAGTAGTTTTTTTTTTTCTTTAAACTCTTTAAATGCTGATTTTAAGAACTGTTGCTTTGTAGTGGATTGTGTCAAGTTAACCTTATAAAACTAAATGTCATGTGTTTTACTGTGCAAACACCACTGTCTTCAGATTTTTAAAAAAATGTACTTCAAAAGAAAACAAATGGTAATCTCTGAGAAATTTGTAAACTGTTCTATGATGTTTGAAGTAACAATGAGAACTACATGTCTTCCCAACTTCTTAATAATTGTGCCTACAAGTTTTAAGATACTTTTGCTTACTTGGTACCTGAAGAATTTGAGAAATTATTTTTTTCATCATGAGTTCCCAAATTCTATATTTTGATGGTTCTTTTGAGGATTTCACAATTACTATCTCAGATCCAGTCAATGTTTTTGCATCAAAGAAACCACTACACTCATTTCCCTTTGAACACTTTGATGTCATATGAGACTGTTATATCATGTCAAAGTTTATCACAATAAACTCAAGCTGTGACTGTATCGACATAAAACCCGAACACCCAGATGAAAAGTGAAAAATCTAATGAATCATTTGTATGTTTCTATACAATAAGACTTAATTTGTTCAAAATATGTTTTTAGTTGCATATATTTTCAAATATGAAACCAGAATTAAAGAAACAAAATCCTGAGGGGTTTTGTGTGTGTGTGTGATCTATTTAAAGATAGGCAAATAATCATAAAAAGATAACTGGAATACCACTGACTTTTGTATGAAAAGACATAAATATGAATATATCATGCAGACTAAAAAGCATAGACATTATTTCATGTATTAAGTTTTCTCACTGCTTTTGTTTTTAGAGGAATTAACTAAAACAACTCCTTTTGAAAAATATTTCAAAACTAATGTTTTTCTATCATACCTCCTGGGATAATGATTTCTCATTTAATGATAAAGAGCTCCAGAATTGCCATAAATCCTTAATATTAAATGCAATGAACAATTGATTTGGTGGACATTATTGGAAAGCCTTTTATATAATTACTTTAGTCATGTTAATAGTAAATACCTTCAGAGTGTTTCTCTTAACAGAAGTCAATAACAACAGAAGATCTGACAGGGGATGTAAATTGTAGTATTTCAATTCTGGTCTTTAATTATACATTCTTTAAAAAATCAATATAGTTTTCTAATTTAGATGGTGGCAGTTTTGGTTTCCAGTGATTAAGTAACTATATAAAAGAGGTTAGTTGTGGTAAATAGGCAAAAATCCCCAAATCCCCAAACACATGGAAGGCTGGGCTTCAGCCATCCCACATAGCTTTAGCTATCCATCATTAGGTGTGATAACATGACATTCATTTTCTTAAGTGGTTTTATTAGTTTCACCTATTTGTAATACTTAATATTTAATGGCAAGGGAGAATTGCCAACAATTAGCTCCTGGACAGAGGCCAATCTACTCGTATTAAACTGATGTTTGCCCCAGCAGAGTTCCCAAGGCTATATAAATAACACAAATGAATAAGAAAGCGAAACTTTCTCTGAGATATTTGCAGGGAACCATCAGCAGCAGAAGAGTCAGAAGGCTCTCTTTGAGTTCCCTAAACACAGCCTCAAACTGCACAGGAAACTAGCACCTGCTGAGAAAGCTCAGTAGCGTACCAGTCCAAACTGGAGCAGTCAGAAATGGATTTTTCTCTTTTTGATCAAAGAAAACATGGAGAGAGATAAAATTACTGTATTTTATGAATACATTATAAAGTGTAACAGATGATAACTATAGCCAGAATCCAAATATCACAGAAAGCCACATACTCAGATTATGTGTGTGGATTTAAGTTCATTAAAAGGTATGTGTGTTATTTAAGGTTCTGAGTCTTAATTCTAGTTCTGCCTTTTGCAAACTGTTAGAAATGAATTTTCTAAGTCCCAGTTTCATGACTAGTAAGGTGAGAACCATAGTTGTACCTAATTTATCAGTCATAAGAAGTAAAATAAGGTACATTAAACTATCACTGTTACTGAAAGTACTCAATAATTTATTAACTACTATTCATGTTTTTATAGTCAGTCATACATATGGTTTCCATATTGAGCAAAAGAAAACAAACGAGATACTTCATTCCATTTTAATTTTACATAAATAATGAGTAATTGCACTTAATATAAGTATGTCTCATGCAATATGTGAAACATATTTTTTTACATTATTCACTGTTTATCTGAAATTCAAATTAATCTGGGCACCCTATATTTTATCTGGTAACCCCATTCATCTACGTAAATAGAGTCAAGAAAATTCATTTACCTATTACTTGGTCAAAAATCTACTGGTAAATAAAAGGAACTAAGTCAGTCAAACAAAACGTACCCATTAACTTCCTGCCCATTACTCAGAGAAACATTGCCTAAGTCCTTATCATTGTCTATGCACCTTAACTTTGCACTTTAAAAATTATATTCCGATTAAAAGATGTTGTGTTAGAAAGTTGCACCTATAAAAGAGATGAAAGTCTAACTTGTGGGAAAGCTGCAGGCCTTCGAAAGAAGCATTAGCACAAATAACTGCTGGCTACGAGATGTGCTCCCTGCCAGGCCTTCCCTGAGCCCCTGTGCTTTATTTCCTATTGGCTCTGTCAAGCTTGTGACCCCACAGAGCCACAGACTCTGGCTCCTCCATTGGTATCTCTTGTGCTACCCCAATAGCTGGCCCCAGTCACGTCCCTGAACTTGTTTCAACTACATGGACTGTGCTTTGGAATGTTGTCCATGTTTTCTCAGTAATTCCACCCCTGCTTTGTTCCTGGCTAGACTTTACACCCTCAGCTCAGTGCCAATATCTTGCACAAGTCCATTTTGCTATGTTACCAATACAGAAACTGTTTCTAAGCCCAAACAGATTAGACTCTACAAATTAGTGAAAGAGCCAGATATAACAGGAACACTGATAGCAGTGAGAAATTATGGTTAGACACCTGACAGCAGTGATATGCTGTGATAATAGTGAGCCATTGGTTGAGAACTCACTGCTTGTCAGTCACCGTGTTAGAGACCTAGCTACCCTGTTCCTTCTCATTCTCTTCAAAGCAGGCATTCATTTTACAGATGAAGAAAATGATATCACACTGCTAGTATGTTCACAGCTGGAATTGAATACATCTCTCTAATTCTATGAATTACATGCTTTCAACCACAAAAGGCTACCTGCTCAGTGAAAGAGAACATAGGAAAAAAAAAAAAAGTGTCATGAACCAAAAAGCATTGTAGTCTTGACCCACCAAATACAGTGCAAACAGTTAACTATTTGACCCATCTGTATGATTATAAATATATATATACATACATAAGTGTACGTATATACATATATCTGTAAAATCATCACAAAGACTTAAACTATTCAGACAGTACAGTGAGGTAATTTAAAAGTTTGGGGTAGGGTTGTCCGAGGAACTGTTTCAATTCTTGCTTTACTACTTCCTTCTAGGTATGAGACTTTGACCAAGTTTCTTGACTTCTTTAGGCCTCAGGTTCTTTTGTAAAATGATGGCGACAGTGCCTATCTCATAGGTTGGGAGCGAGGCTATAATGAGAGTGCAGGTGGTGTATTTAGCTCTGTAACAATCGCTGAAAAATGTTAGCTTAAAAGAACACAAGGAAATGCAGTATATTTTAGATTTTACTTCCCACCCCCCATAAAGGAAAAGCTGTTTTTAAAAGGATACAACCTTTAACTAACTAGAAGTCAGTTATTCTGAATGATTCACACATTTAGGGTTCTCCAACAGCAAAAACTCTGTGTGTGTGTGTGTGTGTGTAATTTGTATACACACATATAGAGTTATTTAAAATGCGAACCTTTCTTCAGCTAATGTTAAATCCTGAAGAATCCTTATATCCCTAAGACTTTGGTCTTTTTAGAATTCGAGGAACTGCAGTCTAAGTGTGCATACCTCAGCCCTCGTGTCAGTACTGTATTCTCTATATTCTCTGCAAACTTTCACTATATATAAATAGTGATAAAATATATATATATGTATATATCTCTACTGATATGATATATACATGATATAGATATATAGATATCTATGGTTTATATATTATGCCTATACCTACCTATGTGTTACTAGTTTAAAAGACACAATCAAACACACACGCAAAATTCTGCTGGAGCCAATAATATTATCCAGAAAGAAATTACGTCTAGAATAATTAAGATGCAACCCACCTTCACCCTCAGGACTTGTCATTTTTGAAGTGATGAATGCCAAAAGTTTAAAAGTGGTGAAGAAAAGATAAAAAGTTGTGTCTGGGATATTCTCCTTTGTGTGGCATTTGGGAAGTCAGTCTGTGTGGTCTCCACATCTGGATCTGTTTGAGAAGAAAGCTGTGGTGGGTAGAACCAGCAGCGGGCATGGAGACCAAAGATTTGGATTGTAATCTTAGTTCTGCCATGCCCTAGCTAGCTAAGCCTCTTAAAACCACAAAGCTTCAGTTTCCTTGCTATAAACTGTGAGTAATACCACCTACATTAGAGGATTGTTGCTAATAATAAGGGATTTGTGTACCAAAGCTCCTAACACAATGTTTCACACACAGTAGGCTCTTAGTTATCAAATGACATGGTTGAAAAAGGTTCAATTTGCTTTTGCTCTTCTAGAAACATTAAGTGCAGAATGACTGTTATTGTATGATTTGCCTGGTAGTCTCAATAAGGACTCAAAGAAAGGCTTCTGAAAAGTCTGCAAGTTTTCAACAACAAAGAAGATAAAAATTTCAATATTTGGACACTTAAAAGGATTTAAACCTTTTGATACCCATATCTAGTTTAAAGCAATTTCTGAATAAATCAGCAAAGTATTAAGGTCACAGAAAATCCTCTCATTAAAATTTTTAAAAGCATGTATAGGATTGAATATACTTAATACCACTGGACTTTACACTTAAAAATGGTTAAGATGATATATATATTTTTTTATTATGTGTATTTTACCACAATTTAAAAAAATGAGAGGAGAGAAGTGTGTGTAAGAAAGAGAGGTTAACATGGGTAAAGCTACTGCTATACACCCGGGGTGGGCGGGGGAAGGTTTGTTTCATGTTTTTTGTCTTACTTTTTTTCCCTCTGTTTAAGAAATTTGAATTTAAAGCTTTGAAAATATATAAGACCAAAAGTATTTATTAAGAACTTTTTGATTTGAGCAATATTGTATGGGAAGGGTTGAGAGTACAAACTGATAATTCTATACATGGATGAATTCCAAAACACCTGCCTAGAATATCACTTAAAATATTAATTAAAACTTCTGCAGCAGAGATCTATTGAACTGGAATCTTTCAGACTGAGCATGGTAGCACCCAGGGGATCGCTACCTAGCCAGCTAGCTGGGTGCTGGATCACTGTGTTAACCTAACTACCAAGGCAGGAGACAAGGAGGATTTGGTGCTAACTCAGTAACAACAGTATTTCTTTTATGGGCTCATCATCTTATATGCAAATACTACTTGAGTATGCCATAATCATGGGATAGAGGTGATTGAACTTGAAGATTTAAGTTCTAGATGTATCGAACTCCTTTTCTGAGAAATGATAAAGAAAATGGAGAGAGAACTTAGTATTCATAAATTGTGCTCTTGGAAACCTCAAACTGTGGTCAACTATGCTTGTATTACTTTTATTATTTACCAAGAAGGATATTATAATAGCTACCACTTATTACACATATTCTGTGTGTTGTGCACTGTGCAAAATTCTGTTCATGGTTCATCTCATATAATCTTCATAACCACCTCTTGAAGTAGGGACCTAGAGGTTATTATGCTGAGTGAAATAAGTCAGGCAGGAACAGATAAATACCATACAATTTCACTTATACGGAGAACTAAAGAACAAAAATAACAAACTAATCAAAAATATACTCACAAATATACTGGACAATTTGGTGACGGATAGAGGGGAGGGGTGTTGGGAGGCTGGGAGAATGTGGTGAAGGGTTAAAGAAGTACAAATTTGTAGCTAATAGTTGGTCACGGGGATGGGGAACACTGCAGAGGAAATGCAGTTAGCATTAATATGATGGCTAGTTGGAGGGCCAGGAGAAGGAGGGAGCAATTGGGGGCATCATTTTATGAACTATATAGATGTCTAACCAATGTACTATATACTTGAAACTAATTTAAATAAATAAACTTTTTTTAAAAAGGACGTACTTTTGCTTTTTTACTGTATACATTTACATATTTTACTTTTTCAAGATAAGTAAACTGTATTGCTCTTGAATTTGAAAATTAAATATTAAAAACTGATTTGACTAAGAAAAAGATGAGTTAAAGATTGAACTTAATTCCCAATTATATCATAAAAAAACTAAAAAACATATGAGACGGAAACACAAAAAATACAAATAAAACAATAATTTTAGAAACATTTATAGTATTATCCACACTAATTATTTTGGAATCTTTCTTTAACATAAAATCCACACATTTGCATGTTTATACTTATAATACTATAATAATGTCACATATGTATTTTATATCATTTTACAGTTTACAAAATACTCTTACCTAGTATAATGGGTTGAAGGTGCCTCCCCCTCACACACAAAAAAATATGTTCATGTTCTAATTCCTGGAACCTGTGAATGTTATCTTACATGGAAAAGAGTTATTGCAGATATAATTAAATTAAGGGTCTTTAGATGAGAATATCATCATAGAATATCCAGATTATTGCTAAATTAAATGACAAATGTCCTGAGAAGAGAAAGGCAGAAAGGCAGAGGGAGATTTGAGATAAACATGAGGAGGTAATGTGACTACCAGAGCAGTGCAGCCACAAATCAAGGAAGACCAATAGTCATGAGAAGTTTCAACAGGCAAAAAATGGATTCTTTCCTAGACCCCTCCAGAGGGAGTGTTACCCTGCCCAAAGATTGATTTAAGACCTCTCAATTACAGAACTGTAAGAGCATAATTTTTTTTTTCTTTTAAGCCACCCAGTTTGTGGTAATTTATTATAGCAACCAACAAAAAGCTAATACATATAACTCATTTAGTTTTTTTTTTCTTGTAACAACACTTTGAGGTACCTAGAGTCAAATGTTATTTTTTAGCCCTTCTCAAACTTTTCCAAAAAATAGGATTATAGAACATGACCCAGTGAGATTTATTGCAGGAATACAAGATTGGTTGACATATAAAAATCAATTACTGTAATGCCATTTAAATAGAATTAAAAAAAATGATCATTTCAATGGACATGGAAATTCAATAGATACACAAGCTGATCCTGAAATTCTTAAGGCAATGCAGAGGTCCAGAATAGCCAAAACAATCTTGAGAAAGAAGAACAAAGTTGGAGAATTCACACTTAACAATTTCAAAACTTACTACAGAGCTACGGTAATCCAGACAGTGTGGTACTAGCATAAGAATAGACATATAGATAAATGGAATAGAATGAGAAGTCCAGAAATAAACCCTTACATCTATGATCAACAAATTTTAATAAGTGTGCCAAGAAAATTCAGAAGGGAAAATACAGTCTTTTCAACAAATCGTGCTGAGACGGCTGGGTAACCACATACAAAAGAATGAATTTAGACCTCCTATCTACCTACACTATATATATATATAACTAAAAACTAAAATGGATAAAAGACCTAAAGGTAAGAGATAAAACTTTTAGAAGAAAGGGTAACAGAAAAATTTTATATCAGATTAGGCAGTGGGTTTTTTAGATATGACAGTTAAGAAAGCAAAGAAACATAATAAGGCTACAGAATTTTTAAAAATTTTGTGCATCAAAGGACATGATCAAGAAAGTGAGAAGACAACTGATGGAATGGGAGAGAGTTATTACAAATCGGAATAAGGGTCTAACATCCATAATATATAAATTCCTATACAACTCAACAATAAAAAGACAAATAACCTAATTTAAAAATGGACAAAGGATTTGAATAGACATTTCCCCTAAGATGTACAAATGGCTAAAAATCACATGAAAAGACCTTGAACATCATTGATAGGCAAATGCAAATCAAAGCCACAATGACATACTACTTATTCACTTGAATGGTATCAATAATAAAAATAATAGAAAATAACAAGTATTGGTGAAGAGGTGGAGAAATTCATACATTGCTGATGAAAATGTAAATTAGTATAGCCATTCTGGACAAAAATTTGACAGCTCCTCAAAAATGTAAAAGTAATTTTATCATTCCTACTATACATTAAAGAAAGTTGAAAACATTTTTACTCCAACATTTCTTGCTTATGAATATTCATAGCAGCACTTTCTCAAATAGCCAAAAAGTAGAAACAGCCCAAATGTTCATCAACTGCTGAAATGGATCAACAAAATGTATTGTTTTCAAACAACGGATATATCCAAAGGAATAAAGTACCAATACATGCTACAACATGGATGAACTTTGAAAACATTATGATAAGTGAAAGAAGCCAGACGCAAAAGGCCACAAATTGCATGATTCTGTTTACATGAAATGTCCAGAAGAGGCAAATCCATAAAGACCAAAAGTAGATTAACGGTTGCCACAGGCTAGGGGGACTGGGAAAGACTAACAGGTATGGGCTTCTTTTTAGAGTAGTGAAAATGTTCTGAAAATAGACAGTGGTGATGGCTGTACAACCTTGTAAATATACAAAACCCACTGAAATGTAAATTTGAAAATAGTATCATAATATGTGAATTATATCTTAAGACAAGAACAGCAGAAGAGAGACCTCTAAAATTTACCAGAGAACATTCCCTATTCACTCTGGCTAAAAGCTTTCACTAGTTCCACACATGAGAATGAATGGGAAATGTAGTCCAGAGGTCCCTTGGAGATTGCAGTATGTATTTGTGTTGAAGTTAATGAATCCCAGGCTTCCTCAACCATTCTAACTAATCCTTTCTTCATAAATCCCAGAAATACAGACTCCTACAAACAAGTGTTGGTGAAGATGTGGAGAAAAAAGAACCCTCATACACTTTTGGTGGGAATGCAAATTGGTAAAACCACCATGAAAAACAGTTTGGACATGCCTCAGAAAATTAAAAATAGAAGTACCTTTTGATCCAGCAATTGCATTTCTGGATTTTTATCCAAAAAAAACCCCAAAACACATCTATTCACCCCTATGTTCACAGGCGCGCTATTCACAATAGCCAAGAAAGGGAAGCACCTCTAAGTGTCTATCAATAAATGATTGACTAAGGGAGTTATGTTACATATATACAATGGAACATTACTCAGCCATTAAAAAAATGAAATCTTACCCTTTGCGCCGACACGGATGGACCTACAGGCGAGTGAAATAAGTCAGACAGAGAAAGATAAATCCCATATTTCACTTATATGTGGAATCTAAGGAACAAAAGAAATTAACTTTAGAAAAACAGACTCACAGATACAAAGAACAAACTGAGGGGCTGGAGGCTGGGCAAAAAAAGTGAAGGGATGAGGAGGTACAAATTAGTAGTTACAAAAACAGTCACGGGAATGTAAATAGTTAAAGAAAGTCTAGGAGTACATGTTTATGATATAGTGTTGGGAATACTTCTCTAAAAAGCACAAAAAACCTAATAAGTTAATCACATGAAAATTTAAAACTTTGAATCAATGAAAGTCACTATGAAGAAATTTTTTGCAAGTATCAAATACTCTAAATAACACATCTGGTATATATTCTTTGTTTCTATACTCAGGGAAGGAAAGGGGGTTAGAAATAAGAGACGGGGAGATGGTTGAGAGTGCAGTTCTTCACAGATCAGGCATAGTAGTTGTTATTCTTCGGTTGTACAATGGTTTTTAGAAATAAAATTCGAGTATGCATCAAAAAAATAATTGCAATAAATAAAACAAAAATAAAAGCTAAAGCTTCCAGTTACTATGGCTGCATGGAAAACAAAACAACAACAAAAAAGCCTACCCCGAAATGTGGTGGCAGAAAATAACCATTTACCATGGTCATGGAATTCAAACAGGCTAGGGGCAAGATGGCTTTTCTCTGCTCTGTGACGTCTGGGGCCTCAGCTGGAAGGCTCCAAAGGGATAAAATCATCTGTAGACACCTTCACTCATGTGCCTGGTAGTGGATGTTTGGCTGTGGGCTGCGACCTTTGCTGCGAGTGTTGACTAGAACACTTTCCTACAGCCTGGGCTTTCTCACAGCATGGTGGCCAGGTTCCAAGGACAAGCATCACAGTAGAGGACAAGAGAGAGCCAGGTGGAAGCTGTTTCACCTTTTATGACCTAGCTTTCAGAAGTCATTCAGTCACTTCCAGCACTGCTGCCCCTCAGAAGCGAGTCACTAAGGCTAGCCTGTTTTCAGTGGTGGGAATAAAGAACTCAACTCTCATTAGAGGAATGTCAATGTCACATTTTAAGAAAGACACAGGAATAGGATATATTGGAAAAGAAAATCTGCCATGCTCTTTAATAATAGCCTTCTGGGGGTTGGGGGAAAGTGTGATCTGCTCAATGTAGATTTTACAAAATAGAAACTGCGATTCTGTATGTAAGCCGTTAGACTTAAATGAAAACAATATAAAACAATTTCTCCAACAATATGATAATGAATGAACAGATATTTAAAAGTCGTTTATTCTGAGTACTTTTCTATGGTTTACATATTCGATCAATCATTCATTTAATTATTCATTCATTAACAGAAGTTTATTATTGCCAAACATTCTTTTAGACTCTGGGATACAAGAGTGAGCAAAAAAAGACACATGGCACCCAGCCTTAGCAGAAAAGAATAATGACAGTGGAATCACATAAATATGAGAAAAGCAAAAACACAGCATTGTAGGAGCACAGTTTAGTGTCTGCTCAGACTACCCAGATATATATAAATAGCCACAGTGTGAAAAGGATATCCCTCCACAAATGAAGGAAGAGAGATATAGAAAGATGTAGGCAATTTAAATAATTAACTAAAGAGTAAAACAGCATAATTCAGTGGCAGAATTTACACCTCCTTATCCTCTCAACCTCCCTTCCCAGTCTCCAGCCCCCATCAGATCAACCTGGTGGGGAAGAATTAAGAATCTTAGTAATGCAACAAGTTCCACCAATTTTTTTTAAATCCTAAAGACACTGAACATATTGGGTTTTTTAATGACCCACGTAATCGTTTTAAGTTTTTCACATTACTACGCCCATGTCCATAGAGTTAATATTTGTCACCTCTCACTGTGCTTAATCAACGTACAGAAAAATGCAGTTTAACTTTAGTCATTTCCAGAAACTTCCATAGTCTACAGTCACACTGGTGTTATGCTGGCATTTGCTTTAGAACACTTTGAATGGAATTGGATCTTTTTTTCCCCTCGAGCCTTAATTACTCGAGATAACAGAACATGAAAGTAGTGACAATGTAATTATAGCTTTCTGTTGCTGAAATTCAATCAATTTCACAAGTTACATAAAAGAGAGAGGACATTAACCAACTCACCCAGAGAACAGAATCAACAGCTGTAAGTATTCCTGCCCACGATAGTTTATGCCTAGAAAAGGCGTCCTGTGAAATGCCAGCTGGGAAGAAGTGATTCCTGTCATTTCGAACATAAGACTATATAAAACAACTGCGACCAAACAGGCAGTTTAGTTTGATTTTGAAAACACAAAATGATATGTCATTTTCAGTGGAACTAAAATCCATTTGGGTAAACTAACATTTTTTTTTTTTTCGAAAGTGAGAAAATGTTTAGGAAATGCCCTCCTGAAAACTCACCTACTTAAAAATTAAGTGCAAATCGACTTGTACTGTCTCGAGTACATTCCTACCTCGTCCTGCCTCATACTCCCTGCACACCCTCCATCTCTCCGACCTCACAGGACAGTAGGTATTGTCATTTCACCCATTTCCAGTTCATTTCCAACATTAGACTATGATCTCCAAGAGGGCATGGACTGGGTCCTACTGTCCCTATGCACTGTTATCTGCATTTAGTGGACATCTGAAGGATGTTTGATAAAAGAAAGAGAGGGGAGGAAGATAAAGAGAAAGGAAGGAAGGAAGGAAGGAAGGAAGGAAGGAAGGAAGGAAGGAAGGAAGGAAGGGAGGGAGGGAGGGAGGGAGGGAGGAGGAGGGAGGGAGGGAGGGAGGGAGGGAGGGAGGAAACAAGGGATTTTGAAGATTGAAGCAAAACTGATAATGACAGAAAATAGGTTCTGAACAATATTTTAAAATTTTCACTTTGATTTGTTTAGATTTGTACTCTGACTTTAAACTAGAAAGAGAGTCTCACTTCCCCTCATGTATTTTTTCCCCTTAACTACATCTAAAATAACATCTAATTTACAAAGAATATGTAACACATTCAAGCCTTGTTGCTGTTTGTTGATGCTTCTTGGAAGTAAGGACCAGAAATTTTTCTTAATAGATTCCTGTCTTCTCTGAATTCCTTTGGGATTTGTCATATGGTGAGTTAAAGGTAATCAACCATTATACATTTTACTGCAAGCTTTCTCACAACTCCAGTTAACATCTTTAATGGTACCATCTTTATTGGTCACCATAAAAAAGAAGTACCTTTTTTTATGAGCTTATCATCACATTATCACAGAAAACTCAACAGTGTGACCATGAAAGCAAAGGAACATCCACATTTAGAGGCTGTCTTTGCATTTTGAACTCACAGTAGTTAAAAAAAAAAAAAATACCCATACTTCTCAGACTCACACTTTGTTCCTAGAAACTGTATGATTTCTTTGTTGATATTTGCTTGTTAAAAATAATATTCTCAACACAAATAATATGAAATGACTTCTAAATAAAATTTATTCACACTGAAAGAAAGACTTATATAAGTCTTTACTTGAGGCCAACCTACTATGATATACCTTGACACAGAAATCTGGAAATAAAGCTGTTCTTATTTTTTTAATTGGAAATATGGATAAAATGCCTGAACTTATATTTGAGAATTAAACCAAATTGGAATTTCCTCCATATTTGGGGAGCAAAAATATACTCCGATAAGTACATAAGGATGAGAAAAACCTTTTAATCTTTTTTTTAAATCTTTTAATCTTTTAAAGACAAAGCAAGAGAGATATTTGAGCCTGTATCTGATAGTAGCTAGCCCTCAGGCCTGGGAAAAAAAAAAATGCCAGGTCTTGACATGAGTTTGCTGGTTTTAAAAGACCACTGCAAAACCTATCTGCCTGACAAACCTGTGCCTCAAGTAGAAAAGCTATTTTGATATCAAGAGATTTATTAAAAGATGCTATTGACGGTTTTATGGTATAGAGTGTAACGTGTTATTGGTGAAAGTGACTTTTCATTGTTATTCTCTAAGGTAGTTTACATGAAGGACACATTTTCATTTTAAAATCCACATAACTATGAGAAAATTTTATATATAATATCTACAAAATATTTAGATACCAGAAGATTCTGTTCTGGTTTATGAATAGAATATTAAAGATGTTTCAAATTTTTCATCCACAATTTGTTTATAAATAACCTAAGGAAACACAACATATTAAGTTTCCTAAGAACAGTATCATAACATATGGTTTTTTAAAGTAATAAGCCACCGTTAAACAGAATGTGGATGATATTATTTGTTCTATTACACTGGTTCCTGTAAATCTGACTTCAAATCTTCTTAGGGAGATCTGACACATAATACTTTTTAAATCTTATTATTCTGTGAGATAGGATCCAAAATAGAATTGAGCTCAAATATTTAATATGACTTTTATGGGAATATATCTTATACTCTAAAGCAAGGCAAAACAATATCAATTATCAAAAGGCATAGCAATCATCAAGAATCATATACTTAAAAATCTCTCACTGTGCCTAATTTAAAATATGTCTGGGGAAGCCCTACTCTGTTACCAGGAATGAGGGCCTAAGAGAAAAGAACATTCTTAACAAAGAACAGATAGACAGAATAAATCTAGTAGACTAAATGTTTTTTTTTTTACTTTTGCAAAGTTTACATTACACTGTTACTTAATTTTTTGTATTTTTGAAAGTGTTCTAAACTTACAAATGGAAGAGATTATGTTTTAAACAACTCAAAGCAATATGTATGGTAAGAACCACAGTAAGTGCAGAATAAATATTAATAATTAATTCTCCGGTGATTAAACAGGTTGGAGGCATGGGATTCAAGGTATGTTGGTATCCTATCTGGTAGGATTTTGTAACTGAAACCAGTGGGTACTAATCTTATAATCTACAGACTTTGGAGAGAACTCTTTATGAAATACACTAGGCAAATGTGATGTCCCATTCACAGTGGATATGTGACTAGGATCTTATTAAGGACTGTTGTTTTGTGCTGTTACAGAATTTTTCATTTGTTTTTACATACCAAAATGAAGCAAGAACTGATTTGCAAAGCCAATGTGAAAATGAAAATTGTGTGTTATCTTGTGAATCACACTCTTTTGTTGGTGGAGTCCCACCTTTCCGAATAGCTGGTGCTAATAATCCGACTCTGCTTTGTAGCAGGGACAGCCATGACTGCTCTCAAGGTATCTACGGCTAATTACAGTAGTTCCCGGTTTCGCTTTCTGCAGTTTGTTTCCCACGGTCAACCACTGTCTGGAAATATTAAACGGAAAACTGCAAAAATAAACAACTCATAAATTTTCAATCGCTCAGTGTTCTGAGTGGCGTGACGAAATATGCATCATCCCACTTTGTCCAGTATATCTACACTGTATACGTTCCTACCCATTAGTCACTTAGTAGCCATCTCAGTTATCAGATGGACTGAGTGATATCCTTCCTAGCGCTTGAGTTCAAGTAACCTTTATTTAACTTAATAAGGTCCCAAAGCCGTTCACATAACTTTTTTTACAGTATTGCTATAATTGTTCTACTTTATTAGTAGTTATTATTGTTAATCTCTTACTGTGCCTAATTTATAAATTAAACTTTATCGTAAGTATATATGTATGTACATATGCATGTATGTTTATGCATACACAGAGCTTGGTACTATCCACAGTCTCAGGCATTAACTAGGGGTCCTAGAATGTACCTCTCATGGGAAAGGGGAAACTACTGTATAACCAAGCAAATTTAAATATAGTATTTATTTGAATAATGAATCCATGGAAAGAGCCCCTCTGGATGGAGAATTTATCCAATTAATAATTTAAATTCTAAATATGTAAAGAAAACCTCTCAGGGCATAAAAATATAAAGGGGCTTTTATAACTGTAAAAGTTTTATCTTTCCTATATCATCAAACACAGTGTGTGATCTGCTTGTAATGTTTCCCAGCCAGGTGAATAAATATGACAAATAGCCATTAAAAAAAAGACTTGTCTCCATTAATATATTTAGCTTATTGATCAGTTCTGAGGGGGTTGCTGGACCTCTACTGGGCTTAAAGGAATTATTCTATACTGTTGACATTTTGTAGATAAGAAAACCAAACCACAAAAAATCCTCAATAAAATGGTCCAGAATCACATGCAGAGAAAGGCAGTCTTTCCAGAGCTGAGACGTATGAGTCCTAAATCACATCTTGAATTATTACTAAATCCTGTTCTAGCCAGTTTCCTGTTTTCTTGTTACCATTCTTTATTTTAGAATGGCTTGAAATACTTCTCACGTTGCTTTCAGTGATTTATTTTCTATTACAATTAGATATAGTGATTAAAATGTTTTACATTTTTGTATTTTCTATGCACATGGATAACATCTAGACAGACTCCCCCTTCCCATAATCTATGCTTTAAGTAAATAGGACAGAATGGTCATGAAGAATTACATTTTTTTTCTCAAGGTTGAGTAGAGCAAGAATGACTACATATCCTAGGAAGGAAAAAATACTGGAAGGTCAGTCCCCACCCCCCGTTTTTCAATAAGCAAACAGTCATTTAGCAATGTAACAAAAAGTCTTATTGGAAAAGTATAGCTTAGTGTTATCAGTGTTATCACATATATTCATTCCATGACCAAAAAAAAACACAAAAAAACAAAAAAAAAACAGAACAATAATTATCCTGCCAAGCAAAAGCCATAAATTGTGAGTATACTTCCAATTCTTCCTTACTTTGAAAGGTCTGTAAATGTCATGCATTGGGATATCAAGAAACAGAAAACCAGTAAACACAAAGGTCACCTGACTCTTCTATTTTAGAAAGGCTTTGTCTGAGATAATAAAGAAAGCTGTACCTTAAAACTTTTAAAAATCTTAACATTTTTTAAAACTATATCTTAAAACTGTGGTCTTAGGGCCCACAGACTTCCATATAATGTAATTGTATAGAATAATGAATGATGCAGTTTAAAGCAAGTTGTGACATCATTTTACATGTGCATACATTCTTCTGTAATTGAGCAAATGAATTAGTTTGTGACTGTGCTTAGTAGAATTAAGCTGTCTGAAAACTACAGTATTAAATATTAGTTTTAGATAAGAAAAACTGCTTTGAGCTTTTTAGTTTGATGTATGACATATAAGTAATATAATGATACAGAACTGCTTATTTTAAATCCTGAAACATACTAGAAGTTTGAGTTTTTCAAGTATAGAGGGAAAAAATTAAAACCAACTTTTGAACATGATTCAATTTAGGGTCATTTAAAAGTTTTCTTAACTACACAAGCACAACTGGAAAGCAACATGGCATAAAGAAAACCTATCAAAACTTTCCATTATCTTTGTTAATGGGAGGCAGAAATAATAGAGGTAAATGAATAAATAAATCACAAAGGATAACGGTAGATGAATGGTGTGTTTGTGGCAGTCCCATTCTTGCTGTCAATGTCGTAAATAAATGTATGAATGATTCCTGACTGACTTTTGGGCCCTTTATTACTCCTCCAATTTATTCCTGATTAAGCTGTAAGGTGTAGACACATGGTCCAGAGTTCATTAAGTGTGTATTATGTGAATGAAAAATAATCAGCGGAAACAAGAAAAACATAGATGCTCAATATATATCTGTTAAAAAAATGAATTTATGAAACTAGAGAAACCAATGTCCCAAATTTAGGAAAATGTTCTTTAGTCATCAGGCACACAAAGATTGTGTGTAAATGATAACCTCGCACTCCTCTAGAAAGAAACAGTAGAAGAAAAACTAGTATGTATCACCCTTGAAACATGTCCAAGAATGAAAATAGTTACAAATGTCCAGGGAGCTGGTTGTCTCCTCCAGGCTTGGAACCTGTACTAGTTGGTTGGCTGACCACTAGAGGAACTGATGGGTAGATGTGATAAACCAACCAGCAGAGCTTTTTGTGAAGGGAATTAATGGTATGAACACATGGCAATTAACCTTAAGCCTCTAGTAATTAACCATAAATAGATCGGGACTATTCAATTTATTCAGATTTCAGGGAAGAGAAACCACAGATGGCAGTGTGTTTAGTACATCATTGTGTCCACTCACAAAACATGTTAGCTGTTGAAAAAAAAAATGTTTGGCTAGTGCCTTGCAAAACAAGTGTTTGACCAAAGTGTTTGAGTTAATGGCTTCCTGTAGATAGACTTTATACATGGGTACGACATAGTAGCCTGCTACGGAACAATTTGCAAGAGATTTCAGCTGGCGAACTCCTTTGGTAGTTTCAGAGAAATGTTTGAATGGGATCATCTTGAAAATGTTCACCTTAAAATAAGAATTGCCTTCTTGTTTTATTTTGAAATATGCTTTTCTTCTTTTTAAATTACATTTATTGTGTGACATCAGTTAAGAAAATTATATAGGTTTCAAGTATACAATTCAATAATAAACATCTGTACATTGCATTGTGTGTTCACCACCCAGGGTCAAATCTCCCATTACCATCTATTTGACCCCTTTTATGCTTATCTATCCGCCACTCCTTTCCCTCTGGTAACCACTAAACTGGTGTCTGTTTCTCTGAGTTTTTGTTTGTTCGTCTTGTTTGTTGCCAAAGTATCCTTCGATAGATAATTGGATAGAAAAGATGTTACATATATACAATGAACTATAACTCAGCCATAAGAAAAGGTGAAATGCTGCTTTTGACATGGATGGATCTTGAGATAATGGTGCTAAGCAAAATAAGTCAGAAAAACTGAGAACCATATGATTTCACTCATACGTGGGATATAAAACTGAAAGCAACAAATAAAATATGCTTTTCAGCTGTTAGAATGTCATTACAGTCAATGTTTGCTTACCTAATTGGTTTTATAAAGCGAGTACTGTCCAGATGTTGTTTTAACGCTCTAAGCCTTCCGCAAATCCTGGACATAAAAAATGAGCTTCTTTTATACTACAAACATCATGTCTTTATTTCTGTGTGTAACACTGATGTAAGTAAAACATTTTAATATTCAGGTATATTGTCAAAGAGATTACTGTTATAATACAATCTCAAGTCATCATATGTTCTCACAAATTTTAATGCACAGGTGAAAAATTATCCAACTCCTATAATTTTCTCCAAGTAATGTGCAAACCTGACAATTCTTTTCTCCAAGTAATGTGCAAACCTGACAATTCTGTTACAAAAGAAGAGCCGCCACATTTTAATAAACAACTCCATGCCTGAGGAATTGTTATCTGAGCTCAGGCAATTGTGATTTCACGTCTTCCTTGAGCTTCTGGTATTTCCACCTGAATTATGTTTTCATTTCCACGTGTCAAGTATTGTGGCTCTATCCTTTTCAAAGTTAACTATGTCCCTCTCCCTTTCTTCCCATTCCTACTGTCACTCCTGATTGGAATCTTTGTCATCTGCCTAAACATTTTCAAATCTTTTGAAATTGTTATCTGGTCTACAGTCACACTCCATCCTATAGGTCTCCTTTCAGAAAACTTTAATTCCCCTCTTCGCCAAATAGAATACGGATGCATAAAAAGTATAATTTACCTTATGCTACATATACCTTATGCGTCAGCTAAAATAAAGCATAAGCTATGGTGCCTCAAAAGATATATTCCACTTTTCTACTATTTTTCGCTTTCTCTCACAGAGAAGGCTTTCCATTCTTATACTCTTTTTCCCTTACCCAATGTAGACTTCACAGGTGACTTCAGATTCCTGTGATCTTTCATTTTTCTAATCTCAATACTTCATCTATTTTAGTTATTTTAGTCACGTGTTTTCCCTTGCAAAACCCTTTGGAATGTATCCTGCAATGATGATATTTTGCACTGTGTTCCTCCAGGTCCTGAGGTTTTCTGAAGGGTTTTGATACTACTCTTCAACAAGAGTATCTCTACTTGGAAGAGAATAAAGTTTGAAAACCAGTGATGTATATTACCACTCAGCTCTTAAAGTCATATTCAAGAGCTAGGGAAAAAAACAACTTGGCTTTTTTCATTTTAATGTGCATCCAAAGTGCCTTGTACATGATAGGGGATCCACAAAATGATGAAACCCAATAAAAATTCTGGACACTACGGCTCACTGGAGCTCCCTGGTTGTTGAACTGGGATATTGATGTGCTGGCAGAGTGATGCTCCCTGATTCCAGGAGAACAAAGCATGGAAGCTCTGTATTTTCCCCCCACTGCCTGACCTTGAACTATGCCTCTCTTCATTTGGCTGTTTCTGTGATCATAGCACCTTCAGTGAGTTCTGTGAATTGTTCTAACAAATTGTTAAATCTGAGCAGGTTGTGGGAGGCTCTAAAGTTTTTAGCCAGCCAGGCAGAGATAAGGGTGGCTTGGAGATATCTAAATGGTGGCAGATGTCTGAAGTGCGGGCAGTCTTGCGAATGATTTTACCATTAACTTATGGGGTCAGTATGAACTCTAAGTAGTTAGTATTAGAACTGAATTCTTATTTCAGTCAACTAGGGTTAGGACACCAGATAGTGTCAGAGTTGGTGTTGGTGTGCAGTATTGCAGTTAGTTTGGAGGCAGTTGTACAGAAGACATATAAAAAGCACAGAAATGAGAGACAATGATGTATGGGGCCTGACAAAGCAAAAGAGGCAGCCCCAGGATAATATGCAATTCATGTCAGAAACTTTGTCAAAAGTAATGGAGTAATGAACCATCTTAGTAAGAAAACTGACACTGACTTTTGAGTTAAATTTTGTGAGAAGCAGAAGACAGATTGAAAAACAGAACTTGACTCCATCATCTTAACCCAGAACAGCATGAGTTTGTACTTAGAAATTGCAATGTAAGAGTGAAAGTATGTGGAGTGTGCAGATTGCATCTGGATGAAAAGAAAGCTATTTCTCTGAATCACACAGGTTTCAAAAATTTCACCTGTTCTAAAATGAACACAGAATGGAAATCAATATCATACCATTTCCTATTGTGTATCATTATTCTTAACGCCACAGTAAAATAAATGCCATTTCCATCCCATTGCATGTGTGCAGTCATTTTCACCTAACACTTTCATTGTCTCCCTAAAGTAGGAACTGCAAGACCGCTCCACTCTCTTACTGTGAATAGGTATCTAGCACATCATTGTAGTCAAAATTCTTGTGCCCAGAGTAGAAAAGGGAAATGTGCATTAATTTTTATTAACATTTCACCTTAACTGGACTTATTTCTGTCTGAATGCTTTCCACATTACACTTCTCTTTAATGAGAGTTTATAAATTGATTAGACACTTTAAAAATACATACATACATACATACATACATACATACATATATACATACATACATGTCAATAAATAAATCTAAGACCTAGGACTGATTCCAAGTTGTAAATGGCCTAACTTTTTGGTTCTGGTATTCTAGAAGGAAATAAATTGAGAACAGCAAGTATTGATTCAGATAGCAAATTTCACTGCTGAAAATATGCAGGAAGTGGGAGTGATGTGACTGAGTGAAGAGGCATTATGCCCTGCAGTTGATGAATGAACAGGCTTTGATGGTCATTATCAAACCATCATGAGAACCATAAAGCTTACCTTCCCTCTTTCTTACAATCTGCTAATCCTTAGAAAACATGGAATGCTTTTTCCTGCTCAATTTCAATGTTATTAATATTTTCTGCTTTAGAAAAATTGCTAACCTGAACAATTTCTGCTTTTAAGACCTTGGCTAAATCTTAAGATCCCAGGTTTTCCCTTAAAAAATCTTAAGTTCTCCTAATTATATTTTCTACCAATCCTTCAAGCAATACTAATTTAATTCACTTTAGCTGTACAGTAAATATATGGCATGTAATCCTCATGTAGGACAGAAGGGAGAGAGATTTCATAGCCACGAAATCTAACATAAAATTCCATAAATTACTCAGGTCACTGGATCATGAGAATCCACAAATTCACAAAACCTGATTTGCCACAGCGCAATACTTTATAATATGTAACGGTTAATTTTCCATCCTATCAGTTATGTTTCTCTGAAAAGCCTTCCTTGATATACAATAGAAACAATAAACATAGATCAAATGGGCAAAAGTAGTTGCAAACATAAAATTTAACCTCTGGCTAAATAAATTCTTATGCAAATAATTATAGTTGAAGCTTGAAAAACATGGGGATAGGGCACTGACCCCCCTACACAGTTAAAAATCTGAGTGTAACTTTTGATTACCCAAAAACTTAAGTATCCCATAGTCTCCATGAGGGATTGGTTTCAGGAACCCCCACCAATACCTAAATCCACATATGCTCAAGTTCCTTATATAAAATAGCATAGAACAATGCATACGATTGGCCCTCCACATCTGTGGATTCCCAGCTGCAGATGGAAAATACTGTTTTCAATCCACAGTTGGTTGAATCCACAGACGTAAAATCTAAGGATACACAGGACCAAATTTATATTTATTGAAACAAAAATCCATGTATAAGTGGATCCCTGCAGTTCAAACCTGCATGTTCAAGGGTCAAGTGTATACACACCATGATAAAAAAAAATCCTCAGTCACAAATGCCTTCACACACAAGTTCCACTATTGCTGTTCACCATAAAATAAAAAATTATCAAAAATACATTGACTCTGATAATACCAAACAGAATTTTTAATACATACTGACATAGATATCTTTCCTTTTCTTCCCAGTTTCCTTTCCTCTGGTAAGAATAGTACTTTGACTTTGCTATGAGTAATTAATTACCTGTTTGAGGTTGACCTCATATGGCAGGATGAGTCAGGCCTGCCTGCACGTAAAAAGCACCTACATAGACTAAATGGAAAATTCATAGGCCCTGCAATGTTCTTACAGGGAAAGTGAGGTTCGACAGCCTTGACATAAGCACTGAAAAGCAGAAATGGTCTAAGTAAAACGCAACAAAAATTTTAGGACCCAGAACCACACATAAGGCCAGTGGTTATGGTTTGCTAAGGAGGTTCCTTTGCCTTATACTCTAGTAGAAGTGGTTTCTGAGCTCTATGGTAATCCTTGTCCCAGGTGGAAGGATAAAAATCTTGGGAGTCTCTTTGTCCAGAGGTCCTCTCACCTGGCAGGTTTCTCATCCTACATGAGCTACCAACTGTTCATCCACACCTTGAGCTGATCAGGACAAGAAAAGCCAGGCTCATTCAGATATATCCTATAACCACTGAAATATTCAGGGATGGTTTTGGGACTCAAATCAAGACAATAAAGCCACAATCATGGGACTAAGTCTGGGAATGTCAGCAAAGAAAAGCTCTCTTCCCCAGGGTATTGTAACACTGTGACAGTATGTGTGGGGTAACCAGCTATCCTTTGTCTAAGTTGTGAAAAGATCCTTTCTGAGAATAAAGTCATGCAGAAGAAAGCAAAGCCAAGACAAAGAGAAAAAGAAATCCTGGAGGATGCTATTTTTTAAAGTCATATTTTAAAGTCATATCCACCTCCTGGAATTGGTCACACAAGCCAACAAATTCATGTTTAACTCAGGACCAGATTAAATTTCTGTCACCTGCAAACCATGAAAGCCCTAATTCACTTATACAACTTTACCAAGAACTACACCTAGAAGTTACAACAAATAAAACCCAAGCTAATATCTTCATATTAAATGTACATGAGTTATTTTATTCAGGGGACATAACATGCTTTCAGGTCCAATAGCAAAGAAATGAAGGCTTCAGTGCAATTGCTCCTGTGAAGGGAATCTGATCTGAACAAATACTTTTCCCAATCAGCTCAAGATGGTAGTATGCTGACCTCATTTTCAACCTGTTCTTTATTTTCCATTAGTCCTTCCAATAATTTACTCAAGGCAGTTGAGGAACATGCAAGACACAAGAAGAAGACATAGGAAAAAGTGACTGAGACCATACCTTCTCTCTCCCAAACAAATACCATTATTTTCATACTTTCCATATTGAGTGTGTTTGTTAACGCAAGTTTATCAAATTTTGTTATCAAATTTAGGAACTGTGCTTAGGAATGGAAAACTGCCTTCTTTTCTCTATATACTCTATTCTACCCACATTTGAGCATCTTTTTTGTTGTTGTTGTTCAGTAAACAATTTGAAGCCTGCTGTGCTGAAAAAAGAGAGTCTTGAGCAGCAAAACAACCAAAATGACTTCGAGGTTGTATTTCTTAGGAAAGGTGTCGGAGGCATTCCTTTCCTAGGTCACAAAGCTCCTAAACTGTGGTATTTATGCCATCACTTCTAGGAGCACAAACTCTAGTGAAGTGTTCCATTAGTTCCAGGGGGCAGAAAAATGCAAAGCAACATTTCTGTTATCCTCTACTTTGCACTTCTTTTGTCCACTCATAGATATAAAAGAGCTTCCAAGGACGCTAAAAGAGACCCCATGAGTGGGCACTGTATGTTTCTGTAAAGAGATAAATAACTGTCAATACAAGGCGTATCCCTTTTAACACAAATGTACCACCATGATTCTTAAAATGTCGTGGCTAAGTCTCCCTAGCCGGCAACAGTGTAAAAGAACATGGAAGAAAGCGTGGCAGTCTTTTCAGCTGACAGCAGGGTAAAGTTAGATGAGTTTCAGAATTTAGATAAAGTGGCAAAGGAAAGAATGAATAAATTACAATTGGTGGATTCTAGACAATTCAATGTGCTCAAGGAAGTTGTAAAAATGTTTTACTAGGAGATACCATACGCTTGCCTT
Source organism: Eonycteris spelaea (assembly GCA_003508835.1). Taxonomy (NCBI): domain Eukaryota; kingdom Metazoa; phylum Chordata; class Mammalia; order Chiroptera; family Pteropodidae; genus Eonycteris; species Eonycteris spelaea. The sequence goes on from PUFA01000053.1 coordinate 5,517,916, forward strand.
CAGGCAGGGAAAGGACCAGATACATATTTTAAAGCCATTTCCAGTTCTACGTCCCAGTCATTACTAAACTGAAAAAAAAAAAGAGCTGCTGTTGACTGAACCAGCATGTTTTTGTCTGACTCATTCACATTATGTGGAATTGGCTCTAAGAAGAGAACAGATGCGGGTCATCAGGGTGCACTGCTGACTTTTTGGCTGATCTAAGTCAGCTAATCTTCTATCCTCTGCACTTGCAGATGTGTGGTAATATCTAACATTTAACGCTTCAAAACAATAGGGGAATAACTAGTGAAATGGACAAGAAAATCACACCTTTCACCTTTTTTTCATCACTTTGAATGTAAACTACGTCTAGTAAAAGTCTGTCTCAGACACAACTTTATCAAGTGCCATTTTACAATAAATTAAACAATACATTGAATATCTTTTCCTTCTCAATAAGGCTGACTCTCTAGTGTTTGCATTCCTTGGCCATAAATTACTAACTTCTGTTACTTTTGTTTTCCAAGAGAGAATTAATCTGAAAGTATAGGTTTTGGGGGGTTTGTTTTTTGTTTTTTGTTTTTTGTTTTTTTCCTTGACGATATTCTTCTGCTCACTTTCTGGCTGTCTACAAATAAGCTGTGTATCTGAATTGATAAAAACCAGATTGTTCAACTACTGATGAAATGTTGATAATACCAGGATTTACGTATAAAACTTGATTAGAATTCCTAACAATGCACAGGCCTTTGGCTATGTGCGTTTGTTGAGGTTAGACGGGGAGTCTCACATTGCCTTGAGAAACATGGATTTAGCCCAAAGCATAGACAATGCCATACTGAAACACACTTAAAGGAGTACAGACTCCCAGATTTTCATAATTTAAGGCCAGATCCGGTCCTTGGAGACCTTCACATAACCCCCATTAGAAACAAATAGAGGTTGCAAAAACACAGATTTGAGTTTAACCTTACCGAGCTCAGAAGTTCAGATTGCTCTTTAATAGTTGATCATTTAGAAAACTGTCTCTGACATGGGCAAATATCTAGACTATTCTTCTGGTAGCAGTTTGGAAAACTCGAGAGGAAAATCAGTTCATATTAATTGAGCAAATATTGTGCTCAGCATTTCAGAGGAGGGTTTGGCTATTGTAGTGCTCTGTCATGTTGTTGCTGCCGCTGTTGTTATTAATCATAGACTAGTCATAATAACCTTATAAAGTAGATATTTGTATTTTAGTTTTTACGAATGAAGAAAATAAATGTTTGAGGAGTTAAGTAATTTTTCTGAAGTCATACAGAGAACAGTTGTCGGAATCAGGGTTGGTACTCAAGCCAATATACCTTCCAGAATTCATTCTCTCTCAACCAAAATGTACAAATGACTTGTCACAAGCACCAGGGGATTGAACCCAGGAGAGAAAGTAGTAAAAACCTGAAGATCTGCCCAAAAAGTGGGCCCTCCACCCAGTTTAGTAGATATGTGCCCAGAGGTATAAAGAAATTAAAACTTAAAGAGATAAAAAGTAAAAGAGGTTGAAAATATAGTTCCTTAGATCAATCAACTCTCCTACTAATTGCAATCAGAGCTCCATATCAATTTCTCCATCCTCAAGTCTGTATGAAAGAAGCAGAAATAAATCCTATTAAATTATCTATGAGATATTGTCTGGTCCATTTTAATCTTTCATCATATAACATAATTATTATGTACTCGATTTAGGATTTAAGAAAACACACACTTCTTTCACTCTTCTTTGTTCTCATAGCTTCTTTTTCTGAGGAATGTAGGCTGTGGTATAAGAAACCACCACACTATCAATCATAAATTAGGAAATTGAAGGTTTATTCAGAAGCACAAGTTTTATAAATCTGAGCCAAGAACTTACAAGGTGTAGACTTTTCTGACACCTGAAGGCTTAGAAAATACTGATTTTTTTTTTGACACAGAAATATCAAGAGATCAGTTTTCTAGCCCTTCTAAATAAGCCTTTGCCAAACCCACAATACGTAGAAATCTATCAATGTGATAAATAATATGAAAAATAAATCCTGGAAAGGGATTATATTTGGTGGAGACTTCCTTCAAATAGCCAAATTCATCTTTCCCAAAAGAAGCAGAGGAAGTTGCTAATGTTGCCTTGGAAAATTTGAAAGTGAAATATGTTCACCTCTGTTTACTTATCCAAATATCTCAACTTAGTTAAAGGAATGGACTCAAAACATCCCTTGATTGAAAGGGCAGATTTTTTTCAGTTCCTTTTTCCAACTAATTAAAAACAGAAAACTCATATTGCAAGTCATAAACAGAAATGATATAAGATGTTTTCCCCCAAGAAACAACAATAAGATTATAAACAAATGTAAAAAAAGACACTAGGGAAATAGGAAGAAATATTGAGGTCACAGAGAAAAAGTGATTTTGGAGCAAAATAAAGTTTCAGGGCATTAAAAAACTAATCAGCAGCTGTGATTTTTCCTGCGAATGAAGGCAATAGCAGCACAGGCTCAGCCACTTCTGGGCTGTGACATCTTAGGTAAATCACTTTACCTCTTCCCGTCTTATTTTCTGCCCCCATATAATAATTGTACCTATCTCGATGTTGTTGTAAAGATTAAATAATTTGAAACTTGTAAAGCTCTGAGAATCTTGCCTAGTATGTAAAAATACCTTACTACATAATTTCCAAATAAATGTCACTATTTTATTAAAATCTAAAATGTGAATTTGAAAGAATTCACCAAATTTAGAAGGTTGCCTAATGTATTTAATTCCACATTTTCTACCTTTACATGTAATACTGGGAGAGAAAGGAAAAATACTATAAACCCAAGCTCACTTTCTATCTTTCAGCATTTCACTCATCTTTGACTTTCTTACATTTCTTTTAGAAGAATAATGGCCCTCAAAGTGCTCTAGTAATGGGCAGCAAAGTTAACTAAACTCTACGTCTCTCGGGGGTTTTCTCTGCTATCTCACTTTAATTTAGTAAATGTTGTTCTAGCACATAAACCTGAATGTTAGTGATGATACTGGCCTCTTTGTTAAGTGTGCAAAAAAAAAAAAAAATATTTATGGAGAGGAAAACTCAAAACATCCCTTGCTTTAAGTTTGCAGTTTGCCTACAACAGTGGTTCTCAAACTTTAGCAGGCATTAGAATCAGCCGGAAGTCTCCTTTAAAGACAGATTGCTGGTTCTAATCTCCAGAATTCCTGAGTCAGTAGTTCTGGATGGGTCCAAAAATTTGCCTTTCTAACATGTTCTCAGGTGGCAGTGACCTGTGAACCACACTTTGAGAACTCTACATCTATATATTTAAGTCACTTGGTGGGAGTTTTTTAAAAATATCAATGCCTTATAAATCAGAACTTTTGAGACTGGATATCCGCATGTTTAAAAAACTCTCCTGGGTGACTCCAGGATAGAGCCAGAATTGAGAATCCTTGGTCTAGAAAAATGACTGTCAGGGAAGCTGGGTACCGAATCAGATCCTCCTAGGACTCCCTAGGAAGGGAGTGGAAATAGTTTTTAAATGTTTCTTAAAGTTAGTGTTGGGATCACGTCAGTCAAAATTACTTTATATGTATTTGAAAAAAAAAAAGCTCCCTTGCTTCATCCAGGACCTACAAAGTCTCAAATATTTACACACCACATCAAAATTTGAAGAGCTTGTTCTAGAAATAAAAAAAGAAGAGGGTTCTGATTCTTCCATGCAGATTAGGGGATGCACTGGAACCTCACAATAAATATAATAGTAGCTGGTTAGTTCAAAATGACACCAGCCCTAGGGAGATGAAAAGAAAATCTACGAAAGGTAGAAGGCAGAAAGGAAAGGGGCCGATAAGCAGGAATAGAAGAGGGAGTGCTGACGTAGACTCCTCTCTCCTTACCAGAGCCAGTAACCACCCAGCTGGCTTTTCCTGTAATTTACCCTGGCACACACTGATAGAATGTGTTCTGCTGATACACATTTCTAAAGCACCAAGTAGCCTCCGCTGACAGCTGGGTTAATTGCTGTCCTGATGCAGAAAAAGCGAAAGAGCAAAAGACCTTTGCAAGGAAAGATTTTTCTTTATTTCCCTCTCTAAATGTGGAAAGGAAAGCCATATGTGGGGAAAGACTGGATGCACAATTATGTAACAGAGTGAAAACAATAGAGACTAATGCAAAGTGAAATGTTTAGGAAGATGTCTGAGTTTTGAGGAAAGACTATCTTTTATGAAGCTGTTTATCTACCCTCTTCTATTCAAAATCTAACACGGTATTACTTGTATATATTATAGAGCTATTGATGCTGAATTCAAACACTATCTTCTGGGCATTTTCAAAAACACAAAAATGAACAAGAGTCCTCACTTCACTTTGAAAAGATAAAGACTGCCTACAGTGTTGTCAGCCATCATCCTTTTCCGTATGGCTGGTAAGAGTTTACAGTTTTGCCCCTGGAATTGATGGTCTCCTGATACCTTTGCACCAAAGGGAACCCCAGCTATGTTAGTTGGATTCTAAGTAAATCTCTTAACTGATGCTGTTTTCCATCAGCCCACAGCCTGGTTGTGCATTGGCAAATTGGGCACTGCAGCATACTGCTGGGGTCAGCAAAAGAAACAAGGAGATACAGTTCTACATGGTGAAATCAGCCAGAAGAGTTTTATATTCCAGCACGGGGTTTCTAATGAGATTCTCAAATAACTAAGGACTTTCTAAGATACAAATATTATATCAGTTATTAGTCTTATACACTTTTAAGTAGCTTTTTTCTCCATGTGTACTGCATATGGTCACTCTAGCTCCTTAACAAAGATTTAAAATTTTATAATGAAACATATAAAGTTTTGAAAGCTCATCTAAGCATATCATAAAGTAGTAAAGTTAAATGAGTTTCCTGTGACCTTTTCTTAAAATAAGAGGAAATTGAAAGAGCTTGTTTTTCTTCCACTTTATCTGAAGTCGCCAGAGAGTTTTATTTTGGTTAACTTATCAGATTTACCAAGATTGTTCTCATCTAAAATAAAACTGATTCTGGGAAGATTGCATTCTCTTATGTTGTGCTATTGCTTAGCACTATACCAATATTCCCCATCTTTTCAGTAGTCTGGTTCAGTTTTCATCACTATTATTCTGAAAAATGTGCAGAAACTTCTGGAAGGAATGAATTGACTGAATTTATATATGTAGGAAAGAGAATAAGGAAAAGAAGACAGTTGGCTGGCACATATTTCTTGAGGAGCATAAAATTTAAGACAGCGGCCATTCATATCTGTGTCAAGAAAGGATGATTTGCAAATTCAGAATAGAAGCTCAGTTTTTACTGTACTTTGTAAAAGGAACTTCTTTCTTTGAGAAAGACCATAGATTCTGACTGCAGAATGGGGAAATATTATTTGAGTCTCATATATCATAGATATAATGTATAATTTGTACATTTTGTTTGGACTCAAAAGCACTGTATTTACTTTCATGAACTCATGATTTTAATGAAAGAAAATTTTTAGTAATAACAAAACATTACAAGTGGAGTAGTTAGCTAAATGATAAAGAGCAAATGTGATGATAATAAATTTATGTAAAAAAAAAAGGGAAAAGCTTTTTAATTTCCAGTGCAAAGTACACATACAGAATATGTGATACAGGAAAAGACAATCTTTCCATATTATTTTTTCTTATGATGAGACCACAGCAAATCCATATGACATTTTCTCCTATACTTTTTTGGTCATTTACTTCCATTTTAGCCATGGAATATGGCATTAAATGTTACTATTACTAAAAATAAATAATTTCAAATCAGTTAAACTAGTTATTGGGAATAGAATAGTGTGTGTGTGTGTGTGTGTGTGTGTGCAAGTGTGCGTGTTTAAACCAACAATATGAATTAGTATTTTATCTTTCAGAGAGAATTTTTAAATAGCAGGTATAATCAACGTATTGCTAGAAGGAGGCAACCCTTAAAGTATGTTCTGCAGACCCTTTGGAATCCCTGGAAATTTTTCAGGGGTTGTGAGGTCAAAACAATTTTTATAATTATACCGAAGTGTTATTTGCCTCTCTCGCTGTGGTGACACATGCACTAACGGTACAAAAACAAAGGAAAGCAAAACTGCTAGTGCCCCAGCACTAACTAGGGCCATTGCACCAAACGTCACCTGTATACACTTAGGGTATTTTTAATTGTTTCAAATAAGAATTTAATTGACAGTTGTAATAGTAAAAATTATTAGTTTTTAAAAATCTTGACCCTTGAGTCTACATATTTTTGATAGTAGTCTATGTGGTATAATGGGTAGTACGCATAAAGCACCTCAGCTACATAATGAAGTACAACGGTTTTTTTCTTGAATAACGATGCATGCGCAATTTTTTGAGTTACGAAAAGAACAAGCCACTTTTTTCCATGGAATACCACTTTTAGTTGAACGAATGGCTGGCGGACAAGATGTAGCCATGTAGCAGATCACGTCTTCGAAATAAAAAAAAGCAAGCCAATCATTGCAAGGAAAACAACTGACAGTCTTGTTGCCAATAATAAAATTCAAATTTTTGAGTAAAAGATGAAAAGTTTGAACACTTACATTTACCACCATGAGTTTGATTACTTCACAATAATTAAGAGTTTTCAAATGAGCTCGGTGGTTTAAAATAACTGTAAAAAGCATAAATAATGTAATATTTTTATAAAAGTTTTATTTATGCTATTTTTAAGTGAACTAAAATGTTTTAATTCTCAATTATAACTTCTAACTCAGTACATATTGATAGATATATTCACATAAACAAAAGTTTGTGAGGGCCTCAATAATTTTTAGTAGTATAATGTGTTCCTCAAAAAGAAACATTTGGGAACCATTGCTCTCGCTTGGGATTACTGTTTTCGCTGTCATCCTATAACCAAATATTGATCATAACATGATAAGAGGCAGTTCTGTTAGGATGAGTAGACAGAGAAACATTATGGAGTTTAGATCATTCAGAGCTTAGAAGACGTACTAACCTCGTAAATTGTTCTAGTAACCTGCAGATTATAACATATTGGGCTAGTGTCCAGTCATATTCAGTAAAAGTGCATACTGCTATCCCTGATGGACAATATGGTACACAAATTAAGGACATGACTTTTTTTTTTGGCAGCATCTTAAAAATAAATTATCCTTGACATAAATGAAGAAATAATGCAGAAAAAAAGTCAGAAAAAATCTAATCCAAAAGAGTCATAGAATAAACATCAATGTAATGAGTTTGGTGACAGCAAGAAGGAGATAATAGAAAAAGAGCAGAAACTGCATCAATGGACTTTATCAAATGTTGTTGATTGCAGTGATACTTTTTTCACTGTTGTCAATGTACTTGAGAATGAATCTATGCGTCAAACAAAACATTCTAGACGCAAAGGTGATCACCTACAGGAGAAAGGTGATGTGTTCATTTCTACTTTCATTTAATGTTGTGACTTAATACAGGAAGGAAGAAATGAAATGTGAATTGGTGATTGTGTGAATGATGCTTTTATCATCCAAGGATATAAGTCAGGAAATAGAAGTCCTCCAGTTATTTTAACAGAGAGAATTTAATATTAAAAAAAAAAAAAAATGTGAGGTATATAGAAGGAAAACCTGCAGGAGACAGCTACCACTCCCTAAATCTGAGGAAACAAAGGAAAGAAGTTATTAAAACTGAGCAGCTTGGAGGAAAAGGGGACCTGCAGAGCTGAGACCAAGACCTCTGAAGAGGGGCTACCATTCGACTGGTGTTGGTTCCTTGGCCATCTGAAGAGAGGGCTCTCACAGAGTTAGGACCTAAGCTCCTTTGCAGGGGCGCTGCCCCACTGGTGCTGATGCCTCAGGAGCTAAGTGAGCTGACATCTAAGAAAAGAGTTATTTCTGGGAAAGTTATAGACTACATAGGCAACCGTGCTTGTTTTACCCTGGAATCGACAAACTAAAGTTCAGTAAGTTTGATATAGATGTTTGCAATTTAATATCTTAAAAAAATTGTGATGCCAGCAGATATTTGGGAGAAAAGCCATGATAGCTTGTTTATCATGATAAACAAGATAATCTTGTTTAACTTTTTAGACAAGATTCTTAGATAGGAAATAGGGAGATGTCATAGATATATCATAATTTGAATTAAAGAAGGTATTTGATAGAAGCTCTCTCAACATCTGTTTTGAAATGAAGAAATGTAAATGATAAAACATACATTTTTTTTCCGTAATAACTAAGCCAATGGATACACATTAATAGGCTAATAACCTAGAGGGAAGCCAAACCATGTGCTTTTGACCAATAACATGAAGGAAGACATAGAGCTTCCTTCAAGCTTGTAGATAACACCATGCTGAGAGGAATAGTAAATACACTGTACCTGGATTTAGTCAGATCTCCAATTAATGGAATGCCATGATGAAACCAAGAGATGTAATTTATTGCGTATAATATAAACAATGCTTTTAATTTTTTAGTTACCTATTCTAGCATATGGTAGTCCAGTCTTGAAAATATTTGCTCTGAAAGAAGACCAGACAGTTCAGTTGCCCACAATATATGATAAGGCTGCCAAGGGCCCAAAAATGTAGTGTTAGGTTACATAAACTGATATAGAGTCTGATCCAGGTATTGGAGGGGTGTGTTATTTCACTGTAATTTCTGAAGTCAGATTACTTACAGAGAACAATTTAGATACACCTAACAAAGAGAGATATGATGAATAACATTTTATTCCAAAGAGGCTTAATGGACTAATGAGTGTCTAGAGACTCCAAATTTGTGCATTCATGGGTGTTTAGTCTAAATAAGAAAAGAATAATCACATGAATTATCTATAAACATTTGAAGGCCTAGCTTATTAAAAGTATATTGTGAGTTTCTAAGACACTAAACAAGGACCACTGAAGATATGGAGAAACTTGCCCAATAAAGCGAGCTGTCTCACAGTGAAGTATCTAAAAAGAAATACAGACTCCTAATGAAATTGATAGTCCTAGAACTATCCAATCAGAAGCTAGATGATCAAGTTCAGGTCCTATAGAAGGATTTCTTCATTTGGTGGAAAACTGGACTAGCTTTTTCTAAGGTCTCTACTACTTTATACTTCTTTATTTTATATATTGTCGATATCTGGAGGTGTCTAGCTGTGTAGTCAGCAAGATTGTGTGACGCAGTCCTAAAGTCTTCTTTCCTACCTTGTGTAGATAAATATAGAAAAGTTGAGGACATAACTAAATTATTTGGGTAATAGCAGTTATGGAAACTCATGTCCAAAAGGAGAGAATTAAACTTTGGATTTATAATAAGAATCCAAGTTAATTGCAAGTCCACAAATGAGTCTGGTTGTCACAGTAATAAGAAGGTATCAAAAGTCAGTAATACAGTAATACAATTCTGAAGGTGGAAAACAAATGTACCATGTAATATAGACTGCAAGAAACAAATTTTATTTGAGTAAAATTCTACTTGAATTCCACACACCTGGCTTTTCCTACTCTGGGTCTCAAAATCCTGATTATAATAGACACATAGAGGTAACTTAGTTCAAGTATCAATTTCATTAGGAGTCTTTCTATATTTCTATATTTATTTTTCTTTTTTTTTTCCTTTTTATATTCTTGTAGAATTTGTAATCTAATGTGGAAGACAGAGTTTATTAGTTTCAGGTGTATAGCATAGTGGTTAGACATTTATATAATTTATGAAGTGATCCCCTCAATCTAGTACCCACCTGGTATTATATATAGCTATTACAATACTGTTGCCTATATCCCCTATGCTGTACTTTACATCATGACTATTTTGTAACTCCCAACTTCCATTTCTTAATCCCTTCACCTTTTTCACCCAGCCTCCTAACCCCTCTACCCTCTGGCAACCACCAATTTGTACTCTGTATCTATGAGTCTGTTTTCATTGTTCATTTGCTTTATTCCTTAGATTCCACATATAAGTGAAATCATTTTGTATGATTTTGTCTTTCATTTGTCTTTCTCTGTCTGACTTATTTCACTTAGCACAATACCCTCTACATCCATCCATGTCATTGTAAATAATAAGGTTTCATTTTTTATGGCCAAGTAGTATTCCACTGTATATATGTATCATAACTTCTTTATCCAATCATCTATTGGTGGGTTGCTTCCACATCTTGGCTTTTGTAAATAGCACTGCAGTGAACATTGGGGTACATATATCTTTTCAAATTAATGTTCTGATTTTTGCAAAAGCACCCAGATGTGGAACTGCTGGATTATAAGGTAGTTCTATTTCTAATCTGTTTTTTTTTCTATTTTTAATTTTTTGAGGAATCTGCAAACTGTTTTCCATAGTAGCTCTACCAATTTACAATCCCACTAACAGTATGTGAGGGTTCTCTTTTCTCCACATCCTCACCAACACTTGTTTGTAGGAGTCTGTATTTCTGGGATTTATGAAGAAAGAACTAGCTAAAATGATTGAGAAAGCCCAGGATTCATTAAATTCAACACAAATACATTCTGCAATATCCAAGGGGGCTCTGGCCTACATTTCCCATTCGTTCTCATGTGTGGAAACTAGTGACAGTTTTTAGCCAGAGTGAACGGGGAATGTTTTCTGGGTAAAATTTAGAGGCCTCTCTTCTACTGCTCCTGTCTGGTGATCGATCCTCTTCTGCTGCCCTGTGCAATTCTTGTCCCTTGTCGGTCTCTACTGGAATAATATTGGTTCCTTTTAGGACCCTTACTACTGTGAGAGGAACTCCTACTCTGTTTATACGCTTACTTCAAGTTAACTTTATATGGAAATTACTATATATTAACTACAGAGGATTTTTTCTTTACTTCTTAAATGATTTGCAAAATGTCTGTGCTTTCCTATATTATCTCTTAGTATCTTTTCTTTAGTTAGCTCAATGGTACATTCTCTGCTTCATAATGTAGATATCCTTTCTTTCCTGCAATCAATATCTGAATTTTCTTCTGATTCTCCAAGTACTCATCCCACTGGTGGTCCCTGTTCAAAGAATGATCTATTCTATTCTCTTCACTAAGAAACCTCCTGATTGGGCTCCATGTTGGGGCAGAAAGGCGACCTCCAACAGACAGAGTCAGAAACTACAAGACACTTTTTGTATTTCTAATTACCCTCCTTGGCAGTACTGACTCCGTGTTTGGTTTGATTTGGCTTTCTTGTAACTATTTCACACCTTGTTCTACACACTAAACAAACATGAAAATAGAAGGTATAAATAGAAAGAAACTTTGTGATAGTAGTTTAATTTTTTTATATCTTTTCATAATGTTTCCTAGATAGTATCCTACACACCTAATATATTAAATCAATTGGCTAGGAAGTATTTTGGCAGGGAAAACCCCACTTCATCAAAGTTTGACAATTGATTTGGCCTAGAAATCATTTCCCTTAAAAACCACCCATCTTCTCACCTGGCCATGATCAAGAATATCTATCTGATCATGCAATCTTTTGTCACTGCCCTATAACCACTGGAGCCCCAAGAAGCTCAGTCCCCTTTACGAGTCTGGTGGAAGAGATACAGAAACAAATGGTCTCATTTCTTCTACCAAACTACTCTGAGAGGAGACATAATTTTTATGCCTCAATTTTCCTGTAACCCAGGATCTGTTTTCTTATAGAATAAATGTAGTTAAGTTACCATACTCAAACTTTATGCAGCTCTAGTCTGAGTTCAGTGGGGTCTGGAAGGCTATCATGAGAAGCTAAGTAACATTCATAACATTCTATGAGAAAATGCACTCCTTGTTTGAAATAACTGCTTTACAAGTAATCTTTTAATATGCAATTATTCATAAATGGTTGAGTATATTTGTACATACATTTTTCAAAACTATATGCACCACGGACATTCTACAAAATTTTATTTTACTACCAGAAGAAACTTGAGAGAATCTTTCAAATCTCCGTGTCACTAACATCAAAATACTTTGAATAAGACTAACAAGTCTATATGATCTATGACTAAAAACAATAGGATATTGGGTATTGTGTTTATGTCATTTGTTTTCTCCAACTTGCCTTGACTTCTAAAAACTATTTTCATTTTGTATTGAGAGTGTTGGGCGCCAAGAAAGCAAAATACAACTGGATTTGATTCATGACTGTTTGGGCTCTGGGAACAGAGACCTTCTGGCACCAGTCCACAGGTGGGACAGGTGATCTATTGCTTCTCTGCAATAGCCTATCTGGCCCAAACAATATCTGATTGTTGAAAAGGTGGCCATTTACCCACTTTGAAGGGGAAACCTGGCAGACTTAGATTCAAGTCACAAAAGTCGTTTGGGGTTCTATTTTTTCCTGAGATTTACAGAGGGCAGCCTAAAGAGCGTGACTTTGCACAAAGTGCTTTTGTTTTTAGATTTCATACATTTGCTGTATCTAGGATGAAAATATGCTTTATAGGTAGCTGGAAATATTTCAAATTGTGTTTACATTATGGTTTTGTCCAATTTTTCAAAACAACATGGTCTAAACATACCACGTTGGTGTAATGAGAGTTAAGAGAAGAGAATCTAAGGAATGTGGTTTTCTTCAAAATTAACTGAGCGATGAAGTCAAAGTACACAGTGTTGAAAAATCTTCTGTAAACTAATAACAACAGCTGCTTAATAAATGGCTTTTGTTGGGATGGAGGAGGGAGGGCCTGCCTGTCCAGGCTAACCACATTGGCAAGTCCGCCCCATGTTAAGTCAAAGGAAATTCAACAATGTTATCTAAAACATACAAAGGGCATAAACTGATAGAATGTTAAGTCAACTGTATAAATATTCTTAAGAAGATATTATTTAAAAAACAAATGTTTTCTTTTTTCTAAACCATGAAATATGGAATTGTGTAGCTTTGCCATTTCCTTTCAGACTGTTTAGGACTCAGGCTACTTTTATTTCCTGTTTTTTTTTCCCCCCTCTAATATGAACTGTAGAAATATAAGTATAAATCTGAAAAAAGAAAAAAAAATAGGCTCTGGTCTCACTCAATGTGTATTATGTTTTCGCTGAAATCAGGTATATGTGATGAAAACTAACAGGAGGTTTCCATCTCAGGAGGAACATGCTATGTGGGTTTTTTTTGGGGTTTTTTTGGTTTTTTTTTTTTGTACTTTGAATTACATAACATGATAAAAGACTTCTTTTTCCCAGTGATTTCCCAACCACATTCACTAGCAAATATCAGCTGCTATTTACTTCAATTATTTTCTTGTATATGAAACTATGGAAGATACTAAGAATTTAATATTAAATTTAGATGTTCAAATATCCATTGATAGAACAGAATTTTGTAAACAACCTGATATAGGTTACAGCCTTGCATATTACATAATTTAATGGGATTCAAACAAAAAAAAATATAAAAGCTATACTGGTGATGATTATAATTATAGTATTAGATAGAAATTCACTAAGAAATAAGAACTTTCATAGTTTTAAAACCAGCAACAACTTATGGGAGGTGGGTGCCATCTCTTTAAGCAGATAAGTATAATTAAACTGTGTCTGTGGGACCACAGGCAGCTCAATGATACTTGCTTCCATCTCTACATCACTACAAGAGTTTACCTACACTGTGTGCCAAGCAGCACGAACCTAGAAATACTGGTCTTACCAACCATGGAGTATTAATGACACCAAATTAAGCTAGCATAGTTCCAAGTTTACTACCTAGATTACTCAACACAGCTCTTCACGAGTCTTGAAATTTTAGACACCAACATTTCTGTTAAAACATTTTCTAGAGTAGCATGGAGTAATAATACAAAGGATATGGCTAAAATTATAGACCTAGACACTAATTCTAGTATTACCACTATATAAATCAAGGCAAGAAAATTAACCTACCTACCACAGTTTGTCTGATAAAAGAAAAAAAAATGGATCACATTATTCTAAGGTCCTCTTTGGTTTAAAACAGTCTACAAATGTCATAACAGGGCAGCGCTTCCCAAACTTTTCATTGATCAAGGACATCCACACCCCCCACACACACACACACTTTTTTTTAACCACTGCTACGTCTAGATGCTTTAGGTAATCATTTATCTCTTCATTTATCAAGCAAAGATACATGTGTACATAATTAATTCCTCATTGACTTAAAAGGAATTTGATGTTTAAGTTAGGTCACACAACCTTATCTTAGATAAACATATGTACTTCACTGGCTTATGGGGAAACATGAAAGGTGTGAACTACTTAGGGGTCTAGATATACTTAATTGAAAATCACCAAACTGGGCAAAATACACCATCCAAATCTGCCAGGAGAATTTAACTACCTTCCATTTGTCTTCTGATTCAGCTACCTAGAAAGAAATCGTCACCCGCTACCAACTTCTCCCAAAACATATCTCAGTACTTGTTAATCCTTCTTGAGTGTTTTTGTTTTCATCTGAGGATGCTAGATTAGTGGATAACACACTGATCAGTGAGCAGTCTTAACACGGACACCAGTGGGATTGGGGCAGGTAGGTAGTTGGGGTGCCCACTGTCACATAAACCATTGAACTTACAGACGTTTTTAGATACTTTCAAGGTAACTCATACTTTTCATCAGTATTGGTCTTGAAACTTTTAATTAATTAATCAACTAGTCAGAAAATACTTGTGTATATACCATATGCCTGAAATAGGCCTATTGTGGATTGGGCAAAGACGTATAAGAAATCATCTAAGTAATGAAGGAATATGTTCAATCAGGAAAACAAAATGCAAACACAAAGCACTAAGAAGCGGTGTGGCATAAGAAAAACAGTTAACTAGAGGCCTTAAGCAAATAAATCATTTTAGCCAATCTGAGTTTCAATTTTTTTCAACTGATAAATGAAAGACAAGAAGTTCTGAATATTTCTAACTCCATAGGACCAGTAAAGTAATCAAATATTAAGAGCGTTCAGAAGTAGCTACTGAGTTCTCTGGTGCTTTTATCCCTGAAGTGAAATTGAGCTTAGCCTAAAAGCATGTATATAGTTTGGAGAGCTAGCGGGTAGAAACCAAACGAGCAAACACAGAGAAATATCAAAGATCAAACCATGTTCAGATTAAAATTAATGCATCAAGTACACAGAGTGGAAAAAGATTATACCTGAAAAGTAAATTGTAACAGTATTATTAGAGGCATTGGAAGGCGATGTCAGGGTGCCATGGTGGCTTTCTGAGCAGGGGAATTGCATTAATTTATTAATCCATTCAGCACATAATTATGAAACATTTACTGTATGCCAAGCAGTGTCAGGGGCTGTGGGATGAAACAACAGTGGACAACCTGTGTTTCTTACATTCAGGGAGATTTGCAGTCAAGTAGAGAAGGCAAGATATGTATACAAGTAAGCATATTTTAACTCAGTAACTGTCTTTTCAGATTCAAATGAAAGTGAATCAAACCCCCATCCAAATTAACGAGGAGAATTAGTGAGCTTCCCTGGATGATTGATTTACATTGTGCCTAGTTACTTCTAATTCCAGTTATGGCCAACTTCTCAATATCTTGTCTTGCCTCGACGCAGCTCCCTTCTGCCTACTGTGTATTGACCCAATCACAGAGCGTGCTTCCTTTTCTTTGATCTCACACAATTTGTATGCACTAGATATTTTCTGTTTGCACCTCCAAATCTTTCTACCTTATCCACTTTGCCCTGTAACCTAGAAGACTGAAATGTATGTTCTGCTCAGTGATCTGTGCCCACTGACTTCCAGCTGGGTTTAGCTGATGGGAGATACCAGCAAAATCAGAGCATGGGGGTTAAAGTGGGGTAAAGCAGTTTATTTCTCCAGTTCCCTTCCTGATGGTTTGCTGCATGCTTATTCCATTTCTCTTCCACAGCTCCTGTGAAGTGATTAGCCTTCTTATGCAACCAGACCTACTTTCTCTGTGTTCCTTCTAGTAATTGCTCCCTCTCTATATAGCTTAAGGCCCAGGCAACTGCACTATCACTTCGGGGTTTTCTTAAGCTCTGTCCACAACTCTTAAATAACCTCTTTAAAAAATTCCCCTCTTTACCAAGTTGAGTGGCCATCTCTTTCCTGCCAGGACCTTAATTATTTCAATGAAGAAATCATATTTTCTGTGTAAAAGTGAGGATTATATTGTAGCACACAGTGTAACTTAAATTTCAGGTTGCCCTGTTCTTAAAAGTCTTTTAATCACTGTCTCTCTCTCCTTCATTTCCATCCTTATCTCTTCAGCTAGAGATCCAGACATTCGTTATATGGCAAAGCCTTTTCTTCTCCTATAACTTCCCCTCCCCACTCCCATTTCCCCAGGATCTTTACTCCAAACTCCCACAAATTCCTATATATGCTTATGAACTCTAATTTAGTTATCTCGGGGGTCAAATCCCTCACATGTTCTGAGGTTCTTCTATAACTAAAATCACTTCTCAAGATGTTTTGCTAAACAAAGCCAGTTCTTGTTCCTGCCTCTGCTCATTTAACACTCTCCTGATTTCAGCTATTAAATGAGAATAATACAAAGATGAGAGTTTTCTCTCTACCGTGAAAGAGGTAGAGATCGAGTGATACGAGAGATGAAAGAAGAAAGAGCTGGCAATACCAGACTGCTATTTCAAGAAGGTGGCATTGGACAGATGTAAGCTTTCAAAGAGAAATGTGATGTGGCCAGGCAAAATTAGGGAGAAAGAAATTCAAACCAGAGGTAAAAGAAAAACCACGTGCATGATATAAAAAAGCATTACTCATGTGAGTAGTTCTGTTTAGTTTATAAATGATAAAAGTGGTGTTTGAGAAGATTAATTTAACAGTAGCATGCTGGATGAAATTCAAAGAGAAGAAAAAAAAACTCGAGTCAGGGAGACCAGGCTATTGCAACGTTTATGCAAGAACTGATTATAGATCAACCTAGGATAGTGATATGATAATAGAAATAAAAAGACAAATACAGGAAACTAGGAGACTATGGTAAAAAGAGGTCTATTTCTATATTCTGAACTGAAAAATCGGTCTTATATAAAAGAAAATTGAAGAAAAAATTTTTAATTATGTGTAATATTTTTATATCTTTTTACATATATAACTATGCATATACATATACATTTTTCCCAGCACTGTATATCTAACAATACATTGACACATTAATACTTGGAAATTAAATGACTTATGCAAAGTTACCCAACTAATTGGCGATAGAGCTTAGAATCAAAACCTCTGCAGTCTAACTCCAAAGTATGTACTCCTAACCATTATATTATTTACTACTTCTTCAATCATTATTCCGTTTGACAGAAGCAGGCATTATTCATGCTTCTATTTTACAGAACAGGTAAAAGAGGAAGAGTTCAATAACTTGCCCAACTCCTCAGTAGATGAGTAGCAATTTGACCCAACAAACCGAGTTCAGAGCATGTAGTGTTAACCTTCATATTATGCTGCCTCTCTTGAGACCTATTAATAAGCCTTAGTATTCAACTTATTTAGAAAATAAGGCAAAGTAGATGTAAATGAAAATTGAGTTTTGAAGTTAAGATGATTTTCAGGTCTTCTCTGGTTCAGAATTTTAACATGGGTTTAGAGTCAGTTAAATTTTGCTATACCCAGGCTTAGCTGCCTATTAGCAGAAATTTCTTGAGGAAATCTCAGGTTCCTCTTTCGTGAAATGGCACAATAATCCTTCTTTCACAATATAATTATGAGGCTAAAAGGAGATAAAGTTTGTAAAAGGTGTAGTATGGGGCACATAATACTTGAAGACAACAATTATACTTGCTCACTTTGTATGCCCAGCATCATACCTGGCACATAGGAGGCAGCATAAATATTTGTTCAATGTACATATTAGTTGACTAAAGAATTATCTGAACTGATTGATTAATTGAAATTAACCACCCAATGCCAATGATTCCAATGATCTATCTCTCTTTTCTCTGACTCAGCTCTAGACTGTGATTTAGAATTTGCAGAAATTTTCTATCTCTCATGTAACCATTAGTACACTTAAAAAGAGGTGGGAGGATTTTAGAAAAAGTAAGATTAAGGCAAAGAGGTGGGAGGATTTTAGAAAAAGTAAGATTAAGGCAAGTCTAATCAACAGCATTGATGCATTTACTCATACAACTATCCTTTTAAGACTTGCTTCAGCAAAAAGACTGTGGTTTCAGAAACCTCTCTAAAAGTGAAAGAATTAAGAAATACAAACCGGCAGTTATGAAATAATCAAGGGAATAAAAAGTATAAAATATATTGTGCTATATAGAGCCAAACTTTTTTAATAAAAAGGAAATAAAAATAAAAAAAATGAAATTCTGAAGGATTGAATTCTTGAATTCCATTCATTTTTGTTTACTAACAATTTAAACTAGATTTTCAGTCAGCAGGTCTATTAACTATCTGCAAATAAATCTAGAATCTTGAATCTAAGTAGCATCAAAAAATTAACAAAAATTGAATGAAAAAATGGGGACACTTTCCTTCAGCTGACCAAAAAGTAAGAGTAAATAAAGGACTCTGACCAGCAAGCAAAAATAAAAGTCCAAAATATTGCTTAAAATATTGCTTTACCAAAGCAATTATTAAAATTCTCTTCTAAAATTCTCCTATTTCTCAGACTGGGGAAAATTTCCTAAAGGAGATTTAAACTATGCTTTTTTTTTTTTTTTTCTCTTAATGATGTACTCATGGTCACATCTTGGTAAATGGTCAAATGCCTTCACACTTCCCACATTGCTCCTTCTACCCTTCCCCATTTGCACTGGCATATAAAGTTTAATTACAGTCAACTGAATAGAGTTAAAGGTATTAATTTTTGAGGCATATATATGGCAATATCACTCTGAGAGGGTAAAAATATGCCTATAAACTAGACTAGCACATGCCATAAAAATAATGCCACCATTCACAAATAGGAACTCACATTTGTATAAAGGTGTGACTTATTTTCTACATAAAGAAGTTTTGCTTCAGGGAAAGCAAAACAGCACAAAAAAGAAAAGATGGGGGAGGGGAACGGCATTTCGGTCTGTCAATAAAGTAGCAGTTCATTTTTTCTTTTTTCAGAGTAATGCTCTCTTAATAAGGGACTCTTTCCCTGTCGTGAAAAGTCTTACTGAGTTTTTAAGATTAATATTATTTTTCTCATCTTGAGGATCTGAAATGTCTCTATTTCAGCGCAATTGAGGACAGAGTCCTTTCAGAGTTCATTCTGCTAAGCATTTTTAAGAAAAAAAAAACAAAAATAGTATCCTATAATATCTCAAATGATCTCTGAGATAGAAAGGAAGAAAAAAGAAAGAAAGAAAAAGGAAAAGGAAAAGGAAAATGAGGGTGCCATTTCAGGAAGAAATTTATCTCCACTTCTCCCTCTTCCCTCCCTGCTTCTTCTATTGCTACTCTTGGGTGTGTTCTTGAATGCTCAGGGAAGCTTTCTAGTTTACGACCATGCTGATATCTCCTCTCGGGAAGGAAAAATGGTCCACAAACAGTGCATTAACCTAAAAGGGAAACATCTGTTTGGAGCATGGAGCAATTTATTGGCTGAGTTTTGAATACAGCGATTGCAGCTGAGATCCTTTGTGTGATTCTGCAGGTCTCATCAGAGCTCAAGGAAAGGAAAATTGGTCTTTATGTGAGCACTCGCCTGGGACTTAACTGGATTAGAATATAAATTATGTTTGCCATTTAGATAAAGGAAGTTTCCTTAATAGTACAGAAAATTTGAAAATAAAAACAGCACTTAATGGTAAGAAGGATATGGTTAACGTTGAATTTTATGTTATGTATACTTTACCACAAAAGAAAATATTAAGAAAGATAAAAGAAAAATCAAGATACCTACTATTCCTCATATTTTGGATTTTAAAACAGATATCAAAAACTTAAACTCCAAATATCACCAAAGAAAATCCAACTAAAAAATGCTTTTGCTGTGAGATTTTCCCAACTTTTACTAACAAGTAAAGAGGGCTTTTGTTTACAGTAATAACATTTTTAATGTTTGGCCTTTTTAAAGGACTAGCATCTCATTCTATTAAGTCTATGTTCATTGAGAGGATTTTAAATGAACACAAATATGTGAAGATCTAAAAATTGATGTGACATTAGTGATGTAAAGCATAGCATAGGGAATATAGTCAATAACATTGCAATAACTATGTATGATGTCAAGTGGGTTGCTTGACTTAGTGTGGCGATCCCTTCATAAGATATATAAATGTCTAATCACTATGTTGTATGCCTGAAACTAATATATTATTGTATGTCAACTGTAATTGAAAAATAAATTGTAAAAATAAAATTAACAGTGCGATATATATATACACACACACACACACGTGTGTGTGTGTGTGTGTGTGTGTGTGTGTGTATGCCTTACTGTTGAATTGTACACTTGTACATCTGAAACTTACTGGATTTTGTTAACCAATGTCACCCTAAAAAAATAAATAAGTAAATAAATAGAATTGATGTGCCATTTACATAAAACTAAAATGGAAAGAGATGGTGAGTAGAAAAGTTACTTAGACAGAAACTGATTTAAAAGTAAAAATTATATTTGTTTACAAAGCAACATATTTGATCTTACAAATAGGCTATTAATAATGAAGTCCCTGAGGTAAATCTGGCAGATAAACTAGATGCACTGATCACCATCGGGTTGCTGCCACTGTGCAAATGACTACCATTAGGTGTGATACACACCAGCACATTGGAAAATAATTGCATTTAGAGTTGTGTATAGCTGGTCATATAATTTGGAAATAATTTCTTTAATTTTAAAATAATTGCTTCATAAAGCATAACTAATAAAAGTAAAAATAGATATGCAATGGACCATGCAATGGACTCGCATTTGAGTTATACATAATATTTGTATGCAAGAGGATAAATAAATCTAAACTAACCACTGTCAACAATAACATTCTACTTGAACTTATAAATTTGTGATCATATTGACCACTATAAAATATAACTTGTAATTATTATTAAAGGAAGAATGAAAAAATCTTATCTCTTTGGTCTTTAAATAAACTATAAGAAACAACAGGTAGTCCTTTTCATTACATGAATTTAGACCATCCATTTATTAATTTATTTTTCAAAAAAGGACTATAGACATAGAAGTCTTAATTCAACACAGGACTATCAGTGTTTGAAACAACTCATTATCGACTAATGATAAATTAGCTGGTATAGCAAATCCCTACTTGCCAATAAACACACTCGTCCAAAGGTCAGACTTCTGGTTATGATAACTACTGTCTATATAACACTGCTCCATTTGCAAGGTACTTTTCATATACAGTATTTCATTTAAATCTCACAGCTACCTAGTAAAGCATTATCACCACGCTCCTTTGACACAGGGGTAAGTAATATTTGACAAACTCATGAGGGAAGTACAGGAAACAGCCTAAAATAGAATCTTCCAGTTACCATGATCTTTCTACAGGAAAAAGCTCAAAAGACAACCTGAAATGCAGAAATTAAAACAACCACAAAAGTTTGGAGAGTTTTAATTATATGCATTAAGTGAATATTTTAATATTCAAGCACTTTTTAGTAATAGGACACACTGATACCTGAAGAGTTACTGAGAAGGCAGAAGACCAAAAACAATATAAGAATAGTAAAGCATAATCTTCTATTGGCAAGTCTTGTTCTCCCATAGGGTACTATGGTATTATCATGTACTAATTTGCTAGGAATGCCATAGCAAAATACCATAGACAGGGTGGTTTAAACAACAGACATTATTTTTTCATAGTTCTGGAGGCTAGAAGTCTGTGGTCAAGGTATTGGCAGGGCTAGTTTCTTCTGAGGCCACTCTCCTTGGCTTATAGATGGCTGTCTTCTCCCTGGATCATCACGTCACCTTTCCGCTGTATAGGTCTTTGCCCAGCTTTCCTCTTCTTATAAAGACAATGGTCATAATGGACTAGGGCCCACCCTAATGACCTCATTTTAACCTCTTTACAAACCCCATTTACAGTCACATTTTAAAGTACTAGGGGTTAGGACTTCAACACAAACATTTTTTTTCGGGGGAGGGGGGTGGAATTCAGATCATAACATATACGCAGAACTATTTATGATGCACTTATTACTGATCCCTGCCCTCAATGGAATACCACATATTTATGCAGATAAAACATAAAATTGAAAAGTTAAATGAAAATCCAAAAGTTAAATGACAACAAAACTATTTCGTGCATCCATAATCATGTTGATCACATGATAAAAGTTTAAATTTTCTCAGTATCTCCTTTCAACAGGAACTGTATAGTATATTTTAGAAAGAATGCTTCCTTAAATGCTAAAATGTTTACAATTTGCTACTTTCTAAACTACCTGGAAAATTAATTTGTATGAAATATTCCACTAATTAATAACAGTATTGCTATTTTATTTTTTAAAGTTTTTTTTTTAAATGAGTAACAAGCGCTAGTACATACAATACAGGCATACTGTGTTTCATTGCACTTCACTTTATTGTGCTTCATAGATGTTGTATTTTTTACAGATTGAAGGCAAAACCCTCCCCAGGAAAAAGATTGACTTGCTTTATTGCGATACTCGATTTATTGTACTGGTCTGGAACCAAACCCATAATATCTCCAAAATATGCCTACATATATTAAACAAGGAAGCATATGAATTTATGAGTTTGTGATTAAGGAAAAATAATTTTTAAATGTCACGGTCACCAATAAAATGAATAGTTTTAAATATAGTGTCTACCTTCCCGATTGTTCTAACAGGCTTTAAAAAAAATTAGTTTCTAAAATATTCTCCTTATCTACTGCAAACTTTAATCGCCTCTTAGTCACTGGTATTCTTACCATATTGAAAATTTATATTATTTTTTTAAAGTATTTTAAATTTTTAGGTTTAAATATATATAGTCAAACTAAAATTAAATATTATACACATCAAAATCTGGCAAGACCAACGATCCAAAAAAAGCAAATATGTCTTAAAAATTTTAGTGGTGTCAAAAATACTGAAGTTAGAAATGACCACAGGAACTTTCTATATAATTTCTAGATTACAAATATATATAATAGATATGTTTTCAGCTAGATTATGCTTGATTATGCTTGCCACTGTGTTGTCTTTTTGACCACAAGCATGGATGAATGTCTTTGGAAACAAATTAACGATGATATTTTTCTCTCATTCAAAGTCACAGATCAAAATGCATCATCCTCTAAGACCCACTGCTGTATGTTTCTCCACAAATAACTAACTTCACTCTGCTTACATATTCACATAATTCAGGTAACATGGAATGATGGTAATAAAACATTTTCGATTTGAAATGCATTGCATAATTCTTACCTCCTTTTATAAACAGGCGTCATCTAAGAACAATTGCCTCTTTTGATATTTATTTACAGTCCTCCTCAGGCTTCACATGACAAAATAGTTGTTAACATTAATTAGTTTATTTAGTCATATGTTTTTTTTTTTCAACTAAAGGTAACGCCATCGTAATGAAAGAATGGCATTACATAAAAGAGTAAAAAAGTGGGGAAAGCAGAAGCATGACACGGTCAACTACTTTTATTGGGCTTGGTTGATATATTATCAAAGAAAATTGTCATTGAGTTTATGATACCTGTTAATCTTTAGCCAGCAAGATAAATTTGTTTTCACTCGTTAGCATGACTTTGTGCTTGCCTGTTTGCTTGCTCACTTGCTTTCTCTTTTTTCTTTCCTTATTTCTTGCTCATTAAAAAAAAAAAAAAATCACAGTATACTCTCTTCTCCTTATTCCTATCCCCAACTTTTGTAAACCAGTCTTTTATTATTGTAATTCAATATTTTCCATCCTAGTGATTTTCAAGAGGAATGCACCTCTATTGTATTTAAATACACCTGTGAACCTAGAAAAAATTAAATAAAATTGGCCTCACTACATCTAGTAGCAAATTATAATCAATGTCCTACATAAAGAGCAAAAGGATTGCACAACTATAGGGCGAGGTCCACTGCAGGGTGGCTTTATGGTGATGATTGATCACAAGAGAACTCTTGGAGAAGCAGGGGCAGAGATAAAAGAATAACAAAAGAATAACCTTACCTACCAACCAACTCAATGACCTTGAATAAATCAACAAGTTATCTTTTTCCTTTCACCTTGACAATTATTATTTTTTCTGCCTGTTGATTTGGACTACTGGAGTAATGCCTGTACAATTTACCTCTACTATTGAAACTTTATATGGTATGAATTTATCCTTCACTTTATACTCAATACAATGCTGTACAGTTTTGAATAAGACTGCAGGAGTTTAGGGTGTTGATTAAACTACTTAGACATACTAAGAGCAAGCATTTAAAGAAGCACTTTTTGTATATAAATATTGTGTTCACTACAGTTGATCTTTTCCTGGTCCTTCCTCAAGGTCTGCCAGAACTTCCACTTGTCAGGAGCCTCTGCTACAAGAGTGTGAGTTACTTTGCATTTAGCAGACATAATGTTGTCTTTTATTAAAATTCCTCTCTAGTTCCAATGTTTAACCCTCGAATAGCTAAATTAAATCACAAAGTAAATTAACAAGATGGGTTATTAATATATTTTTAGGTCATCGATGATGTTATGTGACCATGGATTTAAAAGCACTCTTCGTCTCAAAAGTCAAATTGTATTC